>JASAOG010000154.1:0-1475000 GCA_030265305.1 Biomphalaria pfeifferi
CATTTTCACGTGTATTGGCTTGGACATAATAAATCTATGTTTAGCTTTCAGCTTTCTCACTGCGCTATCATCCTGTCCATTGTCTGGATCAATTGGGAAAGGGAGAGGGAAGAAGGGGGTATCTTGGCGAATGTTTACGTGATCAATTTTTAGATACATATACAAACATATTTACTCAGGGCTCAGGGGGACTAATTCAACTTATGTCAACACATCTGTCAAGTACGATTTTTTCCCTTGTTCAAGATGCCAAACAAAATAATTAATTACCAATAGATAATGAGCTAATTGGTTAATTTAGTGACCTCCAGCTGTCTCGTTATGAGACTGCATGCAACAGGTGCTCTCTTCTATGTCAGCTAAGGAAAGTTGGTCTTTGAAGCGTTTCCGTGGGGCGCCTCTGTTACGTCGACCACCTTTTAGCTCAACAAAATCTGCATAATTATTCATTGTAGATTACAACACAGGACGATATGTTCAGCTCATAAGTTTGAAGCTTCATGTTAAGTCTACGTCTGTGAAATTATTATTGAATTGAGATTATTATTTGTTGACCTCCTTCTGTCGTAAAACAACCGTGGTTCATTTCATAGAATACTTTTAATGTAACGTCTGTATTATATAAGATAAGAAGATAAGAAAAATGTGGAGCCCTATTTTGAACAGACACTCCTTTCCACTGAGTGTGCAGATTAAGGTGACTTTTGCTTTGGCGGTAGAGGAGACCGCAATTTTTCGTGTGGCACGCTTTTCTTCCAGAGCTGAGGCCCATGTTTCTTCGCTGCCCATCTCTCTTCACGTAGTGCGGTTTAAGGCTATGTCTTCCCAATAGCGTATCATAATGTTCACTGTTTTGAGGTCCGGTTTGATTACATCCACGTAACGGAGGTGGGGGCGACCAGTTTTTCATGAGCCAGTAGAGGATGACTTTCGGGATGCGATTGTCTTCCATCCGGCGAACATGACCAAGCCATCTCAGGGGCGTTGTCTGAGGACTGTAAAGATGCTGGGGAGACCCGTTCGTGCAAGGATCTCAATATTGCACACTCTCTCTGGCATGTGATTCTCAAGATCCTTCGGAGGCAGCGCACTTGGAATGAGTTTAGATTTCGCTCTTGCTTTAAGTAAGTAGTCCAGGACTCACTGCCGTACAGTAGCGTGCTCACAATGCATGCCTTGTAGACCTCCATTTTCGTGTGTATTATTGCTTGACGTATAGCGTGTGTTCCATTTTATTTTCCTGATTTATTGTTGAGGAATAAAACTATTTTAATTCGTATAAAGGAATAAGTCATCGGATATAATTTCTCATAATTCCAAGGTGAACCGGGCACGAATAGCACAATTGTATTCTTACACTCAGTTATTGCAACCCTAGTAAGTGATGGACTGATGGTTATGCTATTCATTGAACTGATTAAGGGGAGAAGTGGCCGAGTGGTTAACTTGGGGTCCTGTGTTCAAATCCCGGTGAAAACTGGGATTTTGAATTTTCAGGGCGCCCCCGAGTCCTCCCAACTCTAATGGTACCTGACTAGGGCAAAGTAAAGGCCACACGACACCCTGCTTGTTAACCATTGGCCATTAAACAAAAACTACAGATGACCTTAACATCATCTGCTCTTTAGAATTTATAGAACTTATTAAAGTAGCCCCGTGAAGAGTTCCGTTTAATGAGGCATTACTAAATAATGATTCTTGAATCTTACTTTCATTGCCAGTGGAGTTCCTCCCATGACCTAGATACGCCCCTGTTCTGTAACTGTCCACCACATGTTGCACGGCGTCCAGCAACTGCCCCGAGCTGTACAATAATGCGTGTGTTTTGTTCATGACCTCTTTGATGAATGGTTTGAGAGTCCTCGGTGACCCATATGGCAGAAGTAGCCTGACCAAGTCTTTTCCTGTCTTGTACATGTTGAGATACTCGTTGTGGCCTTGACATTGACCTTGGACGCACATGAACCTGAGGAAAGATTCTGTTTGTCATTTATTCGTTGTCTATTGGTCAAGATGTTGTTTGTTTTTTTTTGTTTTTATAAGTTTCGGATATTATATTCTAGTCAAAGTCTCCCGCATTACAGCGAGAGGAGGGAAAGAGGACGGCTGCAGGGTTCGAACCCTGGACCATTAACTAGACAACCAGAAGGGCATCCAGTGGATATTTTATCTAGATCGTTTACCGCTTTGTTTTGGATTTCTTAATTTCGAAACGCTGTAATAACTCAAGCTTCATTCATAGATTTGGAAAATAATTATATTTGAGGTCACAATGAATCAAGTATTTATTAACTAGGTGGATGAAATACTGATTTAAATTTTGTTATACAGTAAGATTTTTGATACGAACCTCTTAAGTTGTAAGTTTTAAAAAAGGACTATTTTCTATCGCGTAGTCTTGACATATCCTCATTATATACTTGACGAAACTAAAGCAGACCGAATAGAGCCCAGATCAGTGGCGTTACTAGGGTGGTTGTCACACGGTGCGGTCAACTCTAGGTGTCCTCCCCCCAGCCCCCTTTTAAAAGAAATCCTGTTTTTTTTTCGTTTGTTAATCTATAATTTAATTTTGCAACAATGCAACCATAAGTAAATTACACTGTTTTATTTCTGGATTTAAAATTTGAAAACTTATCAATAGCTCAATCAAAATAAATGTCTTTGATGATCTCAACTTTAATAAAATTGCCCGTTGTGAAAGTGTCGTCTATTCCTTTGTCTCAAAAAGTTCTTAATTTTAATTTAAAATCCTTTTTAACATGGCCAAAGATAAGCAGATGGTAAGAAACGGTGGAAGCCTTTGTTCAATGATTTAGAAATATTCTTTAAGGTCTTAGTAGTATATGAATGATGCACTGTCGATTTTTTATTTTCTTCAAAAATAACTTTTACTGTGTTTAGATTTCTTATCAGACATGGTATTTCTGTTTGAATTTCGCCTTTTGGAAAATCATCACATACGCTAATGTTATGAAACTGACATCTACAATGATTCGTCGGTTGTTGAACTAAAGAATTTTTGGTTAGATTGTGTCGACTTCATCAATGATTGCTTCCAATAGGAGTTTCATCTCATCATTAAAAAAAGATGAGTGCACATAAGAAGGAACCTCTTTTTCTCTTCTTAATGAGTGAGTCCGGCATCTTGGGATTGCTCGCCTGACAGTTTCTTCTTGTGTTTAACCTTTTTTTTTGCTTCTGAATTATAATCCTTTTTTAAGAAGAGTCTTTTTTTTTGCGCTAAGGTGTTATGCTTTTGTTAAAGAAAAGGTTTAATTAGTCACCACATTATCAATAGTTGTGTCTCTTTGGCTTTCTAGAAAATCTTCCCACCCAAAAAAAACAACAACGTAAAGATTGGTAAAAAAAAAAAAAGATCTTAAGCTGCGCCCTCTAGTGGCTTTAATTTCAGAACGAAAAAAGTATTTCAATTGTACCCAAAAATGCTTGGCAAAAGGCATTTTTTGAAAAAGGAATGTTGAACACATTAAGTGATTAAGTGAATGTTATACACGTTTTTTAAACAGCTTTTCTGTTGGTTCTGAATCATTTCCACGTGTTTCCAGACACTGAAGCTGCATTTTTACACCCCTAAACTTTTAAGATACTACGTTGATCTCTTTTCCTTAAAATCCTATAACAATGTGTGCTATGTCAGGTGTGCTGTCAAACAAAGTACAAAGGTGCTAACAGTCATTCTGACTCTAATATCTTGTACGTCGTTTGCTCAAACTTTTATCGACTTTTTAACATGACAGATTGTACTTTCAGCTATGGGTTTTATCTACATAACATTTCCGCCATCTCATGTAAAATCTTGATTCGATAAAGGCTCGTTGTTAATGTGGTCACAAAATGTAACCCTAACCCTAACTCAAAATGCTTTTATAGAAACAGTCCGTGCAATATCTCCTTCCCCTTTTTTTTACTTCTTTACATCAATCATAGCGACGACTTCGTTGTGGATTATATTTGTAGCCGGATGTCTCTTGTTTTCCAAGTTTCTTTTTAAACGTCTATCAAAAACACGAATTGGTGAGGCCACACAAAAACACGAATTGGTGAGGCCACACAAAAACACGAATTGGTGAGGCCACACAAAAACACGAATTGGTGAGGCCAAACAAAAACACGAATTGGTGAGGCCAAACAAAAACACGAATTGGTGAGGCCACACAAAAACACGAATTGGTGAGGCCAAACAAAAACACGAATTGGTGAGGCCACACAAAAACACGAATTGGTGAGGCCAAACAAAAACACGAATTGGTGAGGCCACACAAAAACACGAATTGGTGAGGCCAAACAAAAACACGAATTGGTGAGGCCACACAAAAACACGAATTGGTGAGGCCAAACAAAAACACGAATTGGTGAGGCCAAACAAAAACACGAATTGGTGAGGCCACACAAAAACACGAATTGGTGAGGCCAAACAAAAACACGAATTGGTGAGGCCACACAAAAACACTATTAGGGATGTTGAGGTGGTGTTAATTTTACAAAATGTTGATTCTACTATATTTTTTGAGTTAGGTAAGGTAATTTCTTCTGCTATAAGAGTGTTTTTTTTAATTGCTAAAAGAACTCCTCCATGATTATCTGTCCACTCCTTTCTAAAAATTTCATTATTGCTATTGAAAATTTTTGCATTATAAATGTAGCCAAGTTTCTGTTCCTGCAATTATGTTTGGCTTCTCATTTTCTAATAAGATTTCTAAGTCTGATAATTTGTTCCTAATACTTTGAAAATTTATTACTAGGGTTTTGAGGTACTTTGGTATCACTGCTTTAGTAGGTTTATTTAATGAGGGTGTTGTATAAGTTTTAGCAGATTTAACTGGAGTCTTCAAATCAATTAGATTCTGCTAAGTAGAGACTTAACCAAGTAGTGCTTCCACTAAAGTGCAGTTCGTAAGGATATGCTACTATTTATAATAAAATACGAAAAACATGCATATATGTAACCCTGCCGGACCAAGTAAAACAAAGGACGTTTGGGCCACGAGGCCTTCATCAGCTACAAAACAAACAAAAAATAAATAAAAAACAATTAACACAAAATAGTCTTAAGTTAACTTATCTGTCCGATGTTGTTCTCTATTGAGGCAGAAAAGAAATGAGTTGCGCTGGTGTAAAAGCGCGGGAAAACGGAAGGAGGCGGAGATGTCAGGCAAAGATGAATGGGAAAAGGGGGTACCGTAGTGTTAGTGCCCATCGCTTATTAAATAAAAGTGTGCTGGTTGTTGATCCCGTTAGGTTGGAGGGTGCCTGACATGTAAATAAGTTTGTTTTCGATCTGCAGACGGGTGTTTTTGTCGTTGCATTGTTGTATGGCAGTGACGAGGAGGTCGGTGGTACCCCTATGATATGTGTTATTGAAATGGATAGAGACGGGCTTAGTAGCAAAGTTACGAATGTCTCTAAGGTGTTCTTGGAGTCGTGTTTTTAAGGTCCTGCCTGTGTTTCCAATATAAACCATCTGACACCTTGAGCATAATATAGCATATATGACTCCTCTACTATTACAGTTAAATTTGCCACTGATCTTGATGGTCATTTTAGGACAGGTGATGGCTTTATTATAGTCTTGCAATTCTTTGCACCATATAGGGTGTCAACTATGTTAGTCGTGACGATTTGTTTTCATTTGCACATAATTATAGTTATTATTATATTTAGTTAAGATTAGAATATGATAAAATATTTTTTATTTTTTATTTTTGGCTTGTAGGAGAAATCCTCGCCAGCTGTCGTCCGGTGTGATAAATGTGAAAGTTTCTTTGAACAAGAGTGAAGAGTGTATAATAGTCATCTTGGTAAATGTACCCTTGCGGAGTTGTGGAGTTGCGGTCGGTGTTAGCCCTTGGGAAAATAGCAGGAGAACCCCCACCCCCCTTTCAGTTTACGATAGAAGAGATATAAGAAAGTTTGCAGTCTTTGGTTTGATCGACCGTTGAGTGTCACGGGCCGCACAAATACACACACGCGTACAAGGACATGTACAGTAAATACTTTGTTCACTTGTTTATTGTTTTTTTTTTTTATTTCATGAAACACGTGGGCTATTTACAGTGCACTTAATATCACATAGGCATGGAGGGGGCACCAGTTCTTTGCTTGAATATTCTATGTAACAAGAAAATTGAAGCTACGACTTTGAGCCATAGGTGGCAACTTGCACCCCCCTGTAAAAAATCCAGCGACGCCCATGATATCGAGCCACCTTGATGGAATGCCAACGTGGTAATCTCTGAGCTATTCGGGTACATATAGACTTACTTACTTACCTGTATATATTTTCGTTAACTATTGCAAGGGAGGTAACTGTTAAAATGTCATACTTTCTAAGGGATGCTATTTTCGGGATTAAATTTTGTTTAATAATTAACTTTTAATCCATTGTTTTACTCTTTAAAATTCAAAAAACATATACATGTATATATTTATAAATATTCATATTAATTATATTAACTTTTCAAATATTTTAAAAGTTTTAAATAAATTTTAAAATTTTCAAATGAGTATTACCCATATCTTACAGCTTATTTAAAATAGAAATATTGATAATATATAATTCCAATGTTCATATCGCCGTCGGGTATGCCCATTACACAAAACTATCTAAAGCTAAAATTAAATAGCGCAAATTCTGAGGTTTCCTTTTATAAAAAAAAAAAAAAAAAATAAGTACCATAATAATACAATTAATGTTTATTGAAGTTAATCACTCGCTTGATTTACTAATTGTGAATTATTAGAACTAATATATAAAAAGAAAAAGCCCACAAAAGAGGCAAGAAGGCCCATGTAAAGCCCAAAGAAAAGCAAGAACGTACTTTTGAATGGGTCAATGACCCCACGTAGAAGCAAAACAGTTCACAGTACGAGGAATATCCTCATCATTGATCACGAAGGAGAAACCACTAAATTGTTACAGAAAAACTATTTCAATATGGACAAAATTTATATATAACTAATGTACAAATACCAATAGTGTTAATCTATTGATGAGTTATATTCGGAAATGTAATACTTGTATACATTCTGTACTATTATAGAAACCAATTTGATTCATAATATGTACATTTTTGTAACTCTAACAGACCCCAGAGAGTTCCTGATGATATAAGGAGGGGTTCTCAAGGGAAAAACACTGTTCAAATAAAAATTTCTCATAAGCCCTTAAAAAAAATTTGTTTTGAATATTTGATCTGACAAAATTTTCAATATTTTTGTAAATTGACTTTGTCATCATTTTGTAGACCTTTGTTATCATCATTTTCTGGACCTTTGCTGCAGCCTACTCCACGATCATGCTGGAAATCGTGGAATGTGTTTTTTTTAACTTTTTCCTATATAAAAAATTGTTTTTATGAAATATTCTTTGTATTATTATTAATATAAAATAATGTTATAGCTTTGAAATAAACATTTATTCAAAAAAAAAATAAAAGGCCCAAAAAAAGAGGCATGAGCCCAAAAAAAGAGGCATGAGCCCAAAAAAATGAGGTGAAAGAAAAACAAAAAAAAGAGGCAAGAAAAAAGAGGCCCAAGGATTCTTATGATCTTCTTCTTCTTCTTGAAACTGTCAGGTAGAGTTGAGCCTTCGGCTCTTGGAACTCTAGGCCAGCAAAAAGTGAACAAGAGCTCCCTCTCACCGGCCTGAATGAGAACAGTGGACACTGTTCTGTCTGACGGGTTGGTCAGACTCACGGCAAGAGACCGCGTACACTAAGACCCCCGCCATTTTCCTTTTCTATACCAGGCTAAACTGTGCGGGACACGCCATTTATGTAACGGCCCCTTGAGGAACAGCGCCTGGATTTTGACAAGGTTGTGGGAGCTTTTTTACAACTCCGCACAGTGCAATAAGGATGCTCTCGCACCCCCTTAGGCACCCCCACGGGAGTCTTGTTTTGCTACCCTTTAACCTAATCGTTTCCTCTTACGATCGTTTCCACCCGGGCGCCACTATGAGGCAGGGTAGTATGAAAGAAAGAGAAACTATTGTCGTTCATAGTCTGTCGAATTTGTCTTATAGGCTAAATCAAATGGTCTGAAAGGGGAACTAGATCTAAACTATAGATTCTATAGTATATCTGCATTATATGTTCTTAAAAAGTAAAATGTGTTTATGCAACAAAAATAAATTACATCATTGCGTTTAGTGGTTTTATCTAAATAATTTTCTTCACTGAGCTACTGATTAACTGAAAATGCGAATTGTGAAATATTAAATGTTAGATATAAAGATTTTTTTTTTATTCTTGAAAACAAAAGCAAATTCATTCAAAATTTTTATCTTACAAGGTAGGCCCTAGACATGTTTCATTTATAAGACCATGGGCGTAGCCGGATGGGAACCCCCCCCCCACCCCGAAATGAAATCCCCCCTCCGCAGGGGGGGGGGGGGATCGGAATTCAGTAACTGATTTTTTGCTTTGATTTTGTTTATTTTGGTTACATTTTAGTACTATACCATCACTTGTCCCAGCGCAGCCAAAAGGTTTTGAGTTTAAAACCCCCTAACCAGGGGGGTTTAGGTTTAAAATCATCTTGAGTCTCGAACCCCCTACCAGGTGTTTTTGCAGTTAAATCCCTCTCTTCTAAAAAAAACAAAAAAAAAAGCAAACGACAATCCCCAAATTTCACAGTTCAGGAAGATTTTGATTTTCTAACCCCTCTTCAATATAAAAAAAAAGCAAATTACGAACTCAAAATGTTAAGAGCGTAGGTAAATGGGTTTCGACTAAGTTTTGAGTTTAAACCCCTTTCAGCGGGGTTTGAAGGTAAAAAATACCTCTTTAATATTAAAAACAAAGCAAATTATACACTCAAAATTCTATGAGTGTAGTCAAAGGTGTTTTGAGTTTAAACTCCCCTCCAGTGGAGTTTGAAGCTAATAAAATAACTCTTCAATATAAAAAAAAGCAAATTACGCACTCAAAATGCTATGAGAGTTGCCAAAAGAGGTTTTGAGCTTAAACCTCCTTTCAGCTAGGTTTGATGCTAACAAAATACTTCTTTAATATAAAAAAAGTAAATTACACACTAAAATTATTTGAACGTAGCCAAGCCAATAGGGGGTTTTGAGTTAAAACCACTCTCCTACAGATGGCTTTTTTTTTAAAGTTTAAAACCCCTCCAGATGGTTTTGAGTTTAAAATCCCCCTACAGAACGTTTTGAGGTGGAAAACCTCTATCTTCAATATTATTCTAAAGCAAACTACAGTCACCAAATTCTATGACCGTAGTTAAATGGGGTTTTGAATTTAAAAAAAAAACAAACTCCAGAGATTTTTTAGTTTAATACCCACAACAGATGATTTTGACGATTAAACTTCCCTTTTCGATATAAAATCTAAAGCAAACTACAGTCACCTAATTCCAAGAGCGTATTCAAGAGAGGTTACACATTTCTACCAGTGGCGGGGCTCCATTAATAAAGTGCATTGAATAGTCATCTGCCGATATTTAAAAACACTAAATGTGGCTCAACAAAGATGGCTAAGACAGATTTTAGAAGTCAGTTATAGAGATCGGGTCTAAATCAAGGAAATCCTATGCCGAACTGGGAGTCGACACCTTATTAAGGTTGTGACAGAGCGTCGTATGAGGTTTGCGGGACATGTTTTCCGACAAAATAAATCACGCATACTAATGGTTGGGATGACATTCTAGTACAACTTGGCGCCAGTAAGGCAGTAAGAATAGCATTTTAGGTTTTTGAAAAAAAAACTTTTTAATAGCAGGAAAATTTACTTTTGATACATCAGAATATTCATTTTGTTGGCTTTCAATACCAGAAATAGTGCTTGGCGGCGGGGCTTCGCCCCGCACTGGGAGAGCTCTAAGCGCTCCCCCAGACCCCCTTGCTGGCAATCGCTGGAAGTCTACAATTTTTCCACTAACTCCAGGAAGAAACATTCTAGGGCATAATAAACGTCTTCCGAAAGAATGAAGGGTCAGAATGTAATAAAGATAATGTACCCACATGCACACACATACATACTATTAAATTTTTGTTTCGCGGGGGGGGGGGGGGAGAAAAAAATCCCCCCCCAAACCCCTCCCCCCGAAAAAAAATCCTGGCTACGCCCATGAATAAGACATAACGTAATTATGAGTTAATCTAGCAGTGTATGTTACTTCTGATAATCCATTGAGTTTCACTGATGAGTTAGTGAAATTGTTCCATGCTCTAATGGCACTGGTATAAAGAAGACGCACTTACACAAATGTATCCTCCCAGATAGCAAAGATTTTAGGCCAGGTAAGGGATCCAACTGAGCCAGCCCATACTAACCACATGGGCCCCATTTGGGGGATGAATGTTGGCCCAAACGGGCGCCCATAGAGCTGAGTCTAGGCTCTGTCAGGGGGCCCAGAAAATAGCCTTGTGAAACCCGTGTGGGGCCAGTAAAGGGGAGGACGTGGTCCTTGGCCCTTTGAGGGAAATAAATGAAAGCCCATATGGGACCTTTAAGGGGCGAGTCTAGGCGCAATCAGGGGGCCCCATGAAACAACCCTCAAGGGGTTAGTATGGGGCAAACATTGAGGGGCCTGAAAGGGCTAAACTCATGGGCCTAATTTGGGGACGAACGTTGGCCCAAACGGGCTCCCTTATAGAAAAAGAAAGTTACCTTTATCACTCTAAGCATTTTAATAGCTTTTATTTCTGTATTTGTAAGTTATTGTTTAGTGAATTTTTGTATTGTGGCTACTTTATTATTTAGTATTCCCTGGAGTAACCTGTCTAAAAGCTTAGAGATTTTACTAATGTTGTTATACAAATTGAATTGTTCGGTTGCTATGAATCCTACAAACTATACCATATGTTATATATTACAGAATGTTATTTCATGCTTCAATCTAGTTATGCATTTCAGTCAATAACTTAAACTCTGCCAACTAGTTGGCTTTCCCGGCTGATTAAGGCAACACATTCCATTCTCTAACAGCACTAGGGAAGAAGGAACACTTGTATGTATTTGTCCTAGCGTATGTAATAATAAATTAGCCTCTATCTTTGTGTCATTCTGAGTATTTTATTAGGTTTTGTTTTTCTATTTGTAAATTATGGTTTAGTATTTCATTCCATCTGCTTCTGTGTTAGATTGTCTTATTATATTATTTTTATATTTAAATTTGAACTATTTAGACTTACTAAATTTAGTATCTTCGCATGTTTTATTTAAAATAATTGTTTTTTTAAAAGTAAATTTTTAGAGAGATTTCCAGAAAGTGATAAACAAAATAACACTTTAGATAGATCAAGTTAAAGTCCGGTCAGATAGATCAAGTTACCTCCGGCCAGATAGATCAAGTTAAGTTCCCGTCAGATTGATCAAGTTAAGCTCTGGTCAGATAGATCAAGTTAAACTCTGGTCAGATAGATCAAGTTAAACTCTGGTCAAATATATCAAGTTAAGCTCCGGTAAGATAGATCAAGTTAAGCTCTGGTGAGATAGATCAAGTTAAGCTACGGTCAGATAGATCAAGTTAAGCTCAGGTCAGATAAATCAAGTTAAGCTCTGGTGAGATAGATCAAGTTAAACTCTGGTCAGATAGATCAAGTTAAACTCTGGTCAGATATATCAAGTTAAGCTCCGGTAAGATAGATCAAGTTAAGCTCTGGTGAGATAGATCAAGTTAAGCTACGGTCAGATAGATCAAGTTAAGCTCAGGTCAGATAGATCAAGTTAAGCTCTGGTGAGATAGATCAAGTTAAGCTCTGGTGAGATAGATCAATTTAAAGTCCGGTCAGATAGATCAAGTTACCTCCAGCCAGATAGATCAAGTTAAGCTCCATTCAGATCAAGTTAAGCTCTGGTGAGATAGATCGTTAAGCTCTGGTGAGATAGATCAAGTTAGGCTCCGGCCAGATAAATTAAGTTAAGCTCTGGTGAGATCAAGTTAAGCTCCGGTCAGATAGATCAAGTTAAGCTCCGATCAGATAGATCAAGTTAAGCTCCGGTCAGATAGATCAAGTTAAGCTCCGGTCAGATAGATCAAGTTAAGCTCTGGTGAAATAGATCAAGTTAAACTCTGATCAGATAGATCAAGTTAAGCTCCAGTCAGATATATCAGGTTAAGCTCCGGTCAGATAGATCAAGTTAAGCTCGGACGAGACTGAATTCAGCCAACAAGCTCTGGCCGCTGTCAAGATTAAGGTCATTGGTTTCTCGTCGGCGCTTTATCTGTTTATTATTGCATTCTAGTGCTGCTATTAGCCTATATTTTACATGCCAAGTTTATTTGTTTTCGTATTCAGATTTAAAATTTTACAAACAGAAACCACTAAAAACGACTACCACCCTAAATGTCCACAAATTACTATAGCGTATCAATGCTTCTTAATCAGAAACGAAAATTCTGCCCAAACCTTTTTGAGATGTTCTCAAATTTAAAGTCGCAGACATCTTTAAGTGAACAAGGCGGTTCAGCAAGTCCGGCGTCGTCTACATCGGTCAGTTTCAGCGTCCCGTCCACCAGGACGAACTGAGACAGTCGGAAATCGTTCAGGGCTATGGAGCCGAGAGGTGAGCGAGACAAATAGTGGACTAGCCTTGAGATATCCAGAGTTATCTGAAAACATACAAATGAGTTCATAGGTCAATTTTAGTGTGTGTCTTTTATTCACTTCTTCACCCTCTCAGGTCTGTATGCAGTTAATCATCGCAGTACTCTTTTTGGACAATGAGGTAAAGGCGTAGCTACGTGGGGAGGATGGGAGATTCAAATTTGAACCCACCCCCCTAGCCCCCACGTGAGGGGTACCCTAAATGAGGGTACGAAATTTGTTTTTACTTTAAAATATCTCATGTCATGATGTCAAATGTCAAAAACCAGGAGCTCCTAAAGAGGTCTAGCCCAAAATCCTTAGCTATGTCATTGCAAAGGGCATACAAATAAACAGACTAAAGAGGATGGTCATATTTAAGATAAAAAATAACTGGATAAGTCAAGCAAATTTGAGTTGTTTTTTTTTTTTCAGATCAAATAATTTATGTGTTGAAAAATGATGCCCAGGATTTAATGTGTTTAAGCTAATGTTTACTTTTGAAAACTTTTTTTTCAATGTTAAAAAAATAACAGTATTTCATTTTACATTTTCGTTTTAAAATTTGTACTTTCTCAAATGTAGAGCCTGCTGTGCGTGCCGCCGAGTATGTTAGTTCAGTGCGCGTTCCACAGTTTGAGAACCTGCACAACAGAGACTTGGTCCTTGAAGATGAATTTGTTGGAATTGGAAGTTTTAACTTTTTCTCAGTCTCTCAACTTTCGCTAGCTCCATCCCACACTTTCCCACACACTCTCCCACACACTAGCCCACACACCACATACTCTCCGACACACTCTCCCACACACCACACACTCTCCCACACACCAAACACTCTCCCACACACTACACGCTCTCCACACATTACACTCTCCCACACACCACAAACTCTCCCACACACCACACACAGAGTTCTGAGTCATTGCAAAAAAAGGTTGTGCATGTGTGTGTGTGACTATGTGTGGGGAGAGGGGGAGAGAGAGGGAGAGACTGGGAGAGGCAAGTGTGTTTTCCGAATGGGTTTGATAAAAGTTCGCTGTCATCGTGTCAGGAAACGACGCGGCCGTGCAGGTAGTTAACTGACCCCTGGTGGCAGGGCCTGTCGTGTCGCGACACTAGAGTTAGAGGTCAACGCCAAAGCGTGACTGCTCAGCCTGCAGTGCGACGTAAACAGAGGGTGCGCTCATTTTTTTTTTTTTGTTAAGCTCAAGTTGATACTTTAAACAATTATTTATTATACCTAACAAACCATGAATCTATTTTTTTTTTTTTAAAAGTCAATTAATTATTTGGTAATCAATAAATTTGTTTGAAATCGTAGGAGGGAAAAAAACTTCTACATTATTGATAGAGATAGTTGTAAGGACGCAGTTCTTCCACTTGGATAAGCTTTGATGTTGTTTTTATAAAGGATTTTTTTTATTTTGCTTGTTTAATCAATGAAAACAAACAAAAAATCGATAGATAAGATAATAGAATTTGTTATTGGTTCAATCAAATGGAAATTCTGTTTTGTCTGTTTGACTACAGATTGACCAGCTCAGCGTAACTACTGTATCAATAACAATATAGATACAAATTCGAACAACATTCACGTATGAATCACCTACACACTAACAACCAGCGCTTTATAAATATACTTCTATGAACTTCTCGATGACGACACTCTGACCGAAAGTGGGATAAAAGCTCTTCAAGAGATGGTAGATTTGTTCGAGTGATATACAATGCTTTTTTAAATTAGTCTATTAAGTCTAGGTCTTTGTGGAAGTATTACCATACCAGCAGGTGGTGGAAAAGTTAATTTGACTGCTAATGGTTGCTGTATGGAAAAGTTTAATTACTGTTTTGTTGATTCTACATTTTCTTAGCTTTCTAAGATAGAAGAGTCGTTGGTGAATTTTGGTGTAAAGGTTTTGACAGTATTCACCCCATTTAAATTTTTTTGTTGATGGTTATACCTAGCCTCTAGGTATTTATATTCTTGCACTTGATCATTGCACAAATTTACATTTCGTAAACAATTACAATTAGTGTGAATACGTGTTGGGGAGAAGTCATTAAAATGTTTTAGTTCTAAACCTTTTCATTTTTATTAGTGGATATCGTATTTTATTCAGGCCTTGACCCGGGCGCAATGAGCCCTTTAGGGGCGCCGTGGTAGCTACGCCACTTGGGCCTACAGCTTAGACACATATAATCTCAAAGTAATAGTTTAGGCGATTTATTTTAGTGAATGTAAAAGTCAGTAGATTAAAACTACACCCTCGGCACTTCCTTCAGTCAGATCTAGGTCATTAGTTTCATTAACACGAGACAGCAGAAGTGTTAAGTCATGCGTACATGTGACAGCCATGCATTTGTCGTGCTGCTCGTTAAGTGCAATAAATAAGGCCGGTTGGCATGGAGACCAGCTGGTCACCGCTTAGGCTTTGTAAAGCTAAATAACGAAAGTCAGTCAAAGTTGAGGTAAAGAAAACAAGCGCATTCTAAACCACGGCATAACATGGTTAGGGGAAAGTTTGCTTAGCGGGAGAAACGGTCCGGCTAATTGCCAAGACATGAACATGCGAGTGAAAAGGTCCGGCTAATTGTCTAGACGTGAACAAGTGCGGATGTGTTTATCAACTGGCCGCGTCCACTGGCTGTACTCCTCACGTCTGTATGTTTATGAAAATATGACACGATGACACGAGGCTATTTTTAAACTCAGCGCGCCAGGTTAAGAATATTGGATTACGGGGGACTGAAAGGAGGGGGGGAGGTCATATAGTGTGAGAAAGCTCATATCTAGATTTATAATCATACATACAGTTAATTATAGCGTAGTGGCATCGGATCAGCGAGAAAGGGGGGGGGGGGAATGGTGAAGGTAGCAGACGAACCAAAAAAAAAAATTGATTTCTTCTTCGTACTTTGCAGTTTTTAGGGAGGAAATGGGTCTAGTATATATTTGAAATGGGTCTAGTATATATATATATTTTTTTTTAAATTACACTTTTAAATAAAAACATCAACATAAAACAGATAACTCTCCGGCGTGAGAAGTAAATAGTGCTCACCTACCATGACTCAAGTATATAGAGCTAAACCTCTTCATGATCAACATGAATTTACGTAATCTAATGCCTACACTTTATTATTGCAAATCTCCATTCACAGAGAGAGAGAGAGAGAGAGAGAGAGAGGGAGAGACAGACAGACAGCTAAATTACAGAATTAATTTTAAAAAAAGAAGATAAGTATGTCATACAAATGCGCACTTGTCTATGTAGTCATGCATGTTATTCAGTGACTTCATATACTTCAAATCTGCCAAGTCCCTGGTTTCCCTGGCTGACTCAGGCAACCCATTCCATGTTATGATAATAACACTCAGGATAATATATAATAATATAATATTAATATAAGGACAGACTGCTTATTAATACATATCAACTACACATAATATTACAAATCAAAACATATCAAATAGGCTAAATATTAACACATATCAACAGTGTAATACATTTTAACTTGTTTTCTGGACACGTTGTAATCTGTTATTCTATGCTGCCTCCAAAATTATTTCAAGGTGAGGAGTTGGTTTTATTCTATACCCCAACAAAAAGAGTTTTTTCAACATCATAAATACATCCACTTTTTCCAATTCCAAGATCTAGATATTTTCAAGAGACGTGGGGGCCTCTCTTTTTACCAAGCTTCTATCAACTCACTCTGTCTGACCGTCTGTATATCTGTCCGTCTGTCTGGTACACGTTATTTCTTCCACTTCCCAGTCTCGGATCAAGTTGAAACGTTGCACAATTATTATTAATGTTGTTATCAAAACATGAATCAATAAAAAAAAAATAAACAATTCAATCAAATAATTACTGGTAATTAAATCATCAGTTTGATAAAGAAAATTGGAAATAAATATTACAGTATTTTAATACACTGTTATAAATGTGCAGTTCTTTTCCATACATAACCGCGTTTTTGTATTCAATGTATTTTTTGCGTATTTTGCTTGTTAATTTAGGTTACAAAACTATTCTAGATGTTTTGAGATAAATTATCAGACTTTATGGGATGTAAAGGCTTGAATTACCCCCTTCGAAGTAAACAGCGCATAGAAGCACACTTGAAAAGCCGGCCTAACAGAAGTCTTGCACTGTTCAAGTGCGGACTGAGTGACCCCGAGTCTAGAGCCTGTTGTTTTTCAAAGTCGAGAGAAAGCTTAAAAAAAAAAATGAAACCCGATCAACTTGACCACTCTCAAACTCATAAGGCATGGAGTGAATTGGGAGATGGGGCGGTATTGGACAATGAATAAGTTCACAACACTGCGTTTTCCAGTGCAGAGAATTAAAATACAAAGTTGTTTTAAGAGCTAGTCTATACTAGTTTTCTAAATACAAAACTACATCCCAAGCAGAGTACAGGAGTTAAGATTGTACTTTCTATTTCAGTTTCATTTATGTAATTAGTGGTAGGCCCACATGCACTAGGACCACAATCGTTGATAATTATATTGTTCATGATTTATGTAAACTTCTAGATGGACACTATTAGGGGACTACATTGAACTTTATATCCCTTGCAATGAAACCTGGTCCTGTTGGCAGCGCCAGGGAATGTGTAACACTTTTTAAATAATAATAACAATAGTAGTCCTAGCAGCAAAAAGGCAAATTTTTCATTTTAAAAACATAGTCACAAAGTAAAAAAAAAAAGCAAATTATAAACATACTTAAAAGACAAAGATTTATTTCCCTTTTTCGAAATCACTCTTTGAATATCTAATCAGCTATTGTTTTTTTTTTTATTGATTGGTGTTTTGTTAGGGACAATGAATAATTGTGCAAAGTTTCAACTTGATCCAAGAATGAGAATTGGGAGAAATAACGCGTTAAAATTTGTACTAGACAGACAGATTGAGTTGATATAAGATTCGTAAAAACTAGATCTATAATGCAAAAAAGAAAACAACAAGGTTACAAAGACAGTTGTGTGGAAACACAAACCTACAATCGGCCCCCGAAGTGGTCCACCCAGGCAGGCTTCAATATTTTCAGAAAGAACATCCAAATGAAATTATATCAAAGACAAATGAGAGATAAGAATGGAGAAAGAAGGTTGACAGATCTTGTGTAGTGCCCCAAATGGCGCAGCAGATCAAAGGAATGCAAGTGAATGCAAAGTTAGATGTAAACCTGGCCTAACTTGTTCCCCTTTCAGACCTTGTGGTCTATAGGGCAGATGATGTAAAGTTCATGTTTTTGTGGCCTACGGTTAACGAGGGTGTCATGTAGCCAGCACAACGACCAACCGCCTTTACTTTTCCCCAAATAATGTCAGGTACCCATTAGAGCTGGGTAGACTCAGAGGCGCCCAGGGATTCCAGGTCTATAAATAATCTTTTATTTGCGTTGCCAGAAGTAACTATCGGCATGTATATATACAAGTAAATGAAGTTTATAAGATTACTATTCGTTTTAAATTAGGTCTAACTTATAATGCATACTAATTAGCTTTTTCTCTTTAAAAAACTGCTTGCATAACTGATTTTAAAAATTAGATTTTTCGCTTTCAGGAAAAAAAAAGTAGCCGTTGCATCAGAACTTTGAATGGTCTAAAATATTGTGATGTCGGATTTTCAATATTTTTTTCTAGTTTACAAGATCTAAACGGGACGGACGGACAGATGGACAGACATTTCGCACAAAACTAATAGCGTCTTTTCTTTTTTCGGGAGCCGCTAAAAAAAGCAAAAAAAAAATTCAAATTGACAAAAAGCATTGAAGTAAAAAATAAAAAAAAAGCCCCGGTCTTAAAAGGAAGTTTATAAATCCCCAATTTCTGTTCGTTTGCTACATTCTACTAAATCTTCTTTACCCATAAACACTGGTTGCACAAATGGCGGTTGGCTGAGTAGTTGGCTGCTTCTGCTTGTAAAATCAATGTTTATATTTCTTGTGCAGTCTTGAGTCGTGTTTCTTCTTCTCTCTCTTAAACATGTAACTAGATAGGGCGAATCCAGAAATCTGAGCGAGAGGGACAGCTTTGAATGTACCGCCCTATGTAATGATGGTAGGGATGACGCACATTGAGTATATAAAGGCCCCGCTCATTCACTAAATTTAGAAAGCCTTTAGGAAAGATGACTTAAAAGTAAAGTAGCAAATATAAGCCTACATAAAACACTGAATCATAGTCTTCAAATACAAAAACAAAACATAATAAAATACTCTAGACACAAAGATGACGGCATATTCCTCGTTGCATATGCTAGGACGAATTAGTAGGCCTACAAATGCTTCTTCTTCCCTAGTGCTATTAGAGCATGGAATGGGTTGCCGGAGTCAGTCATGGAAATCAATGACTTGGAAGAATTTAAATCTTTGGTTAACATGCATTGCTAGATGCATGACGCATAGGACGTAATCATCTTCTTTTTTGAAGTAACGTCTGTATTTTATAAGATTAGATAATATGTAGAAGCCAAACGTTATTGTCATGTAAGAGGTCAGTCGCATCCACCCGTGAAACACCGACATACATGGCGGAAAAACTATAAATAGCTATCTTTTTGGTGTATCCGGTGTACGAAATAATGGAAGTAGTTTCTTTTAAGGGTATATTTTTTGTGTGCACTTGTTAGCTCTGCAGAATCAAATATTTTTTTGTAAGCTTTTCCGTTAATAGCGCAAAATTATTTCACTATGGAGGAAGCATTACACTTTCTATGACTTTAAAACTTTTCTTGAAAACTAATGGACAAACTAACTAGCAGGAATAAAGGAGATTTAATACGATGATCAGCTGCTAAACATGGATGATTGAGGTATTATTAAATTTACCTTTCAATACTTTTTGTTTGTAATACACCCGACTATATCGTTAAATTTAACGTCATTGATATTGTTTACAGTTCTACTGGTGTTTGCTGGATTGGTCAAGACCTTCTTGAATAGGATATTTAATGACATTTTAGAATAGAAATGAATTGCTTCTCATCTTATGTACAAAGCTTGTATCGTCTGTCTGAGTGTCTATAAAACCCTATTTTTTTTTCATCGCTGAAGTGACGTGTATTAGAACTGTTCTTGACATTTTTGTTTGGTGCTAGAGGTGCCAGACTTGCTTGGCATTGTACATACACATAACACATTGCCAGTTAAGCTGCTTCATAGTGTGTTTACACATTTTAAAAAAAAATTGCATGTTCATCTTTTCTTGTAATGCCCAAGAAGTTAAAAAGAGAAAAGCAACTTAAAGACTAACCACGAGTGTTCCGCCTCGCGGCACAAGTCAGAGGACTTCTGTAAAAAAAAAGTATGTACTAACTAATATGGTTGACAGTTCGTTTAGTTGTAAGTTTTTGTCCTCGATAGGATTTTGTGTTGTCCTCGGTGTCGCATTCTGTCAAGTCAGTGTTGGCATTAAATGTCATGCCAACTACAATAAGATAAAAAAAGAAGCGACTGACACGCTGGGGGGGGGGGGGGGGGGGAATAGAATGCCAGCTCTGACGCGAGTGACACTTCTAATAGAAATGTAATTAAACACAATTAGCAGCCCTGCACATATTTGCTGATAAGGGAAGGTGCTGACATTTTTTTTTATGTCCCATTCTTTTTTTTTCTGTTTAGAATAAGAATCTCGGATTTAAGTCCGTGCAGAGCATAGGTGTTACGTCACGTGACTAACAGGATGCAGTTTAAAATATGCATTGATTCATGTTCTGACGTTTTAGGGTAACTTAACACTGCCGGCTTTAGGTAAAGACAAATGTCTGGTAATAAAATGGCTGTGGTAAGCAGCGCAAACTTTTTTGTCCCACTTTACTTTTGTCTTATTTCAGAATTATACTCCAGAAAAATTGCTGGCTCCTCTACCACCAAAGCGAAAGCCACCTTAACCTGCGATATATGTCGGGAGTGTCCCTCCAAAATAGGACTCCACAGTCACATGAAAAAAGTGTTCGAGATGAACCTAGTCGTTCTACGACTGAAGGAGGCCAACTAAGCTCAAGAACGACGCCGAAATTCGGCAGCATTGTGTCTCTTTCACACCGGGCTTTTATCGTGTGAATTGTCTGTGAGCCGAATGCAACTGAGTTCCTTAAACTTGTGGGAAATATAAGGAAAAATAAGCGTCATCAGTCACTCACATTACATCATAATGTTTCCAAAGGAACCACTTTCTCATTGGCTGTTCGCTACAGTAGAGGTGGGATGCATAACAACAATAAATGAGATTGTCTCTCATCGGTGCTTGGTTAGTCCAGAGAACCCGAGTACTCTAGACCTGAGAACCCGAGCGCTTTAGTCCTAGAGCCCGAGTGAGTTAGTCTTTGAGCCCGAGGTTCAGAGCCCTAGGAAAAACTGTTTTAAACAAGAAAAAAAAGGGGCGTAGTTAGGAATTTCCCATCATTTGGGGTCCCGGGGGGCTTGACATCTTTGGGGTCCCTGCATTTGCGTAATATTTAATATTTAATGTAAAAAAACACTCATGTGGGATGGGGGCTCGGGGGGATTTTCAAATTCTTCCCCCTCCTCTCCCACCCTAGCTACGTCAATGAGAAAAACATTAATTAATAATTTTTTTTTCAATTCTATTAGGGTATGAAAACCGTAACAGAGTCACCTGTTTGAATTTAGGCCTAAGCCTTTTTCGATTCGGCGAGCGAGCAAGGTATACTTTTAGATTATTTATTGGTATGTTCATTATATTCATGGACATCTAGATCTAACAAAAGACCCAAAGTTCTGATTTAAAACTCTCAAGATCTAGTCTAGATACAATTGTATGCACCGCGCATAGATGCAATCTATTTATACGTAAAAACACTTATAAATTTCAATAAAATTGAAGTAACTTTAAATTTACTCAGCTATGGCATAATTACGATAATACGGCTGACTACACCATGTTTGCTCTCACTAGACCTAGATATGAGTCTCAAGCCAAATTTATTTATTTTTTACTTTGAAAAATTAAAACGGTTAAACTAGAGTGTTCCCCCTGTGGCCAACGAGCTAGGAAAATCGTTAGAAGCGTTTTTGAGATCAGCTGCCAGGTTTCTGAAAGTTCCATGAGTTCTGACTTGAATAGAGGTATTGTAAAAATGTGCAATGTCAGATTGCTTTCATTCAGGCCTATGGAGGGAAGTTTTATCATTGGCTTAGAGAAGTATCAACTCGAATGACAACAACATTAGACATGCAAATTATTGTCCACCTCATTTAAACTCATTTTTCCAAAGAAGTTAAGCAAATAAACTCAGAATGTGTCCCGCCGAAGTGACATTGTCTACATTGAAATGAGATAGATCTAATAATCAAAATGTGTCCTACCCTAAGTCGATTCTCCCAAGACATTTGAAACAGCATAATCTGGTCGATGGGCACTCCAAGCTCTGTTATCAAGGCCACTGAAGAGATCTCGTGGCCTTCATACAGCTTTGGCGAAATACAAAAACCCAGAACCTGTAAAAGGAGAGAAAAAGAATATAAAAAATACTTATTCAAAAAAAAACAACCTTATCCAAGGAGAAGAATTTACAGCTATATTTCTCAATAATATTTTTTTTCCCCGTTTTGAATTTAGATAACTGATAATATAATAAATTACCAATAATTAGTTGATCAATTAGTACATTATCCGCTTCGCGGGAATTTTGTTAGTTACAATAAATTATTGTTTAATGTTTCAAAATTTGATCCGAGAATGGGTGAAGAGGTAACGACATATGTATTAATCTAAGGGGTCAAAATCCTAATCTCATAATCCCATATCTCTGAATACCGAAGAATCAATTTCCCTTGTCGGTTAAAAAAAAATTACCAGTAATTAATTGACTAATTGGATACTTTTTTTTTAAACTGAGTCATGTATTGTATTTGGCAATAAATAATTGTGCATAGTTTCAACTTATTCTTAGAATGTGGGAGAAATAATGCGTTTAAATGTTTTACCATACAGACAGACAGACATACAGACAATGTGTTGATACAACCTTGTTATTCTATCTTAGAACTACTAAATACAAAATCTAAGCTATGCTTGTTCGCCAGTGTCTTTTTGTCTCCGCCCCCTTTTTACATACACACACTACCTAAAACAATCTAGATTTAAAGACCCTGCAAGATAAAAGACTAAAAAGTAAAGTAGCAATTATACATAAAACTTTATACCATAATCTACAACTAGAAAAAAAAACTTAATAAAATACTCCAAAAGACACAAAGATAAGGGTATATAATTTGAATGACTAATTGGATACTTTTGTAAGACAAATTTGTACAAATGCTCCTTCATCCCTAGATCTATGAAAGCATGGAATGGGCTTTGAAGAGATTAGTGTTTATAATTCCCTACTCCATTATAAAAGACGCAACACATAGAAACGCAAGGTGAACATTATCATAACACGGTGAACGAAGCAAAAAGATGTTGTCAGGTGATAGATCTTTGAACGCCTTTAAAAAACTTCACCAACTTAACCAGTTACTCAACATTTTATTGTGAGTTGTAAGACTGAAGAGTGAAAATGTAATCGGTTTGGTTAGTAACTATTTATGCTCTCACCTTTTCCAGCTAACCACTTATTATTCTTAGCTTAAATTTGATATTCTAAAACAGTGATGCCCAACCTAATTCGACCTGCAGGCCATTATAATTTCTGACACTTGTGTCGCGGGTCACATGAACGAAAAGGTACACACAAAAATTTAATTGACCTGAATTTGTAACTAATTGATTAGAAACCCGTGGATCTAGTACTTACATTAAGACATTGGATATCTGAAGCGATTTTTTTCACGCGTCTGAAAATGTCTTAATTTCTCTACTTAAAATAGAGCAACATTGTAGCTCGCTTTACTGCCGACTCATGTTCTTGTCGCTCTTTGGTAAATATTCCTATCGATCCTCCAGTCTGTAGGCCTAGTTTAACAATCTTTTATGCGCGGCTCAAACCAAGAATGACGTCTTGTTTGTGTCCTAATGACGTTTATATGTTGTTCTTTTTTTAAATAGCCACACTTTCTTTACAAATCAAATATGTTGGCCTATTATCAAGCTCCACAAAAAAAAAGTTAAGATCCGTTTTCTTTTCTGGTAGATTCTCATTTCATAAACACACTAATGTTAAATGTCATGGTACCAATCAATTTAAGAAAAATTGAGGGCTCTAACGTAGGTAAAGATACATAAGTCAGCCTTTTTCTTTTTTGGAGGATGGTGAGTACTCTTCGTGCCAACATTTCGGCGGGCCGGATGGAACCACGTCGCGGGCCGGATCTGGCCCGCGGGCCGTATTTTGGGCATCATTGTTCTAAAACAACCACAGCTTACAAAACAAACTCACTACCGTTTCAACAAACAGGAGTAAGTCTCTTACCTTCACGACATTCACGTTCTGCAGAGAGCTCAGGAGCAGGATCTCTTTGACGATTTTCTTTGCCGCCTTGGCGTAGCACTCCGCCACGCCGTGCCCGTCTGCTGAACAGGATGTGACGTCATGGCCGTTGACGTCCACGGTTTTGATGGCGACGTGTCGATCTTTGTAGACTCCCTTGTGCACCACTTTAGTCCAGCCCCGACTCAGGTACGTAACATTTCGAATCTTCTCCAAATCGTCGCAAGTTAATAACTGACCCTTTGCTTGATGAACGGCATTACTCAGCCAGTCGTCAGAAAAATGAAACGCTTCTTCAAAAATTGTATCCACAAACTTAATATCAATAGTATCTCTTTCTCCCATCAATTTCCTATTGTGCCCATGTCCCAATCTTTGCTTGTAATATACAGTGTTGAAAGGCAATGAATTGGAAAGAAGTTCGTCCGAAAGGCCTTTGGACGAGTCTCTGGAATATACATCCGCTTTTTGCAAATAGTTCTCATTTTCCTCGGTTCTGAAGCTACATTGCACGTGAGATGTGTTGATAAAAACAAAAATATTCAGGAAAAAAACATTGGCAAGAACCAACAGAAAAACACAGGCTGTAACAATCATTCGAACATCTTTAGTTGAACTCGATCTTCGAAATGATTTTATAAAACTTGTATCCAACATACTGTTTTGTAAAAACAGGCCTATATGTCTTCGCGCGTTCATAGTGTGTGAACTGCAATCATTTGTCTTCGTTTTATTGTAAGGTTCAACTCAGTAAACGAAATGGTTAATTTCACACAGAGAGGAATGCTTTGTTTGAAATTATTTCACAATCCAAAAATAGACGTTGATAAAGACCTATTTTAAGTCACAGACAAAGAATGAATCCCGAATTATTAAGGACGCTTGCTCTATGAACCCTTGGCATTGACATTCAATCTGTCAAATGTCGGTCACATAATCAAAGATTCCGGACTAACCGCTTCTCGTTCCTATTGTTATAACTTCTGAAATGATCAAAAACATTTCATTACAACCACGAAAGAAACTATACATTTTATATTGCAAACATACTGTAGAGGATAATTGTAAACATTTTAGTTTTAAATAACAAATTTTGACGTAGAAAATTTGGTATTTGGAGATTGTGAGCTAATCATTTTAATTTAATCGTATTTATTATCATATTCAAATGTAAAATGTATTAAGAATTTAAATTATGTCAAGTGTTCCAGACCTAACTTATTACCTTAAAAAGACACACTATAGAGCGACATGGAGCCATTACCTGTATACAACAATATCATCTATATAATTTTATATTATGAACTATATATAAGCCTAGAACTTTCCCAAGATATTTTAACAGAAGGCTAGTGTTAAATACATAATATTTACCTGTATGCTATTTAAACTAAACAACATATGTGCTAGGTGTTCACACGATTTATGTATTTTTAATCTGGAAATCATATCCCATCTTTCATATTTTTAATGAATAAAAAAAATGTATGAGCAAATCCAAAAGCACGTTTTTTTTTTTTTTTCGATATCACTCTCCGTAGTATCAAAACTAAATTATCTCCCCTTTTACTGGGACTAACTCGCCGCGACGTTTTAAATAAGAAGGAGAAAAAATGACATCGCCCGTACGCCATAACTCAGTGCAGTCCACGCCTTCCTTAGTTTTTTTCTCCCTCCGCGCAGCTCCAGAAGTAAAGAGTTCGCTGCGTTTCACCGCCAATCAGCGGCACCGCGCAGACGTTACCCCGAGCTTGACACCTCAGACCTGACATCTTGATAAACATAACTACCCTTGCTTACGTCCCTTTGCTAGAGCTGTTTAATCTGAGTCGATTTCTCCAGTCATATTTTAGAATTCATTTTAAACAGACTGGCGGCCGGTCAGTTTGAAACATTATTACATTTTTGTTTGGTTTTAAATAAGTATTAGTTTTGGCTGCCTGAATATTTGCGCTACTGACTGCAGTCACCGGGGTTCGAACCCAGAGCGCTGTCTTGTAGAAGGATTAAGCTAGGACGTAATAATTTTCCCTTCCTTAAGGAGCGTCTTCGGAGAAATAAGATTCAAAGTATGCTATACGCTTTAAGAAATTTAATGTATCGAAAAGTGATACAAAAATAAAACAACATAGAACTTAATTTTAAGACCCCCGCCCTTTCAATCTCCAGATTTTTATTACAAAGCTTGTATCAGTTCACTCTGTCTGTCTGGTAAAACGTTTGTACGCCTTATTTCTTTCACACCCAATCTCGGATCAAGTTGAAATTTTACTCAATTATTTCTTGTACCTGACAAAGCAAGAATTTCAAAAAATAAATTAGTTAATTAACTATTCTAATAAATTATTTTGTTTTTGTATTGAACAAGGGAAAGTATATGCACTTGACAGATGTTGTGGCAGACTTTAAATTATTCTATTTTATATTTTGTGTAGGAGGTAGGTCGTGACTTAAAGAAATGAAAAGCCATACATAACTATAAAACTGCTGTTTTTATAAGTTTTTCGCTGGCTCAGTGGTTAGTGTATAGTAGGGTGGCCCAAAAAATCCAACTTTGTATCACATACCGGGGCACCCTTTTTTTGTGTTCCATTTGCTTTAGGTAGTATACTGTTAAAATTTTAAAAATAAATTTCAAGTAGAAGGGGATGCTTACAGGCCTCGTTTTTTTTTTTTACCTTTCACAGCATTTTACTCGATTTTGTTGACTGGTGGGAGTGCAATGTTTTTTTTCATTTGTGACCTTCGCCTATATTACTTTTTTCAGATCAAAATGACTTATACTCGTTCAGACAGAGATATTTTTCTTATTGGTCTCAGTGAGTTTGAACCATTGAGTAATCTAAATCAACTCCCAACAACAAGGCAATTTCTGCAGAGATTTCATCATCATTTGAAAGATACAAAGTTGGTTCGAGATGCTAGTCATTTGACTGTAGAAGAGGTACTAGTTCTTTGGAGGAGAGCAGCTATTCCAACAGTTTTGAAGAAGCATGCCATTGAGAAACTGGAAAAGATTCATGATAAGTGGCTGAAATTGAAAAAAAAACAAGACTCGATTATCAGAAACTCAGCAAAAAAATGAAGCTTGCTACACTGAACAACTAGATACATTATTCAACATTGCTTCTGTTAATGCTCTGGACAAAAATTCACCTAATCCTTTGCAACAGACAAGAATTGAGGAGGATCGTGCATTTCTTGCTGACCAACGAGGATGCCGCAAAATGTTCATGACTGGCGAAGATAAAGAGATGGCAGCACAGCAGGAACGAGTCCATGACAAACAACAGAAACAGCTACTTCGTAAAGAGAATGAAGAAAAACGACAGCAACGAACTATGGAAGGTGAATCAGGTGAAAATGAAACAGAAAGCTGTGAATCATCCAATCAATTTGAAGTTCTAGATGAATATGAACTGTACACTGAATAGGCTTGAGCCTTCTAGTTCAAATTAAAGTCGTACAACTTTTTATTTTATTATTTATAAAATGCATTTAAAAATCGACCACGGTAACCTTCACCAAGATACCCACTTCATTCTCCCATCCCACTTTTCCCAACAGTATTTTTTCAATTTTTTGTTCTTGTCATTTTAGTGGTTTTCGACAGTAGTTGCGTTGAGACGCTGAATACTAAAAAAAATCAGGTTTCCACATTGACAAAAAAGCAATAGTAACAAAAAATGCAAAAAGATTGACACCAATTTTTACTTTTTACTTACTTTGTATATTAATATTTTGGGATTTAAGTTCAATTACGCAATGTCACGATTAGATTTCATATTAGAATATTAGCGGTTCGTACAATGCATCCTAAATAATTGATAAAAGAAAAACTGCTGTGGGGAATTTAAGAAAATACTAATTTCTCATTTCTACCTATTGCGTCAGTGATGCTATCTGGCCTAAAACAGCAGGGAGGAATCATTTACTTTTGCCACCCAGTGCATCTGAAAACAGCAGGAAGGGAACATTCGGTAGCAAGCGTACTAGCATGGGATAGAATTGTTAGGATGCATATATTATTTATTGTTTACAGTAATCTGCTCTCTGCTTACATTTTTAATTTATTCGGCAATGTTAACAAAAAAAGTGTCCAAAATATCAATACTTCCGTGTTCTGTGCACCGGATAAACCAAAAAGCTTTCTATTTTAGGGTTTGCATCAATTATATGAAACTCTCCCATTCTTTTGTAATAAATGCCCACTTATTTTTTTAAAAAAATGTAATAATATAAATCTTCAGCTGGAATTCTAGCACAATAAACTCGTGTCTGCAATTAGAAGCCCTAACCCCACAACCAGACAGCTGTTAGATATGAACTGATCTAATGCGATACACGTTGTGAGGACGATTACTGAGTGCGCATGCGCCTAGCCCAAACACTCAATAGCCCTTTCCACGTCATAACATTAAACTCAGAAGTGTGCTTTACTAAAAAAAAAAGTTAAAAATCCCTTTTCGTGAATGTAAGAAATTTTAGCGTTTCCCTGTCCGCCCGTTCCTACTCCTGACATCCAAGTTTCACCCCCGGGCCTTACAAGCCAGCATCCTTTAAACACTCGTGGATTGCACTCGTGCCTGAAGCGGCGATTCTAAGTTAAATCTCGTATATTAATACACGTTTGCCCCTGGGTTCATATGACACGTCACGTGACATGCAACGTAGACGGTATAACTTAAAGATGCCAGTTTGTAAACAACATAAAGATAAATATATATTAATGTCTTTTTTTTTTTCTAACTCACCCTAAAAATAAAGAAGCAAAAAAAAAAAAACGTTTTCTTTCGGGGGCGGGGGAGGGGGACTAGGAATATGCTTTAATGTGTGTGTGGAGGAGGGGGAGGTAGAGTGCTCCTGACCCCAGGGAGAAGGGTCTCTATAATCCTAAGTTCCGGACTATCTCTCCTCTGCTTGGCGCCGAACAGTATCACAAAAGAAACCTAATCCGCTGAGTTGTTTTAAAGAGTCGGTAATATGAGGAAAGAGTTTTAATTACTGTGCATTGTCTCTTGGCTTAAGTTAGACAGAGAGTTCTTCAAGATAGAACTTACCCATTCGATTCCATTAGCGAAATGAATTTAACGAAAAAACAACAAAAAAAAAAAAAAAAAAAAAAAACAAGGGGTGCTACAATTTTATGAAGACAACGTAAAGAAACAATATTTAAAAAATATGTTAACAAACAAGCAAAATAATTAATTACCAATAATTTATTAAATTATTGAGTAATTTTGTTTATTGATTCATGTTTTTTTTTAGGAACAATAAATAATTTTTTAAAGTATCCACTTGATCGGAGAATGCGTGAGGGAGAAATAGCGTTAACAATTATTTAAGGGGACTAGACCCAACAAATCTAGCCATATCTGAGAATACTAAAGTATTATTTTCCCTTGTTGCTATTAAACAAAAAAAAAAGAATTACCAGTAATTAATTATCTTATTGGTTACTCTTTTTTTAGCGGCCCCGTAAGGGGAAAAAGCCGCTATTAGGTTTGTGCAAAATGTCCATCTGTCACACTCAGATCTCGAAAACTAGAAGAGATATGAAAAATATTATTTCATCATTAAATGCGGCTTGAAAAATTTAGGTGCAAAGGCTACTTTTGGTTTTCTAAAAGCAAACAATTTAATTTATAAAATTAATTATGCAAGCGATTTTTTCATTAAAATACACCAATTCTAAAACAATTACTTAAAAGTAAGGGAGGCAATGTTACAATATGCTAACAAGGATGAATAACAAGCATGTATTTTCAGTATCACTAAGTCAAATATATTTAGAAAATGTACAGGAAATGTTTACAAAAAATATAAATAATACTTAAAGATGTTTTTTTCTGGTTAACTAGCTGCAAAAATTAAAAGAAAACATTTCTGTTTGTTTATAAAGGCTAATAATGCACTTTGTATGTAAATTTCTTGCACATTTTTTAAAATAGACTTTTAGCAACTTTCCTGCAGTAGCGTAACGTCGTAACAGGACGCACTTTATGATGGATTCCATAAACTTTTTTAAAACATCCGATTTTATTTCTTTTCTTTGTTTAGTGCCCCCATCCGAATAAAAGAAGCTTATTTGTGTGTGTTTTGTCTGTTGGTCGGTCTGTCCGTCACGATTAGATTAACAAATAACACTAGAGGCTATTGTAAATCTGATTTAACCTTTAATTTTTCATTCAGAAATATTGCAATAGTTTAAAGTATCTATAATAGATTGTTCCGGATGTTTTGTGAAAAACAAATCAATGCCAATGAATATTGGTTTGCTCTTCTAACTTATAGTAGATTTTATTTCCATGCTTAAACGTTGCAAGAAACACGTGTTCTTTAATATATTGTTCCGGTTCTTTAATGTAAATAGCATATAAATGCTAAATAAAAATATCTATACTGATTTATATTTCATTAACTATAAAGTTGTTCCGGAAATTGTTTTATAAAAAACAAATTTATGTCAAATAATTATATTTTTTTCAAAAATATCGACAATAGATTATTCAGGATTTTAAAATAAGAAACTAATTTACTAGCAACGATTAATGACAATCAATTTTTAGACTAATTTGACAGTTAATTTTCTTGCCGAAACATAATAAAAGTTGTTTAATCGGTAAAGAATGTTCCGGATTTTGTTTCGAAAAAGAAACTGGTATGGTTTGATAAAATCTCCATAAGTGTATGGTACATCTAATTTTCTTAACAGACCATCCCTGAAATTTAATTAACGGAATTTGAATAATCTGGAATTCTTATTTTTTTCTCACTATAAATATATAAACATCCGGACAATCTATAATAGAAACTTAAAACTAGTGCGATGTTTCGGAAGGAAAATTAATTTTAATCAGATTTTCAATAGCTTTAAGTCTTTTTGTTTCTCGCTATTAACATAACGGACAGACAAACTGACAGACAAAACAAAAAAAAAGCGTCTTTAATCCTTTTATATATATATATTAAGTCTAACTAGCCCATCAAATGAAATGCTAAAAGAACAAACTCGGTGCACCAATGTATATGAACCCTCGAGAAGCTGCTCGTATAGAAGACATTTTTTAGTCTAACTAGGACGTGTGACGTAATGGAATCTTTTTCCTTTGACGTCATATGGGGTTAATTCTTTAAATGAAATGCTAAAAGAACTCACTCGGTGCACCAATGTATATGAACCCTCGAGAAGCTGCTCGTATAGAAGACATTTTTTAGTCTAACTAGGACGTGTGACGTAATGGAATCTTTTTCCTTTGACGTCATATGGGGTTAATTCTTTAAATGAAATGCTAAAAGAACTCACTCGGTGCACCAATGTCTATGAGCCCTCGAGAAGCTACTCGTATAGAAGACATTTTTTAGTCTAACTAGGACGTGTAACGTAATGGAACTTTTTTCCTTTGACGTCAAATGGATTTAATTCTTTAAATGAAATGCTAAAAGATCTCACTCGGTGCACCAATGTCTATGAACACTCGACAAGCTTCTCGTATAGATGACATTTTTTAGTCTAACTAGGCCGTGTGACGTAGTGGATTTTTTTCCTTTGACGTCATATGGAATAAATTCTTTAAATGCTAAAACAACTCGTTATAGTAATGTTTATTAAACCTCGTAATAGGACTCGCATTTTAAAAAGACATAATAGATTTAGATCTACTCTAGATTTTTTACACTAGATCTAGATTTTTTTACACTAGAGCTAGATTTTTTACACTAGATCTAGAATTTCTTGGTCTAGTTTAGAATGTTTGTTGTTTTACATGTTTCGGATGTTCCTTCAGAGTTGTAGTCCAAACCTCCCGTAGGACGACAGGGGATGGGAGCGGGCAGGGTTTGAATCTGGGACCATCGATGAATCTAAACGACAGTCCAGCGCGCAAACCGCACTACCAGACAGCCATGATCAAGATCTATAATTTTAATTTTTAGGCTTAAAGTATAGATTTTTTTTTCTATAGTCTAGATTGTCAATATGTCAATATTGCAATGTTATAAAATACTAAAACTAATCTACTATTTTAATATTTAGATTTTGCAATTAGTCTATTAATTGATTATCTAGTGTTTTTTTTAATATAAATCTTATCTAAATTATCCAAAATTTATATTTTAGATCTAGATCTAGTAGATATAGATATTGAGAGTGCTAAATTAGTAGTTTAATTTAGGTAGATCTACATCCTCATTCTAGTTCCATTTAGGCCTAAATGAAAATGCTCAATACCAAAAGATTATCTAAAATCGCTCTTCTGACATATTGTACATATCCGTTAGTTGTCATTCCGTAATGTGTAGATATATTATCAATAGTAGGCTATTAGTTTGTAACCAGTTTGTCATTAGATTAAGAGCAATGCCTGGTCATGCGTTAGCGCGCAAAATTGATTTTCTCTCGGTCTCGGTTTCATACCCTGCTCGATGTCATCCTCAGTCGACCAGCGAATATTCGGATCCGACAGTGATCCTTCTCCCACGGGGGCCGCCTCTGAGTTTGTGTGACAACAAAAACTCTCTTTGTAATCTTGTTTTTTTTAATTGATTCATGTCTTTTCTATGAAAATGAATAATTGTATGAAGTTTCAGCTTAATCCGAGAACAAGTGTGGTAGAAATAACGTGTACACACTTTTTATCAGACAGACAGAGTGTTGTTCAACAACGATCGTATTCTAATTTATACGTGTTTCTATTCAGGGCATTTTTAAAAAAAAAAGAAGATCTTAGCTTTTTAAGAGCTCACTCAAATTTAGTTTGATAACAATGATATAGATTATAGACGATAGTGATAATGGCCATCATATACATGTATGTTTTATCACATAAAAAGCAAATAACTAAGCCCCAACATTTGTGTTCCTCCATATTAATTAAAATATAGTAATATGCCTAGGTAATAGTCCAAAGATTAAAGACGAGTGCAGTTTTTCACATGACTACTAAGAGCTGGCCCTGACCTACATATAGTTTTATATATCCTACGCAGATCTATGGGCGATCGATCTCTTTTCGACGTCATAGCCTGTCTTATGCGTACGCCAAGTGGGTTTTGTATTAGCATTATAGTTGTTTCTTTTAGACGCCATTCGTGTCCTCTACCAATGAGGGACAAACTAGCTCCCGATCTGATCTTTTTAAACGTTCCGGGGGGGGGGGGGGGGGGGTTCTATTACGCCCTCGCCGAAACAAAAAAAAAAATGATATGGCATAAGGTCGTCTCCAAACAGGATTAGTTCAGAGGTGTCTGAATACAGTCCACACCGACATTGTCCAAAAATATACCACCTATAAAATACATCCACGTATTACTAGTGAAGGAGTAAATGTAGCAGCTACCTGATCATACGAAGTCCGTCTGAAGACGCAACATAAATAGGTCTACATATATAACTACTCTATGACCTATTTAGCAACTAGCCCACTTTATGAGTCACAGACCTAGTCCATTGCACTTACGGTGATGGAGGAAAATCTCAACGTCACTTTTCAAACACCTTTAAATCGGACACCCAGTGCTGGTTTTACCAATAGGCAACATGATAAGCTCGTGCTTAGGGCCCATGCTTGCTTGGGGGCACCCAAAAATTTTCATTTTTGAGGAAAGAGCAAAGGAAAAATCGCCTTTCGTAGGGCCCCCATAGATTAGGGCCTTAAAAGAATAAATCCGCCCCTGCGGACACCTGCACAGCAGATGGTTTTTCAGAGAAGGAATATGGAGTGTGTGCTCCGCCTTAAGCCTCGCCTCTAACCCGAGCGTCCAGGAATACGAGCCATCGCCATTAGGGATACAAAAAAAATTCGCATCACAAATTCACACGATACCTACCCGGACAGAAAAGTTTGTTTAGACCGGAAGATGAAGGCGAGCATCCGTGGGGCTAGAAATCCCGACTGCCTTTGACTCAACCCTAAAGACAATTACAATAAGAAGAGAGGGAGGTATTCATGAACAAAAATATTCAGCAAGCCAAAACGAATCCTCCTTGGCCGCTGCCTGCCCGACATTTAAAAAATCCTAACAATGGAAATAAAAAGCCGAATATGACCCGCCGCCTTCTGGCCGGGTTTGTCCATTTTGTTGAACCGTTTCGCGCGCTAATGGAGATAAATTTAGGTATTTTCTTTTATTTTTAGGGCTCCCAGGCTGTGGAAGGACACTGCGGTCTCTGCCATGACCTAAGGAACATTTATGCCAAGTTTTATCAAGATTGGTCAAACGAATTTGATTTCTATGCGGGACATGCATACATACATGTACATACGCGTTACTTTGTGCTCTATATATTAGATATATAGGTATAGGTTTCTCAATAGTTGAAAGGAGCTAAATGGAGATTAAATATTTTAACAATATTCACTATATTAGAAGGTATATTAGGTAGGAAAATTAAAACTATAAACTATTAATGTTCACTTATTTAGAAACAAGACAAAAAATATTTTAAAAGGGCTTTTTTTCAATACGAACTATTGCTTTTCAAAGAATCTTAAAATATGTGGATTTAACTATTGGGGACTTTCAAACTAAAAGTTAATCACATTAAAATGTTTGTAAAATGTTTTACATGTTTCGGATGTTCCTTCAGAGTTGAAGATAATTACTTCCTAGTCCAAACCTCCCGCAGGACGACGGGGGATGGGAGCGGGCAGGGTTTGAACCCGGGACCATCGATAAATCTGAACGACAGTCCAGCGTGCAAACCGCATGTCCAGGCAGCCATTAATAAGTTGTTATTTTTTTGTATTTTGGATCCTGTTTAAATTCTCTAAATGTCAATATACAGTAAGAGAGACAAGAAGAGAGCATTCATCACCCTTACAAAAGTCATCAGATTCTTACAAGAAGAATAGCCGTTAAAATAAGCAACTTTTTTTTAGTTACTTGTTTTATCTATTTATAGAATATAATCGGAAATTTCCACTGACGTGCTCAAGATGTAGATCTCCAGACCAAATTTAATTTTAAGATTATTATATTTTGAACAATTATAACGGTTAAACCAGAGTTTTTCATGTGTGGCCAATTAGCTTGTTCTGTTGTCACAGATTAATAATAAATTACTGTAGACGGTACTAATTAATAATGATAATAACGAGACTGTCTTTATCAAGGTAGACACTAACTTTTTTTTCCGTCTGATCCTTTGCTTTAGCATAAAACATAAACAACAAACAATGACGTAATATCATATAATATTAGTACATCCTTCCTTTTGAAGCTATTATCACATCCTTCCTTTTAAAGTTCTTAACACTTATATTTACAAGGAATTTTGACAACTCGACCACTGGTTGTCTTGACCGGCACAACAAGTTCTCTAGATGTTGGTTTATAATTGTCTGTTTCGTGTGTTCTAACAGTTTGCTGTTCGTTGTCTTCATCGGTATCCTAGTATCCAGAGATGTCTTCTTCGTAGCTCTTGTTTAAAAACCGTTGATTTCGTCTGTATGTTTTTCCATCATTTGTCTTTATGATGTAAGATCTGGGTGATGGATGTTTCTTAATGACGACTGCTTTCTGCCATGTTTGTCCTAGACGAACTCTCACCTTCTCCCCGACAGAGTAATCCTTAGGTAGTCTTGCTTTTGCATCGTATTTCACTTTGCTTTTCATCTGTCGTTCGTTGAGAAATGTCTCTGCATTTTCAGCTATCGATGGTTTCAATAGTTTGGGATCAGTTGGAATGATTCCCTGAGTCTTCTACTCGTCAGCAGTTGTGATGGTGAATACGGCAGTCCGCTTATCGAAGTAATTCTATACTCGAGCATAGCGAGATATGGATCTTTACCACTTTTGTATGCTTTGTTGAATATCTGCTTTACGATACCAACATACACCTCACTTTGTCCATTTGATTGAGGGTACCTGGGACTTATCTTGAAACCCCATTCAGAAGCAAAACTCTCTATATTGATAGCTATTGAATGGCATATTGTCTCTCACTGTTTCTTCTGGTATGCCATGTCTAGCAAAAATACCTTTCATTGCCCTAATAACACATTCAGCTGTTTTGTTCTCCAGTCGTTTTATTTCAGGATATTTGGAGAAATAGTCCACAACTAGCAAGTAGTCATTGTTTCGCCATTCAAACAAATCTGTCGCAACCTTTTCCATGGTCTGTCTGGTACAGCATGAGGTAACAATTTTTCCTTCACATTATTTCTTTTAAACGTTGCACATGTTGCGCATTTCATTATTGTCGAAAAAATATCTTTAGACAATCCTGGCCAAAACACACTCTGTTTTGCCTTCGATCTGGTTTTCTCAAGACCAAAATGACCTGTGTGCAGCTTATCGAGAATTTCATTTCTCATACTTGAAGGAATTATAATTCTGTTCTCATAAAACAATATTCCATTCTCTTCATGAATACTGTCTTTAAATGACCAATACACTTTCACTGTTTCATGAACTTGAGTTTTTATCTTTGGCCAACCTTCTATGACATAATTGATTACAAGTTTTAATTTGGCATCAGATTCAGTTTTCCTTCTAATTTCAATAATCTTCTGATCACTGCCCGGAAACTGTGCTGTTGCACTATGAATTCTCATAACATGTCATCATTTGAATTTGATTGTTCTTGACCATTGATGTACGCACGCGATAACGTATCAGCTATTTGCATTTTTGAACCTGGAGTGTAAGTTACTGTTAATTGATATCTCAACAGTCTTAACATCATCAACTGAAGTCTTGGTGAAATCTTGTGTAAAGGCTTCGTCAGAATAGTTTGCAAAGGTTTGTGATCTGATTGTGCAGTCACAGTTCTTACAAAAATATAATGGTGAAAATGTTCAGCTGCAAACACTATAGCTAACATTTCCTTTTCTATTTGTGCATATCTGCACTCTGTTTCTGTCAATGATCTTGACGTATACGCAACTGGTTTGTCTTCTTGCATTAAACATGCTGCCAACCCTTTAGAAGAAGCGTCACACTGAATAGTAACTGGCTTTTCAGAGTTAAACAATTGCAGAACTGGAGCTTCACTAAGTGTTTTCTTTATTAGTTGGAAAGCATTTTCTTTCTCTGCATTCCACTGCCACAATACATCTTTCTTTAGCAATTCAAACAATGGACTGGTAATTGTTGATATGTTTGGAATGAAACTTGACAGAAAGTTCAACATCCCTAGCAGTCTTTGAATTCCTGTTCGATCTGTTGGTGCTGGCATCTCCATTATTGCTTTGATTTTAGCTGGATCTGGACGAATACCATCTGCTTCAATTTGTCTTCCGAGATAACTAACACCAGAAAGTTTATATTGTATCTTGTTCTTGTTGAACTTTACATTGCTCTTTCTAGCTCTCTCCAGAACCTTTTAAAAATTTGATCATGTTCTTTTTTATCTTTTGCTGCAATCAGCATGTCATTTGTACACCTGGGATGTCTCCGAATACTTGATAAGCACATTTCTGTAGTACTTCACTAGCTGAGGATATACCAAAAGGCATTCTCAAGAATCTGTATCTTCCAAACGGAGTATTGAATGTACATAAATAAGAGCTTGGTTCATCCTACTCCACTTGCCAGTATGCATCCTTTTGATCAAGTATACTAAACACTTTTGCTGCTCACAGTGTTGGTATAGTGAAATGTTCTCTCATTATATATTTGTTCAGTTCTCGGGGATCTAAACACAACCTCAAAGAATTATCTTTTTTTTTGCTATAACCAAGTTATGAACCCATTCTGTTGGCTCATCAACTTCTGTGATCACTCCAGCTTGTTGCATTTGTGTGAGTTTTCTTTTCAATTCTTCATAGAGTGATGGTGCATCTGACGTCAGTTTAATGTGATATTTCATTTTGTATGTACCGAGTCCTTCGAATACTTGCTTATATTTTTTCATCAACACTTGTGGAACTTCATTTTGTTGCTTGACATCGTGTACTTCGACATTTCTCTTTGCCTCAATTAGTTTTGAAGTAATAGATGTCTTCAGACCTAGTATAGGATTTATACTTTTCTTGATCACGTACAGATAATCTTTAACTTCTACATCGCCGACTTTAAATGTGACCGATGCAACTCCCTTCGGTTCTAATCCTTCATCCCCTAATGCTCGTAGGGTAGTATTTGAATTCTTTAACTGAGTATCAGTTTCTAAAGTATTCCACGTTGACTCTGATATGACATTAGCTTCTGCTCCTGTGTCAATCTTCACTTTGACTATTTTTTCCATAATATTGACATCAACCATCCAAACTTTGACATTGTTGTCAGTACCAATTGCTTCAAACCACACTCGTTTACTTGGCTTGACTGACTTTCATCTTCCAGTAAATCAACAGCCTTGAAGTGTTTCGAACGACATTTTACAGCGAAAGGAAATCTTTTTTTACATTTTCGGCGTGTCTGTCCAAATGCTGGGCAATTGTATTTTCCATGAGATCCACCACAAGATTTGCAATCTATAATGAAACTTGTTACATGATTCTTTGCCATTTCTCCCTGTGAGGTTTTGACTGGCTTTCTATCTTCTGTCTTCTTTAATTTATAAGCAGCATCCAAATGTAGCCCTTTCATATCTATCATTTGGTTCTGGGTATGCTCGTCAGCACGAATTATGCTTGCTGCTTTCTCTAAAGTTAAGTCTACATCTCTCAGAAGTCTCTCTCCTACTCGATCCGACTGTATGCCACATACCAATCGATCTCTGATGAGTTCATCTCGAAGGTTGTCAAACTTGCATTCTTTGGCCAAATTCTTTAACTCAGTATAATACTGTTGAAACGTTTCTCCGTCTTTCTGCTTTCTTGAGAAGAATTTAAATCTGTCATACACAGTGTTGGACTTAGGCAAAAAAAAAATCTCAAACCTTTCAATTACTTTGTCTACAGTCTCATCTTCACATACTTAAAAAGTATTGTAGATGTCTCGAGTGGGTTCACCGATCAGGTGTAACAATAAAGCTTTCTTCACTGGCTCGGGCTTCGTATTCTTTTCAGTGGCGACCATCAACAGTTCAAAACTTTGTCTCCATCTTTTCCATCTTTCAGACAGATGGCCGTCTAGTGATAAGGTTTCGGAGGATCGAATAATTCCATTATTCGTACAGATTCTAGATTCTATGTCTAGATCTAGATCTAAACAAAATGAACTAACGACATCACACATAAAATGTACTTTTAGCAATTTAGAAACTACTAGTGACTAGATCTAGATCTACCTGTTACCAGCACTTTAAAGCAATGTGACACTAGATTTGACACCTAATCTAACACCAGATCTGACACAAGATCTGAAACCTAATCTGACACCATGTTCTGTTTCACAGATTAATAATAAATTACTGAAGACGTTACTAATTAATAATGATAATAAGTATACTGTCTTTATCAAGGTAGACATATATAACTCACTTTTTATTTCCGTACGATCCTTTGCCTTCACATAAAACATAAACAACAACGTAATATCATATAATATTAGTACATAGCTAGTATTTTTTTTCTCAAAGATATAGATCTACATAAACTGTCAATATTTTAGGAAAATAGAGACATTTTTGGATAATTTTTGGTCCTAGGAAGAATTAGCAATCTGAAAAGATGAATTATATAAAAAAAGGGGGGGGGGGGAAGATCGCTAGAGATTCTGAACTCAATAGACAAAACTAAACAATGTCAACTAAAGAACAACTAAATAATACAAATAACTTTGTGATTTCTATTAATAGATTTGCCTTCAATAATTTTAAGATGGCCCCCACATCCAGCGGTCTGAATCGGTGTGGTCTAGGTTTTAGCAGCACTAGATCTATTGTTTTCAAATATAAAAAAATAAAACCCACATGAGATAGGGGCATACGGTCGTGCGTTTAAACTTCTTATTACCTAGCAGCAGGTGTCTGATTCGCTACCAAATTGGCCTGCATGTATTGGGTTTTGATTCGTACGAGTTCCAATTACAAATCCTCTTCAGCCCACACAGTGCCCAGAGGGCGCTAGAGCAGCAGATTATATGGTTAGTTAAATTCAAATCTTTTCTGGGACGAAGCTACTTAGAGCAAAAGCTAATTGTAGTTTCGGATTCTTTCAGCTATTTCTACAATTATTGTGAATCACAGGTCGAGCTCAGTCGAACAAGTCGTTCGCATTTTAAGAAAATAATTTATTTTTCATTAAACTGTATTATTTTATTTTCTCCATTTTATTTTCCACTCTATAATAATTAACACCTGCCATCACCTCCCTTGTAATTGCCCTAAATACTGACATTCATTCTCGTGCCATTCACATGCGTATTTTTTTTTTCCTCATCGGCCTCCTTAAGACACTAACAGATCACGGAAGTGAAGACCAGCTTGCGCACCTGCCTATGTTTACAACAGTGAGTGCATATGCCAATGAAAATTAGTGCGAAGTATTAATTAAAATGCGGTGAATCCGATATTTACAGTGTATGCATGGCAGCCTGGCAGCGCTCATTAGAATTTTAGTCATTGAGATATTTTGAAATAGCATGCTCGAATTCTAAGGTTTGTTTCCGGGGCGGACTGGGTGTCAAAATCGGCCCTGGCATCAAAGGTGTAGCTAGCCGTGTGTGGGTGGTGCGGGTCGCAAAGGGGCAGCACATACACTGCGTGGCATTACAAGTCAACAATCGGCTCACAATATTGCGCAAAAATTTTCAAAATAATATAGTATATTAGTGATTCATCGAAAAACTCGGCCACTGTACTGTGGAAGGTTGGGCGTAGGGCTAGCTACCCTACCATGTAGAAAATCCACTAGCTACAAAAACACCATTACGTCAATTACAAGCTGGTTGGTGGCCTATACAACTGTCAGGTGTGGACCAGGAGCTCTTACAGACAGGGCCGGTCCTAACATTTGCGGGGCCCTGCTTACAGATAGATGTGACCAGATGACGCAAGAGGAGGGAACGAGCTCTTTTCTGTGGTCGCGTCCTCTGTCCTACAGCCATTGTCTAAAATGTAAAAATGCTCGGCTTTCACCATGTTGTTTACTGTCGTTGTCTGCAGGTGGTAGTTTTAAGTATACGCTTTACTTTTTCAGTAAATTTTATTTTGTGTCTCACATGTAGAATGAGTCTTATGTTGTTTTTTAATCGCATGTTGTATTAAATCCAAAATGTGACTAGTATTACACATTTAAGTCTGTATGGGAACTTTTATAAAAGGCAGGACAAGGATCCATCGCGACGTTTCGTGGGCCCTTTTATAACAGAATAATAAATACTCGTTTATGGGGCTTACTATCATGCAATATGGTCTATTCGATAGCGGCCCCTTCGGCTCATTGTGCGCCAGCCCGAATGCCTAAATAGCCAGTCTGTCCTTGGTTAAAAAAATGGAATCCAAATAAAATCAGATAACGTAGAACAGTGTTGTGGCCCTTTGAGAGGTGGGTAAGGAAGTAAAGCTTAAGTCAATAAATCTATTCCTGTTGGGGTGTTTGTGTTTAATGACAGATGTGAATTTGACAAAGATGTTATCGCATGAATTAGAGAAGATGCTGGTGAAAGGAGAGACGGAGACACATATACGGGCGAAATCATGAGAACAACTTGATTTGAAATGACTCAGTACAGTCAAAATGCTACAACATTGAGGGATTTACTTTGTCTTCCCATTGACTCGCACTATTACCAACCCTTTCAAACACAAGTAAGATTAGTGACCATCATTATTACTTGCGACAAAACAAAGTCATCAATTCAGTTGTTACTTGCGACAAAACAATGTCATCAATTCAGTTGTTACTTACGACAAAACAATGTCATCTATTCAGTTGTTACTTGCGACAAAACAATGTCATCTATTCAGTTGTTACTTGCGACAAAACAATGTCATCAATTCAGTTGTTTCTTGCGACAAAACAATGTCATCAATTCAGTTGTTACTTGCGACAAAACAATGTCATCAATTCAGTTGTTACTTGCGACAAAACAATGTCATCAATTCAGTTGTTACTTACGACAAAACAATGTCATCTATTCAGTTGTTACTTGCGACAAAACAATGTCATCTATTCAGTTGTTACTTGCGACAAAACAATGTCATCAATTCAGTTGTTTCTTGCGACAAAACAATGTCATCAATTCAGTTGTTACTTGCGACAAAACAATGTCATCAATTCAGTTGTTACTTGCGACAAAACAATGTCATCAATTCAGTTGTTACTTGCGACAAAACAATGTCATCAATTCAGTTGTTACTTGCGACAAAACAATGTCATCAATTCAGTTGTTACTTGCGACAAAACAATGTCATCAATTCAGTTGTTACTTGCGACAAAACAATGTCATCTATTCAGTTGTTACTTGCGACAAAACAATGTCATCAATTCAGTTGTTACTTGCGACAAAACAATGTCATCAATTCAGTTGTTACTTGCGACAAAACAATGTCATCAATTCAGTTGTTACTTACGACAAAACAATGTCATCTATTCAGTTGTTACTTGCGACAAAACAATGTCATCTATTCAGTTGTTACTTGCGACAAAACAATGTCATCAATTCAGTTGTTTCTTGCGACAAAACAATGTCATCAATTCAGTTGTTACTTGCGACAAAACAATGTCATCAATTCAGTTGTTACTTGCGACAAAACAATGTCATCAATTCAGCTGTTACTTACGACAAAACAATGTCATCTATTCAGTTGTTACTTGCGACAAAACAATGTCATCTATTCAGTTGTTACTTGCGACAAAACAATGTCATCAATTCAGTTGTTTCTTGCGACAAAACAATGTCATCAATTCAGTTGTTACTTGCGACAAAACAATGTCATCAATTCAGTTGTTACTTGCGACAAAACAATGTCATCAATTCAGTTGTTACTTGCGACAAAACAATGTCATCAATTCAGTTGTTACTTGCGACAAAACAATGTCATCAATTCAGTTGTTACTTGCGACAAAACAATGTCATCAATTCAGTTGTTACTTGCGACAAAACAATGTCATCTATTCAGTTGTTACTTGCGACAAAACAATGTCATCAATTCAGTTGTTACTTGCGACAAAACAATGTCATCAATTCAGTTGTTACTTGCGACAAAACAATGTCATCAATTCAGTTGTTACTTACGACAAAACAATGTCATCAATTCAGTTGTTACTTGCGACAAAACAATGTCATCAATTCAGTTGTTACTTACGACAAAACAATGTCATCAATTCAGTTGTTACTTGCGACAAAACAATGTCATCAATTCAGTTGTTACTTACGACAAAACAATGTCATCAATTCAGTTGTTACTTGCGACAAAACAATGTCATCAATTCAGTTGTTACTTGCGACAAAACAATGTCATCAATTCAGTTGTTACTTGCGACAAAACAATGTCATCAATTCAGTTGTTACTTGCGACAAAACAATGTCATCAATTCAGTTGTTACTTGCGACAAAACAATGTCATCAATTCAGTTGTTACTTACGACAAAACAATGTCATCTATTCAGTTGTTACTTGCGACAAAACAATGTCATCTATTCAGTTGTTACTTGCGACAAAACAATGTCATCAATTCAGTTGTTACGACCAGGGGCGGACTGGCTATATGGGCATTTGGGCTAATGCCCGGTGGGCCGGTACCCAAATGGGCCGGTAGGGCCACCGAAATGCCTGATCGAAGTCACTATGGCACATATCAAGTTGTTAAAGGTTTTATAATATCCTTATTATGTTATTATTATTATTTCTATAAAAGGCCCTCTGAGCGTCTTGTTTAAACAAAAAGTCTTTCACAGACATTACAGTGTAATACTCTTTTAATCAAACACATTTTCCGAAAATAAAATGTAGAATGTAGAGAGTGCTACTAGTAGGATTCATCTTTTTAGGGCCTTCTTAATTGCTGCTTTAAAAAGATATAGAGTTCAATGTAAGCATGCATATCCAGGCGCGGCGCCATATTATTCAATTTGGGGGGGGGGGGGGGCGCACATATTTACGCGGCCCAGAATTAAAAAGCATTATTAATATAAATTTTCTTCTTAGCTGATGTCGTTAGAAGAAGTTAATATAAATTTTCTTCTTAGCTGATATCGTTAGAAGAAGTTAATATAAATTTTTTTCTTCTTAGTTAGAATCTACATGTAGATATAAAAATGGTGTCCAAATTAGACTCTGACATTTAGTGTGTCTATATTTGACGTACTTCCCCTATATCAAAATTTTCCATGTAAAAGCAGTGTTAACCCAATGAAATTTAATGTTTTTGTAAATTTAAAAAAATGCACAAAACCACTTTTGAGCAAAAAGTTAACCACTTATTCAGATGTAAATGCAAATGCAAATATTATGCAACATGCAAATATTATTGAATAATCAGGTAGGTAGTTCATTGTTCAAACAAACAAACTCTATGGGGTTTGTAATGAAGTCATGTACAAAAATTCAAAATTTTGAAAAGTAGCTATCACATTGCACTTTATGACTGATGAATTCATTTGCCGTTGATTTGAGATCTAGCTTATCAGTCCGTTCCTTGTGGATGTTTAAAATCATGACATGGTTCAATCTTTCTTGTCCCATTGTTGCCCTTAAATAGGACTTAACACGTCGCATTGTTGAAAATGATCGCTCAGAACATGCGTTGGTTGCAGGTATGCATGCCATCAACTTTCACACCGTAACAACCTCTGAGAAAAGTGATCTCTGAGGAATTGAAAATCCAATAATTTCCTTATTTAGATGTGAAAGGTCCATATGATTTATTTGGTTGAAAAGTGATGGTAGAAGTAGTAGTTGTATTGATAGTGTATCCTTATTTAAGTCTTCCCTATAGAAATCAGTGACAAAGTCCAGCTCCTTTTGGTAGTTTTTATTGTTGCAAGCGTACAGCAACAGATCTTCAGAGTATTTTAAAACTTTGTATCCTTCTTGAGTGAAACGCGACCTGATGCATGCCACAGTTAGCTCTAGAACTTCAAAATATAACTGTCTGTAATAGAACTTAACATCCTGATGATGATATGCATCGCCAGTAGAAATTTCATATCTCTTTGGCATGTTTCGTTTCCGTGGTAGCTTTGGTTCCTCTATTTCATATTCAGTTGACAGTCGAATGATTTTCTCCCAAAACAAATTATAGGAGCTTTCATCTCGCATTTTGTCTAAGGTAGTGGTAACCAAATCTGCGAGATGTTGCCCTTCTGTTGCTGACACATTTTCAGATTGCAGGGAACGACTTAGATTATCCGTATGTAGGAAAATGATTTCTGCAATGAGCAATCCAAATAGAAAAGAGAAATTTTCCATATGTGATCTGACACCGTTTATTCTAGCTTTTACTTCTGAATCCAAGTTCCTTTGTTCAGACATTCATACCACTTCGAAGTAGGACAGAATAATTTGTTTCAATGCTTTTGAGAGTTTCTCCTCTAACAGTCCATCGGGTCGAACTCATAACACGAATTCCAGAGTTATCAAGTTTCATCTCTTGGCGTAATTTATGAAATGCGGTTTCTCGTTTAGGGGAGAATTTAATTAGTTTTGTTATTTCAAAAGATGTATTTAATGTATCTCGGAACAAAGCAATATCTTTGAAAACATCGGATACAGCTAAATTCAAGGAGTGACCATAACAGTGACTAAACGTGATTCTAGGTTCTAGATTATTTATTTGTTTTGCAACGCCATTTTTACATCCCGACATGTTTGCAGCTCCATCAAAACATAGACCTCTGAATTTTTTTATATCAAGATTGAGTCTGCAAAGTACGTCCATTAAAGCGCTAAATAGTGTATCAGACGATATATTGTCTACCTGATACAAGCCCAAAAAGTCCTCATGAGCTGTGAGTTCCTTGTCGATCCACCGAAGACAAACTGTGAACTGTTCTTTGTTGCTTAGGTCCGTACACTCATCAGCAAGTATTGAGTAATAGTCAGATTGACAAATGCAGGATGATAAATTGCGAATTATTTGGTGACTCATTATTCTCAAACATTCATTTTGAATTTCATGAGAAGTGAATTTCAACTGTTTTTTATTCATCCATTCCGACATCAATTGATCATCTTGATTAAAGAATAAGAGAGCTTGAGTAAAGTTGCTGTCTGCTTCATCACCATCTCCTCTTAACGGTAGTCCTTGACGTGCTAAGAATTGCATTGTTTGTAAAATTTTAAGGAGCATACGACTGTGTTGATCTTTTTCCTCCTTGTGTTGCTTACTTAACAGTTCTCCAATGTTTGATTTAAATAATGTCTGTTCATATGCATTTCTGTGGAATTCGCTCTTTTCATGTTGTCTAAAACTCTCCATAGCTTTTTTCCAATTACGGAAGCCAGTTTTTGTAAATGCATTTTCACTGTTTTGTTTTGAGGCTGTGGAAGTGAATTGTATGCAGGTATAACAGTATGCAGCATCACTTTCAATTGAGTAATGTAGCCAGTCATGTGTTTCACACCATTCACTGCGAAAACTGCGGTTTTTTGCAGACTTGCCAAATTGAGTAAGTGGAAAATGAAAGGACTTATCTGGATGGAACTTGTCTGTTTTAGGATCAATAGTACATTTAGTAGAGTCAGCTGATGTTGATCTATATTCACTGGTAGAATTAGCTGATGTTGAAGTAGATTTAGTAGAGCCACCTGATGTTGAAGTAGATTCACTGGTAGAATTAGCTGATGTTGAAGTAGATTCACTGGTAGAATTAGCTGATGTTGAAGTAGATTCACTGGTAGAATTAGCTGATGTTGAAGTACATTCCGTAGAGCCAGTTGATGTTGAAGTAGATTCACTGGTAGAATTAGCTAATGTTGAAGTAGATTCACTGGCAGAATTAGCTGATGTTGAAGTAGATTTAGTAGAGCCACCTGATGTTGAAGTAGATTCACTGGTAGAATTAGCTAATGTTGAAGTAGATTCACTGGTAGAATTAGCTGATGTTGAAGTAGATTTAGTAGAGCCACCTGATGTTGAAGTAGATTCACTGGTAGAATTAGCTAATGTTGAAGTAGATTCACTGGTAGAATTAGCTGATGTTGAAGTACATTCCGTAGAGCCAGTTGATGTTGAAATAGATCCTGTTGTACATATAAATTATGATATACATTTAAAATGATATACAGTTTACATAAAACCAAAATAGAAGAAAACCTAAGTAAAATAAAACCTTGTTATTTACACGCATAGGATCATCAAGGCTGAAGGACTAGTTAACTTTCGACTGAGTAGAAAAGTTTCTTTCTACGAAGTAGAAAGTCTTTACCAAAAATGCCGCAATGGCATATATACCAACGAAATTATTATACAATACTCTAAGTGCAAATGAATTAATAACTTACCAAAGAAACTCGTTAATTTTCAGCATTTGGTTGCTGATTGCTTTAATTCCGCATGTCTTTTTTCTCTAACTTTTTGTGCACCTCCTTTTTGCATTTCGTTTGCTAAAATAAAATTGAGTGACTGAAGTACTGATAAAAATAAGTGAGGAATGATTATAACAATAAATAAGAACTCCTCAATAAATGAAACTATTGTACTATTTTGGGTAAGCCAAATGTCCTATTAATACTGTCTATACCTATGGTCACCGTAGTTAACCACAACTCCGCCACCCCACTACAGACTCCAGCATACTGATGCACGGGAGAACATTATAATAGTTTGAGAGATGGAGAGTCCATAATTTAAAAAACAGATTTTATTATCGCCGTTCTCGTATTGCGTATTCAAATGGAGATATAGCCCTACCAGTGCCCCCCCCCCCCCCTTTCATTAAATGAGGGCCATGGCCCAATGGACATTGCACTTAATGGTCCCTCCATCGTGCCTCCAATCCTTGAAGTGCCTTCCTCCTCCCTTCAAGAAATTCTAAATAGAGCCCGCCATTCATCTTCATTTTTTAAATCTATTTCCGGGAGTGTATAGTGAAGCCCACCAGCGGCCAAGTGGGGCACGTCCCCCCCTTTTGCGCGGGCCTGATATCGATACATTTTCAAACTTAACAATGATTTTTAAGGACCCACACACCTAGACATGGATGCCCATCACATGATAGAGAATTTGTGGGCCGATTTTGACACCCAGTCCGCCCCTGCTTACGACAAAACAATGTCATCAATTCAGTTGTTACTTACGACAAAACAATGTCATCAATTCAGTTGTTACTTACGACAAAACAATGTCATCAATTCAGTTATTACTTGCGACAAAACAACGTCATCAATTCAGTTGTTACTTATGACAAAACAACGTCATCAATTCAGTTGTTACTTACGACAAAACAAAGTCATCAATTCAGCTGTTTCTTACGACAAAACAACGTCATCAATTCAGTTGTTACTTACGACAAAACAAAGTCATCAATTCAGTTGTTACTTACGACAAAACAAAGTCATCAATTCAGCTGTTACTTACGACAAAACAATGTCATCAATTCAGTTGTTACTTACGACAAAACAAAGTCATCAATTCAGTTGTTACTTACGACAAAACAAAGTCATCAATTCAGCTGTTACTTACGACAAAACAATGTCATCAATTCAGTTATTACTTGCGACAAAACAACGTCATCAATTCAGTTGTTACTTATGACAAAACAACGTCATCAATTCAGTTGTTACTTACGACAAAACAAAGTCATCAATTCAGCTGTTACTTACGACAAAACAAAGTCATCAATTCAGTTGTTACTTACGACAAAACAATGTCATCAATTCAGTTGTTACTTACGACAAAACAATGTCATCAATTCAGTTATTACTTGCGACAAAACAACGTCATCAATTCAGTTGTTACTTACGACAAAACAAAGTTATCAATTCAGTTGTCACGTTATTGTAGACGGTCGTTGACTTGTAGCACCAAACTGCTGGTAGACAACTAAACCGCTGCAGGCGTAAATATAGCTTTACCAATAAAACCTGAAATAACTTGAGTCACTTCCTTGTGAACAACACTAAATAGAATTTATTTACATTATAGACACATTCAAGTTTTGATAAATGAAATATTAAATAAATATCTAGGCGTCATTGTTGATAACAAGCTTTCATTGCAAGACCACCTTAAAACTCTGACAAAAGAAAATCCTAGGTAATTTTTACTGCGCAACTATACAAAATCTGTTAACATACAGAATATTTTGTTGGCAAGGCAACGCTTCATCTAAAGTATTGCTCCGCTCGGACAACATTAGGCCTATAAAAAGAGCATAAAAAATCACACGCACATTACTATATTTAAATGAACTTTTAGAACAAATATGTCTAAGAAAAATCGGAAAAATCTTTGAAGACGAAAGTCATCCGCTCCATCGTAACTACATCTAGTCGTCGCGAAGTGGGCGACTTCTGTCATTTAGGACTAGAACTGAGCGATACAAAAACACGTTCGTTCCTTACTCGGTCAGATTATATCAACGGCCACTCGTTGATCAGGAAACAAGCAAAGGATCAAGATACCTGTGTGTAGTCGCTGAATGAACTCTTTATGTTGTGTCTGTTCTATATATGCGTATATTTCTGTTGTGTTGTCTTTATGAGAAAAGAGTCCTTGTAATTACAAATTTCCATAAGGATCAATAAAGCAGTCTTAGTCTTAAATGTAGTAGAATTTAGTAATATTTTTTTTCAACAAAATATAACTACAATCTTACAACCTTTCAGTTTCACTACTAACTTTATTTCAAAACTGCTGTTTGTAACACAAATAAATACCAAGAGTTTGAGAGGTATCAGATATGTCGGTAGACTCATCAGCAGATGGGGATATTTACCAATATCTTACAGCCACCTTGTAATTTTCGGTGGCCAGACAATTCCCCACATCAGTCAATTCCCCACATTCCCAACTCCCCACAATTACAATTCCCCACATCACAATTCCCCACATTGCAATTCCCCAAATTCACAATTCCCCACGTTTACAACTCCCCACATTGGGATAATATTTATTATAACCATAGACTAATGTACTATATAAGACAGTCCATATAATGATACAAAAGCGTGCCCTCCGTTTCCCCACATCGAGCATTATTTTTTGCTATTTAGGGTCTCATACTTCTTCCTTTTTGACTGTGGTCTGCCATCATCTGCATCAGCCAATGTCTTGCTGTGGATGGCCATGTCCTTCTTCAGACCTTCCAGAAGATCCCACACACCTGGATGACTGCAGTGAAACAGGGCTCTCAGTGAATTGTGGTATCCTTCACAGCAGTTTGTTGTTCTTGGTAGGCCAGTAGCAGCAGCTTCAAAATGATTCCAGATTCTAATGGGAAACACTGCATCTCTGCCTCTTACTCCAGTAATGTAGGTTGATTCAAAGTAGGCAAGAAGGTCATTGTAGTTGTCTTCATCAGGGAACTCTGCTATTGAACAGGCCTCTGACATCCTCCACTGGCACAAATGCCAAAGCTGCAAGTGACCTCATCTTGAATCTCATTGGCAGCCGCTCTTGATCATCATAAACTGTTTTCAATCCAAGGGCCCCAATTTTTCTTAGAAGACTTTGGTTAAGGTGAAAGAAGCAGCCTTTGATCTGTGCCTCTGGAAAGGCAGTTTGGGCAGCAGTAATGCAAGCCTTTTCAAAGTCCAGAAGAATTGTCTGTGGGGACAGGTTGGGCAGCAGTTGCTTCAAGATTTCAAACATCCTATTGTAGGTGGGCTGATCTTTCTTTTTAAGGAGGAAGTAGATGCATGGTGGATAGGAGTTGCCAATTTTTGCATGCCAAGTGTAGAGCTGATAAAACATGGCAGGCACTTTGTCAAAAGTTCCATCTCCAAAGATTGTGTCTTTCTGCAGCTGATCCATAAGTTCTCTGTCACCAATTGCAAGAATTCTTTCAGGATCTTCTTCTCCTGAATCATGAAGAATTATTTCCCTGTATTGCTCTGGGATCTCAAACTGTGCAGTGACTGGATTGGGGATGTGATTTCCTCCTGCTTTCTTGACTCTGTTCAGAGTTCTCTCAATGGAAGACTTTTTTGGCATGTGGGCTTTTACCTCCTGAGATAATTTCATCTCTTGAAGAACTGTTCCCATCACATTTCTTGGATTGGCCCCAACAGAATTCATTGTTTCTTTCATCATCTGCATTGCCACATTGGCTTTGATTTTCTGTGGGAAAGAATCATGTGAGTGTTCAGTTGGTTCAGCAGTAACCTCATGGTTTTCATCATCAATGGTCCTCATTTTTGAATGGCAGTTGAATTTTCTGTAGTGCCTGCACCTCCAGTGTTTTAAGAAAGATTCAAAAAATAATAGAATTTAACTTACCTGTTTCAAATTTTTAAAAGGCAAATTGTATATAAAAATGCATGCTTGGATAATGTATTTTTACATATTTATTAACAAGTAGCGTTTTTAAATAAAATAATGCTCGATGTGGGGAAACGGAGGGCACGCTTTTGTATCATTATATGGACTGTCTTATATAGTACATTAGTCTATGGTTATAATAAATATTATCCCAATGTGGGGAGTTGTAAACGTGGGGAATTGTGAATTTGGGGAATTGCAATGTGGGGAATTGTGATGTGGGGAATTGTAATTGTGGGGAGTTGGGAATGTGGGGAATTGACTGATGTGGGGAATTGTCATGGAACCGTAATTTTCATAAGTAAGGTTGAAAGCTTCAACAGCATTCTTCTTTTCGGGACTCATTTCTACCATCATTGCTAACCGTCGGCAAATGGCTTCAAGTTTCTACTTGCAATTTAACTCTGTAGCTACTCTTACAGCCGACTCACTGTCTCTTTTTGGTAAATATTCTTATCAATTCTCTACACTAGGTGTAAACTAAAATCGCATCTTAAACCAAGAATACCGCCTTATTTGTTTCTATGGTTGTTTCTGATGGCCTCAGGTTTTCGAATGCTATGGTCTTTAAATAGAGACACTCTTTCTAGAGCTATGCATCAAAGATGTTGATTTTTTATCGCAACCAAACATAAAATTAAAAATAATAATAATATTGTAAGCCCTAACGAAAGGAAAGATGATTCTTTCCAATGTTTTTTTTTTTTTTAGAAAGATGATTTTCTCCCTTTGTGTCAACCTTTTGGCGAGCCGCATGTGGCCGGCGGGCCGTATTTCGGGCATCACTGCGTTAGGCTAACAATGAACAACATGTTAGGGTTAATAATGGTACAGAAACCATAGCAAAAACACAAACACAAAGAATAGTCAGAGGCGAGAACAGAGGAGACTTACGGTGAAGCCGAGAGGACAGGAAAGAGCTGGGAAGCCAGTAAAAAACTAACAAGAGACCGTGGTGAGTGGCTTGTTTTTAGTGAGACCCTATGTTCCATGAGGAACGCAAAAGAAAAATAATGATGATTTTATCCTTTTAGCGTTCTCAATACGCTATTATTTTATCACTTATCAAAAAAAAAATGGGGAGGGGAAATTAAAAAAAAAGGGATATTTGCGTTATTGGGTGAATTTTACGGTAATCGCCTTTTCCTCGCCTTTTTTCCCTTTCTAAAAAAAATAATCAGGAAACTATGACGTCAATAATACTTCCAGATGACATGTAAGTAACGCGTGACATGCCAAGACATGAAGATCACTCGACTTCTCCGCCACAAGCCATGCCTGCCTTTCCGGGTTTTTTTTTTATACCTATCTAGCGCCCCTGTGTTTACCCGAGGTAAACATCATATTACCCCCCTTCCAGCCACTCTGCTAGTCAGTTGCGTATGAAAAGATTGTATGGTTATCCATTGTTTGTTTCAAACATACTTTAAAGCGGCGACCTATGAGGGTCCTATCTCAGATTATACCACCACTTCAGTCAAGTACAACTTCTTTACCTTGTTCGAGATACCAAACATAAAAATTAATAACCAATAGTTAATTAACTCATTGTTTTTAACTTTGGAAAAAGAAAGCCTATATTGAGCGAAGAGAAAGCCCCGTTCAATCGCTTCCGGATATCTCAATATTGCAGGTATATCTTCCCTTTTTCTCTATAAAAATTAATACATTTCCACTAATTAACTAAAAGGTTACATTTTGAATTGATTCATCTGTTGTCATCGACAATGAATAATTGTGCAAAATTTCAACTTCACTGAGAACGAAAAATGGAGAAAAAACTGTAAAAGAATCCACCCAGACAGACCAACAGAAAGAGGGTTAATGTAATCTTTCTAAAAAAAATAATCAGGAAACTATGACGTCAATAATACTTCCGGATGACATGTAAGTAACGCGTGACATGCCAAGACATGAAGATCACTCGACTTCTCCGCCACAAGCCTGCCTGCCTTTCCGGGTTTTTTTTTTTATACCTATCTAGCGCCCCTGTGTTTACCCGAGGTAAACATCATATTACCCCCCTTCTTACTGCCCGCCCATAAGGGGCCGTTAATACTTTAAATAATTCCAGCGCCTGACACCTCACACTAGTCGATCTCCAAGTTAATTAGGCGTAGAGAGAGCGACGGAATAGTACGCTCTTCGGCTGTAATCGTTGCCTATTGTTTACATGTCTGCCATAAACAGAAAAAAGACATTCATGGCTTGAAACGTAAACATTCAATCCCTAGGTTAGGGGGGAAGGGGGTTTGAGAGAATGCTATTCGACCAGGCAAGAAAAAAAATGTGTGTGTGGAGGGCTGTCAAAATGCGGTACCCCTTGACACTGACAGACAGGTAATCCAGTCTGCTCATGGGCGTAGCCTAAGTCTCACACGACGATGTTTTTGTTTTTTATTGTGGTTGAAAAGAAAAAAGATAAAGCGAAGGATAAAACAGCATTTAAACAAAATACAGTCTTGCGTGTCAGTGATGCATGCTAACATTCAAGCAAGCTGCCTGGCCATGTTGTATACGCTTGGGATGACCGTCTCCGGTTCGAATCCTGCCAGTGACATCCCTATGCGGCAGGAGGTTTGGGCTTAGATGTAACAGCTAGGAAAACCAATGAGTTGGCAGAATTTCAGTCATTGGTTAACATGCATGACTAGATACGTGACGCGTAGGACGTAATCATCTTCTTTTTTGAAGTAACGTCTGTATTATATAAGAAGAAGAACAGTCTTCATTTCCGAAAGGCATATACAATTTCAGAGTCTCGTGAAATAGAATCAATGCAAAGGAGTCATTATAACGGTGCAATTTTTTTTAAAGCTATTAAACATTTTATTTTATTTCTAAAATAATATTATCATTTTCAACTACCAAAAAAAAAAAAGTAGTCACTTGACCGACGCAAGTTTTTTTTTTTTTTTACGCATTTCAACTTTGATTTTTTTAAATTTCTAAAATAATATTAACATTTTCAACATTTTCAAAGAAAAAACAACAACATCGAAATCTAGACCTATGCTCAGGAAGATAAGCTTCTTTCAAGTGCCATGACACTCAGCGACTCAGGCAATTAGTGTTCGCCGTATTTTGGCGCATACATCGAAAAGTAGACAACTAGGACAGGGTAATACGGGGTGGCAATGTCTATTGTGTGATAAGTCTGAAAACACAAATGGTTCAAAAATTGTCCCTGTTCATTCAAATTAGTTGTCGGACGGCACCGGAAGTTTCAATCTTATCAGAGAATTTCACGTGGCACTAATTGGGCAAGAAGGTCAATTTAATTTCATATTTACTCCGTCCTATGTCTCGAAACTTGGCTTTTTTTTTCATGAAATCTGGCCACAATTCGGGTTTCGTCTGCTGGCATGTAGTTATCTCAATTTCAATCTAACCCTGTGCCCTGTTGGCACTTCCTTAGTTTAACTGAGCTTTTCGTTGTGCATAAAATTGAAATAGTTTGAAAGGAAGGCAAAGCAGTTCTAGATATAGACTCGATTCTATCTTGTCAATCTACAAGCTATTTTGAAAAAAAAGCGTTTTAGTTCAAAGATCTAATATATTACTAGCATTAAACATCGGCTACGCCCAGTGGCGTAGCTAGGGTGGGGTGGGAAGGTTAAGGGGGGCGAATTGGAAAATCACCCCAGGTCCCCACTTGAGTGTTTTTTTACATTAGAAATTAAATTTTACGCAAAATGCAGGGGCCCACAAAGAGGTCAAGCCACCGGGCCCCCAATCGATGAAAAAATCCTAACTATGCCCCTGGATTTGTGAGTTCTAGTATGTGCTACTTTGAATTCAAAGATAAAATTAACAGGACGTCCTCGTATAACTTGGCACCGGCTGGGAAGAGGTCTGGACGTTTCAGTTAGTTCCGAAATTCAGAGTAATATTATCGAGGTAGGCCTACTCGAATCAAACACTACGCTTAATTGATTTTAGAAATATGGCACAGGAGAGATTCAATGTTATTTTTGACCTCATAACGTTTGGTCTGAAAAACTAACGCTGATATTTATATCTAATTTGAAATGGACATTTTTTCGTTAAATTTTTTAAACGCAACCCCTGTATGGTTTAAAGAGATACCAAACAAATATATAAAATATAAATAATTAGATGAACAAAAAAAACAAATTGAAATGGAGCATAAAATTCAACTTTAGCATTTTGAAGCCTATTTTACTTTGTTAAGAGTTTTAGATCTAACATTTTATATATCTTTTATAAACTCGTATTCTATCAAGCAAACTAGTGGAAATAATTAAATAATTAATTTTAAACAAAAGCTAATTAAGTAATTTTTTAGGAGGAAAAAAGTACCCAACAAGCTCTAGACCTATATAGGCCTATATAGATTAAATATAATCCAACCCGATATAAAGATAATACATTTTAGACATACAGTGATTTATCCATGTCAGACAGATTGAATGATGATGTGGTAAAATGCCACAATACAAAAAAAAATAGTTATTTAATAATGCGGCGAGTGGGGGGGGGGGGGGGCGGCGGCCTAGTGGTTAAGCGCTTGGCATCCAAACCTGCGATCCTGGGTTCAAATCTTGGCAAAGACTAGGATTTTGAATTTCGGGATTTGTAGGGCGCTCCTGAATCCACCTAATTATAATGGGTACCTGACTTTAATTGGAGAAAGTTGCGGCGGTAAATCATTGTGCTGGCCACATGAGACCCTACTCGTTAACCTTTGGCCAAAGAAATAGATGACCTTAACACCATCTGCCATATAGACCGCAAGGTCTGAAAATGAACGTGACTTAGCCTACTTTACTTAATAATGCAGCGGCAGATTTAGAGCACTGATATTAAGGTGTATTTGTAAACAAGGTTATTTTGTTTGTTTGCATGTTTCGGATGTTCCTTCGGAGTATGGGGCAGTGTGCAGGGTATTGACCAGGGACCATCAAGACGACCAAACGCCACTCCAGCCTGGATAGTACACGACCAGGCAGCCAAATAAAAGACTAATAAGGCTCTTGTTATTTTCCCCAGTTGGAAATAAACTCGTAGCCTAGTGTTTCGAAAGTCCTAAAGAAATGAAGATTATTGCTTCCTAGACAAAAATGTTCTGTTGGCTAGATGGGCTGTTGAGCTGTATGAGATGACAGGACTAGCTGTATGGGCTGTTGAGCTGTATGAAATGACAGATGGCAGGACTAGTTGTATGGGCTGTAGGAAATGACAGATGGCAGGACTAGTTGTATGGGCTGTTGAGCTGTAGGAAATGACAGATGGCATTGCTTTCATCTAGATTAGAACTTTGCTGTACAATAATTCTGCTTGTAGGCTACACTGGAATTACAATTCAAGTACCTTTGCTTTGTGTTGGGCTTTGAAATATATGATATATACAGAAAGAGAGTATCCATTTGCAATAGCTTATAGTTTGTGTACTTAGATCAGTCTAACATGTTTCCATTTATCAAAATAAAATTCAGCCCTTATCATCAAACAAAACTATACAAGTATATATCTGTTAAGCAAAACTCATAGTATTTGTTAACCTTAGGAACATCTTCCCTTTTACTAGATTGTGGGTCCCTCATTATATTTACAAGCTTTGAGTCAAATTGAAGCTTGGCCCAGTAGGCACTATCTGGAAAGAAGTTGTGAATGTTGCTTGCGATTGATCTCCATGGAGAGAGCTTGCTGCTCTATGCACCGAACGGGTGGGAGTAAGTCAGGGCATTGGTACATAAATCTTTACAGAGAAATACATTGTTATATGCCATGAAAGTTAGAAATAGTAGCTTTTTTTCTTCAATAATTATTCTTAGCCTCTAAATATTCTTTATGATACTGGCCTCTAAACAAAAGAATAGAACAAAATAACAAGATTTAATAATATTGTTACAAATGTCCCCTATCAGGCCTTCTGTAAATATTCTTAATGATGATACTGGCCTGTAAACAAAAGAATAGGATAAAATAACAAGATACGCGATTTAATAATATTGTTACAATGTCCCCTATCAGGCCTTCTGTAAATATTCTTAATGATGATACTGGCCTGTTAACAAAAGAATAGGATAAAATAACAAGATACGCGATTTAATAATATTGTTACAATGTCCCCTATCAGGCCTTCTGTAAATATTCTTAATGATGATACTGGCCTGTTAACAAAAGAATAGGATAAAATAACAAGATACGCGATTTAATAATATTGTTACTAATGTCCCCTATCAGGCCTTCTGTTAATATTCTTAATGATGATACTGGCCTGTTAACAAAAGAATAGGATAAAATAACAAGATACGCGATTTAATAATATTGTTACTAATGTCCCCTATCAGGCCTTCTGTTAATATTCTTAATGATGATACTGGCCTGTAAACAAAAGAATAGGATAAAATAACAAGATACTCGATTTAATAATATTGTTACAAATGTCCTATATCAGGCCTTCTGTAAACACTGCACAACACAACAACCAACTCGTAACTCTAGAACTTGACAAACAAGTTCCAAAAATAGTGTGGTACTTGAGTAACTAATACATCACAGCCAATGCTACACAACTGGAAACATGATATACTGACAGCAAATGCTTTACTGTACATCACCTTACAATGGTACTAAACTCTACTGTCTTTCTGTCTACAACTGGAATCATACTCCTGCATAATGGACTTAACAGGATCTGTCTGACTTCACTGTCTTAACTCAATTGCCTCTATTACCCAATCTGTTACTGTTTCCTGAAAGCTTTCAACCACATAATCAAACCACAGGTCATATTTACCTATAATGTTCATAATGTTTGCACGCTGGACTGTCGCTTGGACTTGTCGACGGTCTTGGGTTCAAACACTGCCCGCTCCCAACCCCCATCATTCTGCTGGAGGTTTCGACTAGGAAATAAATAATCTTCAACTCTGACGGAACATCCGAAACATGCAAAACATTTTACAAACAAACTAACAAACAATGTTACTTGTCCATTCACACAATTGACTGCTAAGCAACAGGCTGACCTTTATTTCTGGCCTGTGTCACATGTGTCAATCTACACAAATTAACCCTACCACTCCACCACCAGAGTTAAAACAAAATAAACACATTTTAGTAAAAGAAAAATATTAAAACCAAAAAAGTTTTAAACAAAAAAACAAAACAAACAAAGCTAATAAAATAACTGTAAAAATTGAAGGGAATAAATTGAGTACAATAACAAGAGGAAATATGTATGCACATTGTTTAATGCTGAAACTTTTTTCAAAATATAATAGGAACAATTTTAAAAGAAATATAAAAAGAAAAAATGGAAAATATATTTATGGAATAACATAAAAGCTTAAAATAGTCGCAAAAACTATCTCTGATAAGTGCTGTTGTACAAACTCTACCATGATAATATCACAGATCAGTACTGTTGTACAAAACATACAGTGACAATATCACAGATCAGTACAGTTGTACAAAACATACAGTGAAATATCACAGATCAGTACTATTGTACAAAATATACAGTGACAATATCACAGATCAGTACAGTTGTACAAAACATACAGTGAAATATCACAGATCAGTACTATTGTACAAAATAGACAGTGACAATATCACAGATCAGTACTGTTGTACAAAGCGGGGGCAATGTTATAACTTTGCCATGCGCACCGCCATCTAAGTTAGAAGGTGCGCACTGTGATAAACTAGACTGAGAAGGATGTTAACAGTAGGAAGAGAAGAGAGAACAATTTCTGCCCAAGTTGAGAGCGTAAAATATACAGTGACAATATCACAGATCAGTACTATTGTACAAAATATACAGTGACAATATCACAGATCAGTACAGTTGTACAAAACATACAGTGAAATATCACAGATCAGTACTATTGTACAAAATATACAGTGACAATATCACAGATCAGTACAGTTGTACAAAACATACAGTGAAATATCACAGATCAGTACTATTGTACAAAATATACAGTGACAATATCACAGATCAGTACAGTTGTACAAAACATACAGTGAAATATCACAGATCAGTACTATTGTACAAAATATACAGTGACAATATCACAGATCAGTACAGTTGTACAAAACATACAGTGAAATATCACAGATCAGTACTATTGTACAAAATAGACAGTGACAATATCACAGATCAGTACTGTTGTACAAAGCGGGGGCAATGTTATAACTTTGCCATGCGCACCGCCATCTAAGTTAGAAGGTGCGCACTGTGATAAACTAGACTGAGAAGGATGTTAACAGTAGGAAGAGAAGAGAGAACAATTTCTGCCCAAGTTGAGAGCGTAAAATATACAGTGACAATATCACAGATCAGTACTATTGTACAAAATATACAGTGACAATATCACAGATCAGTACAGTTGTACAAAACATACAGTGAAATATCACAGATCAGTACTATTGTACAAAATATACAGTGACAATATCACAGATCAGTACAGTTGTACAAAACATACAGTGAAATATCACAGATCAGTACTATTGTACAAAATATACAGTGACAATATCACAGATCAGTACAGTTGTACAAAACATACAGTGAAATATCACAGATCAGTACTATTGTACAAAATATACAGTGACAATATCACAGATCAGTACAGTTGTACAAAACATACAGTGAAATATCACAGATCAGTACTATTGTACAAAATATACAGTGACAATATCACAGATCAGTACAGTTGTACAAAACATACAGTGAAATATCACAGATCAGTACTATTGTACAAAATATACAGTGACAATATCACAGATCAGTACAGTTGTACAAAACATACAGTGAAATATCACAGATCAGTACTATTGTACAAAATATACAGTGACAATATCACAGATCAGTACAGTTGTACAAAACATACAGTGAAATATCACAGATCAGTACTATTGTACAAAATAGACAGTTACAATATCACAGATCAGTACTGTTGTACAAAGCGGGGGCAATGTTATAACTTTGCCATGCGCACCGCCATCTAAGTTAGAAGGTGCGCACTGTGATAAACTAGACTGAGAAGGATGTTAACAGTAGGAAGAGAAGAGAGAACAATTTCTGCCCAAGTTGAGAGCGTAAAATATACAGTGACAATATCACAGATCAGTACTATTGTACAAAATATACAGTGACAATATCACAGATCAGTACAGTTGTACAAAACATACAGTGAAATATCACAGATCAGTACTATTGTACAAAATATACAGTGACAATATCACAGATCAGTACAGTTGTACAAAACATACAGTGAAATATCACAGATCAGTACTATTGTACAAAATAGACAGTTACAATATCACAGATCAGTACTGTTGTACAAAGCGGGGGCAATGTTATAACTTTGCCATGCGCACCGCCATCTAAGTTAGAAGGTGCGCACTGTGATAAACTAGACTGAGAAGGATGTTAACAGTAGGAAGAGAAGAGAGAACAATTTCTGCCCAAGTTGAGAGCGTAAAATATACAGTGACAATATCACAGATCAGTACTATTGTACAAAATATACAGTGACAATATCACAGATCAGTACAGTTGTACAAAACATACAGTGAAATATCACAGATCAGTACTATTGTACAAAATATACAGTGACAATATCACAGATCAGTACAGTTGTACAAAACATACAGTGAAATATCACAGATCAGTACTATTGTACAAAATATACAGTGACAATATCACAGATCAGTACAGTTGTACAAAACATACAGTGAAATATCACAGATCAGTACTATTGTACAAAATATACAGTGACAATATCACAGATCAGTACAGTTGTACAAAACATACAGTGAAATATCACAGATCAGTACTATTGTACAAAATAGACAGTGACAATATCACAGATCAGTACTGTTGTACAAAGCGGGGGCAATGTTATAACTTTGCCATGCGCACCGCCATCTAAGTTAGAAGGTGCGCACTGTGATAAACTAGACTGAGAAGGATGTTAACAGTAGGAAGAGAAGAGAGAACAATTTCTGCCCAAGTTGAGAGCGTAAAATATACAGTGACAATATCACAGATCAGTACTATTGTACAAAATATACAGTGACAATATCACAGATCAGTACAGTTGTACAAAACATACAGTGAAATATCACAGATCAGTACTATTGTACAAAATATACAGTGACAATATCACAGATCAGTACAGTTGTACAAAACATACAGTGAAATATCACAGATCAGTACTATTGTACAAAATAGACAGTGACAATATCACAGATCAGTACTGTTGTACAAAGCGGGGGCAATGTTATAACTTTGCCATGTGCACCGCCATCTAAGTTAGAAGGTGCGCACTGTGATAAACTAGACTGAGAAGGATGTTAACAGTAGGAAGAGAAGAGAGAACAATTTCTGCCCAAGTTGAGAGCGTAAAATATACAGTGACAATATCACAGATCAGTACTATTGTACAAAATATACAGTGACAATATCACAGATCAGTACAGTTGTACAAAACATACAGTGAAATATCACAGATCAGTACTATTGTACAAAATATACAGTGACAATATCACAGATCAGTACAGTTGTACAAAACATACAGTGAAATATCACAGATCAGTACTATTGTACAAAATATACAGTGACAATATCACAGATCAGTACAGTTGTACAAAACATACAGTGAAATATCACAGATCAGTACTATTGTACAAAATATACAGTGACAATATCACAGATCAGTACAGTTGTACAAAACATACAGTGAAATATCACAGATCAGTACTATTGTACAAAATATACAGTGACAATATCACAGATCAGTACAGTTGTACAAAACATACAGTGAAATATCACAGATCAGTACTATTGTACAAAATATACAGTGACAATATCACAGATCAGTACAGTTGTACAAAGCGGGGGCAATGTTATAACTTTGCCATGCGCACCGCCATCTAAGTTAGAAGGTGCGCACTGTGATAAACTAGACTGAGAAGGATGTTAACAGTAGGAAGAGAAGAGAGAACAATTTCTGCCCAAGTTGAGAGCGTAAAATATACAGTGACAATATCACAGATCAGTACTATTGTACAAAATATACAGTGACAATATCACAGATCAGTACAGTTGTACAAAACATACAGTGAAATATCACAGATCAGTACTATTGTACAAAATAGACAGTGACAATATCACAGATCAGTACTGTTGTACAAAGCGGGGGCAATGTTATAACTTTGCCATGTGCACCGCCATCTAAGTTAGAAGGTGCGCACTGTGATAAACTAGACTGAGAAGGATGTTAACAGTAGGAAGAGAAGAGAGAACAATTTCTGCCCAAGTTGAGAGCGTAAAATATACAGTGACAATATCACAGATCAGTACTGTTGTACAAAATAGACAGTGACAATATCATAGATCAGTACTGTTGTACAAAATATATTGACAATGTCACAGATCAGTACTGTTGCACAAAATAGACAGTGACAATATCACAGATCAGTACTGTTGTACAAAATAGACAGTGACAATATCACAGATCAGTACTGATAGTATCACAGGTGAACTTTTACAACAATTGAAAAAGTGAAGAAAGCAGAATGTAAAGTAAATATTTTAAAATTTAAAAACAGAATTGATAAAAATTAACAGATATGTACATTTAGCTTTGAACTCTGAGGGGGAAAAAGTTATTTTTATTTATTTATTGTTGTGCTAAAAACATGAAACAGGATGAGAAAAAAATTATTATTCACTATCAAACAAGGTTTGAACTAAATAAACTTATCTGTGTGTTGCGTCTTCTCTTCTATAGAATGTTTTTTTTTTATAAATTAAAAAAAAAAAAAGAGTCCTTGTAATGACAACACATCTCCAATAAGGATCAATAAAGACAAATCTTAAAATATTTGTGACATGTCTTGGAATTTAAAACAAAAAATGTTGTTCAATTGAGATCACACACTCAGCAAGGCTTGTGAACACAAATTGATAAAGAAATATAGTCCAGGTATTCTAGACATTGGTTTAAGAGTTAGAATAACTTCACTGTATAAGAAATATGAACTAAGCTAACTATTATACTATATATCAGTTACTTAATTATAATAGCAATTATTAAACTCAAGAAGATGAAATATCTAAAACACTTCAATACTTGGGGCATAGTCCACAACAAAATGTCAAATTGAAATGTTATTTACAAGATCAATGATAAGAAAACTAAACAAAAACAAAAAAAAAACAAAACAATGATTGGAATCTGTGAGACGGGATATTCATTTCACAAAAAAAAATTTTCAAATCTGCCAGATTTTAATGTTACCAAAAGACAGTTATGTGAACAGATTTCACTGGTGTAGATGTAATAATAATTTTTGGGAACTGATTTTCATTTCTTCAAATATTTTAATCTGCCAGTTTTGGAGCTACCAAAATGTTAAGACAGTCATGCAGCCACATTTCTCTGGTGTGGCTGTAATCAGCTTAGTCTCTCCAACCCACATGAGGTTAAGTTTGTTGGGGTGACGATGAAGTGTGGACAACTTTCTGCCAGCCTGGGAATTTAGGAACATAAACAAAAAAAAAAAAAATACTTTAAAAAAAAAACAACAGATACAGCTTATAAGAAGTGTAATCGTATCAATTAGTTTGTCATATCATTAAATTTGTAATAGATCTAGACCAACAACAATAAATCTGTGCGATTCAAATTTTTTTTAACCATTGTTTTTGTTTATTTTTCTCAATATTTTATGATCCTATCACTTGTCTGGGCCAGTTGGAAAAATTGGGGGAGGGGAGGAAGAAAGGGATATTAGTGTGAATTTTACAGTGATAGGTTTTTAAAAGCATTTACAAAAAAAGGGGAACGACTGAATTCAAACATATGGCTCACGTCTCTTCAAGCCAACCTTCCAAACCACTCTGCTAGTGAGGTGTTTATGATTATGAAAGATTGCATAGTTATGTATTGTTTGTTTCAAACTTACTTTAAAGCAGCGACCTATATAGGGGACTAATTCAGCTTATACCTCCTCCACTTCAGTCAAGTACAATTTCTTTGCCTTGTTCAAGATACCAAACCAAATAATTAATTACCAGTAGATAATTAAATAATTGTTTTATTATTTTTTTATTGATTCTTGTGTTGTCAGGTAGAAGAAAAAAATGTGCAAAATTTCAGCTTGATCTGAGATAGCGTTTCAGAGAAATAACGTGTACGAACTTTCTAACAGACTGGCAAAAATAGTGAGTTAATATAAGCTTTGTAAAAATCAGTAATGCCATGGTGTATAAACACGTGTTCATTAATAACTCTCAATGACTACTAGTGCATAGGACTCAACAAAAGATTCCAATCCTCTCTGACAAAAATAAATATTTTTAAAGCATTCTTTTATAAACTTTCTTTAAAATAAACTTTCTGCAAGTGTTACATCAGCAATGAATTAATGTATTCATTTAAGGTTAATTTTTTAGAAGACTACAGATGAAAGGAGTGGTAATGAGGGATATGATTAGTCACATTAAAGATACAGAGTTATGCAGTTGAAACATTTTTAAAGACAAATACACTGCTGATAATTTGGGCTTGTTTATTTTTTCATAAACTTAAAATGTAAATACTAGAAATCAAATTTTAAAATTGTTCTATATATCAGTAACTGCATTGTATTAGAAAGTTCTGCTTTTAATTTTGAATCAAATAACAACTGAATTGATTATTCCTCAGCATCTTTTATGTGTGTAAACATAACTGGGAAATGAAAGGGCAATAACTTACTTTCAAATCCCAAACAACAATCATCCTTTGGTCACCCCCACTGACAAGCCTTTCACCATGGATGTGTAGACATCTTACAATACCCATGTGTTCCTTGAGAATGTGTTGTATCTTCCCTGAGAGCAGAAAGAGATTGCAAAAGTACTTAGATTTCCATATATTTGTCAAAAGGTTAAGTAAAGTCTGTTTCAGACCTTGCGATCTATAGGGCAGATGATGTTTAGGTCATCTGTTTCTGTGACCCACGGTTAAAGAGCAGGGTGTCATATGGCCAGCACAACAACCAACCGACTTTACTTTCCCCAACTAAAGTCAGGTACCCGTTAGAGTTGAATGGACTAAGGGGCGCCCTAAAAATCCAGAAATTCAAAATCCCAGTCTTCACTGAGATTCAAACCCAGGACCCCAGGTTCGGAAGCCAAGTGCTTAACCACTTATCCACAGCACTCCCACATACTGGTCATAGTATATACTTTTTTTTGTGGTCAGTCCTTCAAAATGCCTTTACTCCACCTTCCATTCAATCTTCATTTAGTTTGTTTATTCTTAAGAAAATTGCAAAGTTACTGATATCAGCTTTTGTTTTTATATTAACATTCTAAGTGCAGTTGACAACTGATAGCCTGCTGTTACTGAAGCTCTACTTCAACAAAAACCTTCAAATATTCTTCAACATAAAAAGCATGAAAAAGATTTAAAATTTTACAGGCATTTCTTTTTTTTTTCCCCAAACATTTCTCTGAGGTAGAAAGATATACTTGTAATCAACTAATATTGAAAAAACTGAAGCCAACATGTTATATAAATAATGTCCAATAATGTTTTCATGTTTTGGATTTTCTTCCAGATTTTAAAATAATTACAGCCAATACATCGCGTAGGATGACAAAGATGGCAGTGGGCTAGGTTCGAACTCTGCAGAATAGGGACAAAAGTTCAGAGCTCATACCACATGACCAGACAGACATTTTTTTTTCTTTTTATTACAGCCTTTTCTTCCAAAAAAGAATTAATGCATCCTTCGTATTAACATTCTCTTTAATCTCCATAAGAGACATTATTAATTAATTATTTTTTTAATGTCCATTAGAGACATAATTAATTAATTGGTTTTCATGTTCATAAGAGACATTACTAATTAATTGGTTTTCATTAGAGACATTACTAATTAATAGGTTTTCCTAACTTTTTTTTTGCGACTCTTAGCAGGCTCAAGCGGCACTTGGAAAAGAAAATTCTTAAATGAATTGTGCGATTAGAGATTTGAACCACTGAATAATTAATACACTTACCCTCATGAGACCAGAGTATGATTGTACTGTCAGAAGATCCTGATGCGATACAATCAGCATTGTAAGCCACACAATACTGGAAGTAAAACATGACAAAAGTAAGTCTTCAAATTTACTGATATCAGCTTTTGTTTTTACATTAACATTCTAAGTGCAGCTGACAACTGATAGTCTGCTGTTACTGAAGCTCTACTTCAAAGAGTTTAATTCTATACACCAAGAAAATGTTATTAATCATGTAATGAGATATTTTCTTAGACTTTCAAGGGTAGATAATAAATAATAGAAGAAAAAGAAAAATTTAACTAAAAAATACAAAACCTATAATTTCAACTTTCAAATACAATACTAAATTATAATTTACGCCAACCAACTATCTAAAAATATACTTACTACTACTAAAAATAATAAAAATAATAATAATAAGGCTTGTCTTAGTACAGTATACATTAATTACATGGATTATAAAGTGTAATATTAATAGAGTATTGTCACAGTCTTAGTTGACATTGCATGATTTAATGTTCACATCATGTTAAGAGTTTAAAAGACACGTGGAATTCCTGATGTAGAAAACAGGAAGTAGAATGAATAAAGTTGACTTTGAGTTCAGTCAGTCAAGTCAAGCAGTCAAGTTAAGTCAAGTTAGTGAAGTCAAGTGGTATTCTTTGGACCTGGTGGTCAAGTAACATTGTTATCCTCTGTAGGAGGCAGCCTAGTATATTTTAGTCCGCAATGGACAGTAGCGACTTAGAAAAGTCTGTAGTAATTGCAATTAGAAAGTAACTTGTGGGCAGTTGTTGCCAGTGCTACTTTTTGAGATATGTATCATTATTAAGGATTATTCTGTACAGTGTTACCCGCTGAGATGCGGACGTGATTTGTAACTAACTTATATTGGATACATTTGATACCGCTGTCATGCGGATAGGATTGTTTATTATTTCTTGACTTGTAGCACTAACAAGGTGTGCAGTATTATTATTATTGTGTTGTAAAATAAACTTTATATTTGTCTGCTGAAACGGACTTAGGTCAGTTTATAGTATATGTCTTGTCAAGTGTACTTCAGGAAGCAAGAACCCAGCATTACACGACATTCGCATTCTTCAACGTTACACCATTCAACATCATTTACAAGTATCATTTTCGTTTTTGTACATTTTATCTTAGACACCTAAAATAAAGTGTGATGGAAGAGTGCTGTTCTCAAATTTCTGCTATCAGAGAAATATATTTCACCTACAAATTGTTAATAGTTAACAGTTTGGTGCCAGACTATGTATGATCTTGTAACATGTATCACCATATAAATAAAGTAAGAATTTCCAACTGTTCAAGATAATTTTTTGTCCTTTTTGCATCCGAAATTGAAGAAGATATAGAAAAATAGTTATGAAGTGTCAGAAAGACATGATTTATCAATATATATTTAAGCATCAAAGAATATGTAACTTATATCTAATATATTATATTGTTATAAAATAATATATATAAATAATTCTAACCACTTCTCCTTTATGGCCAGATAAGACATGCAAGCACAAGCCAGTAAGAAAGCTCCAAATTCTCACATCACCATCAGCACTCCCGCTCACAATTTCGCTTGTGTCAAACTGGCAACATAACACCACTAAATAGAAAAAAAAAGTTTTTTTTTTTTTATTAATTATAACAAGCAATCTAACGTGATAAGACCTAGGAACTACAATAATTGGCTAGTAAGTGCTTCAGACAGTTATCTTGATGGTTGGGAGTTTTAACCCTGCACACTTCTATCCTCATCAGTCCTGCAGGAGGTTTTGACTAGGATGTAAAAAACATTTCTAAAGTAAAATCCAAAACTTTTAAAACAAAAAAAACATCAAAAAAACAATTAGAAAATTGTAAACTTATTAAAAAAAAACGTGTTTGTTTTTTTCCATGTTAAACAGACAGATGATCTTGGCATATCCAATGCAGTGAAAATATTATTGGCTAAAAAGGTTATTTGTTGAGGTCCTTCACAACAATCCAATAGTGCTGTCATTCTATTTGCTGACTTCATAAAACAGAATGAATCTCCTCCCCCCTCCTATTACAGCACAAGAATAGCATCACAAGATTTGGGGTCTTAGGTAAACCATTCTTACTGACTTCTATTTCATACAAAATACAAGGCTAAGTCTCGTTCATTACCTTCACTATGGCCAACCAGATGATGAACACAGGCTCCTGAGATGATATCCCACAAGACCATGGTTCTGTCCCAGCTACCAGTGACGACATAATTGTCTAAGGAAGACATACACTTAAAAAAAAGAACAAGCAATATGACAGGGGAAAAACAGGAAAAAAAAACACAAGAAAAAAGCAATGACTAAAATTCATAGCAGAATGTCATAGTAATCTCAGCTGCACAAAAAGCAGAGAAGTACAGTTGTTGTCAAGAAATATTACAATCCTGTATCTAAAAATGACCCATATGCTCAACAGTGAAACAACTTTCTTTCCAGACAAAAAAGTTAAATAATTCAATGTTCCTATAGATTACTATGCTATAAAAATATACCCCAACTATAGCAGAATACTATAAATAAGATAACCTACATCTGAGTGATATAGATAATAAGCAGACTACTTTGGGGCATTCTGGTTGATTGTTGAGTAAATGTTATCCATTTTAAAACAAAAAAAAAAACAATATTTAGTCTCAAATTTTAAATTCGATAGTAATAAGAAGACATGTCTGTGAGTCAGGATAAAATAAGCCCCCAATACCTCTCTCATGTACAAGCTAGTTGGGGGATTTTTTCCCCCCAATTACTTATGTGATAAAAGGTTATTTAAAAAAAATAAATTCTACCTCAATTTCATCAGTGTGAACAAGCATGTGTCTTAACAAGTCATGGGAGACTAAAGACCAGGCACACACAGACCTGCATAAATTAGAATATGAAATCATAAATAAACTTCTACCAAAAAATTATCTACTGAAATTTTTTTTTCCAATTAAATCATTGTACTGTAAATGCTAAAGTGAACAATCTAAACCCTTTGTATTTTTCAAAAGAAATTATATATATTCCCTTGGACTTCTGAAATTTTAATAAACTTAACCCTTTCTCTCCTAATTGATGATACCAAGGTTGATTGGACCCCATTAAATTTAATTAATTTTTGGTTTTATCAACATTAATTTGCATTGTGTAAAAAGAGCAGGAAATCCTCTTTAATTCTATATCAAAGATAACATTTTCTCAAAACAAACAAAGAGTTATTGAAGTTTAATCAAAACAGGATAGTGGAATACAAAAGAACAAAATGAGTAATTCCATTGGAACAGGAAAGTAATTACGGAGTAAAAGAGTTAAATGTATTGGCAATGATGCTTTGCTCAGCATATCAACATTTCATAGTTTAGTCTTTGATGATGAAAATGATAAATGGCTAACTGCTTTTCAGTAAGTTTATGCTCTGAGCACTTACGCATCAGCCCCTGAACTAATGAGGACAGAGCCCTGGATGCAAAGATGGTTGACACTGTCATGATGTCCATGCAAGATTCTCTCTCTCTGGCCACTGGTTATGGTAATGATATGAATTGTTCCATCTCCACAGCCAATAATTACAGAAGTCCCCTGGAAAAAGATATAAAGTAAGAATAATACCAAATTATTTACTGTATATTTGAATCTCTAAGATGCACATATATCAGGAGGAAAACATTTAAATAAATTGAGAACCAAATGGTGGGATAAAATATTTAATGACTGGCAGACATATACTCAAAAATACTATAACAATGTTAGCACAAAAGGAGTATTAATAACCATTATATATAAATACTTAGGAAAGAAAAATGGCAGAAAAAATTTATGGTACCATACATGAGGAAACCGGACAGAGGACTCACATCAACCAAAAAATATACCAGCTATATGAAGGCCCCTCCAGAGTGACAGAAATAAAAAAAACAACAGAATACTTGGGGCAGGTTACCTTGAAACAATGTCAGAGAACAGAGGAGCAAAGATTGTTCACCGGCAAAAACCAAAAGGCAGACATCCCAAAGGCAGATCACAAGCACTGTGTTATAGAGGCAGATCTACAACAGCTAACAGTCCAGGCATGAAGAGGTTAAGCCCAGGATAGATCAGAATGGAAAGATGTGCTAATGCAGGCCAGGGCCCTCCATGGGCTGTAGTGGCACTAGGATGGATGGCATATGCTAGCCTTTTTTCACTTGGAAATTTGTGTTGACAGAAGAACACAAATATTTTTTTTAAAGAAAATACAGTATTTTACATAGCAGACCTTTTTTGTCTGGCCAAAGGCATCCTAGTTTCACACTGTCAAATAGTACATCAACTATAAAAGTTACAATATTTTTTTTCTAGAATTTAAAAGTAAGAAACTGTGTCTTAAGAAATATAATTCTGAGAAATATTTTAAATATATCTAAGTTTAAAGGATTTCTTATTACTTATCATATTATAAATAAAAATTCATATTCCCAGATTTCATAAGTTATTTTAATAGATATGTCAGAGGTTAACTTTGTTGCAATAATACGGAAAAATAGCTTGAGTTTTATGGCGTAATATTGAATTACAAAACTTTCTGTTAACTAAAGTTTTCATTAATAATAAAAAAAGGGTATATAAAGCTATTAAACGAAACAAAATAATATACAGTAAAATGTTGATTATCCGGATTATTTGGGAGAATGTTATGCTTGTATACTCGGTTGTCCAGATAACCCAATGTGGAATATTATAATAAACAGTCCATTTCACTAACAATATCAGTAAAATTCATATGATGTATCATGCCATATGTAAACATAAAATTTAAATAAAATACATGCATACAGAAGAATCTATTGATTTCTTCACAGATGTGTTTCAGAGATACATGTTATGAGACAGCCAGAATATACCAAGATTAGGAAGCAATGCAATAGACAAAGTTGCACATCAACACTAGCACTTAGATACCATACTGACATCTGGATCAACATTCTACTGTAAACAAAAGGATTTATGTATAAGGTAGTTACCCTTTCAGCTTAGCAATCTCTAAGACAGATGTTGTAGAGGTCATCTGTTTCTGTGGGTTTATTGAGGGTGTCATGTGGCCAGCACAACAACCAACCTTCTTTACTTTTCATCAACTAATGTTAGGTACCCATTAGAGCTGGGTGGACTTAGATGTGCCCTAAAGATTCCCTAAGAAAAAATTCCAGTCTTTGCCAGAATTCGAATCCTGAACCCCTTAGTCCGGAAGCCAAATACTTTACCACTCAGCCACCATGTCTCATATAGGTTAATTAAATGATTGTAAAAATGTCTTACATATATTTAATATAAAAGATTTAAATAAGGCTTTAACTCTTACAAATATTTTCACAGCTGTCACAGAGTCAAAAAAATCTTCTACAGTTGTAACACACTGACAAGTTCTGAGATCCCAGATTTTTACAGTTCTATCTGAGCTGCCACTGATGAGACAATCCTCTAGATTTTTCAAAGAAATACATAGCAAATATAATCCTTTTTAACATTGTAAAGTTAAATGCCATACATCTGACTCTTCCTAAAAACAAATAAATCATACTAACAATTAATAAAATCATAGCTTATTTCTTTAAAATCAGTTTGCTTTCAATGTTAATTACTTTTTAAATCAAACAAATGCATTATTTTTCTTGACAGTTTAAAGATAACTAAAAAAAAATAAAAAAAAAAAATAAAAAATACATACCTTTACAATCAAGAGCATTAACTTTGTCGGTGTGACCTCTAAGAATAGGGGCCACACAATAACGACCTTTACTCCAGTTTTTCATTAAATGAGCGACTCGTAGGAAGATATGTTTCCATTTACATAGTGGAGAGAGTCTTGTACACTCCGGAACTTGAACAATAAACAAAATGAAATCACTCAAGGGACAAACCAAACATCTATATTTAATTGTTTTTTATATGATCTTGTGTAAGAATATTTAGTGGAGAGAGAAAGGGTTATAAGTGTTAAATAACAGATTATTGCAGGATAATTGCAGTCATGAAATTTGCTTTAAAAAGGCTTTAACTGTATAATCTGATGATTAAAGATAGTGCAATATTTGACATGAATATGGAGACCCAGTTGTGACCTGCATATTTTGTCAAATCTTATGCTATTTTCATTTATTGGAGATTTATTTTTATTTATTGAAGTTCTCTTTTCATCATATGGTTGTCTTTTCTTTGGGTCTCAAAGGTATGTTCCACAGTCTTCAAAAGAGTCCTCCAGCTATCCCTTTCACAAATACTTTGATGATAGCTTTTTAAAACTATGCCCTAAAGGGCTAACTGATGTCTGACTTGTTCTACATAGCACTTCCAGTGACACCATCCTCCTTTAAGCTCACAAAAAAAAGATTGGCTAATGGATGTGCTTCCATATGGAATTGGTGTTATATCTAGCACAGCTGTCACACAACACGTAATGTCTTATTACTGCACGCACAAGAGAACATGGTTACAAAAACACAACCTAATAAAATACTCAGAAAGACACAGAAAAGGCACATTTCTTATTCCATATGCTAGAACAAATTGGTACAAGTGCTCATTCTTCCCTAGTGCCATTAGAGCTTGAAACAGGTTGCCTGAATCCGCTAGACCAATGTCCAAAAAGAGTTTAAGTCTTTAATAAACATGCATGATTAGATTAACACATGGATATGCATAGGACATAATTGTCTTCTCTTTTGAAGGAATATTTGTAATTTATATAAGCAAATATTTGTGTGATAATCTTGCCAACCCTTTACCATTACGGAGATTAGGCACCTTTAGTGGAAATGTTCTAGGTGCCTTAGAAGCAACATTAGTTCCATCACTTACTTTTGAGATCAAACAGAGGAGAGCTTCCAGTTGAACTGTAGTGGTAAGCATACATTGGCTCAAGATTCAAAATTGGTGGATTGGATTCATATTTCTCCCACCCTTTCAAAATGCATTGAAGGTGCCTGCATGAAAAAGAAAAAAAGTGAAAGTTATTTTAATTGTAGCTAATATCACTCCATGTTCAAATTTAACCAAGTAAAATGACATTACCACCAATGATCACAAATATTTAAAGAAAAAATCTTCTAATAACATATTCATGAGAGGCATCTACAATCATATAGACTAACTCCTAACTTGATTATTCTTGACTTTCTTGTGTTGGAATGGTCGAAATTCTCAAAACTTGTAGATCATATTGCTGACAACTTTTGTGTGACAAAAAATAAAAAGGTCTGCTGCTAGACTTAACATGAAGACAATTAGGGGCTGCTTTAGCAGTGCACGGGGGCCCTGAACAAGCATCATATCAGGGCCAAGAATATTTGTACAATGGGCTAATGCTGACAAAAAATTCTCTTTATTGCCAATTATTTTGTACCATAATAAATCATAAGTCAACCAAGTGAAGAATTTATTTTAATTTTTTAATATTATTTTGATTTTCAACTTTTGGTTTATTCAACATACAATACAGAGTTTATCCACATATTATAATAAAAATTATTATTTTTTGACCTGATGAAATAACAATTTAAAGGCGTTTTTTTTTTTTTGTTTCGAAAAAAAAATGATGAAAATCTCTTAAGAACATTGACTCTTCCTTCCAAATTGTAAATATAAAAATAAATAAATAAATACATGTGCATATACTAAGAGTGAGAGTGATACAATTAATTTACAAACCATAAAAAATCACTATTTCCAAGTTCTCTCCACTGAACACATACTTTCTGGACTGAGGCCAGTTCCTCAGCATTTAAAAAGGATAAAATTTTGTATGTTAATTCTGAAGGAAGCACTTGAGTAAAATCTTCATCCTAAAATTAAAGTTCAAATATATTTAAGGCAGCGGCAAGGATAATAATTAAAAAAAAACATTAATTTAATAAATTAATTAACAATGATTTCCAATAAATTAAGGTAATTTAGTATTTAAATAATAATAATAATAAAAAAAAACTCAATGCAGAAAATATGAAACAGTTGAAAACAAAAGTAAAAACTCCTTTAAACTCTTATATACAAGCAAATATGTAAGATGTCTCTATAGCAGTGTTTCTCAAACTGTGGTCTGCTGGCTCCAGAGACAATCCAAGGGGGTCTGTTGAAAGATAATATAATTATGTCGGAGGGTTCAGGTCAGTGGTTTCCAGTTCAGACAGTTTTCTGTATAGTTTTTCTGATATAGGAGGGTTTTGGCTTTGTTCGGGCTTCTTGATAAAGAATGCAGCTTTGAAGGACATGGTCAGCATTCATAATGATGCTCCACAAGGTCAAGTTTTGCTAATCAGGACTTTAAGTTTCGGAAAATGTCTCATTCTGTTGTGTCCAGTTCTGAGTAAAAAAATTATGTGTTGGTCATGTCTGTATACAATTAAAATAACTTCTTTGCTAAAAGCTAGTTTTATCAGATCAGATAATTTGAATAATAATCAATGTGCCCCTAACTATTATTTAATATGTCTATTATATACTATTCAATGATCAAAGATTTGAGAATATTCCTCCGTTGGATATTCCCAACTGGGTACTAAACCCTTTTGCCCATAGACAAACTAAAATCCAATCACAGATGAATCCATGCTAATGTAGGAGCAGCTTATTTAAATATCCACAAAAAACAGGGAACTGAAACCAACGTCTAAACAATAATACTATTAATTACATATTCCAAATTTATATCCTGCATTATGGGTCATTGTACAAAATGTTTGTTACCATCTTCTTGTTTGTAGAACATGGATTTATTTCCCCTAAGTGAGCCTCATCACAAATAAGTTCTAAACTGACTCAAAATTTGTGCTTGTTGAGCCGGGCATAAATATACTCATAAAATCTCATCTAAGTCATTAATTATTTTTTTATTTTATTTTTAACAAAAAGTTATAATCCTTTGATCCCTCGACAAAATGTTTAATTTTTTTTTTTTTTTACATTTGTTTCTAATATTATATATCCTTTTTGTATCTTTTTCACATAGGAGTATGCCTGTGTGGCATTTTAAGTCTCAAGAGACAATCTTTTCCCTTTGCAGCTTCTTGTGTGACTAAAGAGGCCAATCCTTGATGCACAGCTGTGGTCGCAGGTAGGGCATATGTAATCACCAGGCGCCATTGCATTTTCACCCTTCTTTCTGCTTCTGTTGTGTATGGCATTTGCAAATTGAGATCCTTCCTTTATGCTCTCTCTCCATATGGATCCATCCAGTGCTACTTTTTCCCAGCTGCTAGTGTCGATTTTGAAGAGCTTCATGTCGCATTTGCATACATCTATATACCGTAAAAGTGGGCAACCAGTGGCTCTTCTGCCTTCTATTAGATCGCCACACAAAATGTCCTGTGGAAGTCGACCCACTGGCATTCTATGAACCTGGTCAAGCCTGCCAAGGCATCTGCTGCTGATAACAGAGCGGATGTTCTGGCACCCTCTCTTTGTTGAGCTTTCTCATTAATTATTTTTATGCTTTAGGCATCGGAGGTGGAAGACATTCTTTTTTTTTCCTGCCATGAGTAAACATTAATGGCCAACCACAAGAAATTGTTGATCACTTTTGCTATCTTGGCTCCATCATATCCAACAATGCTCTACTGGATAAAGACCTTAACAACAGGATAGCCAAAGCAATGGGCACCATGTCATGGTTGCAGAAAAGAGCGTGGGACAACATATTGCTAACAATACTAAAGCTTTAGTCTACTGGACCTATGTGATGAGCACTTTGCTAAGCGGAAGTGAAACATGGTCAACCTACTCATGGCAGGAGTATGTGGCAAGACTAGATAATTAATGAAATCCCAAGGTACAAGGGTCAAAAATGTTTGAGAACCTCGACATCTGCTCTATAGTATTTAAAGGAATTAATATTTATTATTATATTGTTCGACCTGATCAAAAAAATGTTGAATTAGCCTAAGAATGCTAACAAATCTTTCTAAGATTTTTGTAAAGGCAGTAGGCTATATAAATCTAGGGTGAATATGATATTTTGTCGCCCCTGCCTCTGCGGTCATTTGCTGTAATTGATTCAAGCTATAAGATCTAGATGTCTGGAAATGATTTAAATAATTTTAATTTAGATCTAGATTCAAAACCCATTTTAATTTTGAATCATCCATGTGTAATCATAGCCAAAGGAGAAAAAGAAGGTGGAGATCTATATAATCATTAAAAAAACAACTTGCAATATACAGACTCTAGAGACAATAACAATATACCAACTCTAGACAACGACAAAAACAGAACTTAATCTACAATTGTCAATTACAGTGAAATATAGAATTGTACTACATTTAGTAGATCTAATAATTAAATTTATTGATTAATTACTAGTAGATCAACCAAGAAAACCAATGACTGGAGATCTCTAAATTTAGTGTAAAAATGTACACGTAAGACTTGTAGAGATGTAGATCTATGTTGTAGACAATATAAATCTAGACTCTAAATGTAATCTATATTTCTTCTTCTTCTAGCCAGCTTTATTGCTGCTGAGCTGTGAGCTCTTTTGCAGATTATGCCAAGGAAAAAAAGTGTGCTGTTTTCTTCAGTTGTTCAGCACTGCCGTACAGGGTGTTGGTTATGTTGGGCTGTAGTGGAAGTAGGGTCTGCCTAAGGTCGATTAGGGAGGGGCATTCAAAGGGATATGGTTTACGGTTTCAAAGAGGTGGGCGCAGTGTCTGCAAAGGGGGAGTTGTGTGGAGTTTATTTTGTTCAGGCGGTAATTTAATAGTGGTGTGTGTCCTGTTCTTAGTTGGAAAATTGTAGATTGTTCTATGTGGGGGAGGAAGTTAATACTGTCCAGTTTGTTAGGCGTAGTCATTTCATTGTACATGGCGCTGCCTGTGCTTCCTGATGCCCATTGGTTGAGCCGCTCCTCATTAAATGTGATTGTTGACTAACATTGACCTTAGGGTGAGGTAGTTAACAGGTCTATCTGGTTGTTCCATAGATAGTAATCTACATTTAATTTAATGATAAATATAGTCATATAGATCTACATTGACTAGATCTAATATTTATATTCAGAGATTAGATAATTTATAGATCTAGTTAATAATATTACTCTAAATCTATACTCTAGATCTTTGATTTTAGTCAATGCGGATGATCTATCCTTCTATATAGTAAAACTTAAAATGTATGTCTTTGATCAATTAATTTTTTGTGTGTTTTTGTTGAAAGATATGTACTACTAGTGGCATAATTATAAAAATTATGCATTATTTACTTTTTTTTTTTACTAGACTCACTGGTATATTGCCAGTATCCAAGAACTATTTTGTGGTCTAAACTGTATCAATAACAACTAGACTTAGACTATTTAAGAACCATAATATTCAAATACAAAATCTAATAAAATACTCAGAAAGACAAAAGGAAAAAGACACATTCCTCGTTCCTTATGCTAGGACAAATTTGTACAAATGCTCCTTCTTCCCTAGTGTTATTACTATTAGAGTATGGAATGAGTAGTCTGAGCCAGCCTGGAAAACCAATGACTTAGCAGAATTTAAATCATTGGTTAACATGCATGACTAAATGCATGACGTGTAGGATGTAATCCTCTTCTTTTCTGAAGTAACGTCTGTATCATATAAGAAGAACTATTGTAGATAATTCTAGAATCTAGATATAGTAGAGATATAACTTATTTAGTAGCTCATATAACTGAGACTATCTAGATCAAATCACAATTAAATAACAATTTTAAGATTTATTAAACAGAAAATGTTATAGATCTAATATCACATTCACAGCCTCTCTGACTCTAGGCAGGTCTAAATTAGTCAAGATATAGATCTCATTAATTAAAATTATAATAATATTAAATATAGTATCATTTAATATTATAAATATAGTAATTTACCATCATGAGGCATGCTCAGAATTAGAATTAAAAATATAATTGAATAACTTCAACAAAATTTGAATATTACAGTCAGACTTAGACTCTTAGTAAGGCTGAGTAAGACCTCCTAAGTCTAGATCTAGAGTAGATTCTAATAATTTATTTTATATAGATCTAATTCTAAGTCGGCAAGGCCTTGCCCTTTGGCTTGAAACTATGTCTACGTACGACTACACACTACGACGACTCATTAGTATTAAAATTATTATGACTCTCACTATCATTCACTATGAGATTCTATAGACTAGAATACTAATCTAGATATTCTAATCAATTGTAATCATCACATATCATAACTTAAGTCACATTGTTTTGGAAATTTCAAATTTATCTAATGCAGATGAAGTATAGCTCTAGATCCCTGGATTGGCTAAATTAGATTACATCTAGAACTATCTGAGTTCTAGTAGATTAGAGTATTAGAGCTAGATCTATATTATATATATCAAGTCTAGATCAGATGTAACTAAAGACGCCACCAAATTTAGGTTTAAACTACAAGTGCGTCTATTTTATATAGATTATAAACAAAAACACATGTTTTTTATATTTTTTAACTTAGAAGAGTTTCAAATGTACACCGCACTTACCCAAATAAGTAAAGTATTTGAAAATAAAAACTACATCTACTGACCGAAACTTCAATTAAAATTTGCGTTTCTTACATTTTATTTTGAGGTTAAGACTATATTTAAATCTAGGCATATAAAAGATGTAAAACATAAAAAATATAGATCTGAATTTTTCAATATTTTAAATTTCCTTCTGAATAAAGTATTTGCTAAAGGGTAGTAAAGACTAGATTTAATGTTCTCAACTTTATATTGAAATTGAGTCATAATGAAATAAAGAATATGCATGCTATTGGTAAATAGATTTAGACTAGTTCAAGATCTATATAAAACATAAGATGTTCGTCTGTTTACTAAAAGTGAAAACAAATCCAGACATTCAAGAGTCAACATTACATAAACTATGATAAACCTAGACTTCTAGATCTAGATTATTCTAGATAGTTAAAGAAAATCAGAATGGATATAAAATATATCTTATTATCTAACTAGAATCATCTAGATCTAGCTTTAGTAATTTAGATTACACTGTCTATCACAGTAAAGATTTTAATTTTAATCATTTTTTTAATTTTTATGATTACTTAAAAGTTTTATTAAGACAAGTTAAGTCTTTAAGACACTAAGTCAAGTTAAGTTACTGTTAACGAATAACGTTTTACTGTCTTAATCATTCATAATGTCTAATCTAGACCTACTAGTCATCTAGTGACGACTAGTCTAATTACTAAGCTGACTAAGTCACTAAGGTTATTAAAAGTAATAAAAGTTTTAGCAGATATTCATATATAATGATATTGCCAATGCAATAATATTATTAATATCAATAAAAAATCAAATCAATGTATGACATATTTAAATTTTAATATTATTATATATAATCTAGATCTATTGATTTTTCTATGAATCCATGATTTAGCCATTATTAATTTATTTTTAATTTGGCACCCCAAAACTTTATTATTATTATTTACTGCATTGAATTAAATATTTTTTTTCTATTAAAATATCAATTTCTATTTCTATTGGTCAAACTAAGACATTTGAAAATTAATTTTTGATGAATTCCACTTAAGTCTAAATTACTCTAGATCTAGTAATCTAGTAAAGAATAGCTGTGAAATATACACTGGCAGTGTCCTCTAACAGGAAGTGGCCCAGTGACAGCGGCTGTGAAGAAAATAATAGAATCTAGACTAGAGTAAAGCTGCCATATCGAATACCCCCCTTTTGTATACCATATAGGACATCTCACCTTATTTTTATTAACGTGTCATTATTTTGATCATTAGTGCAGAAATACTGTGGTATTATGGTGCGCGATCCATTTGTCTATTTTTTTTTAACACATTTAGTTCTGTATACCTGTGCAAGATTGTTTTTCTACTAGGCCATAAAGAACACTGGTATGAAAGTGGGGGTGTTTCTGGAACTAAGGCTACTATATAGCCCCATAGTGCATTAGCCAAGCAAGAACTATCTATATATTTGGATTCAGGATTGAAAGGAGAACATGTATCGCCTCCCTTGCTTTCAATTCAATCTATTCAGAGTTATAAGGGGTGTTTGATAAGGTTTAGTATTTTAGAAAACAATTTTTTTTTTGAGTGTTCATGTATTTTTATGCAATGTTTTCTTTAATGTTCAAAGCAATAATAAACATAATCAGTAAATTTTTAGTATCTTAAAGACATCAAAAGACACTAGCAATACATGCTTATTAAATATTATTTTGACTAAAAGGAATTTGTTTGGTACAAATTAAAAAAACATTTTTTTTTGCAGATTTACTTCCCTTTGCCCCCCAAAAATAATTTAAATTAATTGTGCTCTCCCCTGCCATTGCTAAATCTTTTTATATAAATAGCATTGACTTTGCCTAAATTTTGAACTATCACTGTGACATGTGTATGGCAATCAGTTTTTTCTTTTCTTTAGCACTTGGTAGTTCATCTCTTACTTGACCAGAAGATACCTGAAATTAAACAAATAGATGATTAAAATATTTTTTAAATGCATATTGTCTGAAATGGTTTATAAGGTGTTCGATGTCGTAGTCAGAGAAAAAAAAATTTGTCTATGAAGTTTACATTTTGTCATACCTACCCCATCCTCTCTTGACATCAGATTTTATTTTAACTACAAAAGTTGAAACTGTGCAACAGATCTAATTTTATGGACCAATGGATGACGAGTTTATAAATGGTTTCATTTTTTTTCTAGGTCTAGCCAATACGGAGCTACAATAATTCAAATGCGAAAAATCGCCTCGATTTGGCTTAACTTGTTTGATATGGCAGCTTTACTCTATATCTAATAAAAAATTGTTGGTACAATCTTTATGTTAAAACTGATTACTTATAACATTGAAAAAACACAAAATTAAGCTTTTCAATGCTAACCCTAAATAGTCTACGTTTTAATGTTTTATTTACAAAAACTATAAAATTATATAACAATTTAATAAAAAAGAAAAAGCATGAAATGTTCAACATTATCCAGTACTATCCAGGTATATAAGTCTATATTTTTTTTATATTTGGAGTGCAGTTGAACCAAACACACTGAGAATCCACAGTATATTCATATGCTTATCAGTTATGTAATAATAAATTCCACTTTTTAAAAATTCTTTTCATTGCGTTACAGTTATCGTTTGGCATATTTCAAGTTTGTTAGTTTTGATAAAGTCTATACACTCAATCTTCCTGTGCTAATTAGATACACAAGTGACTAAATTTTAAAAATAATTATACATAATAAATAATGGTGTCTTAGAGGTAAACGTACTATTCTATGATATAACACTAGGACCTAAAGAAATTATATGATTCTAATGTCACTGAAACTCAATCATGTTTTTATTTACTATGAGAAATCACATTCTACTCTTGATTTGTAATGATCCCTAAATAATATAATATAAATATTTATAATTATTATTATAATATTTTTTTCACATAACCATACATCAATGAGATATAAAATAATTTGCTAATGTAACAAATATTATTCTTAGCAATCAGTTGAAATACTGCATTAAAAAAAAATAAAAAGTTCTAGATAAAAAATTATTATTTTATTGTTTATATTTAAATATTTTTTTCAAACAATAACTTAAAAATAATCATATTAGATCTATAATTTGCAATTATAAGGAAATTCAACACATATTGCAATAATATATATATGATATATATTATTGGTGAAAACAAACAAATCTATGTACTAAATCAAGTCTTGATTTCTGTTGATTCATATTATATATCAGTAATTGATTCTTACAGTTGCATATTCTGATAATTGAAGTGATATGTTCACTGGGAGTGTACGTCATAAAAAAATTTAAATTTAAAAAGAATGTCCTACAAGTATTAAATCTGTTAATTAATTCTTATCTTATCTTATCTTATATAATACAGACGTTACTTCAAAAAAGAAGATGATTACGTCCTACGCGTCATGCATTTAGTCATGCATATTAACCAATGACTTAAATTCTGCCAAGTCACTGGTTTTTCTGGCTAGCTCAGGCAACCCATTCCATGCTCTAATAGCACTAGGGAAGAAGGAGTATTTGTACAAATTTGTCCTAGCATATGGGACGAGGAATGTGCCTTATAATACTAGGATACTTTATGTTTCTAAATCAATTACTTTTATTGGAAAATAATTTATATTTTATAATAAATTACTTACATTTTCCGAACTGATACCATTTTTCAATTTTTGACAATGTTGTCACTTTCAAGCACTATAAAATAATAAAACACTACTGTAAAAATTAAACAGCAGATGCAAAATGTAGTAAAACATGTTCTTAAACGAAAAAAAAAAAAGAAATAGAAACAACTTTTTAAAAATAGTTTTTTTTCATATAATTTTTTTTTGAAACATACTCTGCCAGTGTACAAATTAGGATATGGGATATTATAGTACTACTTACTAGACCTAATAATAGATCTAGAATCTAGATCTAGTAATTTTTTAAAATAATATTTTATATATTTAATTGTACACTTTTTCAATTTTGAATTTTAATTTATAATTAATAATATGAATAGGATTATAAATTAAAATATTATAAACATGTAGACTAGATCTAGACTCTATTCATTCATTGGCCTCCTTCAGTCGTAAAATGACTATGGTTCATCTCAGAGCACACTTCCTCATGTGGCTGTGGAGCCCTATTTTGGAGAGACACTCCCATCCACAGATAGCGCAGGTTAAGGTGGATTTTACTTCAGTGGTAGAGGAGCTGGCCGTTTTTCGGATTGTACGTTTTTCTGCCTGAGCTGAGACCCATGTACTTTCACTGTCCATAGCTTTCTTGGTCACTGTCTCTCTCCATCTGTTGCGGTCTAGAGCTATGTCTTCCCAATCGTCAGTATTGATGTTCACTGATTTGAGGTCACGTTTTAATACATCTATGTAACGGAGGTGGGACGACCAGTTTTTCTTGTGCCAGTCGCGAGTTGACCATAGTGGATGACTTTTGGGATGCGCTTGTCCTCCATCCGGGGAACATGTCCAAGCCAGTGCAAGCGGCGTTGTCTGAGAGCTGTAAAGATACTGGGAATACCTGATCGTGCAAGGATCTCAGTATTGCACACTTTTTCTTTCCATGTGACATTCAAGATCCTACGGAGACTTCTCAAATGGAAGGAGTTCAGTTTTCTCTCTTGCTTTGCATAGGTGGTCCATGATTCACTGCCATACAGCAGTGTACTCATAACGCATGCCTTGAAGACTTCCATTTTGGTCACCGTAGTTAGCTTATGGTTTTCCCAAACTCTTGACCTGAGTCTAACGAAGGTCGAGGCAGCCTTCCCTATGCGTTTTTTTATCTCCTCTTCTAGAGACAGGTCATCTGTAAAATGTGGATCCCAGATAGCAGAATTTGTTTACGGCCTCCAGCTTGTTATCGTCATTGAGGATGGAGGGTGGTGCTGTAGCAGGTGGTCCCATAACATTTGTTTTCTTTGTACTAATAGTCAAGCCATATTCTTTACAGGCCTGAGAGAAGCAGGACATTAGTGACTGAAGTTCCTCTTGCGTGTGTGCCACTACCGCTGCGTCATCAGCGAATAGCATATCTCTTAGGAGGGTGGCTCTGATTTTAGTTTTGGCCCTCAGCCTGGCAATATTTAGGAGTTTGCCATCAAATCTGGAATGAGATAGATGCCTTCAGTGGATTTGTGTTGTGGATTAGCAGTGAAAATTTAAAGAGGCCATCTCTGCTAACTAGATCGAAGGCCTTTGTCAGGTCAATAAACGCAATGTACAAAGGCACCCTTTGTTCTCTGCACTTTTCCTGGAGTTGGTGGATGGAGAAAATCATGTCAATCATGGATCTCCCTGAGCGAAAGCCGCATTGTGATTCTGGATAGACCCGATCAGCGAGTTTTTGTAGCCTGGGAAGTATCACTCGAGCAAAGACTTTGCCTACAATACTTAGGAGGGAGATTCCCCTGTAATTGTTGCAGTCGCTTCTGTCACCTTTGTTCTTATACAGTGTAATGATTTTAGCATCCCGCAGGTCTTGTGGCACAGCACCTTCTTGCCAACATTTGCAAAGCAGTTCGTGTAGAGGTTGGATTAGAGTAGTTTTGCATTGTTTTAGAAGATCTGGGGGGATACCATCGCATCCGGGTGCTTTGCGGGCAGCAATGTTGTCTATGGCTTTGTTGAGCTCTGAAAAGGTGGGTGTTTCATCTAGCTCGTACATTGTAGGTAATTGTATGATGGCCTTAAGGGCTGAGTCACAGACTGAGCTTGTTGTGGCGTAGAGCTCAGAGTAATGTTCAACCCACCTGTGCATTTGTTGGCACTTGTCTGTGATAATTTCCCCAGTGGTTGATTTAAGAGGTGCTGTCTTGTTTTGGGAGGGTCCGAGAGCCTTTTTGATTCCTTCGTACATTCCTCTTATGTTGCCCACTTGGGCTGCAAGCTGAATATTCTCACTGAGCTCTACCCAGTATTCATTGGCACAGATTCTTGCTGTCCTCTGTGCATTGGCTCTAGCTTCTTTCAGACTTAACAGGTTGTGTTAGGTAGGTTTTGCCTTGTAAGTAGCGAGTGCATCTCTCTTTGCTCTGATGACAGGTGCTAAAATAGCTGCTTTAGAGTCGAACCAATCATTTTGTTTTGTAATTTTTCTTCCAAAGATTTCCAGGGAAGTCTTTTGTATTGTGGACTTGATTTTTCTGTTGCTGTATTTCCAGAGATATTTTTATACTCGCGTTCAAAAGATTCCGCAAACTGTATATGGAGATCAGGTTGACACATCTTCCAATCTGCTTGGTATGGTGGATTTTTTGGGGGAGAAGATTGATCTTACAACATACCAAGGAGTGATCTGTGTCGCAGACTGCACTGTGATATGACCTGGTAAGCTTGACAAATTTTAAGCACTTTTGTCTTACCATGATTAGGTCTAGTTGGTGCCAGTGTTTGGAGCGAGGATGCCGCCAAGATACTCTGTGCTGTGGTTTAGTCTTGAAATAGGTATTAGTGACACAGAGGGAGTGTAGTGAGCAAATCTCGAGAAGCCTTTGTCCGTTTCATTTACTTTTCCGACACCAAAACGCCCAATACAGCTGTCCCATGCAGAGTTGTCAGATCCAACACGTGCATTGAGGTTGCCGAGGATGATAACCTGTTCCGTAGTTGGGATCTCGCTAAGAGCAGACGAAAGGTTGTCATAAAACATATCTTTGGCCTCTGGTGTGGAACTCAGAGTAGGGGCGTAGGCACATATCAAAGTCACGGCGTTAAGGCGTAGTGATAGGAGTCTTTCTGAACCATTGCACTTCAGCTCTACTGTGTTCAGCAGTTTGTTCTTAACTACGAAACCAACGCCATGTTCCCTTACTTCGCTTTTGGCTTTGCCTTGCTAGAAGAAGGAGTAGTCTTTTTCTTTGATTGAACCAGAGTCAGCTAAACGAGTTTCCTGAAGGGCGGCAATGTCTACTTTGAGCCTGGACAGTTCATCGTTTATTATTGCAGATTTTCTGACATCTTCTATGTCTGGTAAGTTTTCATTAAGTCCAGTTTGTAGAGTATGCACATTCCATGTGCCCAGTTTAAGAGTGGAGCTCCTCTTTTTTTTCTTCATGTCGACTGGTACATTGGCTTTGTGCCTGCTTTTCAGATTTTGTCCTATTCTCATGTACCCAAACGAGGAAGACAGGCATGACGGGACAGCACCTTATTGGCTGGGGGCTGCCCAGCTTGAGGCGGGCGGTAGCTGTCCATTGGAATCCTAGGATTCCTCCCACCGACGAAAGTGGCCCCTGGCGCCCTGCTCTACGTCAATTGAGCATTTGAGCTTATAATCGGTGACTGCCACTTCCCGTGTTTGGCCCACACCAAAGGCGAAGCTGGAGTGTCCTCTCCAGTTTTTGAGGTTAGGGCTTTGAATAAGTGAGATGAAAGCCTGGGCATTGTTTATGGTCGGAACGATGTCGCCCACACAGCAGTTTCCCCCTCTCCGCGCAGCTGATGTGACCAAAGGAATGGAATATCCAATACAGTTTGGGATCAGTAGCGCCGCAGGATCTGCCAGGCCGTAGCACGGTGTGCCACAGTCTGCTTAAGGGTCACCAACTCCTGATTTTTCCTCAGAGTTGTCTCCCGAAGCCTTTCCTGTGTTTGGGTATAGCCGCAGGGCAGCAGAGGTTTGGATTCAGAGTTTTCCTTCTCCTAGATGGGTAGCCAACCAAGGCTAACGAGCCCCTCCTGCTCGAAGCTTACTGGTTTAGGCGCCAGTTGCTCGCCTTTGCCCCTTCTCCTGTCTGTGATAACGGTTCCGCCAGGCTTGGTAACTGAGCCACACGTGAAGGCCAGGAGTTGGACTGGCTGTTAGAGGCTATTTGAGACGCAAGCATTGGAAGGAAAAAGTGTAGACTCTATTAACTTCTTAATAACTAGAGCCTATCTGTTACTGTACATAAACAAATTAGTCGGAAGTGTCAACAATTAAACAAAGCTTTTGCTAGCTTAATACTTCTTATTATTGGGATTTTTGTTTTCTTTCATCATCGGCAACGGATACAAATATTACTCACTATAGATTTTTTCACCTCTTCTGGATAAAAAAAAAGTAGCAACACTGAACCATAACTTCAAATACAAAAACAAAATCTTATAAAACACTCAGAAAGACACAAAGATAAAGGCACATTCCTCGTTCCATACGCTAGGACAAAGTTCTCTAAATGCTACTTCTTCTCTAGTACAATTATAGCATGGAATGGCTTGCCTGAGCCAGACAGGAAAACCAACGACTTGGCAGAATTAAAGTCATGGGCTAACATGAATGAATGGATGCATGTATTTTGAATTGTTCTTAGAAACTTATATCAATAAGAAAATGAAAAGAACTAATGAAGAAGAACAAACAAAACTGAAAAACAAAATATGGATTTCATTGAAACAAATTTTCATATTGTCATCATTAAGGCTTCATAATTAACGACGAGTACGAGTACATTCTCGATTTAGGTTCACTTTAAAGCTCATGGAATCCAAATATTAATTTGAAAAGCTGATTTTATTTTGGCCATGAGCATTGAATAGATTTACCTTGATTTGTAATGAACCACTTGATGTTTTTGTGACATGTCTATTAGTCTTGCTCTTTGGTGATTTGATTTTAGCTCAAAAAGAGAAAAACAGCAACAGATGTATCATACTTGCTTTATGCCAAAAGCATCCACCTTGATTTAAATTTTCCCATTGTACAGATGCTGATATTATGGTCAGTTCTAAAGAAAAGAAACAATAAGTTGCTTTGTGAGTGAGGTATTCTTAGAAAAAAAAAAGTCCTGGTACAAAATTAATGTTAATATATTTTGAAAACTTGACTTCTGTCAGTTGTAGAACATGTTGACTTGGAGCCCAATTCAAGAGAGACATTCCCATCCATGTGTATCGCAGGTTAAGGTGTCATTCTCTTTGATGGTAAAGGAGCCAGCTATAGGTTTCGCAGGCGTTTCTTCCAGAGCAGATGCCAATGCTTTTTCGCTGTCCATAGCTTTCTTGGTTACCATCTCTCTTCACATACAACACAGTGCTATTATCCTTTTTAAAGATGTTAGATTTTTTTTTATGGTACCATTTAAGAAATTTTCCCTTTAAGTTCACAATAGAACTATTTTTTTTAACAGATAATGACTCCATGATGGCTGATTATTACAAGACAGACATTATATTTGAGGAGGGCCGTTTGAGCCGCTCACCTTCACCAACCTTGATATATCCTTTAGCCAAAGCCAGGAAAGAAAATACAGTATTTGAGACAACAATGACTGGTAACTTTCTTTTCAAATTGTATAAGCACTGTCAAATTTTAATTTCATATCAGTTGTTTTTTTTTTCAAACATCTATGAATAAGAGATTATTTTTGAGAACAAGCAACACTTCTGTACTTTTTATTTATGAGAATTATAATTAAATTTTTGTTAGAGCATTTATGCTTATTTAACCAATTTTCTAATGGTGGCTAAGAGATAATCTTAAAATGTAGATGTAGAATATTTTTAAAAATTTGTAATGATAGGAAGACTTTGTGCCACAGCATTTTTGCTCTCAAGGGATCAAATGGTTATAGTATATAGTGCAATTCACTAACCTCAAAGTGGAAGAAGATAAAGTGTGCCTTCAAATTATCTGAGTTTTGAGTTACACTTCTATAAGGGAAGTAACTGAATAAGATATGAATAAGTTTGTTGTTCTATAAAATTACTTCCCTTACTAATAAAGTTATCCAAGCCAAGGATATTTCAAGTTTTATGTGTGACATTTATTTTTGTACAAAATATTAGTCCATATACTGCAATAAATTTCTTGCAAAGTTTTTTTTCCCTGTCATATTCATTACAATTGTAAGAGATTAGCATTTTATCTTTAAGGATTTGAAATTTAAGATATCGACTATGGAGTTGTCATTTAGAATATAGAAAATATGGTTATAACAAGTGGTTTTTATTACAACACAGTGCAAAATATCTAGTGTGTGTGACTTGGAGAGAGAGGTGGGATGGGAGAATGTCTTGAGGACAAGGAAGATTGAGAAGAAGGAGAATGTCAGATAACCTGCCTTTGTCTCTCACTAGGCATGCACATGCTGAATAGGCCATGAGCCCCTACAAATACATGGTGTTACATACATAATATGTTATGCATACATATACCATGCTAAAAATCCTTCCATGGTAGGGTATTGGAGGATTTGTGAAAACAACAAATCTGTTCTCTTGCAGTTGTAGTTTAAAAAGATGTGCATTGGGTGTGGAATTCTTTTTTATAATTATTTTTTTAAATTAGCCATGACTGGACAAAACTGACTTCGAATTAAATGACAAAGAAGGAAAAACTAGTATTTTTTTATTTATACCAGTTTAAATTATTGTATGCCAATATATATATTTTGGGACAGATCTGGTCTAATCTGCTACTTTATCTAGTCTTGGATCAGAGAAAGAGAGTTACAGAGAGTTGACTAAACTATGAGCACTCAATATAAACATTTATATTATCTTTATCACTGTTACACTATTTATTGAATACGTTATATACTTCATAGGTTATACCAATGTACTACTTCACGTACTACGAAATTTCTTCCAAACTTATTTTACTGTTGTTTTTTTTACAATGACATTTTAAACTGTCAGTGCTATTTGAATATTTTCTCATTCATTTAGGACAAGTAGATGAAAACTCTCCACCGTTTCCATTTGACCCTGTGGAGAATGTGTTGGATAAATCTCAGAATAGTTTAGGAGCTTTCAACAGTGTTCTCAGCCGGAGTTACTCTCGATCGCCAGAAGACTCTAGAGTTCATCAGAGAAGGAGGAGATCCAAAGAAGTGCCAGCAGAGCACCAGAAGATGGCCACTCCAGGGAAGTCACCCAAATCACCATTGGTGACAGACATAGATCAGGTCTGTTAATTATTTTCTTAGCAATGGAAAAGCAATATCAAAATTTTACATAAACCTCATGGTCTCTTAGGAATATGAATTAGAGCTCATATTTGTTTGCTAGGAAGATTATGGGATGTACATATTGCTGGAAACTACAATATATGCCTGAGAGATTTACTTTTAGGCCTATTCTGTTTGGACATTTATATGTAGTCAATCTATAAAGACAAAACATTACGTGGATAATTTTGTTTAATAGAATGTAGTAATCCCATTAAAATCTAATGGGTGGCTGCTAATTGCAAGTGGTATGTTATGGTCACTATGGTCCAGAGGTTGAAAATATGCTGGTTGCCATCCACTGCCATCCTGCAGGAGGTTTAGAATAGGATAAAATAATATTAATTTCTAAGGAATGCCAGAAACTAAACAAAATGAACAGTTAGTGTTGAATGAAATGTAAAATTCACTACTTTGATAGACATATTGTCTGCTCAACAACAAAAAGCTTTTTAGTTTTCCCATCAATCGTGATGGTTTAAAAGAAAATTCCAAATATGTTTAATACAGGATGCAGCTAGAATTAAGCTCAGGATCATCTTTAATCAACCAAGCGCATTATCTACCAAGTTCTATTCTTTTTATTCAAAAGGCAAAAATGAAAAGAAGTCTCATTTTTTGTTCTTTTTTTTTTTTTCAATCAGGCTATGGCTCAGGTAGATGAACGGAAATTGAAGGCGTTGTTTAGTGAGGGCAAAGCCATGAGTCACCACCCTTCAGAGCAGGCATATTTTAGTTCAGACAAAGGTGGAACTAACCAGGAAGAGGACGATGAAGAGGAGACTAATATAGACGATGAACCTCCCAGTGCTAAGATGATTGCCAGTCTCAAACAGAAGGTAAACTCACATTTAGAATCTTATCTTATGTAATACAGACATTACTTCAAAAAGAAGATGATTATGTCCTACGCGTCATGCATTCAGTCATGCATATTAACCAATGACTTAAATTCTGCCAAGTCACTGATTTTCCTGGCTAGCTCAGGCAACCCATTCCATTCTCTAATAGCACTAGGGAAGAAGGTGTATTTGTACAAATCTGTCCTAGCATATGGGATGAGGAATGTGCCTTTATCTTTGTGTCTTTCTGAGTATTTTATTAAATTTTCTTTTTATATTTGAAAATTATGGTTCAGTGTTTTATGTATAATTGCTACTTTACTTTTGAGTCTTCTGTTCTGAAGGCTTTCTAAATTTAGTGATTTTACCAAAGGTGTTACTCTAGTCAAATGTGAATATTCGTTTGTAATGAATCTCATTGCTCTATTTTTGTCTGTTCCAGTTTCTTAATGTTTTCTTGAGTTGAGGGGTCCCAAACGGAGGATGCATATTTTATTATTGGCCTCACCAAAGTTAAACAACATTTTAGTTTTATGTTCTAATTTGATTTATAGAAATTTCTTTTTATTAAGCCCTAATGCTTTGTTTGATTTTTTGATAGTTTCATCAATATGGGGATTACATTCATTTATCATAACACCTAGGTATTTTGCGTTTTTAGTCTGTGTTACTGGTTTACCATGAATAAGATAAGTGGAATTAATTTGTTTTAGTTTTTTTGTTACTCTTAATAACTGACATTTTTCTGGGTAGAAAGACATGCTCCAATTTGATTCCCATTTCTGGAATTCATCTAATTCTCTTTGTAAAATATCTGTATCTTGTGTTGTTTTTATTGTTCTATATATTATGCAATCATCTGCGAATAATCTGACTTTTGTTCCCGAACTACTGCAATTTGTTAAATCGTTTATGTAAATTAAAAATAGTAGTGGACCTAAGACTGTTCCTTGAGGTACGCCCGAGTTTATTATTATTGGTGTTGATTTAGAGCCATTTATTATTACAGTTTGTTCTCTCTTTATCAGAAATCTTTAATCCACTGATTGTACTAGTTGGTTGATAGCCATAACATATAGCAAATAGACATTGAACCTCCCAGTACTGAGAAGATTGGCAGTTCAAACATAAGATCAACTCACACTGTCTCTCATAAGGTCTTCTTGTAAATAGATAGCTGGAAAAATAGGAGAAGTCGGTGTGTGACTTATAAAAGATGAGATGAATTTTAATGTCTTCAAATTTACGCAGACATTTTATTCTGCCGACTTTGCATTTCTTAATATCTGTGCATTCTCTTCTAATCTTTCTCAAACACCTCTTTTTACTCCTATGCCCCCCCCTCTCCTCCTTTCCCAATTATTCTATTTGTAAGAACTCTTTTTTGTTCATAAAATGCTTTCTATCAGTTCCTTATTTTCAGATTAACTAACTGAGCAAAACTTAAAAATCTAAATTCCTGGATCGTTTCCCTTTTTTTAAAAAAAATTATTAATTCTTTTAAGATACAAGATGAAATAATTTTATTGGTCCAATCCAATGGAAATTCAGTTTGACTACAATTTGACCACCTCAGAGTAACTACTACAATTTTGGATGCAATGCTTTCATAGGGAAAAAAAACTGGTGAGAAATAAAATGGCTCCTTCCCTATGTGCAGTTTCAAACCTACGTAGCCTTAAGCCTCTCATCTACCACATTCAGGCTCTTATATACCAATTCTTCATAAATAAATTTTGAATGACATTCTGGCAGCCAACATCTCCCCTCTTATTCAGTTTCACCACAAATGAAATCCCACTTTCCATTTTATCAAGAATCTGCTTACCTCACTTCTGATGCTTTATGGGTGCATTGTTCATTAACTGTGTTTAAAAATAATCTGCTGATTTGCATAGGCCATTTCGGAATCCCTGAATAATGACGACATATAGGATTACATTAACAACACATTTGCAACTTAAAACAAAGTTTGTACTCAGATGCAATTCCTCCAATCTAGTTACCTATTATTATGAAATGAAAATGTGTGAAAAATAATAAATTATCTATATTTTGACTATTTGTTCATTTGTCACATTTTATCATGATTGAATTTCTCTGTTATTTCCTTTACCTTTGATGCTAGGGTTTATATTTATGTGTCTTGATTTGGGCTATTACTTTTATTCTTCATGAGATGCATACATAACGGAATTCTTTTATGTTCAGTCCTTAGATGCTGAGTACTTGGAGGAAACTCCCAAGCTAATTTTATCCAGTGGCTCACGGAGAAGGCAGATGAATAGAGAATTTGTGCAGTCCCTAAGTTTTGATGAGGCCATCAAGCGACCGGTATCCTTGCCTCCTGAGTTGGACAGGAGAAAAGGTGTCAGTTTTGATGGTCAGCAATTTTCTATTTTTATTGATTCTTTAAATAAATGTGATGAAGATCATCTGTCTTCTTATCTTATAAATTACAGACATTCCTTTAAAAAGTAAGATAATTGATCTCTACACCTGTCTATTTGTTGTTTAGTTGTGCAGAGACTTAAACTCTACTAAGAAATTAGTTTTCCTGGCTGATTCATAAACTTGTTCCATGTTCTAATTGCACTATGGAAGCAGGCACACTTGTATGAATTTGTTCTAGCATATGGAAAGAAATGTGCTTTTATCTTTGAGTTTTTCTGATGGGCTGTTAATAGACAGCTGCAAATCAGTGAAAAAAGAGTCATTCTTGAGACCTATAAATATAATGAAGTTATGTCTATCAATTGGGACCGAGTGTCAAAATTAAAGAGGATTAGTGTAGCAAATCAAGCTCATGCTCTTTCTGGAATCTTCCTTAAACTAGTATCAATAAACTATTCTCAGTATGCTTACACAACAGATGACTATTTTATGTGCATTGGGTAAGACTTAGTATAGTATGTTTCCTTTGTTTTCCACAATGCCAGATTGTTAATCATATCTCTGTTAGATTTAACCCTTGAAGCACTTACTGATTATAAGTCTAAAAAAAAAATAAATAAAATGACAACTTGCTTTTCTAATTGTCTGATTATTATTTAATTTACCTTAAGGCGAAACTCTGGTCAACTGGCTAAGTTCAGAATTCAACGAGTTACATCATCTGCATGTCATACTGACCCGGCATGATTTTCGTCTTCTGGTGGCCCAGTTCTGTACACATTTGCTATCTGCTGGTATCCTGTGTGAAGTGGACAAGAAACACAAGGAAAGTATATTTAAGGTGAGATACATTTGTAGTGTACTAGTCCTGATTCTTATACTCAACTAGAATTCTCCAATCCTCCCTAAATCATCTGACTCAAAGGCAATATTTTATAGCGCTGTATTTTGAAAACTTTTTTTTTTATAGTGTATTTTCTATACATTTGTATTTATGTTGTTTTTTTTTTGTTTTGCTGCAGCAAAAATTTTTTAAAGATAATCTTAATAAAGGCACACTTTGTCTTTTTTGTAAAAACTGTTTTTAAAAATTAGTAATAATAACCCATAGACTCGGAACAAATCTTTTATTTCATAACTAGATGCCACAGGACAATATTTATCTTTGGATGCAACTTTTTTAAAAACCATTTTTATTGAAAGATCTCAAATTATTAAGATTAGGGAAAAAACAGTTAATCTTCGAGCGTTTCTCTCTTTGTCTGTGAAATTGTGACAGAAATCTTGATGTTTTTTTTCCTGGTAATGTACTGTTTCAGGGTGGCCACAAGTTATGCATAACTTAGCAAACAGTACTTGACAGTCCAATAGTCATGAAAAACATATTGGTCAATATTTTTTTTGTTTTTCTTGGATAGCCTTTTATGGTTCTTTTCACATTAACAAGAAAAGCAACTTCTGAACAAGTCTAAATGCATCTTTAAATAGTATTGCTAGTGAATTATTGGGAAAAAAATATAAACAGAAATTCAAAAAAAAAAATATGCTTGACATTAATTTAAAATGGTAAAAAACAAACTACTATGTATGATTATTAGCTGTGTGAGCCCTGCTTTTGAATCAAATACATGGACATTATTTTAATAGAAAAATTGCAAATATTCTAATTGAACAGAATTAAAATCCAGGTTGACAAGCCACATTCTGGTGTGACGCAGCTGACAAGTGTTATGGCACTATTAGGAATTAATTATTTTTTTCGGAAATAGGGGAAGTTTTGACTTAGTGACAATGACGTGACTAGTAAAAACAAGAATAGGTTTTAGACACAACGAAATATCAGTCGATGTAAACAGATTACTTCCAGAACAATGTAGATATAGGTGGCATTTTATGAACGTATGCTCCCTCCACTGTACATTGAAAGATGACTTTTGAAAGTGAGTCATGTCTAACAGTATAACTAAACCAGCTTATCTTCTGTCTCTTTACAGTATTTAGGAGTTTCTCTTTTTTGCCAGAGTGTTGACTTGTAAAAGTACAAACTCATTTGTCTTTTTTTTTTTACTTTTTTTTTAGTAGAATCATCAAATTTTGCATCACATTATAATTTGTAAATTTGAATTATTAACAATAGCAAAATTACTGTTATACATGGAAAAGTTTAGAAATAAAATTTAAAATAAAAAATATCTATTTTATGAATTTGAAAATGTAATATTTTAAAAAATTGTGTATTTATCTTATTGTACTTACACTATAAACTAGAACACACATCCTTAATTCTTTCTCTGAAATTGTTAATCAAACCTATAATAGAACAAGGTTACAAAAGACAGTTTGTGTGGAAACACAAACTCAAAATCGGCCCCCGAAGTAAAATGTTTTACATAATTCGGATGTTCCTTCAGAGTTGAAGATAGTTTACTTCCTAGTCCAAACCTCCAGCAGGACAATGGGGGATGGGAGCAGTCAGGGTTTGAACCTTCGACCGTCGATAAATCCGAACGACAGTCCAGTGCGCAAACCGCACGACCAGTGGTCCATCCAGGCAGGCTTCAATATTTTCAGAAAGAACATCCGAATGAAATTATATCAAAGATAAATGAGAGATAAGAATAGAGAAAGAAGGCTAACAGATCTTGTGTAGTGCCCCAACGAGGGTGTCATGTAGCCAGCACAACGACCAACCGCCTTTACTTTTCCCCAACTAATGTCAGGTACCCATTAGAGCTGGGTAGACTCAGAAGTTGAAAATCCCAGTCTTCGAACCCGGATTAAATAATGTAATTGTTTTGAACAGGCTCAATCTCATTTTCGAATCCTGAAAAAAAAACAAAAAAAATTTTCGCTATATAAAATATGGTAATGAAAATGGAGTTTACAAGATTACTATTCGTTTTAAATTAGGTCTAACTTATGATGCATACTAATTAGCTTTTTCTCTTTAAAAAACTGCTTGCATAACTGATTTTAAAAATTAGAATTTTCGCTTTCAGGAAAAAAAAAAAGTAGCCGTTGCATCAGAACTTTGAATGGTCTAAAATATTGTGATGTCGGATTTTCAATATCTTTTCTAGTTTACGAGATCTAAACGGGACAGACGGACAGACATTTCACACAAAACTAATAGCGTCTTTTCCCCTTTCGGGGGCCGCTAAAAAACAAAGAATGAACACAAGTTTAATGTTTACAGTATCAAAGACTTGAGTTCATCTTCATGTTCAATATCGGTGAACTTTTTAATTGACAGAAATGATTAAAGTAGCTGAATACCAGAAGTATAACAGACATGAAACCATCTAACACAATATGTTCATAGCACTAAGACCAAAAAAAGAATACGGCTAAGTACTGAAATGAAAGATTATGGAAAAAAAAACGTTGACATTCGAATTAAAACCACCTGTTTTCATATCAGTAATTTTCTTTCTTTGGTCTGTTTTACTCCTTATCTTGTACATGTGTACTAGATCTATTAGTCATTGGATTGGTATGCAGTCTGAATCTTATGTTTAATTCTCAGGTTTAGTCTTGTAGTTGGCACTAAGGCTAATGTTGATGCTGTAAATGACAATGAAACTAGATTTTGTTGTTGAGACTTTTATGTAATCTTGTGGTGGTTTATTCTTTGACTTAATCTTGCGGTTTATACTTAAATTTAATCTTGTGGTTGGCCTTATCTAGTGTTTTTCTTTCTTAAACTAAAGTTGTTGTTTTTTTACTAAATATTATAGTTCATACTTGTTATTAAATTGTTGTTTGGTTCTAAGACTGAATACCGTGGTTAATCTCTGTGGCATTTACATCTGGACAGATGATCTTTTCCCTTTGCAACTTCCCATGTGACTATAGAGGCCAATCTGCAGTTAATACTTAGGATAAATATAGTGGTTCATAACTGACTAAACTTGTGATAATGCTATGTGATGCATTTCTTTTCAGCATACTAATCATTTACTGATATCAAAAACTAACAATTAATGCATTTCTTTAAACCAAAAATTGCATTGAAGTTTCTTTATACATATCAAACAATTAGTTAAACAGACTATCACCAAAAATGTTTTCTTGACTTATGTCAGGGTCTTATTTCTTCTTCTTCCTCCTCATTCTCATTGTTATGTTCAGATGACTAGACCAATATATGAGATGAACTGTGCAGTGGTTTCCAAATCAGGGAGCTCTCCATATAGTTTTCTTTCTATTGAGGTGTTTTGGGGCCAGTGCAGTGGCGTAGCTAGTGTATATGATGCCTGGTGCGGTACCTCATCTTGATGCCCCCCCCCCCCCCCCCCCCCCCCCAAAGTTAACTAAATAATAACATTGCAAAACCTTACTTTTTTGTTCAAAATAATATGTATTCATTAATCAAATATTGTTAATTCAAAAAATCACTTTTACATAAACATACTACAAGTGAATTTTACACGCTTTTTTGCTGGCAAAAGTATCAATAATTTTATCGAAATCAATTTTTTCCACCAGCTCGTGTTCAATGGACAAACTAGTGAGTCGTAAATTTGTCATCGTTGATCACAAGTACTTCTTGATCAGTTTAAGTTTGGAAAAACTTCTCTCGCATGTAGCGACGCTTACCGCAATAATAAAAAAATATGCGAATCATGATGACGATATTTGGGACTGAATCATCTAGCTGATATTTTTTGAATAAAATTCAAGAGCTCACAGGTCCTTGATTTGGAAGTTGGAGGCTTCTGATGAAACTGTGACAAACCGTTGAAGCCTCTTTCGCTCCAGCAGAAATTCATTTTTTATCAATGTCGCTAGGAGTACTATCAAGATTGATTTTGACCTGAGGATTTAATAGCTGGGAAGGCGACAAAAAATTCATATCTATCTGCTACATCATGAAGTTGCTCGAATCGGGTGATTATTTCTTGAACTATCCTGTCCAAGGTAGAATAAATTTCCCTTCGTAGCTCTTCTTTGTGTGTAAGTATAGAGTCGGCACTTTTCTCACCAGGCATATTTTTCTTATGGCTAACACGTTTTTGAGGTTCTGTACTGATTCTCAGATCTGAGCACACGCTTTCTGCAAAGGTAATGCTGGCTTCAGCAATGTCCTCTCGATTACTACTTAAAAATGTCTCTAATGTTTTTAGTTTGAGTGAGCAGTCTCGAATAGACAATACTTGTTTTTGAAGGTAGACTTGCGCATCATTAATTTCAGTTAATACCGAAGCCCAAAATCCAAGATAGGTGAGAAAACTAAAAAACTGAATAGCAATTAATAATCCACCTGCTTCAGATCTAGTCGATGAATGTTCATCTCTGCTATTTAATGTTTCCAGAGTTTCTATAATTTTAGAAAATGTATCCCTAACCATTCTGACGACTTCTCCTCTGGCGCTCCAGCGGGTCTCAACTAAACGTTTAAGGCTAGTTCCGTTTATTTTGATGAGGATATCCCAGCGGTGTGTTGAAGTTGAGAAAAAGGCGTGTAAACGGTCCAGTGTACCAAAAAATGTTACCGAAATTGACTTCAGCTTCAGCAGCTCGAATTCCTGCTAAATTAAGAGAATGATTTGAGCAGACAATGAATAGTGCTTTGGGATTGACTTCTAGAATACGTTATTGGACACCGTAGTTTTAGCCTTATATGACCGCAGCATTATCATAGCCTTGACCCCTGCAGTCCATTATGTCGAAGCCATCCGAAGCAGTTTCTCTATAACCATCTCAGCGATTTCAGCAGCATACTTGTCCTTTGTGTCGATGAAGTCAATAAAAGACTCACGAACCAGCACCCCGTCATTATCCATGACAATGTACCGTAAAATTTGGGAAGTTTGATCCAGCTTTGAGATGTCAGGTGTACTGTCGAAAATAATAGAGAAATATTTAGCTTGTTTTACTTGCTGTATGATTTATTTTTTAACGTGATCCCCCAATATTGTAATAAATTCATTTAGTATTTGTGGAGACATGTATGTATTCGGTCTGGAACAAAGCTTAGTTCGAAGCACATGCTCCCTCAAGAGTGGACCGTACTTTGATAGTAATTTTACTAACTCCATGAAATTGCCTTGATTTTGCCCTTCCAACACTTCTTCAGCTCGCTCGCGATGCCCACGTAGTGCCAGATTTTGCTTTAGAAAAAACGAATGATGTCCAAGATTCTCTTCAGGTTTTCGTCTCTTGTAGAATCAAATCTTGGGCCTTGTTGTCAATACTGTTCCCTACTCTCAGGTGAACTTCAAGTTCCCTCCAAGCAAGCGATGACTGAATGTGAGCTCTGCTGGTCTCATGTTTTTCTATTTTCGGGGATAACCTCCACCAATCATTGAATCCATTTTTGGATTTAAATGAAGATTTGGTACTTGATCTTGTTCAGAAGAGTATGCAGGGGAAGCAAAATAAAGATTCTTTTTTTGGCGAATAACACATCCACTTTCTAAGAACTTTCTCGCCGTTTGACATTTGCCAGAAAAACCAAGCCTTTGAAAGCTTTCTAGCCTTTCCTTCTTGCTGATTCTTGATATGTAACAGATTTTTCACCCTCTTGACTCTTTGATCCATGCTGTCAGCCGTTTCAATCAGAGATTTCTCCGTCTGAGCTTAAAATGGTTTTGAGGCATCAGACTAGTCAGTCTTGAGCACTGTTGATCATTTTGTTTACGTTACAGAATTACAATTAACTAGTCAGTTAAAAAAAAATCGTAGAAAACAAAGGTTAGCTTATTTAAAAATATTGACATTACAATAGAATTATTTCCAAAATTAAACTATAAAGAATAATAAGGAAATGAATAAACTAAGGCAATTGTTTAGAGCTAGAGTTTAGTAATATATTTGTAAACTCTATATCTAGATTTAACCAGTGGACTAAACAATGAAGTAAAAAAGGTTGGCCTATCTTCTTCTTTATATTACAGAGCATTGATCAGTGTAATAACAACCGTGTGTCAGAAATAAATCTAGTAAATTAGATTCAAACTGTTCTATAGCTTACATTGTATGGAAGAAATAGTCAAGGAGATAAAACAAAATAACGACATGACTAGTTTATAAATCGTTAGTTCATGTTTAAAATACAGTAGTTTATGTTTGCTCGTGTCCATACAATTAGTCGTTTTTACTGAAACGCTCAGGGAAACAGGAAATTAATACACACTGGGGGAATTTTGGTGCCCCTCTCCACTTGGTGCCCTGTGTGGCTACATTGGTAGCTACACCACTGGGCCAGTGTCTTGTACGGGCCTCTTGATAAAGAGAGCAGTTTTGGAGGACATGGTCGGCATTCTCTGGTGACATTCCACTTGGGCAGATTTCTCTGGTTCCAATTTTGAGCTTCCGGTACATATGTTGTCTCATTTTGTTGTGTCCGGTCCTGAGTCCAAAGATTAGATGTTGATCTTGGCCTGATAGCTTATAATAGGCATCATCTTTCTTGTGATTTGGATGAGAGCTTGTCCATTTCTCATTTATTTTATTGACTATTAGTTTCTTCATTTCTTCTGGATAGAGTGCAATGTTTAATTGTGAGTTTGTTCTCCCACTCTTGGCGAGTGTGTCAGCCTTCTCAGTTCCTTCTAGTTCTATATGCGTTCTATATGTGTTGTCTTATATGTGGGTCTTATAAAACATTGTTGTTTGTCTTTGTATTTTTACAAGTGTCCCAAACGGTTGACTCATATTCTAATATTGGTCTAACCAGGGTAAAATAGCATTTTAGTTTGATTTGTAAAAATTTCTTTTAATAAATCCCAGTCCTTTGATTTCTTAATAATTTCATCAATATGAGGATTCCATGATAACATTTTTATTTGTTATAACATCTAGATATTTTGAGTTTTTAATCTGTATTAGTTTACCTTAAATGAAATAAGCTTTTGTGTTTTAAATTTTTGTATTTTGCTACTCTTAATAATGGGAATTTTTCTGAATGGATAGACATGTCCCATTTCACAACATTTCTGTAATTCATCTATTTCTCTTTGTAAAATGTCAGTATCTTGTGTTGTTTTTATTGTTTCATGTATTATGCAATCATCCCACCAGTTTTCTATTTAGTAAATATTAATTAAAATTAAATCAATATGATGCATTTATGTGCAGGTTTAAATTACAGTTAGGTGTGCTAGATTTAGATTTGTTGTTGCATAGAAAAGAATTAGGATTGGACAATATTTAGTTTTTTTTGTAAATGTCTTATGAAGACAACAATTTGTCTTACCTTGAAATGTGAAACTCCTTGTATCACTGCTTGGTATGCTTTAATATCAGTAATAGCTTCCTGGCACTGGACTGTCCTGCTATTATGTAAGAACTTGTCACATAAATGAAAACAATTGATAAACTAGGGTAGAGGCTAAATCCAAACTAAAGCCCCCTCCCCCTTATGACATGTGTTTGGGAGGGAAGTGCAAGGAGCAGGTCATTTTGGCTTGGGTAGGGACAGTTTATGTTCACATTGTAGAGGCTGTAATGGATAAAGGGCTTAGGCTGTTTTGATTGGGGAGTAGTAGGGGAGGAGACACATGTTGTTTCAAAGGGTGGGAAGAGGGGGGAGATGGGTACAAGTGTTGTTTGCTCATGGGCTATAAAGAGAATGGGAAAGAGAGGGGGGTGTTATAGAAGATTAACAGAGAAGCAACAGATGGTGTAGACTATACATTAGCTTCAGAGGATAAGCTTATTAATTTGCTTGTACCATAGCTATTGGTTTTTCTGTATAGATTTTATTTTTACCACCTGAACATAGGATGTATTCATGAAACATGGACTGGAAGACTTTGTGTGCATTTTAGTTTATTTCTATCACATTGAATAAATTTTAATCTCTCAAAGAGATTCATTGAGGCATACTGCTTGATAATAACTAGTTAATTTTGTATTTTTGACTATTTAGCTAAAACCAATTTAATACATCAAATAAGAAGAGAAGGTTCTGGTATTGCTTAGATCATCATTTAGAGTTTCTAAGGAGGCTATTTCTAAAAAGTACTTGTGGATAGCTGCCTGTTTAATGAATTTTTATTCACTGTGACTTTAGTAGTTGGGTTGTTTTAAAAAATAATAACTGCAGGGATATATTCTAGGACCAAATTTTAAATCTAGTCAGCTAGTTTTCAACATTACTTGATGTGTTTTGAAATTCATCCTTGGTTCTTTCTCAGAAAGAAAGCCCTTGACAAGGTGAGTATTCTACGCCTTGCACTGCCTTTGCCTAAACATTGAGCACTTCATCAATATGAGGATTCCATGATAACATTTTTATTTGTTATAACATCTAGATATTTTGAGTTTTTAATGTGTATTAGTTTACCTTAAATGAAATAAGCATTTGTGTTTTAAATTTTTGTATTTTGCTACTCTTAATAATGGGAATTTTTCTGAATGGATAGACATGTCCCATTTCACAACATTTCTGTAATTCATCTATTTCTCTTTGTAAAATGTCAGTCAAACACTTCTCAGTTTAAGCTAAGATCGCGGCACACCTCTGTCTGCATGAATCACAGGCAGGATTGAATTTCAATGAATTGTGGCATGATTTCAAAAACATGCAGGGGCAGCATACATATGTAGTTAAGCATATAGTGCATTGAGTGAGTTTAGGGGGAGTGTATTTGATCTACGAAAGCTGGTCATGCTTATGAATAAAAAAAATATTGAGAACAATTATTCTTTTATTCTCCACTTAACTTAGTTTTGAAAACTGCTATATATACTGATAAGTAGTACCAGTGAAGTAAACTGCTCCAATTACTATTGAATATACATACATGTAACTTGAAGTATTTTTAGCTTTTAACATGGACATTTTACAGTGAGGTCAAGTAGATGCTCAGATGCTAGGCGTGACGCATGGTGAAGAATGAGATTTTAATTGATAAGAGAGTTAAATTGACATCATCAGTCCACTGTTTCCCTTCCTTGCACACTTAAGTCCTACTGCCTGGTGTTGTTCTACTCATAGAGCTATTTGGTTTATTGGCATTCTTAACCATGTGTCAAACTCACAGGTAGGGGACATGCTTTCGCTTAAATATATGTCACCCTGATCCTTGCTAAGATTACCCGGTGACAAATATATGCATAAAGACACTTGTGGTCATTTATTCTTCTCTCTAGTTCTAAGTTATTGAAGTACTTTGCATATGTTTGTCTTTTTATGAACTTGCATTTTATAATAACACTATCATTCAAATTTTGTTGGTGTAAAAATGGTCTTCTAGTTTGACTTGTGATTTGAAATGTTGCATGAAGACCTTCATCTGCATGATTACTTCCCTTGGCATTAACACCTTGTTCCATAAAACTAATCATGAACTAAAACATCATTCACCTTTGATCCTGTTGGTCATCATCATAAGCTTCTTAGGAAGAAGTTTTGACAGAATTTTTGGTATCTAATTTGTTCATTTTCAGCATTCACTTTATATTTTACTTTATAGCTTTCTTCCTATAACAGATAAAAAACATTTTTGTTTAAAGTATCACATTATAGCAACAAATGTTAAAGGTTATTATTTTCTATCCTCTCTTGGTTTTTACCAAATGTAACATGGAAAGCAAGCTATAGATGCACTCTATTTGTATACATTTCAAGTTAGTTAGCTCCATGTTCTCTATAAATAAATAATACTCAGAGCCAGCAAGTAGAGTTTTTAATATGGCTACTCAGAGTGTTTAATCCATTATCATTTATGAGGATCATTATAAATGGTGCGTAACCTCTCTTACTTAAGTCATGGACAGAAATTCTGCTGTTTGTAATACAAATATATCACCATACAGGTCAAGACATGCTTTCCCTGGCCTGAGGAGAGATGGACCTACCATCATTAAGACAGAACTTAAGTGTGACCCAGTGGGGGGAAGGGGGTATCTGGAAGAAAGTATTTAGTGCTCAGTAAACACAACTCTGCTCAAGTCGGCAGTCAAACTTGAGCTCCCTTTTGAGGTAGCCAAGTCTCCTTGAGAGGTAGATAAGCTCTCTTGATAGCCAATACTACATGATAGGTAGCCAAGCCCCCATCCCCCTTTTGTTAGGTAGCCAACACCCCTTGGTAGGTAGCCAAGCTCACTTGATAGGTAGCCAAGCCCACATGATAGGTAGCCTAGCAGTTTAAGTCTGTTGGCCACATATCCCACTGTCTTACTGTAATGATGAAATTGATGACACATAACTTTTGTAATTCTTAAAACTATATTCTCTGTTGCACATTTCCACATGCAATATATCTTTAATGTAATTTCGAAGAAGTGTTTGCACATTGCTAAGGACTAATATATATTATTATTATATTAAGTACATATGTTTTGTATAAATAGTCTATTAATAGTATACTTATATTTCTTATCTTTCAGACACACATCCAATACAAATGGCACACGCAGGAACAGACCCAACCCGTGAATTCAGACGAGTCACCCGCTGCGCCATCACACTTGTGGCCCCCAGCCTCCCATGGCAGCCAGGATGGAGATGTGATTGACTGGGACAGGAGACTTCGCTACTCAGAAGCAGGTTGGTCTCTGACTTAAGTCTTCATTGTTGTCATGATCCTTAAGATAGACATTAGATTCATGATGCTTAAGTAGAAGTCGCCTGGTAGCTTGATGTATTAAAAGCAGATGTTTGCCAGTATTTGTATGCTGTGCTTGCAATCAATAAGCTTACAGTGTCTAAATAGTATGTAATTTGACTGCTTAGTACTGTAGACACTGCAAACATAATATGCTCAAATGAAATAAATAAAATGAAAGCCCCCTTTGAAAAATAAATTGTGATAATATATTGTATATATAGTTTGTAGACATACCTATTGGGACACAAACAATTATAGATACATACTTTGTTAATTCTACCTCAAGAATTCCCTTGATAAGTTTAATCTTGGTATATTCTTGTAATCCAAATGGCCAAACTTGTTAGGGATTGTAGGTATATAAATACTACTAAATTGTAGATAGTACTGTGTCATCAGTTTGCCTGTAAAAAGTTATAAAAAGTCACTCAATTTGAGAATTTAAGTTGATCTTGTTAGACATTATATAATAGAAGCATGTCCAAAGTTGTTTTTTTGTGTGTAAATTTTTAAGTTGACATTCACCTGCATATTTATAGTCTTGCAAAAATAATTGTTTGCAAATCCTTTTAATGTACAAGTTCTTATTTCCTGAAAACTTAATTTTATTCAAATATTAGTTCAGTCACTGATGTAATAACATTGTTACTCTAAGAACTTTTTAGTGTAGGCTTAGAGCTTTATGTAAATCTGATCTTGTATTTATGGCTTAGTTGAATGATGACTTTGTTCCCTAGGTAAGTGTTCATTATCAGTAGTTATACCTATATAATTGTGACTCTCTCAACCCTTTTTAGTTGATGTAGATTTCCTAAATGAATTTATTCTGCCCCCCCCCCCTTTTTTTTTCCCCTTTTCCCTTTTCATTTGTTGTCTTGTCCAAAATTAAGACACCACCTCTGTTTATGCCTTAGTTGAAAAGATTGAAAACTTTTTTTCGTTTTTGAATTGCAGAAAATTTTAATAATTCCAAATATAAAAATACTCATTTTAAAAATAAGCAAACTTAGTGTGTAGCTAAGTTTATTTCCTTGGCACAGTCTGCAAAAGAGCTCACAGATCAGCAGCAAAAAGCTGGCTAGAAGAAGAAGAAGTAGTAGCTAAGTACATTATATGAGCAACTGCCCAGATTTATTCCATTATATTTATTTATATAAGTGTTAATTTTAATGGCTGCTAAACTTAATTTTTTTTTTCAAAGTTCAGTTATGGTAATAATGCTTTAAAATTATCCGCAATAATCATTGGCATTTTAGTGCCACTATCCCGCCATAAACTTAAAAAAATGAAAATGATAAAGAGCCTAATATGAAAACCCTAATGTCGTTACCCTGAACATTCCCAGAAAGACTCTTGTTACCTTTCAAAGGGCAGTTCTCTCATTTCAAGGGAAAATTTTTCAGTAGACACTCTCAAGGGACTAGTATAAATTTTGTTTCTTATTCAATGATTCTCAATTTTGGCAGCACCAGAGAAGAAGAAATAATAATAATAATAATACCTGTCAGAGGACTGGACTGCTGCAGACCTGCCACAACTCCAGAAAATTCCTCAATGGGCACTTTCAAACCTTTGCGATCTATAGGGCAGATAATGTAAAGGACATCTGTTTCTATGGCCCACGGTTAAAAAGGGTGTCATGTGGCCAGCACAACGACCAACCACCTTTACTTTTCCCCAACTCATGTCAGGTTAGGGTTAGAGGTTAGAGCTGGGTGGACTCAGAGGCACCCAAAGATCCCGAAATAGAAAATCCCAGTCTTCACCATGATCCCCATTTCGAGGGCTAAGCGATTTACCTCTCAGCCACCACGCCTCAATATAGTAAGCAATTTAAAATAGTCTGATTATTTACAAAATACTAATTGATATATTATAAACAGAATAATAAAAAAGATGTTAATAATTAATTCAAAGCTGTCAGGTTAGTTCAATACTTGACATTTTTTTTTTATACATCAAGAGTTTTTCACTATCCAAATCTAAATGTACGTATTGAAGGAAATAATTTTCCACAAAATATTTGCGCATATACCTTGGCTTTAAATTTTTATATTAAGTTTGTTTCTTACTGACACATAGTGGCACAGAAAGGTTAAAATATGAGTTTTGTTTGATGCATTTCATCCTCTAGAACTCAACACTTTTTGCTTTCTCAAAACACATTTCAGCTGAGACTACAAAGCTATCACTACCATCTAATGTTACTGTGGCTTTAGGTACTAGTTGCCCAGCTGTACCATCAGGAAAAAACACAACGGTGGACAAACCATTGGCAGTTCCACCTGTCCCACCTTCCCCGACACCATGTGACACGCCTGGTGCATCTCCTTATGCCCAGAATACAAAGTGCCTTTTGAGCTGTGAGAAACATGCAATTTTGAATGTAGAGAAAATAGAAGCTGAAGGGACTGCCCTCATGAAGGAGACGTTACAAAAAGAGCAGAAACTTCATGAAGAAGGGAAAGCTGATGTGCAAAGGTACATGGCCAATAGTGACAAGGGACCAGTAAAAACAGATGAAGCACTAGAAGTGAAACCAAATAAAGCTACTTTTAGGGATGTAGCAGTTGAAACTGATTTCGTTTCATTCGAGAAAAAATGGCCAGCTGTTGATAGAAATAGATATCATATTGAAGTGGATGTAAAGGCTGTACAAGATAATGGGATAGATTATGCACAAATAACATTGGGAAAGCACCTGACATACAAACTTGAGGAATCTCCCACAAGGATCAAGCCTAATATTGCTATCTCTGACCCTGAAATTCTCAGCTGCCAAGTCTCCCCTTGTGCCGCTGCTGAACAGACTTCTGTCTCTGTCCAGACTTTAAACCTTGGCCAATCTCAGAGCATATCAACAAAACCAAGAAGGACACACCTTTTACCCTCCGCTTCCAGGTCCACGTCCAAGTCACCCACGTTTGCCAGGATATCCCAGTTCTTTAAAAGTGATAAGCCCAAAATCCTTGCTGGTTAGTTTAATTTAAATACAGGGGACAGTTTTGTTTCATTTCTTTTTTCCTACACTTTTTTTTATTTCTCGTTTGTGTTTCTTTTGGTTTGGTTGGTGAAGTTGATTACTTTCATTATAACTGTTATTGACACTTTGTAAACACATTTTTAACTTATAAGTTCTCTTTGCTCAATGAATGAAAGATGAATTAAAGGAAAAAAATTATATTTTAGCTTAAGTAGGTTGGGGCTTTGTTTTACTGTGCTTACTCTTAAACAGAAGCAGTATTTCTTAAATATCTATTTTGTTACCTACAACTAAATTTTGTTTTTTACAAGGAACGTCTGTAATATAAAAGACAGCATAAATACATCAGTTCTAATTGTAAAAATGTTTTTCATTGTATTGTTAGTGACTTCAAGACAAAATAATTTACTTTTTCTTCATCTTTTAGTTATTTTAATGCAAATGAAAGACTAAGAAATATATAGAATTATCATACAATATCATATCAAATGCAAAATAGGATTTCCCAAAAATTAAATATAGCAGTCTAGAATTCACTAATTGCTGGCTTAGCTTTTAATAGCTTAGGGTAGCTAAATAAAGCGTATCAGGAGGTTAAAAAAAAAGTCAGTTTGGAGTCCCCAACCATAGTAGTAATTTCATTTCTCAGTTCTTTCTAGAAATACACATTTTCACATTGAATCAACTCTATTTGAAGAAGTTTTGGCTTCTTATAATGTTTTTTTGTTTGGTGTAATGCACAAATTGTTAGACAAATTTCCATACGGATAATAAAGATTATTATTATTATTATTATTATTATTTTGCTTGTTTATAGCTTAAGGCTTCAACTCATTAAAGTTTAGCATTTTCAAATAAGAGCAGATAAATTGCTTGTATTGTGAAATTCTCATCGAGGCAACAAGAATAGAACTTTAGTGGTCTCTTTCTAAAGGCACAATGGTAACTAACTGCATAATGTAGTACAAACTGAAACTAAACAATTTACTGCAATTTGAACGTAGTGTAAACAAAATTTGTAGCATTTGTAGCATTGAAATGTTTCAGCAGCAACTGCATTTTATGATAATAATCTGAGTTTTGTAAAAAATTGACTTACCTCTAAAATAGTGTTCTTTCAAATATGTAACATTACTTTGATAGTTACCTCCCCTTTTGTTCCACTTCTTGTGAGTCTGCTGAGTTCTGAGACAGTAATTGGTCAATTATGTTCCTGGTGTGCCTAGGGGATGTGTACTAACACGCACTGTTGATATAATGACCAACATTTACTGCTATTTACATTTCTCTGCTGCTCACTCAACTCTCTCTTTTAAAACCTTAATCTTTGTGTGTGTGTGTTCCCTTCAAGCACCTTTTGATCAGAGCATATCTAAGTGCATAACATATGATATAGTTGTAAGCAAAAGTTAACAGACTTAATATAGTGTAAGGCAAATGTAAGAATAATATCAATATGTAGTTGTAAGTTGTTATTAAGAGAAGGGTTGGTATAGTGAAGTGTTATTCCAGAGAGCAATTAGCCAGAAACTAGTTAATTGCAGTTTGTGAACACAAGTGGTGGCCCCTGATACTTATTCCTTCCTAAGCTGGTGCATAGAGTTTAGCATAGATTCCAATGGTTAATATCATGTTCTCTTTGTTTAGTATTCTTGGTTATAGATAATAGGATGACCTATGAGCAGGGTGTTTTGCCTGATGAACCTGTTGTATGGACTGAAAGTTTCCTGTTGATTGAGGCAGGGTCAGTGGGTCACAGCTGATTCACTAGGGCCACAAGTTGTTTACAGGAGTGAAACACTCTGGTTGTCACCATGACGACCTTTGTTGTCAAATTACATTTGGATGATTCCAAGGCTAAAGGTTTGAGTGCATTGTCTAGGGGACAGTGAGCAGAATTTTAGTTTATACAGTAGAAAAAGATATGCATGATTTAACACATAAAATAATTGTAGATGTGTTGAAACTAATTGAATTTTTTTTGCAGTTATTTTTCTTTAAAAAAAAGTTTTTTTGCCAGGTTTCTTTTCTTTTTTACCCAATGTTTGGAATTTGGTTTAAAGTTTTAATCAATTTGACATTCTTTTTTATTGTTGTTTGTGTATTTTTGGGGAGCTGGGTATACACACACATTCATATGTCATTGTTCCCACATTCAGATATCTTTTTTCTAAATATATGTATGCATAGATTAATTTTTTTAAATATCAAAACTAAAAGCACTAAAGATGAAAGCCAAAAAAAATGTATAAAAACTATAAAAAATAGGTAAAATAAATGCTTCATAAAATCAATATTTTTTTTAATTATTATTTTTTCTTGATTAAATAAATAGTATAATTATTAGTTTATTAGCAGTGTCAGTGTATTGATAAATTTCATGTTAAATGATGAATCATTGTATTTTTTTTCAGCTCTTCTTAAATTAATACTTTATTGAAAAATGTCAATGCTTGTTTCCTTGTATTCACAGAGAAACGTGAGAGTGACACTCAGTTGAAGAAAGAATTTGAAGATGAGAAAGAGAAACTTATTGTAAGTCACTGCCATTAACTGAATTTTTAAACTTATGAAAATGTATATACCTTGATTTGTTTGTCTTCAGCCTGAGTAATGCTTCTCAGCCTTAATGTGGCGCTCGGGTGGAAACGGTCTATACGGAAAGTGATTAGGACAATAGGAAAGCAAAACAGAACTCCCATTGGGGTGTCTAGGGACCAAGAACATTGCACTGATAGGGATGGAAGAAAGCCCCTACAAAGATGTCACTATCTACATCCCAATCCTTAAGGGCTGCTTTTATGTTGACACCTGGACTGTTGATGGGTTACTTAGACGGAATACAAGGGAGTTTACCCAGTGTCTTCAGATACGATACTAAGGACTATTGGGGAGTTTATCCAGTGTCTTGCGAGATATGAGACATTGGTTCTAAGAAGTAGTATCTGGGAGTTTACCCATTGTCTTGGGATACAAAACATTGGCTGTAGGGATCTTTCCCAGATTGAAGAGCTTCCTACTCCTAGTGCCAAGAATTCCAAGAGTTTTTGACTTAACTCTTATGATGACAGTGACAAAGAATCATGTATTCAGCACAAATAATTATGTATTCAGCTCTTTGGTTGTCTGTTATCTAGTATTGATTTTGTCTTATTTCCATTTTTTGTTTTGTATTGCTGTTGTATAGCACATATAGCATTCTTAACCCTTAAAGTGCTGAGCTTTTTTACAAGGGTGCATATGAAATGGAATTACAATTCTAGTGTTTAGAGGCTAGACTACCTCACCTGTCTTAAAGGTCAATTCTCTGCTGTGGTCCAATCTCCTTCGTGAACCAATGAGGGGGAGGGGGTACCTGGGAGAAAGTTTTTGTGCTGCAAACACAACTATTAAAAACAATTATCTTAAATAGTGTATTTTTTCATCTGGGAATTTATTTCTAAAATACATACAGAACAGAGCATTTTGTGACTTTTCATTGTCGACTTTCCCAGAAAAGAACAGCAAAGGAATGACTTGTAGATTTGTCTGTAATTTTTTTGCAGCCAACTTTTCTAAGTTAAAAAAATTATTTTCCATTAAATTACTTATGTTATGTTGTTAATTTTGAAAGTGATTGCAATATTTCAGATTGAATCAGTTCTGTGAGTTTTTATTTCCTTTCACATTGGAATCTTGATTTGTGAATGTTCAGTTTTGAGTGTTGTTCCAAATCTCTTCAGCATGGTGCTGCCCTTTTTTTTATCTTTCACAATACAATTCTTTCTAACAAAACAAAAGGCAGTCAAAAGCTTATATAATACTGAATTCCTGTAAGTGTATAACAAAAGCTTTTTTGTACTTAGTCATAGACATAATTATGTTTTACTTGATTATTGATCAAGTAGCACTTGTTGTCTTGTGCTACTGTTCTTTTTTTATGACCTTGTGCATGGTATTGTACTTGAAAAGTAGTGCATTATTCTGTGCACTTCAGCAGGTTTGTAATGCACATTTGCTTGCACTTGATAAATGTTTAAGATTATATGGAGCCTGAAAGTGGGAAAGCTAATATTGAGTTTTGCTCAGTTAGTCTGAAATGTCAAGAGCTCAAAAACAAAATGGCATTATTACAAATATAGTTTTACATCGCCTGCATCATGCACAAAATAAGTTTAACAGCAGCCTCTGGTTTTCTGTAAGCAAGTACTTTCGTTCATTTAAATTTAAATGTTTTTGTTTTTTTTTGCACATAATCAAGATTTAAGTCTTACATTCTTATACTGTTGTTCAGTCTTCAAACTAAAATATCACTTATTTTGTGTTGAAACAAGTGACACATAGATGTGCTACATCTACTTATGGTTATTCTCTGAAGTTCTCACTTTTGTTTGCTAAAAACAAAGCCCACATATTATACGCACATAAATATAAATATGTTTCAAATCAAGATGTATTGTTCAGTCTGAGTTAATCTGTAACTTTTGCACCACATTGTGTGATGTTTGTGTGTGGGTTACTTGTAGGGGTAGCTCTATGCAGTACAATACTGATAATCTTGTTGTTTTGTTATTGTTGGCCTTATGCCGTTGTAGGAGAGCTGTGATTCATTTCTAGAGGAAGAGATGAGGGCCTGGGCATTGGTTAGGGTCAAAAGTTTGTTTCCCACAGCAGTTCCCTCCATGCAGCTTGGGTTCAAAGGAACTGCAGCAGTCAGTACAGAGTGTAGCACAGAATGCTACAAGCTGCCTAAGTGTCACTGGCACCTGATTATTTCTCAGGGTTAATTATGGAAGCCTCTCCTATGTTTTCTTTTAACCCCAAGGCCATAGAGGTATGGATTCTCAGTTTTCCTAAGTGGGTAGCCAACCAAAGTTAGCGAACACCTCCCGTCTAAAGCCTTTTACATTAAACTCTCAAGACACACTTGAAATTTCACTTATTTCATGGCATTACAAATTTTGGATGATAAGTGATTTGAATTGGTGATTTCTGAAAACCTAAAAAAAAAATATTTAGTTTTATAACTGTTCATCAACATGATTCTGGTAATTTTTAAATAAATTAAAACATTTTTTAATTATAATACACAAAGCTTTATGACATGACAATTTAGTGGATGTAACAATTACCTGAAACTTGATGGTAGTTGGCAATAATCTTTGAACATCATGAAGTAGATGTTTCTTTCATCAAGTTTTGCCTGTTTGATCACTTTTGTACAGAACTGCACTGAAACATTTTTTTTGTGTGTGTAATGTAAACGATGTAAATAATTTCAATTGATAGCTACAGCTCCCCCCCCCCCACACACACACACACACTTTCTGAGCCGGCTACTGATGTTAGACTGTGACTTAACTATGATGTATGCATATTAACCTTACAGATGTTGTAGGGGAGTAAAGCCTGATTGCTGTATTGATTTCCATGTCCCTATTGTGTGTGTGTATCCTATATCCTAATAACTGACATCAAGAGTTTGAGTTTGTGCAACGCTTTCACAGGGCAGATTATTGTTTAGTTTTTCATAGTATTCTAGTAGTATTCTTAGAGTCATGAGTCTTTTTTTTACCTAGAGATATCATATATTAGAGTTGCTTCCATTTTAAGTTTTGTTTCCTGCTTGATCAAGATATCATATTGACGTTCTTTCTTTCAAATTGCTCTAGTTTTTGTTCATGATTGATAGAGATCTCAGAGTTGATGCCATTTAGAGTTTTTAATCACGTTATAGGCACGACATGGCCTAAATTGTGCCCAAGACCCAAATATTAATGTTTGATAGGGATCTCAGAATTTAATGCCATTCAGAGTGTTTAAGATTTTATTTATGATTGATAGAGATCTCAGAATTGATACAACTCAGTGTTTTAGTTTTATTTATGTTTGATAGAGAGTTGATGCCATTCAAAGTACTTAAGTTTTTTATTCATCAGAAACTTTTTTTTTTCTTGTTCTTTTAGATTTCAGATTTTTCGTGTAAACTTAAATCTTTTCAAATGACTGTAGAACTGCATTCAAATATTACAAATATGACATTCTTTAATCTGGCTGAGGTTTTGATGTAAAGTCTTCTGTTCTTGGAGTTATAAGAAGATAATGTCAGTGTTTTGTAACTGTACAAAGGATCCTATTTGTGTTTTTTATTGGCTGCATCACTGGTTCAGTTAGTTGGTGACAATGGGAGCACTCAATTCTAAACTTGTGACCTACTCAAAGTTTGACACTGAATGCTTTGTAAGTTGCTTGCCTCTGTAGTATTGTCTGTTTCTACACTTATATTTTAAAGCTAATATAGCACAGCTTGTTTGTATGTACATTCCAGCAAAAAATCTTTTCCTGACATTATCTCTACAAGATTTTTGATTGTCGAAAAACAATCATTAATTTTAGAAAGGAATTGACACATCCAATGAGATGATAAGAGCCTAGAATTGTAAATAACACAACTTACAATGATTCTAAACACTTTCTTACAATCAACTACTTGGGAACATTTTTGACAAATGTAGTCAATGTTTAATTTTAAAAAAAGATCTAAGAAATTGTCTTACGACTTGCCTATACTAAAGGAAATCTGATTTTTTTTTCACACATTTGTCTTTTACTCTGAAATTATAAGTGGTGACTTTATTATACAGAAATTCTGGGTGTTTGGAACTGTAAACTGTATTGTTTTTTCTTTTACTTGTGTAGAGAAACCATGAGGAAGAAATGGGTCGTATCCGAGAGAGCTACATCAGTCAGATTGAGAGACTTGGTGAACAGATTACGTTATTACAGGAGGAGCTGAGGAAGTCTAAAACGTTGGCTGGCATTGATAAGTTAACACAGGTATGGCATTAATAGTGTGTCACTGATGTTGTGTCATTGCAGGTGTGCCATTGAGGATGTCACTGATGTGTCAAATGTTTGCTGAATGATTTGAAGGGTTTGGGGTTAGGGTTTATTGAAGTGTTCATTTTAAATTCAACCAGAGACAGGAATTTTTACGTTGGACTTATTGTTCTTACATAGTCCACCAAATTCTGTTGATAAATGGACCTTTTTTTTTTTTTTTTGGGGGGGGGGGGGGAGGGGGGGGAGTGGTTATTCATTTTCTGTCTTAATAATAAATTAAAGTAAAAACATTTACTTTTGAAAAGTAGTGGTTCATGAGGAAATGATGTTATTTTTTTTCTGGCTAAGAAAGCATCTGACCTGGTCATCTTATCTACTGCCTTTCCTTTTTACACTAGCTGTCTGATAACCCTTTAGGGCTTGGAGATATTACTTATTTTCTACAAGAGAGTTGAAAGAGTGCTTTGATACAAAAGTTGATTGGCTTACTCTTGGCTACATTATTGTACTCTTGGCTACATTATGCATCTCTGTGCTATTATTCATGGAAACTCTACCCAGCCTGCCATGTATATCCCGATTCAAAGGGAAACTACTTTAAAAAAAATAAATAATTTTACTCCCAATCTTATAATTAATTTTATTCTTGAGCAACATGTATTAGGCTGTGCAATGTCATTGTCATCCTGTTGATAGATGAAAAGTGACACTTTCAGTCCATCAGTCTATGACAGTAAAGTTTCTTTTCTTTTGTTCTATGTATTTGTGTTCAATTCCTCTTTTACTTTAGTCTCCTTCCACCATCTCTCTATGTGACTTACCCCCCCCCCCCCCCCCCCCCCAATTACATTCTCCCATTCTTCCTATGAGATTCAAACATTGCTCCCTCCCTGCTGAGGCTGATGTCCCAGCCAAGGCTGATGTTCCTGCTGAGGCTGATGTCCTACACTATCTGCCCAAAGTGTAGTTCTTAAAATTAGATCTAGATCTAGACTCTTTCAATCTTTTCTCATGTAAACATGGCCTAGAGCGATGAAGTAATAGTGCTTTCATAGAGATGGTCAACTTTTTTTTTGAGGGTCTTAAAGTTTGTTTTAGGGCTACAATACATACACTACGGTCTAAGTTAGTACCCAAGGAACATTTCTGTCAAGTTTTATCAAGATTGGTCAGGCGGTTTTGATTTCTACTCGTAACATACATACGCCTCACATTCTACTTTATAATATATATATATATATGAACTGCTGTAAACTCTGCCACTCTAGAATTAGCTTTATTATTCACACCAGATTCTGCCCCGTCTCAAGATGAAACTCAAACCAGCCACTAAACTGGGTACATCCATTGTCTTCCATTTTTATATGGCTCCGTCTATCTCGAAAGAAAATGGATGTCCCTAGTTAGTTATTGTTGTTGGTTTTTCATCTCTTTAAATGGGGAAAGAATCAGGTGTGACTAAACAAGACCCAGTCTTTGATGTTTATATAAATTATTGTGATTGTCAAAAAGTTGTTTTTTAAGTAAAGGTTTTGATTTGTGTGTGTGTCTGAACACTAGGAGGCGCTGCAGGCAGCTGTGGCTGCAAGTAAAGAGGCAGTCTATGATCTAAGCAGAAGTCAAAGCAACATTTCAGAGATGGTGATCACAGTAACTGGAACTCCGGTTCAGAAGATGTCCAACCACAGCGCATCGTCTGGTCACAGCATCCACTCTGGCCAAAGCCTACACTTAAGTACCGAGCAGGGCAGCACACCTCTGGGGTCTCAAGAGTCCAGTGACAGTGAAGCCCAGCCCCCTGTGCCACCTTTGCCGGCCTCAATGTCCTCAAGCTCTGGTGGACCTCCACTTCCACCTCCCCCACCCCCACCTCCATTTTTTCATGTTCCGCCTCCTCCCCCTCCGCCTCCTTTCCCTCATGCTGTGGGTGGGCCCCCTCCTCCACCTCCACCTCCACCACCATTTGCCTCTGGTGGCCCCCCACCTCCTCCTCCACCACCAGGTGGCCCAGGTTTAGCTCAAAGAAAAGGTAAGAGTATTAACAAATAGAAACAAAAAAATATATTTTCAAATGTTTTGAAAAGTTAGGCTTTTAACCAATGCTATTATATGATTATTTTTATAGAACATACATATGCTAAAGCAGTCTTCCAATTTTTTTATTATTATTTTTTTTTAATATAGATTGACTTAACAACTAGATAAATCCAGTTTAATTTAACAAATAGATAAACCCAATTTGATTTAGCAAATAGATAAATCCATACTAGTTCAACAGCTAGATCCTACCTTTAAATAGATGCATTTATTTGCTATTTAAAGAAGCTGCATTAAGCTACTAACAGTTTTTTTTTAACTTTCACTTAATAATCTTGTTTCTATATTATATGTCTTTTCTTTTTCAAAGAAACAGGGAAACAAATCATCCAGCCCAAGTCGCCCATGAAGCCATTGTTTTGGAAGAGGATTCAAGTTCAGACCATCAAGCATAGCAAAGACAAGTAAGAAGAGTTTTAAAAATGAAACCCTATAAAATTATCTTATCTTAAAGTTTCTAAGTATATACTTAAGTATGAATAAAATAAATTGTACCATTGTATTATTTAATCCCAAAAGTATTTGCTGAATGTTTTGTTTTTCATCTAAAAACAAAATTCATATTCAATGTATATGAAAAGTTTGATCTTAAATACCTGCAAAAGCCAAGTGTTGAGATTTGAAAAGTTTTTTTTTCTGTTTTGGCAGTTCAGGAGAGAAACAGTTATTCTGGGAAGAGATCAATGAGGAGCCAATCAACTTTGACTACTTTGAAGAACTGTTTGCCAAAGTGCCAGTCGAGCCAAAGAAAAAAGCTTCAACCAACAAAAACAAACCAAAAACTGTTCAGGTATTTTTTTTGAAATCTCAATCTTACATTGTTTCTTTCTTTCAAACCAGGTTTTTGTTATACTTTAGTTTATAGGAAAATACCATAAGCTTTACTAGTTGAACTAAGGTTTAGTACTTTTCCAATATCAAAAAATAGTTTTGTATTGATTGATCTACTGTATTTATTGATACTGTATTTATCTTTTTCTTATTGTAGCAGTTCAATGAAATAAAAGTATTGCATCTCGCTAAAAAAATTTAATGTTCATTGAATTGGGACTTGTGAAGCTTTCAGAGACCAATAACTCTTCATCTTTTTGTAACATTCTTATGTGATCCAGCTTTGGATTGCCTCCCTCTGCCTTTACTGCACAAATTCAAATCTTGAGTGACTGCTTGGGTGAATGTCACTTGTTATAAAGTATTTAGTTTGGAATGTTTGGTTTCCTCACTCTATTTCTTTTTTATCTAACAGCCTGCTAAGGTTATCTCGCCCAAAAGATCTCAAGCTGTGGGAATATTGCTGTCCAGTTTGAAGCTAGACTTTCCAGAAATAGAGGAAGGTAAATAGTGTTTTTATTACGATGGCATTTACCTTGTTATGCAAAACTTCTTTATTTTGATGTCTCATAATATTTCTCTAAATCTCATTTAACTAAATCAAATTTAGTTTTATGATTTAACTGCTATAAATCTTTTTTTTTTTTTTTTAAGCATTTAAAATGTTGTAATCAGAGTTTTGACTTGTTATATTGTACATTTTCCGACATTTATTGCCGTCAATTTTGTTATAGGCAGGTTATTTGTTTATTAGAAAATTAATCACTTCTAGTTTAGAATAGTAAACATAATTTGGGTTTTAATTATTTAAAAAAAATATTTCTTTGCTTTGCAGCTATTGTGAATTTGGATACATCTATATTGGATTTAGAAAAGTTCAAGGCTATATATGACAATGTAAGGAACTTATCTTTAGCCTTGAATTTGCTTAGGGCATAAGTATTCTCTCTTTTTAAGTAACGCCTTTAATTTATAAGACAAGAGAAATCAATTATTTTTGCTTTGTAAAAACTCTTGAATGTAAAGACTTCAGTGTTAAAGATGAAATAGTAAAACCTTGTACTACTTTATTGTTATTAATGTGAATTGGATCAAGTTTGAGCGTGAATGTATGAACATTATTAACTCTTTGACTCCGGAAGGGCACCCCCATCGTTGATTTTTCTCAGCTATGTTTTAAATTTTTTTTTTTTCTCCCGTATATGTTTTTAATTGCTTAAAATATTATCTCTAATAGTTTCCCTTTGCTTAACATCCGGAATTTCCTTTTTTCAAGTGTTTTTACAGTGAAAGAGTTTTTGAAAGAGTGAAATCTTAAAAATGCTCTATTTTCTTTAGATTTATGTTCTGGGTCATAGTGATTGGGAATAAAGAGCTCAGAACATTCATTCTATGTGTTTTTAAATTTTTTTTATATAACGTTTTGTGGGAATATGAATAAATATTGTAAATAATTTTTTTTTCTAACTTGGATCTTAATATATTTCTTAGCTCTAGTATAGTCCCAGAGCTGTTGACTTGTCCTAGGTGGTCAGTTTTCATTTTTCCAATAGCACTGACATGGATAATTAGCTCAAAATTTTCATTTTATGTGTTTTAGATGTGTTTTCTATACAAACTTTTGTGACAATAGATAAATAAGAAAAAAAGTTGTTGTTTTCAATATGGACCAAAAATTTTTTTCTAAGATCATGTCTAAATCTAAATCCTAGAGGCTTTTTTTTTAAGTCTGTAAATTTTTATCTTTAATTTCCAAACATTAATGTAAAAATAATTTTTTATTTTATAATAATTGCTTTGTGCTATATAAAAAGGGCATGCATTCCTCTGAATTCTATACTAAATATATCATTTTCTAATTAAAAATAAAAAAAGTTATAAAATTTTAATCAAAGCCTTCTTTTCACTCCAAATGGCCCAAAAAATAATTCCGTCCAAACGTGGAAAATAACTCTGGAGTTAAAGAGTCAATCAGATAACCAGAAGTAGAGGTGAAAATTGGACCAACATTCTAAGTCAGTCATGAAGCTAAGGAGTTATTCATGATGGAGCTTAGAAAGGAGTCACGATGTAGCTTACAGTGTATCCATGTAATAATAGAAGTCAGTAGCTTGTAATCTGAGAAGTCAGTATGAAGTTATTAAGTCAACATGTAATTTGTTGACAGGTCAAGTTGTAATGTATTTGAAAGTGTGCCTAAATCAATTTGTTTTAAGTCTGAAATTAGTATCAGAGAACTTGTGGATTTTTCTAGACTTACATCAGTGTTTATATTGAATTTCTGTTATTGAATGTTGTCATTCCTATTCTGATTATCATGTGAATTATTATTTATTGTAAATAATTTTTATCTGTGTTCATGCAATGAAGAGTTGATTGTGTGAGCATGACTTGATTTTGTGAGCATGACTTGATTGTGTGTGTCATGCAGTTCCAGTCACTACAGGTCTCTGACTACATGCCACACACCCAAGCACACATTTTAATGTAAATGAAATGCAACCATGTACAACCAGCACTAAAACTTTCCTGTTGTGTGTACAAAGTATAGTATCACAATAATGTGTTTGTATTTCTCCAGGCACGACATGGCCTAAATTGTGCCAATTTGCCAAAATCCCCTAAATATGAAATATCACATATATATTTCTCCTGTATATATTTCTCCTGTATATATTTCTCTTGTATATATTTTTCCTGTTTCAGCGACCAGATGCAGAGGAAATCAAGTTGATTAAGAAACAGCTCGAGAGTCACCCAGACATTCCATTGGATAAACCTGACCAGTGAGTCTCACTTGTGTGAATGACCTTTCAACTACTTCCCCACAAGGCATTTTTTAAACTGTGAACCCTAATAATATTTGTTATTTAATGAAGTACTTAGTTGCAAAAGCTGCCCGTGCGAATATCATAGTTGATTGTCCCAATACATAAGGGGCTTCACTTATAATTTATCCTCAAGATTGTCTCCCAAAGACTTTGTACCACAAGGCAGCAGGGGTTTGAAGTCAGATTACTCATCACCTAGCATGGTCTTACCAGGCTATTGGAAACTCATCATTTAGAAGTATTTTATAATCAATGGGATCTTATCCCCATTTACACCCCCGCCTGTGACACCCTTTGAAGCCATCTGGGTGCATCCACTGTCTTACAAGACAGAAGAAGCTATTTAAAAAGCAATGAAGTAGAATGTCGAGATTTGTTTTTATCTTCTGAGGATGCTGCATCTGCTGGGAGAATAATGGCATTTAGTTGTTGACTGACACTATAATGTTAGACTCAAATATGGGTCATATCCTGTGTGGTTTAAGACATTTTAGGGGCATTGTGGCTTAGTGATAAGGCACTAGGCTTTCAAATCGAAGGGTCTCTGATTTGAATCCGAGTCTAAACTGGGATTTTGAAAATCTGGATTTATAGGATGCCCCTAAGATCACACAACTTTAACTGGTACTTGTTATTAGTCAGGGAAATGTAAAGGTGGCTAATTGTTGTGCTGGCTACATGACAGCCTTGTCAACATTTGGCCAGAGATACAGATGTCCTTTACATCATCTGTCCCACAAATCCTAAGGTCTGAAAGGGGCTCTTAAGTTTTATTTACTTAAGACATCTTAGGTTCAAAATGTTTCTTTTATTGCTGTAAGAAAAATGCACGGCCTGTGAATAAGGCTTCCCTATACTTAATTATCATAGGCTCATTTCTTTGTCAGATTCCTGTATGACTTGGAGCAGATCCCCTTCATCAGTGACAGAATATTTTGCTTTATTTTCCAATCATCCTTCCAAGAAAGTATTGCCATGATTGACAGCAAACTGAACAATTTAAAGATGACTTGCCAGGTAGGCTCACCACCTTTCTTGATGAAAAGTGTCAGAATAACATGATGTAAATTTTTACAAAGCTTATGTCTGTCTGTTTGGTAAAAAAAAGTTTGGACATGTTATTTTTCCCACACCCATTCTCGGATCAAGTTGAAACTTTGAACAATTATTCATTGGCATAGACAAGACATGAATCAATAAAAAGAAATTAACAATCAATCAATTAATTACTAGTAATTAATTATTTTGTTTCATACCAAGGGAAATTGATCCTTCAGTATTGATAGACATGGCTTAATATGTAGGGTTTCATCCCATTAGACAATTGACTGTTATTTCTCTCACACCCATTCTAGAATCAAGTTGAAACTTAAAACAATTTTTTATTTTCCTAACAAAATTTGAATCAATCAAAAAGTTAACCAATCAGTAAATTAATTATTGGTACGTAATAAAAAAAAATTGTGTTTGATATTGAATTAGGGAAATAGCTTCTGCATTATTGAGAGATAATGTTGTTAGTGCAAAGTTCTTGCCCTTAGAAAAGCATTTATTTAAAAAAAATAATAATTATTTGCTTGTTTTTTTTATCTGAATGTCTCTGTTACAAGTTTGTGGTCAGTTCATTTCCAAGAGACTTCTCTTGTTTTTCTATTTCAGTCTCTGTCTACATTTGTTGGAGTCAAGAGAATATTTGGCTTGATATTAGCCTGTGGGAACTATATGAATGGAGGTCAGTCCTTGTTGATATGTGAAGCACTTGTTTGATTGTTCTAAATCAACACATCAAGTTCATTCACATTTTGGTTTTGATAACCGTTAGGAGTTAGACTTGTAAAGAGAAGTTGTTTTAAAATGCTTCATATTCTTCATGCATACTGACAGTGAATGTCTGGTTTTAAAATGTTCATCAGGACTCTGGCTGTTGAGTAAAACATTTTGTTTGTTTTAATGAATATATTTGTTTGTATTTATATTGGCCACAGGTAGCAGGACCAGAGGGCAGGCTGATGGTTTCGACCTAGAAATTTTACCCAAACTTAAAGATGTGAAAGGAAAAGTAAGTTGAATCACGCCACAACCCGCGTCTCAATGACTTGTGATTGTTTTGGCTAGAACCTTGCGTTTAAACTTTCCATAAAATTCAATTAATACTTAATAGACTTATGCTTCTGCTTCTACCAGGAAAGTTCTGCATCAACAACCAAATTTTTTTATGTTTTTTTATTTCATATAAGTTTTTTTAAAGTGTATTGAAAGTTGATTGATTAATTAAGGGTTCAGTGTAATAAATTTGAAACTAAATGACAAAAACTATAGAAGAAAATAAATTTCAAACTCATCGAAGCCAGTTTACTCACTATTTGCAGGACAATCGCATTAGCCTGCTTCAGTTTGTTGTGACTCGTTATGTGAACATGTATGATACGGACAACATGGGGACTGACCGAGCCAAACTACCTCTGCCTGACCCAAGTGATATCCAGCAGGCAGGCCTTGTCCACTTTGAGGAGATTGAAAAGGAGTTGAAGAAAATACAAAAGGACTTTGAAAGTTGGTTTCTTTTATCTTAAATTACCTAACTTTTTTTCCAACAATTTTTAAAAAATAAATTATTAATTTTTCTATTTTTATATATAATTGACAGATTGATTGAAATTTATAGAGAAACATAAATTATGTTTTGGTATTAGACTGCACAAGATGAAGTAAAAGAACATTTATAAACTTGAAGATTTTATTTGCTTTTTAAACTTTTTACATTTTAAAAAATATTTGTCCCAATTTTTCAGTGGCAGAAAGTAAAACCAACAAAATTTTTACATCTCTATCTGCTGACAACTTGGAACCTTTTAAAACTGTTATGACTGAGTTCTTCTGTAAAGGTAAGTGTCTTTCGGTAAATGTGAATACCGGTAGTGTATATGTGTATATGTAACCATTTAATTAAAAAAAAAAATCCCTGAATAAAAGTCACTTTTACTTGCTTAATGCCATCAGTTGTGTTTTTAAGGTGACAAAGCTGTTATGCAAACACTGACCAGTTCATTGATTGAGTATTACTGTTTAAGACAAGACTTAATTATGTTAATTTATTCTGATGTTTATTAAATATTTTTCACTAGTTAAAACCACTGGAGATAAAATGTTCTATTGTTTGTTGGTAGGTCGACAGGACTTGTTGGAACAGGAAGAACATTTACAAGAGTGTCAAAAACTGTGAGGCTTTAACTTTTTTCTATTTTACTGTTTTAGTGTAGCTCGCTTATCAGAGCAACCTTGTTATCTAGTTCTTGGACCATCTTATCTTATAAATTACAGATCTTACTTCAAATGAGAAAATAATTATGTCCTACACATTTATTATGTCAATCTAGGCATGAATGTTTATCAGTGATAAATTCTGTTAAGTTGTTGGTTTTCCTGGCTGATTCAGGCTAACCATTCCATTCTCTAGCTGCGCCAGGGAAGAAGGAGCACTTGTATGAATGTTTGTCCTAGAATTAAGAATAAGAAACGTTTTCTTTTATACTTTTTTAAGACTTAGTAGTTCTTAAGTCTTTTGTCCGGCTGTTTACATCAGTATTTATAGCAGTGTTTAAAACCTGGATGGTGTATTACAAACCTTATGCAAAATTGCTCAACTTAAAGCTTACGGTTCATTTATATAAACAATGTTCCAAATTTCAATAAATATTTCTGGGTCATCAAGTAAGCATCTTATATACTCTATATATAAATAGCTCAATGATGAGGGCTATCATCTACAAAATGAAAATATAATCTCAAGACATATATAAATTAAAGGTGTCTGATTTAAGTCAGTTGTTTCGAGCTCATAATTTTCATTAACATTGTTATCCCATAATCATTTAAGGATCAACTTTAAAAACAAAAATTTATGTTGTTTGTTCAGATTCGACAAGACATGTTTATTTTTCTGTGTGAAGCCAAAGAACAATGAGAAAGTTGTCACCCCTGAGCAGTTCTTCTCTCTGTGGTTGACTTTCTGCTCTGACTTCAAGGACATCTGGAAAAAAGAGCAGCAAACAATTATTAAACATAGGTCAGTGATTCTGCAGTATGTCTAGAAAATACTGAACTAGAGATTGATGCATTACTTCTAGTCATAGGCATAAAACAATTTTAAAGGTGTCTCTAAAATTTTGGGTTGCTTACAGTAAGCTGCTACTGCGGCTAATTTCATTTGGTTCTTAAAGAATCTGTTTCTATAGTGCAATGTTTCCCAAAATAGGGTAAGCGTATCCCCAGGGTTACAGGAAGACTTTGGAGGGAGTACGCGTTCCACCTCATTTTTTAAAATGCCCAATTATTATATTCTGTTAATAAATTAAAGTATGGTTGGGATGGGAGAGGTACTCAGCATTGGTTGTTGGCCTCCTTCAGTCGTAAACTGACTGGTTCATCTCAAACAAGTGAGATGAATGCCTGGGCATTGTTTATGGTCAGAATGTTGTCGCCCAAACAGCAGTACACCCTCTTTGTGCAGCTGATGTGATCAAAGGAACGGATCAGTAGCGCCGCAGGCTCTGCCAGGCTGTAGCACTGTGTGCCACCATCTGCCTAAGGGTCACCAGCTCCTGATTTTTACTCAGCATTACAAAAATTATATAAGGAGTACACATAGGTCAAAAGTTTAGGGAACACTGCTATAGTGGATGAAAAGCTTAATTGATGGTTAATTTTTATCTTCTTTAACTGCAGAATCAAAGAAGCTGAGGATAGGGTCAGACTAATTAAAGAGTCCAAGTCTGTACTGCCACAGACACGAGCCAAGAAAATTGGTGGATTGGTAAGTGTGATATATGATGTAGTTAGAGGGATAAAATAATCAAGATAATTTGTGAAACAAATGGAATAGTACAACATTAAATATACTTCCAATGTCAGACCTTGTGGTATATGAAGATGATGTAAATGTCATCTCTTTCTATTGCCCATGGTTAATGGGGTGTCATGTGGCCAACTTAATGACCAACTGCCTGTACTTTTCCCCAACTAATGTCAGGTACCCATTAGAGCTGGGTGGACTTGGAGGCGCCCTAAAGATCCCACAAGTTGAATTCTCAATCTTCACAAGAATTTGAACCCGGGATTCCTTTTCAGAAGCCAAACACTTTACCACTCAGCCACTGCACCTCCAAATGGAATGATATATAAATAAAAACTTCCAAGGGCATTGATGATTAAATACTATTATCAAAAAGGAATACTAATTACATGTAGCTTATAGTTACAGCCCTACAATATGTACATTTTAGAGAAAATACAAAAAAATAAAAATTTCCCTTACAAGTTAAGCTTAAAACAAGACCCGAACCATAAACCTCCATCTTGGTGACACTGCAACAACACATTTAAAAAGCTGAAATCTGGCATGATGATCAAGTTTCCCTAAAAGGAATGTGTCCTAATCATCATCTAGTGGTGACACAAAGCACTAGGAGCCCATCCCTATTTCTCCATACTTCCTCTTTCACTCCCAGCATAACACCACCAAACTTATGGAGCCAGAAGGTTTTAATCTCTCAATAACAACTTGTATGCTGCTATTTATAAATTATGTGTATTCCATCACCAGTTTCAGTACTAAGCTTCAAACTTATACATTGATCTCCTCAGAAAGACAGATTGTCAAGACAAGGAAAGATTTAATAATGGCCACTTTAGTAAGTTTTTTGTTTTTTTTTAATTAATCCCAGCACTTTATTTAATTATCATATTCTAGTTCACAGGAGGCTCTCCCCTTCTTAAAACTTTTTGAGCACTTACCTTTTTTTTCCTTTCTTTTTTTTTTTGGGGGGGGGGGGGGGGGGGGGGGGGGGAAGGGGGGAGGGGGGGGGGTAATATTTTTCTTGAAGTGATTGCAATGTAATTTAGAAATGTGTCTTGTAAATTATAACTTTTCAATATCAAGACCAGATCAGTCAATGGGACCAGCATTATATTCAGACTGTAACTTACAATTACAGATATTGATACTTTTTTTGTCCCACTGAAAGTGTTGGTAAGATTGGCCTGGTTATAGTACCAAACTTATATTCAAATATTACAATGTGGACTGTTGTGTGGGTTGGACAAAATTATGTCTGTGTTTGCATCTATATTTTTATAGTTATAGTAGTTATGCTGAGGTGGAAAATGGTAGCCAAACTGAATTTCCATTTGTTTGGACCACAATATAATTATCCTATCTTCTTATAACAATTATCGCCATACTATTTTTAAAAAAATTAACTCTTTCTCTCCTAACTGACGATGCCAATGTTGATTTGACCCCAATTTAACTAAATTGAAATTGGGATTTATAAACTTTAATTTATGCTGTGTAAAAAGAGCATGTTTTCTCCTACAACTTAATGCCAACTATAGACATTTTCTGATAGCAAACAAAAAAGTTATTGAAGTTTAATCATTACAGGATAGTGAACTACAAATGAGCAAAATCAATAATACTAGCGAAAAGATTAAAATTATTACGGAGACAAAGAGTTAATATCTAACTCTTGAACTAAAAAAAAAATAATAAATATGACTCTGCACTCGTCACCTTCACCTTCAGTCTGTTGGTCTGTTGGGGCACCACACAAGATTTGTTGACCATCCTTCTCTATTCCTCTCTTTTTTGCCTTGGATATAATTTCTTTCAATGACAGGCCTGTCTATTCTTTTGTGTTGTCTTCCCATCGCTTTCTCTGTCGACCTCTCCTTTTTCCTGGTATTGTTCCCTGAAGAAAGGTCTTTGCAAGCCCCGAAGACCTTGTTATATGACCAAAGAATTTTAGTTTGCAATTTTTTTTTAAATCGTTAGCAGGTCTATTGCTACACTCTACAAAACTCTAAAAAAAAACATCATATTATGAATGTTGTTCATTTTATCCTTAAATATCCTTAAACCTTAATATCCTTAAAATTAATACTTGTAGGTAAAAAAAAACTGTGTTCTTGTTTGACAGATGGAATCTATATCAGAGAGGTTATGAAACTCTGCATTAGATTTTCAACATCCAGGGGTACCACAGACTTACTCTTCAAGGTTTTGGCTAAGTGTGTGTTTTATTGAACAGACAAGGTTGTTGAAGTCCAGTTGTGTTATGGTCAAGCTGTAGATCTGCACATACTTATTGCAAATATTTGTATTTAAAGAGTGACATTGCCAAGACATTATATTGTTAAAGTGTGTGCTTACTAGGAAAAACTTCAGAAATCGCATTTACCTGGGCCATCTCACCACCTCATTGAAGTGTTCTTCGAACCAGACCACTTACACATCAATGTCTTTTATTAAGGTGTTGTTTTAAGACTGCTTTTTTTTTAATTTCAAGGTGAAATAAAAATTAGAACTCTTCATTCCATGAAAACTATCCTAACACTGAATGTTACCTTTTCTTTAGAGTTTTGTCAGCCTAATGGATGTGTCTTGATGCCTGGTTGGCATAGTATCTGCTTTTTTTTTTACTTTGGCTTTCCCTTAGCCTAAATCATGTGATGAAGACATATGGTGATACACATAATTTTTTTTTTGTTTAAAGCTCACCTGCATTTTTAAGGTCGAAACTTGTGTATTGTGTGTAGCTAGCAGAATGATGGCTGAGTTGCTTGACCACGAATGTTCATGACATATTAGTGAACTAAAAAGGCAACTCTTTATTTAATTATCAGTCATGCAGTGTTCAGTGTGTGAGTGATATTTTATTCTACATGTACATTTGATCAATTCATATCTCATTTATCAACATGAGCACACTATTGTGTTTTGCTTGAATACACCAAGAAACATGTATATGCTATTTATTTTAGGTTTTTTTGAAGTTGTTTTGTCTAGATGTATCATCACATAACACAAAACAGTTTGGCTTAGTCCAATACTTGGTCACATTTACAGTCTAGTATTTTGTTGTGTGTGTGATTGGCTTGTACATAGAACATTTTTTTAGTTTACAGGACTTGTTATTTATTACCATACTTTTCCTTGCAATAGATACCTGGATAAAGTAGAACATTTTGTCTCTTGAGTGACTGTCTGCATGTATGAGGAGTATATGTTCATGTTTGTTTGGCATGTATCTCACTTTGTTACAATGACACACACACAGATTTTAAAGTTTAACATTGAACAATACAGTTCAAGAAATATTTTGTGTCTGTTATATGTTTATATGTCTCAACCTGAGAATTTAGAACTCTTGATTTCGACCTACTTTGATAACACTAATTGAAGATAATCTACATCCTAATAATTCAATGAGGCTAAAACAACACGAGCACTATCCTAAAACTTCAGACACTAAGTATAAAGGACCAAAATGTATGACAGTCCTGATGAATAATAAATCCTTAATGAATATATATAATAAAACTGTTCAATACAAGAAAAACATAAAAATAAAAAACTTAAAAAAAACAACAAAGCTTGTACTACGTTTACTTGTATCAATTAGTTTGGATCAGTTATGTCATTCAATTTGTACTAGATCTAGGCTAACAATAAAAAAGCATTTATAAAAATAATTTTAAAAAAAAGGGAATGTCCTGAATTTGAGCTAAAGCCTTCTCAGGCTTCTCATAGCGTAGAGTCTATGGTCATGGAAGATTGTTTAGTTATCTATCTATTTCATGTTTGTGTTCATTAAGCATGAGACATCAGACAAATATAAGGGGAGTAATTCAGCTTATACCACCACTTATTCCAGTACTAATTCTTCCCTTGTTTGAGAAATCAAAGTAATTTATTACAAATAGTTAATTAGCGAATTGATTTTTTTTTAAAAATTGATTCTTGTGTTGTCATGTAAAAGAAATAATTGTGCTGAATTTCAGCTTGATCCGAGATTGGCTGTCAGAGAAATAACGTGTACAAACGTTTGGACAGGCAGACAAGACACACAGAGTGAGTTGATATAATAAGCTTTTTGAAAAATATAAAAACTCTAGCTATCACATGAAATAATGAGTTTAATATTGCCTAAATAAAGAGATACTAAAAGTACTCACTCTAGGAAACAAACCCTAACCCACAAAACTCTCAGTTGACATAAAGTATAGACTGTTGTTCACTTGCGTACCAAGAAAGTACATAAACAAAGGAGCATAACTCTTTCAAACGTAACTAATTGTCTCACCAGACATTTATCATAATTAGCAGTAGTACAGGGGAATCAGTAGAGAGAGAGGAGACACTATTCTGTGTTGTAGTATTTTATAATATACTATAGGTCTTGCCTAATTATGTCTCAAATGATACCCCCAACAAAGTAGCGCAGAAAAAAATATATTTCAAGTCATTTTGAAAGAACTACTTTAGGTATCGTTAAATATGAATAGAGCCAATATTTTTTTGTTTTAATGTTATCATTATTTTATAGTCATTTTGCAGGAAACACTTTAGATACTTTAAAACATAAATATGCAAACTGTAAGCAAAAAATTATAATAAGCTACAATGAATGATTTCAAAATATATAATTTCTTGACATTCCAAAAGTGTACTTTGAAAACAGGCAAAGATACTTGTCAGATTTATACGCACACAACTTTCACAAAGTTAAATTGTAGGAAATGTCACGTGGAAATTCCATCAGTCGCCACATTTCAAAATCCCATTTTTAGCTAGTTAGGCCTTTAAATACATTGGTGAAAAAGGGTAATGAAATAAAATTGAAGGTACTCTCGTTCTATGCAAATATGTGGCATACGTTCAGATCTATTAATATTGAAAAAAGATAGAGACATCAACAAAAATGCTGCACAGGACATTAAATTACTAATAAATAATCCAGAACTTTTATACACATCATATCTATTTTGTCCGCGCTATTTTGTCGGGTCACCGTCTCAAACACAAGGTCATTATAGACCCAGATAAGAATTTCACCTACTGTTGCTCCAGTACTCACCTGATGGCAATATTTTTAAATAAAAAGAAAATTTGCAGTAACATAAATCAAATATGATACCATTGAAGATTTGAAGCAAAAACTGTCATCTTTGTACATTGTTATCTCTAGTTCTGCAGAATGTGGCCATGACCAAGGAGCGCATCAGTCTAAGTTTCATGTTGGCCTCCTTCAGTCGTAACGACTACGGTTCATCTCGTAGGACACTTACTCATGTAACTGTGCAAACCTATTTTTGAGAGACAGTCCCGTCCACATATATCGCAGGCTTTCGTTTTCATTGTAGATGGAGTCAGCCATTTTTCGTTTGACCAGAGATGTGAAATAAGCTTTGCATTACATTATCGAGGCCATTCATGAAGGACCTACATCTATGTATATCACATATATCTGGCTCTATATTCAAGAAGCGTATATGCACACACACACATATATATATATTTATATACATATTTATCGGCGTGTGTGTGTGTTTGAATATATCACATTTATCATAAATTACATAGGACAATACATCATTTATAAAACATTACTCTCATAAATGACCGATTTAATGTACACAACAATCACCTATGCTACCTAATCTTACATTATCAATATCTGTCACAGGTTTAAAACATTACCTAAAACATAAAACCGCATACCTAAGTTTTCACTTTCAGTTTTTCTAGTCTCCAATGAGCGTAAGTTATCTCCTAGATGTCAACAAAGATTTACAGTAACAAAATAATCTTTCGTTGGCGTTTTCGACACATTCCGCCTGCCCCCTGTACAAATTCAGCCGTTCTACGACCTCAGCTACGACCAGTTTGCCTTGATCTTCGGTTGAAGCTCCTTCCTCAGTGAACACCGTTCCTTCGAACAAGGCGTCGCCAGGACTTGTCTGTAGTCTTACCTTGTATATCTTCCTGTTGTTCGCGTCTTTTTGAAGCGCCCCTGAGAGTTGAACATCTTCTATTTGAACAATAGACTTTAAAGTTAGATTGGCGCATAACGTAGTGTTCACGTTGGTCGCTATTTCTGCCATGACATGTTTGGCCAAGATGGAGGCTAGTTTAGATTTTACATCAAGATTCGCCGAATAGCCCTTTTGCCCACAGAGGCAAAATTCGGGAGGAATAGGAATATCGGAACACGTTCTTGTAATAGGGATTTCCTGAAATAGGCTTACTCCGTGCTTGTTTTTTCTAAGAGGTGTCTCGCTGCTTCCAAAGTACAGGGATTCTCGTAAAGTCTCAAAGGTGTCAAAGTGTGTGGTAAGACGGGCTGTGTTCACTTTCAAGTTCTTTTCGACGCCTGGATACTTCGTTAAGAACCATCGAGGTAAAGTAAGTATCGTGTAGGGGTTTCTGCTTTCCACCATACCGTGAATAGTCTGTCTTATTTTGCCCTGCCTTGGCCCGTGGTCGGAGAAGGTTATCAACAGAGTCTTATTGAGTTCCCCAGATTTCTGGAGCTTTTGATACTCCTGTAGCACCAGTTCATCTACAGACTTAAGATAGGTCATGTCATCATGGGTCACTTTTGACAGAAAGGTAAAAACAAAACTGGGCATAGCGGTAAAAGTCTTCAGAAATTGACGAACGTAGTCCATGTGGAAACTAAACTCTGCTTGATTTCCCACGCAGTCATTGCCCATCCTCCACATTTCATTATCACGCTCTAGAGCCAGAGCCATCGGGCGACTGTTGTAAGTAGTGGGCTTGAACAGAAAACCCATCTTCTGATAATGAAACGCCCCACCGGTTGGCTGATCTTCGGTGAAAAGCGTTTGGTACCCGGCGTCATAGAAATCCTTCCAGACAAGGTCGAGAGCGTCACCTGGTTGTTTGAATTCCCACCATCTTTTCAGCTCATACCACGAAGTTCCCCCAAGAAGGGCCAGGTAGTTCTCGAATGTATCTTTCCCTACCTGCGTGTGCATGGTCATGTCAAAGGAAGCTAGCTCTGTCATCAAGAAGTTGTATGTCTTGTTCATACCACGTAAGAACTGATGTCTAGAGACGCCGTCAAATCCGATCATGATTACATTCAAAGTCTCCTTCGGGGAATAAAGCTGATCTCTTTTCTTCAGCAGGGTAGAGTGAAGTTTCGAATATTCCGATCTCCTCGGGATGATAGAGTGATACGTTTTAGACACGACCTTTGACCCGTTAACCTTGCACATAGCGCGCAAAAACTCGACATCGCTGTCCAGCTTTGTATATCCATTGAGAATGCTTGTCCAATTCCCGACGACAACATCCCAATCATTTGATGGATGCCTTCTAATAGTTTGAAACTCACACAGCAAAGCCTGATTGCCGAAATTTTCTTTGATCTTGTTTTGGTCAATACTAAGCGAGTTATTTCGCACAAAAGTCAAATCGGGCATATCTGATTGGCACTTGAGTGGTTTTGTGTCCATTCCAGCGTACCGAATGACATACGGTTCGAAAGGGTCCAGATGCGGAAAACTGCAAGTAGATAATGTAAACGTTTTACTGACTAGGAAATTTCTCTGAGAATTGAAGTTTAATATCAGCATACAAGACAGTAAACAAAATGCGATCATTATGCTGAATATTTGCCTTGTGGTGCAACAATCTGAAAAAAAAAAAAAAAAAAAAAAAAACATTTCTAAAGATGTCTGATTAAAAAAAAATTGATTACTGGTTACTGTGGCGTGGAGGCTGAAATGGGAAAGCGCTTTGCTTTCGAACCTAGGGGGGCTTGGATTAAAATCCTGGTGAAAATGTGGACTTTTTAATTTCGGAATTCTTAGGACGCCCTTGACCTTCACCCAACTGTAATGGGTGCTTGACATTAATTGGGTTTAAGTAAAATCAGTTGGTCATTGTACTAGCCACATGACACCCTTGTTAACCATTTAAAATAGAAACATATGAACTTTATATCATCTGCCCTAAAGTTTGCAAGGTCTGAAAGGGTGTTTTACTTTTTACTTTTACTGGTTATAACCGGTATTCTGATCTATATTTCTCTATATTCCTGCCCGTTCATAAGTCGGTACCGATTAATCGGAACTTCTAGACCGAGCACCCGAACACTTTATCTTCTGAGAGTACTAAGCTTCGTATTACTGGTATTATAAATCTAAGAACTCTAATGCTTCAGTTTACGCATAATTGCTGTTTCATAAATTAGCGACAAATCTAGAAATAGTAAACAATTGGTGTATTATTATCTTTTTTTTTCTAAGAATTTTTTAGCGCAGTAGAATAAAAATGTATTCAAAGTACTTTTATGGAATTCTTACCTTATATTTGTATATATATATTATATATATATATATATATATATATATATATATATATATAGGCCTACAGTATGAAAAGGTGCAAATTTAAACAGTCATTGCTAATTAGTAAAATATTTTAAATAAAAGTTTTCCAAGTAAATATTTGACATACAAAAAAAAAAAAGGTCTCCACCAAAAGTTCATATCAAGTAAACAATCAACTTATTATTTGATACTTTAACAAGAATAAAGAACATCGTCTTGGTTTCTCTCAGTAACTCACGTTTCTTAAATGAGCGGTTTCAAATCGAGGGCATCACTTATCAAATGTTCAGCTGCAGTGGCGTAGCTAGGAATTTTGGGGTCCGCGAGGCATGACTTCATTAGGGGGCCCCTTCATTACGACATGAGACATTTAATGTAAAAACAAATTTCGGGGGACTCCTCAAGCGGTGGGCCGGGATGATTTCCAAATTTGGACCCCCCCCCCCTTTCCCTTACCATTGCTACTCCACAGTTCAGCTGATATCACCGATAACGCTTACAAGATTTATTTGTCTTTGTTGTGGCATCGATGATAATATATACATTTTTGTTACTTTTAATTTGAAAATGGCCGTTTTCAGCAAAGCCACTGACACGGGTAGAGGTAGAAAAAATAGCAGTAGTATTACTAAATAAGAACAAGTTGACAATCAATTATTTCTACCATTATGTATACTCCAGTACTTCAAAGAGACTCATTTACTCATTTCAGATTTCAATCTTAATTTTTCATGTTTTCTCCATTGGTAACTGATTGGTTTCTCTAAGTCTTGACAGTACATTGGAACAATGTGGACTACCTGGAAATGTTCGATGCTCATTCGTCTTTTGTATACAAATTTTGAAAATGCGTAAACGGTCTTTCAACATCTATTATATATCAGTGAAGGACATCCATATATATATGGTGGTCGGCCGACCATGCTGGACACGCATCATGGAAAGATAACTCTTTTATTTCTGCAAGTCGGACTAGAGTTACCCCACGTAACTTTCGCGGCAAAAAAAAAAGAGGGGGGGGGAGGAACAAGTAATTTTCTCTGTATTCACTAAATAGCAGGGTCAGAGTTAATCATGGCGGGACCCTGTGCGAAACAGATTGTGCGGCGCCCAGTTTGGGTAAGATACGGATAATAAGTAACATTAAGAGTTTGAATTAAAAAATAAATTCGTCTTTGCATTTTATTCATTCTTTACTACGTACAGAATTACTTTACGAGCCTTGCGTGTAGCGAAGTCATACAGTATATCATAAAAATTATGTTTGCTACATATGTCACGCCCATTAGCAAGAATTACCAAATGTTTCAATTTATCTTCGATAATTGTTGACCTCAAGTAATTCTTCATTAGTTTGAGGTGCGAGAAGCTTCTTTCACCAGGTTCCACAATTACGGGTATTGGATAATGCCGCTTGTTTGTTTTTTTTTATCGCGCGTAGGATTTACGTTTTCCAAATTGATTGACACCCCCAAAATGACAATTTTGTCTATATATTTCATGAGGTTTTTATGAGTTTTTAAAAGATTTTAATAATTTCCGGATATTTCCAGGACTTTTTGCTATATTTTGCAATTTCAGGAGATTTCCAGGAGCTCCTGGTAGGTCAGGAGCCGCGGGGAATCTGTATAAGTTATAAAATGGTTTAATTTAATAATTTACACCTAAAATTAACGCGGTTCTTATGAAAGTGCGGGGTCCACTGCGGTCACATAGGTTTAAGTGGCCTAAGGCGGGTCCTGCTAAATAGCGCGTATGATTCTCCCCGGGTCGACTAGTAGAAAAATATTATAAATCCTAGGTACAACCATTTTGAAGCTGTAGCGTGTAGATCTAGATCGCGGATGCTCTGGTTACAATAACAGCACTGCAAAATTGATCTATTTATAAACATTTGTATCCATGGAAAGTTACCCAAATTAAACGAACAATAGAAAGACAGTGTTCTGCTAGTGGGAAGTTTTATACGCTTGAGATTGGCTTGGCTTAGCTACCTAACTTATCCTAAGAAAGATAAATAGATTTTAACAATAAAATGCAACACTATTTTAACATTCTAAAATTATCAGGTAGATACAAGACATTGATCAAAATGTATATAATATATTAATCAGTATTCTAAACCTCTTTAAAAACTTGACTTACAGTAATAAGGTAGCTTATGTGTGTGTGTGTGACCAAAAGCCCTAAATTTCATCACTTACTGTACTAAACAGGTGGACAGAAATTACAATATATGTATATATATATATATATATATACTTATCGTCAGGTTTCAAAGGTTTTCATGGCCAGAAAGTCAATGGGGTTAAGCTCCCATTGTCTATAAAATACTCCTAATGGCATGCGTCTCAAATAGCTTCTGACAACTAAGTCCAGCACCTGGCCTGCTCGTGTGGCTTAGATATTAAACCCGGCGAAACTGCTCTTACTAGCAGGTGACGGGGTGAAGGCGGATACCTGGCGCCACAAAATCGGGAGCTTCGGGCAGATGGAGTTCGTCAGCCTAGTAAGGCAGTTCATCTAGGAGAGGGGTACTCTGGCTTCAAACCCCCGCTGCCTTGCTGTACTGAGGCTTCAGGAGACAACCTCGAGGAGAAACCAGGAGTGAAGCCCCTTAGGAGTTAGGAGTATCAGCTTCTACAACTGAGTTGATGCCAAATGTAATGCGGCGATGCGTTCCTTTGGATCACATCAGCAAGGTCGAGAAGGGATCAGGGCGCATGGGCCACCCCATGACCCCTTTATCTAAGGCCCAGGAATATATCTTTAAAATTCTTTGCAAATTATAGCAGCTTGCTATTTATGGATTTTCCTTCAAACTTTCATCACTTACAGTACTAAAAAGGTGGACAGAAATTATAACATATATATATATATGTATATTGTTGTAACCCTGCCTTGTACCAGTGCTTGAGGTGCGCACCAGCGCACTAGTGAACGTAAACAGGAAGAGACTAGAAGAAAGAGAAGAACAGTGCATCAGGGATTGTGAAGAGTCTGAATGTTTGGGAAACTAAGAGGCCAACTTTTGTGCTGCCTGAAGGTTATAGTAAGGACCTGGAGCGAAGCGGGGAAGGCTGTCGTTGGTCCACATTCGGGTTAAGTAGCAAAGGACTGGTATACTTAGTAGTAACACTATGAGAAAGCTGAAGGATGAATCATCATGTTATGTGTTGACCCTAGTGAATAAACACAACTATTATTTCCTGTTAAACTGTGTTGAGTTGCATGCCTTTTCGTTGAGTGCCTAACCTAAAGTTACAAAAATATCTTTTAAATTCTTTGCAAATTATAGCTTGCTATTTATGAATTTTCCTTCAAATACGAATATCTCCATACATACATTGAAAGATTTGTCTTAAGTCTCACTTTTAACAAACTAGATTTAAAAAAAAAGTGACAACTGTAAAAGAGACCTGTAAAACTTAACCACAACAGCAAGTAGTCGTGGGTGTCATTTTGGAGCTCGCCTATTCACTGTCACCCTAACATTGTGGTACAGAAAAACCATTGTTCCAGAGGCTATTGTTCTCTGAGTCTAATCGCTTGTTTATGTTAGAACATGAGCAGTCTATTACTTGTTTGTGAGAAAACAACGCGATCATGTTTTTGTAATTAAAACCAAATTGTTTGCCAATGTGTCACCCGCATCTATCTATCTATCTATCTATCTATCTATCTATCTATCTATCTATCTATCTATCTATCTATCTATCTATCTATCTATCTATCTATCTATCTATCTATCTATCTATCTATCTATCTATCTATCTATCTATCTATCTATCTATCTATCTATCTATCTATCTATCTATCTATCTATCTATCTATCTATCTATCTATCTATCTATCTATCTATCTATCTATCTATCTATCTATCTATCTATCTATCTATCTATCTATCTATCTATCTATCTATCTATCTATCTATCTATCTATCTATCTATCTATCTATCTATCTATCTATCTATCTATCTATCTATCTATCTATCTATCTATCTATCTATCTATCTATCTATCTATCTATCTATCTATCTATCTATCTATCTATCTATCTATCTATCTATCTATCTATCTATCTATCTATCTATCTATCTATCTATCTATCTATCTATCTATCTATCTATCTATCTATCTATCTATCTATCTATCTATCTATCTATCTATCTATCTATCTATCTATCTATCTATCTATCTATCTATCTATCTATCTATCTATCTATCTATCTATCTATCTATCTATCTATCTATCTATCTATCTATCTATCTATCTATCTATCTATCTATCTATCTATCTATCTATCTATCTATCTATCTATCTATCTATCTATCTATCTATCTATCTATCTATCTATCTATCTATCTATCTATCTATCTATCTATCTATCTATCTATCTATCTATCTATCTATCTATCTATCTATCTATCTATCTATCTATCTATCTATCTATCTATCTATCTATCTATCTATCTATCTATCTATCTATCTATCTATCTATCTATCTATCTATCTATCTATCTATCTATCTATCTATCTATCTATCTATCTATCTATCTATCTATCTATCTATCTATCTATCTATCTATCTATCTATCTATCTATCTATCTATCTATCTATCTATCTATCTATCTATCTATCTATCTATCTATCTATCTATCTATCTATCTATCTATCTATCTATCTATCTATCTATCTATCTATCTATCTATCTATCTATCTATCTATCTATCTATCTATCTATCTATCTATCTATCTATCTATCTATCTATCTATCTATCTATCTATCTATCTATCTATCTATCTATCTATCTATCTATCTATCTATCTATCTATCTATCTATCTATCTATCTATCTATCTATCTATCTATCTATCTATCTATCTATCTATCTATCTATCTATCTATCTATCTATCTATCTATCTATCTATCTATCTATCTATCTATCTATCTATCTATCTATCTATCTATCTATCTATCTATCTATCTATCTATCTATCTATCTATCTATCTATCTATCTATCTATCTATCTATCTATCTATCTATCTATCTATCTATCTATCTATCTATCTATCTATCTATCTATCTATCTATCTATCTATCTATCTATCTATCTATCTATCTATCTATCTATCTATCTATCTATCTATCTATCTATCTATCTATCTATCTATCTATCTATCTATCTATCTATCTATCTATCTATCTATCTATCTATCTATCTATCTATCTATCTATCTATCTATCTATCTATCTATCTATCTATCTATCTATCTATCTATCTATCTATCTATCTATCTATCTATCTATCTATCTATCTATCTATCTATCTATCTATCTATCTATCTATCTATCTATCTATCTATCTATCTATCTATCTATCTATCTATCTAACTAAGAACAATAGCGTGAACTTTTTTATAATATATAAACAGTACCGGATTTTAAAAAGATGAAAATTCAATATTAGTGTACTTAATAAATACGAATGCTTTGTTACAATTAAGGCTATATATTTTTGAAATGTGGTAGTTCCTTGATTTATAGAGTACTGCTCGGCTGCAATGATAAAGCGCTTGGTTTCCGAACCGGAGGTTCCGGGTTCGAATCCTGGTGAAGACTAGTATTTCTAATTTCGGGAACCAAAAGGCGCCTCTGAGTCCACCCAGACTTAGTGGATACATGGGTAAAACGGTTGGTACCTGTGCTGTCCACATGACACTCTCGTTAACCGTGGGACACAGAGGCAGATGACCTTTTTATCTGCTCTGTACATTAAAGTGTGTAATATACGAGTCTGTTTATCTGATGTCAATTTCACATGTACTAAGTCTAATAGCAGTGTGCATTTTGAGCGCTTTCAAGGGTAGTTATGTGTATAGGACATTATAAGTGAATTTTTTTTAAATACGATCTTTGTTAAAGAAAAAGACAATTTATTATTATTACTATTGACATGTATAGTGCCAACAAGAAAGAATGTTTAAATCCACAGCTAATTGATTTATTGTGGGGTTTTTTTTTCTCGGTCTAAGCGAAAGCTTTTAAAAATATTAAAAATCTTCATCATAAAAACAATGATGTTCTCCCTTTTCCTCAGACACTTGCAGCGAAAAAAATATTTGCCTCTGATATTTGCATATCAAAAGTGTCAATTTATTTAAACAAATGAATAGTGTTATCGGAGACAGCTTCTAAATTCTATCTGCCATTGAATGTATTAAAAAGAAATCTAACATCAAAATATATTTAAGCATAACATCCATTCTGAAGCATCTAATAATTTACCTACACTGTTTGCTTTTAATCTCCATGATGACGCTTGACCGCCTGCAAGAGGTGGAAGTTCACTATCAGCTGACCACTTCCAGGAGTAGACGGTAGCAGCAAACTTAAAGCACTTCCAATAGTAGAGCTTAGACAAGAGTTGAAAACTAAACCTGGATGATTCTGAGTTGTCGTTATTACTGGCTTCAACTCCCCTCTGCTGTCCCCCCCCCCCCCCTTCCCTCCCTCTCCAGCAAACAAGGACAGTCCAACCGCCACACAAGTTCGCTGGCTTGAAAATTGAACACGTCTGTGAAATCCATGAGTATGGAGAGACAAGATCGTCACATAGTTTAACGATGAAATTATCAATCAATAAGATAGTGATATAAACCTAAAGCGAGGTGAGGGAGAATGAGAATAAGATGATCTCCCTTTGTCGTGAACTCCAAGAGGCTCCATTGTTCACTTTAAGAAAATAACAGTTTAGGTGAATATTTAGTTAACAGTCATAATAGGGCAGGAATGGATGTAGACTATGGGCCTGGCTAAAAAATTTCTGGAGGGGGAGGGGGCGGCGGGCTTACCCTCATTTTACTTTTTTTTCCATTGCAGACACGCTCTCTCTCTCTTTCTTTCTTTCTTTCTCTCCTCTCTTTCCCTCTCTCTCTCTTTCTCTCTCTCTCTTTATTTCTTTCTCTCTCTTACACGCATATTTATATTTATTTATCTAGTAATACTTAATGAGCTTATTCTGTGCCCTGTGATAGGATCATTCAGGAATTAATAAAATAACAGGTGGAGCCCAAATGAATGGTAGGCAATCAAATCAATGTGTGAATTTATTTTTTTTGGGGTGGGGAGGGTTGAGTCTTAGCCCTCTGGTCACACACATGAAATTTGGTGACTGTAGTTTACTTTAGTTCTTCTCAGACTGTTGCTTGAATTATCGTAGATTTATTGTATGGATCGCCACTACCGACTAATACGAAAACAGACCACTGTTTAAAATATTTTCGGACAGTAAGAAATGTATTTTCTTAGCTCATCAATAAAATATATTTTTTATGATTAATACTAAGTGTGTCCTTATTATAAAACTAGCTGACATTATTGGTTACCATGAAGACTGGTCTCGTATTTAGCCTAGGATTTTTTTTTCGGATAACATTCTATTTCACTCAGGTACTTGTTGGTGCCCCTAATGTTTATAACGCTTTGAGTCAATGCTATTCCTTCGACAAGGCTAATTAAGCGTTGACTGTCGTGTTTAGTGACTTTGTGTTTCTTTTAAAGTATCCATTGGGAAGACATAGCCCTAGACCGCACTAGATGGAGAGAGACGGTGACCAAGAAAGCTATGGACAGTGAAAAAACATGGGCCTCAGCTCTGGAAGAAAAGGGTGCCATACGAAGCTTGGCCAGCTCCTTTACCACCAAAGAGATATTTGTGGATGGGAGCTTGTCTCCAAAATAGGGCTTCACAGTCACATATGAAAAGTGTTCGAGATGAACCATAGTCGTTCTACGACTGTAAGAGGCCAACATAAGTATCTGTGTATAACAAGTTGAAATGTTTTATTGCCTTGGTTTTGAACACTTGTAAAGCACTAATTTGAAAAGATCTTCCTCAGAATGTCACTTGTTTGTATCCTAGGGATCAGATCTTTATTTTACTTTTTTAGCGGCCCCCGAAAGGGGAAAAGAAGCTATTACTTTAGTGTGGAATCTCTGTCCGTCCGTCTCGTTTAGATCTCCTAAACTAGAAAAGATAGTGAAAATAGGACACCACAATATTTTAGACCATTCAAAGTTCTGATGCAACGACTACTTTTTTCATTTCTCAAAGCGAAAAATCTAATTGTTAAAATCACTTATGCAAGCAGTTTGTTCATAAAAATGCAACACTTTTACAACTATTCACTATTAATAGTAACAAACATGGGAGGTTCTTTAGAAGGGGAGATTTAAATTTATCATATCTTTAACATATTTATGCAAATGGTTTTTAGGTTTTTTGTCCAAAAATTTTTTTATTACATTTTTATTGCTAAGTTATGTAAGTTCTGTCATACTAACTGCTAGACAACAATTTTCTTTGTTTTAAAGAGAAAAAAAATCTATTTAGTAGTTTTTACATATTATCGCGTGAACTGCAGTGCTGCACTACATATGTCACCATTTTGTACGGAAATGTTTTTTTTTTGAGGATTTGAATAAGAGATTGACCATTTACAGTTAGGCCAGGTTCACATCTAACCTCATATTCACTTTCACTTATCCTTTGGTCTGCTGGACCGCTGGGGCGCCACACAAGATCTGTCAACCTTCTTTCTCCATTCTTCTCTGTCATTTGTCTGATAGAATTTCATTCTGACGTTCTTTCTGAAAATATTGAAACTGCCTTTTTTACTTGCTAAGGTGGACCAAGTCGGGGGCCGATTTTGAGTTTGTGTTTCCACACAAACTTTGAAACCTTGTTTGTAACAGACATAGTTAAAAAATGTTTCTTGTTAGTGACTTTATAACTGAATCTATCCAGCCAAACTATAAGGTTTGCAAAACGCGTCATAGAAAAAAAAAGTATGTTTTTAGACTGTCTGGGTTAAACTCTTGAATACACGTTTGTATTAGTTGCCTTGAAGCAACGGAGAAAAGCAAATATGAAGGAACATTGTGTTCCATTATAATAATGATGGACGACGTGACAGGTTAAGTATCAAAACATTTTCTAGAGACGTCATTCCTATGGCCTACATGTCTCTTACTTCTATATGTGAACTACGTTGTATTGTTACTTCATGAGTGAACTTAATATGTATACAATACAAGTGCATTCTAATAACACCATGAAACACTAGATCTACGTCTCGGGTTACCTTGGGATTTGAGTTAGCTTTATTTTGGGTATTTTAAACACAATTAAAAAAAAAATTATGTTTATTGGTGTATGCAGTTGTGTTATCTGAAGCAGACCTGCCTGTTCATTGAAATCTATTTCTTATTATACTTATCTCTGATGACTTTCTGTTCGTGTAATGTGCGCTTCGAACTCCTGTCAGGATGGTCCTGAGACAAATGACAGAACATAATGGAAAAAAAAAGGTTAACAGATCTCGTGTGGTGCCCCAGCGGTCCAGCAGACCAAAGGATAGGTCAAAGTGAATGTAAAGTGTAAAGTTAGATGTTGTTGTGGGCTAATCTAGTCTGACTTCACTTTATCTCAATTATTACCTCACATTAGCCATACAACATTACAAGTTAAAAAGACGGTTTTCTTGATAACAACTTTCACTGTTATAAAATGACACCTTTATTTATCACTGGGAAGTCAGTCTAGTCTTCATAAACGATGCTATTTCTAACTAACACCTAAAACAAACTCCTTTTATACTATCGCCATGTTGCTCTCTTGTTCGCCTAGTCTACTACGTCATTCGTCTGTCTTACTACGTCACTACTTTTACCGTCACTAAAACAGTACAAAATATATATTTCTTATATAATCTTATATAATACAGACGTTACTTCAAAAAAGAAGATGATTACGTCCTATTTGTATAACAAAACTAACATACTCTCTTAACTAGTACATAGCATTTCTTCGCTCCTTGTTTATTGTTTAACAATTTTAAAAAAAAAGTACAGTGAAATGTCTTTACTATAGCAAGGAGAATTTTTTTGAAAAAACATACAATAAATATGGGAATGTACAACACAACAAATAAATTCTCTTGACATCTCAGGTAGGTAAACTGGTACCTCGAAAAATTCGTTATTTGACATCTCACTGTGGTAAGTTCAATGACATTTCACCAAAGTAAATCATATAGTCGTTTCTTGAAATAAGTAAGTCCTTTGACATCCGACAAGGCAGGCTCAGTACCATACTATCACTGAATAAATAGTAATGTCACTGTAAAGCACAACTTTAAAAAGTCCATAGAGTCTCTGACACAATAAGATTACTGTTGAGTGAGGTATCTAACGTGATACATAGTTCAATATTGCAATTGCTGGTAAATGTGGTACATGACGTGACAGACAGTTTAAAGTGTGACCTTTCTCTAACAATCCATGAGTACGAAACATTACGTTGTAGTTACCACAAGTTACGCTGTACAAGGTTCAAGTTACGCTGTACAAGGTTCAAGTTACGCTGTACAAGGTTCAAGTTACGCTGTACAAGGTTCAAGTTACGCTGTACAAGGTTCAAGTTACGCTGTACAAGGTTCAAGTTACGCTGTACAAGGTTCAAGTTACGCTGTACAAGGTTCAAGTTACGCTGTACAAGGTTCAAGTTACGCTGTACAAGGTTCAAGTTACGCTGTACAAGATAAAAGTTCATCACGTCACAAGAACGTTGTTTATGATGCCAAGTACCATCTCACTGTCCATCTTCAAGATCACCAGGAAGCATCACAACTTCATGACATTTGCCTATTATGGATACAAACAATACAAACATCCATTAACAACACATTACAACGTTTAAACAGTGATACTTGAGGCATCCCTAAATTTCCAACCCATCAATAGATTCAAGTTTATTTCTTCCTTCGCTTACTATTTACTCAGAAGTCTAACATTTACAAATGATTGATGTGATGATACACACTAAGAAAATATAATGCTTCTGCTCATACTTACATTCTAGTAATGTGTAAACCCTGTCTTTATTTATACATATAATCTCCGCTTAAATTATAACTCTTCAAATTATTGTTATAGGTATAATGTTGTAGCATACAAATCAACGGCATAACTTATACAACTTATTTACAACTTAAAAGAACTCCATATGATCATTCAATTTACAATTAAAAAATACTAGTATATATATATATATATATATATTGTTACGTATCTAGGCATTGTTACCTAGATACTATTTTTTTTTCTTGACCTGTAGGTTGTCTGCCCCTTGTGTAATAAGTTTTTTTTTACTTTATTTTTCACGGTGAGTCAAGCCACACAGACAGTGACCGGTCCTTGACCTATGTGTGTACCTCTGGTTGAAAGGAGGGTGGTTTTTTTTTTTTCTTTTCTTCTGTCTCTTTGAAGAGCGTTCTAGATCTGGGTGTTGATGACTTTCTGTTCTAGAAATTACTAGATATCGACGCGCGGTAGATTATATAAAGACCGCTCGTGTAACGTTGACAGACAGACATACGGAGACAGCCGTGAGACAGAATAGCGGAGACATTGCGTGACCCGTGCGTGGTATACCAATTGATCGTGTAAGTTAAGATTTTTCTTTTTTCAAGGCCTTGCTTGTATTTGTAATTATATTTTCAAACTCTTGTATTGTAATATTTTTACATGCCATTTTTGTAAAAGGGTTTTGGTCAACCCTTCCATTTTGTATTGAGTTATATTATGATTAAACATTAAGTTGATATTTTACCTTCCGATTTCTTGTGTCATTTTTTTTTTTTTTGTTATTCATTGTAAGTCTCTGATTAAATTCAGACTTAAGATAAGTGACACAACTACCTTTTTCTATTGTCACGTTCCCCTAGGCAAGCCATTTAAAAGTAGAATTCAATCTGTAATACGTGACAATATATATATTTACAGGTAAACAATAAAGAAGTTACTTTCTTCAACTGTAAGGTCCATGTGACATACAATTGTCCCTTGTACTCCGGTACATCATTAATGTTACTGTCAATCATAGACATTACATCAAAATTTCTATCATACCCATAATGTCCAGATCTCCTATCTGAATAGTCACAACTTCTACATTGCCTGGCTTTATGTCCCTTTCTGTGACATTTAAAACAAATAATATTTCTTCTCACTTTACCATAAAAATTACTTTGTCTCATTCTAAATTTATGTCTTCTATTCCAGTTATCTCTCTCTTTTTAAGTCAATTTCTTTAGTCCATGATTATTGCCTAAAAAGAAAAATCATGAGTCAATCATGGTATTGCCAAAACTTTACAATTCCCAGTGTAAAATGTTTTTTCTAAGAAAACTCTACATGTTTGATAATGATAACCAAAGGTTAGGTGAAAGTGAATGTGAAGTTAGATGTTGTTGTGGGCTAATCTAGCCCGACTTCGCTTCTATCTTAATAATTACTTCACATTAGCCACAGAGCATTACAAGTTAAAAATATACTTGATAACAACTTTCAATGTTATAAATTGACACCTTTATTTATCACTGGGAAGTCTGTCTAGTCTTCATAAACGACGCTATTTCTAACTAACACCTGAAACAAACTCCTTCTATACTATCGCCATGTTGCTCTCTTGTTCGTCTAGTCTACTACGTCATTAGTCTGTCTGACTACGTCACTACTTTTACCGTCTCTAAAAAAAGTACACAATATACACAATATATTTGTCTCACAAAACTAACATACTCTATAAACTAGTACAATCAGCAATACTCTGAAAGACACAAAAATAAAGGCACATTCCTTATCCCATATGCTAGGACAAATTTGTACAAATATTCCTTCTTCCCTAGTGCTATTAGAGCATGGAATGGGTTGCCTGGGCTAGCCAGAAAAACCAGTGACTTCGCAGAATTTAAGTCATTGGTTGATATGCATGACTAAATGCATGACGCGTAGGACGTAATCATCTTCTTTTTTGAAGTAACGTCTGTATTATATAAGATAAGATAAGAACCTGGCCTAACTGATGTCTTATAATGAATATCTAATTGATCTTATTGTTTTGTAATGGGCCAATCTCTTATTCCTGAAGAATAAAACATTTCCGTAAACAAAATAAATTTGTTTCTTTGTTCTGGTGCAGATTGGCATTGCAGCTCCCTCGATAATATGATGAAAGTACTTATTAATTGTTGTTTAAAATTATGTCTTACTTATATGCATACTAAATAGTTTTTTTTCTTTAAAAAATATTTCACTTTTTTTTTTGTATAAATATAATACTTAGTATAACTTAACTTGCATAATTTAGCAATAAAAGCATACACATTTTTTTGACAAAAAATCTACAACCATTTGCATAAATGTGTTAAAATTATGGTAAAGAAACGTCTCCCCTGATATTGAGCCTCAAGTGTTTGTTACTATTAATAGTGAATAGTTGTAAAAGTGGTGTATTTTTAAGAACAAACTGCTGACATACGTCATTTAAAAAAATTAGATTTTTCACTTTCAGAAAAGACTAAAGTAGCCGTTGCATCGGAACTTTGAATGGTCTAAAATATTGTTGTAAGGGTTCATTTCTTTGCTTGTCTTTGACATGGCTCGGCTCATTAGGGGTATGAATACTCAAAACTCAATTAGAATTTATTAATACTTACTTGGCTCACTAATAACTACTTGCTTGGGTTATACAAATAAGAACAATCAATACTTAATATACTTCAACTTTAACTCTAGCATTCAATGAATACAAAAAAACAACAACAACAACACTTTAATATCACATAAAGCACACAATTATATTACTCTCAAGAAGTTATACAAACACCAGTCTAGGAAGCGACTATCCAACCTTCCTGGACCTGGAACAAGACCTCACTAGCTAACACACTCTCTAGCAAATTCAACAAAGACTAAATCATTCAGTTCACAACACGTGCAACACTATTCACATTCATAACATACATAAACAAGGAAATATAACTACAATTACTTCATACCAAAATATCAAAGTAACATTCATTATCGCCATACCTCCCCCTGACAATTGTGATGTCGGATTTTCCCTATCAATTTTAGTTTACGAGATCTGAACGGGACGGACGGACGGACAGACGGACGGACAGACGGACCTTTGGGAGCCGCTAAAAAAGTAAAAAACCCTTTTCAGGGCAGATGATGTAAAGGTCATCTGTTTCTGTGGCCAACGGTTAACGAGGGTTCCATTCACAGTAGCTGTATTTTTATTTATATTCCTGATCTCGACATATCATAGTTTCCAGCTCACTCCTTTCTAGACATTTTAAGATAGTATCTAGATGTCACCAGCTTTTTCTACCTTAAAATCGTATAACTTATGAATCGGATCAGTGTGTAGGCCAACTATAAAAGGTGTGCTTTGAACAAAATACAGTAATCATAACTCTTCTAAATATATCTGTACGTGGTTTTCTAAAACATTTATAAACTGTTGAACCTTATAGATACACTTTCAATTATGGATTTTATCTTACACAACATTTCCATCATCTTATGGAAATTCTAGATTCAATAAAGGCTTTCGTTAATATGGACAGGAAATGTTAACTATTCTGATTTTATAGAAACAGTCCATGCAATAGATCCTTCCATTGTTTTCTTCTTTACACCAATCATAGAAACGACTTCTTTGCCAAACGTATTTTGTACCCGGATGTTCTTGTTTTCCATTTTTTCTGATGACTATTTTTCATACGTCTATTTTTAGCGGCCCCCGAAAGGGGAAAAGACGCTATTAGTTTTGTGCGAAATGTCTGTCCGTCTGTCCCGTTTAGATCTCGTAAACTAGAAAAGATATTGAAAATCCGACATCTCAATATTTTAGACCATTCAAAGTTCTGATGCAATGGCTACTTTTTTTTTCTGAAAGCGAAAAATCTAATTTAAAAAATCTGTTATGCAAGCAGTTTTTTTAAAGAGAAAAAGCTAATTAGTATGCATTATAAGTTAGACCTAATTTAAAACGAATAGTAATCTTGTAAACTTCACTTTCAAATAGCCTTTTGATGGGCGTTGCATGATTTATAAATTTGTATGGGATTCGAATAAGAGATTGATCCTTTTTAAAACAATTGCATCAATTATAAGACTTCAGTTAGGCCTGGGGAGGTGCGGTGGGGGACGATTTTGATTTTGTGTTTCCCACACAAACTGTCTTTTGTAACCTTGTTATTTATGCCAAACCTCCTTTTGGCCTGTGGGCCATTTGAATTAGCGACACTCGTGTCGTGGATCTCTAAACAGATAATATACAAAAACGTTAAATAACAAATGTAGCACTTTAATTAGAAACTCGTGGATATAATCAACTTTTTTTGTTCCTCCTATTCTGCCCTTGCGATCTATAGGGCAAATAATGTAAAGTTATATTTATCTGGGACCCACGGTAACAAGGGTGTCATGTGGCCAGCACAACGACAGCCCGCCTTTACTTTTCCTCAACCAATGTCAGGTACCCAGAAGAGTTAGGTGGACTCAGAGGCACCCTAAAGATCCCGAAATTAAAAATCCCAGTCTTTATCACGATTCGAACACGGGACACTCGGTTCGGAAGCCAAGCGTTTTACCGCTCAGCCAACGCTGATAAAATATTTACACTAATTCATTGGATCTTGAAAGTCTATTCGAAACCAACTTCTGAAACTCTGCATAAGATTGGCACTAGGAGCAATGTCTCAAAAGTTGAAAGCAGAGATTCTCTCTTTATCACGAACTGCCATGTTCCTTTTGTCCATGTAGTGCGGAATCTTGGAGTTTTCTTCGACTCAACACTATCTTTCGACCCACACAAAAGTCAGCTCTGCAAAAGTCTTTATCTGCAGCTGCGCAGATTAGGCCAGATCCGACCATATTTAACAATGGAGTCAACAAAAACGCTAGCTGTGGCATTCATACTCTCCCGCCTTGACTACTGCAACGCCGTGCTAGCAGGTATACCTGATGACAAAATAGCCAAGCTGCAACGTATACAGAACAACGCCGCTCGAATAGTCCTTAAAAAAAAATAGACAAGATTCTGCTACTACGCTCTTGCGCACGCTCCATTGGCTTCCCGTGAAAGCGAAAATCGATTACAAGGTCGCCACACTTTGTCATCAGTGTATATATACCAACGAGATGCCCTTGTACCTTAGCGAACTGTCCCCCAGAGAGCCATGCGCTCAATGGACTCAACGCTTTTAGTAGTGCCACATTTCTCCCTCAAAAGCTACGGTCTGCGGGCTTTTTCACTTCACGGACCAAAGGTTTGGAACTCACTCCCCATTGATCTCAGACAGACAACATGCTACACCACTTTTAAGAAGAACATTAAGACCTATCTGTTTAAAACTTTTTTAGATTAACTGTCATTTGAACTCTCGTGTTTTCGTTTATAATGTTGTTACAGCGCCTTGAGCCTACATTTTGTTTGTTAACAGCGCTTTATAAATAAAATTATTATGATTATTATTCTTTATGAGACACCAAGTTGTACCCCTCCATCTAGATCAGGGATTCTCAACCTGAGGGTCGCGACCCCTTTAAGGGTCGAATGGTCATTAGGCAGGGGTCGCCTAAGACCATCGAAAAATTGTTTGCTTGTTGTTGTAGCGTGTTGGAACAAGCCTATTCGCACCATAGTTGATATACATTTATATTTGTAATGTTTAAAGAAAGGGAGACTACTCAGGTTACATTATCGAACAAACTGTCAAACGATCGCCAAGTATTAATAGAATAATAATTAAAATTGGGGCTGACAAATATAGATCTAAGAACACAGATATTTCGCCACAGGATATAGAGGACATTTTTAGTGAATGTAATATCATTGTTTAATGGTAAATATACTTTCTATTTATAGCTACTTCTTAGTTTCTCTCTCTCTCTCTCTCTCTCTCTCTCTCTCTCTCTATATATATATATATATATATATATATATATATATATATATATATATATATATATATATATATAATATATATATATATATATATATATATACAATTGCCATTAGCAAATAAATATGTAGATCACATCTATATTGCTAAAGGAAAATGTTTTAAACAATGCCTATTAGATGTATCGCCCACACCATTACGAGGTCAAACATTTCTATGGTGAAGATCTAATCACGTCGTGAAGAAATTTAATCAATGAAACGCCATCGTTTTATAGTCTATGTTATTGAAGGAAATAAATTCATTATGGAACAACACCTAAACATGGACAAAAAAACTTTAAGAAAACAAAACAAAATAATTCATCATTTGTAAAAGAAGTTCTCTCTGCCAATGTGTGAGACCGAACCAACCTCCGAACTTTGCCGATAGGGACATCCACTATTATAGTTTTTAAAGGCTGATGGAGTCGAGAAATTCAGACTAGACTCAGATGGCAAGTACCATAATTAAACAGAGCAGCCCTTGACCCTTCTTATTTGGTTGCTCTCAAAATTGTCCGAGCTATGAAACATCACACCATTACCAAGGAGTTATTGTGAGCGGTCAAGTATATTGCGCGAGTTATGATTGGAGACGAATTCGTTTATAAACTTAGTGCGATTTCCATATCTAATGACACTGTTCACAGAAGAATACTTGACATGCCTTCTGATGTTATCAATTTGGTAATTCAGGAAATGATGTTTGCTCCATTTTCAATATTTAACATCCAGCTTGATGAAACCACAGACGTTTTAAATTGTTCACAATTACTGGTGTACATGAGATGTATACCATGCATACAAAATGGCGAGTTTAAAGATTAGTTTCTTTGCAAATTCTTGAAACGAACATAGAACACGTGATGTAATTGACAAAGTTTGGACCAATGTTTGTGGTGTCTGCACAAATGGTGCTCTAGGCATGCTTGGACGTCGGTCTGGATTTTTAATGTTTAGTACAGAATGAGTCACCATGAGAATTCATCGTAACTCACTGTATTATTCATCAACCTATATAATCAACGCAAACACTGCCACAAGCATTACATCAATAACAATGCAAACATGATTTCTCTTCAATGATGTCACTTACATTATTCTGTTGTATTTGAGATTTCGTTTACGACTTTCTCCTCCATTTCCAACAACATGTCTCAGCCTGTTGGTTCTCTAATACTAAACACTGAATTAAACTTGATGCAGAAAATGAGAATTCCTAATCTAGTGAAATAAAAAAAAACTAAACCTTTACAATAACTTTGGCATGTTTGAAAATACTGATGCGACAATTTTGTAGCAATGTAGCTTACTGCATCACGGTGGCGTCACTAGGAGGGTGCCGGGGGTGCGGTCAGCAGCGGGTGACATCATTTAGGGGGTTGACACCCAAGTGAAAAAAAAAAATGGAATAACTGAAAATTAGAAAAAAATGTCAGTAGCTAAATATTGGATTGATAAATGTCTCTCTTTTTATTTTAAAATATTTCTGTTAAACATATTAAATTTTTAAATCAAAGTTTACAAAATGTCCAAAAGGTTAAATTATACTTTATATAAAAAGCAGATGTGAAACCTTACTTCCAGCTGTATATTAGCTGCACCTATATAAACACTGAAAAAATTGTTTTTATGGAATCTATTAAAATAGTAGAAATCCAACCAATAGTCACTGTTTAACAAATGACGACATTCTTCAGACATATTATATTATTGAAATGTATTAAATGTACATTTTGTAGAATTAGAAAGTAAATAAGTGACTATTAAGATTTCTGAAGATGATGATGTAGTTTCAGAAGTTGAATAAAAGAGAGAAACTCTAGCCAAGATGAAGGAAATGTTACAATGAATCAGTTGAATGATATAGACTTCAATTTTTTAGGGGGTAGTTTCTTCTTGTCGTGTGCCAATTTCACATGAATAGCGCAGAAAATAATCGAGAGCAAAACGAAAACCACGCCACTTATTTAATGAAGGGTTCTGATGCTTCATATTGGGGATAATTTAGTCACTTAATATCAAGAAATTGTATGTTGTTGTTTTTTTGTCAACTATTTTCAACTAATCCTATAGAAATGAAATAGAAATTAGTAACTTAATTAAATAAGTGCTGGAAATAACAAGGTTACAAAGACAGTTTGTGTGGAAACACAAACTCAAGATCGGCCCCCAAAGCGGTTCACCCAGGCAGGCTTCATATTTTTAGAAAGAACATCCAAATGAAATTATATCAAAGACAAATGAGAGATAAGAATGGAGAAAGATGGTTGACAGATCTTGTGTAGTGCCCCAACGGTCCACCAGATCAAAGGATAGGTGCAAGTGAATGCACAGTAAGGAAATCTGGCCTAACTAGTTCCCCTTTCAGACCTTGTGGTCTATAGGGCAGATGATGCAAAGTTCATCTGCTTCTGTGGCCCACGGTTAACGAGGGTGTCATATAGCCAGCACAACGACCAACCGCCTTTACTTTTCCCCAACTAATGTCAGGTACCCATTAGAGCTGGGTAGACTCTATAACCTAATTTCATAACATCGACCCGAACCCGAAATTTAGATCTGACGGAATCCGAACTATGCTCGTCATCGAACCGAACTTTTAAAGTTGGGTTCGATTCCCATCTTTAATGTTAATCTCATCTGAAGGATCATTTGGTCCTAAATTAGATGATGCGATGGTCTAAAATATCTTTAGCTAAACTGAAGAATGTGAGACGTATGTTCGCTCAAAAGATGACAGAAAGGAAGACAAAACCTTACAAACTAGGACAAAACACACACACACACAAACACTCACACACTCTTATGACAAAGTAAACTAAAAAAAAACTAGGCCGAAAATGTCTTTGATGGGATATATGTTTATAAAACAACATTCATTATCGAATATATACCAAAAGATATGGGGCGCCTTCTGTTGGATTAAACAAAATGACAGGAAACAGGAGAAAAAAATGGACATTTTTCCATTATAGGTCGATTCCTGTTGAACGAAGGACAAAACCTCCAAAAAAAAAAAAAAGACGCATCCTCCTTTTGCCGGGCAGCTGCAATCCTAACTAGAGATGAAATGTAAGTTCTGTAATGTGACCATTCATAGCAAGAACTGCTTATATGTTACACTGCAGGCCTGGCTCCTCGTTGTATTGCTGTTCAAATATAAGTACAATTATCACCCTTGTTCTAGTCAAGCCATAAAATACGTTTTACTTATTTCCATACAAGGTACTGTCTTGACTTGTTCAATAAATTAATATTATCTATTTGTGAATGCACTAAAACACAAATGTATATAATACAAAGATTACAATAACGAGTTTGCGTTATCGGACAAACTCAAGCTGCCCCCCTACCAATCCACCCAGAGGTCTACCAATACTAAAAATAGATTGACTGGTTTCAAAATTTTACAAAGCTTATATCAACTCACTCTGTCTGTATGGTAAAAAGTTTGTTATTTCTCCCACAGCTGAAATTTTGCTAAATTATTTCTTTTACCTGACATCATAAGAATCAATGCAAAACAACCAAATAGTTAACTATTGGTAATTAATTATTTTGTTTGGTCATTGAAATAATAGGGAAAGAAATCGTATTTGACAGATGTGGAGGTATATCTCTGTCTCTCTTCCCTCTTTCTTTTCTCTCTCTTGTCTCTTTCCTCTCTTTCTTTTATCTCTCTGTTCTCTCTATCTCTTCTTTCCCTCACTTCTGCCTCTCTCTTCCCAACTCTGTCTGTCTCTCTCTCTTTTTTCTCTTCTCTCTCACTTCTGCATATCTCTCTTTTCTTTTTTCTCACTCCTGTCTTCTCTCTGTCTTTCTCTTTACTGCTCTGTCTCTCTACAGTAGAACGTCGTTTATCCGACTCAATTGGGACCGGACACCGTTCGGATACGCGATTGTTCGGATAACCGAAAACCGAAGCGATCCATGCAGTATATGCAACCGGACACTATACGAATATTGAAAATCATCACATGCGGGACACGTGCGTGAAGAACGAGCAAAATAGGTGACAAATGTCGCAATTTTACCTTTATTGTGGAAAATAATCACTTATTTTTCGTATTCATACAGTATATGTGCATTACAGTACATGTGGTTGAAAAAAAAAAAAAAAAAAACTGGTCCGGATATTTGACGCTCCGGATAATAAACGTTCGGATAAACGACGTTCTACTGTATCTCGTTTAAAGACCTAACACTACTTCTGTCTAACATGTCTAGAAGAGAATGACACAAAAGCTTAAGTTTTAATCCTAACATATTTAGATCTAGATTTAGAGTGTACATACTGTCACAAACCGCTGTGAGCCCACACCCGTTTGCGTGTGTGTAGCAGAGCACCTGGTCAGAGGCAAGGCTTTGTATCTCCAATGATGCGAATTTAGGAAATTTAGGCACCGGATATTTAGGCACTGCATATTTACGGATATTTAGGCACCGGATATTTAGGCACCCGGAAATTTAGGCACCCGGAAATTTAGGCACAAGCAGAGGGCGATTGCAATTATATTTATCACCAACACTTCCCGACGTAATAAAAATATTTTATAATACTTTTAAATCTAAACTATTGACATTAGTAACTAAATATTTACACAAATAGCATAACCATCAATTAAAAAAAACTTATCAGTCAACCTTAGGAGTTGGTGATGGAGGGAAGCAATGAGCGGAGAATCCTCTCTACCTCCCCTCCCCTGAATCCACCAAATTCTAGTTTAGAATACATGCAGGAACTATGTAATCAGATTACTACACTTAAAGAGACAAATAAAAATGCAGTTTTTTGGATTATGGGTGACTTCAACCTACCTGATATAAATTGGAAAACACTAACCATAGATAAACACCAAAACCTTAAGGACATAAATGAGCTTTTCATAGAAACTTTACACAACCTAAGTTTAGATCAAATCATTAAAAAGCCAACTAGATTAAACAACACATTAGATCTCTTCTTAACCAACAGACCTGGATTAGTAGTTGATTATGATATTATCCCTGGTCTATCAGACCATGAGATCATAAAAATACACAGTCAGATAAAAGCAGTAGCCAATACAAAAACCAAAAGAAAAATCTTACTCTGGAATAAATGTAACCTAACACAACTACACCAAGCTGCATTAAACTTTCAACAAACATTCTTATTAGAAAAAGACATTAACCAACCAGTCGATGACCTCTGGAATTTCTTTAAAAACCATCTTAAAAGCATTATAGAAAATCATATACCAACTAAATACGCATCAAACAAAATAAATAAATGCTGGTTTAATAATAGACTAAAGAAGCTTTGTAAACAGAAGGAAAACCTATATAGAAAATTTAAAGCAACCAAGGCAGAAAGAGTTTACAAAAAGTATATAAAAATTAAACACCTAACCCAAAAAGTAAGCAGACAGCTGCAGAGTGAATACATAAACAATGTAATATCTAAAGATAACAACAAAAACCTATGGTCATACATTAAGTCTAAGAAAATGGAAACAACAGGCATAGCGCCATTAAAAGATGAACATAACATAATACATAATGATAATGAAACTAAAGCAAACATCCTAAACAAATACTTTGCATCAGCATTCTCAGCCCCAGGAGACAAAAACATATTTCTTAATTTGAACCAAGTAGACAACATAGAAGATTTAGTAGTACAAGAAAATGGAATTAAAAAACTATTAGCCAACACCAAACCAAATAAAGCGTCTGGACCTGATGGTATTCCAGCTAGATTACTCAAAGAACTAAGCAATGAGCTAGCCCCAGTGTTCAAAATACTCTTTCAAGCATCGCTTAACCAGGGCAGAGTACCAAAGGACTGGAAAAAAGCTAATGTCACCCCCCTATTTAAAAAAGGAGAAAAATCTGATCCAGGAAACTACAGACCAGTATCACTTACCAGCATCACATGTAAATTACTAGAACACATAATATGTAGCAATATCATAAACCACTTAGACAAACATAATGTCCTCACCCCATACCAACATGGCTTTAGGAAATATAGATCATGTGAAACACAACTAATAGGACTAATTGATGATTTTTCAAAAGGTTTAGATAATAGTGAACAAATAGATGCTATCTTACTAGATTTTTCTAAGGCTTTTGACAAAGTTCACCACCATAGTTTGCTTAAAAAATTAAAATATTTCGGCATTAACGGTCCACTGCATCAGTGGATTAAAGATTTTCTGATAGGGAGAGAACAAACTGTAATAATAAATGGCTCTAAATCAACACCAATAACAGTAAACTCAGGTGTACCTCAAGGAACAGTCTTGGGTCCACTACTATTTTTAATTTACATAAATGATTTACCAAATTGCATTAGTTCAGGAACAAAAGTCAGATTTTTTGCAGACGATTGCATAATATATAGAACAATAAAAACAAAACAAGACACAGATATTTTACAAAGAGAATTAGACGAATTACAGAAATGGGAATCAAATTGGAGCATGTCTTTCCACCCAGAAAAATGTCAGTTGTTAAGAGTAACAAAAAAACTAAAACAAATTAATTCCACTTATCTTATTCATGGCAAACCAGTAACACAGACTAAAAACGCAAAATACCTAGGTGTTATAATAAATGAAAAACTGTCATGGAATCCACATATTGATGAAACTATAAAAAAATCCAACAAAGCATTAGGGTTTATTAAAAGAAATTTCTATAAATCAAATAAGAACATAAAACTAAAATGTTATTTAACCTTGGTTAGGCCAATAATAGAATATGCATCCACCGTGTGGGACTCCTCAACTCAAGAAAACATTAAGAAACTGGAACAAACACAAAATAGAGCAGTGAGATTCATAACAAACGAATATTCACTTTTGACTAGGGTAACACAATTAGTAAAATCACTAAATTTAGAAAGCCTTCAGGACAGAAGACTTAAAAGTAATTATACATAAAACACTGAACCATAATCTTCAAATACAAAAACAAAATTTAATAAAATACTCTGAAAGACACAAAAATAAAGGCACATTCCTCGTCCCATATGCTAGGACAAATTTGTACAAATACTCCTTCTTCCCTAGTGCCATTAGAGCATGGAATGGGTATGCCTGAGCTAGCCAGAAAAACCAGTGACTTGGCAGAATTTAAGTCATTGGTTAATATGCATGACTAAATGCATGACGCGTAGGACGTAATCATCTTCTTTTTTGAAGTAACGTCTGTATTATATAAGATATAAGATCCTGTGATGTCTATATTATATAATGACTCAGGAGTCATTTTTTCCACACATTCTCATGATTGTCTTTTTCTTCCCATTTTTTCAGCTTTTCTTTAGTAAGAATCGTTATAGTTTGCTATTTATTATAACGTCACCGATAGCCCATAGCCTAAGGATAAAATATACGTTAACACTTTAAAATGATTTTCAACATTAAGGACGCTTATTAAAGAGTGCCTAATTATCCGGTGCCTAATTATCCGCCTTGTCAAAAAGTGCCTAATTATCCGGTGCCTAAATTTCCGGGTGCCTAAATATCCGGTGCCTAAATTTACAGATACCTGTGCCACCACCAGGTTTATAACAATATTTAATATCCCCCATATAGAGCCTCATGTCGCCTGCCCAAATCCTTGTGTGCGTGCGTGGTGTCCCGCATGGTTGGGCGACGTAGAGAAGTATATATACAGATGCATTAAAAAGTACAGTAATTTTTTTTAGATCCCAAGAATTAATAAACTAAATGCAGTCATGTAAACGTCTGTACGTTAACGTAAACATTGAGAGATATGAGATGTGGATACCTATTAGTTGTAAATAATATTGAGCACAGCTTATTAAATTTTGTTTTATAAGAAGTTTAACTTATATGCATATAAATGTATTATTTCTTGCTTAAATACAAAGATAAATATGTTTTTTTTTTGTAAATTACTAGTAGATTTTAATTACAGAACAAAAATTATTTAGTAATTAGTGATGGGCAAAAAGTAACTAAGAAGTAATAAAAAACAAAAACTTACAGATTAACAACAAATAATAATAAGTAAGGCTAAAGTTTAATTAGAAATAAAAATTTTAGTTATAAAGTGGTAGTTTAATTATACCTTTCAGCTACAAACTATAAAGGTTCCATTAAAATGTGTAAAACTTTTCAACATGTGGTAGCGGTTGAAACGCACATACCTGTTTTCTGATCATGTACACGATATCAACAGTGTTGATTACATAAAAAAAATTAACAAAAAAATAAAAATAAAACTTGAACATAGCAGCATTTTAAATGTTGTTAAACATTTTTTTTGTGTCCAAAGCTTCTATGCAATATTATGAATGAAGTTGTTCAGTATGTTTTTACGTGGTAATATTTAATGTCTGTTCGTAAAAGGTGGGATTAAGATAAGCGTGGTAGGTCAACATTTAGTGATTCTAATCAATTCATTTGCGGTAAAAGATATTTTTTTAACTGCAGGAACATTTTAAAAAAAGTTCCCCTTTCAGACCTTGTGGTCTATAGGGCAGATGATGTAAAGGTCATCTGTTTCTTTGGCCTACGGTTAACATGGTTGTCATGTGGCCAGCACAACGACCAACCGCCTTTACTTTTCCCCAACTAATGTCAGGTACACATTAGAGCTTGGTGGACTCGAAGATCCCGAAATAGAAAATCCCAGTCTTCACCAGGATTTGAACCCCGGTCCCCAGTTCGGAAGACAAGCGCTTTACAGCTTTTCATTGCTTAGATGAAGCCGAAGCGTACAACAGGTAGCATAGTATGCTTTATTAGACCTTTTGTTGAGATCTAGGTCTAATTCTTAAGTTAGGCCCATGTAAATAAGCGCATTAGGATAACAAGCTCTTGAAAAATAAATTCACACCTACCTTTCCCAAAAAGACTAATTTTAACATCTTGGTCAGACGTACACATGTATAGACCTAGTGTACTGTAGTGTTAGGGCCGGTCTTATGGATTGCGGGACCCTATACAAAAGGGATTGCGTAGGGCCTTGTCTGGGTAGGGGGATAAGGATAATATGTGAAAACTAAGATTTTTGTGTTAGAAAATAAATTCTTCTTTGCATTTTATTCGTACTTTACCAAGTTCAAAATCACGATCAAATTAACTTTACGAGCAATCTACAATAGAAATTAGATTTCCATATAAAGCCGATAAACAGATCTGCCTTTAGATTTACTATTTACTAGCAAAATATCGCTTTTGATTTATTATTTTCAAGAGATTGAGATAGATTTAGAATCTGTATTTAAATGCCATGACTATTACAGTAAATGAAGTCTTGGAACTTCGTGTTTTGGTTAATATTTGCCTTATTGTTTTTTATTTAATGAAAGCTGACGATACCGTTTTTTTTTTTTATTGTGAGTAGGATTGGCGTTTTCTATATTGAATGACACACAAAAATTACAATTTTGTCTATTTTTCACAGCATTTTTTGAGTTTTCAGGATATTTTATAAATTTCAGGAGATTCTCATAACTTTTTTCGTATAGTTTGCAATTTCAGTAGATTTCCAGGAGCTCCAGGAACATCAGGAGACTGCGGAAAAGCTGTTATAAGTTAAAATGGTTTAATTTAATAATTTACAATTAGAGTTAGCGCGGGGCCTATGAAAGTGCGGGGCCTACTGCGGCCGCATAGGTTGCAGTGGTCTAAGGCCGGCCCTGTGTGGTGTCTAGTCCATAATGACGAAAAAACACAGTCCATGATGACAAGACAAAGTTGTTTTTTTCTTGGCTCAATATGCAATAGTGTTTGTTCTATGTTGAGTGGTCAGACAAGAAAATAACACATTCTTCTAGTTAGTCAAGAATGTACGTAGATCTACCTTTTCACAAAAATAGTTACACACCTTCCCAGCCCAAAAAGTAAATAAACTGTGTGTCCGACTGAGTTTGACAACATTGTCAGATAGACGTCCACATGTAGGCCTAGTGTAGTGTAGTGTATAGTCCATGATGACACGACCACTCTGTGTTGTTGTTTTTTTTCTTGCGTATTATGCAATAGTACATATTGAGTGGTCAGACAAAAAAAATCACATTGGCATGGTTATTAAGCTTATGAACGTAGATATAACTTTAAATTAAAATAGTTGCACTGGTCAAATGTTTCTTAAAACGCAAGAAATTACATTTTTATTTCGTTGATTAAGACCTAAGTGTGAAATTCTAGATCTATTTCTTTTATGAGAACTCCCCAATGGTCTCAGACAGACAACATGCTACACCACTTTCAAGAAGAACATTAAGACCTATCTGTTTAAAACTTTTTTAGATTGTCATTTTATCTGTCGTGTTTGTGTCTGTAATGTTAGTACAGCGCCTTGAGCCTGCATTTTGTTTGTTAACAGCGCTTTATTAATAAAATTATTATTATTATTATTATTTTAAACTTCAGCGGTACTGTAAGATTTTCCGTTATCTATATATATATAATTCTCTTCTTCCCTCAACAGTTTAAAGAAGAAATAAAGGAAAGATCACTCTCTTATTTCTGCAGATAGTCACGAGAAAACAAGAGTAGTGTTCATACTAGGGATGGCTGCTTGCGCGCTAGACTGTCGTTTAAATTTATCAAACCTTGCCCGCTCCCATCCCCCTTTGTCCAGCGGGAGGTTTGGACTAGGATCTAATCTAAATCTCACCAGCTTTTTACACCCTTAAAATCTTATAACTCATGAATCTGATCAGTGTGCACTATGTCAGGTGTGCTGTCCAACAAAATACAAATGAGCTTACAGTAATTTTAACTCTCATAAATTATACCTTTTACTTGGTTTTCTAAAATATTTATAAACTTTACAACATGATAGATACACTTTCAGTTATGGGTTTTACTCACATAACATTTTCATCATCTTATGGACATTCTACATTCAATAAAGACTTAAATACATGACAATTGGACCAGCTCACGTCCCCATTTCAAGAAAAACGACTCCTATAATAAGCTATCTTTACAAGACCAATGCATAATTTGTTTTAGTCAGAACAAGATTAACTAAATAAAGCTAAACGTCGGAGCATCACCAGAGAATGCTGACCATGTCCTTTAAATATACATACTATATAAAGAGGCCCGCACAAGACTCTGGCACCAAAACACTCTTATAGAAAAAAAAACTATAAACAACAAACTATACGGCGAACTGCCTGATCTAGAAACCACTGCGCGGTTCATCTCAGATATAGGATTTATGATCTGAACTCTCTAACATGAACAATGAGAACGAACAAAAAGAAATAAAGACTCGTCATTAATATGGCCACGCAATGTCGAATATTTTGATTGTATAGAAACAATCTGTGCAACACACACACACCCCAATTGTTTTTCTTTTTTTTAAATAAATCATAGCAACGACTTCCTTGACAATTTTATTTGTAACCGGATGTGCCCTTGTTTTCTGATTTTTCAATCCTGAGGACTATACTTCTTGCGTATTTTGATATTCCAATTTCAGACTCTATTTCCACCACTTAAGTTACTAATTTGAATTTCATTTCTATAGATTTTGTTGAAATTAGTTAACAAAAAAAATTATTGCTGTTAAGTGACTAAATAATCCCCAATAAAAAGCATCAAAACCATTATTTTACAACTGGCGTACTTTTCCTTTTGTGAAATAAGCCCACGACAAAAAGAAACTATCCCCTCAAATATTTAAGTTTATAGCATTAGACTGGTTCATTGTAACATTTCCTTCATCTTGGCTAGAGTTTCTTTTACATATAACATCTGAAATTACATCATCATCTTAAGAAATCTCCATTGCCCACTTTTTTACTTGCTAATTCTTCAAAATTTTTATTAATTACAAGCAAGATTTTGATAATATTATATGCCTGAAAATGTCGGTCATTTGTTGAACAGCGACGATTAGTTGACATTCTGATATTACTATGCTAGCTATGAATTCAATAGATTCGATAAAAACATTTTTGAAAATCAAAGCAGAGTTTATAAACATGCATCTAATATACAGTTCAAAGTAAGGTTTTACATTTTCTTTGGTTATAAAGTATGATGTAATTTTTTGGACTATTTTATTACAAAATTAAAACATGTCAGCCGGAATATTTTTTTTAAAAAGTATATATATATATAGATCTTTTTATTAATTGTGAATAACATGTTCCAATATTCAGCCTCTGACACTCTTTTTTAATTGTCACTTATTCCAAACGTGCATTTTTTCCACTTGGGTGTCACCTCCCTAATGGGTGCCACCCGGTGCGGACGGAACCCCCCCCCCCCTAGTGACGCCACTGGGATAAATTACTTCCTTGGCAAATTTCTCTCAGTACAATCCCAATTACTTCAAATGAAGCTGAAAGATGATTTTTTCGCAAATAAATCTTATTATCACCCCGACTAGAAGTTCATTGATGACAACAACTGTATCTTTACTTTTATTTCTCAGATGAGTTGGGCCACCACTTGTACGTTGTGACCCTACAAGATAAAATTTTTCTTGGTTGCTGAGAGTCAGACATTCAGCCACAGATACATTGATTCATGGTTGCATATAGGCAGACATTCAGCCACAGATACGTTGATTCATGGTTGCATATAGGCAGACATTCAGCCACAGATACGTTGATTCACGGTTGCATATTGGCAGACATTCAGCCACAGATACGTTGATTCATGGTTGCTGAGAGTCAGACATTCAGCTACAGATACGTTGATTCACGGTTGCATATAGGCAGACATTCAGCCACAGATACGTTGATTCATGGTTGCTGCGAGTCAGACATTCAGCCACAGATACGTTGATTCATGGTTGCATATAGGCAGACATTCAGCCACAGATACGTTGATTCATGGTTGCATATAGGCAGACATTCAGCCACAGATACGTTGATTCATGGCTGCTCAGAGGCAGACATTCAGCCACAGATACGTTGATTCAAGGTTGCATATAGGCAGACATTCAGCCACAGATACGTTGATTCATGGTTGCATATAGGCAGACATTCAGCCACAGATACGTTGATTCATGGTTGCATATAGGCAGACATTCAGCCACAGATACGTTGATTCATGGCTGCTCAGAGGCAGACATTCAGCCACAGATATGTTGATTCATGACAGCTCAGAGGCAGACATTCAGCCACAGATACGTTGATTCAAGGTTGCATATAGGCAGACATTCAGCCACAGATACGTTGATTCATGGTTGCATATAGGCAGACATTCAGCCACAGATACGTTGATTCATTGTAGCTTATAAGGCAGACATAAAACTACCTTCATCTTCAGTGAAGTCTAGAAGGCTTTTATCCAACCACCAGGCCTGGACATGGAGCTCTTCACCCCTGTCCTGTCTGAGGGAACTCAATGGTAGACGACCATATAGGTTGACTGGGCCAGACCGGGCCGTGCTGTGTACACAGCGTTCCGTTCGTTCCTGGACCCCACTCGCTACAAGTGGCCGATAACAGAGCTAACTGCGGGGAGCTTGTATCATATTCCTATACTGTAACCGCCACTATTCCGTGCAAGGACCGCCACTCCAGCTAAAGGGATACTGATGACGGCCCCCATGTGGAACGGCGTGGCGGACCTTTTTGAACTGGTGTGCGGGCTACTTGTTCCATCCCTACCCTGAGTGAGATAAAAAAACAACAAAAGCTCACCCAGGGGTCCCGCACGGGCCTGATTCGCTACTCGTACTTAGCCTATCTAGGACCACCCATAGACGTTTCCACCGGAGGGCCACGCTGAGGCGACGGGTAGATGGAATTCCTCCGGAACATTCAACTACAGATACCAACAGCAAAGAACTCAGTCGGGAGTTAACAGCAGATAAGACTTAAACTTAAACTTTGAAATGCATTGAATATTTTATTGCCACATTTATAATTTCTTTTCATTTTTCACATGTTTTTTTTATATAGAACACAAGAGAACTGAACAGATTTTTAACATGTTTTTTTTTATAGAACACAAGAGAACTGAACAGATTTTTAACATTTTTTTTTTATAGAACACAAGAGAACTGCAGATTTTTAACATGTTTTTTTTTATAGAACACAAGAGAACTGAACAGATTTTTAACATGTTTTTTTTTATAGAACACAAGAGAACTGAACAGATTTTTAACATGTTTTTTTTTATAGAACACAAGAGAACTGAACAGATTTTTAACATGTTTTTTTTTATAGAACACAAGAGAACTGAACAGATTTTTAACAGGGTACTTTTTATAGAACACAAGAGAACTGAACAGATTTTAACAGGGTACTTTTTATAGAACACAAGAGAACTTGACACAATTTTTAACAGGGTTCTTTTTTATAGAACACAAGAAAACTTTACACAATTTTAAAAAATGTAAATCAAGAACAACTTGAATAATTTGTTAGTTAAAGGTTACAAATCAAAACAAATGTATACAGTATACTAATAAAGTAATAACACAACAAATATAAGTTAGTTAAATATAAAATAAACTAGTTTTAGACATTTAGTATCTTTACAGTTGTGATTTAGCTTGCATCGAGGTGCCAACTGGTAATTAAAAGTTAAGCAATCCATCACTGAGTACCAGCACCTATTTATTTTTTTTTACAAAAAAAACAACACTTTTTCATTTAAGGCCACACTATTTACTTCGCCTAGGGCGGCTCTAGGGACTACAATTAAATAAGACCGGCCCTTCAGAAAGGAAAGGAAAAGGCGTCCCCCCTGATATCCGTTTGTTAGGAAGCAATCTATGTGGATATGGATCAACACTAGCGGTTTTGCTCTTAGTACTATAAGGTCCAGGGGCGTAGATAGGAATTTTCCATCATTTGGAGGCAAGGGGGGCTTGACCTCTTTGGGGGCCCTGCATTTTGCGTAATATTTCATTTTAAATGTAAAAAACCCCACTCATTTGGTGGCCTCCCTGACATGGGTGCCCGGGGAGATTTTCAAATTCATCCCTCTCCTCCCCTTACCCTAGCTATGCCACTGATAAGGTCTGAAATAGAAATAAGCATAAAAGACAGGTGTACGCAAAAAACAGCGAGCTGAAAACCAAAGATCTGACTGCTTCTGTTTGTGTTTGTAGACAAATCCTTAACGAATTATTTTACATAGTAAATACAAAACAAGCCCATCTTATTTCACTTTAAACTGAATCACTTCTGTTAAGCTTACAACTTTATATTTACCAAACAGTTTTTTTTTTGTTGTTAATTACCCGTAAGTATTTAAATAAATACATTTTTTTCATATTAAAGGTTCTGCTACAAAACAGTTAGTGTGGATTGTAGAATGTTTAACGTGAACAGCTGAAAACTAAGACAAATCTTTTAAGTGTTGTTCCTTCGCTGTTCCTGGACTAACGCTATCCAAACAGAGGAGAGAGTAGTTGGCCTTGTTCTGTGGAAGGAAGGAGAGGTCAGGATGGTACGTAAGCATTAGCACTAGATGAATTTTAATTAAGAAATGCATTTGCTAACTGTATGATGCTTTTGTCAGTATCGTAAAATTCTACATTTATTATTATATTAAAATGACATTTTGTCTCTAGAGAGAAATGAACCGAGAGCTTTTCCCACGCTGAGAAGCTCCTGGCTCGTAATGAGTTGCATTCGACTTCCAAGGCTAAGGATGAGTCCAGCATTACACGTGACCATTCAGACCCTGTTGCGACCTACATATTTTGCTACCACTAATGCATACAAAGTCGTTGTCCAAGATCTATCTAAGATTTCTTTTCCTCGACTTTGCCCGTCTTCGGCAAGGGCCTTCTTTACGTCTCCTGAGATGAACTCCAATCGATGGTAAGGCTTGAAGGATCAGTCCTCCCGTAGAGCCTTGGCGAGAAATCTGCTGTCAGGCGTATTACCCTTCTATACAGGTCAAGGGACTCTGCAGACAAACTACCCGGAGTCTTTACTTCTCAGATGTGTGTCCCGCGACCTTTGTGGGAGATTTCCAGCTGTCTATTTTAAAGGCCATCTTCTGCTTGCTGCTTTCCTCAATGGCGACTGAGTTTATCTTTATAGCATTCCCAGATGGCACTGCTGTTCCGACGTTCTCCTTTAGACTCGCCTAAATTCATCGCTTTTGGTATGTGGTTATCCCCCTTACATGGTCCATACTTTATAGTCAAATTTTTTACTTAAACCAGCGAGAGCCAAACATCTAATACATCTAACATGACGAGTCATACTTATAAAATAGTAATTACCAATAATGTTTCAATGAAATCTGTCGATAAGCTTGACACTAATCTCCTGTATAAAACTGTGCTGGGTATTAATGTTTTGTTTATCAACCCTAACTTCCCTTGTAGGAGTAAGAGTTGACTGCGCTTCTTTGGTTACCGGTAGTATTTAAGGGAAAACAAAATTAAATAAATCTATTAAATCCCATTGATTCTAGTGTTGATTGATGCAACTGCCTTAATGATTGCGTCCCAAAGCACAGGGAAATACACACATTGATTCTAGTGTTGATTGACGCAACTGGCTTAATGATTGCGTCCCAAAGCACAGGGAAATACACACATTGCTACTATATCTAACAAAACAAAACAACAAAAAATTCTAAGAAATATATCTTTATCAAGTATTAAGATATAGTTCGAATTGATAAAAAAAAAACTATAAAACTCCTTTTTTCAAAATTGTAATTAGTTTTGTAATATCTCCCATCAAAATTACAAAGTTTGAGGTGGGATTTGCTTTATGCACAATCGCAAGAAACATCTACATTTTTTATTATTATCTTTCTGGTTCTTGCCTGAAGTTATAGTTGCATATAGTTTTACTCGAATTCTGGTTAAATTAATAAAGTAAAGTAACCTTTTTATACGGTCGAAGGTTAACGAGACTGTCATTTTGCCAGTAAAACATTTACTTTTCCCCCAACTAACGTCAGGTTACCAATAGAGTTGGGTCGAGATGAGTTGGGTTCGAATCCGGTCCGATACACATGTTCTTAAGCCAAGCGCTTGACCACTCAGCCACCGAGTCTCGTGTGTAATGTTATAAAAGTATTTGTTTATTGTTTGATACTTTCAAATATATTCTTTTCTTTTTTATATGTGCAGAAAAAAGAAAAACCAAGATGAGATCGGACACTATCTTCATTTTTGCTGTGGGCATAAATGGGGTTAGGGTCAAATACATTAAATGCAGGCTTCGTCGCTTGGCTTTAGACTTAAGTGGACCAAAGTGAAGATGTATTTTTTTACCCATGGAAAACCAAAAACGATAACGGCACTCATCTATCGTTTGCTAAACTAATCTTTAGTCTCGTGACTTCTCGAGTTGTGAAAGCATATTTGTACCTGCCAAATCACAACTGATTTTCTAAAGTGTTTCCTAAACTGTACATCAATAAGAACGGCTGCATCCTCGCAAGCCTTCATCACATTGTTTTCTTGACTCCTGTATTATGTATGAAAATGGTATTGTGATTTAAGTGAATCGAACAGGAAGTCATTTTGACGCATTTTCCCCTAAATCTGGTTGATAGTCTTTAGTGAGTTTAAAACTATTTTCCGCTAAATTATATATCTACATTGAGCTAATTATAAATTTTAGAGGTGTAGGGGCCTGCTTCAGAAGCAGTTCATTCACTTTACCCCTATGTCCCTAATGTTCTTAATTCATAATAAACTAGCAGTACACACCGGCTACACCCATTGATTTGTCCCCAAGCTTTAAAAAAAGTAAAGTTTCCCCTTTCAGACCTTACGACCAATGGGGCAGATGATATTAACGTCATCTGTTGTTGTTTTTTTTTGGCCAACGGTTAAAGAGCAGGATGTCATGTGACCAGCACAACGACAAACCACCTTTACTTTCCGCAACTTAAGCCAGGTACCAATTAGAGTGGAAATTCAAAATAACAGTTTTCACCGAGATTCGAACTCAGGATCCCAGATTCGGAAGCCACGTGCTTAACACTTAGCCACCGCGCTCCTACCACGTATTACTTTGTTTATTAATGACAAAAAAACAAAAAAACTTCTTTTTTTTAAATTTTAATAAACAGGCCACATTTTAAAGATCAAACTAACATACATTTTTTTAGCCAGTGAAGTATTGTATTTATTACAATGAAATTTACGGCCATCTCTCTCTTTCCTCTCTCTCTCTCTTTTATTTTATTAGGAACCTCCGTTTTTTAGCCTGCGCATCGTGATGTCTCCAACATAGACTTTTGACTTTATTTCGAAAGACTCGCTTCATATAATGCGTCTACGACACATACACGCACTCATAGTTTGGGACCATTAATTCTAGTATCACTCCCGGCCATCGACAAAAAGTTCGTACGCTCTATGACGCTTCCTCGGCTTTCAATTCATGCTACATTATCTTTCGACCGTGACCCCGCTCTTTCATTTATTTATTTAATTTTTGCAAGCTATAATTCGAAAGCAAGCAATGTAATGTATTAGACGCAAGATGCATTTTACCCGAACGTCAGTTTCAGGCCTAAAGAAAAAAAAAACATTCGAAGAAAGGTCCTAAATAAAAGTCACTTTCCAGTTCCCTTTCTAAATTTATTTTGGGATTTGTTTCGCTAAATATAATTGTTTTATTAATTGTAATCGTTTATATAGCCACTTCTGAAATTAGCGGAAATACAATATATCTACATTTATATTTTTAGTTCAATCAGAATTTTTTTTTTTTTCATATAGACCCCTTTTAAAGGGAAGCGGAAATGACGTAATGCATATTAAAATAAGTATACGTGGGGGACAAATGGTCCAAAAATACATAATTTGTGTGATTTTTAAATGCTTTTTATATAGAGTGAGTGTTCTGACACGGTTACTGTGTGGTCAACCGTGACACACGGTCAAGTGTTGGGTATCGAGAGTTAGGGGACTTGGGGGAAGTGACGAGTGTGTAAACAAGAGAGGGAGAGAGAAGTCAGCGAGTGAAGTAGGAGATCTGTATATAACGTTGCCGTGTGTATATATTTTGTTAAAATGTTCGACAATTAAAAGACACTTTAAACGTAAAAGGACTTGTTTCTTCACAGTGAGACATTTTGGAGAAGTACTGAAAATAAAATACTAAGGTTTCATTGGAAGATTCCTTTTTTTTTTTTTTTTTTATTTTTTTTACAAATGGCAGTGTCATGCGGATCCGTACGACGGTTAAAGAGATCTCTTGGTCAATAAGTCAGCGGTCATTTGCAAATATATAGTATAGGGTTACTTACAATCTCGTTCCTTTTGGAAAAAAAAATAAATGTAAGGGAAGCAATCAAGTAGATGCAGAATGACTTTTCCTTATTATTGTTATTTTTAAATTATACAAATTGACAAACGAACCAGCCTTTAACAATAATGAACACTCATTTTATTTAGGTCTGTAGAAATATTCACCAAGTAGGCCTACCCTATTTATTGACAATAAGAAAAGGAAGTATATACTTCTTTTTATATCTATGTTTGCTATTTTGTATGCGCCACTTAAATATAAACAAAGTTAAAGAAGAATACAACCTAGAGCGGATTGTCGATATATTTATGTTCACTATTTATATGCGCCACTAAGGTTTAGAAAAATTTAAAAAATAAATTATAGCCAACAGCGAATTGTCGCAAATTTTTTTTCGCAGGATATTGATGCTATCGAATTAAAGGGCTATTATGTAGCACCAGTGGCGAGGCAGGACTAAATTCCATGTAAAGTTCCTCTTTCAGACCTTGTGGTCTATAGGGCAGATGATGTGCGCGAGATATATTTAGCAAGGCCTTCTTGTCGCACAATAAAAAGATGGACGCTATAAAATAATATACATTTGGAAAATTCAATATTAATAAATAAATAAATTATAAGCGGGGTGTACGACACGAAAAGGATGGTATTTATCCGTTTTCATTTTTAGCGGCCCCCGAAACGGGAAAAGACGCTATTAGTTTTGTGTGGCCTGTCTGTCCGTCCGTCCCGTTTAGATCTCGTAAACTAGAAAAGATATTGAAAATCCGACATCGTAATGTTTTAGACCATTCAAAGTTCTGATGCAACGGCTACTTTTTTTTTCTGAAAGCGAAAAATCTAATTATTTAGATTTCTTATGCAGGCCATTTTTCATAAAAATACACATCACTTTTACAACTTATCATGATTAATAGTAACAAACATGGAAGGCTATTTAGTAGAGGCAATGCCCATGTACCATACGATTAACACATTTGTGCAAATGGTTTTAGAATTTTTGTCAAAAAATTATTTTTTTTCTAATTGTATTGCTAAGTTATGTAAGTTCTATCATACTAACTACTACATTTACACACACAATTGAGAAATCTATCTTGTATCCATATAAGTTGGGCATAATTTAAAACAACAATTATTAAGTATTTATTTCATATTATCGCGTGAACTGGACAATACTACACTCAATCACAATACAATAAGAGATTGACTCTTTACACAAGAATAAGATCAATTAGATCTTCATTATAAGAGATCAGTTTAGGCCAGGTTTGCATCCAACGTCACCTTTACATTTACCTATCCTTTGGTCTGCTGGACCACTTTGGCACCACACAAGATCTGTCAACCTTCATTCTTCATTCTTCTCTGTCATTGGTCTTTAATAGAATTTCATTCTTATGTTCTTTCTGAAAATATTGAAACCTGCCTTTTTACTTGCCTGTGTGGAACACTTCGGGGGCCGATTTTGAGGTTGTGTTTCCACACAAACTCTCTTTGTAACCTTGTTTTCAGCAAGCTTTATTATATAGGGATGAACCTAAAATCACGTCCGTATATCTGAATACTGTAAGGTCTTAGTCCCTTTTCTATATAAAACAAAATAAATTAATTAGCACCTATTGATTAACTTTTTTTTTTTTTTACTAAATAGTGTGTTGTCATCGACTATAAATAATTGTGCAAAAATTTAGCTTGATCCGAGAATGAAAAGTGTGAGAACAAAAACGTACACAATTTGTGCCCTACAGAAAGTCGGAGATAATTGTCCTTCACTCTGTTGCGCCGTTTAAATCAGCCTGATAAAAAGAACATAAAAAAAAATCAAAACCAAAACTTATTTTTTTAAAAACAAAAATTTTAGTCAAATCTGAAAAATGTTAGAGAACAACCCCCCACCCGTTTCAATATAAACTACGACAAATGGACAAATGGTCGTGAAGTGAGCGACCTCTGTCCATCAAGACTAGAACCGAACGTTAGAAAAACTCATAGTCTACCAAACAATGGTGTGACATGTTCCTTGCAGCATCAAACTGTATCAGCGCTACTCGTTGATTTGGAACGTAGCAAGGAGTCAATACGTCTGCATGTAGTCACTCAGTGATGTCTCTCTTCTGTTGATTTGGAATTCTGTTGGTTTTAATTAAAAACAAGAACAACTTTTAAAAAGATAATACCTCCATTACCAAACTTCAAATATAATAAAATAATTATAAAAAAATACTAAAATTATTTTTGGCTAAATTCGGGTACCGAACCTGTGACACCATCATCTGCTAAAAATACGCATGTTCTGATTTGGCCAGCGAAGAGGGATCTGCGATTATTTATTCGTATGTTCATTATATGAACATCTAGATCTAACACTAGACTTAAAGTTCTGATTTACAACTCTTAAGAGCTAGTCCAGCTCTACTTCTAGATCTAGACTCTAAATGTCATCTATATAAGATTTATGTAAAAATATAAACAACGCTTTTAAACTTTAAAATTAAAGCAACTTTAAATGTACCCAATTAATACTGCTGACTATGCCATGTTGACTCTAGACCAAGAGATAGTCTCAAGTCAAAATTACATTTATTTTTACTTTGAAAAAGTATAACGATCAAACTAAAGCTTTTTCCCGTGCTGCCAACGTGCTAGTCATTCTTTTCTCACTGATATACATAAACTGTTACATTTCTAGGAAAATCGTTAGAGCCGTTTTTGAGATCAGCGTTCAGGTTCAAAGTTCCATGAAGGAGTGACTTGATTAGATGTAATCGCAAATATTTCCAAGAAGAAGTGTTAATCGTAGACTTCAAATAAACAAGGTGCATTGTAAAGACATAACTGTTCAGAACAAGGTACATTTTGGAGCAGGAAAAAACAACTCCTAAACGATAATTTCAGAAGTGAATTTATATTGTAGATGTAGATGTGAGCTTTGTTGGCTTGTTTTACATGATTCGGATGTTCCAACAATGTTGAAGATAATTTACTCTCTTATCCAAACCTCCCAACGGAGGATTTGAACGAGCAGGGTTTGAACCCGGGACTATCGATAAGTCCGAACGACAGTCCAGCACGCTAACCGCACGACAATTCAGTGATATGTAGCATGATTTTACGCTGGACCCCCCCCCCCCCCCCGCTTCGGTCATCAAGCTCCGCCACTGTTTTTCTCAAGTGTATATGAAAATGACATGACTTTTATATATCAAATGAAATAGGTCAATTTTTAAGATTCAAGAAATATATATATTTTTTTAAATGTCATTTACGTTACAACAGTATTATCGATTAGTTTGTGCTCTGTGGAGAGCTTCGTATGCTCCAGTTTCCTAAAGATGGCTTCTCTATTTTTTAGACTATTATCGTATTTCAATTAATGATTAATGATTAATAAAGAAGTTTGAACTTTATCTTTGTTTTCGTTCGGTATTTTATTTCAAGAACATAAATCCAGTTAGACTTTTTATATCTTAAGAGACAGAAATTTAGATTTCCATCTGATTTTTTTCCCTAAGGCGTAATAATACAAAAAAACACGCATAGACTCAAAGATGTTAAGGAATTATTAAAAGGAATTATATGTATTTAGATCTATGTCGTCCTATTGTATTGTTAGAGAGAGAGAGAGAGAGATACATGCATTTTAAATTTGGGTCATTGTCTTAGGAAGAAGCCTTGGGATGCAAGGAGTGTTAACCCTAAATATAGAATCGTTTTTATGGGGGATATATAGACAGGAATGTGGACGGGCTCTGGGTGGGGGCGTGTAATCACGTGGCCCTGGCTGCTGATACGGGATCAAATAACTTTACTCTTAAGAGCGCACTTTTTTTTTTTAAGAGAGCGTGATTGCGAAAGTGGATGTTAGTTTGGTATCTGGTCGATGCTAGGGGATGGCGCCGGGTTAGGATGCAAGTTTCTCGTTTGGGATTGTCTATGTTTCGCCAGATTTTCTTCACTTTCTTCCAGTACTTTGTTGAATAATAATCTTTCAGCCTGGAGTCAGTACTTTGTTTACTAATAATAAACTGTGCTTTCAAAACTTTATTCTTTGCCTGTTACATTTCTTTTGTTCATCTATCTGATTGCTATCGTGTTAGTAGGAGCTTTTAGTACTGTTCCCTTATGTTTCCAAGTAGGACCTTTCTTTATACATTTATTCGTTAGTTCTTGGTCAGTCTTCATTCTTGGTCAATCTTCATTCTTAATCTTTAATCTTGGTCAGTCTTCATTGTGGGTCAGTCTTCTTACTTGGTCATTTTTCCTTCTTGGTCATTTTTCATACAGTTTTGGGCTAGTTCATGTTCCTTCTTCAGACTATTATGCAATGGCTCTTGAAGAAAAGGATGTTTCAATTCCATAGCTCCTCCTTAAAGATGTGACATTACACATCCATTTTCTTTTTATTTTAACCCTCACTGTAGACCTACCGTTTAGAATTCTATAGACAAGAAGCTGGTCGCGTGGGATGCACTTCAAACTATAGACACAAAGTTCCAAGTTCAAACCTTTCTTCTGCCATTTGGACTAGAAAACATAGTATTTTTAAAAATGTTTAAACCAACGTGCAAAACATAAATCAGAAACATTGTCATTTAATGGTTGGTGCGCCATCCGTTGTTAGACTAGCTAGCTTTACCAAAGGTAAATTGTACTGTAATATCACCTGTGATTTCTCAAAAACATCCTCGCTTGTTGCGGTGTTATGCAAAGAACAGAATTCAAGTAGCTCCTAGTGTATATCAAAATTCCTGTCACAGATCCTTATGAAAATAGCCTACTGTGCTACACCCTTTACATCAGTTGATTCATCGAGAGCCAATGAAAATAATTCAAAATCAGCTATTTTGTTCTTTTATTGTTCACGCAAGCTGACTGACATGTCATTTATTCTATCTGCCACAGTGTCATTAGTTAACACTATTTCTTTGAATGTTTTCACCTTTTCTGTACAAATTACTTCTTTAGCTTTAACGACATACTCCTTAATAAAATCACATTCACTAAATGATTTGCAATGGCTTGAAATTAAGTTTGACAAAATGTAGCTTGCTTTCATTACAGACTCACTCTCGTTGTTCAGTTTAACAAATACAATTTTTTCAATTCATGTAGCTTGTCAACTCTTTTTTCCAGCGTAATAGTTTAACATTATTTTGTTAATTTTTGAGGTGGCCAAGCGGGCCGCATGCTAAGTGGTTGCGGGCCGCATTCGGCCCCCGAAAGCTGTGTTTGACATGCCTAGTTTAGAGTCTAGATGTATCGTATAGGTATTCTAGAAGTTTGTTTTCATAATTGTGCATATTTAATAGTTAACATTTGATGCATTGTCTACAACTGCAGTTATCCTGATTACTTTTATATTTTGTTGTTAATTCATCTCTGGCGTCTCTTTGAATTATTGAAAGAAGTATGTTTATGTGTCATGTATAAGCCAAGCCAGGAGCTCACAACATTGACACTTTGTTGATGATGTCATAACTTAAAGTTGATGAATAGCCTCTAAGTTTATTGTTTTTCTCTACAGGAAGTTATGAAATAAAAAAAAAGGATGCGGCCTTGGATAATAGATTTGGGTGTAATGTCAATAAACTCTATATCTTTTTGTTTGAATATGTCTATTAATTAAACAAAGATTTATATTTACAGGAATTGAATTCTAGTATAGACTTTAAAATGAAACATATTTTTTTTGGTAAGTGTTAGTATAGACAATGTTTCATGTTACATACTACTTTTAAACTTTTATATCAGATCATCATATATCATTATACGATCTATTCTAGACTAAAATAGTCACTAGGTCTAAAGTGTAGACATAGAATCTTGTAGTAGATCTAGAGCTAGATTCTATAGTAAATCACAATCGAGTAGAATCAAATTCTAGTCTAGCTAGGGTATGGAGATAAAGACTCGAAAGTTTCAAAAGATGTAGATCTTTTTATCTAGATATGTTTTGACGACTCTAATGAAACTATTGTAGCTGTGGTGTCTGGATCAAGTCAAGAGGAAATAAGATCTTGACTTTGCCGATACATATGATGAGTCTAGATAGTGTATATGTACGCTAGATTGACACATGTAACCGCAGTATGTGATTTTTGTTTTGTTTTCTTGAGATAGCGTTTGTGATTTACCACCGTGGGTATACTTTCTATTCCCAGACTGTTTTTTACAGATCTAGATTTAGTTATAGATAAGGTCTAAATGTAGATGTAAATTTTGGTAGTGCGAACAAAACATTTACACTGATAAAGAGCGTACTAAACTTAATTGTCCATTGCTTTGCCTTTCAGTGTAAGGGAGACAAGGCATATAATTATGGAAACAAAAACACAGTTAGTAAAAGTTATCCCGGCTGGGAAGTACCGGCTGTAGCCGCAAGACTAATAAAAAAAAATACATTGAAACATACTAGACAAGGGAAGTAATTAAAACGCAGGATTACAAAAGTGAGGATGGGTGACATTCCTTGCGTCACTGGAGTTATCTAGCTTAAATGAAAAGAAAGCAAAACATTTTTATGTGCGGTACGAAATCTGTAAGAGTCTTTGGCCTCAATGTAAAATATATCTGACCAATAGCTTTTGGCTTACATTTTCACTGAACCGATGAAAGGTTTAGAATCTAAATGCTGACTGATTTCAAGACTTTAACTTTGCAAGTCGCCAAAGCAACTCTACACATCTTAGCATTCAACTAAATGATTTCCAAGACATGACACTGTAAACAGTGTCATGCAAATCTGCACAGCTTAGCATTGCTTTCGCATGAGTGGCGTAAGTAAGGGCCCCAGGGTGACTTTCGAATTTGGACCTCCCCCCCCCCCCCCCCACATCCAGCTCCTCTTTATACGCCAATGAGTGTCCGAATTTTGTTTCCACATTAAATATTAAATATTCCGCTACCGCCATGTAATCTTGCTATTCACGTAGTTATACAATTTAGTGCCCCTGTTCTACACATTAGAATTATATATTTATTAAGAACATTATCTCATGTCATGATGTCGAATGTCAAAATGCAGAGAGCACATTCCTAGTTACGCCACTGCTTTGGATTCTTTACAACATTGCGACTTAGCTCATCTGTTTCTGCGGCCATCGGTTGTATGTGGCCAGCACAACGACACACTGCATTTATTACTGCCCTACCTTTGTCAGACACCCACCAGAATTTGTGTGGACTTGGGATCTCTTGAATATCTCGAAGTTAAGAAGCCCAGTCGTCATCGGGATCTCCATTTGTGTTCCCTCTGTTCGGAAATCAAATGCTTTGCATTGGCCCGAGACCGAATTCGATGTGCCAAAAACTCAAAACTCAAACTCTAATGCTGGTGGCTCAGTCTTTCCAAAACAAGTCAAAAGTCTATGTCGAAGAAATTAAGATGCCAAGGTTGAAAAAATTAACCAAAATAACAAACAATAAAACAAACAAAAAAAAAGAACAAATGGGGGACCCAGAGCGAGAGAGAAAGAGAGAGATAGAGACAGAGAGAGAAAGAGAGCTGGACGTTTAAGTTCAATATAAGTTACAAAAATTATGTTAGCGGGATCTTTAAAATGTGGCCCGTTTATTGAAATTAGAAAAAAAATAAAGGGGGGGGGGAAGTTCCAGCCATAATAAGCACTACAGCCTGAGAACCAATGAACCAGTGTAGTGCTTTGCACTGGTTTGTTTTTTTGCCAACTCACTAGGCTGGTGTGACCTCTGTGAGCTTCGAATGTTTGGCTGCACACTGGGCAGGTTACTCCAGCCGGAGCTAGTGTCAGTTGCCTCGATTTTATCCCATGTATTTGTGTATTAAACACAAACTCTGTGACATGTTTCTAAGGGATTTAGTAAGCACACTTGACCAATGGCCCTGCGCTGCAATGGTGTCATTATTGTTTTGCCTACATCTGGTTTATGTTTATTAATTACTTGTTTTTGTTGGTGTGCGAAGAAGAGGTGAAGGAAAAACAAATACGGGGCTTGAATTGTCAACATATCTTATCAACATTTTATTATTATCTTTCTTCTACTTGTAGCCTACTGTAACTAATTCGAAATGCCCAGACAAAATCATAAAGAAATATCAAAAGAGTATATGAATTACTTCTTCTTCGTTCTCATTGTTATGTTGGAGTGTTTAGATGAGTACACCAATATATGAGATGAACTGCCCAGTGGTTTCCAAAATCAGGGAGCCCTCCATATAGTTTCCTTTCTATTGGGGTGAATTTTTAATTGCTAATATTGGATCAAATAGAATTTCAATTATATTCCACATTAACATTCTAGTGTGATAACGGTATGGTTATGGGTACTTTCCCAAACAAATATTGCGATAACATGTCTGTTATTATTTAGGGAAGAATTGATGAGCATAATTAAAATAAAATTGTACTTTAAGACTATAAATTCACTGTGTCTCCCACCTGTCTTAAGTAATGTTGTTTATTTCTGGTGTAGATTTGCAGTTTGTATCTCCCCCCCCCCCCCCGCCACTTCCCTTGCCCACCAAGCATTTGCAGGTACTTGTAAACAATCTTAAAAGACAATAATCTATGCTTATTTCCGTTTTTTTTTCAGCATTGCCGACTAAAGATTGTTTGCGTACATTCACTGCAGTCATTCTTCTGCTCTTTTTGTATCTTGGATACTGTATATACTCAGGGCTTCAGAAAACGGCATCTCCATCACAAATGTTTATGGAAGATACGGTCCACGAGTCCTTGGCATGCATCTTCCCACACGTGGAACCACATGACCCATCAATACTGAACCTTCTCCACAAAAGTCCAAGAAACATAGAGTGCGATACCTCCATGGAGGAAATCACTTACATCAACGATGGAAGTATTATTATCAACGAGTCTAAGACCAAGACGCTTTTCCCCGATTCCAGCGTCCATTGCAGATATCAATTATTGTCCATGAATCCTAGAGTCGACAGGCTGGCTTACGGAAGCTGGAGCAATAACTTTACGAACGATGCTGTCCTTCCGAAGGAAGCCGAGTTCTTACTTGTGGTCTGCTATTGCAAGGACAAGGTCAATGTCGTTTCCAAGGCGTATTACGCGCTTGTCCCTGACCTGGAGGAGGCCAATGTCATGAAGAGCACGCTGCTGAGGAAGCGGCAGGCTGAGAGGTCACCGAAAGAGACGTTGAGCGTCATCATGGTAGGATTGGACGGGGTGTCCCGGAACCAGTTCCTCCGCTCCATGAACAAGACGTACCCACTTCTGATGAACAGCTTCAGCACGTTCGACATGACGATGTACACGCAGACTGGGAAGAACACGTTCCCAAACTACCTGTCCCTATTCGGCGGGATGACGGAGGAGAGCCTCCAAGACTGGTGGAACTACTCCAGCCACTCGGACACACTGGACTTGGTTTGGGACGAGTTCAACAAGGCTGGCTACCGGACACTGTATGCCGAGGACTGGCCCGACGTGGGCGGCTTTCATTATTTGAAAAAAGGATTTCTTGTTAAGCCAACGACTTTCTTTAGCCGACCAATAAGTCTAGCCCTTGACAAAGACCCGGGTAGAGTAAAGTCTGGCCACAACTGCGTAGGGGGGAAGCCGGAGATTAGTTTTCATCTCGACTACGTGAGTCGTTTTTTGGATACGTTCCCATACAAACCCATTTATGCTACAGTATTCTTTACTAGACTGACCCACGCAGATATGGCCAATGTAGCAATCTTTGACGACTATCTCTATGAGGTCTACAATGCCTGGCTTTCCAAAGGACATCTTGACAGGACGTTGCTTATAACGTTTTCAGACCACGGCCCGAGGTACGGGGCCATCAGAGAAACATTCAACGGAATGGTGGAGAGCAGAACCCCTTTGGCGTTGTTTACATTTCCCAGATGGTTTTTAGAGAAATATCCCGAGGTTGCTAGGAACCTAAGGACCAACACTGCACGACTAACTTCTCACGCTGACACGTACGCAACTCTGCTGGATCTTCTATATTTTCGCAGTTCTCTCCCTTTGCAAAAATCGCCCTTCAAACGGGGTCTCAGCTTGTTTAATGAAATACCCGCAGACAGAACGTGCATAGATGTTCCCATTCCTTCAGAGTTTTGCCTTTGTGGACAAAGAAGTTTGAGCAGTATGGACACCAAATCCCTACTCTCCAGGCTTCTTGTCAAGAATGTACTTAACATGATAAACCTCAAAACCGACAGAAACCTCTGCGCAGAGCTCACCCTGGAGAGTATTCTCTTTGTGGTGCAGGTCGATCTGCAAGGGAGCGCCCAGCAAGAGACTAGAGAGAAGAACATATACAAAGTCAGACTCAGGACTTTGCCTGGCCTTGCAGTGTTTGAGGCTACGGTCTTCACCAACGGGGATCCCCCAGCCATCCTTCCGGACGATTGGAGCGTGGAGGTGGCCAAAAACATTGACCGACTGAATCTTTATAACGAGCAGGCGTATTGCTCCAGGGACCCCAAGCAACGCCCCTACTGTTATTGTAAAAGCTTAAAAACTAATTATGGAAACAGTACACAACAGCCAACGTCGAGTCTATAACTTTCACTCGCAATACTACGTATTTAGTCTGTAGGCCTACGACTGAACATTACTATAATTCATTTAAAAGGCTCATTCTCTTCAACTTCCATATTTTTTTAATTACATTAATCTACATAGTCCTGTTATTTCTTATAAGATGATATTATATTACTAGATGATGTGCTATGAAAAAGGTTCTTAAAGGCTACTAACAATTTAATGAATAAGTTTATTTTTGTTTTAGAAATGAAACATGTAATTCGTAGGTATATAATTCAAAAATGTATGATTCACAGCATATTACCTGGATAATCATTGGCCTTGAATAAGAAATTGGACCTTCTCCAAAACATCAAACAGATGACATCTATTTGTCTTACCCTGCTATTTGTTATCTTACCCTCAGCCGTCATGACAATACAATTATATCGGACTAACTTTAGACCTGCAAACGAATCTTTTGTATAGCTCATAGATTCTAACGTTTGTGCTGAAAAGATTGAAGCCTCCTTTCCTACCAGACCGGGGGCCCGCTTCTGAGTTTTTGTTTCTACACAAACTCCATTGGAATTTATTATTTTTTTTTTTATCTTTTTTGTTGTTTTCTTTTAACACCTATTCATGTTACATGTTAACGAAACCAGTGACTACAATAAAAAAAAAGACTTCAGAGTGCCTTGTGTTATAAGTTAATGCTAATGGCTTTTCACAAAGCTCATATTAACTCACTTTGTCTGGCTAAGCGTTTTCTGCACGTTATTTCTCCCACAACCAATCAAGTTGAAAGTTTGGACAATTATTTATTGTACCTGCATGAAGAATCAATTTAAAACAAAATAACGAACTAGTTAATTAACTATTGGTAATTTATTTTTTTATTTTTTAATTTGATGTCGAACAAGAGAACAAACTTGTACTTGACAGATGTGTTGGCATTTGTTGAATTAATTCCCTTTATTCTTTGTGTAGAGAAGTAGGTCGTAGCGTAAAAATTGTAACTATTTATATAACTATAAAACCTTCTATTTTCATAAGCACTTCGATGGCTCAGTGGTTAGTGTATTGGCTTGAGTAGGCTTGAGCACTAGAGTTCTAATTCAAGACGTAGAAAGTTTTAAAAAGTGATCTTGGAAACATTCACACTACCATTCTTTCTGTCCCTCTCCTCTTCCCAACTGGTCCAGACAAGTGATAAGATCAGAGCGCATTGAGAAAGCTAAAAGCATGAAATGGCGCTCAACTAAAACAATTGGAATAAATATTTCTTATCTTACAAATTTGTAGTCTAGATCTATTTAACTTTATGACTGATTCATACCAATTGATACAATTACACTTAATATAAGAGATTAGTAGTTAAGATCTATTTAACTTTATGACAGATTTAAACTAATTGATACAATTACACTTAATATAAGTTTTGGTTGTTGTTTTTTTAAATTAATTTATTAATTTTGCTTGTTTTCGTATATAATTGCCCACATACCACCACTCGCCTCCAATGTTTCTGAGACACTTTGAGAATAACTAATTTGTGCCTATCACAGACCTATATATGTTTCTTGATTTGGTCCCTACCTCTACTTAGTCACACACTTTTGTATGTCTGTAGATGCAAATATTTACACATGGCTCTCGGCTTGACCTTTCACCTTACCGAGCACGTGTTATGCTATCATTTGTCTACATTAAACTTAGGTCGCTTGTTTTATTATTATTATTTTTTTTTTACTTAGCTGCTTATTACCAAGTAACATAGAACATAACAGTTTGTAATTTGATTTCCCCAGGTGTGTGTTTTGGCTATTATACTTCATTAACTGTTATGCCCAGGTGACACTCTCTCACGAGTTGTGTTACGGGAGGGAATAGCTGAACGTCTGATGGTTTTTATTTGTGTGTGTGTGAGGGTTGATAGTTTGTCAACGATGGATGATCTTAATTAAATTCATTTCTAGAACTCGGCATTTCCTTGTAAGCTTTTATATTTCTGCAAGTAAAAATATAACATTTTATTACAATGATAACAGAGACTAGAGAGTCGATCTGTACTTTTTCTATTATTGTAGACATAACTTACAGGAACTTTGAATGAAGAGATTTTTTAAAAGAAAGACTGATTAGTAGCTGTTGGAATACTTAAATTATTATTAATATGAGCAATACAATTTAGAAGGGGACAATCACAGAAAATATTTGGGTATAGTATGGTTGGAGAATAGAATAACACATCTGCTAAAAGGAAAAGTTCATAACAGTGAGCTTACCTTTTCATTAGCCAACCATTTTGAGACAGTGCAACGTTAAGTCCTGTCTGTCTCTAGATCTATGTTAGAGTAGTAACAAATCAAGAGCTTTGAGAAGAAAAATGTAATGGAAACTAGCTGTGTTCGAGGTGGAACTACCAGCTGTGTTGGAGAGGGAACTACCTGCTGTGTTAGAGGTGGAACTACCAGCTGTGTTAGAGGCGGAACTACCAGCTGTGTTGGAGTGGGAACTACCTGCTGTGTTAGAGGTGGAACTACCAGCTGTGTTGGAGGTGGAACTACCAGCTGTGTTAGAGGTGGAACTATCATCTGTGTTCGAGGTGGAACTAACAGCTGTTTTAGAGGTGGAACTACCATCTGTGTTCGAGGTGGAACTAACAGCTGTGTTAGAGGTGGAACTACTAGCAATGTTAGTGGTGGAACTACTAGCTGTGTTAGTGGTGGAACTACCCAGCTGTGTTAGAGATGAAACTACCAGCTGTGTTAGAGATGGAACGATCTATGCCGTTACACTACTGATTCCTGATACGAATATAGTTTTAATTGATAAAATACCAAGATACAGTTCACACCTGACCTAAAATAGTGCAGTCATACTAACCTTAAGAATCTTAAGAAAAGGCGCTCACCAGGCCTAGATTGGGTACACACCAGAATAGAAATAATGCACACACCAGAATTCAGTAAGGGCGTAGACCAGAATTCAAGATAAGGCACACACCAAACTTACAACTGACCCTGGCGCAAACAAGTGACTAATAAGCCATACCCACCAGACCAAAAGATTGGGCACTTTTTCTTGTATAAAATAAATTGAAGAAACATTGGAACAAGTTCCCGTTCATTGTCTGACTTTGAAAATATAAAAAAAAGTTTTTATAAAAACAGCAGCCAGTAAACCATCGTATTGTTTATTTCCTGGAAAGAAACATAGTTTTATAGGTCGAATAGTTATAGACTGGTATAGAAGCAAAAATTAATTAATTTCTAAACCATAAGGCCTAACAATTTAAGTATATTAAATAGAGAAAAAAATGGGGTATTACAGAACAGTATTTCTAAGATAAACGTTAGAAACAAAGCATTGTCATAGTCCTATAAAGTATAGACTTCTAGACTTTGTGTAACTAATAAATACAAGTTTTAATGGGTAGATATAAGCCATTAAATCATAGTGTACATACTTACATAATAGCGCTGTGCTTCTTCTGTGCGATGTGGTACTAGAGACAGAACATTGTAGTCATTTGTCCTTAGTCAACACTCCTACTTGCAGTGGGGTAGCTAGGGATTTTGGGGCCCATGGTGGCTTGACCTCTTTAGGAGCCCCTGCATTTTGACATTCGACGTCATTACATGAGATAATGGCGTAATATTTAATGTAAAAAAAATATTTCGGACACACTTTTGGGGGCCCTCACAAATGGAGGCCCAGAGGGTTTTCAAATTTTGACCCCCCCCCCCTCCCTCTCTACCTAGCTACGCCACTGCCTACTTGTCCAGGTTTAACCACACCTTTTGGTGTTTGGTATTTACCTCCAGTGCAAGGATTCCCAGCCTACAGCCCTCGGGCATTACATCGGGCCAGTCGAAACGTTCACCCACATTATATAATAAAGTTGAAAGGCTGAGTACGATGAGCTTTGACTATTTAGTTGTTATTCATGTGACCCGTGACAAGTATGTTTAATATTCATATGATCCTTAGGACGAAAAAACGTTGGGTACCAGTCTTTATAAGATTTTATCACTGGCTGTAAGCGTAGAGATTTGCACCTAGGCCAGTCTCCTTTTACTTAAGGATGCAACAAGGTTTACGTCCAGGGTTTCTTTTAATTTTATGTTTAAATTTTTTTTAAAAAATGAAGTAGATAACTAGAAAAGAAAAAAAATCATTAGTTTTCAAAAATGTTTTCTGCCGTTTATTTTAGAGTCGTTGGTTTAACTTAAAGCACTTGACCCGAGGGGGTTTCAGGTTCGTTGAAAATTGGGATTTAGAAATTTTGGGATTTATAAGAGCGTCCCTGAGTCCACCCAACTCTTAAGGGTACATGATATTAATTTGTGAAAGTAAAGGCGGTTGGTCGTTGTACTGGTCCCATGACAGTCTCGTTAAATGTTGCCTCTCAAAAAAATAAACAAATGACCATTACATCATATGCCCCATAGATTGCAAATTCTGAAAGGGGTACTTTATATTTTGTGTTTGCTACAAATATTTCTGATTACAAATAGAACAAAAGTCTTATGTTATGAATTGAACACCTGGTGTGGTTTGTTCGTTACCATGTGATCTATTCTTCTCTCTTTGTGAAGTAAGGCTGTTGTGATGGTCTCAAGAGGTGAGTGAAGCTGGTAGCAAAGTTCCATTGAGTTTACCATGAAAAGTTGATTTATTTTGTATTACATAGCTTATATCAACTCTGTCTATCTGTCTGTCTGGTACAATTTTGTACACGTTATTTCTCCAACTCTCATTCTCGGATCAAGTTGAAATTTTGTACAATTATTCGTTGTCCCAAATAAAATGTGAACCAATTTTTAAAAATTCATTAATTAATCAATTCGTGGTAATTAATTAATTAATTTTGATAAAGAAAAAGGAAAAATCCATTTTACAATATCGAGATATATGGATGTAATTGTGCAGTTCTTTCCCCTATATTAGCTTGGTTAAAATTTTTTGATATTAATTTTTTGTTTGGGCCCTTTTTCTGTTTTGGTTTATGTTATTTTGCTAATTTCTATTTTGTCTTTACTCTGATTTGATTAGCTAAACGTTTTCGATCATATTTTTGTTTCAGTTAACGATAATATTATTTATGTATTCTTTTTTCTTAAAGAGTATTTTATTGACTCCCATTGCTAGCTTACCTAGATAAGAAGAAAGGGGAGTCAACACTGCCAAACCATAAATAAACGCAGTTATTCCGCTTGAAAATTTCCAATCAAATCAATCGAAATCTCCATCAATGAACTAAATCACGTGATTAGTATCAGCTAATTATTAATTATTTAAAAGGGCATTGTCTTCAGCTCATAAAGTGAGAACCCTAGTATTTTAATTATTTCTATTGCTGGGGAAATAAGACTAATTGTTACCTGATGAGATCGATATTGTTTCAATCATCTCAAGAGGAAGAGTTACAATCACTTGTACGTCGTGAGGGGTCCAGGGAGGAGATTATTTAGACATTTCCTTCCATGTTTTTCTAGGACGCTGAAGACGATGTGTGAGTAACAAATTCTCGCTTTACCAATCTGATCTTCTCTCTTTCTGACCTTATAGCTGTGGGGGGTTAATTAATGATGAAAATTGCATTTATAAATTGTTTTTTTTTTAAATCAGTGTCTGTATCGTGTATTAAAATCGTTACAAAATGCCAGACTGACCTGCGGCTTCTCAGCCTGTGGGTTAGTCCAATAGCTCGCCGCCACGTCACTGGCCATGACGTAAGGCACGAGCTATTGGGAACTAGCTGTTGGTCTAATCTGCTCACAGGCTGCGAGGTCAGAGGTCAGTGTTCAGGCATTTCAAAACACTTTGTCTCGCTTTAACTAGCCAACAGGGGCCACCCTCGAGTTTAACGTATACAGAAATATCACATTATTAGTATATTAATCTGACTTTAATGTTAATTATTTTGTATACTAGTAGAAAATGCTATGGCTATTCTTTGAACCTTCAATTTTAGCCAAGTATATTATATATATGCATGGCTTTTTTATGTGCCGGCACCTTATTGAAAAAATGATGACTTTTCTCGTATTTTAACTTATATTATTAATTTTTAGTAGTTAAAAGTTAGGCAATCAACTACTGAGTACCGGCACCTAATCACTGAGTACCGGCACCTAACCACTGAGTACCGGCACCTAATCACTGAGTACCGGCACCTAATCACTGAGTACCGGCACCTAATCACTGAGTACCGGCACCTAACCACTGAGTACCGGCACCTAATCACTGAGTACCGGCACCTAATCACTGAGTACTGGCACCTAATCACTGAGTATCGTCACCTAATCACTGAATACAAAAAAATCACAGCATATGTTTTATTATAAACAATGCAGACGCAATGTTTCAACTTGATCCGAGAATAGAAAGTGAGAGGAATAACGTGTTCAAAATTTGCATTCGACAGATGAGACAGATGAGTTGATGTTAGCTTTGTAAAAAAGATGTGTAAAACACAATAAAATATGTATAGAAAATGCACTGAAAAAAATTAGGATAATAGCCGGGTGACAAGTGAACACTTCATGAGAGACACAATTGTCCAAATTTGGTAGGTTTGGGCAAACGACTGTGTGCGCATGCCTGGAAAGCGCGGGTGCGGGCGAGGGGGCGGGTGGAGGGTTATATGGTCGGCGTGCGTGCATCGCGTCCCTCATGGTTGGGCGACCTAGATAATTATATATACAGATGCTTACATCTACAGCTGTGCATGAAATACGTAAACATGTTTAATATTTATTTACACTGTGGACTTTATACAATTTAAAATGTTACATAACAAACATCAGATATTCTATAATTGTAACAAGATGCATATTGTATTCATCGGAATACATTAAGCAAATCAATGTTTAAAAAAGAATAACAGTATTATTAGAGGAGAAATACATTGGGGCTATTGATTCAGTCGTAGGGACTAAACATAAACTACTGGCTAGAATTGTACAGTACACAGCTACACATGTAAAGCTCAAAACAATTCGGAAAGACACAGACAATATATGCGGCTCCCAAATTACCTCAAAAAGTTTTAATGCGGCCCCAGATAAAAAAAAAGATTGCCCATCCCTGCCTTAGACCACATGCCTCAATACATTCTAGAATACTTTGAGCTAGCTGTATGAGTTTATTAACTTATTTAGATTTCTTTGCTTTTAAAACTGTTTTGTGTTTGCGGTGCTCCTATTGTGCCTCGTGTATGTTTACAGTGCACTATCAACTAGATTACAATTATTTTTGATCTAGGTCACTTTATTGCTGCTTATCTTGCCTGTCGGAGTAACCTAGTTGGTTTTCACGAGCTATATATGTACTCTCTGTAAGCACTGACAGTTGACGTAAACTGACTAATCACCAATGGCATTCAATGCTGTATGTCCCAAGCAAACTCAAGCAAGATGCAAGTCCAAGAACTTTTAGCTACTTATTGCGCTTAATTGGCAACGGTTCTCAACTTTTTAAACTAGACGACCACTTTTTTTTTATACCATTTCCCATTTGGCGTCTATCCCCAACCGTTATTTTTGTTCATAAGCTAAAGTAATCTCAATCCTGATGTAAATATCGGATAGGAATTGCCAAAGGTCTATGTGAAATCCGGAAATAATGCCTAAATTATATTCTTGTATTATATCTTTCTCTGTATAATTAAAGTTCAAATAAATGAAATTTTATCCTCGACTTACTTTTATTTGCTTTCTTTTTATTTCTTATTTACCATATCGATGTGACATTCTTAGGTGACAATTAGAAAAGCAAGGCCAAGGTCTGTTTTATTGAAATAATACTGCTGCGACAGTCTAAGCATGTTCTAGTTTCATCATCATCAAACTCCATTTGAGTGAGGGCATGAGAGGCTCAAATCCTCTCTTGCAAAAGCCCTGGACAGAAACCCTGCTGTCTGGCGTAGTGCATAAATGTCGCCATACAGGTCGAGTTTCATCAGATCAAGACAGTCTTTGCAAGATCACAACGAATTTCCTCCTTTGCCTTTAGTCTTGTACTGATCATTAAAACGATGAAAGACAGTTTCACAAAAATTAAAGAAAAGGCGCAACACAGATATAACTGGATATGACTTCAGACACATGATCCAGATTTGTGTAATTGTTTTAACTGATATACTGTAACTGATATAGAAGAGAAATCATTTTTCGCTTACTTACTTAGAATTAAATCCTCCCGCAGCGTTGGCCGGTGAGCTGTCTCCATTGATGCAACGTCTCAAGTCTCTTCCCGCCTGGTGTCCACTTTTCTGACGTCCTCCTTGAAAGTGTAGCGCCATGTTTTTCACTGCATTACTACTAATGAGTCCAATACACTTTTCCTGTGTAATCAGAAGAAACACAATATGACATTTCTGACCAAAAAAAAATCTTCAAAGGACTCTGATGTTATTGTAAGTCTCAGCCTTCTTCGCTTTGTTTATCGTTGTACACAAACACAAACAAGTAAAAGATTTAATGCTTACACCAAAGACGGGTGCAGGCAGCGAACAGAGTACTTTGATCGATCTTCGGTAAACAAAGGCTTTGTCTGTGTTAGATGTGACAAAATAAGTAGCTTAAGCTTTTGCCTTCGTGTTCTCGTAACACATTGCATCCTTCCTCCCCGCCCAATCTTTGGACTTGAAAACAATGTCATATTAATTGTCGTCACAGCTAATGTAATTGTGTTGATCTAATTGTATTCATTTAATTGTGTTGGTGAAATTAGCGTAGTTGTAGTTGTCAATGTGATACTGTTAAAGTTAAAATCTTAATGTTAACTGGTTGATCTTAAGGTTAGCGTTAAAGTAAAGGTTAAAGTTAATATTGATGTGTTGACATAAACACTGATGTTAATGTGTTGATGTTAAAGTTGTGTGTGTTAAAGGTGTTGCTAAGGTGTTGATATTAAAGTGTTAAAAGGTTAACATTAAATTACACGTTAAATTTTATGTTCAAGTGTTGATGTTTAATATGGTGTTAATGTGTTGATGTTAAAGTGTTGTTGTTAATCTGATATTAAATGTGATATTAATGTTATTTTTAGTAGAGCATATGCTAAAGTTAATGTTAAAGTTGATGTTATTAAGTTGATGTTTTAGTGTTGATTTTTTAATGATGACATTATATTTTATGTCAAATTGTATAATGAAATTTGGATTTTAAAATGTTGATGCCAAATTTCATTTTAACTTGCTATTAATGTGTTGTCTGTCTGTATATTTGTGTAGTACTTCTGATAAGAAAGAGAGCAGCAAATTAACAATTATAATGAAAATGGTCTTTTAGTTGTTATGTTGTTTAAATTTTGTCAATAGTTTATAATGTCCGTTCTTGATTAATAATATTATTAAAACCTATTCTAAGTTTATTGTTAAATGTTAAAATGTTTCTAGTAATATAAAAAACCAAATAACAAAAAATGGGAATGTAACGTTTAACACGTAATGTATGGAAAGCGTGGTCGAGAGGCTAAGTGCGCTTGAACTTGGCTTGTCTCGGCTACCTAGAAGGGTGCTCGAGGTTCGACAGAGTTGCGTTTACTGAGCAGCACGGTAAACCAACTCCTAGATACCCCCACCGGACCAAAGCGCTCTGAGCATGCTATAAGCATTAAAGTAGCGCTATATAAAAGCTATAATAATAATGTGTGAACAAGAAGCTCATGTTATTGTCTTATGTGTTGTTCGCAATAAAAATCTCTTCAGTACTGAATACAAAAGTCATGTTATTAGGAAAGATACGCCTCCTTTCAACATGTACCACAGCAGGTTTGAGTCTACTAACTATCATACTCTACTATCCTTGAGTCTACCAACTATTATACTCTACTATTTTTCAGACCTTTCGATCTATGGATCCTATGATGTAAATCCCATCAGTTTCTATGACACTTTAATGTCCCAATGCATGTCGTAGAGTTGGGCTGGACTTACAAGGGTTTAGCAAATCAAAAATTCAAAATCATTCCTCTGCGTTACTAATAACATACACCCCCCAAATTCAACTGTATGTCTCCCTCCTCCGTACCTTGAAACAGATAAATCACCTCCCCTATACGTTCTCTATAATCTAGTTTACAAATACAACATGAGAGAGACATTCATGAAAAGGTGGGGAAGGGACGGATAAGTTTGTGTTAGGAGTGCAAACTTTAGACTGCAATAGCTGGGTCTGTCCTTTGCACCAGATTGGTTGAGGATTGGATATCATATTACTGAGATTAAAAAAAATAGGAGGACAGACAATTGAAGAGGGCAAAGGTTAAATTCAGATGAAGAACTTTGATTGAAATAAGCACCTGTTCCTTTAAACAAATTTCTCTCGTCTGTTCTGTTCTGTGTTGGCGTCACCAAGTTCTTCCAACTGGATATTTTCTTAATTGTGCTGTAAATGTTCGAAACTAAACTCTGATCTTACAAGCATAAAATAAAAGTTTGTCCAATTTTATCACGTGACCATCATGTGTAAGTAGACCCTAAATAATTCAGCCATTTGTTTTTTCTTGAACTCCTTCTTGAGAACTCCTTAGACATATGTCGTTATGTTGGTTACAATTAAATCATATGTTGGTTTTTTTAAAGCCCCTTTTCAAATATGGAAGGCGGGGTGGCTGAGTAGTGAAGCGTTTTGGCTTCGAATCCTGGTGAAAACTGGGATTTTTTTATTTCAGGATCTTTAGGGCACCTCTGAGTCAACCAAGATATATTGGGATTCTGACTTTATTTGGGGAAAAGAAAAGACGGCTGGTCGTTGAACTGGCCACATGAAACCCTCGTTAACGGAAACAGATAGCCTGTACATCATATGCCCTATAGACCGCATGGTCTGAGAGGGGAACTTACCTTTCAAATACGAAAATGTCTATATGTGAACATTTTAAATATTGAAAAAAGTCTAAATTTTCAGTTTAAATTTCAATAATAATAAGCTGATGTAACCGGAATATCACAAGACACGCAACACTTTCGGTCTATTTGATAGTTTCAAAACGATACAATTTGATCTTTCATCATAGACTCCAAATAATTGGTTAAGTTTGACTTTAACTTGTTCGATATAGGTCCGGTTGGGTTCGCGACAAGGCTGGATCCAGAACCTGGAAAAATGTTCACCTTTTCACGCTTCGCAAGCCATGATTAAACCCTTGTAAACAAACGTAAAATTAAATAGAATCTAGAGATTCTTAGATTTTGTAAGTGGCACAGATAGAATGATTGTACTTTCGTAATGTAACGAAACAATTTTAAAATATTTTTAAAAATTAAATTATATCATAATGGACGCCATGCTGAAAAGAATTATTTTCATCAACTAATCTAAACATATTCCACCAGTGATAAGCAATATTCTCATTTCTATTCATAGTACATCATACAGACCCAGGGAAGGATATCTATGGAGTCTCTAACAGTCCAACTCCATTTTAAAAACTAACAAGAAAAAGCAAAAAATAATATTAAAAAAACAAAACTTATACTTTGTGTAATTGTATCAATGAACCACATTCACCAATCGTAAATAAACACATTTTGCCACGTCATAATATTGATAAAACAATGAAAATACGTATCAAGTGACAGCCTTTATAAATTACATAATTTGTATTAAAGATATAGAGAATCACGTGGCTAAATAGTGTTTGTTTACGATTGGTGAATGAGGTCCATTAATTTTGGATCAGTCATGTGATTAATTTGTAATAGAGCTAGACTAATAAAAATACATCTGTGCCATTAGAAATATCTTTCCCAATTGTTTTTGATTAGCACAATGTCATGCTTTCTCAATACGCTATGATCCTATCACTTATCTAGACCATTTGGTACAATGAGGGCGGGTGCGAGGTAGCGGTGGTATAACGGGAGGGCTATATGGGTGAATTTTACTTTAAATTGATTTTTAAAAGCATTTAAAAAGGGTGTGGAACACATTAAATTTGAACTCTTGGCTCACGCCTGCACTAATCTCTCTGCTAGTGAGTTACTTAGGACTTTATAAGATTGTATTGTTATATATTGTTTGCATCAATTTAGAGCAGCGACCTATACATGGGGACTAATTCAGCTTATACCACCACTCCAGTACAGTTTCTTTCCCTTATTTGAGATGCTAAACAAAATAATAATTACCAATAATTATTTGACGAATTGGTTAATTTTTTTAAAATTATTATTATTGATTCCTGTGTTGTCAGGTAAAATAAATATTTGTGAAAAATTTCAGCTTGATACGAGATTGTGTAGCGGAGGAAAAAATGTGTATAAACTTTTGACCAGACAGAGTGAGTTAATTAAAGCTTGGTAATAAAACACGTTTTTCTTTTTTAGATTGTGGAGGCTATGAGGGTGTGATCTTGGGAGAATGCGACGTTATGCAATGTTAATGATTAGCGTTTAATATCTTATCACTGGTAGCAGTAACATCTGTAAAGAAATAAAAAAAACTTTCCATTCTTAATTATAAAAACCAAAAAGGTTTTCAACCGTTGCGGCTATTCCCTTTTAAGCATGCTTTAAAATATCGTTAAACCGGATATTTAATAGGAGACAGACGGAACGGATATACAAACAGACAGACCACTCAAAACTAACGTTTTTTTGTTCTACTTTCAGAACCTCTAAAATCAAAACGTCTGTCATGTCACTCTAGTCAGACTATTTGCTATTCCTGCAGCAGATACATTTTATAAACAGGTTTATTTTTTTTTATATCTAAGGTAGTTTTTCTCTGCAATCTCAGTTTTTTTAAACTTAAGTTCGCTTTCTGTTGTGAACGAGTAGACGACGAAAGAGTCATGAATCTGTCACTGTTTGGGTTAATCAAATGAATGGAGATATCTGTTTTTTTTTTAGTTCTAACACTATAACTTCTTCCACACTTCCGCTGCTCATAACATTAGCTACTATTTATACTTACAGGCCACTGTTAAGAGTTTTCTGACTTTCAAATCTTCATGTACACTTAGGCATTAAAACTCGGTATGTTTCTAAGCATTAGAAAAGAAGAACACGAGTAGGTTCCCTTATCTACACCTAAGACACAGTGGCGTCACAAGGGTCGGTGTCACCAGGCGCGTGGTAGCTCGTGTTGTCACCCCTCCCTCCCCTTTACGACACTCTCCCAAAAATGTCCTCAATGAAAACTATTGTTGGTATTTTATTTTCTTGAAACGTGTGACAATTTCACAACCTATTCATTGATTGTGGCACTTTGAAATGGGTGTCGGGTACTTTAAAGTTAGGGTTAGGACAATTCATGAATATTCATTCCATCTATATAGTAGATTCACATGTAAGATGATTTAAATTAAAAAATTACATCAAGTGAGCATAATATCATTTTTTAAACTTGAAAGACTTTTGATTTCACAATGTCGGTGTAGCATTTAGGCCTGCCAGTGTTGTTTCGTTAACTTTAATTGTTGACATCCACTTAGACCAGTTGTACACAGCATTTTTCGACAGATGTCACGAGCCATATCAAGACACACAAAAACCTCTTTGACCTCACTATGAAATTGACAACAGAAACTTTAAGATAGCACTGAGTCAAGGACATCGTCTGGACATCGCTGCATACACCAATATATTTTCGTTTGTGGACTCCTTATCACTGAGACATGGGTGAGCGCTGCATGCTTTCTTAAAGGGGTCCAGCGAAATTTTTGATCTTCAGAAACTTGTTTTCCAGGAGTATGCTGGGTAATATTTCGCGAATTAAGAAGATCCAAGTCAAATAACATTAAACAACATGAAATAAAGAAGGGCCGTGACGAGTCAACACTTAATGAGAGAAGTATTTCAAGCCGTAGAGCATGCCAGCTAGAAATGGGCTGGATCTTTGTAAGCGTTCCTCGTTGTATTTATAAGATATGATAAGATAAAATAAGATAATTTTATGGATCCAATCAAATGGAAATTCAGTTTGACTACAATTGACAACCTCAGCGTAACTACTTTACAAAAACAATATGGATGAAAAAATTCGAACAGCAATTATTCACACACATTCACATTCACAACCAGCGCTTTATGAATTTGACATCTATGTACTTCTCGATGACGACAGCTGATCTTGTAACACTCTGACCGAAAGTGGGATAAAGGAGTTTTTAAATCTTTCTGATGTAACAGTGGTTTAATGGGTGCAGGTTGTCTTTAAGAATCGTGAGTATTTGGAAATGCATCTTTCTTGAAAAAGCTCTTCAAGAGATGGTAGCTGTATTTGGGTGATGCTTTTTTAATTAGTCTATTACGTCAATGTCTTTGTGCCAGTGAAGTATTACCATACCAGCAGGTGATGGCAAAGTTGATTAGACTGCTGGTAGTTGCTGTGTAGAAAAGCTCGATTATTGTTTTGTCTATGTTAAATTTTCTGAGATTGAATAGTCGCTGGTGAATTTTCTTGAATATGTTTTAGTAGTGTACATGCTATTGCAGTTTGTTGATGATAGTTGTACCTAGATATTTATATTCTTGTACTTGTTCTATGGTTTGGTTATTTATCTGAATTTAATGATATTACTCTAGTCAAATGTGAATATTCGTTTGTTATGAATCTCATTGCTCTATTTTGTATCTGTTCCAGTTTCTTAATGTTTTCTTGAGTTTAGGGGTTCTAAACAGAGGATGCATATTCTACTATTGACCTAACCAAGGTTAAATAACATTTTATTTTTATGTTCTTATTTGATGTATAGAAATTTCTTTTAATAAACCTAATGCTTTGTTTGATGTTTTGATAGTTTCATCAATATGGGGATTATATGACAGTTTTTTTTCATTTATTAAAACACCTAGGTATTTTGCGTTTTTAGTCTGTGGCCGTCAGGTCCTGAAGAATCGCTTTTAGCTGGCTCCAGTTACTGGATCATCGTCCTGGGGCTTTCGAAGATCAGCCTCCAGTAGTATACTGAAGCGGTCTCCTGAGTCAGCCAGCTTTTCGACATTTAGCTTCTTTGCCCTAGGCAGGCCATAGTTTTTTACTATGGTAAAAAAAGGCCTGATGATACTAAGAAGTAAATAGTCATTTGGTTTAAATCTATGGTATTAAGAGTGTGGTGAGTTAGTTATAGCCAGGGTCATGTTGTTGGGAGTAGAATATACATAGAGCAAGATGACTTGGTTTGTTAACTATTTGATTGCGGCTGGAATGAGGGTGTTTTGCACAGGCATAAAATTATGACTGGGGAGTTGTATTAATGAAATGTGATACAACTCTATTTGGCAAATCATTGATAGAAATATGATTACTTATAGATATATGTTAACAGAAGTTGTTTCAATTGCAACTAAATAAATAATTTACAAGCACATAAAACTAGAAATATAATTAAACAATTTGTGTTTTTTTTTTAAATCTTCGCTTTATACAGAAACTTGAGTGGCCACGCACAATGTTTGACACGTGACCTAAGCAAAAGCCTATATATACATATAGTAACATTATTTATGATACTCTTTCATATCACCAATAGTAGTGGTGAAAAGCTTCCCTTTGAGGCCTTGAGATCTATGGGGCAGATGATGTAAAGGTCATCTGTTTCTGTGGCCCATGGTTAACGAGAGTGTCATGTGGCCAGCCACGCCAAGTAGATCTAGACCAGCCGCCTTTGCTTTTCCCCAACCAATCACCACTAGACTATGCCATAATTCAGTTCACTGTAAATAATTCATAAAATTAAATACAGTTAGTCATCATTGAGTATGAATGTGTACAGGGGCCCTGGCAACTAGCCGAGGCTTAAAGTTACAACCTGACACTGACTGTAACCTCCTTTACATTGGAGTATAGTTACATTGTTAACGGTCACACTTTTGTTATTACATGATAAAATGTTTGTTTTATATGTTTCGGATGTTCCTTCAGAGTTGAAGAAAAATAATTTACTTCCTATTCCAAACCTCCGGCAAATACGACGGGGGCTGGGAGCGGGGAGGCTGTGAACCTGGGACTATCGACAAGTCTAAACGATATTACGCATACCACACGACCACGCAGTCACCCACAACGTTATACTGGTATATTGTTACATTGTTATGTTCATACATTATTAACTGTTAAACTGTTACATTGTATTATTTCATAATTCAGTATATTGATTACTAATTCGATCTATATCTTATCCTTTTTCTTTCAGCTTTAAAATCCAAAATTACAAGCTTAAACAGATGTTTTGTTGTATTAATCTGTACATCCTTTCTTGGACTCCTCGCACTTGGTTATATAAACAGATCCACTGATATGTTTCAAGTTCTACTTTTACAGAATGCATCAAAACCAAATGATTTTTTCCAATCTGTGGTCTCTAGATTTTCCTTAATGCTATTCAATGAAGAGGCCACCAGTAAGTTGGACAGTGGTAGTCAAGAAAATGAGCTAAGTTGTAGTTTTCCACATTTAGACCCTTTTCATCCCAACGTTGTCCGACTAGCCAGACTGGACAGGCCTACGTTGTCTTGTACTGGGGCACTCCCAGATCTGACCTACATTCAAAACAACCAACTAATAGTCAACAAAACGAGGATCAAAGAAAACTTTCCATCGTCTGTCGTGACTTGTAAATATCAAGACGTGATCAGAAAATCGAATAGAGACGTACTATTTGCCTACAGCGATATCGTCAAAGAGTTTAACAGCTACGTTAAGCTGCCTTCAGAGACGGAGTACTTTGTCGTCACGTGTGAGGATGGGTTGCGAGCCAGTACTTCCTCATCCACTTTAAAATCTTATTCCGGAAGTACTAGCTCCAGCCTCGTTACTGTATCATCCACACGGACACTCCCTTTGAATCGTTCGTATGTAAACAATAGAATCACTTTTAGAACTACGTATGCTCCGAGCCCAAAGCCCCAGATTTTATCCAAAGCCTACTACGCACTCATTCCAAAACTGGACAATCTGCTTGAGACCGAGTACCTGAGATCGCAGAAGCGGCTCATCGAGTCATCGCCGAAAGAAACTTTGAACGTCATCATGATTGGCTTCGACGGAGTATCTCGCTACCACTTCATAAGGGCAATGAACAAGACGTACAATCTTCTAGTGAAAGACTTCCAATCTTTCGACATGACGAAGCACAGCCAGGTGGGCAAGAACACCTTTCCGAACTTTCTGGGTTTGTTCACAGGTCAGTCTGAAGAAGAAACACGTAAATGGTGGGATAGTAGAAAAAGCACGGACGAATTTGATTTGCTCTGGAAAGATTTTGAAAAAGCTGGATACCGAACGTTTTTTTCCGAGGACTTTCCGAAAATCGGTGCCTTTAATTTTCGGTTAAATGGATTTTATAAAGTCCCTACAACGTATTACAACAAGGCGTTGAGTTTCGCATTAGATAAAGATAATGATATATGGAAAGCTGGAAGACATTGCATTGGGAATAGACCTGAAATTCTTTTCCACTATGATTATCTGAAGCGCTTCTTGGATGCATTTCCCAAGACGCCTCTTTTCTCCCTCCAGTATTCGACTCGTATCTCACACGACGATGTGACTATGCTTTCATCTGTTGATGAACATGTAGCCAACTTCTACACAGAGCTTAACAGAACAGGTCATCTCAACAATACTTTACTGTTAACCTTCTCCGACCACGACATTCGCTTCGGGAATCTCCGTTACACTCACCTCGGCGATGTAGAGAACCGAACGCCTTTTGTCATATACACTTTTCCAGCTTGGTTTCTCAAGAAATACCCGGATGTAGCTCGAAATCTCAGGACAAACACCGGCCGTTTGACGACCCACTTTGATACGCATGCTACGATTCAAGATCTTCTGTATTTCAAAGCAGGCGGATATAGCCCTATACATAAATCTAAACATGGGGTCAGTTTGTTTCAAGAGATGCCGAGAAACAGAACCTGCAACGAAGCTGCAATCCCACAAGAATTTTGTCTTTGTGGCTACCAAAACTTGCTTAATGTTGACGCCAATTCTGAGCTTTCAGTGTTTCTTTCGGAAATGGTTCTAGCTTTCTTGAATTCAAAGATTGACTACACGATCTGTCAAAATTTAACTATTCATAAAATCTTGGAAGTTCTAAGACTACATGATGTCAATGGTGACTCAGGAGTTGCTAAGTCTATCTTTAAGTTAAAGGTAGAGACTGTTCCTGGCCATGGGGTGTTTGAGGCCGTTGTGGAGTCTGTAGAAAAGAGCACTGGGAACCCCTGGCACAAGCTGTCTAAAGACAACCTTAAAGACATTAAAGTGAAGGAAGGTGTGGACAGACTCAACATGTATCGTGGTCAGTCGGAGTGTGCTGATGATGCTAGAATGAGATTGTTTTGTTATTGCAAGAATTTATTAAAGTCTTGATATTTTAAAACTATCATTACATATATACTACCAAAGTTATCACTATCTAAATCCATCTTTGCACGCAGATGTAATAGGTGCCTTTGGAATGAACAAAACTCCTATAGCGCCAACCAGATAAAAAAGACAAAAACATGAATGGCCTACCTGATAAACAAAACTAAAAACATGGATTGCCTACCTGATGAACAAAAGCTAAAACATGAATTGCCTACCTGATAAAGAAAGACAAAAAAACATGAATTGCCTACTTGTTAAAGAGAGTTAAAAACATGGACTGTTTTCCGTATACTTTTTTTTCTTTTATTCTTACCGAGCTAGAGCGCATTAAAACACGAGCGTAAGTCTTGGTCATACCTGAACAGAGCGAATTCTCACCAGCTCACAGATGTCGCACTGCGGGGCTAAATGGAACATCGTGGTGTTCATCCCGCCATGGCTTACAAGCTGCAAGGGAGCATCGAATTGGTAGATCTGAGATTCAGTTAATTGCTTCTCAATAGGGTCGCTTTGGTCCTCCCTCCTACGCCGCATTCGGCAAGTGCATGATTAGCGAAAATTGAAAACACACAACAATTATATAAACACAAACGTTAATTGATGTTCATAAATATATATTCACTGTTAGCGTGTGTTATTCTTCAATATACCTTACATTAGTGAGTGTGTCACGTGGCTTCATGTATTGTTGCTATGGTGATATATAAATTACAATGTAAAGTGCCAGATAAGTTGGGGTTTTGAATGGAATTTGTGTGCAATGCACACATAAATGTATTTACTGTGACGATTAGTATCGGACATGGTCATGTTTTTGTGAACAAAGATGTATATTTGTAATTTTTATCTTATATCCCTTATTAAGTATGTATATTTTGTAACAAAAATATTTTTTTCGAAATGTGTAGATCTGGTTTTAAAGCGAGGATCGCTTGGACGTCTATACAGACTTCCACTGCTGTCAATATGATGTAACACCAAACACCAACTGAAGCTATTTGTTTATTTTAAGAACAAGAAAGATATAATATTTTATTCTGTAGTACTTGAACAAGTACTTAGTCTTGTCTAGAGGCAAAATTCCATTTTGTTTTCAAAACATCTATTACTTCGCTTCTTTACGCTGCTACGCTATCAGATTTGTGGTATTGGGAACATAAGGCCTAGACAAAAGATGATCTTTTTCTAACAAAGGCTTACTTCTATCGGTATTAAGTTCCCTTGAACGTCGTTAACAATAGCTTGAATTGTTTCCCTTGGAATACATCATTAAGTAAGGCACGAGGAAGTACGTCAAGTAATTTGATATTTACTATTCAGGCCATAGATCTGTGTCACTAAACTAGGCACTTTGGATAACAAATAATTACTATGTATAGACTCAATATTTACACTACACTCAATCTAAAATGAAAAGAAAACATTGGTGACTGAGAGGTTGAATACAGTGGATGTAGTCCAATCTAGAGGCTACAATAAATGAATAATAAGGCTTGTCTTCGAGTCAAAAAATTAATGTAGAATGCAGTATTTAAATCTTATATTAAAACACTATTAAAACAAAAAAAAAACAAATACGGCAAAGCAGGATATGTTTTAGTGGCCTCTTAGAAAAATGCATAACTTTTTAAAGTCTCACGATATTGTTTGAAAATTGATTAAAACAAAAAATTTTTTTTAAACATATGTTACACAAAAAGACTTTTTCTGTTAGTGATGAAATATTATTTCAAAATTGTCTAGTTATGTAGCTTATGAGGACATATAGGGAACCATCAGTGGTTGGACGTTACAATGGCTTCCTAAGTAATACAGATTAAACAACGGATCTATTCACTATTCACCATGTGAGTTATGAAACACAGGCAACATCTTGTTAAAAGTTTAGCCCGCAAACGTCATTTCTATTTGAATCTAATTATAAAAATTAAAAAAAAATACAAACCCATGCCGAAAATAATCTCATCTTTCAACAGTTTTTTTTAAACAAATGATGAAAAAGATGTTAGACTGTTATAAACTGAAGTTTGTTGGATTTCAAAAGTTGTTTTTTATTGCTCCTTTTAAATACAATTTTGATGTTTTTTTTTAGAGACAGGAAGATTCAGCGTTTGACGATGTCTTAAGGCAGGCTAAAAAAATGTTTTACATGGTAGGTATCTAACGCAAATGAATGAAACCAATTCGACAGAGGCCATCTGCTGCCATATAATGCTGCCAGGTACTTTCCTCTATGCCAGTGAGGGCGAAATGGCGCCTAAGTGGATCTTTATAGCGCTTACGGGGGGGCACCTCTGTAACGCCATCCTCCTCTAAGCTCGCAGAAGAAGATCGCCTTTGGCATGCGGTCGTCTCCCATGCGGGATCAGTGCTATTGACTACATACAAATTAATAAATAGATGACATTTTGTTCAATTTACCTTCTCACGCTTCTTTATTAGTGTTTTTCTAATAGGGGGGCGCTGGAGGATTTTTGAAAAGAAAATAATACGAAAAGTGGGCGTTAGTCCAAAAAAGGTTGAAGACTATTGTTCTAGAGCTATAGTCTAGACCTATAAAGTAGGCCTATATAGAGCGATTATGATTAGGATCAGTAGGCCTACTAGTGGGTAATAGTGCGATATGCTGTTCGCATGGGAAACCGATTACTTGTGCGGCTAATTTTTTTTAACATTTCCCAGCCCGTCTACTCCAATCTATTAATTGACAATGACCTAGGGAGAGTTAAGTATCTGGGAGCAGTAGCGCCACTAGGGGAGTGCAAATGGTGCGGTCACACAGTGTGAAACCATTTTAGGGATGACAATCAAGTTGAAAATTTTTTATCGTGGCAAATGCAGACACATCGGAAAAGATAATTATATTAAAATCTCTAGATTTATGCCCAAACATGACATGCCTAGACACGTCTAGATGGTAGTTTAAGTTTAAATGTGAAAGCACAACATTATACCGCTTCTGTCTTAAAGTATAACAAAAGAAACCTGTTCAGGTGATGTTAAGTCTATTTCTAATTTTAATTAAATATCATTGTAAAATTAACAATAATATTTGAATAAATGTCATAAACAGTGGGATTTTATAATAGAATTGACACTCATTGTACATTTGAGCAAAAATCAATAATAGTAGGTAATCAGCTAGCAATAGAGTGTTTATTGGAACATATATGAAGAAAGTTGAAGGGGAAGGGATGACACCCAGAGATACCGACACTGTCTGGGAGGTTTTCATTTTGTTTTTAGTGATCAGTTGGATCTCTACTCTATTATTTAGATGATCAGTTGGATCTCTACTTATTCCAGAAGAGTTAGAAGAGTCTTATCAAAGACGAAGGGTTGTCCTGTTTGCTTTTATGTGAAAAAAAAACGCCAAATGATTTTTTACAATTTTATTAATTTAAACGATCAAATTAAGACTATGGCTTAAATATTTCTGGTCCATAGGTGACTTCGATGGGAGCCGTCTCTGAGTTTGTGTGATAACACAAACTCTATTTGTAATCTTGTTAATTCTATAAAAATATTTCTTTTTGGCAGCCCATCATGAATTGGACCATTGAACATTGCGGTTTTGTTGAAGTATATAATGAAATCAACCTACATGTAATTGCAACATATTACACTCAATCAAAATGCATACATTTTTTTAAATCCATTAAAACAACACTGTTTTTATTTTCTAAGTTACTTTTCAGAAACGTAAACATTTTTATTTGTCTAGATAGTATAGTTATTTTTTACTAAGACTAAGACTGCTTTATTGATCCTTACGGAAATTTGCTGTGATTACAAGGACTCTTTTCTCATATAAAGACAACACAACAGAAAAATACACATAAATAGAACAGACACAACGTAAAGAGTTCATTCAGCGACTACACATAGGCATCTTGGTCCTTTTCATGTTTCCTGATCAACGAGTGGCGGTGATATAGTCTGACCGAGTGAGGTACGAACAAGTTTTTGTATCGCTCTGTTCTTGTTTTGATTGACAGCAGTCGCCCACTTCACGACGACCTGACGTAGTTCTGATGGAGCGGGTGGCCGTTGTCTTCGATTTTCCTTAGACACTTTTGTTCAAAAAGTTCCTTTAAATATGGTAATGTGCTAAGTGTATTTTTTGATGCCCTTTTTATGATGTTTTCTAGACAATTTAGATGAGGCGTTGCCTTGCCAACACGTTATTCCGTATGTTAGCAGATTTTGTATAGTCGCGACGCAAAAAGAATCTAGGATCTTCTTGTTTAGTTTAAAGCTTTTGAGTTTGTATAGAAAAAATAGAAAAAAAATTTGGTTAGATTCATTCAAAATGTAGGAGTTCTTAATGCCCCACCCTGTGTAAAACATACAAAGTGAAAACATTATAATAGGTAGAGTATGTAGTCAACGCAGTGTCTTCATCAATTGGTTTCAAAGCTTATCCTTTTGTTGATAATCGCAATTAAAGGGTGTGATGCTCGTAGACTTCTCGATGTTATTACATCCATTCTCGGCTATTTTACGTTGGGTTTTTTGGCCACTAGAAATTGTAATACAAGTTATAACACGAATTCATATTCATAAACTGTTTTATATGTTACATTAAGAAATAAAGATTTAGTTATATAATACTGTTGTTGTATTGTGATTAAAAGAGGCGGGTGAGTGTTTGAGCGCTTGGCTTCTGAACCGTATGTCACTAGGTCGAATCCTACTGAAGACTGGGATTTTAAAATTTTGGGATCTTTTTGGTGAGTGTGGGGGAGGAGAAGGGGGAGGAAGGAAGCAGATGCTTCTAAATAAAAACGTCGGCTTGAATAAACTAAGAAGTTAGGGTCAATGTGGAATTGTGGGAACTTTATGCAAAGAATCCAGAAGAATTTTAGTACATTATAATTTTAGAAGCGTAAAGCTAGCTATTGGGGTGGGGGCGTCATTAGTCTATGTTCACACTCACTGTCGTTGGATGTTAATACTCCTCATGGCTATGTTACAGTTCGTTGCCATTTTAACCTTAATCCCTTGGATCAAATCCTAGTCAGGAGTTGAATGCATTAGCTCAGGAGTTGACACCTAATCTCTTACTTAATAGAAATCCTTTTCATTCAGAGATTTTGAAAAAAAAAAATTGGAAATTAAAAAGTAAATTTCAAGAACTACTACCGCTGTGACATTACTCAACCAAACAAGAGACTTCAAACTTATATCCTGTATGTGCTTTCAATCTATAATACTCTTTCTTTTAACACAATGGTCTCTCCTGTTTCTATTTTTAACAAAACTTTTTTTTTTCCCCTGTAGGTTATACACAGAGTAGAAAACACATGCCAAGAACCATAATTAAGCCAAGATTGCTTCCTATAAAAATTTTTCATGGTGAATTTTAAAATTCAAAACTTGTGTAATACATGAGCATGGACGATTTAAGTGGATGGAAACTTTTATAGGTTGTAGGATGCCTATAGCCATAACATATGAGTACCAAAACATAATGTTTCTATTGTCATTTATCTTTTAGGTCTAAAAGAAGATGCATAAATATAGGGACCAGGTATTATATCATAGGGTTGGGGTGGATGAACAGTAAAGCGCTTGGCTTTGAAACCGAAGAAAGTCTTGAATTTAAATCTCGTTAATAACTGAGATGTTTTAATTTCGTGATTTTCAAGACTCCCTCGAGTCGAAAAAAACCCAACACTAATGGCTACCTGAGATTAGTTGGGGAAAGTAAAAGATGTCGGTTGTTGTGCTGGCCACATGACGTACTCGTTAAAACTCACTGTCTGTCTGGTCCAAAGTTTGTACACGTTGTTACTCCGACTACCCAATCACGTGATCAAGCTCAAATTCTGCACAATTATTTCTTTTATCTCAAAAAAAAATTATCAATAAAAAAAACAACAAAAACAAACTAATGAACTATTGGTAATTAATTACTATGCTTGTTATCTGGAACATAAAAAAAATAAACTGTACTTGACTGATCAGGTGAAATAAGTTAAATTATAGCCCCCTTTTATACTTTTTCGGTTAAATGTTTTACACATTAATAGATAGCTAAGAAACCTTTTATTTTCATAAGCACTTCAATTGCACAGAGGCTAGAGTATAAGCTTAAGTCCTCTAGTTCGAATTCAGATCTTACAACTTACAACTTATATTTTGATAAAAATATATTTATAAGCCTATCACGGTAACCTCCCAGATACCCCTTCTTTCTCCAAACAAATTAACTTAATATAAGCTTCGTTTTTTTTAACGTATTTTCTTTTAGCATTTTTCTTTTTCTAATATTTTGGGGGAAAAGTTCAGTTAGAGGGGCGTCCATTCTTCAGTTAGAGGGGCGTCCATTCTTCAGTTAGAGGGGCGTCCATTCTTCAGTTAGAGGGGCGTCCATTCTTCAGTTAGAGGGGCGTCCATTCTTCAGTTAGAGGGGCGTCCATTCTTCAGTTAGAGGGGCGTCCATTCTTCAGTTAGAGGGGCGTCCATTCTTTGATGTTGTCGTGCCATCACGTCCTTTGCTGCACTGTCTAGCACGTCGCAATTCCATCGTGGAACCTCAAGACCTCGAGTTCGAATTCAGAAAAAAAAGGTTAGGAGAACGACGCACTAAAACCTCCCTGATACCCTGCACCCCAACTGGTCCATAAAAGTGTGTGGACCATGCTATAAGCATGAAACTTACGCTGAACAAAAACAATAAAAAAAAAAATGTTCAATCTCACAAATTTATTTTTGTTAGTCTACAATACTCTAGATCAATACAAAAAATTAATTTCAATCAACATAAGCTTTGTTAAAAATAAAAAAGTCTTTTTTAATTTTTACTTGTGTAAAGTCGTTTTGAGACACTGAAGTCTGCGTTATTAAATCGGTGGCTTAACAGGGGGAGAATCCCTGGCAGACGTGACAGTATGAAAAAGAGATATTCGGAAGTTCTGCCGTCTACCTGATATGTTAATAATACTGAATAAGAAATCGAGGTCAGGACTGTAAATAATTCAGTATTTACTCTCAAAAGCTCCATATGAAACTTTCAAACGTTGCGAACTGCTTGCAATAGCAGAATGTTTGTATTATACCGGCGTCGACTGTTACTGCAGATTACTGAATGCTAATATTACTGCTAATATGACTGCTGGTATCGCAGCTAATATGACTACTGATATGGCTGCTAATATGACTACTAATATGACTACTGGTATGGCTGCTAATATAATGTAGTTCACAGCTTGGGCTGTGTAGTGTTAGATAGCTAGTTTAGTTAGTTGGGTTACGCACTTTAATGTACTGACAGTGAATGGATATTTTAGAATTACGACATAGACTTTGGGGTTAGAGGTTAAGATTGACTTATAGAAATAAGTTACTGCTAGACTCTTGAGGGGATAACATCGTTTTATAGTGACAGACTAGACTGTGGCCCATTCTGTAATAAACGTTTGTTTGAAGTTCACCTTGAGTCAACTTGGTCATTGAGTCTGTGATACCTGTTATTGTTGTGGCGGATGTTATGTACCGAACTTGCAACGATAATACACTATACAAGGTACGCATGCATCTAGGAGAAATAATCATCTTTAGAAATACTTCAGCTACATCTGACTTACACATGCATCCGTTACAGTAGCCACGGGAATAATGCATTTTCATTATTCTTCGGACTCGAAGACAAGCCTTTTTATTATGTGTAATGACACGTTTATCTTTCTTAATTATAAAAACAAAAAAAATTCCCATTTAAGAAACCAATGCCGTCGCAATTTATTTTCATGCAAAACGATAGTGAAATAGGATTTTTTTATAGCGCTTTAAGTTTTAGAGATGTCAAGTGGCGGAGTAATCGAGAGGCGGACACCTCAAAAGCTATGTTGGCTTTATCCTTCGTAGGCTGCTAAAAATGGAGAACTCACAACCATAATGAAAAAAATCAATCCTGAATAATGCATTTATTTTACACATATAACATTTTTATTACATAGAGAAACACACAGACCTATAGACCATATAGTACTAATTGTAATTGATCTTCGGCTAGCGTCTTACCTGTCCCGAGCCCGGGGAAAAGAATTAAACCTCACCCTTTAAATAAACTTTTTTACAAAAAAGACATTGGTTATGGTGATTCCCTCTCAAGAAGAGCTAATGGCGCACACCATTGAAAGCCCATGGGAAACTTGTGCACTGACAAATTTACGGAAGAATTTTTTTTTAAAAGTTGAATAAAGCAAACTTGTACATCAGGGTTTCCCAAACTGTGTTCCGCGGAACCCTAGTGTTTCGCGAGGCCTGAATCGGTGGTCCCCGAACTACTGGAGTAGTGAAATAGTGAAATAGTAGGCCAGCACGTAAAGTAATCTCTCTGAAAAATAAGCAAGGTGTTCCGCAAAATACTCAGAATATGACAAGTGTTCCGCTAAATAATCAGAATGTGCGAAGTGTTCCGCTAAATACTCAGAATGTGCAGTGTGTTCCACTAAATACTCAGAATGTGCGAAGTGTTCCGCTAAATACTCAGAGTGTGCAGTGTGTTAAACTAAATACTCAGAATGTGCGAAGTGTTCCGCTAAATGATCGGAATGTGCAGTGTGTTCCGCTAAATGATCAGAATGTGCGAAGTGTTCCGCTTAATACTCAGAATGTGCGAAGTGTTCCGCTAAATGATCAGAATGTGCAGTGTGTTTCGCTAAATACTCAGAATGTGCGAAGTGTTCCGCTAAATACTCAGAAGGTGCGAAGTGTTCCGCTAAATGCTCAGAATGTGCAGTGTCTTTCGCTAAATACTCAGAATGTGCGAAGTGTTCTGCTAAATACTCAGAATGTGCGAAGTGTTCCGCTAAATACTCAGAATGTGCGAAGTGTTCCGCTAAATGCTCAAAGTGTGCAGTGTGTTAAACTAAATACTCAGAATGTGCGAAGTGTTCCGCTAAATGATCGGAATGTGCAGTGTGTTCCGCTAAATGATCAGAATGTGCGAAGTGTTCCGCTTAATACTCAGAATGTGCGAAGTGTTCCGCTAAATGATCAGAATGTGCAGTGTGTTTCGCTAAATGATCAGAATGTGCAGTGTGTTCGCTAAATACTCAGAATGTGCGAAGTGTTCCGCTAAATACTCAGAAGGTGCGAAGTGTTCCGCTAAATGCTCAGAATGTGCAGTGTCTTTCGCTAAATACTCAGAATGTGCGAAGTGTTCTGCTAAATACTCAGAATGTGCGAAGTGTTCCGCTAAATACTCACAATGTGCGAAGTGTTCTGCTAAATACTCAGAATGTGCAGTGTGTTCCACTAAATACTCAGAATGTGCGAAGTGTTCCGCTAAATGCTCAGAATGTGCAGTGTGTTCCGCTAAATACTCAGAATGTGCGAAGTGTTCTGCTAAATACTCAGAATGTGCGAAGTGTTCCGCTAAATACTCAGAATGTGCAGTGTGTTCCACTAAATACTCAGAATGTGCGAAGTGTTCCGCTAAGTACTCAGAAGGTGCGAAGTGTTCCGCTAAATTCTCAGAATGTGCGAAACGTTCCGCTAAACTCAGAATGTGCGAAGTGTTCCGCTTAATACTGAGAATGTGCGAAGTGTTCCGCTAAATACTCAGAATGTGCGAAGTGTTCTGCTAAATACTCAGAATGTGCAGTGTGTTTCGCTAAATACTCAGAATGTGCGAAGTGTTCCGCTAAATACTCAGAAGGTGCGAAGTGTTCCGCTAAATGCTCAGAATGTGCAGTGTCTTTCGCTAAATACTCAGAATGTGCGAAGTGTTCTGCTAAATACTCAGAATGTGCGAAGTGTTCCGCTAAATACTCAGAATGTGCGAAGTGTTCCGCTAAATGCTCAAAGTGTGCAGTGTGTTAAACTAAATACTCAGAATGTGCGAAGTGTTCCGCTAAATGATCGGAATGTGCAGTGTGTTCCGCTAAATGATCAGAATGTGCGAAGTGTTCCGCTTAATACTCAGAATGTGCGAAGTGTTCCGCTAAATGATCAGAATGTGCAGTGTGTTTCGCTAAATGATCAGAATGTGCAGTGTGTTCGCTAAATACTCAGAATGTGCGAAGTGTTCCGCTAAATACTCAGAAGGTGCGAAGTGTTCCGCTAAATGCTCAGAATGTGCAGTGTCTTTCGCTAAATACTCAGAATGTGCGAAGTGTTCTGCTAAATACTCAGAATGTGCGAAGTGTTCCGCTAAATACTCACAATGTGCGAAGTGTTCTGCTAAATACTCAGAATGTGCAGTGTGTTCCACTAAATACTCAGAATGTGCGAAGTGTTCCGCTAAATGCTCAGAATGTGCAGTGTGTTCCGCTAAATACTCAGAATGTGCGAAGTGTTCTGCTAAATACTCAGAATGTGCGAAGTGTTCCGCTAAATACTCAGAATGTGCAGTGTGTTCCACTAAATACTCAGAATGTGCGAAGTGTTCCGCTAAGTACTCAGAAGGTGCGAAGTGTTCCGCTAAATTCTCAGAATGTGCGAAACGTTCCGCTAAACTCAGAATGTGCGAAGTGTTCCGCTTAATACTGAGAATGTGCGAAGTGTTCCGCTAAATACTCAGAATGTGCGAAGTGTTCTGCTAAATACTCAGAATGTGCAGTGTGTTCCACTAAATACTCAGAATGTGCGAAGTGTTCCGCTAAATGCTCAGAATGTGCAGTGTGTTCCGCTAAATACTCAGAATGTGCGAAGTGTTCTGCTAAATACTCAGAATGTGCGAAGTGTTCCGCTAAATACTCAGAATGTGCGAAGTGTTCCGCTAAGTACTCAGAAGGTGCGAAGTGTTCCGCTAAATACTCAGAATGTGCAGTGTGTTCCACTAAATGCTCAGAATGTGCGAAGTGTTCCGCTAAGTACTCAGAAGGTGCGAAGTGTTCCGCTAAATACTCAGAATGTGCAGTGTGTTCCACTAAATGCTCAGAATGTGCAGTGTGTTCCGCTAAATACTCAGAATGTGCGAAACGTTCCGCTAAACTCAGAATGTGCGAAGTGTTCCGCTTAATACTGAGAATGTGCGAAGTGTTCCGCTAAATGATCAGAATGTGCAGTGTTCCGCTAAATGCTCAGAATGTGCAGTGTGTTCCGCTAAATACTCAGAATGTGCGAAGTGTTCTGCTAAATACTCAGAATGTGCAGTGTGTTCCACTAAATACTCAGAATGTGCGAAGTGTTCCGCTAAATGCTCAGAATGTGCAGTGTGTTCCGCTTAATACTGAGAATGTGCGAAGTGTTCCGCTAAATGATCAGAATGTGCAGTGTTCCGCTAAATGCTCAGAATGTGCAGTGTGTTCCACTAAATACTCAGAATGTGCGAAGTGTTCCGCTAAGTACTCAGAAGGTGCGAAGTGTTCCGCTAAATACTCAGAATGTGCAGTGTGTTCCACTAAATGCTCAGAATGTGCAGTGTGTTCCGCTAAATACTCAGAATGTGCGAAACGTTCCGCTAAACTCAGAATGTGCGAAGTGTTCCGCTTAATACTGAGAATGTGCGAAGTGTTCCGCTAAATGATCAGAATGTGCAGTGTGTAGCGTTAATGATCAGAATGTGCAGTGTGTTCCGCTAAATACTCAGAATGTGCGAAGTGTTCCGCTAAATACTCAGAAGGTGCGAAGTGTTCCGCTAAATACTCAGAATGTGCGAAGTGTTCCGCTAAATACTCTGAATGTACGAAATGTTCAGTTAAGGAAATCGTTTGGGAACCACTGATGTAAATAATAGAACAAGAAACAAAGACGACAGGATGCGGACATTCACCCACAGAGACCGATGGCGAAATACTGTCGAGGACCTGTTGCTCTACTGTGAGTCAAACGGTTGGAGTCAAGTTAGGTCTTAGTGCTAGCCACGCCCATGCCTAGGGCCGTTACCTATGTATTTCTGTAAGTGAATGTATAGTGTTTAGCAAAAAAAAAAAAGGAAAACTATGACCTATTCATTTCTACGCCTTTCCCAGCCCGCCTCCGATCACCTTTGCCAACGTCCTTTTTTAATTTCGCCTTGGGCTTTCAATGACCAGTCTGGCAGAGATTTATGACAGCTCTCAGCTAGTTAGAATCAAGTGGCAGCATTAAATATGGAATCAGGAAGCATGTGAATACCTGCAGTCAAGTGAATGCAGAGAAATGAATGCCAGAGGAGAGGTCATCGTGATCCAGAATAGGACCGGTTAGTTTCTTTAACCCTTTCGACGCGTGTGCTAGTTTAGCCTCTAAACACTCGCATTGTAAATTCATGTTTTCGTATATTCATTGTATAAAAAAAGCTCAGCACTTTAAGGGTTAAAGCGAGTTGATCAGCTTAGAACGAAGTTAACTAGCAAAGCGAATTGTGAATGTCATTATAGTAGAGATAGAGATCAATGATTCTAATTGGATGGAGTTCTAAAACACACACACAAAAATACAGTTTTTGCGACTAAATTGACATGATTTTATGTTGCTATTTAATGTCAGTACATGCAACAAAGAAATGTTGAAATATGGTGCGTTTTTTTAATGAATCTGTGGATTAAAAGAAATCATTCCAGAGAAAGACGGAAACCATGGCACATTGCATGAGTAAGTCTTGAAGGTAGAAGTGTATAGTGCACTGACTAACTTAGAATGTAAGACTATATAGTAGAAGTGTAAAGTGCACTGACTAACATAGAATGTAGAACTATATAGAAGAAGTGTATAGTGCACTGACTAACTTAGAATGTAAGACTATATAGTAGAAGTGTAAAGTGCACTAACTAACATAGAATGTAGAACTATATAGTAGAAGTGTATAGTGCACTGACTAACATAGAATGTAGACCTATATAGAAGAAGTGTATAGTGCACTGACTAATATAAAATGTAGAACTATATAGTAGAAGTGTAAAGTGCACTAACTAACATAGAATATAGAACTATATAGAAAAGTGTATAGTGTACTGACTAACATAGAATGTAGAACTATATAGTAGAAGTGTATAGTGCACTAACTAACATAGAATGTAGATCTATATAGTAGAAGTGTATAGTGCACTGACTAACATAGAATGTAGAACTATATAGTAGAGGTGTAAAGTGCACTGACTAAAGTGTACATTATACATATAAAGAGACACACTTAGGTGTATACATATGCCGTTTCTCATTATAATCTTTCTTGTTTTAATTTAACATTTATGTATAAAAAGTTTATTTTCTTAAATAAAAAGACAGATTTCATCAGCTGCTTGATTTTTTATTTTTATAAAGCTTATATCAACTCACTCTGTCTGTCCATCTGTCTGATAAAAAATGTGTACACGTTATTTCTCCACACATTCATTCTCGGATCAAGTTGAAACTAAACAAAATTATTCATTGGCATAGACAAACATGAATTAATAAAAAAAAAAAAGCAACCAACTAGTCAAATAATTACTGTTAATTAATTATTTTGTTTGATACAATAAACAACAACAATTAATCCTTCTGTATTCACGTATAGGGCTAAATCTGTTGGGTTTAGTCCCCCGAAATAATTGTTAACGCTACTTCTTCGCGTATTCTCCGATCAAGTTGAGACTTTAAACAATTCTTTTATTGTAGCTAACAAAACATGAGTTTAAAAAAAAACACACCCAAATTAGTCAATTAATTATTGGTTATTAATTACTTTTTAATATGACCATTACATTATTGAAGCGTGGTCGAGAGGCCAAGTGCGCTTGAACTTAACTTTACTTGGCTACCTAGAAGGGGGCTTGAGGTTCGACACCCGACTCGGGCAGAGTTGTGTTTACTGAGCGCCTAAAGGCAGCACGGAAAACCAACTCCTACATACCCCCTCCCCCCCACTGGTCCACAAATGAGATTGGACCAAAAGCGCTCTGAGCATGCTATAAGCATGAAAGTAGCGCTATATATAAAAGCTATAATAAAAATAATATATATATATAGTTTTAAGGGATAAGCTTTGTCCTTTTAGAAAGAGGATATTGTTAATATTTTGATTGTTTTTATATAAGGAAAAAAATCCAGTTCTCTGACAGTAGGTTGAGAAATAAAAATATATAAAAACAACAAACAGAAAAGATATTTTTATTAAACTAAATCGAGTGTAGGGACGCACTTTATTTGACTGCTAGTGAACGCACCATTATAAGAACAGTGATCCAAAAGCGAGACTGGAGATTAGGTAGATAAATGGACAGTTGAGGATTTCATAGAGGTAACATCGTTTAGTATAGTGACTGAGACTAGACTGTTACCGTAAGGAATTAAAACAGTTTTATTCTTCATACCCCTGTTGATTGACTTTATTGTGAAGTGTCTTGATCTGAACGTCTGGTAGATAAATGGACAGTTGAGGATTTCATAGAGGTAACATCGTTTAGTATAGTGACTGAGACTAGACTGTTACCGTAAGGAATTAAAACAGTTTTATTCTTCATACCCCTGTTGATTGACTTTATTGTGAAGTGTCTTGATCTGAACGTCTGTAGCCATGAACTCGCTAGTTATACTAGGCGTACATCAAACACGCAACCTATCGTCTGATCAGTACAAAGTAAACAGACTCAGATTAGACATGTTCGCTACACGAATACGCAATGCACTTATGAAGACAGAATCAGAGCACGACATGAAGCTTGTCAATACAATATGGCTGCCTGGTCGTGCGGTTTGCGCGCTGGACTGTCGTTCAGATCTATCGATTAGTCCAGGGTTCAAAACCTGCCCTCTCCCATTCCCCCGTCGTCCTGCGGGAGGTTTGGACTAGGAAGTAATTATCTTCAACTCTGAAGAATCATCCGAAGTAAGAAGTAAGATTTATGGCTCAAGACTTCAAAGTGACTCTAGAGTCTAGACACTTCACTTAACTCCTTTATCGATATTAAGCTGTTGCTTCATTTCACCAGACGGCATATTTAGCTCTTGTGTTGTCTGCTGGAAACGACTCGTATGTACACATCTTACGTAAATATGAGAACTTAGTAACACATCTTCAAGTGGAAATTCACCGAAGCCTAATTTCCACACAATATAGGTTTCACCAAAAAGTGAACAACTATATACATGAAATTATGCAGCACTTAATTGGGGCTTAGTGGCTGAGTTATGCAGCGCTTGGTTTCCGAACCGAAAGCTCTTGAGTTCCAATCTTTAATTTTCAAAATCAGCAACACGTAATCTCTAATTCAAATCTTTAAATACCTCAGAACAATGCTAGATAATATATTAAATTTCACTGCAAACAAGGTTACATGTTTAACCATGCTCACATCAACAGTATTTAAAGTTTCAACATCACTGCCTGCTTAGGCTATCTGAATAAAAAAATATTAAATTCTAAATGCTAAGATCATAGACAAACAAACAAACCGCACTTGTACACATATTCAAGAGAAACATCGCCAAGAAAGCATCCCAGTGTTTCTTTCTAATGTAAATTTTCCATATTATGTTAAAGAGAAACTGCCTAAGTTTGTGTATAAATTGTTGGCTCTAATAATGTTTTGTTATTTATAATGCAGCGCAAGACACATTTCCTCAGGGATAATAAACTTTATGAATTATCAAATATATAAACTTGATATAAATGTTCCTTAGATCATTGCGGAGACCGTAATGTATGTTTAATGTCCCTTTCACAACCGGAGAGCATTAAAAATTGACAAAAAGTATCAAATGGTATCTTAACCAAAGAACGAAACTTTGCACAATTATTTCCAACTTTTTGTTGTGGGCAAGTCACCGAACAAAATATTGTGTAAGTGTGTGTGTGTGTGTGTGTGTTGTGTGTGTGAGGGGGGGGGGTATCAAGCGACCGTTCTCTCTCAAGTTCAAACTCTGAGTTAGAAGGCGTTAGGAGGAGGTAAGAGAGAAAGAGGGGTAGCTGGCAGTTCAATTCAACGAATGTTACGAGAGTGAGATAAAGATACTAACATTTACAACTAAAACGTATGCTCAGACTAAACAAAAATGTGAAGTGAATGTGTAGTACAGTATTAGTTAGAGATCTCCATATGAGGACCGCAATAATAGACGCTTTCGGACCACTAGTTTCCACGAACCATAGCTAGTGATGGGAACCAAACTAACTTGTAAAAGTTAAACTAAAACTAGTTTTCAACTAAAATAAAGTAGTTCAACTATTAGTTTATCATGAATTTCAAAATATAGTTAAACTAAACTAAAGAAAGTTCATTAAACTATAGCAAACTTTTTTTTTTTGTGGGGGGGGTGATGTTGAATTAGACCTATATAGATATAATCATCTGACTGTATGCCTACGGTTTGATCTTATTCTTTTAACATTCTAGTAATATTGATCTATAATAAAATCAGTATTAAGGAATATGTTTCTTACATAAACATTACTGCATTGCACATTACACCTACACGTGTACGTCTATCTGGCCAGGTTGTTAACATCAGTCGGACATACCGTCTATTTACTTTCTCGGCAGGGAGGGTGTATAACTATCTTAGTGTAAAGATATATCTACGAACATGCTTGACTAGCCACGCCAGTGTGTTATTTTCTTGTCTGACCTCTCCACATTAAGAAAACACTATTGCATAACGTTGGAATTAAATAAAAATGTTAAAAAAATTACAGCTTAAAGAATTTGATTTCAATAAATCCTAATTTAAACTTTTTTTTTTATTTTTCAGCATCCAAGTCGGTTCTTACACGCCCAAAGAATTATCTTATCCTTTTGAGCCTGATCACTTTTATCGTGATAATCTCCCTTTCTTACAACCAGAGTGGAGGTTATTACATTGATCAGATATTTTTAGCCATCGAGTCAGAAGATGATTACCTTCAGCTCAATATGTCCGAATCGTCTGACTATGATTATTACAAAACTTTAAATAATACAATAAGTTATAGATCGGACTATGGCGAGGCACATGACGAGACCACTTGCGATTTCCCTCAATTCGATCCATTTGATCCCGATGTGGTCAAGTTTGCCAAACTGGACATGCCAAAACTATCGTGTGACGGCGGGCTACCCGATTTGACATACCTGAAAGGTAACCTTCTAATTGTCAACAAAACAAAAGTTCAGGAAATGTTCTCTGCCTACAACGTAGTCTGTAAGTATCGGGACGTTCTCCGCAAGTCAAACAAAGATACACTCTTTGAATACAGTGCTGTAAGACAACAATTTAGTGATAGCATAAAGCTTCCTCCAAATGCTGAGTTCTTGATGGTAACGTGCGAAGGAACAGGGACCAACAGGTCAAGCTGGTGGACATCAACAGAGACTGAAATGCTGTCGAAAACCTACTACCAGCTAATTCCTAAGCTGGATAACCTCCTTGAGACGGAGGACCTACGATTGCGGAAAAGGTTGGTCGAGTCATCCCCTAAGGAAACCATCAACGTCATCATGCTAGGGTTTGACGGCGTATCACGATATCAGTTCATCAGAGCAATGAACAAGACGTACAATCTTCTCGTTAAAGACTTTCAGTCCTTTGATATGACAATGCACAGCCAGGTTGGGAGAAACACATTTCCCAATTTTTTAGGCTTATTCACGGGCGGCTCCGAAAAAGAGACGAGAACCTGGTGGAAAAACAAAGATCGCGCTGATGAGTTTGATCTCCTTTGGAAAGATTATGAAAAAGCTGGTTATCGGACTCTGTTCTCCGAAGACTATCCTCTAATTGGTGCCTTTATCATTCAGTCAAGCGGATTTTACAACGTACCGACTGCTTATTACAACAAAGCCCTGACTGTAGCCATGGATGCGGATAAGGATGTATGGAAACACGGAAGGCATTGTATAGGGAACAAACCGGAAGTTCTGTTCCACTATGATTATTTAAAGCTCTTCTTAGACACGTTTCCTAAGCGGCCACTTTTTTCTCTTCTCTATTCCACTCGAATCTCTCATGACGAAATTACAATGCTTCGAAGCGCTGACGACCATGTTTACACATTTTTAACAGAACTCCAAAGAACCGGACATCTCCAAAATACTTTACTCATTACATTTTCTGACCATGGCATTCGCTTCGGGCCGCTCCGATACACAAAACTAGGTGACGTAGAAAATCGAACGCCTTTTGCGATCTTCACATTTCCGCCTTGGTTTTTGAAAAAATACCCAGATGTGGCCAGAAATCTCAAAACCAATAGAAATCGTTTGACTACTCATTACGACACGCATGCAACTCTTCTAGACCTACTATACTTCAAAGGAAGAAGAGATAAACCTTTATCTAAATCTAAACATGGAATTAGTTTGTTGGAAGAGATTCCAAGAAACAGGACATGCATTAATGCTGCTATTGATCAAGAATTTTGTCTTTGTGGCTACCAGAATTTCGAAAAAGTAAATGCCAATTCAGAACTGTCCTTTTATCTTGCCAAAGTCGTTGCTATTTTTCTAAACTCCAAAATTGACAAAAGATTATGTCATGCACTAAAAATTAGCAAAATTCTATCGATCCAAAGACTTCGGGTAGTTAACAGTAGCACAAAAATCGCGAGCTCAGTGTTTAGAATGAAAGTGAAGACAGTTCCAGGCGAGGGAGTCTTTGAGGTCGTGGTAGATTCGGTGGAAAAAAAACCCGGAAAGACCTGGGACCAGCTGACCAAAGACAACCTTAAAGACGTCAAAGTTTTGGAAGGTGTGGACAGACTCAACATGTATCATGGTCAGTCTGAGTGTGTTGATGACGCGAAGATGAAACTGTTTTGTTATTGTAAGAATTGATTAAAACATAAATTCACATCTATTATAGATGAGAATGAGTACCTGACGTTATCTGGGGAAAGGTAAAATCAGTTGGTCGTTGTGCTGGCCACATGACAGCCTCGTTAACCGTGGGCCACAGAAACAAATGACCTTTTCATCAACAACTATATATTTTTTATAGCCATAATATCAAAGTATAAAATATCTAACAATGAAACATTTATCTAATTGAATCAGAACTAAAAATCTTTTATGTTTAGGCTAAGACATCTTGTCAGATAGATTTTCATTTTTTCTAAGAATGCTTAGGATGACCCAGCTATAACAAGCAGAACTTTTGAAACAAAGATCGGCCATTCAGCTTCTCACTCGTATGGGTAGGTTTTAATCATAGTCAGAGAGAAAGGCATGAGACCTTTCTCGATACCTACAGTTAAGAAACTTCTATATTATGAGAGCTTTAACCCCTCTAGAGTGGCGGCTGATTACTTTCAGCATTGGCTTTAAACACTGGGAGACACAGTCAGTAGACCTGACGAGCGTACAAGACCCATGTCAGCCATAGGCCAGCGCTTCCCCCCAACACACATCAGTAGAGCTCTGAAATAGTCAAGCGTTCAGAGGCAAGCCAAGAGAAGACACAGGATCCTGCAAAATTAGCCCTTTTCGGAAGAAGAGATTTGATGTTGCTAAAGTTTCATGAGGACAGCTCGTGGATGTCGACCTCAAAGAGATTTGAAGTTGCTACAGTATCTTGAGGAAAGCAAAGGGCGGTTTTCCCTAAGAGATAAGAAGTTGCTACATTTATCAGAGGACAGCCGATGGAGGTCTGTGGACACTGTCCAAGGAGGACAGCAGGTGGAGGTCTGTGGACACTGTCCAAGGAGGACAGCAGGTGGAGGTATGTGGACACTGTCCAAGGAAGACAAACTCTCACGTTTTTATGCTTTTCAAAACTCGATTTTTCCCCCTGGATATATCTCCACTTGATCTTGAATTGATAGATAGCATAGATTAAAAAAAGAAGTCTTTTTAAAAAGAGAAAATGTGAGCCCCTGAAGTCCTCAATCAACAAATTTTAATGATGATGTTGCTAATGAAACGGCATCGTTCTCATTTTCAAGCATTAATATTGCTGTAACTCTAGTGGCGAAGAATAGTGCGACCTAATGACACACGTGACTCAGGCAAATCACACAGGTCAACGGCTGTCAATGGACAATGGACAGAACTGTTAGTACAATTATGCCCCATGTTAAGGTCATGCGATCGAAAGCCTTCCTTGACCAGAGACAGTGTTTAAGAAATAAGCGTGCAGTCCACGACAGAAAGACAGTAAGGACGGTTCAGTACAAAGCGAGTCCTCGAGAATGTAGCTGTACGAGTCGGGAAGTAGACCAAGAGACTAATAGCGTTTAGTTGGCAGTTCTGTTATGTACAACAAAACAATAGTGGCAACTGCAGCCAACGGTGTAGAATTGGCTGTTGATGTAGTTAGTTATTCAACTACCACACTATATATGGAACTCTTGTTGTCAAGGTTCTAGAGTTAGATGTGTTGTTAAGCAGTGTTTGTCGAAGGCCTAAGAGAGGAAATCGTAACAATATAATAAACCGAATTCAGCATTTTAAATCAATTGTTCTTAATTGTATGTATGTCCAATATTTTTTATTGATATAAAACAAGAAATAGGTTTGTATAAGCTTAAATGTATTTCATTATTTGCTCAAAATGTAAAGGAACCGGAAACTGGATATAAACTTTTAAAACATTTTTGATTAACTTGTTTTTTGTTTGTTTGTATTATTGTTGTTAATAAATACACAAATAATAGCTTTCAAGAATATTCCAACATCATGCAGAGACTGGGCCCCAGGCCACTCTTTACTGATAACCTCGCTTATAAACATTGCACAAAGATGGAGACAGAGACATAACAAGGTGCAGAAGCTCTAATATTGCACCAATGAACATCTCTTGTTGTCTGCTTTTGCCTTTAACAGCGTTCACCAAACGTTGCGACATTAAAGTGTCTAAAATAATGGGTTGACAAAAGCAAACAAAACGTTGTCCTGTTATTTTCTTATAAGAGTGACGTCCACTAGTGTATACAATAAGAGCTGTTTAGGTATAAGATAGACTTAACATTTTCAGGCATCACAAACTGTGTAGGTTAATATTTCTACCTGCCCAACATTCGATTTTGTACTCAAGTTATCCCGACTTCTGTTTAGCATTAGATATTGAAACACAATTCCCTCAGTATACAATCTTTTACCTGATAACACAAGAATCAATATAAATAAAAATTAACAAAATAGTTAATTAACAATTACTTAATAAATTACTTTTTAAAATTTAAAACAAGGGAAAGAAATAGTACTTTCCATTCGGCTGAGGTCTTAGGCTTTGTAAACACAAATACAAAATAGAAACAATAGATAACTACACAATCTTCCATGTCCATCGACTCTTCGCTAGCAGAGTGGTTTTCCGCGTTGGCTTGAGCTTTTAGCCCTCAAGTTCAAGTTCTGGTCGTTTCTCTTTTTTTTGTGTGTGTACATTTAAAAAAATTTAATTACATGACTGATATAAACTAATTGATACACATTAATATAAGCATTGTTATTTTTTAAAAAGTATTTGTTTGTACTTTGCTTGTTAAATATGGACTCAATTTGGTTGATAGATAGATAGACAGATAGATAGATAGATTGATAGATAGATAGAAATAGATATAGATAGATTAGATAGATAGATAGATAGATAGATAGATATATAGATAGATTAGATAGATAGATAGATTAGATAGATAGATAGATAGATAGATAGATAGATAGATAAACTAGTTGGGGAAACAAGAAACTCTCTTGGACAAGATATGACTGCCTTAAATAAAACGAAACAAAGTGTATAAGGTCAAGTAAATTGTTCATATCCAGTACATTTCCAATTCGTTACTCTGTATCCTGTACAGTTTACATTGGTTGCTCAAATGTCTTCATTTGCAATCCAAATAGATCCAAACCTACACTTCGCAATGGCTTCCTTCTAACGCATATACATATATTTGTGTAAAATGTTTGCTCAATCTGATAAAATAAATAGTAACATGATATTTCCGTTAGATTTTGTGGTTTATTCAATATATTTATAGTATTGTATAGCTTGTATTCACAGCATTTTTAGCCTTGCTTCTAAATTTAATCTTCTTATCTTATATAATACAGACGTTACTTCAAAAAAGAAGATGATTACGTCCTACGCGTCATGCATTTAGTCATGCATATTAACCAATGACTTAAATTCTGCCAAGTCACTGGTTTTTCTGGCTAGCTCAGGCAACCCATTCCATGCTCTAATAGCACTAGGGAAGAAGGAGTATTTGTACAAATTTGTCCTAGCATATGGGACGAGGAATGTGCCTTTATTTTTGTGTCTTTCAGAGTATTTTATTAAATTTTGTTTTTGTATTTGAAGATTATGGTTCAGTGTTTTATGTATAATTGCTACTTTACTTTTGAGTCTTCTGTCCTGAAGTCTTTCTAAATTTAGTGATTTTACTAATGGTGTTACTCTAGTCAAATGTGAATATTCGTTTGTTATGAATCTCACTGCTCTATTTTGTGTTTGTTCCAGTTTCTTAATGTTTTCTTGAGTTGAGGGGTCCCAAACGGTGGATGCATATTCTATTATTGGCCTAACCATGGTTAAATACCATTTTAGTTTTATGTTCTTATTTGATTTATAGAAATTTCTTTTAATAAACCCTAATGCTTTGTTGGATTTTTTTGTAGTTTCATCAATATGTGGATTCCATGACAGTTTTTCATTTATTATAACACCTAGGTATTTTGCGTTTTTAGTCTGTGTTACTTGTTTGCCATGAATAAGATAAGTGGAATTAATTTGTTTTAGTTTTTTTGTTACTCTTAACAACTGACATTTTTCTGGGAAAATCCTAGGAAAAAAAAGTGTTATGGCAGTGTTTCACAAACTTTTTCATTAACGGAACACTTGGCTCATTCAGAATACTTAGCGGAACACTTTGATTATTTTTGATAGAGATTAATGTACGTGGTGGCCTACTAGTTTAACTATTACAGTAGTTTGGGAAAGACTTATTCATGCCTCACGGGAACACAAAGGTTCCACGGAATACAGTTTGGGAACCACTGGGCTATGGTAACAAATAGATACGTCAAAATAATTTTAAGACAGCAGTGCGTTGGCCAGTCTTCATTTATATTGATTGACTTAAAAATGTGTTAAACCTCTTATGCTCAAGTATGTCTCTGATGTGTGAAGCGAAGTCGCCAGTGGACGGACTTATGTATTTAGGGAGACGGGAATATCTGTGGGCTATTTATTGAGATGCTTCTTAGCAGACATATCTGACAGTGAGTGGTAAATGGTAAACAATATTCAATGTTTTTAAAAAAAAAACATTATAAAAGTATTTAGCTTTATTTGATGAAGTCTCTCGATTCAATTAGTGTACAACTCCCTTGTTTTTACGAAGCTTATATTAATTCACACAGTCTGTCTGTCTAGTATGAATTTTCTATACACATTTTTTCTCCCATTTCCCATTCTTGGATCCAGCTCAAATTTTACACAATAATTCATAATCGATGACAATACATGGATCAGTTAAAAAAAAGTAGTTAATTAGTTTTTAATGTTAATAAATTCATCTTATTGTATATAGAACAAATAGTTAGTTAAGCCTTGCAGCATTCAGAAACATGGCAGTGATTCACATTGCAAAAGGTGAATCAATGTATAGAAAATACAAATATATATATGAAACCTCCTTGGCCAAAGTATATACAAGACACGTTTGGAATTCGATGCCTTCAAATTTAAGTCAACAAACAACAATAAATTCGGGTAGATAAGTTAAAGTAAAGCAAATCTGTGTTCATTGTTGTATTTGTAGCTGAGGAAAACCTCGTTCTTTGCTTTTTTTACTTTGTTTTAGCTCTCTCTCTCTCTCTCTCTCTCTCTCTCTCTCTCTCTCTCTCTCTCTCTCTCAGAGCGAGAGAGAGAGATGGTAGCAAAAACAATCAATAAGAAAATTAGTAACAGTAGTCATGTTTCGTTAGTCTCTACCTGCTACCTGGAACTTGGAGAGTCACTTGTAAATCGCAACAGCAATTGAAAGTCCTACTATATAATACAAAGAGAGCTGCTAATATTGACGTATTAGTGCTTCAATTTGGAGTTTGCAATTTTTTCAACGACATCCGTTCATATCCATTAGGATTTTGTTTCAAAGGATGTACAGTATACCATAAGACCTTGTCTCAAATTTTATATTGATTTGAATTTTTCAGCTGAAGACTTGTGTTAATCCCATACGTAATATAAATCCTATTCATTCAGAGAAGTTAACAAAAGGTTGGACGTCAAAAACTGGACCGCCCTTTTCCAGCCATATACACATTAGTCAATTTCAAGTAGCGCTTAAACAGCCGGTCTAGTATTCACAATGACTCGTTCTATTTCTAGCATTGCCTTTGCCTCCCTTCCCCCCCCCCCCCCGACACAAGCAAAAAGAGTACATGCTAAGAACCTTAACAATGCTATCGCTAGGGCTACCTCCCTTGGAAAATGAACAGTGACTACATTGGAAGCTCATATCTTGTTTAGATACAGGACAGGGGCGAACTGAGTGCCAAAATCGGCTGACATCTTGAGTGCCATATAATAGGTACTCATAAGTAAAGTTTAATATAACAATTAAATTTGAATTAGCAAGCTCACTTAAAGATTTTTTAGCAATATTGAAGCATTCTAAGAAATAAATACAATGATAAATTATATACCTCTATCAGTCTCATAGAAACTGATTTAAAAAAATGGTACTTGTTTATTTAATGCTGGCGAGGAGGCAACTGTAGTTTTTACTGTCTTTCACGCCTATATCTTGGGTCATAGATATTATTATTATTTAATACCGAGTTTTAACTTTCTATATGTATCCAAATAACTCCAAAGTTCTATGCTGTCAATATGTCAAAGGAATATGCATTTCCTCCGTATAGCAGCATGATCGATGATCTTTTATTTATATTTATTAGCATTACAAATAATATCCTCTCCTGTCAATCAGAATCTCCCCCAACCTTTCAAGACACCGCCGCACCTCTTGTCAAAAAATAATTTAAATAGTATGGGAGTCAAATGGGAGACAACTGATAAATACCATTTGACGTAATGCTTATTGAAAATCCCAAGCACAAATCTCCATTTCTTTTATCCTTGACATGCATGTTTTACTGGGTCTTGGTTCCTGATCAATTAGTTATTCATTTGCATTAAGTCTTGGTGAATGCGAAACCCATGTTTTGTTTTTTTTGCCGCTAAAGTTAGGTGGGGTAACTCTAGTCCGACTTGCAGATATAAAAGAGAGTTTTTTTTTTGTTTTGCTAAGCCTTCCCCACTCCCCCTTTTTATTTCAGCATTTTTTTATCGTCTAGTCAGCAGGGGTCCTCAACCTGTGGCTCGCGACCTCTTTGGGGGTCGAATGACAATTTTCGAGGGGTCGCTTACTACCGTCGGAAAATTAAATAATTAATTATTTTTTTTGGAGGAGGAGGGCTATTTTTCATCGGAAGTTTTTATGTATATATATTTTGAGTGTGTCTCTAACGTGTTGTAACAAGCGTATTTCTACTATAGTCGATATACATATACATTTTGAACATTGTGAGATCTACAAAATTATTCAGATTATATTATTACTAAACAGATTATGTCGTGATTTTTTTGGTAGTTACTTTTTATTTTTATTTCAAAACTCTTTGTTGCAGACGACATCTTCGTTGTAGCAGAATACTTTTTTCAACAATTGAAATTACAGTCCATCAAATGCGTCGTAACGTCATTGAGGGATGAAACATTTCTATGGAGATGATCTAATCCAGTGATTCCCAAAGTGGTCTATATAGACCCCCAGGGGTCTACGAAGACCTACAAGGGGTCTACGAAAGTAAAAAAATAAATTAGGGGTCTATGAGATGTCCACGGGGGTCAACGATAATAGATCTCATTTAAGCAGGTCGAGTTACTTAATTTTCACATTCCATTAATGTAATTATTTCATACACTAATATTTGATTTGTACCTTTATTAATGCTTTAAATATTTATCCTGCTATTCAAACGAAAAATTGTTGTATTCGATTTCAAGACTTATTTAAATAGCTTAATTTTGTCTGCATGTAACTAATATTTAGGAAAAAAGAAAAGAAATGTGGACAGTACAGCATTAATTATTTAAAATTGGGATTCCTTCCTTCCTTGTCAAACACGCAGTTGCCTAAGTGACTTTTTTATGACGATATGAACCAGGTTCGCTGGAAGTTCATCTGAGACAATGCTACCCTGACAAAAAGATTTGAAAAACTTTCGAACACTCAAAGTTCAAAATAGACCCACAAAATCTCAGTTCGACATCATATAGAGAAGATGATGGTTTGTGAGAGTCTTACAAGATTTCTTTACTAATAGCAAAACACGGAAAACAGCAAAGGTCAAACATTGATACTACCAGCCGTTTTACACAAACCTACATCTGTTATTATTAAAATAATTTCTTTAAGCAACAATACAGTTCAAGGTCGCTTCGGTGGCATAAGTTATAAAAGTTTCTTATGTAAATCTTTGCAAAAGACATAAATACAGTTTGGTCTGACAAGGTGTAGCGCTGTGTGCTACAAACTGTCTAATGGTCACCATCTCATCTCATCTCATCTATGCCTGTGGTCCTTTCTGGGCATATGTTACCAACCAGCTTCCTCCAGGCATCTCGGTTCTGGGCGAATCTCTCCAACTGTCGCCACGTCTTGCTCATCTGCTTCCATATCGCGGAGACCTGGAGAACCACCATGACCACCATGAAAAAAATCCAGGTACTCATCAATACCTGCCTGAGGAAGATACTTATGATCCGCTTGCCAGACAAGATCTCGAATGAGGAACTGTGGCAAAAAAACAACAACAAAGCAGCAGCCCATTGAAGTAGACATCCTTCAGAGACGCTGGAGATGGATAGTTCACACCCTTCGCAAGCCTGCATCCAACATAACAAGGCAAGCCCTAGCCTGGAACCCCCCAAGAAAAGAGAAAGAGGGGACGCCCTCCGTCTCCTTATATTTCCTTAGGGTTGACCCACGAGACCTTTCCCATGTTTGGCTATAGTAGCAAGGCAGTAGAGGTTTGAGTTCACTTTTCCTTCTGCTAGGTGAGTAGCAAGGGAAGGTTAATGAGCCCTTCCTGCTCGAAGTTTACTGGTTTATGCTCCAGTTACTCGCCTCACCCCTTCTCCTGTTAATGAAAACAGTTCCGCAGATTCAATATTTGAGCCACACGTGAAAGATCACAAAACACACGAGAAACTGCTCTTTGCGAAACCTTTTACAATGATACTTAAGGCATTATAATTAATTAATTAATTAATTAATATTTAATGTTGGAAAGACTACTTTATAGAATGACAAATTCGTATATGAAACATAATAGTCGTAGTTTTGTAGTTTTAAATTATTTTTCACTCTTCAACTCACTACAGTTAGAGATTTCTTTAAAAAATGTTGATGAATTTGTAAAATGTGCAAGTTAAGCAAGTTACAAGTTGAGCAGGGGGTCTACCGAAAACCAGAAAACAGGGCAAGGGGTTTACGAGACATAAAAGTTTGGGAACCACTGATCTAATCACTTCGTAACGAAAATTTAACACAAGCTAAATCACATTTACCTAAGCCAATGAACGTAAAAAAATGGTAGGGGGTCGCCTCCCTAGTGGAAAATTGTAAAAGGTGGTCGCGAAGCTAAAAAAATTGAGAACCGCTGGTCTAGGGCATCCAGCAATCAGCTCAAAGTATTTTATTTCATCTCATACATGCAGGCACTTGCTGAGAATTGAATGCTAGTCGAGAGGTCATCTTGTCCTAGAAAAGGATCTGCTGTTTCTTTTGACCTATGGTACCCCTTCTAGAATTTTCGTAAAGCTGAGTACTCGTCAAAAAAAAAAAGATTTATTGTAATAACAATAAATTTTTTAGGCTTACATACACACAAAATAATAATTACTCTATCACAATTAAGTATTTGATTAGTGAGTTTATTTTTTTTTCATGTTTGAGAGGATGGGCGTAGCCGGGGGGGGGGTGTTCAAAACCCCTCGAAATGAGATCGGTATTTAGTGACTGATTTTTTGCTTCGATTTGTTTATTTTAGAAGAGATTTAAATCACTTGCCCCAGCGCAGCAAAGGGGTTTTGAGTTTAAAACCCCTTACCCTTCTTCTATAAAACAAACAAAAAAATGCTAACGACAATCCCCGAATTCCAAGAGCATAGCTAAGGAAGATTTTGAATTTAAAACCCCCTCCGAAATTAACTATAAAACCCGCTCTTCAATATAAGACTATCCATTCATCAGTCACAAGATTCTATGAGCCAAATGGAGTTTTGAGTTTAAACCCCCCTTCAGCGGGGTTTGAAGGCAAAAAATACCTCTACAATATAAAAAAGCTTATTATACACTCAAAATGCTATGAGTGTAGCAAGCCAAGATGGGTTTTGAGTTTAAGCCACCTCCTCCAGAGTGCCTTTTAAAAGTTTAAAACCCCTCCAGATAGCTTTGACTTTAAAATCCTCCTTCTTTGAGAGAAGCTAAAGGGGTTTTGAATTTGTGAAACACAACTCCAGAGAATTTTTAGTTTAAAACCCTCCAACAGATTATTTTGACAATAAATTTTCCCTTTTCGACATAAAATTAAAGCAAACTTCAGTCATCGAATTCAAAGAGCGTAGCCAAGAAAGGTTACAAATTTCTATTAGTGGCTGGATTCCATTAATAAAGCCCTGTGAATAGTCATGTACTGAAATTGAAAAAGACAAAATGTGTCTCAACAAAGATGGCTAAGACGGATTTTAGGAGTCAGTTATAGAGATCGGGTCTCAATCAAGGAAATCCTATGCCAAACTGGGAGTCGACCCCTTAGTAAGGTTATGACAGAGTGTCGCATGAGATTTGCGGGACATGTTCTCCGACAAAATGAATTACGCAAAATAAGAGTTGCGATGACAGGGAGGCCATTACGCGGAACGCGCAAACAGGGACATCTTAGTACAACTTGGCGCCACACTTTCGTGGAGGTTCTCAGAACAAGTGGGAAGAGGCTTCAGATTGCCTTTGACAGATTTTTGTGGAAGCAGCTTGCCGCCCAATGCGCAGAACGGCACGGGAGGATCTAAGTCAGTAAGAATAGCAGATTATGTTTTTGAAATAAAACTTTTTAATAGCAGGATAACGGTTAAGTTATCTGGATACAGGTGCATATTATATACTTCTAGTAAAAAAAAAAATTATTTTTTTTTGAGAGCTTATAGTATGGGAGACAACTGTAGAATTTCTTTAACGCAAAGCTTATACTGGAGGTTGTCTAGCCTTAAGGCAACATCACTTATGAAGTAAAATCAGAAAGAAAGAAAAAAAACGGTGATAACAGCAATCAATGAAAAGGCTGTGTTTTTAATTACGGAGGTATTACTTTATGCAAAGCTGGGGACGTCAATTAAATAACAAGATAAGTTGTTACAAATAGGTAGTTGTTAATATTATGTAGGTACTACGATCGTCAAAATGGACTCAACTATCCCTTCTCTCTTTGTGTTCTTAAAACAAAAGGTTTTCCAAAATTTTCTGTTCAATTTAGCGCAATAAATATCAAGTTTTCATATTTGATTATTTGAGACAGTAAATTTCGATCTAAATAGATTACCCCCCCCCCCCCCCCCACTCAAATATCCCATAAATCCAACACTGTTAAAAACTAGCTTAGGAAATTACCAAACATCAATGTAAATAAGACACATTAATTCAGACTCTATTACGTCAACCACACTGTATAAACTTTGTAAATATGATTTGATTCTAATAGCAAGTTTATAACATCTGTCTGGTCAATGGATATACTTACAAAAGTTTCAAGATTTTTCTTAACAAAATAATACGGTTTATTTAAGCACAAGGACACAGATGCTGTCTGTCTCCTAATCTCAACAGTCACGCCATCGCTTTGAATCCATAAAATAGTTATTTCTGTTCTAGATTCATAATCACGTCTTTGCCTGTGGTCCCGTCTGGGGCAGAGGCAACCTACACGTTTTCTCCAGGCGGTTCAGTTCTGTGCAAGTTAGTCGCCTTATCAACATTTTTCTACATTGCGTTTTTGGGCTGTCCCCGTTCCTCTAACCTTGGGGGGCTTCAGGTCAGGACTTGTCTTGTTATGCTAGATGCAAACTTGCGAAGGGTGTAGCATTTTCACTGCCAGGTTCTTGATTACTGCTAAAAAATGATATATCATACTATTAGCAAGTGTGGTCTGATGTTAACCAACACCCCGAATGACAGGAGGAGCTGAAAAGAACAGCACGTTACTTAACAAGGGTACACACAGCAAATGAGCTTACAACTCGGCAGAAGAAGGCTGGCTAAAAAGGCTTGTCTTCGAGTCCGAAGATTAGTGAGGAATACAGTATTTCCTGTGACCTGTATATTTTGCCATCACATCCAGAGCAAGCATGATCATTGTCCGCAGGTGGTCGATTTAGATTTTCTTTTCGCTGTCTGCGTCTGTCTGCGCCAACTTGCCTTAGCTGACATAGAAGAGAGCACCTGGTTGCATGCGACCTCAGAGCGAGACAGCTTGAGGTCACTCATAAAGTCCGCTTGAAACACTTTTGAGACCAAAAGAAAATCCGCTGCCGAGAAGGCTGACTAGATAAAGAAGATTTGATGATATTTAGCTGTGAACATAAATAAATTTAGCATAAATCATATTTTTTTCCCAGTAAGTTCAGCATGCGCATGATAAAGTAAAACATATCGGCTATAACCAAAGCGCACACCCTGTTGATCCATAGTACTATTGCCTCCACAGATACCTTTTTTTTTTTAATAAATTTATTGCTGCATTAGTCTCAACTGTTTCCTGAGTTTATCATGTGTTGAAAGCTCCTGTACCAATATTCTTATAACGCATCAGCGCATGGCTTAGAAGCAGCTCTAAGGAGAAAGTTATGGAAAAGAATGATAGCGACTTCCGCTTAATTTTGAATTGGAAATAGTTATGTTCCAGTCAAAGGCAGAGTGAAAGAGAGAGAGAGAGAGAGCAAGAGAGAGACGCCCCTTTGTCTTGCATTATAAGGGTAAGGTACTTCCGCTAAGGAGTTTAGTAGTTGAGAAGTTGATGTCGAGTCACAGCGTTTCGGAAAATCGTTCGTAAGGAAAGAATGAATTGCTAAGCTCAAGTTTAACAGTGAGTGACAATTGTTCCAGTCGTTACTGAAATAACAAGATGTAAAGTTTTAACATCAGAGGTGGCAGAACTACAGACATGTGAGGAGACCATTCACCATGCAGATAGATCTAAAGGCTGTATCGAGCCCGAGACCTAGTATCGTTGTGCGCAAGCTCGCTCCGTTGTCGTATCATTGTACTCCACACTTTTAATAAACACTCTCGTCCATTGTGACTTACAACGATTTGAATAGAAATGTAAAAATAAAATAAATAATTATACTTTATTTCTTCCGCTCCATCAGTTTTATCTGGAAATATTCAGGTGTCATCGTAAGACCGCACTTATAGTTTAAAGATGAAGGAACGCCTGGCATGACTGGAAGCAGATGATATCTTTGGATTAAGGAACTTAGATACAGAAATAACTCAGTCTGAGCAAGTGACTCACCAGGGCAAGCCCGATGCCCGATACCAAAGGGAATCAACTCTTCGGGATTTTTTATCTCCCCTTTCTCATCAATAAACCTTTCAGGTCGGAAACTCCAAGGATCCGGGCCCCAGATGGTTTCATCAAAGAGAACAGAGTCAAGGTTGGGAACAATTATTGTTCCTTTCGGAATTGTGTAGCCCCTGAGGATGACCTCGTTAGGACAAAGTCTTGCTACCGACTGTGGCAGTATGCTAGCGCGTCTTAGAGTTTCCTTGATCGCTGCATTCAAATACACGAGTTTTGGCCTGTCTTCTAGAGTTGGCGGCCTCTCTGTCCCAACACATTTATTTATTTCCTCAAAAATCTTTTCCTGAACATCCGGGTAGTTCAGCATGAAGAGTGCAAACCACGTTATTGTGGTCGAGGTGGTCTCCGTGCCACCAAGAAACAGATCAAAGACCGTCTTCAGCAAGTTGAATTCATTCATTGTTGTCGCTTCACCACGGCGAAGTTTGCCCTCTCGTTCAGCCTGGTAGCTGGCGATGAAGTTGTCCTCAGAATCTTTGTCTTTGCTGGACTCGATGAAGGACTGAAGCCGCCTCTGTATCTCCAAGACGCCCCTGCGCAAGGCGGTGTCACGGCGCAGGTATTTGAGAAACGGGAAGAAGATGGTGACAGCCGCCTGCTGGTTGGAATTCGTAAATCGATCCATCTCATCAACTAACTTACACAATGTCTCGTCGTGATACGCGTATCTTTGTCCAGTAAGTATATGACATATGATATTAGCCGTGCTTAAAGTGGTTATTCTTCTGATGTCCACTGGATGTCCGTCAAAGCCGTGAAGGTGGTCCAAATAATACTTGACCTCATCCTGTACTCTAGAAGCTAAAAGTTTTTTACCCATGCCAAATTTTTTTAATATTGTAATTACGACAGTTCGTTTTTCTTTCCATACTGGACCAGAGTTTATCTGGACATCTCTGCCTTGTGCTATCATTATCTGTTGAAAGTAAAGAATAGTTAGCATATTATGAAAATAGAATACAAAGTTTATTGTACATTTTAGTCGATCTACGGCTTTTTGAGACAGAATCAAAAATAAATTTCATCCAATACAAAAAAAAATTATCCGAATCTCTCTCTCTCTATCTGTATATAATGATTCTTTCCAATTACAATGATGCATCCGTAATCGAACGCACTTGAAAGAGAACATTTCAATGATCAATCTTAGAGCAGGAATAGTATCAACACCAACCTCGTCCATATGCATTCTGGGTCTCTCTGAGAAGTCGTCTGTTTTCTTCACCAGTGCTTCCTTAATGACGTCATATCCGTTCAGCACCACAAACAATTGGGCACCAAGTTGAACACTGTGAAGAAAGTTGGTAGATTAAATATTTAGATTAAAATGTTGTTGTTTTTTCTAATTAGGCGACAGAATTTTATTATTGCGACATCCTTATAATGAAGCTTATCGACTAGTATTCACTACATATGTTAAAGTATGTTGTTTTGTAAAAACACACTGGGTGTGAAAAGTAGTTTGTGTTGTGTTTTACGTATGTGTAAATCAATTGGCGATGGAAAATTTATATCAATCTGCGTTGGAAAAATGTATGTCAATTGGCGAACGAAATGTATATCAATTGGCGATGGAAAGTGAATATCGATTGGCGATGGAAAGTTAACATCGATTGGCGATGGAAAGGGAATATCAATTGGCGATGAAAAGTGCATATCGATTGGCGAGGGAAAGTGCATATCAATTGGCGATGGAAAGTGAATATCAATTGGCGATGGAAAGTGCATATCAATTGGTGATGGAAAGTGAATATCAATTGGCGATGGAAAGTGAATATCAATTGGCGATGGAAAGTGAATATCAATTGGTGATGGAAAGTAAATATCAATTGGTGATGGAAAGTGAATATCAATTGGTGATGGAAAGTGAATATCAATTGGTGATGGAAAATGTATGTCGATTGGCGATAGAAAGTGAATATCGATTGGCGATAGAAAGTGAATATCGATTGGCAATGGAAATGTATATCAATTGACCATGGAAAGTGAATATTGATTGGCAATGGAAATATATATCGATTGGCGATGGAAAATGTATATCGATTGGCGATGGTAAGTAATTATCGATTGGCAATGAAAATGTATATCAATTGGCAATGGAAATGTATATAAATTTACGATGGCTAGTGTATATCAATCATTGTTGAAACTGTATATCAACTTGCTACGCACCATGGTTGGTCTTTTTCTATAAAATTTTAAATCGTATGACTTTATTCAAAAGTTGATTATAATTTATAATGAATGCTTTATTATAGTATAATTTGAACAACATAGATCTACACGAGTTTGTATTACACATGTTACAAAGACAGTTTGTGTGGAAACACAAACTCTAAATCGGCCCTCGAAGTGGTTCACCAAGGCAGGTAAAAAGGAAGGTTTTAATAATTTTTTTTGGTGCCCTAACGGTCCAGCAGTCCAAGGAAAAGGTGAAAGTGAAGGTAAAGTTAGATGCGAACCTGGCCTAACTAATGTCTTATAATGATTATCTAATTGATCTAATTGTATTGTAAAGGGTCGAGTGCCGCTAAAATGTATTCGTGATCCACCAGTTATAAAGTACAGGGGTATTTGTTTTATTTAAATAAATGAAATTTGTAAAGCAATATTCTAAAATGATATTATCAACATGGCCACCTCAGCGTGTGGTACTCACACTGAGCTGTCCTCTCGATGGTACCAGGTTTGAACTTCTGGCATTCCCTGTCGTCCTGGAGATTTGGGCTAGGAATTTAAAAACCTCCATTCTTAATGCCAAACGTACATAGCAAAACAAATGTAATAATAATAATAATAATAATAAATTTTTACAAACCTGAATATATCACCACACTTCATCCGCCATTTTGGAATGTTTACTCTAAAATCTGTGTTCACATGTAACAAATGACCAATCAAAGGGAATGGCCTCACCAGACTGGGAGGTAAGCTGACGGTCTGATGTTTCAACAAGAACAAACAAATCCCCACGACAGCAATGACCGATACAGCTTCTCCACACGTGAGATCCATTCACAGATTTATACCCTACAAGACAGTAGAGTAAACACATTTTTTTATGAACAATTATTTCCATTTGCACTATGCATAATCTAGTTGACATAGAGAAGGTTAAGAAGACTTTGGTGTTTTTGTAAAGATGTCAGTTAATCCCTTTCACTTTTGTAAGGTAAAGTGAAAAAGGTACAGTAAATTTAAAGAAATCAGCTTACCTGTCTCTGTGTATCTGTCTGTCTTTCTTTCTTTCAGCGGCGAAGTGTGGGTGGCTATCTATCTGTCTGTCTGTCTATCTGTATATCTATCTATCTAGGACTTTCTTTCAAAGCTGAAGTGAGGGTGCCAGGCTCTGTTGATATATTTATCTATTTATTTATGTATATGAATTTAAATTTCCCCTTTTTTTGTGATCTATGGGGCAGATGATGTATGGGTCATCTGTTTCTGTGGCCTAGGGTTAACGAGGGTGCCATGTGGCCAGCACAACGACCAACCGCCTTAACTTTTCCCAAACTAATGTCAGGTACCCATTAGAGCTGGGTGAACTCATAGGCGCCCGAAGATTCCGTACTTAAAATCCTAGTCTTCACCAGGATTCGAACACGGTACCTTCGGTTCGGAAACCAAGCGCTTTACCGCTCAGCCACCGCGCCTCCTATATCAATTTATATCTTTCTCTATATCGTAACGACTCTATCATGCACTCTGTAAAGACTACACAACTTGACACAACCAACTCGATAACTTATAAGTTATATGTTTATAACTAGACTTTTGATGGAAGGGAAAGTGAATTTCTTCTTTAAACAGTTTCTTTCTTGAGACGTCATAAGGTCAATTCAGTTTGTGTTTTATATACAGTTAAATCTAAATAACTCGAGCACGGGTAAATTAAAACTGCTTTATTCACATTCATTTCACTTACATTCTTTTTTCTTTGTTCTTGTAAAAAAATCGTTGTTAATTCAAAGTGTCTTTTACCTTATTCAAGTTTATTGGAATAAAAAAAAACGAAAAAAAATGTCATTGCCTTTGTAGCTGTACCAGTATATGCAAATCAAACACTACAAAGACGTCTTAAGAGCTCTCCCAAAGGAGGATACTCCGGACATCCACGGCTGGGAAATACTTTCTCTCGATCGCTCCTCATTGAGTGTCGGAGTCACAAGATGCGATGTTGTGACGTCGGGCATGTCGTGACATCAGACAGGTATTGATGTCGGACAGGTCGTGACGAACTATTGGTCTTAACTGCCCTACGTGTTGCGAATTCGCAGGTCAGTGGTGAGGCCGTCTGTAACGACTGGTCTCCGTCCTATGTTCTGGAACGTTTATCTTATCTTATATAATACAGACGTTACTTCAAAAAAGGAAGATGATTACGTCCTACGCGTCATGCATTTATTCATGCATATTAACCAATGACTTAAATTTTGCCAAGTCACTGGTTTTCCTGGCTGGCTCAGGCAACCCATTCCATGCCCTAACGGGTTGAGTTTTAAACCTTACCGACGTTTTTCCTTGTCAGGTTTCACAGTTTTTTGCATTAGAACGTAACAGTAAGACCTAGGGTTTAAGAAGAAGCTAAGTCATTTAAAAATCCTTTTTTTAAAAAAACAAAACTAAGCTGAAGGGGAAAAACTCCACTTTTACAACTATATCCCTCAAGAATGTAGAAGTTTTTCGACATCAAACAAAATAATTATTTACTTAATAAATAATGGACTAATTTGTTATTTAAAAAAAAAGAAATTATCCTTGTTTAGTTAATTTAAATAGTTGTTTAAAGTTTCAACTTGATCCAAGAATGGGTGTGAGAGAAATAACGTGTCTAGTTGCCCATGCATGTGAGTATTGTAGGAGTAATTTTCTTTGTTAGTATTACATAACATCAAATTAAAAGAAATTAATTGACAAATTGTAATTTTATTTTATTGATTCATGTCATATTTATGACGATGAATAGTTCTGTAAAGTTTAAACTCGATCCGAAAAGGGTTGCGGGAGAAAAAAACAACTAGGCAGAACTTTGTTGCCAGACGGACAGGTACAAGGTACAAATAAGCTTGTAAACAGACAAAAAAAAAACAAAAAACAGGTATATAAAAAAATGTCTGTGATGTGTCACTTCGATCCGGTTGACCTATTTCCTTACTAGACCATAAATAAGTAAATAAGTTTCATGCGCGACTAACGAAAACAAGCAATTTCTATAAAAATATATAAAAGTCACCTCTAACTGTGTACTTTACACTTGGCGTAGATCTAATCATTTATTCAGTTATAAATACTCTACATACAGAATGTGTGTACCCCCCCCCCCCCTCCAGAGAAATAGATTCACGAAAACATCCAAGATACAGTAAAATCCAAAGAGTTGAAATTTTAAAAAAAGTTATTACAAATCACAAGCCATTAACACACCCTGACGCAACACATTTTACGGGTTCCGATTTCCAGCACTAAAAAAGCAGATCTATTGCAAAAATGTATTTGCTCTTTCCGCTGTCGTGAGAGCTTGAAACACCAAAGCTTAGGTCTAGCTCTAGTTCTACTATAGGAACAAGAAAAACCTAAAAAATAGCTTATAAAAAAAAACGTGTTTTAAACTTACTTGTATCAATTTGTATGGATCAGTCACGTAATTAAATTTGTAATAGATCTAGACTAACAATAAAAAGCATTTATAAAAATATAAAAAAAGGGGGGAACGACCTGAATTCAAACTTATGGCTTAAGCCTTCTCAGACTTCTCAAGCCAACACGGTAACCACTCTGCTAAGGGTGAGCTAATGAGCATGGAAGATTGTATAGTTATTTATTGTTTCTATAGCCTCGTCCTGTTTTACATGTTAACTGACACGACGACCTATAGATGGGACTAATTCAGCTTGTACCACCCCTTTAGTCAAGTACACATTTTTTCCATTGTTTGAGATACCAAATAAAATAATTAATTATCAATAAATGTCTAATTGGTTATTTTTTTTATTGATTCTTGTGTTGTCGGGTAAAAGAAAGAATTGAGCAACTTTCAACTTGATCCGAGATTGGGTGTGGAAGAAATAATGTGTACAAACTTTTGACCAGACAGACAGACAAAGTGAGTTGATATCATATTTGTTATAAACAAAGCATAGCTCATGTTCTATTTTAACTATAGTAGTAAACAAAACTATAGGTCTAGATCTAGTTCTACCGACTACAATAATAGTAAACGAACTTGGTCTAAATCTAATACTACTATAGAAATAAACAAACATAGGTCTGGAGCAGCGGTTCTCAACCTTATTAGCTCGGCGACCCTTTTTTACAATTCCTCACTTATTCGCGACCCCCATCAGTAAATTATTTTTTGTTTAAAAGTCTGATGTTACAAAATTATACCTGGAGGCCTAATCATCCAACTACAAATCAATGAAATCAATTCTTTATGATGTGTGTTTATTTACATTTATATTTCCTAGTCACATTCCACACACATGTGACACTTGTCTGTATTTAAACTTGAGAACAAAAAGGCTTTTTCGAAAAATGAATATATTATTGCAATTGGAAGAAGAAGGTGTAACATGACTGCAAACGATTGATCCAGATTTGTATAATTAAAGAGAAATATTTCACTGCTAAATTATTTCAGTTTCCTAAAAATCTTTAACTTTGACTTTCACTGGATTTCTGGCAAGTGCTAATGGAATGTTAAGTAAATTTGGAAAGTAGGAGGAATGTTGTCTACATACGTGCGCAAACGTTCTTTCACAGAAATTATCATTTTATCTGTTTGCCAGTCATTTCCCTCATAGAGTGCAGATACGGTTGTAAGCATTGTTAATATTATTTTCGTTACAAAAGACACACTAATTTATAGCTTTTATATAGCGCTACTTTCATGCTTATAGCATGCTCAGAGCGCTTTGGTCCAATTTCATTTGTGGACCAGTGGGGGGAGGGGGTATCTAGGAGTTGATTTTATGCTACCTTTAGGCGCTCAGTAAACACAACTCTGCCCGAGTCGGGTGTCGAACCTCGAAACCCCTTCTCGACCACGCCTCCCACTGTTTTTTTCCCTGCTTAAACTAATGGAGCAGGCAGAGGAAACAGTGGTGCATGTCTTACAACAGTGTCCAAGAGCTGCGGGGAGACAACTGAATGGTCGGTGAACTCCATGCAGGGGTGGACTGGGTATCAAAATCGACCCGGGCATTACCATATAAACCGGCCCACAAATGAATGGCATGTCATATCATGGGCGTAGCCAGGAGTTTTTCGGTGTGGGGTGATTTTTTTTTCTACACCCCTCTGCAATGTGTATGTATGTAAATAATCTTACAGACGTTACTTCAAAACATAAGATAGTTACGTCCTACGCATGCATGTTGATCTGTGACTTAAAATATGCAAAGTCATTGGTTTACCTCGCAATCCATTCCATTAAAAGATAAAAGAATGCAGACCGGTTAGAGGCACTTACAAGTACATTCTCAAAAACGCAAAAATTGTATATGAATGTATCATGACCCATTATTTAAAAAAAATAAATATAAATCTCCTTTAATTAAATAGTCCTATAAATCATTATAATTATTATAAGAATTTCCATCATTAATAACTTCATACTAAGCATACTAAGCATAAGTTTGCCATTAATTATAATAATAACAAAAAGTGATTTAGATCTAGATTTGTATTTTTTTTACATTAAATTTTTTTTTTGTGTGAGCCTTAAGTGTAGTATTTTTAGATCGATGTTATTAAAATTACAAAGAAAAGAAAACTTACTTTTTCTGTACAAATCTCAGAAAGAAGAACTTTATACTCATATTGAGCTGTGAATAAGTTGGGTGGTTTGCAATTTCGCGGCTTTGTGTGTGTTAAAGTTAATTCCTATTAGGTATTGTTAAAAAGCTTCTTCTTCCTTGTTCTTATTATTGTATGTTGGAGCGTTCAGATGACGAGACCAATATATGAGATGAACTGTGCAGTGGTTTCCAAATCTAGGAGCTCTCCATATAGTTTTCTTTCTATTGGGGTGTTTTGGGGCCAGTGTCTTGTACGGGCATGTCTCATTCTGTTGTGTCCGGTCATGTGATGAAAGATTAGACGTTGATCTTGTAGGAATAGCTTATAATAGGCATCATCTTTCTTGTGGTTCGGATGAGAGCTTGTCAATTACTCATTTATTTTATTTACTATTAGTTTCTTCATTTGTTCTGGACAGAGTGCAATTATTTATTGTGAATTTGTTCTCCCACTCCTGGCGAGTGTGTCAGCCTTCTCATTTCCTTCTAGTTCTATATGTGCTGGTATCCATTGTCGACCATTGTATTCGTTAATTGTCGCCCCTATTATTTTTTTCTGCGTTATATCAATGTTTTCTAACTTAACCTCTCTTGTCCCTCTTTTCCGCTAACTAACAATGGAATCATCAAAAGACGGGGGTAGGAAGGCGCGAAAACAAAAGGGAGTGCCTTCAAACGTCCATGCCGACCAGCAAAATTATCAGGCCAAACACAACCTCGAAGACATCAAATTAGTGTTGAAGTTTTTTCTGTGTCTCGCTGCTGTCACTTTTTTTTGAAAAGTTGTCTGCATTGGACATTTTTTTTTCTTTGGTCGCGACCAGACCGGCCCATATGGTACCGGCCCACCTGGCATTAGCCCGTTTGCTTATATAGCCAGTCTGCCCCTGACTCCATGGGAGCTTTAAGGCACTACGTTGAACAAAAGTTTTTTGCCAGAGCACTACGGGAAGTCCATGCTTTCCTCCCCTGCTACCATTTGGAGTTCATCTAAGATTCATGTTGTTCAATGCCTTATGGATTTCTAAACAAAGTTTACGTATTAAAATTCAATTTATGGATGCTTTATTCAACCTTTTCTAAAACGTACATCATTTGGTTCATATTTACGAATAAGTCGCATTTTTTATTTTGAAAACAATTTAGAATAATACATTTAATTATAGGTTTTATGATTCTCTGTAACGTGGCAACGAGCTATTGGTCTAAACTGCCCACAAACTGTGACGATGCAAGACAGTATTCTGGCACTCTATGACGATTGGTCTCGATTCACTTAACCTCTCTCTACCTCACACTCACACAATGACAAAACCTTTAGAGGAGGGAAAGTACTGGACATCTATATGTTTAACGTAATGATAGATTTATATTTACAGTAACGTCGAAGATTCTATTGAGATTATAGCAATTTAAAGGGAAACTGATTTTTCTTCCTATTTGAAACATTGACATTTTCATTCCGTGCACAAATTTAAAATTATAAACACTAGACCATTGTTTTATTATTTTATTATTTTAACTAGATCTCAATACTTTTAGGCTTTAGAAATGGTGACATTGGAGGCTAGATTAATATCTAGATCTAACGATTTAAATTTAAGAAAAGAAAAAGAGTTGTAAGACTAGTTCCAGCTGTAGCTGGTAATACGATGCGATGTGATTGGTTAGATCTAGATCTGCTAACAGTACTGTGGAGAGGGAGTGACGTCTGCGAGGGCTAAATAACAAAATCTCTCTTAGTGCTGTTTTTTTCCCAGATTTTTAAGAATTTGATATCAACTTTCTGAAATATCAATGTTTTTAAACATTTAAATACAAAATGCTTAGTATTCACCTACACCGATTCTTAAGTCTGTTGGGGCATCACATCAGATCTATTGGCTGTCTTTCTCCATTACCCTTTCTTTTGCTTTGAATAGAATTCCATTCAATGCTTGGTATTACGACTTTTAAACGTACATATAAAAAATCCTCGCAGTTTCTCTTTAAAGACGACAAAATATGAAAGCAAAGTACTAAATTTGTCAGAGTAAAGGTTAAATACGATCAGGTTCTTACACCTTACATTTAATCTTCCTTTACAGAGTGCACATATTAAAATGTATGATATCTCTTACCTCGCTAGGTACCAACAGATAATATTAACCACTACAGCTTTCAAAAAAAAGCATGTCTACTTTATAACCTATGAGAATTGTGCGCCCTTATATTTCTATCAAATTTGGGCGTGGTATGTTTATGTATCGGGGAATTCGAACGATATTTTCTTAAATAACTCAACATAATACTAGTCAATCTATTCTCAGACTGTGATATCTATGTGTTGTTCAATCTATTACCCTACTTTGAATGGTGATTGAGTCAACAAATACAAAAGCAGGTAGAGTGGCAGTTTGAGGTTCCATTTTGTTGTCGTTTATTTTTTATTTTTTTTGTTAATTTAGTCAAGCGTGACTGATTATGAAAGTAACATATTAAAATTATAACTAGTAAGAATACTGCTTTAGGCGAGGTCTATGACCTACAGAGTAATGACGTAAACTGTGGCGTTGATCTCTTTCTACAGTTTCATTAATTGGCTTGCAAACTTACCATTGGTTCAAAATGTTTTAAAACAAAAAAAGAAATTGGAAGTTGGACACTGGGTGTACACAAGTATCTTGAAAAAGTACTAATGACTTTCTTAGAAATTTTGACAGTATATGTAAATCTTTTGGTAAGTAGAGCATCATTAGTGCCTCTATCTCTAGTTTGACTTATATGATTTATTTAAAATATATTCATCTTAAAATAAATTTCGCTTTTGTGTTTTTATTTTGAACAGGCTGAGCATGGTTTCAATGGGAATTCCCGCACTCAACTCAAATGGTTCTTTGTGTTGAGAAGAGAGGTGAATATATAAATAGACATGCATGTGACAAGTGTTGCGTTAGTGCGTGTTGGCTGTCAAGTAATGTCTTGGAGAAATGTGTATTCTAACACCAGTACAGCTTAAGTTACTATACATACAGATAAGATTCGGGTAACTAATAACTAACTGATGCGTTTATAGAAATTCACAAGTTTTTATTAATGAAAATAATTTGAAATAGAAAAGGGATGATAGATAGATAGATAGATCAACAGGCCGTAAGTATTTAATAACATCAATAGTACAAGTGCTACAGTGATAGATAGTCCAAATTGTCTCAATGGCTTTGCTTAGCTTATCGCCTCTATGTTTTTGTACAAATCGGGTAAACCCATTTTCGTACACTACTTTTATTTTCGTGACAAAATTTAAAATTTAGAAGGTAACATTCTCCATATTGAACACAGGTCTAAATCCAGTGCTATACATCAGTAATACCCTAAGAGGTGGCATAGTCCAGCAGGCCGCCGGTCATATCAATATAGTTATGAAAAAATGTTGAAATATTGGTAAACTGTGTTTGTTTCCTATGCTGTAATAATGTAACAGCTTCAAATCAGATTAATAAGAAGGATGATATGGAAGGACAAATGGTACGACTTCACATGTTTAAAATAAAATTTATTTAATAATATAGTTACAAAATTTTAAAAATGTGTTCAATGAAGTACGTTTTCACTGGCCACAAATATTAAAATAGCGTAAAAGATAAAAAAGAAGGGTTAACAAGAAGTACTTTTTTTTTCCTTTTTGGTGTCTGTCACAGTCTCGGGTGACATTGCCTGTTATATGTTTACCTCGGGTCAAGAAGGTGAAAGGCACTGATATAGAAAGAGGAAGTAAGAATGACTAAATTGACTTTTAATTTCTCCTGTCAGACCTTGTGGTCTATAGAGCAGATAATGTAAAGGTCATCTAATTCTGTGGCCTACGGTTAGCGAGGGTGTCGTGTGGCCAGCACAATGACCAACCGCCTTTACTTTTCCCAAACTAATGTCAGGTACCCATTAAAGCTGGGTGGACTCAGAGGCGCCCGAAGATCCCGAGATTAAAAATCCCAGTCTTCACCAAACTTCGAACACCGAATCCCGGTTTGGAAGTCAAGCGCCTTACCGCTCGGCCACCGCGCCTCCAAATTGACATTAAGTCAGTAGTAACTTTAGGTCAGTTGAGGGTAGTCACTTGAGGGTTGTCAGTAGAGACAGTACACATATTTCTAGTAGTAGTTTTCTGTACTTGGATACGTTGGATACGTATTATTGAAGTTTATTGTTACCCGCTGTAACGCGGACGTTAGTTGTACTCTAGAGGACCTTATGTGTTTGATATTTGATACCGCTGTTATGCCGATGTAATTATATTTCATATATTTCATTATATTTCAAGTTGCATTATATTATTGTTGAATAAACGTTATTTTTGTCTACTAATTTGGATCAGAGTTGATAACCAAATAAGCCTACTGAAATGAAAACTTAATGGTAAGAGATGCTTGGTTTTTAATGAACCAATACAAAATGGTACTAGAAAGTTGTTTTAAAGCTTCGCCATGTGGAGTGGAAGGTCATTTATTACGCGTCTCTAAATACACATGTCATTTCCATGTGTGGTGTTTAAAAAGGTCAGGATCGCGACGCATTGTCACTCTCTAGTACTGTATATCATTTTGTGGGGGTAGGGCTAAATTACAGTGGGTTCAATTCCATGTTGATATTGCGAAATTTAGCAAATCGTACGGTGAAAAAAAGTCAAGAAATTCAGGACAAATGTTTATTTTTCCAGCTTTAGGAATTCACACACCAGGTGAAGATATCTTTAAAGTTATAAACAAAATAATATTGAATACAACAAAATTGATTTTCAATAGATTTATTTTGGAAAAAGCATAGCTGGAGCAAAAATTCTGAGCAGCATTAATAAAGGACTCGTGGCATGAATTTAAAATGTTGCCCTAAATGTCATTTCCACAGATTGTTGCATACACAGAAAGTCTTTGGCAACACGGAAGATGACCGCTGAGCTATTGAAAGTTCTGCATAAAAGCGTGGAAAAATTGAACTACATTAAAACCCTTACTATGAATACACAGCTTTTGTTTTTTTGCAAATGTATGAGAATAATGAAAGTAGTAATACCTAGATTGTTCGTTGTTTATCTGAGTGATTGATATATGAATGTACAACTGCACTTTGACACAAAACCTTTAAAGTTTTCTTAATAATAGATTTTGGTTTAGAAATGGTTTGCATGACTAGAAATGGCTTTGTGAACTAGAATACATAGCAGATTTATTCTTTGTTTTAAATTACCTCAGCTTATCTTGACAAGGCGAAGAACAATTCATTGGTTCACCTTCAATATAAAGTGAACGCTGTCATCGCAGAACTAAACGTATGACGAAAGACAGTTGGTAATGGAGAAATTATTTGTCTCCCTTTCATCATGAGTGGATGACAATTTCAACAAGTAAAACTGATGCTGATACTCTAAAATGCATAACAAAGTATTTTGAAAGTTCTCTAATTATCTCCCTCATTTAAACAGAAACTATTGAATGGATAACATTTAACTTTAACACAGCATCCATGACAGACAGTTTGTAACATACGGAAAAAGAATCATTGTTAAGATTGGCTTTAGATGGTGTCTTAAAAATTAAACAATGTTTGCTAAGGAGTGTACTTTAACACTACTCTTGCTACAAATACAACGTGTGTACCTGACTTTAACAGTGATAAGTTCTGAAATACATTGTCTTTTACAACTTCATATGAACGTGAAGCTGGTTTTTCAACACTTGTAGACATAAAGTTGAAAAAAAAAAAGGAACAGACAATTAGACGTGGAACAGCATCTCAGATTAAAATTAACAAGCAGGGAACCAAATGATATAATCTGACATCTCAGCACAAACAATTTCATTCGTGTCATGCAAGTATATTGGGAAGGGAGTGAGGTGTACATAGAGTTACAAAAATTATAATAGTGGAACAGTTATGTCAAAAGTTTGGAAAAAAAAGACAGCGAGTAGTTACTAAAGTAAATAATACCTACAAGATGGTGGATCAGCTTAGTACGCAAACACTTTCGCTTCAGTAGTAAATATCTTGAACTAGCCCTGTTCATTATTAGATATAATAAACGTTTTCCTTAAGATAAAAGACAATCGGATGCACTTTGTGATCTTCCATTACCTCTATAGTGTATGAACGACTTGCTGTAGTTCAAGCCATTTAGCGAGGTTCCTTGGTGGATTCTTATATTTTCTTTTCCAATCTGATACACAGGTGCTCCTGTACTGCCTGGACACGTTTCTCCTGTGTAGACGATTTTGCTGAAGTATTCGTCAATGCTACTCGAGAATTGAAGTTTCCCAAACGAGACTCTTTTCACATTTCCATGAGGATGCGAAACAATAAAAATTGTGTCATGGTTTTTGTTGACAAGATAGTTTGACGTATGTTCACGGTACTTAATAAACTCCTTACATTTCCGACCGAGATTAAGGCAATTATCAATGTCACATGTGTCAAATTCCAATAGATTTGTTTCGTCTTTAACTTGAAAGTCCACACAGTTGTCGAGAATAAAGCCCGGGCTATCATTTTTATCGTAGAACAGCCTTACTGTTGTGTGTCTTGCTTCAGTTGTGTCATACACTAAAGCAGGATGTGTTATAACACGTACTCTCCAGAAACGTTTGCTGCGAGTTTCTGACTGGAGACATTTAGTACAAGAGCAAGCATTTAGACTTTTGTTTGTACAGTCCAGCATTACCGTATTGACAACAAACCCAGTCCCAGTTCTAGTTACACTCTGACCTCTTGTATCACTAAAATAATATGGGCAGGTGGTTCCTGGTATAAATTCAGGCCTGTCTACGCTTGTCGTACTAACAGCTATTCTGACTGTTAGATCGGCCAAAGATTTAATACATTTATACACGAGCTCGTGTCGGTATCCAGCTGGTAGGTCATTGATACTAAATGTTTCATTTGGAATTGATCCAGTATGTCCAGCGTGCTTGAGACAACCAGTAGCCTCTTCTTGTACATCAGCATTGCTCTTTGAAAGAATCTCTAGATCATGTTTACCTGAAATAAATGTGCTAGTTATATCAACAGTAGAAATATATCATTTAATTGTCAAATAGAAACGATCGAGTCGGCGAAGCAGTGTAACATTATGCAAATCTTTTCCAATCTCATACCATAATTTCTATGTGCTAAATGTGCTTAAGTTATGAGTATTTTTATGAAAACATTAATTTTGGTCCGTATTTTAGCTAAATCAAATAATATATATATTATAAAGTAGAATGTGAGGTGTATGTATGTATGTATGTATGTATGTATGTTACTTATAGACATCAAAACCGCTTGACCAATCTTGATAAAACTAGGCAGGAATGTTCCTTGGGTACTAACTTAGATCGTAGTGTATGTATTGTAGCCCTAAAACAATCTTAAGACCCTCAAAAAAAATAAAGTTGTCCGACTCTATTACAGCTATAGTATTTTATGGATCTAGGCCTTGTCTACAATGTTGACATGAGAAAAGATCGAAAGGATTTAGACCTAGATCTAATTTTAAGAAATACACTTTGCGCAGATAGTTTTTACTTGAACACATGAAAATACAAAAGAAGATCCATTGATTTCATTATATAATAAAATTAACCTTCAATTTTGTGTTTCAAAAGCATTTTTTACATAAATTAGTTCCTTATATCTGTGACTACAGATTTCCTGACGAACATTCTTTCATTAGACAATACCGTAATGAATCGCGTACTAAAAATTAATTCGTTTAATTGTTTACTTTATAATCCCATCCCTAGATCTAAAACTCTAATTCAACTCTAAGATGATAAAACTTCTCTTCGCACAGATAGTTTTATATTTTAACACATAAACATATTAATTGAAGTCCATTCATTTCATATTTTGATCAAATAAACATTCAAATTTGGTTTACTAAAGCTACATTCGTTTACGAAAGCTGCGAAGCCGAGTTGAAATAGGCCGAGATCTATATTCATTCATGAATCGCGTACTAAAAATTATTTCGTTTAATTGTTCACTTTATAATCCCATGCATTTTACAAAGCTATCGCTCTTTTCGTTTTTAATAGATATGAATGTATCGGCTTCGGGTAAACCCATTTTCGCAAACCTAATTTTATTTTCGTAGCGAAAGAGAAAAAACTTGAAAGGATCATTAGTTAAGTTTAACATACATCTAAATACAATCCACTAGATTAGTAAACACAAACTTAGACCCGCAGGCCGCGGGTAATGTCTGGCGAACATCCTTTTATTAGACATTACCAAATGGTTACACATTAACAGTGATTAACACATCTCTCTACTGAGTCTATTTCTAGGCCTAGGTCTAAAACTCTTATTGAACTCTAAGATGATAAAACTTCTTTTCGCAAAGATAGTTTTATGCTTGAACACATAAACATACTAATTATTGTCCATTCATTTCATATTTTAATCAAATTAACATTCAAATTTATTTTTCTAAAGCATTTTTAATACATTCGTTCGCTGTTCGCTAAATAAAGCTGAGTAGCCGTGTTGAGATAGGCCTATATTCATTCATGAAAAAAGGTCACGCATGCGCAACACAGAATGAACTCTATAAAAGCCAATTTTTAACTCTAGATTAGTGTAGATTTAGATCTATGTCTACCTCAAGATCTACTTTATACTGTAACACATGAACATACAAAATTAAATCTATTCATCTCAAATTTTAATCTAATATATGTATTCCTACAAGCAAATGTTTTAATTTGAACAAATGGATTTTAGCCTATTAGCTATTCTGATTTGATAGCTTCATTCAAACTATTTTTACATTGATACATTCGCTTTACTTATTACATTATTATTTCGTTTAATTGTTTACAAAACACTCTCAGTGACTATATCGACAGTAATGCGCAAATAAAGACCCGCGGGTCGCGGGTAACATATGTCTTGTGTTAATATAAAGAATTTGGTTGCCAGAATAAGCCAGGAATGCCAACGACTTGATAGAGTTGAAGTCACTAATTAACTTGCATAAGTAGATTGATAAATTTTGTAGATTTAAAAAAAAAAGCGTTTGACATCACTCAGATGTACAGAAAAAGAACATGGCATCCTGCAACAAGTTGTCCACATGCTGACACATCTATGCAACAAATAAGGCTGTTGTGATAGACTAGACGATGGAGTACTTCAACATCAAGAAGGTTATGACCAAAAAAAGGTGTATCTTATCCCTATATCTTTTTATGATAGTCCTCGACTAAGTCTTTTTAAAAATGACACGAATGCATTTGGCATCCCATGGCATGAATCAAATTTACTGCCCGGCCTAGACCTCGCAGAAGAGATTATATAAAGCATTACTCGGGAATACAAATAATGTATTTAAGAAATGACTTAAGAGGCCTCGACGGAGACGCACTCAAAATCGTCATACATATAAATATTATTAAGACCAAATTTATGCGTATTGGTCACTTATAGGTCAACAAATATACTCATCAACATTGGTCACACAGAGGTTGAATAGAGTAGTTTATCTACTTTAGGCAGCGTGATCACAAGAAATGGAGATGCATATCAAGATGTCGAATAGGGAAAGCAGTAGACGTCTTCCAAAAACAACGGCCTATCTGACCAAACAAAGTAATAGGCCTGGAGACCAAGTTCCTCCTGATGCAGTCCAAGCTGCAGAATGGAAGACCGCCGCACCCCTAAACAACTCCTGTATGGCCAATTAAGGGAAGAAAAGCGCTCACAAGGTGGACAAAGAAAACGCTTTAGGGACACCCTCAAAGCTTCTCCGAAAGCGCTTAGCATAAACCCAGCAGCATCATAGCGTCGCGCTGTGAAAACTGGCGCACAAATTGCTGAGGAATAGAGAACAGCGCTGGCAGAAGAAAAGCGTCAGATAAAAAAAAAAACAAGGCAAATGACACTAGCTCCAGCTGAAATAACCTGCCCAGTGTGCAGCTAAACATTCCGGGCTCACATAGGCCTCACGAGTCACATGAGGAGGCACAAAACCGTAGTGCAAAGCCCTCAGCACTCCGAATGACAAAAGTGGTCATCATCGAACTACATAAACGCTTGTAGACATGGAAGCGTTCAATAACGGTTGACAATTGACTAAGCTGGCTCATGAGCGATGCCTGAGAAGGATTCTAGGAATAACATATCCAGATCAATACGGTAGTCCTTTCCTGCACAGGTACTCATCCCCTGACTGAAATGGTGACTGAACGTAGATTTGAGACTCGCGGGACATATACTTAGACAAAACGATAGACAGCCATGATTTGGAGGCCAAAAATAGAAACAGGACCTTCATCGTCTAACATGGCGTCACACGTTCTTGAAAATCCTAAAATTGGTAGACCCCAACAGGGCCCAACTAGAAAAAGGCTGTGGAAGTTGGCTAAGGCCGAGCTCTGTGAAGATCGCCTCGCGCTCAATGCACTGAATGTCGCGGGAGGACCCAAGTCTAAATAAGTCTAAGTACTTTATATTAAATAAATCTTTACTTATTTCTAGAAAGAGACAAACATATAATACATTTTATTTAAATAAAGATAACAATTAAAAGAAATTAGAAAAAAAAATTACCAAACACAGTTGTTTTCATTCCATCACCACTTAATAATTGGAATTCATCTGTTGCACTACGTCCATTTTCTAAGATTTTTAAAAGAGATTTTATAAACTGTTAATATGTAAACATACATTTTATTTTAAAAAACAAAAGGGCTAGGATAGATACAATATAATGATTATATGTCAGACGGAAGAAAATGAGAATAGACAATGTCAAGGGAAAAATCAAAGATAGAATAATTTCAATTTGATGAGTTTCGTACAGAAAATATTAGAAAATACGGAAAGAAACAGCTTGCTATTATTTTTTTACAATATTCAAATTAGAACTTAATGGATCCGGAATCCATGAACCTTGACAGCTGATCACAAAAACGATTTTCCTTTAAATTAATTTTTAACAGACGATGTATATCGCTGAGAAAAGAATTGCTAGCTCGTTGGCCACATTGGGAAAACTCGAGTTTATATATTTTAACATTTCAAACTAAAAAATAAACGTAAATTGGCTAGAGACTCAATCTAGGTCTAGACTTAGCATCGGTTTTGAAAGGGCTGTCACGATATTGAAAGTACTATATACAATGTGATTCCAGAGTTTAATAAGTTAATGTGCAGGAAATATTTGCGCATCGACTTTAAAGTCTAGATTCATAAGGCCTATCTGGAATGATTCAAGATTTTTAAAAAGCATGGCGTAGACAGCCATAGTGTATCGATTATGTGATAACAGTAAATTTAGAGTTGCTTCAAGTTTATTGAAAGTAGGCTATATCTCAACTTAACAAATTAGTTTTTACGTAAATTTAATATGGATTACATTTAGATTCTAGATATAAAAGTAGATCTAGATCTAGATTAGTTCTTAAGAGTTCTAAATCAGAAGTCTAGGTCTAGAATCTAGTGCTAGATCTAAGATGTCCATATAATGATAATATCAATAATCACTAAACTATGTATTGCCGGCTGCCAGATTTGCTTACGATGAGCATTCACAAGGTCGATACCCGGATTGAACCTCATATTTTAAAAATATTTTATTCTATTTTAAATTGTCTAATGGAGGTGCTGCATTTTTAAATTATATTTTTTAAAATGTTTTTCTTGTTATGAAATGTGTTCCCTTTTTCAATTCTAACTCAAGGCGAAATTTCGTCATATAAAATAAAAAGAAATCTTTAAATTTTATTCATTTTCATGACACCTGTTTTCTCTGATGAAATAAACATACGTTATTTGTCTTTAAATTACCCATTCTCTAGCGCAATAATAGAACTGTCCCTATCCCCTCTTATTCTAAATCTTATTCCCTTCACAAGAGAACGGAGCTATTTCCCGTCTTGGATAAAATGCTCGACATCCTCAACATATATCTGCTTTTGAGCGATCTAACACCGCTAAGCCCTAACTACGCCTTTACTGGTCTCAGCTCACCTCTCACCTGCCGCCAATCTCATTTAACAGGGTACCAACCTTAGCGACCCAATAAGCAGGCCAACCAGCTGTCTAAATTGCCAACCAGAACTGCTCGGATTGCTGATTTATTTTGTACGATTTTACAGAGAGAGAAAGAGAGAGAGAGATTAAATTATAAGACTTTCAGGCAATCACAGTTGTGCATTATGTATTTATTTATTTATTTATTGCTTGATGTTTCATCTATAGAAATACTTCTATAGCACATGCTAGAAGAAACTAAAGAATTATGTTATTTACATCGTATAAGTCTATATATGAAAGACATTATGTCTAACTACCTATATATGAAAGACATTATGTCTAACTAGCTATATATGAGAGACATTATGTCTAACTGCCTATATATGAAAGACATTATGTCTAACTAGCTATATATGAAAGACATTATATCTAACTAGCTATATATGAGAGACATTATGTCTAACTGCCCATAAATGAGAGACATTATGTCTAACTGCCTATATATAAGAGACATTATGTCTAACTGCCTATAAATGAGAGACATTATATCTAACTAGCTATATATGAGAGACATTATGTCTAACTGCCTATATATAAGAGACATTATGTCTAACTAGCTATATATGAGAGACATTATGTCTAACTGCCTATAAATGAGAGAAATTATGTCTAACTGCCTATAAATGAGAGACATTATGTCTAACTGCCTATATATGAGAGACATTATGTCTAACTGCCTATATATGAGAGACATTATGTCTAACTGCCTATATATGAGAGACATTATATCTAACTAGCTATATATGAGAGACATTATGTCTAACTGCCTATAAATGAGAGACATTATGTCTAACTGCCTATAAATGAGAGAAATTATGTCTAACTAGCTATATATGAGAGACATTATGTCTAACTAGCTTTATATGAGAGACATTATGTCTAACTGTCTATATATGAGAGACATTATGTCTAACTAGCTATATATGAGAGATATTATGTCTAACTAGCTATATATGAGAGACATTATGTCTAACTAGCTATATATGAGAGATATTATGTCTAACTAGCTATATATGAGAGACATTATGTCTAACTGCCGATATATGAGAGACATTATGTCTAACTAGCTTTATATGAGAGACATTATGTCTAACTGTCTATATATGAGAGACATTATGTCTAACTAGCTATATATGAGAGATATTATGTCTAACTAGCTATATATGAGAGACATTATGTCTAACTAGCTATATATGAGAGATATTATGTCTAACTAGCTATATATGAGAGACATTATGTCTAACTGCCGATATATGAGAGACATTATGTCTAACTGTCTATATATGAGAGACATTATGTCTAACTAGCTATATATGAGAGACATTATGTCTAACTGTCTATATATGAGAGACATTATGTTTAACTGCCGATATATGAGAGACATTATGTCTAACTGCCTATAAATGAGAGAAATTATGTCTAACTACCTATGTATGAGAGACATTATGTCTAACTGTCTATATATGAGAGACATTATGTCTAACTAGCTATATATGAGAGATATTATGTCTAACTGCCTATTTATGAGAGACATTATGTCTATCTCCCTAAACTCTATATTACAAAGTTGGTCTCGATAATCGTTTAGCTCGAAAAAGAATGATTTGGATGCCACAGAAAATATTGTCCTTAAAACAGCATTGTGCGTTTATATTTAACGGGCTGGAAAGGGAATGGTGCGTTAGTACCCTATTATCTTTCGATCACTCGTAAATAAACATAGTCACAATATATGATGTCGACTTTGCAATAAGAATTTTAAAAAATCTGAAAATAATTAGGCCTAAAACTAAGCTTTGTTAACATTAAGAAACAAAAGAAAACATAAGTATGTTTAATAAGTAATCAAAACATTTAGAGACACTTTCGAGGAGAAGGCTAAAAAAATCAAGTATTTTGAGACTTTTTATGTCAGAAAGCTAGAAAATAAAGTATTTAGAGACTTTTTAGAGCAGAAGACTAGAAAAGACACAAAGATAAAGGCATATTTGTTATTCCATTTAATGAGGAAAATTCATACAAATGCTATTATTTCTCTAGTGCCATTAGAGCATGGAATTCGTTGCCTAATTTTGCCAGACAAACTAAAGACATTTTAGAGTATAAGTCTCTAGTTAACATACACGACCAGGTTAACACATAAATACGCGTATAACGTAATTGCTTCTTATATATGCATCAAAATGTCTAATGTATAAGAAAGCAAGAGAATGTCAACACTAAACTCACTTAATTGTTCTTTCAAACTGTCTACGTTTTTTAATGCTTTAGCTGTGAAAGAGAAACAGTAAAGAAATATTAATCGTTTACAAAGGTATATAAACAAAGAAGATATATATGTATAATAGGCCCTAAGCGTTTTTCTTCTTCTCCTAGCCAGCTTTATTGCTGCTGAGCTGCTGAGCTCTTTTGCAGACTGTGCCAAGGTAAAAAAGTGCGCTGTTTTCTTCAGTTGTTCAGCACTGCCGTACAGGGTGTTTGGTTATGTTGGGCACCCTAAGCGTTATAAATCGTATGTGGTTTATACAAATTGAATGTTTGAATACAGCAGGGCCGACTTTAGGCATAGGCAAACTAGGCTGCCGACTAGGGAAAGAACTCGAAACAATTTTTCATTTGGAGAAGAAATAGCGAAACTTGTGCCCTATTGCATTTTATGGTTGAATGACACTCTAGGTTTGTAATAAATTGCGTAGTTTCATCTTTCGTTTTCTTTTTGTGAGGGTGGGCACTAAAGCCAGCACTGAATAAATTATTATTAGAGCTTTTATATATAGCGCTACTTTCATGCTTATAGCATGCTCAGAGCGCTTTGGTCCAATCTCATTTGCGGATCAGTGGGGGTGAGGGGGTATCTAGGACTTGGCTGTAAACGAGCCCCCTTCTAGGTAGCCAAGACAAGCCAAGTTCAAGCGCACTTAGCCTCTCGACCACGCTTCCCACCAAATGGATGGGCTTTTCAACGAGAGATTAGGGCTGAAGATCCCCCCTCCCTGGAAATAAAACGATTGACTTCACGACTTTTTTTAACCTGGTCTCAGAGCTCCATTTAAAAAAAAATCCGTAAATGTCCATACATTGGAGCAGCAATTTGATTTCAAATCAACGCTAAATAATTCGTTGATTTGTAACGGAGTATATATTTATAGTATTATCTATCTGGCTACGACTATAAAATAGAGTATGTTGCTTCAACCCATCTACATGCGAGATAGATGTTACTTTAACATTCTCTACAACTTACCTAATTGGCCCAGTAGTTTCGCGTTTTCACTCTTTTGATATTTCAGGTCTTCGTTTGCTTTAAAATTTAATCAGAGATGAAAAGGTTAAAATTCCATTCAGTCAAATCTTCATAGCAAGAAAAGTTTTTAAAAATCTAAAACGCCATTGCAAAATTACACAAATGTTACGTACTTTTTATTTCATTATTTGCCTTAAAAGTGTATACCAAATTTAGAAGGAAGGTAAAAGATACATCATTTCTACAGAGTTACTACAGACTACAGTTGCTTGTCAAGTTATAGTTGTACTTACTAGTTTTCAAATCCTTCGTAAGCTTTTCAATCTCCATTTTACTCGTACCTTGAAATAACAAATAAAGAGATTACTTTATCAATATGACACACTACAGCATGCTGCTGTAAGACAGTTAAATTAACCTATTTTAAGAAAAAAAACAAGATGAATACATTTAGGACTTTCCATTTGTTTGGACCAATAAAAGTTTATTTTACTATCTTATCATATCTTAACAATTTTGAAATTGTAACGAAAATATAATAAACTTTTCCAAGAGTTACTAAATTTAGGTACAACAAAAAAAAATATCTTCTTTCTTTATTCATTACACTCAGTAGACTTTATACAATAAAAACATGAAAAAGTTAAAAGCAAAAAATATAATCCATTTTTCTAATGTAGTCTTACACTTCACAAGTAGCGGAAACTTTCTAAACGATGACTGTTTCGGTATGTACTATGCCATCTAGACTTTGTCTAGAATACTCTCTAGATCATCAGTGTTCCCCAAACGTTTTCCTAAATGGAACACTTGGCACATTCTGGGTCTTTAGCGGAACACTTGGCACATTCTGGGTCTTTAGCGGAACACTTGGCACATTCCGAGAATTTAGCGGAACACTTGGCACATTCTGGGTCTTTAGCGGAACACTTTGCTTATTTTTTTAAGCGAGTTTAATTCACGTGTTGGCCTACTAGTTAATTATTTTAGTAGCTTGTGGAACACCAATTCAATGTTGGGAAACATTGTTATAGATGTTTCGGGCTCGCCACCATCTTCTGTAGTCCTGATGTAGATTTGGGCTAGGAAGTCATCATCTTCGATTCTGAAGGAATATCCAAAATATGTAAAGCAAGCAGAATTAAATATTCTCTTTTGTTTTTTTGTTTTTTTTAGCCCTATGTTATATGACCCTGCTCGTTAATCATTGCCCAAAGAAACAGATGACCTTAACATCATCTGCCCTATAGATTAAAAAGTCTGAAAGGGGAACTGAAGAAGAGCGTGGAGCAATGGTCTGTTCTATGACAGGAGCAAAGCTAAAGGCGTTTTGTTATGAAGTACTACTGCTTCTTTCTCTAGTAGTCAGCCTTTTGCTTCTTACCTAAAAGCTCTTTTGCAGCTGTGCCAAGGATAATAGCCTGTTGTTTTCTCATTTCATTTCACGTCATATTATCCATGTGTTACTTATATATATTGTAAGACAAACTTCCTTATGGATAAAAAAGAACATATACGTATGTATATATATATAAACTTTTTTATCCATAAGGTTATCGATTAGATAGTATAAGATATAACCTTACTACTGCAATTGAAAGTAAATACACTTACTTAGATCAATTTTCAGACTTTCATTTTCGTCTTTTAAGTTCGCAATAATTCTGTCTTTATCTGCTGCAAGAGAAATATGCACTCAATTGAAACATGCATGTGTGTCTTGAAAACTGTTTTAAACTAGAAGTATATGTTTGATTGCTTAAAGGAAACTATATTGATAAAACAAGCAATACAGTTGACTCTAAACAGTCACACACTTGATGATCAGACATGTCTGTTATTACATAGAAGGTAAAGCTTCAATAGTATTGACGTACTGTAGTCGTAAAATTGAGCTTAGAGAGTGAATTAGTTTATAAATAAATATTGAGCTTTGGACATTAAAAAAAAACAAAAGTAGTGACGTAGCCAGACAGACGAATGACGTTGCAGAATAGGGGTACACAAGAAGAGAACATGTCTTGGGCTTGAAGCAAGGCGCATGGTGAATGAACTGCTAGTAAAAGATTAACAGATTTAGAGATATGGGACGATCATGCCATTATGTACATAAACATCGTTGAAGTCGACACAGCTCTCATCAAAGTGTATCGTTATTATATTATACTTGTGTCTCTTGAATGTGTCAAACTCGAAGGTAATGTAATATGTAATAATGAGTAATAATCAACCAAGTCATCGAAGCCGGTAATCGTGTGAAATCAAGTAAAGTCAAGCGCAGTGAGCAGATACTAATAACTTCAAGTATCTGGACAGTACAATAAATGAATGCTAAAATCCTATGTATCATATATATATATATATATATATAATGAGCATACCTAGTTTGTCCAATAGGGATTGGGTTTGCTGCTCTCCTGAGTCAACTGTTCTACCTTCTTTATTACAGAAATCCAAGATAAAAACATAAAAATGATAAAGAAAAAAATCTAATTATATTTATTACACAGTATCGTTTATTTAATAATGATTAACAGAGTCGTAGCTAGGGTTGGTGAATTGGGGATTCAAAGTTGAAAATCCCCCCCAGGCCCACACTTGAGGGTGGCCCCCAAATGAATGTCCACAATTTTTTTTTTAACATTAAATATTACGCCATTATCTCATGTCATGATGTCGAATGTCAAAATGCAGGGACCCCTAAAGAGATCAAGTACCCCGGGCCGCCAAATCCATAGTTACGCCACTGATTATTAAGAATAGATACAGCCAAGCAATTGTTTGAAGCTACTACGTTAAAATGTAAACACATTTAATTTTGATGCTTAACTAACGTAAGCCTAACTTTTTAAAGCCTACCTTTATTTTGAACCTTTTTCAGTACATGTAAATACTGTTTGGATAATGATGCTAAAAAGTACTTGAAGGCATCTCCAGGACCTGCGTTTAGCAGTGTGCTTAAAAGTACTTCGTTTCTGTCTGGCCTAGAAAGTCCAGGTTTTGAAATGTTTTCTTTGTCATCTAGAGTTATAACAGAATGTTGGTACAGGTAATCGACGATATCCAAGGCGTTTAAGTTTTCCTTCAAGTACACATAATTTGTTTGAATACATCTCTCGTCTTCTGGTTTCAACTTTCCTCTTGACATTGTAACCTGTTGTAGGATAGACATCTTGTTTTAAAAAAGTTAATTTCTATCTTTATTTGAAATAACATACAGAGGGTTTAGAACAGGAGTGGCCAACTTATTGCTTCCGTGCGCCAATTTTTTTCAGATGCGCCACTTAAAATTGTACAAGTTTTAGTCCTTTCTTGCAGTAAACGATCTTGGTGTATAAAGCATTGAAATGTCAGAAAAGGACAATCTAACTCTAACATTCTTTTGGGCAAGATTACAGTTCCAGTAACTCCACCAGTCTGCTTAGTATACTTTTATTTAACGTTATTTGATTGAGGATTTCCAAGACATGACTTTGCTATCTGAAATATGTCTGATCATCTGATTTTTTCTTACATTGACTTAAAGCCAATAAGTTCTTTAAAATTTTTGAAATTTTAATTTTTTTTTAAATCACAAAAAGCTTAAATAGGTATGTAATAAACATAAAGATAAGAGAGTCGAGAACCATGTCGGCATAGTATTTCATTAAGACACTGAATGACTACACAACACACATTTCGTGAACACATTCTCACGGACGAGTTACAAGCATATGTAAACATAAGAACGACAACCGATACAGAATATAATTTTCATAACATTCACCCCCGGTTCAAATAATGCTAACTAGTATTATAAACAATAGAAGAATTAAGTAAGTGCAGAATAATAATAGAGATTCAAGTAAACAAACAATGTAGAATAGCATGACATAATGTTACATGTTGATATAAGTAAGTGTAAATCAAATAGCTTATTAAAATATATCATGATAGTCCAAATAGATCAAATATCTCATTAAACGCAAGTCAACAAAACCAAATGAAAGTAGTAACATAAACAAATGTCATTTTGGAGACAAAACTGAATGTCAAAGTAAGAGTTCTAGTAAGCTGATGAGCTTTTACACTTTGTAGTTGGGCCTAGTTCTCCTTACTCTAAGATTGTATGTATGTGTAGTTTCATCTGCTTGAGTTTCGGACGGTCTGGCTATGTCTTCAGTGGTGCTGGTGGTTTCTTCAGACATGATAGAATCAGTAGGTTGATTCCTGGGAGGTAAGCTTTGGATGGGGCAGCCAATATCAAGCTCTGTTCTACTCTGATTCTCATTTTCTATAACTTTGTGTTCCTCCCTAGGGGCTAACATTCGTAATGAGACAGTTTCCTCTCGACCGGTTGGTGTTCGGATTACAGCGTACTGAGGGTTGCATGTTACCAAATCAACTTCCTCTGTTATGGGATCGTATTTAGATGATCTAACGCTCTTCTTCAGCAGGACAGGACCAGGACTGGTCAACCATGTTGGCAAGGATGTCCCGGAACCACTTCTTCGGTTGAACCCAAGAAATCGTTCATGTGGTGTCTTGTTAGTTGCAGTGCATAGTAATGACCGGATGGATTGCAGAGCATCATTTAGTACTAGTTCCCATTTAGCTATGTCCAATTCCTTAGAATGTAGACCCAAGATGATGGCTTTCCATAAAGTCCCGTTAAGCTTCTCTATTTGTCCGTTTCCTCTCGGACTGTAAGGGGTCGTTCTACTGGTTGCAATTCCTCTCTCGTGGAGGAAATGCTGCACCTCTGTAGACATAAACGAAGTTCCCCTGTCAGTGTGGACGTACGCTGGAAATCCAAATATTGCGAATAAATCATTGAGACATTTAACAACCGTAGAGGAAGACATATCGGGACATGCAAATGCAAATGGGAATCTAGAGAATTCATCTATAATGGTAAGTAGATATCTATTTCTTGAAACAGTAGGGAGAGGTCCCTTGAAATCCATACTAATTCTCTCAAAAGGTTGAGTTGCTTTAATCAGTTCTCCGGTCGGCTGTCGAAAAAAACGGGGTTTTAGTTCTGCACAAGCTTGACATTGTTCTATTACAGTTCTGACGTCATCACAGGAAAATGGAAGATTTTTAGTCCTTACGTAGTGCAATAGTCGAGTAACGCCCGGGTGGCAAAGACTAGTGTGCAGCAATTTAAGGTCATTGCGAGTGATGGCAGATAGTTTCTGGTAAGTGTATCAGCTACAGTGTTCTTGTATCAGCTACAGTGTTCTGCTTGCCAGGGCGATAGATGACGTCATAGTGGAAACACGAGAGTTCTAGTTTCCACCTCTGGATTTTTTCATTTTTAATTTTTCCTTTGTTTGACCTGTTATACATGAAAGAGACAGATCGCTGATCCGTAACAAGTGTGAACACTTTACCAACTAAGAAATGTTTCCATTTTCTCAGCGACTCAACAATGGCATATGCTTCTTTCTCAACTGAAGAATGTTTTCTTTCACTTTTTGTTAATGAGCGAGAGAAGAAAGCAACGGGCCGACCATCTTGGTTGAGGGTAGCCGCAATGGCTATATCAGAAGCATCCGTCTCAACGGTTAAAGGGCGATTCGGATCAATAGTATATACGGCGGCTTTTTCAAGCTCATTTTTCAAACTTTCAAATGTTCTTTTGACTTCTTCGGAGACAGGAAATTGTTGATTTCTTGTTAACAGGCTAATTTTTGTTGAGAAGTTAGGTATCCACTGTGAGTAGTAAGCCAGAAGACCCACTACTCGTTTCTGTTCATGCATGTTCACTGGTACGGGTAATTCCCTTAGAGCGCGAAATCTCTCAGGATCCGGCTTAAGTTGTCCTTTGGAAATCTCGTATCCTAACAGTCTCACTTTAGCAGTGCTAATTTCACTTTTTGTTTCATTAAGAGTGATTCCATACTTTTGAGCACTATCAAGAAATCGCTGTAGGTTTCGGTCGTGTGATGCAGAGTCCATACCGCAGATGGTCACATTGTCCACATAAGCAAAAGTGTCAGTGAGTCGTTCGTCTACGATGATTTTGTCAATCGTACGCTGAAAACAGGCGACTCCATTCGTAACGCCAAACGGAATCCGACGGAATTGATACAGTTTCCAACATGCTTTGAAGGCTGTGAACGACCTTTCCTCTTCTTTTATAGGAATCTGATGGTATGCACTCTTCAGGTCTAAAGTGCTATATACAAAGTATTGCGAAATCTTCTCTGCCAGTTCGTCAATTCTGGGCATAGGGTAGGCGTCTAGTAGAGTGAATCGGTTTATGGTTTGGCTGTAGTCCACAACCATTCTTTTCTTATGTCTGTCATTTGTTGTGACTAGGACTTGTGCACGCCAGGGAGATTTAGATGGTTCAATAATTTCATCCTTTATTAGTTGTTGAATTTCCTTCTCTATAAACTTTCTATCTGGAACTGAGTATCTGCGAGACCTTGTAGCCACTGGGGTACAGTTTGGTGACAGATTACTAAATAGGCTAGGAGCCTCTACCTTCGCTGGCTGGAGAGTACTCAGGCATAATGATGGTTTCTGACCATCGAAAGGAATAAACAAGTTTTGGTGCAAACTTATAAAGTCAAGACCAAGTATTACGTCAGAGCATAAATTGTCTAGTAGAGAAAGTCTAATTCCCTCGTATCGTTCATTTTTGAGACGTATGTTAGCGTAGATATGTCCTTGAGTGATTCGAGATAGATGGGTGGAAGCCATAAAGATTCTGTTGCCTGAGGAACATGTCTGCCATTTGTGCTTCTTAGCGATGTGCGTTGAAATATAGCTTTCACAGCTCCCAGTGTCTACTAGGGCTTTCAATGGCACGTTGTTGATGCAAATTGGTATTGTAGATTTGTTTAAATTCAAAAGCTGCATAGTAGCAATAGCCGAAACTGTTGAAGATCTAGATTTGCAAACTCTTTGAAAGTGACCCTTTTTGAAGCACTGATTGCATGTCACTTCCCTTGCAGGGCATTGAGAGCGGGGATGCTTAACCCTGCCGCAAAAATAACACTTCCTAGCTAATGCATTTATTTCATGTGTGTGTGAATTGCTTGCACTTTGAGGAATCGTTACGTTTGGCAAGGGTGAGGACGAAGAATTGGTGAGAGTAGTTGCCGCGCAATTAGTTTCCGGCTGTGATGATTCATACTGTAATGAGTGCTGATAAGCATGTTCTAGTAAGCGAGCCTCCTCGAAGGCGTCCTTTAAACTCAAAACAGTCTTTTCGAGTAGACGTTTTCGAATGCTGTTGGACACTAGTCCATTGATAAACGAATCTCTAATAGCCTCTTCTCGGTGTTGTTCAGCAGTCACCGCTTTGAAGTTGCAATCTTTGGAAAGAATTCTTAATTTCTGCATTTAGGCGTCTATCGTTTGACCTTGCTCTTGTTTGCAAGTAGCTAACCTGTGCCTAGCAAACACCTCATTCTTTGGTTGAATGTAGATGCCATTTAGAGTCTGGATAGCTTCATCAAATGTCTCTTTATCAAGTATCATTTGATATACAGCATGAGAGAGATAGTTTATCAGTAGTTTCTTAGTATCAAGATTGTCTACTGATATTACCGATATAAAATTTTTAAACGTTTCATACCAGTGCTGCCAATGCTCTGCTGCTTGAGGTGCTGTGGGCTCGATGTCAAACTTCTCTTATCTTCTTATCTTATATAATACAGACGTTACTTCAAAAAAGAAGATGATTACGTCCTACGCGTCATGCATTTAGTCATGCATATTAACCAATGACTTAAATTCTGCCAAGTCACTGGTTTTTCTGGCTAGCTCAGGCAACCCATTCCATGCTCTAATAGCACTAGGGAAGAAGGAGTATTTGTACAAATTTGTCCTAGCATATGGGACGAGGAATGTGCCTTTATTTTTGTGTCTTTCAGAGTATTTTATTAAATTTTGTTTTTGTATTTGAAGATTATGGTTCAGTGTTTTATGTATAATTGCTACTTTACTTTTGAGTCTTCTGTCCTGAAGGCTTTCTAAATTTAGTGATTTTACTAATGGTGTTACCCTAGTCAAATGTGAATATTCGTTTGTTATGAATCTCACTGCTCTATTTTGTGTTTGTTCCAGTTTCTTAATGTTTTCTTGAGTTGAGGGGTCCCACACGGTGGATGCATATTCTATTATTGGCCTAACCAAGGTTAAATAACATTTTAGTTTTATGTTCTTATTTGATTTATAGAAATTTCTTTTAATAAACCCTAATGCTTTGTTGGATTTTTTTATAGTTTCATCAATATGTGGATTCCATGACAGTTTTTCATTTATTATAACACCTAGGTATTTTGAGTTTTTAGTCTGTGTTACTGGTTTGCCATGAATAAGATAAGTGGAATTAATTTGTTTTAGTTTTTTTGTTACTCTTAACAACTGACATTTTTCTGGGTGGAAAGACATGCTCCAATTTGATTCCCATTTCTGTAATTCATCTAATTCTCTTTGTAAAATATCTGTGTCTTGTTTTGTTTTTATTGTTCTATATATTATGCAATCGTCTGCAAATAATCTGACTTTTGTTCCTGAACTAATGCAATTTGGTAAATCATTTATGTAAATTAAAAATAGTAGTGGACCCAAAACTGTTCCTTGAGGTACACCTGAGTTTACTGTTATTGGTGTTGATTTAGAGCCATTTATTATTACAGTTTGTTCTCTCCCTATCAGAAAATCTTTAATCCACTGATGCAGTGGACCGTTAATGGGCGAAATATCCTATCCATTTCGAAATTCTAACAAATTCACAGTTTTGGATTCAGTGTATTAAATTGTAATAAACATAAAGATAAGAGAGGAGAACCATGTCTGTATAGTATGGCTTTAATACACTGAATGACTACACAACACACATTTCGTGAACACATTCTCACGGACGAGTTACAAGCACATGTAAACATAAGAACGACAACCGATACAGAATATAATTTTCATAACAAGGTAATATCAAAAATTTTCAATACTAACGAACAGGAAAAAAAAATTACTGATACGACAAGAGACAAATACATTTTGCAATGCTGAAAGATACACTTCACCAACGTGTTCTGGGTTTTTTTAACTGACTAGTTTTATAACTAATACGGTTGATTTAAGTGTCGTAATAGTTAGTCAATTAAACTCCTGTGCAGTTTTTATTTTCTAGAAATCTTGCTTTTTTGAGGTGAACAGCGCCACTAGTAATTGTGCAATGCGCCACTTTTGGCGCATGCGAGATAGGTTGGCCACCCCTGGTTTAGAGTAGTGACTGTAAATATAGACCTATTATTCAAATTGCATATTTAAATGTTATAGCTTATAAGTTCGCATGAGCAATCGCCTATTATTTACAGGTTGGTTAAAAGAAAGTATTAAAATAATAATGTTTCGATACAGAATTAATGTGACATATTTGTGGCATTTTAATGGCATTTTACGTCTCGGGAGACGATCTTTTCCTTTTGCAACTTCTTGTGTGACTAAAGAGGCCAATTCTTGATACACAGCTGCGACCCCAGGTTGGGCATATATAATCACTAGGCGCCGTTGCATTTTCATCTTTCTTTCTGCTTCTGTTGTGTATGAAATCTGCAATCCGAGACCCTTCCTTTAAGCTGTTTTTCCATGTGGATCTATCCAGTGCCACCTCTTCGCAGCTGCTAGTGTCGATTTTGAAGAGCTTCATGTCGCATTTGCATACATCCGTATAACGTAAAAGTGGACGACCAGCGGCTCTCCTACCTTTTTATTAGATCGCCTTACAAAATGTCTTGTGGAAGTTGACCTACTGGCATTCTACGAACGTGGCCAAGCCAGCCAAGGCGTCTGCTGCTAATAACAGAGCGGATGTCCTGGCACCCTGACATATGAAATATATCTAGAAGGTGCCCGGTTAATTCATGCCCTGTTAATGCCAGGTTCATTCATCTTCCTCACTCCATCCCCTAGCTCTTTAAATCACTGCAATTTATTTTCCACTCATTTAATCTCCTGGCCACTTCAGACCACATAATCCTTAGGCCACTTCATCTCTTGGCCACTTAAACATCAGACCACATAACCCCCAAGGCCACTTCATCTCTAGGCCACTTAATCCCCTGGCAACTTAAACATCAGACCATATAACCCCAAGGCCACTTCATCTCTTGGCCACTTAAACATCAGACCACATAACCCCAAGGCCACTTCATCTCTTGGCCACTTAAACATCAGACCACATAACCCCAAGGCCACTTCATCTCTTGGCCACTTAAACATCAGACCACATAACCCCAAGGCCACTTCATCTCTTGGCCACTTAAACATCAGACCACATAACCCGTGACGACTTCATCTCTTGGCCACTTAATCCCCTGGCCACTTAATTCACTGCGATTTCCTCCCCGGACATTTAATCCCCTAACCATTTAATTACATAATCGCATTACCAATTAATGCCCTGGCAACGTAATCCCCTAGTCACTTATTTCCTTGGTCACTTATTCCCCTGGTCACTTATTCTCTGGCCATTTAATCTCATAACCACTTAGTTTACTGTGTTATCTTCCCCGGTCTTTTAATCCCCTGGCCACTTACTCCCATGACCATTTAATCGTCTGGCCCCTTAATTCTCTGGCCTTTAATCCTCTGGCCCCTTAATCCCCTGGTCACTGTCGCGTCCCCGTGAAGTTTTCTTTTGTGTTTAACAGTTGTGTTCAAATGTATAGGAAGTTGTTTGTATGAGGCGCGTTTTGTTGTCTAGAATATTGTGTATGTGTGTGTTGACGTCACCCTTAGTTCCCGCAAGAGAAAGAGAGAGCTTTGCTGTTAGCTGGTTTTCTGCTTCCCCGTTTTAACGGTACGTAAGTACGTAGTATTAGTAAATAGGCTGCTCTTTCGGTACAGGTGTTGCTAATGAAAAGTTCTTTGGTGTAGCGGCATCGCTAGATCTAGGTTTTCTTTCGCTAGATCTAGGTTTTCTTTCGCTAGATCTAGGTTTTCTTTCGCTAGATCTAGGTTTTCTTTCGCTAGATCTAGGTTTTCTTTTCGTTTCAGGGTGTTAGGCTTGGGGCCATGGGAAAGAGAGTCGCCTTCTCACCTTTGGAGCCGTGTCTTTAGCTATCGTTGTTTGTGGTGTATGAAGCTGCTGATCTGTAAGGCGCCGAGAAAGAGTGTGCGTTTGGAAGGTGTGTTATTAGTGTTTGTTTTTTTTGAACAATTAGTAATGTAATGTTAACCACCATGAAATTAATACCCATGAAAATATCTTGTTAATTTAGAATTATGTATAATAAAATAGTGTTCATTTTGAACAATTGGTGTTTACTCGATAACGTTTCAGTTCAATGACATTAATTCATTGTTCATTTTGTCGTAGTCTATATGATAGTACTCTTTGCTTTGGTTTGCACTGTTCAGGTGGGGAGAGAACCCGGAAGCCACTGAACTTATGTCTACCTCTAGAGTAATACATTGAAACCCCGCCTGACAGTCACTTAATTCCCTGCCCACATAATCCTCCAGGTCAATCACTTTTTTTTTAATAGATATTTTTCTTTTTTACTTCAGTGGTGTGATAATAACAGTACTAATATGTCAGGTATGAATTGAATAAACAGGCCTAGAGATCAACTTCTAGTTATATATTTTTAACAAGAACTCGTTTCCGTATATGAACTATTTATATATATTTATAGTTTTTAAAATGCTCTGTTATTTAGGCTCATATTAAATGAGAATTCTGTTGTTGTTTTTGTTTTTATTAAATTTAAAAGTGCATTTAGAAAAGGAGTAGATATCCTTTCAAAACCAAAACATTTAGACTAGATGAATTTAAATCTGTGTAGCCTAGTTCACCATTACACGTATTTAAATTAATAGATCTGAAGCTCAATATCATAACCATTCAATATAGTTATTGCCACAAGGCTACACACATTTACCTTGATTATATGTAGGCTAACTTTATATACCTTTATACAGCAAATATTATTGATGTCTTTTTTTTTTTACAATATGGCTGACGTTGGAAAAATGATTTCGGGAATTACCAGATAACATTAATTGCATCACTATTAAACTGCGTTACTGCATTCCCGCCTCTCACAGTGTCGATGTTTTCATCTTGACTTGTTGAACAAAGGAAAATGTTTTAGGTGATCTTATTTTGCTTTGTTTTAAAGTCTTATGTCAGTTCTAGCCTTCTTTCATTCATTCAGTGGAATGATTGGGTTGCCTGAGTCAGCCAGGAAAGCCAATGACTTGGCAGAGTTAATTCGTTGACTAACATGCGTGACTAGATTGGTTTACGTACACATGTAGGTTGTACTCTTCTTTTTAAAGTAACGTCTGTATGTTATTAATGGACCACATTCACCAATCGTAGCCACGTGGTTCTCTATCTCTTCTATACAAATTACGTAATCTATAAAGGCTGTCACGTGATACGTTGTTTTTTTTCATTTTATCAATATTATCACGTGGCTAAATGTTGTTTGTTTACGATTGGTGAATGAGGTCCATTGTGTGAGTGGAATTAGAAGCACAAACTATAGATGTACAATGCTGTCGTTTGTAAATCATACATTTTATATATTTTCATACAAATAAAGCGCACATAACTTTTGATACAGTAACTTTGTTATATTATCTTTTTTTTTTACAGTGGATGTGCTCTTTAATTTTTTTTTCCCTTTTTTCTATTCCCCAAACGAAACCCCACCTCCCCTTTCCCAACTGGTCCAGACAAGTGATACGATCATAAAGAGTAAAGTTCCCTTTCAGATTTCAGACCTTGTGTCCTGTGACCAGCACAACGACCAACCGCCTTACTGTTCCCCAGCTTATGTCAGGTACCCATTAGAGCTGGGTGAACTTAGAGGCAGCCAAAGATCACGAAATTAAAATTCCCAATCTTTACCAGGATTCGAGCCCTTGACCCCCGGGTCGAAAGCCAAGCGCTTTACCGCTCAACCACCGCGCCTCCGATCATAGCGCATTGAGAAAGTTAACAGCATGAAATGGAACTAAACAAAATCAATTGTTAAAAAAATTTTTAATTGCACAGATTTATTGTTGTTAGTCTAGATCTATTACAAATAAATCCACATGACTGATCCTAATGCCTTTACTATGAGCTTTTTTTTAAAAAGTAATTTTGTTTTTCTTATTCTTTGTTATAGATTGTGAATCTCAGTAAATGTGACGTATTAACTTAGCAAGTATTTTTTTTAGTGTAAATATTATATACTTTAATAAGTTCATTCAAATTTAGTTCATGTTTCTTTGTAAGATTGCAAAACTTGATATTACCATTGTTCCCGTGACCGTCGTCTGTGAATTCGTTTGAGTGAAAAAAACACGTACTTTGGGAATCTCATATTAATGCTGTGTATTGTATCAATGAGCTCAACTCGAGATGAAATATTCGTGACAAGTTATTTTTTTTTTAGACTGTTAAAAAGTTAACTCTGAACTGTTATTTTTCACGATTACATGATTCTCTGTTGTAAATTAATTTTTATAGAAAAAAAGTCTCCGTAGAATAGGAAAGAAGTAGCTAAAGGCAGATAAACTTTGCAAATTTGAAAATATCAACATTTAATAATATTAATATTTCTATATTGAAAATTCCAGAAGATATAAGAATTACTATTGCAGATACTATGGCAGATATACTACAGATGGGAACATGATAAATTGATAATAATAAATAAATTGATAAACCTTTTTTTGTTGTTGTTGCAAATACGAAAAACCAAATAATTTTCCTTTGTGTATTATTTGGCCTTTTTTAAAAGGATATAATCTAAGTTTGCAGGAAAAAAAAAATGATTACAATAGTACCGAGGTACTTGTTTGAAATAGTTCAAAGTTCTATGCAACTACCGAAAACATTTCATGTAACTTCTTTATAACTTCAATGGAACTATTTTAAGCTCTTATACAATGGTAAAATACATGAAACCTACTAACACACAGAGATATTAATCAAGCATCTCAGTCCACCAAGAAGCGCTACCAACGTTTACAGTTTAGACAAAGTAGGAGGTTTAACTACCTATCGAATAGGCTGTTCAACAAACAGATTTGCGAGATGAATGGACATCACCTTAATGACCAATCTGTAGGCAATAAAGATAAGCTGTCGCTCAAGCCTTAGGTGCATTAATGTAGACACATTTCTTTCTACATAACTATCTGGATGTGGTCGTCCTTTTGGTGACATCATCCTTCTAAACAACACCGCTACTACTACAACAGGTGATATGCATCTGAGACTTGATAACTAGAGATACCAATGGAATCAACGTATTTTTTTATTTACCTGAACTGCATTTTACATCTGACAAGAATGGCTTGTAGTTAGTCATCTACTTACGTATAGGTAAATACAGGTTTTCTTTGTAAGCAATTTAGTTCAAAACTTCAAAGCAATTTATTGACAGTCATAGCAAGCATGCTAAGTAATAATAATACATGCATTTCTCTGATGTATAATACATGAGAAATGGACTCTAGTGCTGTACATGGGACATTGTCCATATTTATAAGGTTCTCTAGATAAGTACTGCATGAGCAGCCGTCAGTTTGTTTGGAAGAGTTACATAGTCAACTCGGAACTGTTCGTTCCAAACATTTGTAATAAAAATTTGTGGACAAGAAGACTTTAAAGTTGGCACCATTGTCACTTGCTTGATGCGAGGATCCATGACGACATCTCTTAGCAGCTTTCCAGCTGATGGCTCGACAGAGTGATCATGGACCACAGGTTTCCAGCAATCAAAGGTGCAGGTCGCTGTAGGAGAGCTGTTGACATCAGCGCCAAGAAGAAGCCATCCGACTGGGCCGGAGTGAATAACATGTTGAGCTGAAGCCACATAACCTGAAGCCATTGCCATGGCACCGCTAACCAATACACTGTTTAATTCTTTCCCCATAGCAATCCCTAGTATTGAACCACCAGACGCGCTAGCAGCGACTGCGCCAGCTATTCCAGCAGCAGTGCCTGCTGTGCCTGTGATCTGAAAGCCAAGGCCAATGCCCAAGCCTACAGTGGCACCAACTAAACTCCCACTCAGAAGCCCAGAAGTTGCGATCGAACCAGCAGCTCCTGCGATTATGACGGTCATCTTTGTTGGGTTGAAATTTGAATATGATGTTATGTATGTTATCTGCTTCTGAAAAATACACATTACAGAAACATTTGAAAAACAGCAATTTATATTTTCAAAATTTAAAGCTAGATAAGCAAATGTAATCATATAATCTCATTACTATGTTTATGAAATTAAAAGCACATTTTTCACACTTCAAACTCACCATTAATTTTGAAAAAAAAAACATACACAAATGTAGAAAGATAAAGCACTTAGATTGCCTAGCGATGAAATAGATATGTGTTGTCAGATTCTGGCTAGACGCCATAATTACATTTTAAACGGGAAAACCCGATCTATGGGGAAACACCACTTGCAGGCTGAACCATAGAGTCACTTTTAATCAAAATTAATGATCCATTAGACATTCGAGCGCCATCAGGAAAATGTTTCCTATGAAAACGGACAAAAAACAACAAAAACTTAGAGATTCACCTAAAAGTTACCCAAGCGTGAAGAATAAAACATAATCAACCGCACAGTGGCGTAGTTAGGGTTAGGGAAGGGGAGTCAAAATTTAAAAATTCCCAGGGTCCCAACTTGAGGGGGTCCCCAAATGATTTTCCGAAATTTGTGTTTTACATTAAATATTACGCCTTTAACTCAAGCCATGATGTCCAATGTCAAAATGCAGGGGGCCCCTAAAGAGTTTCCCAAAATCTTTAGCTGCGCCAATGCAACCGCAATAGATTGAGACCCGACGCTGCAATCATGTCCAGTTAGTAGAAAAAGAAGTTGGACAAAAAATGAGTATATTACTATTAGTGAACCGGCGGCGCGGGTACTGTTGACAGTGCGTGTCAGTCCGACAAATGACCGAGGCCAGTGATCAAGCGTGACGAGGAGCGGACATCCGGGAACAAACTCTTGTCAATACACAACATGCGTTTGGTCAATGTGATAGAGCATTTGACTGATCTCTGGAGGCGTCTGCCAAACCTTTATTTATAAAAAGAGAGACTTAAGCTGTTAAGCTCAATTCCTTACAGTCAGGGGCGGACTGGCTATATGGGCATTCGGGCCTATGCCCGGTGGGCCGGCTCCCTATTGGGCCGGAAGGACCATCAAAAGGGCCGCATGAATGCCGGTAAGTTGTTTTAAGATTTTATGATATTCTCTTTAAAAGTAACACGCTGAGCATCGTGATTTAAAAAAAAAGCAACATCCAATACAGTTTAAAGTCTAATACAAATCTAAAGTATTGTCGTAAATACCGTACATCTTCTTCTAGTAGACGTTATTTCATTATACATATTAAACGATAAACAAGAAACGTAAGGCCTTTATTCCTTATAGAGATCGACATTAGTGTGAATATAATCGGATATAAAGAAACCAACAACATTCCTAGTTCCCTTTTAAAACCCCGTGTTCTATAGGGTAGATGATGTAAAGGCCATCTGTTTCTGTGGCCTACGTTCACGATTAACGAGGGTGTCCTGTTGGCAGCACAACGACCAACCGCCTTTACTTTTCCTCAACTTATGTCATGTACCCATTAGAGCTGGGAGGGTTCAAGTGTGCTCTAAAATTCCCGAAATTCAAAATCCCAGTCTTCATCGAGATTCGAACCCAATACTCCAGGTTCGGAAGCCAAACGATTAAGAACTCAGCCACTGCGCCCCCGTGACCTCGTGAGATGGGCGGTTAAATAATGGAGGATGAAGAGTTGTATTTATTTATACATTGAAGTTCATATATCTGAGAATATGTCGAGGAGTGAAGCTGAATCATAAACAATTTGAAAAATATATGATTCTATGTTCTCGTCCAAGACTCTTTAAATTTTCAATCTGAATTTTAATATCACGTGCAAATGGAAATATGTGAATTCAATTAAATTGATATTAATATTTTTTGCTTCAATCAGTTTTCAAAATGTCAGAGGTTTATTTAGAGTTATGTGTTTGCTACATTGAAGTCCATATGCCTGAGAAAATGACGAGGAGTGAAACTGTATCATACACAATATGTTCTATGATGGAGGATCTTCATGGACATGTAGGCCTATATGTTAATAAATATGGTAGCAGGAATTAAGAGATAACCCACTCTTAAGTGTTGTACCTTATTCATTTAGTAATAATGGTCATTGGATAGTTTCAAAATCATTTAATAATTTATTCATATATGTAAATACTTTCGATACATTATTAAACTTTACAAAATGCTCTTGAGGACAGGTATAATTGGATGCCCATCATGTGGCATATAATTTGTAGGTCGGGATTGTATAGAAATGCCCGGGCCGATTTTGACACCCAGTCCGCCCCTGCTTACAGTTCAGTAGTTCTACAGTCAGTGTTTCAGCGATAGCCATGTACGTTGTTTCGTTGTAAGTTATTACAGTCAATAAATTATCAAGCAACTCAAGTTCATCCTGCAAATCACTTGAGTTTAGTGTGGCTTTTCGTCCACGCCTAACTTATGAAAGAGGAAGGCTTTTACTTGTTTTACAAAATGTTACGAAACCGAAAACAAAACGATCTAGTTTCTAAATGTAGCTAAAACATATTTAGTTGAGGGGCCTGGATCAAGGAGGTCATGTTACATTTTGGTTATTTAGAGAAAAATGAAAAAAAGACAGTATTTTTTATGTTCCTAAAGATATTTGCTTTTTGTGGGCTAAGAACTAAAATGAAGTGATTTCAGTCTTAAGTGGCATTTTGTCACTATGCTTAGACATCTGGGACAATTTACCTTTCTGTCAATTTAAGAAAGGGGTCATTGAAATCGACACCTTTTCTGTTATAGAAAGTGTTTGGACTTGACTCCCTTCTTAGATGGATAGAAATAATATGATAGTCATTATTCTATATGAGTCTATTCTGAGCTAAGCTATTGTAACAAGTTATGTCATGTAATTTTGTTATAAGGCTAGAACTAATGTAGTAGGTTGACAAGTAACTTAACAGGTTCTTCTTCTTCCTCGTTCTCATTGTTATTTTGGAGTGTTCATATGACTAGACCAATATATGAGATGAACTGCGTAGTGGTTTCCAAATTAGGGAGCTCTCCATATAAATTTCTTCTTTTGTGGTGTTTTGGGGCCAGAGTCTTGTTTGGGCCTATTGATGGAGAGAGCAGTGACACTCCACATGGGGAGATTTCACTGGTTTCAGTTTTGAGCTTCCGGTACAGATGTCGTCTCACTCTGTTGTGTCGTCCCTGATTCGAAAGATTAGACACCCAAAGAGAAAAGCAGGCTGAGGTCTGAGTCAATGGGCCTTCTGGCGCAGAACACATTAACACGCAACAGGTAGCTTGTGTTCATTTTGTTAACACAATTTAGTACAAGGTGATCATGTCCAGTGTCATGCATGAAGTGGCCATGGATGGACAAAGCCCCCCCCCCACCACCTGTACATTGGACATAACCCACATGTACATTTTTCACTGGCACTATGTACACATATCTACACTGAAACATAAGAGAAGTCTTGTCTGATAGTATACAGAACATCCTGATAACTGAATTTGTAACTAACTCAATTTTCATACAAAAGTGACTTAGCCTAAAGGTATGAACATAATAATAATAATAGAGTCGAGAACCATGTCCGCTTAGTGTGGCTTTAATACTCTGAATAACTACACAACACACATTCCGTGAACACATTCTTACGGACGAGTTACAAACACATGCAAACATAAGAACGACAACCGATACAGTAAATACTTTTCATAACCCCTAACTACCATCTTGCACTACTGTCTATGTGATTGAGATATTTGCAGTAATACTAATCGACCACCGTCGGACGATGGTTATGCTTGCCCTGGATGTGGCAAAATATGTAAGTCACAGCTGGGGCTGCGTAACCACGGGAAATACTGCATTCCTCATTAATCTTCGGTTTCGAAGACTAGCCTAATTATTATTTACAGTAATGTATGCACAGAATCAAGGTCTGAAATTAAAATACAGCCAGCAAAGAAAAACGATAAGGACAACTCATATATATGGTACATACATATAAACATAACTGAGCAATGTATCACATTTTTAGTTTAAAGCTCCATCTCATTGAAACCTCATTTCTTCACTACACTTAATTAAAACAAAATTCACTCAACACTACTGCTGGAAAATGTTACGTTTTAGAGCAATTTTTTTGACTGTTTTGTTTTTCTGCTGAGAGACAAGACCATAAATTGCTCACTAGTATCTCATGATAAGTAAATAACTGAACTTACTTGGTACTTAATTCCCCTTTGTCCACAAGTCCTTGCAGATGTATAAATGCAGTCATAGGTAGATTAAGGCAAATGGATATATATATATATATGTATATATATACCCCAACTGCTTATAGGTGCGTATGAGCTTAACCTGAAATTCTCAATAAGCTAGGACTGTGCTATGAATAGGTCTATGAGGTAAAAAGTAGAATTCCCGATTATCTGTAACAGCAGACACAATGGGAAGTTCCGATCACCTTACTTTCTCTTCTAAAAAATTATTTCTTAAGCAAAAGCGTTTGTTCTTAACATTTAGTTTTTGGAAAAGTTATTTTTAAGGAAAATGTCGAAATTTTAGGATGTAAGGAAAACAATTATACTAAAATGCATTATAAGCACTCTCTAAAATAAGTCATAGCTTATTGTAAACAAGGTTACTAAGATTTTGTATGGAAACAAACTCAGAATCGGGCCCCGAGTGGTCCACTCACGCAGGTAAAAATGCAGGTTTCAATATTTTCTGCATGAATATTACAAGATATGAACTACATATTAACACGACCATGTCTCCGTCCATAAAAAAAGAAGAGGCATCAATAGTATTGTATTCCTAGGCCGACTGACGACATGTCACCACAGTGCAGTACGGAGATATATTACATATCAATGTTATTATTTTTGTTGTTCTTTCCCAGCTAGTTTTGTTATATGTGGAACGCTATACGTTTAACAAGCTCGGTACGGTCCTGGATTGCAAGCATCTGAAATGCATTATCGTTGGGTCTACAACGCACTACTTTTCCAATAAAGTTTAATTAATAATGCTTGTGACAGACAGAACTATTCGTGTCAGCTTAGCATGTGCTTGTAGTGGCCTTGACCTTCCAAGATCATCCTTATCTCGAGTAAGACGTAGTGATTAATTTCACAACCTGAACTGACCGATGGTACTTCACTCGTAATATGATTGACCAAACACTGGAAAGTAGACGCTGGAATCGTATTGGCGAAAACCTTTTTGTGAAATGTCTTATTTACAAAAGCTATAAGAATCTATCCTGTACAGGTGCTTATCATGAAGAAAGTATTAGAAAGATCTAAGGAAGATTTTAAGCGTTTTTAATGTCGCTTGATTAAATAAAAAAAATAGTGCAAATGAAAGCCTAATGTTGAACACAACTAGAGTTACGGCAGTTTAAAAACAACAAGATAAATTGAATTAAATAATATCTGAAAATATTGGTCAATTAAAATACATTTCCTAGAATTCTATCTAAAATACAAATTTTTTTTGTCTTTTGAACCTTTTGGCGGCCCTATGCAAAAAAAAATCCTCTGCAATTGACGCCCCAGGCATGGCCAACCCTTGCCCCCTACTCGCCAGCTATGGCTCTACTAAGGAGCGAGGTCACTGAAACTATGGTCTATTTTTATATTTCAAGAAAGTAATATTTATAGAAAAACAAAAACTTTCTAACCAGAAATTAGTCTTGACATCGCATTTTCTCTGGAATTCCGAGGAAACCTTTTTGAATTATCGGGAATTCTGTTTAATCACGTGATAAAGGCATCACAGTTATTTTGAATTTTCCGAGGAAACCTTTTTAAATTATCGGGAATTCTGTTCTTCACGTCATAAAGGCATCACAGTTATTTTGAATTTGAGGTGAAAGACTCATGGGCACAGCTCGAGCAGTCGGGTTGTATATAAAGTCAATAAGCCTTATACAATAGGCTCCATTTATACTTTAGCAAGGCTTTGTGGAGAAAGGTGAAATATTAAGCAAGTAAGTTAAGTTATTTACTTCTCACGGGATATTTGTCTCTACAGTCATGAAGAGTGCAGTTAAAGGTCTTGTCTTTTAGCTAGGAAAAATATTTCTGTTCAGTCAACCAATTTTTAGCGGCCCCCGAAAGGGGAAAAGACTATATTAGTTTTGTGTTAGTCTGTCTGTGCGTCTGTCCGTCCGTCCCGTTTAGATCTCAGAAACTAGAAGAGAAAATGAAAATCGGACATCATATTTTAGATCATTCAAAGTTCTGATGCAACGGCTACGTTTTTCTTTTCCGAAAGTAAACCATCTAATTTTTAAAATTATATATGCAAGCAGATTTTTCAAAACATTACACCACTTTTCAGTGAAAAACTTCAGGGGGAGTTAGTCTTATTAAAAAGTTCACAAGCTTCTTCATTAATAAATCAAGCTTCATTCATGATTTGCGCATTGGTTTTAAAAATTTTAACTAAGGCCAAGATTGAAAAAGTAGCCTATCAATGGATCATTATAAAAAAGATTTCCCATTTATTAACTAACTCATGGAATAGAATGCTAATTCGAATATTGTTTTTAAAAAGAATTTTAACAGGAACTTCTTTTTAATTTTAAGTTTAAAAAAAAACAACTACTTTTATTGCGCAGCTTTCACAAATGCTCATTAAGCTATACACTTGACAACAATCTGAATCTAAATTACAATAAATAGAGGCAAAATCTACATAGATCTAGATCTATATACGAGTTCTATTCTAGATATAGTAGATTCTATATCAAGATTATAGATCTAGATCTAGACTTAAATATAGATATAGACAGACTTAGACTTAGAATGACTTAAATCTAACTCTAGATTTAGACTCTAGATCTAGACTTCTGAAAGTATAAGGAAAGATTTCAAATATATGGTGTATTTAAATATGTATTTCCGAAGTGTAGTGTAGGCTTATCACACCTGCCTAAAACGCAGAAAGTCCTGAGTTCGAAACCCAGTAGAAACTTTTTAATATATTTTTTAGTTAATAAATATTTCTACATTTTTTTTGTGAGTCACATCCTGTAAAATAGATATGCATTTTTTGATGATTTTTTTAAAGTATATTTTTGTACAGCTTCATATGTTCTATCCTCTATCAATATCTAGATCTGACCGTCTGACTCTAGGTGGACCACTTCGGGGGCCGATTTTAAGTTTTCGTGTCCACTCAAACTGTCTTTGTAAATTTGTTTTTTTTTTCCCTTTGCCATAAAATTTGACTTTTGCTGAATCATTGTTAAATAAACATTATTTAACATATTTTAAAATAAACTGATGTGAAATGAAGAATTAAAGCATCAAAGTTATTGGACACGTGAAATGTGTAGGACGTATCTACTAAGTCTGTAATTTATAAGATAAGATAACATAAATATGAAATATATAGAGATAGTAAGTTTTACCAATTTGGATTAAGATATTTATGTACAACATTTCTTTTGTTTTGTAGGAAATTTCCAAAGATGGTTGTAGCTACTGTAACAGTAGTTGCAGGAGTAGCTGCCATTGTTGCCACTGGCGGAACAGCAGCACCCATTGTTGCTGCTGCCGCAGAAGGAGTAGTGTTAGGAGCAACTGGCGCCGCAACAGCGACAGCCTCTGGGGTTGCGGTAGCAACGGCAGCAGCTACTTCAGCAGGGGCTGTCACCGGTGCAGTAGCTGTTGGAGCTGCTGGAACTGCCGCAGCTACTGCTACTGGTGTAGTAACAGGTGCAGCAACTAGCGCTGCTATCGCCGGGGGCACTGCTTTAGGAGTTAGTGCTTCAGGAACTGGTGCTGCTGGCTTAGTCACCGCTGGAGTGGCTGCAGGTCCAGTTGGATGGTTAGTACTAGGCACTGAAAAGCACATCATTCACAAAATGTACACATTCGACTGCTGGAAACCAGTTGTTCATGAAATGTCGACGGAACCATCCAAAGGAAAATTGCTGCGCGATGTTGTCGGCGACCCTCGAGTCAAACAGACGATCGTAAAGAGCAACGAAGACGGTCAGCTTCCAGAAATAATTCTTCAGAATATATGGGATGAACTTTTCCGCATTGATTTCGTCATGTTGTCGTCTCAACAGCTGGCAGCCCATGCTGTACGTATGTAGTAACACTGGCCACTAATGTACAATCAGTTTTAAACAAAAAATCAGAAAGTGAAATCTGTGTAAATAGAATAAATTATTTTTATATTGTGAATATTCAAATTGTTATTTTATTTATGTGGTAAAGTAAGTTGCATTATTATTTAATGAAGTATATCAAATTCATTATGATTTTGTTATCTGATTATTTCTTTAAATACTTTTCATAAAATGTATCATTATTATTTAAAATTCATCGTTGAATTGTTTATATTGTATGAGATCTATGTGTGTATTGCTGATCTAGTGAATAGATTGAGATCTATGTGTGTATCGCTGATGTAGTGAATTAGATGAGATCTATGTCAAACATGGCGAAACAAAAAAGTAAATGGAAATATTTAGGATCGCTAAAAGAGTATGTTGGATTTATGTATAATATTGTTGTAACTCCGCTACCGCGCCACACTGAAGGTGCGCATCAGAGCATTATTAAACACAAGCAGGAGAAGACATGTGGATACTAGGAAAAAGGGCTGATGTAGATCCGTTGAGTGCTTGCGTTAGATTTACAACAATATATTAATGTGTCACCTCAGGGATTGTTCGTTTGATATAGACCACCTTTTGTCGGGCAGATGGAACTCCTTATCCTAGCAGGGGAATCATCTAGGAGAGGGTTACTCTGACTTCCATCCCCCACTGCGGTATAAATCATTAGGTGTGGAGCCCTTTAGGGGTTAAGGCTAGGGTTAGGGTTACCCCTTGAGGTACGGGTAGAGTTTATTTAGGGGTCTGTGATACACCTAATTAAGAATCCTGTTTTTTTTTTGTTTTTTTTTTTACAGTATCGATTTGCTATGTTCAGTTGGTAAATTACAATAAATACATTTTAAATTACATTTTTATTGTTAAAAATTGTAAGAATAATATGTACAACGATCATGCAATGGAAAAGTATGTTACGATATCCGACATTACGTCCTTTTCTTCTACGTCCATAAGATATTATTATTGTTTAAACTTTTTGTTCAAATATGTAAACACTAAGAATACTTTATTGGAAAAGCGCTATAGTCAATCCATATTTTTTTGAAGGTTTGAAGGGTACTCATAGTTACTATAATTAATTATGTTCAAAGTTTTGGAAACACTTGATCTATGATATTCCTTGCTACAGCGTCTCCGAGTTAATGCTAGTGTCATCCGAAGCGTTCGTTTTGATGACATCAGCATGTTCCAAAGAGGGACCAGGACGCACGATCCGAGACCAATCGTTACAGAAGGCCTCAGCAATGGCCTGCTACGTCACATCCTGTGGGCAGTGGAGCGCGGGACCGTTGGGATCCCCGAATGACTGTCCAGAACACATGCCAGACGACCACACGTCTAGACAACAACCTACGCTTCGCTTTAGTATAATCATTTAGGGTCGAGTTAGAAGGCCTGTCTTTATATAAGACTAAATTAATTGATTACGACTAGTTATTATTTGCTAATTGTCTATTTAAAAAAAAAATGTTTTGTCATCGATAATGAACACTTATGCAAAGTGTATGTTTCAATTGAAAATAAGAAGTAAATTTCACCTTAATAGACAGGACGCTGAAGCTAATATAAGCTTTGTAATATCAAAAATGTACAGTGTGACCCACTCTAATTATTCAAACTGTTTTGTGTCCACAAATTTTGTTTCTTGGGGTTAGTGATTTTAAATGTGTAATACAAAATCGAAAAAAGCTTTGTAATCTTGAACAAGCCAGACTTAGATTCACAAAAACATACGACCCTGGTACTACAAGTGTTTCTCACTTTGACTGCTTAGTAAACCCATTAATGTTCACTCAGCATTCCAGAGTCCTGAAGAGGACTAATTTAATTTATACCACCACATCTGTCCTCTACGATTTCTTTCCTGGTTCAAATTACCAACAAAAAAAAATTACCAATAATCAATAAACTAACTGATTTTTTTAAAAAAGTGATGATTGTGTTGTCAAGTAAAAGAAATAATTGTGCAAAAACTCAGCTTAATCCGAGATTGGCTGTGGAAGAAATAGCGTGTACACACTTTATACCAATTAGATAGGCAGACAGAGTGAGTTGATAGAATCACAATTTATACGCCAGTAAGGAGGTGGAAGTTTTGCTTTGAGAATTAAATTCCCTCTTCATAGAAATGTCACAGAGTATTGCTCTTTAATTTTTGTATTTTATTTAAAAAATCAAATCTATATTTTAAAACAAATTATTATTACAATTCCTCGTTTCAGCTTGGTAACGTTTCATTGGGCAAAACCCCACAAAAGTAAGGACAACTAACCAGGTAGGTGGGTGGACACGGTTCTTACGATTTTTATAAAGATTTTAAAGTTTATGTATATTCTTGGGAAAATAGTTGTTTTTATTTATTTTAAAATTTAGTTTTATACCTAATTATTAAGTCATAGAAGTCCGTGACATTGGTACAAATGACATGAACATTTTTTGTTATAAGACTTAATAATCGACAATTTTTAGTATAACAAGACATACTCAAAGAATAACCTGTAATTATCTCTCATTTATTTATTATACCTTCCGCATACGTCAGTGCGACTACAGAATCTTCCTCTATCCTTTCACGTCCAAACATAAGGAAACAACAAGCAATAGAAAAAAAGAAAACTTTTTTAAAAAACGAAGCTTTTTTAAGGAAAGGAACCGATAAGTACTGCCACTTATCTGAAAATTACGGGGCTTATCTCCCTTTCTGCTACTTAGAACAAAATTAATTAATAAGCACTAAATGATTAATAAGTAGTTAATTTTTTTGATTGATTCGTGTATTGTTATCGATTATGAAAAATTATGAAACAATTTTAACTTAATTCAAGAATGGGAAGTGGGAGAAAAAAGCGTGTCATACTGTAATAAGGGGACTAAATCCATTTATATATCCACATCTCTCATAAAAGTAGCATTTATCCCCCCTCCCCTTAAATCGAAATCAAACAAAATAATAAATCACCAACAATTAATAAACCAATTGTTTATTTTTTTATTGATTCATATATTGTCAGGTTTAATGAATAATAGTGCAAAGTTTAACTTGATCAGAAAATGGAAATGGAAGAAAAAACATGTTCAACATGAATTAATATAAGCTTTTTGAAAACAAGGAGCGTAACTTTATTTAAAATGTTGTAAAAAATGTTTTACATGTTTCGGATGTTCCTTCAGAGTTGAAGATAATTACTTCCTAGTCCAAACCTCCCGCAGGACGACGGGGATGGGAGCGGGCAGGGTTTGAACCCGGGACCATCGATAAATCTGAACGACAGTCCAGCGTGCAAACAGCACGACCAGGCAGCCATCCAAATAAATAAAATGCATTTACAAGCATGGCAAGAGTACTGCTTAGCAATCAAAATATAACCGTAGACTGTGTGCAAAAAACAATTATATTGAAATCAAATTGATAGTTCTAGTGCTGTACACAGAAAATATGTCCAACAATGTTAGTCTGTTAGATTAGCACTGAGTGTCCGGCCATCAGTTTGTTTGGCAGGGTTACATAATCAACACAGAATTGTTCATTCCAAATGTTTCTAATAATAAATCGTGGACAAGAAGAATTTATGGTTGGCACCAAGCTCACTTGCTTAATGCGAGGATCCATAATGACATCCCTTAGCAGCTTTCCAGCTGATGGTTGAACAGAACAATCCTCGACAACACGTTTCCAGCAATCAAAAGTGCAGGTCGCTGTAGGAGAGCTGTTGACATCAGAGCCAAGAACAAGCCATCCGATGGCACTCGAGTGGATAAATTGTTGGGCTGAAGTCATGTAACTTGATGCCATAGCAAGTACTCCGCCAACCAAGGCCCTTTCCAAACCTTTTCCAAAAACAATACCCATGATTGCACCACCGCTCGCGCTACCACCTACTGCGCTCGCTATACCAGCCGCAGTTCCTGCTGTGCCTGTAATTTGAGTGCCGATGCCCATGACCAAGCCTGTAGTAGCACCAGCTATTGCACCACTTACTAGGCCAGAAGTTGCGTAAGCACAAGCAGCTCCTGAGACGATAACGGTTATCTTTGTTGGGTGAAAATCTGAGGATGAATATTAGTTGTCCCTGAAATAGAAAATTAAAGAAACGAGAGTCTTGATTTGAATAATTTGTATCCAGATAAAATTGACAGTCTTAAGGTTATAAGTTAAGTTGCATCACCAGTGTTTCTTTGTTTAATACTCATTTGTTGAGCATTCCAAGTAGATATGGATACTTTTAAATTTTCATAAGCACCATGCTTAGAAACGTTCATATTCTATGGAAGTGATTTTTTTTTTCCGATACCAGCATGATCAAAATAATTTACTTAGTTACTTAGACTTATGTCCTGCAGAGAAGTTCGGCGCATAGGGCGGCTAGCTCCCTGCATAGAGATCAGTCATAGCAGAATTCAACAGCTTCTTCTCAACTGGTGCCCACGGATTTCAGGTCTTCTAAAACGTTGCGGCGCCGTGTTTATACTCTTTTAGAAGTTGTGCCAAATTACCGAATTGATGCAGTGTCCTTACATTCCATGTGCTAATTTAGGTTGGTTTCTTTGCATTTAAGCCTCGCATTGGGCTTCCAGTCAGATTCGCTTCAACGCCTTCATCCGGTGTTGGCGCCCTCGCTGCATGTAAAGTTATCTCCATATTCAAGGTTAGCCGGTTCCGTAGCTTTTAAGGCTTTCGTTCTTGATGAGACAAAGAGTCGTCAATTTCGATTACAAAGTTCAGATATTATCCTTATATAAGAAGTAAAGCGTAGATCTCTTTTCAGTAGACCTCCAAATTATCACACCACTAATTAATGGAAAATGTTTACTCAAATCACAGTCTCTTAGCGTGGTGGCCAAGTTGTAAAGCACTTGATTTCCAAACCAAAGGTATGAACTTAAATCCCCGTCAATCTATCTACGAGAATTGTTTAACTAAAGTAATTCTTCATTAGTTTGAGGTTAGAATTTCATGAGATTTCCAGGAGCTCCTGGTAAATCGACAGGAGGCTGCGGGAAATCCATTATAAGTTATACAATGGTTTAATTTAATATTTATACACCTAGAATTAGCTCGGGTCCTATGAAGGTGCGGGGCCCACTGCGGTCGCATAAGTGCGGAGCCCACTGCGGTCACCCAAGGCCGGCCCCGCAAAATAGCGGCGTATGCTACCCCGCCGGTCGACTAGTATGCAATAATTAAAGACCACGTGTGTTTTTTTTTCTTCTTCTTCAATGCAGTCATTTTTTCAAAACAAATAAATGTTTAGTTTTGGCACTAGTGAAACACACGCTTTTTAAAATGTACACTGCAGCCGTTATGTTGTGTTCATAGTTTTGATGTCATCGTATCCTATTGTATGTTACGTATTCACAGTTTTTCCTATCATAATATAATGAATACACATTTTTTCTACGACATACTTCCCTCTTAAACACTGATGCTAGAAGCAAGACATCAACTTCCAGGGCCGGCCTTGCGAATTGTTGGGCCCAATTTTAGGGATGCTAGCAAGGCACCTCTTCTAATTTATTTTTTTACAATAAAAACTATTACTATTCATGAGATCATTTACCAACATTTATTATACAGCATGCATAGGAAAGCAACTCAAACGAACTAGGCACCAGATATGCTCAATATGTTAACCCTTTAAGTCCTACATATTGGCCGGTGACATGACTGACAGAGATATGCTAATTGTAAAATTACGGAACCACTGTCAGGCGCGGAACCCGACTTAAAGCAATTGGTCAGATTGGCCGGCCCTGTCTACTCCAAACAAAATCTACTGCCTGGACTCTTGTGTTCACTGAGTGTAAAAAAAACAACCCTTTCAACCGAAAACCAACTGTCGTCTGCTTTGCTAGCAGACGTGAAAGAACGATTAGAAAGAGTTTCAAAGAACTAGTTGGAAAATAAATGTTGCACGCAAAATATAATTTGTCAAATTTATAATTATTACGGAGGCGCAGTGGCGGAGTAGTATAGCGCTTCGCTTCCGAACCAAGGGGTCCCGAGTTCTAATCCTGTTGAAGACTGGGATTTTAAATTTCGGGATCTTTGTGTGCCTCTGAGTTCACCCAGCTCTAATGGATACCTCACATCAGTTTGGTAAATGTAAAGGAATTTGGTCGTTGTGCTGGCCACATGCCTTCTCGTTACTCTTGGGTTAAAGAAACAGATGACCTTTACATCTTTCTGACCTATAGATCGCAAGATCTGAAAGGGGAACTTTACTAGAATTATGATTATAATAGAGGCGATACAAGCATTTTGTCGCCAAGACTATGAAAACTGATTCACATCTACATGGGAAAGAATGTAGTGTGAATATGGAGAGGTTAGGGTTTAAATGTTTTCCTATCGATAATGTACTCAACTCTGACTAACTTTTACTTTAACCGGAGATTGATATTCATTTTACAAGCCGTCCATTAAAAGTTGTCTGTCTCATTGATATGTACAGTACAAACAAGTTTGTTGTTAAAGGGAACTAAATGCAACTCGCTCTGTCTGTCTGGAATCTTTGACAAGTCATTTGTCTCCCTTCCCATTGTCAAATCAACTGAAACATTTTGCACAATTATTCGTTGCCCCTAACAAAAACATACAACAACCAAAATATTAACTAATTTATTTTGATACATTAGTAATAATGAAATAATACATCTTTATATAGCAACAATGCAATCTGAGAGAGAGTTAGGTAGTTACCAAAAAAATTTAATTGACAATAGATAACTATAGATACCCCTCTCTTCCCCACTGGTCCACCAATCAGATTGGACGGAGCTCTGAGAATGCTTTAACCATGACAGTTGCGCTGTATAAAAGCTATTTTAAAAGCTAACTAGAACAGCCCTGTTTTCATGTTTCTAATTTTGGTCCTATTTTATTTTTATTTTTTGGGGGTTTGCTTTTGGTTGCATGTTTCGTATAGTGTGAGATGTTCGCCGCGATTCTCACAAGTTGGTTGGTTACCACTTCACCAATGCCCCATGCGTAGACATCTCTATAACTGATATGATCTCGGTTTGCTATTTCTAGAAGCTTCTCAGCCATCATTGATGAGCCACACTTAGCCTCTTTTCCAATTTTTTAAAAATTGTTAATCTTTTATGCTTACAGCCTGCTTGGAGCGCTTTTCTGAACCAGTGGGGAGGGCGTATATAGAAAAAGGGGATCATGCTGCCTTAAGGCGCTCAGCAAACGCAACACTGATCGAGTCAGGATTCGAGCTCAAACCCCTCGGTAGGTTCTCGCCACTCAGCCAAACATTCCTCATTCCCGTTACGCTTGACTTGCATGTCTCGCAAAGCGTAGGTCGCATTCACTTAAATCATAGAAATCACAAATCTTATAGAAAGTTATGTTAGTGTTTTCACACTACTACTAAACCAAACACTTGCCCATATACAAGATAGAAAATACATCAACATTAAAAAAAAAAAAGAGCGAGCGGAGAGTGACGCTATATTATATTTTCTCGCGAGTCGGAATAAAGTACTGAACAATTTTTTTGTTTTTTTAAATAGAGCGAAATAAATATAAAATAAACGTACTTGTGAAACTGCCTAACGTACACGTATGTAAATGTCTACTATGTATATTTAACCCGTATCAAATATTTAAAAGATGTATGCTTATTTGCAGAACCAATTTTTACACAACAAAGCTAGATAGCATAAATATATGTGAGACCTAAAGAAAACTGAAGTAGAGGGAGACAATATTCATATCGTAATATGTTTGTTTTACATCTTTTGGATGTTTCCTCAGAGTTGAAGATAATTTAATTCCTAGTCCAAACCTCCCGCAGTACGTCGGGGGATGGCATTGGGCAGGGTATGAACCAGAGACCATCGAGGCAACTGAACGACAGTCCAGCGACAGGCAGCCATGTCAACTTTATTATGCTCTGTCGCACTTTTAAAAAGATGTCTCCATATTGTTGCAGATTTACAATATTCTGAAACACTTTGCCTTTTTAGTAGAGTTTATTAAACTTGAAAGTTTATCATTAAAAAAAAGGGGAAAGTAAGTTTTATAGAGAAAATTTAGATCTAGGTTTGATGCCTGGTTTGCTCTGAAAATATTTTCCCCTAAACATTTGCAAATAAACAGGATATAGAGTAAAGTGCGAAGTTCGAGCAGCCCCGATTTGTCAAGAGGTTCGAACAGTTCACTTTTTATTGCTAAAACTTTTTTATTTGAATGTTTACCAAATTACTACTATATTGCTACTGCGCATGCACCTTTTTTCTTTACTTCCGACACATACTATTTCCTTTTCCTTGTAAAGGCTAAGTTCATGGTGAGGTCAAACTCAGGAGGTGTGGAGTTATTCTTTTTTACTACCCGGTAGTGAAGGAAATGGGTAATGGGCTTAAGGCTATTTTTAAGTCTGATTGCTCATCAGCTTAAAGAGACTATTTGAAGTTGTGGAGGGTGGGGAATGGTGCAATGGATGGTGTTCTTGCGCTGGAGTAAAAAGAAAATGACTTTATAGTAAAAATTAAATATTAAAACATGTTTTTAGATATATTTTCTTTGATCTGTTCGAACCTTCCATCAACCCGATCGAGCTTACTAACTGGGGAAAAATCCGCTCGAGGAAAAGTACACTTGGCAATACTTACCCTATCCCTCTTTGACTTCGTATTTAATTTTAACTAAGCCTAGCGATACATTAAATCTAATCTATTTTTATAGAAAAAAGGACGAGGAATTCAAAGATAGTATCAGTTTTTTGATAGGTCAGACTGTTACGGTGCTATAAAAATCCAAACTTGAAAATTGCTGCCAGCGGGCTTAATGCGCTCGAACTTCGCACTTTACTATATATCATAGATCTACATCCTATGTCATATTAAACTATTAAAATCTCATTGAACGCAAGGCTATATACAATTTACAAACTATTTGAATTAGACATTTATGACGGCCTGTGACATATAAAATATCAACAGTGGCAAATGTTTACCTTGTCAACTTACCTTGCTTCTTTTGCTTTGTCAACAAGTTCTTCAGAAGTATTTAGGCAATAATTGATACTTCAAGGCGTAAATAGGCAACACCTTGATTGCTCGCAATTCCAGTATCAAACAATGACCGGAAATTCCCAATGTGCTATTTGGTGCGATGATTATGAATTCCCGATACACTGAAAGATTTTTTCTTCAGACTTGCATACGAGATTCAAAGTTACACAAAAAAAGCTTCATCCCATCTGTTCCTTGACTTTTGTCGCATGGCTGCTGTGACAGCTCGCGAAACGTAATCCTTTCACCTTTCCCGGTCAGCAGCTGTCCTTAGCAGGATATCAAGAGAGAAGCTGGTCCATTTTTTTTACATTGTCCAGACATCTTTTCTCTTTGGTTATTTTGGTTGACTAAGGCAAGCCGTCCCAGGCTCTGGGGGCATTAAGGAAGAGGTATTGGAAATGGGTGGTGCTGCTCTTACACAAGCGTTAACAGACCTCTTTATTTTGTGCTGGGACACATGCGCCAGAGCTTTGAAATGCCACTGTTACAGCTTTCCATTATATCTAGCTCTATAGAAACTACATGAGTTTCTCATTAAGTCTATGTGTCGATGGCGTAACCTTTTTTACATTACAATGGACAATAAAGACATACTGAAGACTTTTGAATACTTCAACTGATGTATTTATTTACAAATGGGATGCTCGTCGTGTCTCCCTAGCCGTCGTTTACTTATGTCTCTATCACTATTCTTCCTTCTCTAGGCATCTTGTTCTTCATGTACGCCTATTCTGTTGACTACGTCACTACTTTTACCATCGCACACAATACATTTATCTACAAAACTAACATGATAATAATAATAAGGCTTGTCTTCGAGTCCGATGATAACTAATTTACTTTTTAAGCTAAAGTAGGTCACTACATTGACTATGTTTTCATATTTGTAAACTGTTGTTGAATGTTTTATGTATGACTGCTACTTCACCTTTTAGTCTTCTGTTCTGAAGTTTTTTTTAAGTTTAATAATTTTACTAATGGAGTTACTCTAATCAAATATGAATATTTATCACCCATACATTTCAGCAGTGTTTTGAGCCTGGTCTAGTTTCTTGGTGTTTACTTGAGTCAAGAACAAAGGACGTAGATCTTTTTTATAGTTTGAATATTGAACTAACCTTTTATTTTAAGCCACACTGTCACGTGGTCTAAACCAGATTACACGATGCTCCGATTCAACAAATCCTTTGACATTTTGTAAGAATCAAATATTGTAATCCATCTAAATAAAATGATCACATTTAAATTAGCTCGTTCACCTTATTTTATCACACATTTTTTATAACTGTCCACAAAATACGATTACGATTCGTGTACAATAAGGAACCTAGTCTCAAAGGCAAACATCATATACTGTTGAATCGGTAGAACCCACATGAACAATGTCTTTGTCTGCGTTTTACTTGGCAAAATATCAAGGTCGCAACTGGGTTTGCGTGGTAATGATGTGATGTACTCAACCCTTGGAATCAAAAACAAAATTATTTTATTGTTTTTGCTTTACTTTGTATTCTTCTGTCTCACGGTATTTCTAAATTTATGAATTGTACATAAATATGACTCTAGTCAATGTCCCCATCACCTACTATTGTGTAGAAAGCAGCCTTTGTTGTTGTTGTTGTTGTTGTTCTAATGTTTCTTTAGTAAACGGTAGAGACATATCCTAGGCTTGTTCTAAATTGATGGAATGGCATTTTAGCTCAGAAATTTGATACGTTTTTAAAAATTTCTTTTGTTTATAATAAAGAACATTGTTTGATTTTTAAAAATTATTTCATCTGTTTGAGGTCGATGAATTTTCGGACGGCCCGCATAATAAGTCCCCCGCCACAAACACACACGTTTTAAACAGTGCATGCTATATAGTTTCCCTTTCAAACCTTGTGGTCTTAAGGGCAGATGATGTAAAGGTCATCTGATTCTGTGGCCTACGGTCTAGGAGGTTGCTATGTGGCCAGCACAACGACCAACCGCCAAACTAATGTCAGGTGCTCATTAGAGCTGGGTGGACTCATAGGCGCTGAAGATCCCCAAATAAAAAATCCCAGTCTTCTTCGGGATTCGAACCCGGGACCAGCGGGACCTCCGAAGCCAATCTTATCTTATCTTATATAATACAGACGTTACTTCAAAAAAAAGAAGATGATTACGTCCTACGCGTCATGCATTTAGTCATGCATATTAACCAATGACTTAAATTCTGCCAAGTCACTGGTTTTTCTGGCTAGCTCAGGCCAAGCCATGCTATACTCACTCCCCAATGATCTCAGACAACATGCTACACCACTTTTAAGAAGCACATTAAGACCTATCTGTTTAAAACTTTTTTAGATTAACTGTCATGTTAGCTGTCGTGTCTGTGTTTGTAATGTTCTCACAGCGCCTTGAGCCTACATTTTGTTTGTTAACAGCGCTTTATAAATGCAATTATTATTATTATTATTATATAACCTCTTGATGAAACACATTATAACTGCCACCAGCTTGAGTTTGTGCATTTCAAGTTCCTTCATAAGACAAAAATGTAGGAAAACTTTGTAAAAATGTATTAACAGAGAGAGAAACCAAGCGCTCAACAATCATGCATTTAATGGTCAGCGTTAAGTAAGAAGTGATTACGTAACATGTGCGTCTATATGTTTAAAATCTGTCAGATGATCACTGCATGAGCAGGCGTCACTTTGTCTGGTAGAGTTACATAGTTAATTTTGAATTGTTCGTTCCAAGCATTTTCAATAAGAATTTGTGGACAAGAAGAATTTAAAGTTGGCACCATTGTCACTTGCTTGATGCGAGGATCCATAACGACATCTCTTAGCAGCTTTCCATCTGATGGCTCGACAGAGTGATCATGGACCACAGGTTTCCAGCAATCAAAGGAGCATGTCGCTGTAGGAGAACTGTTGACATCAGCGCCAAGAACAAGCCATCCGATGGCACTCGAGTGGATAAATTGTTGGGCTGAAACCATGTAACTTGATGCCATTGCAAGTACTCCGCCAACCAAGGCACTTTCCACAGTTTCTCCACAAGCTATTCCCATGACTGCGCCACCGCTGGCGCTTCCAGCAACTGCGCCCGCAATTCCAGACGAAGTCCCTGCCGTGCCTGTAATTTGAGTGCTAGTCCCCATGACTAACCCTACAGTAGCACCAGCTATTGCTCCTCTCAACAGACCAGAAGCTGCGTAAGCACATGCAGCTCCGGCGACTATAACTGTCATCTTGTGAAGGGTCAAAATCTGAGGATGAATGTTCTTCGTTCCTGAAATATAAAAAAAAAATCGATAAACAACCATGTTCATTTGAACATTTTCGTCTGATAACGTATACACTTACATTCATGTTAATATATGCCTCTCTCTCTCTCTCTCTCTCTCTCTCTCTCTCTCTCTCTCTCTCTCTCTCTCTCTGTATATATATATATATAGCTTTGAGCAGGATGGACTATTTAGCCATGGCTGGCTAACCACCTAGGAGAAGAAGAACTCTAAATTCAAACCTCTGTTGCCTTGCAGCTATACTCAATCATGGGAAAGGCTTCGGTAGTCAAGGACCCTAAGGCAGTTTGCAGCACCCAGTGCTACACTCTGGCAGAACCTGCGACGTCGCTGACCCCAACTTGTATCGGCGCAGTCGTTTCATTGGATACACCAGCTGCGTGGAGTGGGGGGGGGGGGGGGGGGGGAATTGATGTGTGGGTCCAGGCATTCATCTCATTTCTTTGTGACTGAAGAAGGTCATATATATATACAAGACATATGTTACCCGCGACCCGCGGGTCATTATTAGCGCATTACTGACGATATAGTCACTGAGAGTGTTTTGTAAACAATTAAACGAAATAATAATGTAATAAGTAAAGCGAATGTGTCAATGTAAAAATAGTGTGAATGAAGCTATCAAATCAGAATAGCTAATAGGCTAAAATTCATTTGTTCAAATTAAAACATTTGCTTGTAGGCCTACATATATTTTATTAAAATGTAAGATGAAAAACTTCATTTTGTATGTTCGTGTGTTACAGTATAAAGTAGATCTTGAGGTAGACATAGATCTAAATCTACACTAATCTAGAGTTAAAAATTGGCTTTTATAGAGCTCATTCTGTGTTGCGCATGCGTGACCTTTTTTCATGAATGAATATAGGCCTATCTCAACACGGCTACGCAGCTTCATTTAGCGAACAGCGAACGAATGTATTAAAAATTCTTTAGAAAAACAAATTTGAATGTTAATTTGATTAAAATATGAAATGAATGGACAATAATTAGTATGTTTATGTGTTAAAGCATAAAACTATCTTTGCGAAAAGAAGTTTTATCATCTTAGAGTTCAATAAGAGTTTTAGACCTAGACCTAGGAATAGACTCAGTAGAGAGATGTGTTAATGTGTAACCAATTGGTAATGTCTAATGAAAGAATGTTCGCCGGGAAATCTGTAGTCACGGATATCAGGAACTAATTTATGTAAAAAATGCTTTTGAAACACAAAATTGAAGGTTAATTGTATTATATAATGAAATCAATGGACCTTCTTTTGTATTTTCATGTGTCAAAGTAAAAAACTATCTGCGCAAAGTGTATTTCTTAAAATTAGATCTATGTCTAAATCCTTTCTATCTTTTCTCATGTCAACATTGTTAACCATGGCCTAGATCCATAAAATACTATAACTGTAATAGAGTCGGACAACTTTATTTTTTTGGAGGGTCTTAAGTTTGTTTTAGGGCTACAATACATACACTACGGTCTAAGTTAGTACCCAAGGAACATTCCTGCCTAGTTTTATCAAGATTGGCCAAGCGGTTTTGATGTCTATAAGTAACATACATACATACATACTTACATACATACATACATACAAGCACCTCACATTCTACTTTATAATATAGAAAGATATACATATATATATAGGATGCCCCTATTAAAAGTCTTGCTTTAAATGTTATAAGTAAATTGAAGATATCAATCACTTTTTTTATTTTAGTTTCCTATCAAAGAATATTTCTGATAAATGTTATTGTATCACAGTACGACACAGGCCACTGTCACGTTGGTTCATGTTTAGCACAGTTCAGGTCAAACTTTTGACTCATGATGCCACGTTACGAGGAGAAAGAGGAAATGGTGTCTCATATTCTTTTTCGACTACCCCAGACTTCCTGACCTCCGTGTCGACATGTGTGGGAAACAAGACTTTATGGGGGACATGCGTGCATTACCCAAAACAGCGTTCTTTCCAGTGCTCTTTCGGCAGACGATAGGAGCCTCACGGGCCTTATTCAAATAAAGTTTCATAATGATGCACTTATGCAGAGTCCCATACTTATCCAACCGCTACTCTAGTTTGCTACAGTGTACATGAATTAGAAATGTACAGAACAAGAACTAATTAATTAATATTTTTCTTTATTCATGTATTGTCATCGAATTATGAATAGTTTGGGAAACGTTCAACTTGATCCGTGAATGGGAAGTGGGAGAAAACAATAATACTGAGCAAGTTAATAGTAATAACATAACAATTAATAATTTTGCTTTGCAAAAAAATAGAAAAGATCGTTACGCGATTTCCACAGACACACGTCAAGAGCGGATTGGTTGGAATAGTTAGAATACAGCGACATAAAGCAAATATATAAATATATAACAGTTCCAGGCAAAAGAAGAAGAGGCGGACAGCGATGGGAAGACAACACCAAAAGAATGGACGGGTCTGCCATTGAAAAAGATTCTTTCCAAGGCAAAAGATACAGTGGAAGGGAGAATGATGGTCAACACGGTGTAAGCATAGGCATAACCCTGCACCACAGTAGTGCACTATTCATCGCTTGATATGGACGGACTGTTTAGAATAAAAAAAAGAGACAGATGATTTCGCCTAAGTAAAAGGAGGCATACACCGTCTTAGGGCGAGAACGTGAGTCGCAACGTCTAGAGTTGCGAAACACATTAGGCACATCTTTGCCTATTTCAAGGGCAAACAATTAAACATTTCCGAGACGCACATACTTGCATCATTGTAACAATCACGCACGCAAACACATTAGTGCAGCAGATGTGTTGGTATTAAGGCCGGATAACATAGAAAATTAAGAGAAATATGTATAACCTTTTCTTTATATTTATATATATATATATATATATATATATATATATATATATATATATATATATATAGCACACATATAAACTTTATTAAACATTGTTGCACTTTTAAAAAAAACGAGAACAGTTTTAGTTAAAGAATAAAGTGTCAAAACATTTTGAAGGAAATCGCCTCGTCTGCTGTGCAACAGACAGAGTGATCATATTAAAAAACCCAGTAAGTTGGGTTTATTCCAGATTTGCATCCAAGAAGGATAACTCTTAAAAGCGAGATCTGGTTGTTTGGTGAACAGAATGTAAGATTTACAGATACGTAACAATTGTGTATACTTTTTATCAAAGGAGAGTTGAATGTCTAAACTCTTTAGTTTTTATCATAAAATGAAACCATTAATTTAATATAAAAGTATTGCTGATTCATCATATGCCAGTAGTGCAATTGGAAACGTATAATAAGTTACTAGTGGCACTATAAACGATGGAAAATTCCTAGCTACGCCCTCTGCCCCACAAACTCATCGAATGATGTCATACCTTTAACAAAACGATACATTGTCGCATTCGGTACGCGAACAGCCGAGCTGAGCCCCCAAGTTGTTTTCTCTGTTATACACTCTTTGTCTTTATATCTTAACCAACAAGCAGTTCACATTAACATGCGGATCTTTTGCGTTTGACATTTTAATAGCATGCATGCTCTCGCCTCTAGAGCTTTGCACAATGCGCTTTTAAAGCTGTATGTTGTTTAATGGTTTCTATTGTGTTGTGTGTGATTGGTAGATAGTGAAGATACAATGAGTAAGTAGTCTGTTAGTCCTACAAATTGAGTTAAGACTTTTCTTTTTGCAAATCGCTTATGAGATTAGCATTGCGTATTTTGCTTATATATTTATTTATTTAAATATATATGTATATATCATACGTGGTTTAAAAGGGTTGCGTATAGTAGTAAATAGTGTTACTATGTAGTAAAAAGTAGATTTTTAATAGGCCAAGAATAGAACTTCTAATAGTCACAGACAATATTTCTCTATTGTTATATTCCAAAACCATGTAATAATATTACTGTAATGTATGTTTTTTCTTATATCTAAAGCAGCATTACCCACCGGCTCCTCCCGTTCATTGGTTTTAAGGATATATATTGTTTATTTTAATATTAAATCCTGTAAATCATCACGTAATGTTTTGGCCTAAACCCCCTTATTCAATAAAACTTTGTATTTCAAGCACCTCCGTTTGACCAGTGTCTTCTAGTCTATGTCACGTAGTGGTAAAATGTATTTTAAAATCGAGGGTTATAAATTCTGTTTCAACTTTTATCAAGATCGAATTACTTTTTTTTTTAATTGTGCATTCTTTAAAAATATATAAAATAAAACAAGAAAAAATAGTGTTACTTTGTATGGCGATTAGAGATTCGAACTACGGACACTCTACGGACTGAGCTAACCGGGTTTTATTTTAAAATTGTGGAAACTACTTTCAAAATCCAAATGAAAAAATTAATTTGAAATTTAATATATTGATAGATAAATATGTGTTAATATAATATTTTAATAGTTCTATTCCATTTTCGCAACACTTGATTAGACTGATTGATTTTTTACTGTCATAACTGTTGCCCACTTTATCTAATATCTATTCCATTCAGAAACGTATACAGCAAACATATCACACCAATAGCTAGAGAAATAACTTATAGACTTATCTTTGGGATGACCCCTATAGTTACAAAAACGGGCAAATGTCCAAGAATGTAAACTATGTCATCTTGAAAATGCTGATAACGAGAAACATATGCATTTGTTCTTTATTCCTTAAAGTTAAAAATACTGTAAGAGGCTTGTTAGGAGCTAACTGTGGCAACTATGTGAATCTAAACTTGTCTATTGTTTTAAACAGGTGGCCAAAACTGAAAAATAAAATGGTTCATAATTTCAATTTGATTATTGTTTCTGAATATCGGAATCTTGTTTGGACTAGCAGACTCAAAGCTTCACATAATAAATAATAAGGTGTTTGATTCTAATTACTAAGAATTGACATTTAGGAAAATTATTGATCTTATGGCAGAGAATTATTTAGTTTGATTTTTAAATGGTTGTACAATACTCAAGCAGTATTCCAGAAATGAGGTTGGTGATATTTAATATTGTGTTATTTGCTTTCAAATAGATGAAAAGAAATGTGTGTTTATTTTTGTTTATATATGTATGAAGAGTATGTGTGTATGGTTATGCATCTATTAATGAATGTATAAGTACATTTGTGTATTTACTTTTATTCCCGGTTAGCTATTTATTAATTTTGATGTGCTATTCTTTTATCCTATTTGTGGCGCTGAATAATTCATCACATCTGATGGTTTCAGCACCTATTTGGTATGTGGGTGCGGTCATGCATGTGTTAGTGTGTACGTGTTGGTGTGTATTTGCTTTTATTTTTGGTTGGTTATCCTTTAGTATCCTTTAGCGCTAATCTTTGTATCATTTTTCTGTCTCTGATGGTTTCAATAGTTATGTAGTATGTCTTTGCTATTAAATAATATTTTCATTACTATTATGTAAAGTAATTAAGTATAGGTTAACAATGTTTCAAATTATATATATACCAAGTGTATATGTATCAATTAGTTTTAATCAGTCATGTAATTAAGCTTATAATAGATCTAGACTATTCTAGACCAACAACAATAAATCTGTGCAATTTGAACTATTAGTACCAATGTATTTTGTTTAGCGCTATTTCAAGCTTGTCCTGGATATGACAAAATATGTAAGTCATAGCTGGGATATACTGCATTCTGCATTCTCACTAATCTTCGGGCTCGAAGACAGGCCTTATTATTATTGAATGCTTTTAGCGTTCTCACTACGCTATGATCCTATCATCTAGACCAGTTGGGATAATTGGGCAGGGAGAGAAAGGGATATCTGGGTAAATTTTACCGAAATCGTTTTTTTTTAAAACATTTATTTCTATAAAAAAAAGTGAAACTCATGGCTCACGCCTCCTCAAGCCGACATTCTAGCCACTCTGCTAATGAGGTGCGTATGAAGATAGAAGATTGTATTACATAATTTTTGTTTGAAAATTACTGTAAAGTGGCGACCTATAAGAGGGACTAATTTAATTAAGCTTATACCACCACCTCAATCAAGTACAATTTCTATTTCTTTCCCTGTTTTTTTTTAATAGATGCTTGTGTTGTCAGTTAGAAGAAATCATAGTGAAAATTTTCACCTTGATCAGAGATTGGGTGTGGGAGAAATCACGTAAAAGGCCTTAGTACTATAAAGACAGACAGATTTGTCCGCGTAGATCAATTGACCCTGCGCCCTTTGTACAATTTAAAAATGCCAATTAAGCCATTTAAAGCACGTTCTAAATGGGTTCATACAAATCTGCATATATTTCAATGTTAAAATAAGAAATAATAAATTTCAAGATTTTGTTAAACAGAAGCTTAAAACTTATATCGGTCTGCTCAGTAATATTTATTTAAAAAAATAAAGCTTGAGCATTTATAACCTATTTTAAAATGTTCATAGGCAACCACGATTGAGTTATCTATAAAAATTCTTTTTTTTTTCTTTCAAATATTTGAAAATTGTATTTTTCTTTCAGAAACTGTTTTTACTCTACTATTCAGACGTCTTGGTAGGACCCTCGTTCTATTGTTGATAGTGGCTTTGGTTGGATTATATTTTATCAGCAAAGAAACTGGAGTCCACAACATGGTTAAGGCCTTCTCTTTAGAAAACGAAGGCCAAATTAAAGTGGCTGAGATGTCTGATCAGATAATCGACTATAGCAAACTGACATTCACATCTTGCATGTTACCAGATAACAACCCTTTTGATCCAGAAGTGATGAAGGTTGCCGGACTTGATAAGACGATATTGCTGTGCAACAGCGCCTTACCTGATTTGATCTACTTTCAAGAAAATAAACTGATTGTTAACAAGACAAAAATAAAAGAAAGATTCCCAACATTCAATGTTACCTGTAAATACCTAGATATCACCCGACAGAATGACCGCGACAGATCGTTCTCCTTCAGCGAGTTTCTAAAGCCCTTTCAAGAGTCAATGGAGCTTCCGTCTGAGTCAGAGTATATTCTTGTCCTTTGTGAGGGAACTCGGAACCTAAATGACAATAGCAGCTCGCAGTTCAATTCTTCTTCCAAGGAACAATCGAAACCGGAAGTGCTATCGAGAACGTACTTCGCATTTATTCCTAAACTAGACAGTTTGAATGAGATGGAGGAATTGTTGTTGCGTAAACGCTTCGTTGAATCCTCACCGTCAGAGAATGTGAGCGTCATCATGATCGGCTTTGACTCTGTTTCTAGATATCATTTCATGAGAGCGATGAACAAAACCTATGACTTTCTGGTCAACGATCTTCTCTCCTTTGACATGACCATGCACAGCCAGGTCGGCAAGAACTCGTTTTCGAATTTTCTGCCCTTCATGACTGGCAGATCCGCCCTTGAAACGTACCAGTGGTGGAGTGACAAAAAAATGCCGACCCATTTGATCATCTCTGGAAAGATTTTGAGAGGGCTGGTTATCGAACGTTTTTTTCAGAAGATAACCCGGCGATCGGAGCTTTCAATTATCTCACTCCTGGGTTTCTCAAAAAAACCTGCAACACATTACTTACTTACTTAGACTTAGGTCCTCCCGCGCCGTTCGGCGCATTGGGCGGCAAGCTGTCTCCATAAAGATCTGTCACTGGCAATGTCTGAAGCCTCCTTCCACCTGGTGTCCACTGTTCTGAGGTCCTCCATGAAGGTGTGTCGCCAAGTAATACGAGGGCGTCCCTGTTTGCGCTTTCCTTGTTTTGGCTTCCATGTTATCGCAACTCTTGATGTGCGTAATTCATTTTGACGTAGAACATGTCCCTCAAACCTCATGCGACGCTCAGTCACAACCTCATCAAGTGTTCGACTCCCAGTTCGGCATAGGATTTCCTTGTTTGAGACCCGATCTGTGTAACTGACTCCCAAAATCCGTCTCAGCCATCTCTGTTGAGCCACATTTAGTCTTTTCTCAATTTTGACAGATGACTTCCACGTCTCACATGCATATGTAGCAGTTGGAATGACGATTGTGTTGAGAAGGTGTATTTTTGTCTCGAGTCCAATGGCTTGGCTAGTCCAAATAGGATGCAGCCTTTGGAAAATGCTCCCTGCCTTTCCTATTCGGCACTCTACATCATGGTAAGCATCTCCATCATTTGTTATGATGCTGCCAAGGTACGTGAACTTGTCCAGCTCTTCAAGCTTTGACTCGCCAAGTCTGACGAGGACACCTTTGCCTTATATCCCACTCGCATAATTTTAGTCTTATCCAAGTTTATGCGGAGTCCAATTTTGGGTGCCTCTCTGTCTAGGCTCTCCGTCATTTTTTGAATGCATTTATTTGTAGCCCCGAGTAGTGCAACATCATCAGCAAAGTCCAAGTCCGTCAATCGGAGTTGTTCATGCCATGGAATACCAAAGGCAGTCTGGTTCATTGCTCTCCTCATTATGTAGTCGATGGCTAGGAGGAAAAGGAAGGGAGATAAAATGCACCCCTGTCTCACACCTGTCTCGATTGTAAAAAAATCTGTTGTTCCCTCTTCTGTTTAAATGCAGCAACTAGATTGAATGTAAAGGTGTCGTAGGATCTGGACGAATTTTTCTGAGATACCGTATTCTCTAACAATTTACCATAGTGATTCCATAGCAACACATTACAGTAAATCAATAACTTTTGCGATTGAACAAAATGACCTTATTCGTAACGCAAGTCGCCACTGCATCGGCAACCAGCCGGAAGTTCTTTTTCACCTAGAATACTTAAAAGGTTTCCTAGACAAATTTCCACAGAAACCGCTCTACGCGCTTATTTTTCACGAGAATTTCCCATGATGATATAACTAATTTGAGAATCATAGACGATCATGTGTACAGTTTCTTTAAGAAGCTAAAAGATTCTGGACATCTGAATAACACTATGATGATAACCTTCTCACTGGCCTCGCTATGGACCAATTCGAAACTTTAACATGGGTGACGTCGAGAACCGTAACCCTTTATTGATTTTCACACTTCCTCCTTGGTTTCTCCACAAGTATCCGGATGTTGCCGGAAATCTCAAAACCAACACCGGCCGTCTGACGTCACAATACGACACTGATGCCACCGTTCGCCATCTTCTGTATTTCAGATCAATGGGAGATAATCCTTTACCGAAAACTAGACATGGTATGAGCTTGTTTCAAGAAGTCCCAAGGAACCGAACATGTCAGGACGCGTCTGAATTTTGCCTTTGCAATTATCAGAACTTCATAACTGTGTTGCCCAATTCTAGTATTGCCCATCAGGTGCCAAATAAAGTTGTAGAGGCAATGAACGCTAGACTGGACCACGCAAAATGTGAAAGTTTAAAACTGCATAAAGTTTTAGAAGTCTACGCGCTAAAAGTATTAAATTTCCTAGAAATTAAATTAATTAAACTAGAGGACATAATGTAACTCTTCAATTTTTTACACGGCGGGTTATTTTATCTAGACCTGTAGATGTAATCATAAGACGTTATAATAAATCTTTCTCCATAATAAAGTCAGCTAAGGAAGATTTTTCTTCGTAAAAGCACAAAAAATTCGGAAAAAAAAAAAGATGTCTAAATAAATATGTGTCATGTGTTTGTATTTTTGCCTTGAATTAAAACCTTTAGAAAAGAATGGTACTTATAAAAAAAATTATATTGACTTATTATGTAACATGAGATCCTGGCTCCAAATTTCAGTGAAGATTGGGACATTAAATTTGAGGATTTTTTTAAATTTTTTTTTTGGGGGGGGGGGGGGGGGGGGGGGGGACTTCTGAGTCCACCCAATTCTAACTTGACCTGAGTTGGGGGGAAAGTACAGAAGGTTGGTCGTTATGCTGACCATTTGAGACTGCGCGTGTTAACCGTTGGCCAAAGAAACAGGTGACCTCAGAATTATCTGCCCTATAGACCGCATGGTTTAAAAGGGGAACTATTTTAAATTATATAACTGAAAATCTTACAGTACCGGTAAAGTTTAAAATCTCATAAAAGAAATAGATCTAGAATTTCCCATTTAGATCTTAATCAAAGAAATAAAAACTGTAATTTAAATGTAATTTCTTGAGTTTTAAGAAACATTTGACCAGTGTAACTCTATCAACGGGAATCTACGTTCATAAGCTTGATGACCATGCGAATGTGATATTTTGTTTGTCTGACGTTCATTGTTGATTAACTAGAAGAATGTGTTATTTTCTTCTCTGACCACTCAACATACAACAAACACTATTGCATATCTCTGTGGCATTTTACGTTTTGAGAGACGATCTTTTCCCTTTGCAACTTCTTGTGTGACTAAAGAGGCCAATCCCTGATACACAGCTGCGATCGCAGGTTGGGCATATATAATCACCAGGCGCCGTTGCATTTTCACCCTTCTTTCTGCTTCTGTTGTGTATGACGTCTGCAATCCGTGACCCTTCCTTTATGCTCTCTCTCCATGTGGATCTGTCCAGTGCCACCTCTTCCCAGTTGCCAGTGTCGATTTTGAAGAGCTTCATGTCGCGTTTGCATACATCCGTATAACGTAAAAGTGGACAACCAGCGGCTCTCCTGCCTTCTATTAGATCCCCATACAGGATGTCCTGTGGAAGTCGACCTACTAGCATTCTACGAACGTGGCCAAGCCAGCCAAGGCGTCTGCTGCTGATAACAGAGCCGATGTCCTGGCACCCTGCTTTTTATAGTTCTTCCTCATTGGTTATCTTATAACATAAACAACAGGATAGCCAAGGCAATGGCCACCATGTCACGGTTGCAGAAAGAGTCTGGGACAACATATTGCTGACTAGCAGTGCTAAAGCCCTAGTCTACCGGACCTGTGTGTTGAGCACCTTGCTGTACGGAAGTGAAACATGGTCAACCTACTCATGGCAGGAAAAAAAGCAGAATGTCTTCCACCTCCGATGCCTAAGACGGATCTTTAAAAAAAGGTGGCTAGAAAAAAAAACTTTGTCTTCTCATCATGAACTGTGTTTTTTCGTCATCAAGGACTAGATGCTACACAGGGCCGGCCTTAGGGCACTGCAACCTATGCGGCCGCAGTAGGCCCCGCACTTTCATAGGACCCGCGCTAACTCTAGTTGTAAATTATTAAATTAAACCATTTTAACTTATAACAGAGTTTCCGCAGATGTTCCTGGAGCTCCTGGAAATCTCCTGAAATTGCAAACTATACGAATAAAAGTCATGAAAATCTCCTGAAATTATTCGAATACCCCAAAAACTTAAAACATGCTGTGAAAAATAGACAAGATTGTAATTTTGGGGTGTCATTCAATATGGAAAATGTCAATCCTACTCGCAATTAAAAAAAAAAAAACAGCATTGTCAGCTTTCATTGAATAAAAACAATTGGGCGAGTTTTAACCAAAATAAGAACTTCCACTACTTCATTTACTATAATAGTCAATGGCATTTAAATATAGATCTAAATCTCTCTCGACCTCTTAAAAAAACAAAAGCAATATTTTGCTAGTCGACAGTAAATCTAAAAGTCAGATCTGAATGTTTATCGGCTTTTTGTTGGAAAACTTCTATCTACTGGAGATGGCTCGTAAAGTGATTATGAACTTGGTAAAGTACGAAGTAATTTTCACTTATTATTCTTATTTCCCTACACAGACTAGGCCCTGCGCAATCCATTTCGCATAGGGCTCCCAATCCGTAGGACCGGCCCTGACTCTACAGTATACTAGGCCTATACATGTGTAAGTCTGACCAGGCTGTTAAAATCAGTCTTTTTGGGAACGGTAAGTGTGATTTTTTTTTCAAGAGCTTGTTATCTTAATGCGCTTATTTACATGGGCCTAACTTTAGAATTAGACCTAGATCTCAACAATAGGTCTAATAAAGCATATTAGGCTACCTATTGCAGGGGTCGGCAACCTTTTGAGTCGGAAGAGCCTAAAACTACAATTTACAAAATTTCGAAGTTTTTAAAGAGCCACAAAGTTTTTTTCTTCCCAACCATAAAAGTTCTCACACAATGTATTTTTTCAAATGTAAAAAAACTAATTTAATTACAACAGATTATATATATTTATTGCAACCTCTTCACTTCACTGTAGCAATCTGGAAGATTATTCCATGCGCCGAATCAACTCGCGGGAATCCTTTTAAAGCTGTCCACTTTTGTTACGTTACGTACATACAATTCTGGACCACCAACACTTCCAACTTGCTTTTTAACTCTGTAAATTTTCCACCCCACAAAACTTTACTTTTTAAATCGATCAATTGCATGTCTAGAGATCCAGTTATTTAATGGACCAATGTGGATTTCGTTACTATTTGTGTTGAGATGTTGTACCAGAATGCTAGAATAGTTTTGTTGGTTTTGAGCTGCTCAAATCTATCAAGAAATTCATCTTTGATTTTTTCATAACTGTGCTGAAGTAATTTCTGTCAAAAGTTGCAATAGTTTTTATCGCGATACTGCTTTAGACATTCAAAATGAAGTAATTGACCGCTCTGAATAACTTCTGCAAAAGGAATTGATTTTTCTTCAAAACAAAGCAATTCTACCAAAACATAGGCTGGGTTTTCTTTTCCCTGCAGTTTTAGATTCAGCTCATTTCATTTCTCTGTTATATCGATCATTAAGTAACATTTTTGAAACTATTTGTCGTTCTCTAATTCGAAGTGATAAATGTCTTTTTCATTTAGTCATGTATTTAATTCATTCAAGCACAAAGCCAAACGTTTCATCCCCTTACCTTTAGAAAGTCATTGCACTTGTTTGGCAAGAAGTGGTGGGAATACTGAGTCTCCATTTCGTTTAGGTGGTAGAGTGCTTTTGACAAGATGCTGTTAACAGTCTTGATTACCAAATTCATGACCTCTACTATGACGGTCGGAATCGTTTTGGGCCTAAAGCGCTTCTTGGTGCATTATTAAGTAAAATGTAAGAATTTCTTGGTTTATTTTGCTCCGACAAATCGTTGTTGCCCTTTTAGTTTTTCCTGTCATACTTCTGGCTCTATCAGTTGCTATTTAAATGATTTTATTTAAATCGAGCTTATTGTCTTCAATGTATTTTTGCACGGCATTCGCTCTATCGTCCCCTCTAGTTTGTCATGAGAGCGGTAGCAATCCTTGGGAAAACCTATACCTGACTAAATGGGCAACTTGTGCCGTGTCTTTATTTCGCAATACTAATCTATAGGAAGTGATAAGACAGAAGAAAGTTGAATATCTTCCACCAGCAAATATTTTACATTTGAAGATATTTTAGCTATTCTATCTTGTACTGTTTCAACGGATAGTGGCAAATGTTTGATTTTTTTTTCAAGACTTCTGGTTTGTTTTTGAAATCACGAAACAGTTCTTCAGATGCACGTAGGAAGCAGTCTTTGACATACTTATCCTCTGTAAATGGTTTGATTTTATGTGCAATTTATAGTGGTACGCACAGCTTGCCAGATTATCTTTACTTGTAGATTGCTTCTAGCTTTGAGAAGATACATAGCTTCCAACTAACGCAAATTTATTCATGATTCCATTGAAATTCTACATCATCTTTTAGAAGCTTTCGTATTGGAGCATCTGCTTGACTTACATTAGGAATGAATTTTTCTAGGTACTGAATTGAACCTAGAAATCTTCTGATTCCATCTTTGTCTTGAGGAGCTGGCATGTCAATAATTGCCTTTATCTTTGCTGGATCTGGTTCTAAAACTTTCTCTGACAAGATATAGAGCATATAAGGTATACTGTTTTGCCTTATCTTGCACTTGTCATAGTTCAGCTTTAGATTGTACTCCGTTGCTCTGTGCATGAATTGTTCCAAAATGTGATCATGATGTTCAACATCTCTACCAGCTACTAGAATGTCGTCTATGATGACATATGCTCCTTCAATACCTTGAAGCATTTCATCCATAATTCTTTGGTAAATTTCTGGCGCTGATTGGATTCCATCTTCAATAGTTTTCATCGGGTGATGTTCCCGTCTGATTGCTTTATTGAGATCTTTTGGATCAATACATATTCTCACTTTGTCATTCCTGAACGAAACAACCATGGAGCTAACCCATTCAGTAGGTTCATGTACTGGAGTAATAAATCCATCAGCTTGCATTTCTTTAAGTTTTTCTTCAACTTTCTTGCGTAGCGATGCTGCTAAGCGACGTGGTGGATGGATAACTCCTTTAGCATTTTCCTGTCACTGAATCTTGTATTCTCCTGGCAGTGTTCCAGTTGTTTTCAGCATTTCATGGAACTCTCTTTGTAACTCGTCTTCTGCCTTGGATTCTATGCTGTCTATCTGTTGTAGTAGTCCTAAACATTCTGCTGTGTCACCACTCAAAATGTTCTCTTGGCTAATGTCTACTACCTCAAACCATGCATTCACCTCTTGGAGATTATTTTTCAAAGGTAGCTTCACTGCTCCTATAGTCTTAATAACATGATTAGGGTAAGACTTTAGTGACTTTGCTGAACAAGCAAGTTTTACTTTGTCTTTGAGCTTTTCAAACTCGGACTTGACAAAAATGTTACACCTTGCACCAGTGTCAATACGAAAAATTAATGTCTTGCCATGTACTACTAGTTTTACAGTCCACTTGTCTTCAACGACATTGATATTCTCAATTTTACCCTTTTTATACTGGCTACTTGCAGTACTAATAGATACAACATTTTCATCACTGTGGCTGTCATCTTCTACCAGATTGACGTTGCGTCTTTTTCTGCACATTTGAAACCAGTGGTTTTTCTTCTTGCAGAAATTGCATGTGGTTCCTATTGCTGGACATTTTTCCTTTTCGTGGTTCTTGACGCATTTACTACATAATTTATCTGAGTTGTCTTTAGACTTCTGCTTGAGTACATTGTGTGACTGTCTCTTGATTGCTAGAACTTCTTGGCCCCTAAACATTTTCACTTGGCTTTGCGACATCTCATATTGTTGTCCAATTTCTATAGCCTTGCTAAAGGTTAACTTCTGTCCCTGATCAAGTAGTCTTAATTGTACCTTCTCGTGTATGACTGCACTAATGATCAAATCAATAAGTATATCATCTGGATCATCATACTCACAGTCCATAATGAGAATCTTTAGGTCTTTCACAAAGTTATCAAAACTTTCTCCTTCTACCTGCTTTCTCTGATGTGCTCTATAAATCTAGACACTATTTTATTTTGTCTTGGCCTTATGTAGTCTTCTATTTTGTTTAATAGCAATTGCGGATCTCCCTCTTTACAATCAGTAATATTTAGAGTTTTGTAAACTTCACGGCCCTGTTGATCTATCCACATTCCCAGCCATCCGGCTTTTTGTTTCCTATCGTCACCAGCTAACGGTCCTTTGAAACAAAAGCTCACCTGCTGTTGAAACCTTAAAAACTCTTGATACAGATTTTTAGCATTCCAATTCAAGATTGGTTGCTCAAAATAAAAAGAAGCCATTATTAGATTAATAAAAACCTTTGTCTGGACAGCTTTTAAGTTTTACTCTGACATCATGTAGAATATTTGTGTTACACAAATAACAAACTAGTGTTTAATAGGGAAGACATATTAGGAACTCCCTTTATTACGTAAACACAAGCGGTGTTGCACTGACGCGCTACCTATCGTACGCTTCGGCTTTATCCAAGCTATAAAAAGGGTGTACTTAATGTTGCTGCAGTTAATAAATTATCTTTTACCGCAAATGAATTGATTAAAATCAATAAATATTTACCAAACACGCTTATCAAACTCTGCCCATATACAAACAGACATTTAACATCACCACGTAACAATTTTCTGATTAACCATTAAATAGTAATCATAATATTGCATAGAAGCTTTTGACACAAAAAATGCTTAACAACACCCACCACACTGCTATGTTCAAGTCATTTTTGTTTTTTATTGTTGTTTAATTTTTTTTTTATAATCAACGCTGTTAATATCATGTACATTATCTGAAAACCGCTACCACATGTTGAAAAGTTGTACACATTTATTGTAACTCAAAGGAAATATAATTAAACTACGACTTTATAACTAAAATTTTTATTTCTAATTAAACTTTAGCCTTACTTATTCTTATTCGTAGCTAATCACATAGTTGTTTTTGTTGGTTTTTATAAGTTCTTAGTTACTTTTTACCCATCACTAATTACCAAATAATTTTTGTTCTTTAATGAAAAGCTACTAGTAATTTACAAAACAAATATTTATCTTTATATTTAAGCAAGAAATAATACATTTATACGCATACAAATTAAACTTCTTATACAACAAAATTTAATAAGCTGTGCTCAATATTATTCACAACTAAAAAGGACACTACACTACATAGCACTCAATGTTTATGTTATGTACCGACGTTTACATGACTACATTCAGTTCATTAATTCTCGGGATCTAAAAAAAAATACTGTATTCTTTTAACGCATCTGTATATATTATTCTCTACGTCCCCCAACCATGCGGGACACCACGCACGCACACAACGATTTGGGCAGGCGACATGAGGCTCTATATGGGGGATATTAAATATACTAACATACAATAATTAATAAGTTTCGTGAGGCCGTGAATTCAATCTTATAATAGTAGGTATACATCTATTATAATTGTATGTACACTCTAAATCTAAATATGTGTAGGCCTATAAGCAAATGTTTTTATTTAAAAAATGGATTTAGGTCGATTAGCTATTTTGATAGCTCCATTTATACTGTTTTTACTTTCACGCATTCGCTTTCTTATAACATAATTTGTTCGTTTGTTTCCTAAACACTGTCAGTAACTAAATCGACAATGATACGTAAATTAAGACCCACGGGTCGCGGAAAATCAATGGCTAGTTCAATATAAGCGACAAGAAAGTAATGCAACAAAAGAAATAATAAAACTCAGTCTCATTTTTTGGACTCCTATAATGAAATTATTTAACTCAATGCATTCTTCTCTCATTCAAAATTTATTCCCATTGTTATAGACCAGTTTAGAGTTAGGTGTGTAAATGTTTAAAGAAAGAAAAACTAATTAAGATGCAGACTTTTGTCATTTCATATATGAGAAACTGAAATAAATGATAAAAATACAGTTACTCTTGGTACTATTCAATAGAAGGAAGTATCATTCTTTGTAGACATTGTCAGACTTAGTTCATGACAGCGACATCGGGCAGATTCAAGATATCAGATATCATGTACAAATACTCCTTCTTCCCTAGTGCTATTAGAGCATGGAATGGGTAGCCTGAGCTAGCCAGGAAAACCAGTGACTTGGCAGAATTTAAGTCATTGGTTAATATGCATGACTCAATGCATGACGCGTAGGACGTAATCATCTTCTTTTTTGAAGTAACGTCTGTATTCTATAAGATAAGATCATTGGACTCAAGTGCTTATTCTATTCAAGTGTCCCTAGCATGATTCATTCGTCTTCCTGTAAGTTGGTCGTTTATTAATATTTTCTCAAGAGATCGTTGCGATCTTATCATTGCCGGAAGACAAATATCTCCGAGTACCATCAATTCTTTAAGACACCTATTAGTCAACAACAACAGTATTCCTTCTTCAAGATTGGTACAGTGTACATCATGGGCGTAGCCGGAGGGAAGGAGGTTTGGGGTTCAAACCCCTGCCCGCCCCCCCCGGAAATGAAATTTTCCACCCCCCTGGGGGGGGGGGGGATCGGAATTTAGTAACTGATTTTTTGCTTTGATTTTGTTTATTTTAGGTGAGATTTTAATACCAAACCATCACTTACCCCAACACAGTCAAGGGTTTTTGAGTTTAAAACCCCTTACCAGTGGTTTTGAGGTTAAAGCCCCTACCAGAGGGTTTTGAATTTAAGAGCCCCTATCAGGGGGTTTTGAGTTTAAAACCCCCTACCAGGGGGTTTGATTTTAAAACCAATATACCAGGGGGTTTTAGCAGTTAAATACCCCTCTTCTATAAAATAAAACCAAAAATTTAAAAAATGCAAAAGACAATCCCCAAATTCCAAGAGCGCAGTTAAGGAAGATTTTTATTTTAAAACCCCCACCGAAATTTACGATAAACCATATCTTCAATATAAAAAAAAAGCAAATTACACACTCAAAATTTTGAAGGGTTTTGAGTTTACCCCCCCCCCCCTTCAGTAGGGTTTGAAGCTAAAGAATACCTCTTTAATATATAAAAAGCTAATTACGCACTCAAAATGTTATGAGCGTAGCTAAATGGGATTTGACTCAGTTTTGAGTTTAAACCCCCCTTTAGCGGCGTTTGAAGGTAAAAAATACCTCTTTAATATTAAAAACAAAGCAAATTGTACACTCAAAATCCTATCAGTGTAGTCAAAGGGGTTTTGAGTTTAAACTCCCCCCAGTGGATTTTAATGCTAAAAAAATACATTTTCAATATAAAAAAAAGCAAATAACACACTTTAAAATCTATGAGCGTAGCTAAAAGGGTTTTGAGTTTAAACCCCACGCAAGCGGGTTTGAAGCTAGAAAATACATCTTCAATGTAAAAAAAAAAAGCAAATTACGCACTCAAAATGCTATCAGCCATGCCAAAAGGGGTTTTGAGTTTAAACCTACCCTCAGAGCGGTTTGATGCTAAAAAATACCTCTTCAATATAAAAAAAGCAAATTACACACTAAAATTATTTGAGCGTAGTCAAGCCTATTGGGGGTTTTCAGTTTAAGCCCCTCTCCTACAGATGGTTTTGAGTTTATGATCCCGTTACAGAGCGTTTTGAAGTGGAAAACCTCTATCTTCAATATTATTCTAAAGCAAACTACAGTTACCAAATTCTATGACCGTAGCTAAATGGGGTTTTGAATTTATAAAAAAAACAAAAAGAAGTCCAGAGATTTTTTAGTTTAAAGCCCCCAAAAGATGATTTTGACGATAAAACTTCCCTGTTCGATATAAAATCTAATGCAAACTACAGTCACCTAATTCCAAGAGCGTATTCAAGAGAGGTTTCACATTTCTACCACTGGCGGGGCTCCAATAATAAAGTGTAGTAAATAGTCAGCTGAAGAAATTGAAAAACACTAAATGTGGCTCAACAAATATGGCTAAGACCTATTTTAGGAGTCAGTTATAGAGATCGGGTCTAAATCAAGGAAATCCTATGCCGAACAGGGAGTCGCATGAGGTTTGCGGGACATGTTCTCGGACAAAATAAATTACGCATAATAAGAGTTGCGATGACAATACTATTAAGTACAACTTGGCGCTACACAATCATGGAGGTCCTTAGAGCAAATGACCAGTGACAGATTTTTGTGGAAACAGTTTGACGACAAATGCGCCGAAAGGCGCGAGAGGGTCTAAGTCAATAAGCACATTAGGTTGTTGAAATAAAACTTTTTAATAGCAAAAAAAAAATGCACAGTAGATACCTCAGAATATGCATTTTGTTGGCTTTCAATAACAGAAATAGTGCTTGGCGGCGGGCTCCGCCCCGCGCTGGGGGAGCTCCTAGCACTCCCCCAGACCTCCTTGCTGGCAATGGCGGGGAGTCTACAATTTTTCCACTAACTCCAGGAAGAAATTCTAGGGCACAATAAACGTCTTCCGAAAGAATGAAGGGTCAGAATGTAATAAAAAGTATGTTGTACAGACACACATAAAAACATATAAATATTTATTTTTTTTTGCCGGGGGGGGCGGGGAGGGGAGAAAAAAAACACCAAGCTCCCCCCCCCCCCCCCCCCCCCGAAAACAAAATCCTGGCTACGCCCATGGTGTACATCGGTCCTAAGACAGACACAGCAAAATACTTGAACATGTTGCGGTGAGGTCCAAAATTATTGACTTAACTGAACAATATGAACTTCTTGTCCTTGACATATAACATACATTGTCAATAAATTTATATTCATATTTAACTCGTTAACGAGGGTAAGGATAGCCGTGTCTGTGAGCGGCCATCACCATGCGACACAGCCCAGCGTACTGTACGCAGTCAAACATGTTGAAACACGAAGGACGGCCAATGTGAACAACTCCATATGCAGATTGCACGTGAGAAAAACATGTGGTCGTCTAGATAGAGCTAGCGGCGGGCTCCATGGGGTTTCGATGGCTTTCCAGAAACGCTCGGGGGACCCACTATAAAGTGCAGTACAACGAAAGACAGTTAAGCTCAGTACGAGTCTAGTAAAAGTTCAGTCCACTACAGCGGTCATATAGTCCGACGTTTTTGAGTTGCCATTTGTACAGTTTAGGGTTGTTAAGTTGTTACGCTTACTATACATTAATTTGTTATTTGATCCCAAGTTGTCAAGATCTTTAAGTTGCTTGGAGCTGTTTCGTCTTTACATAAGAAATATAGGAGCTAAACGCAACAATACTTATTTTCCAGAGAACTGAACCCATACATATTGTCAATTTAGCATATCTAAGGAATTCATATTTAGGATTAAAACTTAAGTTATTATGTCATTCTCCTCTAGACATGTTAGATAGAAGTAGTGTTTGGTCGTTAAACTAGACAGAGAGAGAGAGAGAGAGAGAGACAGAGAGAGAGGGGGAGACAGAGTGACAGAAGTGAGAAAAAAGAAAAGAGAGATAGGCAGAAGTGAGAGAGAAGAGAAAAAAAAAAAAAGCAACTTTGTTTTCAGTGAGTTGATATGACAGTTATTTTATTCTTAGAAAATTCTGCTGCTGTCTTGAGCTGGCCGTGCTCTTAACATCTTGTTTGTGCACTTTCCTGCATCATCATTCGGGCTGCCTTCTTTTGGTATCTACGCGAACGGTGGCGTACTATTTAATATTTGTTTTAAATGAAATGGGAGATTCGAAGAATGAAAAGTAGACTCTGAATACAGAAATGACAAGTAAAAATGTAACAGATCTTAACGTTTTTGTGGAGCGATATGTTTGATTTGCATATATCTGTAACTGTTGTTATAGAACGTAACGTTAAACAGCATTATGATATCAAAAGCATAAACAAATATGGCGACATCCTTATTTTGTGCCACAAAGAAAATGCTGCTAAGAAACGCCTATTGTTTACATGACGGACGAGAACATTTACCAATAAGGAACGGGGAAATAAGTCTGCGATAAGGGCTTGGAGTTGCTCACAGTTTAAGTAGTGAACTGAAGCCTTTTTTTCATGAACGAATGCGTGAAAAGGGAGTTTCACTGATGGAAGAAATGTGTCATTTAAATAATGATGCAGATGAAGCCTCCCCTCTACTTCGCAAGATAATTAGAAATCTCAATTTAGAACTAAGAGATAGAGCATCAGAGTTTGAAATGTTCACAATTACCTCCCACGTATCTGATGCAGCTCAACTCTTGGTAATTATTCGGGGTAACGAAAAAGCATTTTTAAAATTACAGAAGAGATACCTGCTACAAGGGCCATGCAGGGGACCACCACAGACCTGAAGATATACCTGCTACAAGGGCCATGCAGGGGACCACCACAGACCTGAGGATATACCTGCTACAAGGGCCATGCAGGGGACCACCACAGACCTGAAGAGATACCTGCTACAAGGGCTATGCAGGGGACTACCACAGACCTGAAGAGATTCCTGCTACAAGGGCCATGCAGGGGACCACCACAGACCTGAAGAGATACCTGCTACAAGGGCCATGCACGGGACCGCCACAGACTTGAAGAGATACCTGCTACAAGGGCCATGCAGGGGACGACCACAGACCTGAAGAGATACCTGCTTCAAGGGCCATACAAGGGCCATGCACCACAGACCTGAAGAGATACCTGCTACAAGGGCAATGCAGGGGACCACCACAGACCTGAAGAGATTCCTGCTACAAGGGCCATGCAGGGGACCACCACAGACCTGAAGAGATACCTGCTACAAGGGCCATGCACTGGACCACCACAGACCTGTTCAAAGAAGTTTCAGACATCATGGAGGATTTTTCTTTTTTTTGGGAGTGGGAGTAACTACAAATACCGCCAGAAGTATGGCTGATTGTCATAGCGACTGACAGCAAGAATTAATAGAAAAATTGTTAAGTCAAAATAAACTGCGGCAAGATGTTGAACCAGAACCATGTGATAATGTGTTCAGCACTTAAACTTTCTGACAGAACTAGAGACCGAATATGAAGACGTTTTAGTTGACAGCAAAGTGTGGGGCTGGTTAAGCAGAGGAAAGATTCAAAACAGTCACAGATATATGCAAATCAAACATATCGCTCCACAAAAACGTTAAGATCTGTTACATTTTTACTTGGCATTTCTGTATTCAGAGTCTACTTTTCATTCTTCGAATCTCTCATTTCATTTTTAAAAAATATTAAAAAGTACGCCACCGTTCGCGTAGATACCAAAAGAAGGCAACACGAATGATGATGCAGGAAAGTGCACACACAAGATGTTAAGAGCACGGCCAGCTCAAGACAGCAGCAGAATTTTCTAAGAATAAAATAACTGTCATATCAACTCACTGAAAACAAAGTTTCTTTTTTTTTTCTTACAAAAATATTGCAAAATCTTTTGATTAGAGGTAAGGATAAATTGTTCGGTTAAGTTTGTACCGATCAGTTTTAAAGTTCATGTTCGGTTCGTTCGTGAGACGGAAGTTCAGTTCGTTCGTGTTCGGTTCGTTACCCTCCTCTTCTTTACATCGTCTGCCCCATAGGTCTGATAAAAATAGTTATTTTATGGCGTATTTACGATTCCTACTAACTCTATCTTTCTAATTGGTCAGACTAGCCTGTTCGAACGTTTTCAATTAAAGAGCTATTGATTTTTATTTTACCACAAATTAATTAACCTTGTTTTGCTAATGTAAAGCAATGTGTCGATTAAGTCGCAGTGAAGTCGTGAGGCCATTTGTCCCTTGGACAATAATTACTTCCCTTGAGTATGTGTAGTGGATGGTTCAAACATGGTTTGTATAGTTCCATGGTTTAAACGCATCGTCTTATGTACTTACTTTCAAGAGGGAAAGAACAGAAAAGACACTAGCTGTATATATCATGCGTTTATTTATTTTATTCAAATGCTGTAGAAAGAGGTGGCTGGGTGGTTAAGCACTTGGCATCCAAACCTGGGGTTCTGGGTTCGAATCACGGTGAAGACTGGAATTTTTAATTTCGAGATTCTTAGGGCGCGACTGAGTCCACCCAACACTAATAGGTACCTGGCTTTAGTTGGGGAAAGTAAATGTGGTTGGTCGTTGTGCTGGTCACATGACACCCTGCTCGTTAACCGTTAAACTTCTGGGGCATTTTTTACTTTACTAAACAATCGCTCTTTGGTAGATCATTTATGTTTACCTATTTTAGGAACCGAAGTGGCCTCAAAGCGGTGTCTATGTGCAAACGTCTGTTTTATGTGAGCAGATGGGCATAGACCAATTTTCTTAGAAGGCTTGAACACTGACCTGCATCAGTGACGTGGCAACGAGCCATCGATCTAATCTGCCCACAGGTTGCAACTGAAGGAGGCCTTACGATGATGTCCACCTTGTGTTGAGATTATTATTGCTACATTGCTCAATTGATCACAGACCTAACCCTAGACCACGCAAGATGAAGAGAGTGACCAAGAAAGCTATGAACAGTAAAAAAAACAACAACAGGGGCGTCAGCTCTGGAAGAAAAGCGTGTCATACGAAAAACTGTCGTTTCCTCAACCACCAAAGCGAAAGCCGCCTTAACCGTTTGATCGTCTTAAGAGCTGAGCCGAAGGCTCTTCGAGCTCTAAGTCTGAAAAAAACCCTGTTTGGACGCCAAACAGAAAAAAAACAAAACAAACCTGTGGGAACACAGTTCTGTTTGAGAGAGACCCGAGTCAATGCCTATGTAAAGCATTGCTGTTTCCAATGCCTTTGGCCCCCGACGCATGCTAGGCTGTACATGGCCGAAGGCCGAGGACACCGGGAGCCTCCGCCATTTTCCTTCGTTATACCAAGCTAACCGTGGGGGACTCGAGATTTATGTAACGGTCCCTTGAGGAACAGCGCATGGATGTGTGAGAGGTTTATGGGGACTCTTGTACAACTCCGCACATGCAATGGGTGGACTCTCATCTACCCATGGGCATCCCCACGGGAGTTATGTTTCGTCATTCATTTAGCCTAGTTACCCCCTCAAGTAACCGTTTCCATCCGGGTGCCACGTTGAGGCAGAACAGCGTACCCGGGCCGCCTTAACCTGCAATGTATGTGGACGGGAGTCTCTCTCCAAAATAGAGCTCAACAGTCACAAAAATTAGCGCGGGTCCTATGAAAGTGCGAGGCCCAGTGCGGTCGCATAAGTTTCTGTGGTCTAAGGCCGGCCCCGCCGCGGGTCGAATTGTAGTAATTATCTCCCCGTGTTTATTTTTTAAGAAAAGTGTTGCGCCCCTTGCTTGGACACTCTCTACATTTAGGTTTCATTTCTTTTTCATGACCTACGGCCGCGTGTAAACAATGGCGTCATAATCACAGACCACTATCCATTGATCTTGTTTATGTTTACCTCCCCTACCCTCTGTATTATGATCATTCCTCTTGTATTGATCTGATCTCACCTGCATTGTTTGTCAAATGACCTTATGTGACTATCTGATTGACAGCTTTGACCAAGGAGAACAAAATACACTTTTATATACTGAATATATTTAGTTCGGTGATTTTCTATAGCATGATTGTGGGTGCAGACACCGACTGGTTTGTGTTTGTTTCTGTTATGCTGAATTCCTGCCTGTTTCTTTTTTCCGCTGGATTCCTGTAATTCCTGTTTCTGCTTTCTTGCACTGTTCCTGTTTTTGATCCTTGCACATTCCTGCGGCTAAATCCATCTTTAACTCCGCAACTGAATTAAGAGACTGCTACATCTCAATTCTCAGCCCCCGCAGCCTGCCTAATCATCGTTGATTTTGACCCCACCTCCGCTGCGTCCCCCTTCCCGCGTCGAGGAGATACCACAGCGGCTGGGACATTCAAATCTCAACACCACTGCGACTGGGACATTCAAATCTCAACGCCACAGCGGCTGGGACATTCGAATTTCAACACCACAACGGCTGCAAATCTCAACAACACAGCGACTGGGACATTCAAATCTCAGCTGAAGTTTTTGGCTGGACCTGGCAGCTCTCAGCGCTGATATTTCGCTAAAGGACTTGTCTACAGTTTGACTAAAACTGAACGGAGAGTCAATAGAGCAGGACACTCATTTTTGTACCATCAGCCGTCAGATTATTATTATTACCTTTACTTATAGATAGATTACTTTAGGATTTATCATTATTCTCTCTACCAAAGTTATCCTTTCGCTTTTTATTACATTAAATAGTTTAATCGGTCAAGCTAAAGTAATCCTTTATCTTTATTTATGCTACATGTGTGTTCTGTTTCCCAATCTGTAATGCGCGCTGTTCTACGTGGCGTTAGAAATCCCTTGAGCTAACGATATCAAAATGAAATTATTTTTATAATTAATTTATTTTATTACATATACCCTCCAGAGGCTCATGACAATGGGGCTTCTCCAAGCGATGAATGACACTGCGCACTTCTTTTGGAGAATTTTGTCGATCTAGATAGATGCAGATTTTGGCAGCTTTATTGTTTTAATTTTGCTTACAAATTTTAATGTAAATTTATCAACCGCCCAAGCCCTCACCTGAAACCTCCAAGGAAAGAGGAGGAGGGGACGTCCAGGAAATACATGGCGCCTAGATTTGGAAGCAGACGTGGAACGAATGACTAACACGTAGTTGGGGAACACTGAATAGAACCGAGACTATTGTAGGAAGCTAGTTAGTAGCCTATGCCTGGGCTTGCTGCCCTGCCTCATCGTGGCGCCAGAGGGGAAACGGTCGTGAGAGGGGACGACTAGGCCAAAATGGGTAGCAAAACAAGGCTCCCGCTGGAATGCCTAAGAGAGTACGAGAACATCCTCATCGCACTGTGCGGAGATGTAAAGGAGCTCCCATAGCGATCTGTCAACATCCAGGCATTGTCCCTCAAGGAACATGACGGGGGTTCCATTGGTGGGGCCGCGTCTCTAGTCCGCGAGTCAGGAGTGTCCGTGTCCACTGGAAGTGAATGCAAAATCAAACTCTAAGTTTAACTCCGAGTCTCACCCCTCCCCCCCCCCCCGTCTGACAGGGTGGAGAGAAGGAGGAGCCCAATTCAGGCTGGTGAAAGGGAGCTTTTTTTCGCTTTTGCTGGCCTTAGTGTTCAACTTTACTAGACAATTTCAGATGCACAAGACGGGACCAAAAGCAGAGTAAATAAGATTATCATAGATATATCAATGTCAAAGGCAAAAAGTGAATTTAAAAAAAAAGCAATACATTATAATTACTTTATTGCATTTTTATTAAGCAAGAAGTACTCATAGAGTATAAAATACAGTGGAGATCTGAATTCCGGGAAAATATGATCAACTTCACACAAATATAATTTTTAAAATTGGCATCAAAAATAGCAGGAGAAATTATCACCTGAGCAGTAAACTCCATACACCGAGACACATAAAAAGCAATCACCAGCAACAACATAGACATATACAATTTATAAACATAGAAATACATAAACTGGCCCAAGAACCAATTTTATTAGTTCATATCAATGTGTTTTCGTAATCGATAATATCAAAAAATAATTTTAAGAATTCTGTGGATTCGCTCAGCTCCCAAAATATCAAAATACGAGTGATCTTCATTTTTAAGAATCTTAATACATGCATAAGGAGAAGCTTTCATTGCAATCGCTTTTATTAAATATTATGATTACAGGGAAAATTAAATTTTGAGGTCTCAACATAATTTCTAATAGAGCTAGATTTTTGTCAAATATTATTACAAAATTGATCAAAGTAATTTCCCATGACTCCATCGCAGCATAGATCAGGGGATAACTTTTTATTTATTTATTTTTTGTAGTAAAAAAGTCTAGATCATAGACATATATTATATCTAGACTGGAAATCGGAAACAAATTCTTATCCGCGATTGATTGATTCACAGACCTATATATATATATATATATATATATATATATATATATATATATATATATGCACTTATTTCAGACGTACAAAGATCGTAAATGCCAATCACGTGATCACAGGATTGGTCTCTTTAGCCGGACAAGTTGCAAAGGTTAAACAGAGTCTCGCGAAACTTCAACTACCACAGACAGACCAGATCTTCCAGAAATGTTATTGTAATAACGGTGTACAATTTAAGGGAAGCAACTCTACGAAAGAGAACTTTGTCAGATGATGATGTTTTACACAATAAAGTTGAATGAATGACCAGACTAACACATACATATAATCTTTCAGCCTTGAACTCAGACTCAACTTTTCCAGTACAGTCCAATCTTCGGGTTCAATTCTTCAAGTAACTCCGCTGCTGTAGTCTTCAGTCTGTCCTCATTTCTGCCCTTCTAGTTTCTTTCCTGTCCTCTTTTTTTTTCTGATGTCCTCCATTTTGTTCTCCTGACCTTTCTGTCCTCGTGTCGTCTTTTCTAGTTTTCTTGAGGTCCTACTTTGGACGTGCAGGTGCCTGGTAAAAATAGTCATAGGCAAAGCAGGTATTCCATTAGACACTGGCCAAAGTACATGTCTAGATTGTGTGTCTAATTTGTATGTCTAATGTGTATGTCTAATTTGTATGTCTAGTTTGTATATTTAGTTTGTATGTTTAGTTTAGTTTGTATGTCTAGTTTGTATGTCTAGTTAGTATGTCTAGTTTTTATGTCTAGTTTGTATGTTTAGTTTGTATGTCTAGTTTATATGTTTAGCTTGTATGTCTAGTTTGTAGGCCCCTATGTCTAATTTGTATATCCATTTTGTGTGTCTAGTTTGCATGTTTTAGGTTTCATGTCTAGTTTGTATGTCTAATTTATATGTTTACTTTGTATTCTCTAGTTTGTATGTCTTTTTTGTGCGTCTAGTGTGTATGTTCATTTTCTATGTCTGGTTTGAAGATTTAGTTTATAGTAGTACCCTATAGGATGATGAAAAGCCTCACAGGGTACATGTACATGTAAAGAAAAGCCTCACAGGGTACATGTACATGTAAAGAAAAGCCTCACAGGGTACATGCGCATGCAAAGAAAAGCCTCACAGGGTACATGCAAAGAAAAGCCTCACAGGATACATGCACATGTAAAGAAAAGCCTCACAGGGTACATGCACATGTAAAGGAAAGCCTCACAGGGTACATGTACATGCAAAGAAAAGCTTCACAGGGTACATGTACATGCAAAGAAAAGCCTCATAGAGTACATGCGCATGCAAAAAAAAGCCTCACAGGGAACATGCGCATGCAAAGAAAAGCCTCACAGGGTACATGCGCATGCAAAGAAAAGCCTCACAGGCTACATGCTCATGCAAAGAAAAGCCTAAAAGGGTACATGCGCATGCAAAGAAAAGCCTCACAGGGTACATGCGCATGCAAAGAAAAGCCTCACAGGGTACATACGCATACAAAGAAAAGCCTCACAGGGTACATGTACATGTAAAGAAAAGCCTCACAGGGTACATGCGCATGCAAACAAAAGCCTCACAGGGTAGATGTACATGCAAAGAAAAGAGTCACAGGGTACATGCACATGTAAAGAAAAGCCTCACAGGGTACATGTACATGCAAAGAAAAGCCTCACAGGGTACATGTACATGCAAAGAAAGGCTTACAGGGTACATGCACATGTAAAGGAAAGCCTCACAGGGTACATGTACATGCAAAGAAAAGCCTCACAGGGTACATGCGCATGCAAAGAAAAGCCTCACAGGGTACATGCGCATGCAAAGAAAAGCCTCACAAGGTACATGCGCATGCAAAGAAAAGTCTCACAGGATACATACGCATGCAAAGAAAAGCCTCACAGGGTACATGTACACATGGAAAGAAAAGCCTCACAGGGTATATGCACATGTAAAGGAAAGCCTCACAGGGTACATGCACATGTTAAGGAAAGCCTCACAGGGTACATGTACATGCAAAGAAAAGCCTCACAGGGTACATGCACATGTAAAGGAAAGTCTCACAGGGTACATGTATATGCAAAAAAAGCCTCACAGGGTACATGTACACATGGAAAGAAAAGCCTCACAGGGTATATGCACATGTAAAGGAAAGCCTCACAGGGTACATGCACATGTTAAGGAAAGCCTCACAGGGTACATGTACATGTAAAGGAAAGCCTCTCAGGGTACATGCGCATGCAAAGAAAAGCCTAACAGGGTACATGCACATGTAAAGGAAAGCCTCACAGGGTACATGCGCATGCAAAGAAAAGCCTCACAAGGTACATGCGCATGCAAAGAAAAGCCTCACAGGGAACATGCGCATGCAAAGAAAAGCCTCACAGGGTACATGCGCATGCAAAGAAAAGCCTCACAGGCTACATGCTCATGCAAAGAAAAGCCTAAAAGGGTACATGCGCATGCAAAGAAAAGCCTCACAGGGTACATGCGCATGCAAAGAAAAGCCTCACAGGGTACATACGCATACAAAGAAAAGCCTCACAGGGTACATGTACATGTAAAGAAAAGCCTCACAGGGTACATGCGCATGCAAACAAAAGCCTCACAGGGTAGATGTACATGCAAAGAAAAGAGTCACAGGGTACATGCACATGTAAAGAAAAGCCTCACAGGGTACATGTACATGCAAAGAAAAGCCTCACAGGGTACATGTACATGCAAAGAAAGGCTTACAGGGTACATGCACATGTAAAGGAAAGCCTCACAGGGTACATGTACATGCAAAGAAAAGCCTCACAGGGTACATGCGCATGCAAAGAAAAGCCTCACAGGGTACATGCGCATGCAAAGAAAAGCCTCACAAGGTACATGCGCATGCAAAGAAAAGTCTCACAGGATACATACGCATGCAAAGAAAAGCCTCACAGGGTACATGTACACATGGAAAGAAAAGCCTCACAGGGTATATGCACATGTAAAGGAAAGCCTCACAGGGTACATGCACATGTTAAGGAAAGCCTCACAGGGTACATGTACATGCAAAGAAAAGCCTCACAGGGTACATGCACATGTAAAGGAAAGTCTCACAGGGTACATGTATATGCAAAAAAAGCCTCACAGGGTACATGTACACATGGAAAGAAAAGCCTCACAGGGTATATGCACATGTAAAGGAAAGCCTCACAGGGTACATGCACATGTTAAGGAAAGCCTCACAGGGTACATGTACATTTAAAGGAAAGCCTCACAGGGTACATGCGCATGCAAAGAAAAGCCTAACAGGGTACATGCACATGTAAAGGAAAGCCTCACAGGGTACATGCGCATGCAAAGAAAAGCCTCACAAGGTACATGCGCATGCAAAGAAAAGCCTCACAGGGTACATACGCATGCAAAGAAAAGCCTCACAGGGTACATGCGCATGCAAAGAAAAGCCTCACAGGGTACATGCGCATGCAAAGAAAATCCTCACAGGGTACATGTACATGCAAAGAAAAGCCTCACAGGGTACATGCACATGCAAAGAAAAGCCACATAGGGTATATGCACATGTAAAAAAAGCCTCACAGGGTACATGTACATGTAAAGAAAAGCCTCACAGGGTACATGCGCATGCAAAGAAAAGCCTCACACGGTACATGCACATGCAAAGAAAAGCCTCACAGGGTACATGCACATGTAAAGAAAAGCCTCACAGGGTACATGGACATGTAAAGGAAAGCCTCACAGGGTACATGTACATGCAAAGAAAAGCCTCACAGGGTACATGTACATGCAAAGAAAAGCCTCACATGGTACATGCGCATGCAAAGAAAAGCCTCACAGGGTACATGCACATGTAAAGAAAAGCCTCACAGGGTACATGCACATGTAAAGGAAAGCCTCACAGGGTACATGTACATGCAAAGAAAAGCCTCACAGGGTACATGTACATGCAAAGAAAAGCCTCACAGGGTACATTTACATGCAAAGAAAAGCCTCACAGGGTACATGTACATGCAAAGAAAAGCCTAACAGGGTACATGTACATGCAAAGAAAAGCCTCACAGGGTACATATACATGCAAAGAAAAGCCTCACAGGGTACATGTACATGCAAAGAAAAGCCTCACAGGGTACATGTACATGCAAAGAAAAGCCTCACCAAGTTTTTAACACTCTAGATAAAAGATGGGAACAAGAAATACATACATTGCAACATTAACCCTTGCACTTCAGGATAATATATACAAAATATTAACACTTTAACATCTGATAAATGCATAAATAATACGAACATTCAATCACCATTACAATGAAAATCAATAAATATTAATCATCAAATAGCATGACATTTCATGACAAAGCTTTCAAATGCACTTACATTATTATATTATTAATATATTGCATTTTTTCTAAAGATTTTTAATTGCACTTTTTGCTATGGCGTATGTAGTTAATGAGTGTAAGGATACTGAGCATTGAGATGTATTCATACGTAATATAAAAGGAATATACAAAAAAATAAAGCTTAAATAAAGGGAAGAGCACTGCACTTACATATATATCACTCAATAAAGAAGTTATTTTCATTTTTTTATATTAAACAAAATAATTAATTACCAATAATTTATTGATTAATTGGTATGTTTTTTTTATTTTGATTCATGTTTTGTTAGATACAATCTATACCTTTTTTTTTTAAAGTTTCAACTTGGTTCGAGAATGGCTTTGGGACAAATAAAATGTACAATATATAAGGGGACAAAACCCGACATATTTCACTAGATTTGTGAAGACTAAAGAATTAGATTCCCTTGTTGGTATCAAACAAAATAATTAATTACGGAAGTAATTAATTGACTAATTGACTACATTTTTATTGATTCATGTTTTCTCTATGCCAATGAATATTTCAACCTGATTCGGGAATGGGTGTTGGATAAATAATTTGTTCAAGCCTTTTACCTTACAGACAGAGTTCATATAAGCTTTGTAATAAAATGAAAGATACATACAGTATTAAAGTTGCAGTTTGTTTGGTGCATTTTGAGTCTATATTAACTAATTGGTTACATATCGTGTCTATTCAAAAAATAGTCTTAGTCTTAGTAAAGGAGAAAGCTCGTGCAACTAACTCAGAGATAAAATTGTGCTAACAAGAATAGAGGATGAGACAAGATTATTACTATTTGTTTTTGAGTATTTAATGCTCTACGACTAATCCATAAGGTGGTTTCGGGGCGTGGCATGGGGAGGGGGGTCAAGCCTCCCCACTCAAAATAAGAATTATCATACTCCTTAATTTGTATCTTACACCCAGCCCACTCCGCTCGATACAATTTAATTAAAATGTTTTACTTGTACAAATGATCATATCAGTGCATTGTCTTCAAGAATTTGTAAAGATTACAGCATTCCAAAATGTGTTGCCACACCTAACACATGAGGTCTATTTCCTTATCGTTTTTACAGGGCCGATGAAAGTGCAAGGTCAGGAAGTACAGTACATGCTAAAGCGTTGCATTTAGAATAAGTATGAATTTTATTTCTGTACTCTTTTAACCCTCTAAAAACTTACAAAAACTTGTGATTGTCTAGACAAGGATGTTTGTATTACTTTTGGTTTCTTTAAATGAAATTTAAAAAAAAATATTAAAAAAAGAGGTGGGGGTGACCTATTGATTATATATTTAAAGGAGCATATATGCTGCATAATTACACTAATATTTGTAAACACTAAAGCTAGGAACCAGAAACAGTAACATCAAAAAGTGTTATGCTGATTTTTAAAAAAGGCGTGGGCGGATATCTGTAGTTACAGGATGATTTAGTATGCATAAAGAGAAAAATAATAATTAAACGATAAATAATCCGTCACATCTCTCAAGGATATAAAACCAATAGAAGTTTGCAGTTTGGCTAATGATCAATATCTTTGAACAATCAATGATCAATACTCGCATGACAGTGTAATGTACACATTAATGTCATGAAATCACGCTTAATTACACCTGCGCGAGATTGAGTTTTTGTGTCTAGCTGAAACAATGCACATCTGTTCATAGTCAATCATAAAAGCGTGTAGTTGATAACACACAATAGTCTTCTGTTTCTTGTGTCTTAGTTGTTTATCCGTCTCCCTTCCCTGTTCGATTAGTCTTTGGTCCTATTAAAATAAACTATCTGTCTACAAGTGCTACGTTGTGTGTAGATCCTTACAATAACAGAATGGCTTCTGCCTTGCGTCTCTAACACAGTCTGCCTGTCCCTTGTACAAGTTGAGCCTGTCGATGGAATGTCCAACGTCGATGTTGGACAGTTTATTTTGGGACAAGCCTAACCAGTTCATGATCGAACCCATCATGGACAAGTCATTGACGACAGCGTTGACAGTCGCCTCGTAAATAGCCAATCCAGGCTTCGTTTGAATTCTCACTTTAAACAGAGACTTATCGAGCTTTTCTTTCAGAATGTTATCCGGAAATTTCATGAAGATAATTTCCAAAATTTTATCAAGTTTTAACTCGTGGCACAAGTCTGAATCTCTTTTGTCATTTATAGATTCCATAACCTTTTTAGCTAGAAGTTTGGATACGTCCGAATCGACATCTACAGAATTCATAGCCTGTTGTCCGCAAACACAAAAATCGGCCGGAATAGGAATATCGCTGCAAGTTCTATTTTTGGGAATCTCTTTAAATAAACTGATCCCGTGTTTTGGTTTACGTAAAGGAATGTCTCCACTCGAGTGGAAATATAGTAGATCATGAAGAGTCGCGTGAGTATCGAAATGTGTTGTCAATCGACCACTGTTAATTTTGAGATTTTTCGCTGCATCCGGGTATTTCTCCAGAAACCAGGACGGGAGGGAGAAAATGGCGTAGGGCGTCCTGCTTTCGATGACGCCGTTGAACGTTGACCTGATGGAGCCCCATCTCTGACCGTGGTCAGAAAATGTTATCAACAGCGTGTTGTTAAGGAAACCGGAAGTGTTCATCTGGTTATAAAAGTCGTACACGAGATCATCTGCCATTTTTAGGTTTGTCATATCGTCGTGTGTCGCCTTCGTGAAGAAAGACATGGCGTACAACGGTTTCTCTGGAAACGTTTCAAAGTAGCGCTTTATGTAATCGAAATGAAAGCTTATCTCAGGCTGATTACCTACACAGTGTTGCCCAGCGTTGCAAATGTCCTTATCTCTTTCAATAGCAACGGAAAGAGCTCGACTGCAATGAATTGTGGGAGGATTCAAAAATCCGATCTTCTCGTAATGGAAAGCGCCTATGGAGGGGCAATCTTCTGTGAACAAAGTTCGGTAACCAGCTCGTTGGAAATCTTTCCACACCAAATCGAAGCCGTCAGTGTATTTTTTATAGTCCCACCAAGCGTTTACTTCCTCTTCGAGTTGGCCATTCAACAGGGCCATAAAATTTGGAAAAGTGTTGAGCCCAATCTGGGTGTACATGGACATGTCGAAAGAGTTGAAATCTTTCATTAAAAGTCCGTACGTTTTGTTCATGGCTCTAAGGAACTGGTGCCTTGGCACTCCATCGAAACCAATCATCAGGACGTTCATGGTCTCTTTAGGGTTGGTCTCGGCTTTTCTCTTGTTCAGAAGCAAAGCCTCGACTTTTTCTAATTTCTCGTGCTTGGGTACCAGCGAATAATACGTCCGAGATAAAATCGACAGACGTTCTGGTGGTGTTGCGGTAGCGTCCGACGATGTGTCGTTGTTGGGCTCAGCGTTCAAATCGCCTTCGCAGACGACCAAAATGAATTCGGCGTCTGGGGGAATCTTTAAGGAGTCGGTGAAGGAAGCGGAGAAATTACTAAAGTGTAAAGCCTTGTCGTCATTATCTTGCCTCCAGATGTTTTGATATTTGCACTGAGCCTTAACGTGACCGTGTTTTTCACTTACTAAAGTTGTATTAACCACTAGCGAGCTCCCGTCGTAGTACGTAAGATCCGCCATGTTGCTCTTGCATTGAACTGTTTTACGGTCTAACCCCGCCATTTTCATGATTTCCGGATCGAAAGGGTTAATATGCGGGAAAACGCAAGCAGTGGACGACACGCTCTCGTCGGTAGGTGTCGCTGTTGTCTTAACGACTTGAAATGACGTAATAGTTTCATTATCGAGGCGAACAGTAGGCAATTCGTCAAATTTTGAGATGTTTAAGCTGACATTGGCATGAAGATTCTGAAAGTTAATTTCACTGTGGTTCTCAAAAAATGTCGGCAGAACGTCATCAAATAGTCGATCATCATGCAAAACGAATTCAGATTTCGTGGAGTTCTGCTGAAAGATTCCGTTGATGGCTAAAACACTGACCACCATCTGTTCCTGAAAGCAGTAGAGCAGCATTCCAATCACCAACATCAGAAACACAGCTTTAGCCAAGTGCCCCGTGCACAGTCGTACAACTGAAACACGAGAGCAGAAAGTTATTCTAAGTATATATTACTCTTATATTCTAGTAAATATTAATAAACAAATAGAAACACGCGAAATTATGATGGAATGTATAATATGTGCCTATAAATGCCCCAATGTTCTGTTGAACGCCGGTGTAGTCAGTGTAGATTCATAATTCTTGTTCGACAGCTGTGCTGTGCGTGAAGCCTAACCCGTGTAGAGATGACCGCGTGTCAAATGCGTTTTTTTTTAAGGGAGAGTATAAGGGATGTGGCGTAACTTTCGCTACTTCCACCCGGAAAGCTCTATACGGAACAACTTATGGTTAAGTGTGCCCTCACTGGTATGAAGAAAACAGCTGGTCGTGAGACAAACATTAAAGATCCAAAGAAGAAACCTGGCCAAAGACAGGCACAGGCGGCGTAAAAAGAAATTAAATAAACCCTCGGCGGACAACGGCTTTGTCTGATATGACAAAATATGTAGGTCGTAACTGGGTCTGCGTCTGCCTATTCACGTTAAATACTGATCTCATTCTAAATTTTAAGACTCGTCAACAATGTCTTATTGTGTACGATGAATCCCTCTCTAAGCATTGATATCTTATCTTATAAGCTGTACTTTAAAAAAATAAGATGATTACGTCCTTCGCGTCATGCATCTAGACAAGCATGTTAACCGACGACTAAAATTCTGCCTAGTCACTGGTTTTCCTGGCTGCCTCAGGCAACCCATTCCATGCTCTAACAGCACTAGAGAAGAAGGAGAATTTATACAAATTTGTCTTAGTATATGGAACGAGGAATGTTCTTTTATCTTTGTGTCTTTCAGAGTATTTTATTAAATTTTGTTTTGTTTAGGTTCTAATGATCCGATGATCCTACTTTTCAAAAAGTTTAAGCGTGAAACTTGACCATTTTATTCACTATAATGTAGATAAAACGATATCGATATTCGATCTTTAGGGCTGTAGCTCCAAAAAGCTAGTACTATTAAATTAATAGAGACGAAATAAACTTGAACAGACTTCTAGTTAAACACGTCTTTCTGTCACACGTCTTTCTGTCACACGTCTTTCTGTCACACGTCTTTCTGTCACACGTCTTTCTGTTACACGTCTTTCAGTCAAAGGTCTTTCTGTTACACGTCTTTCTGTCACACGTCTTTCTGTCACACGTCTTTCTGTTAAAGGTCTTTCTGGCTTACGTCCTTTTTTCTGTCACACGTCTTTCTGTAACGCACATTTCTGTCACACGTCTTTCTGTCACACGTCCTTCTGTCACATGTCTTTCTGTCACATGTCTTTCTGTCACATGTCTTTCTATAACACGTCTTTCTGTCACAGTCCACTCTGTCTCTCGACTCTTGTTTCTTCTTCTTCTACTTCCACGTTCACAGGAAGGGTTTATACCTGAACTTCGACATTGTGGATTTAGCATAATCTTTTTAGCCTCTTTAACCAAACCATTCGCCTACCTTTTCTCATATCTACATCAGAAACATGAGCATACAAACCATAACAAAGAACTAAATACTTTTTTTGTGTTCCATAACTACTTTATAACTTCTCTTTATTATTTATTCTGCCCACTCCATGACTTGTTTCTGTGTACTCTAATTGCCCGTGCTACAAGAACTAGAGAGTTTTAAGCTTCAAGGATATAACAATCAGCTTGCTTCAAGTTATAGCCTAAATGTATGCACTCTTTCATGAAATATGTATAGTATAACTCTCCGTTGTAGATATTTCATAAAAGAAAAATGATTTTTTCATCCTTCAAAATTTCAAAAGCCTGCATTAATTTATTTATTATCAGGCGATAACCTTTTTTTAATCTGCATTGAGGGAAATACTTTTTTTAAGTTAAAAAAAAAAAGTTTTGGAGAGAGAATTCTGTGAAAACAAATTAATGTGGCCAGATTTTTTAAACACTGCAATGTAATGTAAGAAAAAAATATATTTTGAACCAAAGTGTATCTTTGTTATCATTGACATTGTACAAGTATTTCCGGTTAAACATTTTTGATATTTTTTTCACTTGGAGAGAGAAAAACATTGGGCGAGAGGTCTATGTATAATGACAATAATTACGTGTAGGTGAAACTTGATAGGATCGTGTCTGTCCGGACTGTCAATCCCTAGTGGTATTAACAGTTTCAAAGTGTCCATTCTCTAGCGATGAAACAGATCAATATTTTCACGCAGATATAAAAAATAATCCCATTAAAAAATCAATAGGATTGTGTGAAATTATGTATACTTTTATTAAAGGCATCCCTTTTTTTTTTTTTTAAAGATGTAGTGATTAATCGGTTCAGCGTATAGGCTTAAGTAATTTCACATTCTCTTATTGTATAGATTATCTTTAGTGATAATAGAGATACCAAAAGCCTTGCAGCTATACCCAATCATGGAAAAGGCTTTGGGAGTAAACCCTGAGGAAATATCAATAGCTGGCGACCCGAAGGCAGTTTGCACCACCCAGTGCTACATCCTGGCAGAAGCTGCGACGCCGCTGACCCCAAACTGTATCGGCACTGCCGTTCCTTTGGATACATGAGCTGCGTGGCATCATAGTTCCGACCTCAGCTAATACCCAGGCATTCATCTCATTTCCACGAGATGACCCATAGTCGCTTCGCGACTGAAGGAAGCCATCGTCATAATAGCAATACCGGGCCAACCATTTGTATTCAAATGTAAAATAAATTTTAAAAAAAGATAATATAAAGAACTAAACAAAGGCGAAGAGATAAGAAGGGGGTAGGGTTTTGGGACTCCTTGACTACATTCGTACCAGTGGTGAGACTAGGGATAGAAATGCTAGGCGACGCTAAAATTCAGGTGCCTTATCACCAGAGTAGTATATTTCATTACAAAAGAAAAATTGCTGCACATTTGACTTTTTTCCTTTCCTAGTTCTACTGATAAACACACAAGAAAGCTGATATCCCCTACTATTTTAGTCAATTTAAGGTAACGGTATTAAGTAAAAATGATTACACGTGCTTTTATTATCATGAGGAAACCCAAACAGAAAATCCAGTTTTGGAGCCCGTAGGCGGGGGAATAGTAGTTAGACTATCGATCTCTGGCAAACTCCTGCAGTCATCTAACTCCTAATTGCATTTTTTTTTATTTCTTTGAACCCGGTAAGTATGGGAGATTTGCTAGAGTTGACGTCTAGCACTTGCAAGAAATTTACCGCCCAGGCTTTTCCCCTGCAATTAATAATCTGCAAAGGGAAAAGATGGTCTCTCGAGGCGTAAAATGCCACAGACGTATCATCGGTGATGAATTTCAAATACACATTCTATCAGATCCCTACCACTCCAAATAAATGAAACTTAGTCGTGCCACATCCGGAATTGACCAACTTAAAATCAATGTAATAAGCAGATCTGAAAACACCGACACCTAAATACAAATGCGCACTTGTTTTAAATGTGCACTTAATTTATCAAACCATTAATGCACCAAGTATTAGAATTATTTTTTTTTACAATTCAAGCCGTAACTTGAAACAAAAACCTAAATCTGGGTGGTAGAGCATGGATCTCAAAAACGGGACTAACGATTTCCCTAGACATTTAACAGTAGCTGTATATCGCTGAGTAAAGAATTTCGTAGAAGGAATCTCATAATAAACGAATATTCACATTTGACTAGAGTAACATTTTTATTAAAATCACTAAATTTAGAAAGCCTTCAGGACAGAAGACTTAAAAGTAAAGTATCAATTATACATAAAACACTGAACCATAATCTTCAAATACAAAAACAAAATTTAATAAAATACTCAGAAAGACACAAAGATAGAGTAGCATTTCTCGTTCCATATGCAAGGGAAAATTTGTACAAAAGCTCCTTCTTCCCTAGCGCTATTTGAGCATGGAATGGGTAGCCTGAGCTAGCCAGGAAAAGCAGTGACTTGGCGGAGTTTAGGTCATTAGTTAATATGCATGACTAAATACATGACGCGTAGGACGTAATCATCTTATTTTTTGAAGTAACGTCTGTATTATATTATCTACTAGGATGTAAAAACAACATTGCTTTTTTAAGTTACAACTCCATTTTATTGACATGACAAGAAAGTGTAAAAACTAACAGGAGACTCTTATACACACTAATAACAGACTTGAGAAAAACACGTGAACATACTGAACAGTAGAACAAGGGAGACGACAAGTAAACAAACACACACACAACATACATAAACATAAATACACATAAATGTAACAATCTGTATCATAGAAGATATGATAAGAACACAACGTTGGGGAAACTCTAGTGTGACTCTTGTAGTTTTCTTTTAAGTAAATCAAGAAATACATTTAAATTGGGCTAGATAGCTAGAAAATATTTATCTTGAACCTACTACATACGTCTTCGGGGGGGTTTTTTTGCATACACTAGTCACACAAGAAGTTGTCAAGAGAAAAGATCATCTCTCGAGACGTAAAATGCCACCAATGCCACAGAATAGGCATTCCTCCATTCAAAAGTTTAATAAACCAATGTTCGTGAACATTATGCGTATCGACTTCTAAGTCTAGATCTCGGGCAAGTGGTTAGATATAATGTCATAAAGCCTAATAGATGTATTTATATTCACTTCATGAGACTTAATCAGGATTCTTTCTCGTGGTGGGGAAGGAGAGATAGTGGGAGGGTTAAATAATGTTGGATTTTTTTTTAAACTCTAATATTTTTTTATTTATTAAGAGAAAAAAAAATCGCTCAATAAGTTGTAGAAAGAGGTTTAAAAAAGAAGTCTTTTTTTTAATTGTTTAGAATGGCATGATAATAGTAAATATGGACAGAATACAGGGCCGGTCTTAGGCCACTGCAGCCTATACGGCCGCAGTGGGCCCCGCACTTTCATAGGCCCCGCGCCAATTCTAGGTGTAAATTATTAAATTAAACGATTTTAACGTATTATTAAAGTGAACAACGCCAATCTTACTTGGGATTTAAAAAAAAACGGCATTGTCAGCTTTCGTTTAGTAACAATGTAATAATAAGGCGAATTTTAACCAAACAAGAAGTTCTAATTCTTAATTCTCTTTAATATGGCATAAAAATATAGATTTGAATCTCTCGACCTCTTAAGGAAAAAAAGCGATATTTTGCTAGTCGATAGTAAATCTAAAAGGAAGATCTGAATGTTTATCGGCTTTTTGTTGGAACACTTCTATCTACTGGAGATGGCTCGTAAAGTTAATTTGACCGTGATTTTGTACTTAGTAAAGTAGGAATAAAATGCAAAGATTATTTTTTTTTCTAATACAAAATCTTAATTTTCACTTACTATCCTTATCGCAACCCAGAATGGGCCACAGTGCGTTTCGCATACGGTTCCGCAATCTGTAGGACCGGCCAGAAGGGATCAAAGCAAGACAATAACTAAATTTAGGAATGGGATAAATGCAACTCAATATTGCGGGAAGGGATAAGTGCAAGATAGTATCAGGAGAAGGGGGTAAATAAGGTCGAGGGCAATGAAAACTATTCTGCACTTCTAAAGAAAACCAAAAAGAGTTATTAAAGTGCTGTTTGTACAACGAAATAAGATGCATGTCTACAATTATCGGAATCTGACAATTTGATTCTCCGACTGTACGACTTAGTTTTCTCGGTGTATAATTCGTGATTGATTCAATTTTAAAACTTTCTATAATTTTAGAGGAACATAAATACACATATTTAAACGTATGCAGTTACGCAGCACTTATTAATAATATAATATAATATAATATAATATAATATAATATACATAAAGTAGACTCAAGACAGACAAAACAAACAAATTAAAAATATTATTTTTACTAAGCTTATGTAAGGGAAAGAACTGCACATTGACAGCCACATTTCCCTTTTTCTTTAAAAAAATGACTATCATTGCTTAATTAATTTTTTTTAGCTTGATTCATGTTTTCTCATGTGCATTGAATACATTTGCAAAGTTTTAAGCCGATCCAAGAATAGAAAGTGGGAGAAATAACATGTACGAAATGTGTACCAGACAGACAGACAGATAAACGGAGTGAGTTGATATAAGCTTTAGAAAAACAAGATATACAATGGTAAACTGATCTAAATACATTTGGAACAGGAAGGCTGTAAAATCCTTCTTGATTTTAGATTGTTCTCGGAGTAAGTTCCAAACAAACATTCGGACGTGAACTGAAAAGGTCCCTGGTAAAGGAAAAACATGCAAAAACACACAGTTCGTAGCCTAAGACTCACATTATCACACACACACAGACACACAAACACATTCTCCTTCACTTACACTGCTACAACTCCCTCAACAAAACTACACATTTAGCTACACACATACACTCTCTCAGAACTTCTATACAAACACATCAGTTTAATGTGTGAGCATAGCGTCGAGCCTGTACACCACATATTGACTGGGTCATTGACTAGCCATACATCAGAGAGCCAGGTCCTGACGTCTGCTCAATGCTGCTGACGTTGGCTAACTTTGTATGGGGGAGTCGCGGCTATGCATTACATGGAGGAGACTTGACAGGTCACTGGAGGTCACGATATAGGAACTTTCACAAGTCTGGATTGAAATACATTACGGACACGGGCTTTTTTTTAGCCGCCTCCAAAAAAGAAAAAGCCGCTATCAGTTTTAAATAATTTATCCGTCCGTTCATCCGTTGTTCCGTTCGTATTTATATTTATAATTTATATTTATATTTATAATTTAAATTATATATAATTAGATGCATTTCGTATGTTAAACAATCCCCACATCACGTACAACGACATTTATTACCAATATGACTCATGATTTACATGTTGTATATGTTCATTCAGAGCTTAAGATAATTTACGGCCCAAACCTCCTGCAAGACGACAGGGAATGGCAGAGGAAAGGTTATGAACCCTGGACCATCGAGACAACCGATCGACAGTCCAGTGCGCATACCGCACGACCAGGCAGCCATCCATATATGCTTCAGTCAAAAGCCCTTTAGACACCTGATTCCATGAACGAGAGATTGATCAATTTTTAACGCCCTTACACGTGTGTCTACCGCCTATTTAATAACACCCGTTAGGCCAGGCACAATCATATCTACATAACAATAAATTCATTAAATACTTATGAATGTTAACAATGTAATTAATAACTATAGTCGGCCAAACAATACAATGTAGTATGTTACACACCTCTATATTGAATGGAGGTAAGATTGATTTATTTTTGTTGATTCTCAGAAGCAGAGATTGGCAACCGTACTTCGTAACTCCTGATATAGGTGCTAAAAATATTACCGATTTTTACCTGCATTGTGCATCAAACAGTTGACCTCTGGCTGGACCCTCCCAGGTTTTGTGAAAGCACAAACCCTCTTTGCAGTCTCATCTTCTTCTTTCATTATCAAGCAGGAGGGCTCTGATAGAGTCTTACACCTAACATGAGCTACGCAGACGCAGTGGTTAACAGATTGCCAGCTCTCATTACAATTTTGTTCTATAAGGGTATTTCTGGGCCAAGTACCTTAGTCGGTTCACTTGATAAAGTTTGTGGCTGTTGAGGACTTGGCAAATGGACGGATAAGGATTAATATGAAATAAATGTTATAATATAATTAACTAGTGACCAGTGGCGTAGCTAGGGTGGTAGAAGAAGAATTTGAACATTCCCCTGGGCCACTACTTGAGGGGGCTCCAAATTAAGTGTTCGAATTTATTTTTCACATTATTAAATATTACGCAAAATGCATGGGCACTCCAAAAAGGTCAAGCCTCCACGGCTCCCAAATGAATTGCAAATTCTACTACGCCACTGCTAGTGTCTACTATAAGGACTATATAGCTTTGTATTCTGAGTCGAATGCATTTTTTTTTTCACCAAAAAATAATGTTATTTTGTTAAGGTACAAAATGAAACTTTTAAATTAGAGAGTTACAAGCTCATTTTATCACAAAGACATTATAAGAGAGGTTAGACTGATATCTGACTTAGGGTGCAAATATCAGTTTTCCACCCTCCCAACTTACATGTTAAGTTAGAAAGCCTGTAACATTTTTATCAACACGTAGGTAGATCTAACTTTACCTAGCTCTAATGGCTACCTAACATTAGTTGTGGAAATTATAGACGGTTGGTGTTGTGCTAGCCACATGACACTCTCGTTAACCATTGGCCACAGAAACAGATCAGCTCTACACCATCTGCCTCAAAGATCGCAAAATCTGTTTATGAATTACTATGGATAGTCATTTTGCGGTAGTTTATAACGATAAACAGTGCTTCTTAAATCTTGTTTCTAAATATATTTCTATTTGATACTTAATGAATTTGTTCTTTTTTTTCAAACCAAAAGAAACACAGTATTTAAGTTATTAGTAGGTGGGTGTATAACAGGGAAAAAAAATCAGTTATACAAATGTTTTATATCATTATTTTGTTTTTAAAAAAATTATAGAAAACCGTTTACAGACAAATTACTTTCCATAATAAGACGGTCTACCCTGTTTATTTTTACAATTAAGCCTAATAATGAATAGCTAATTGTAAAAATGGTTTATTTTTATGAAAAATACAAACTTGTATAACTGTATTAATTTAAAACATTAAACGTTTGGCTTCAAATTTTTTTTAAAAAAGTAGTCACTGTACCAGAACTTTACAAGATCTTAACTATACTGATGTTGGATTTTCAATAACTTTCCTACTTATATTGTGATCTAAACGGCACATGCAAACTGACAGACAGAGCAAACTAAACTAACATCATCTTTCACCTATCGGGGGCCGCACAGAAGCGAATCGTGCGTATCCTTTTTTTTTAAGTTTTGGCGAGAGAAAAAACTTGCGGAAACAAATGTAATCCTTATTAGTGATAAGAAAAAAAATATCGCATTCAAAAGATCAAAACAAAAATTTTCTTCTGAAGTCGGTGTACACTAGAGGCGTGTCTAAAAGCTTCAAGTTTAAACTCAAGCAGAAATGTCGGGAATCCTTTATAGATTTAAAAAGAAAACCTACTTGCTTTATTATATTACTATTATTACTATTGTTACGGGCATAACAGCCAAACCCCGCTGTGTGCAAGGCAAGGGTGGAAGCTAAGTATATACAAAGTATAATTAAAGAAGGATTTTTAGTTCAAGGAAGAAAACTAGATAGAGCTAAGTACCAGACAGAAAGTTTCTAATCAATTACAAATCTAAAAATGTGTAATTTGATGGATCATTACATTCTGGAACAGTCTCGACCATCTACATTTGTTTTAGTTGAATGAAGAATGGAGAAAGATGGTCAACAGATCTTGTATGGTGTCCCAATGGTTCAACACAAGGTGAACTTACAGGGGAGGTGCTGTGGATGAGTGCTAAAGTGCTTGACTTCCCGGGTTCAAATCCTGGTGAAGACTTGTTTTTTTAGCTCGTGATCATTAGGGCGCCTCTGAGTCCACCCACAGCTCTAATGGGTACCTAACATTAGTATACATGCACTCAGGCTTAGACTGGGCCGCCGGGAACACCGGGAAATTCCCGGTGGGCCGGCAGCTGCCAAAAGAAAGTTATTATATTTTTAATTTGAACTGAAATTACCGTTGATTATATGATAGCTTCAAATAATAGTTTGTATTGAAAATAACCAAACTGAAACAGCAATATCATTACTTTACGTTACGAGGTTATAACCGACAGCGTCGCAGCGACACTATTTTCTTTTACAATTTATTCGTTCCGATTTTTTCTGTTTCCGTTTCAGACATATTAGTTATCCTTCTGCTTAAATATTTTGTAATACTTAAATGTTATTATTTCAATAATCAATATCAAATTTGATTCATTGTTGGAAGCGCATATAGCAGATGTGGTTTTGGCAACCGCAAAGGTCATTGGGACTTGGTCACATTTCTGTCAAAAACGATTGTTCATAAAGTAATTGATGCTATATCAACATCTTAAACAAACATGATGGTGGAAGAGATTAGAGGAGCCGCTATTTTTAGCGTTCAAATTGATACCACACAAAATATTTATGTGCAGGATCAGTGTTCTATTGTGATCCGATATGTAACGGATACTGTACACGAACGTGTAATAGCTATAGTCAATTGCACATCAACTACTAGAAAAGGAATGTGTGATTTGGTTTGTGGTGTCTTTGAAAAGGTAGGCATTGATGTAAGTAAATGTATTGGCAATTCCACCGATAATGCGTCTAATGTGCAAGGTCAATACAATGGATTCAATGCCTGGTTAAATAATGGGTGACGTCACTAAAAAGTGCGGTTGAAGTTGTTACTTTATTTGGGGTTTAAAACACAAGTGCAGTCTTTCTTCGCGAATCATATTTACGGTTTAGTATTTGGCGTGAATTTAGCAAATTGAAATACATATCTGTAATTGGTGAAACCCGTTGGTGGGCAAAAGACAGAGCTCTTATTAAAATATTTGGAAACTTCTTCATCAAACATTCCAATCATGGCAATCAAGAAACACAAGTTATCGATTTTTTGTACATTGACATGCTACAAACATTTTATGATATTTCTACATCAAACAAATTCAATAATGATATCCGTTGTCTGTTAGATTCATTGACAAGTTTTGAATTTATTCTAACGGCAAAATTATTTCTGAAAATATTTGAACACACAACGCCATTATCTGAATATTTGCAAACAACTGGAATGGATATACTACCAGCCTATAAGATGGTTCAAGACAGTATCAATGAATTAAGCAAAGTAGATAGAAATTTTGATTCTATTTTTCAAGCAGCTACAAATTTCTTAACATTTGCAAACAGTAAACTAGAAAAAAGAAAGCTCGACATTGAAGTGCAGACTGGTTTGAACGAAAAAAGAATTATAGCCAACCAACCACTTGAAAGTGCGAAAGATAAATTTCGTGTCAATGTTCACAACATGGTTATGGATCAAGTAGTTAATAGTTTAAAACAGAGATTCTCTGAGCATGGTAGTCTTTACGCTGATTTATCTTGTTTAGATCAAAGAAATTTTGCAGAAATTCTGAAAAGAATGCCCAGTGATGCACTGCAGCACCTGAGTGGGTGGTTCAAAAAATTTGATGATACTGTAACAAAAGATCAGCTTCAAACTGAATTATCTGATTTTACAAGGAAATGGGAAAATTTTCAAACAACTCTTGAAGATGAATATAATTTGATCTTTGAAATGGAAGTATCAGACTCTGTCTCAGACAACATTCAGCAGTCTGAATTAGTAGAATTACCAGGCAACAACCAAAGAAATAAATGCAAATCTTGCAAAAAATGTATTGTTTGTTGTTATTTTGTTCTCCAGAAGTTTAATTTGCATAGTCTTGCTTATTCAAATTTGTATCATGCTTACAAATTTGTTTTGACATTATCTTCATCACAAGTTGCTTGTGAGAGGTCGTTTTCAAAATTGAAATAGGCCTACATTTTGAACAGATTAAGAAAATTGCTGAGCCAGTCAACTTTACAATTTTTCATGCTGATGTCTTGTGAGTAGGACCTTCTTCCAAGAATCAATAACAATGAAATCATTGATGTTTTAGCATTGACTTTTAGCAAAGGATGAAAAAGCTGTTATACTAGTTAATAGTGGATTTAAATTTTAGACCCTAGTGTTTCTTATGTTTAGGTTGTTAAAACTAGGAGTTATTTAACTGTTTAATGTTGTTTTGCATATTTACGAATTTGAACAATGTAATAAATAAAAACATTCTTACAACTTAAAGTAGTGTTTTTGAACTTTAAAATTTCATTATTATTATATATATATGAAATAATTATAGAAACTAAAGAAAAAATATATAAAAATTAAATTAAATTAAAAATAAGTAGTAATATTAAATTATTGAAAAAATTATATGAAACTAATGATGAAATGGGCCGCCGCCATGACCAAATTTCCCGGGCCGGTTTTTTAAGCCAGTCCGACTCTGCATGCACTTGATCTTTGTGCTGGCCACATGACTAATCCTAAAAATAAGACTGCTTTATTGATCCTTATGGAAATTTGTTGTGATTACAATGACTCTTCTCTCATTTGAAAACAACACAATAGAAACATACACATAAATAGAACAGACACAACATAAAGAGTCCATTCAGCAACTACACACATACATCTTGGACCTTTTCATGTTTCCTGATCAACGAGTGACGTCGATATAGTCTGACCGAGTACAGTACGGAACGAACAAGTTTGTGTACCGCTCGGTTCTTGTCTTGACAGAAGTCGCCCACTTTGCAACAATTTGACCTGATTATGATTTTTCCGATTTTTGTAAGACATTTTTGTTCAAAAGTTCCTTAAATATGGTAATGTTGTGCCTGTGATTTTGATGCTCTCTTATAATGTGGTCTAGGCGGCGCAACAGTTTAGATGAAGCGTTGACACTCTAGTTAACAGAAACAGATAAACTTTATCTGTCCTTATAAGATTTTAAATCAGATACCTAGATAGCTTGTTTTAGCCTTAAATTGCGGGGAAAAAAATCGATGTTAATGGTTAAATGTTCTTGGAGTGTTAAGTCAATAACAGAAAACGGTTACATCGGCAGTCGAATAGACCTTTGATGATAGATTATCTTACCAGCTAGGTTTTATAAATAAAAAAAAACAACTGCAGTTTCGAAATGCGGAATTTGTCAATGTATTTCTATTTTTCAAATGTGCAGAAAAAGATACAGAAAACTCGATCTACGGTAATTAGTTACACTGTTAAACAACACTTGGAACTTGCATTGTCTCCATAGGATTTAATCGCATTCGATGTTGAAAAAAAACAAAATGTTCGTTTGATTAAGAATCAGAAAGGTACGTTTTATTTTTGGTTCCCAACTGTGAAAATATATATTAAATAATGAAACATTGTCTGCAACAAGATAGGGGCATGAGTTGGTTAAGTCTAAACAAACCTGGTCCACACTAGCTATGATTACGTGTTTTTACATAGCTTATATCAACTCTGCCAGGTAAAACATGCCAGTACATGCTATTTCTTTCACACCTAATCTCGGAACAAGCTGAAATTGTGCACAATTATTTCTTTTACATGACAACACAAGAATCAATATAAAAAAAAAGAAGGTTACAAAGACTGTTTGTGTAGAAACACAAACTCAAAATCGGCCCCTAAAGTTTTCCACCCAAGCAGGTAAAAAGGTAGGTTTCAATAAAAACAATAAACCAATTAGTTGATTAAATATTGGTCATTTATTGATTTGTTTGGTATCTTGAACAATGAAAAGAAATTGTACTTGACAGATGTGGCGGTATTATAAGTTGAATTACCCATTATAATTTGCTTTAAAGTTTTAAACTAACAATAGAAAACTATAAAATCTCTTTTCATAAGCGCTTCACTGGTACAGTGTGTAATTTGTTTTTGGTTATGAAGACTTGAGGAGGATAAATCCCTCGAGTTCGAATCCAGGTCGTTTAACTTTTTTTAACCTTTTTTTTTTTTAAATGCAATTAAAAAGCGATCACAGATACCCTCTTTCTTTCTCCCTCCACCCCTTCCCCAACTGGTCCAGACAAGTGATAAGATTATAGCGTAGTGAGAAAACTTAAAGCATGAAAATTGAGCTAAAACAAAAATATTGTTAAAAATATTTCAAATCGCACAGATTAATAATGTTAGTCTAGATCTATTTCAAATTAAATCGCATCACTGATCCAAACTAATTGATACAACTACGCTTAATATAAGATTATTTTTTTAAGTATTTTTTTTTCTTATGTAAAATCATCGTGCTTTTGTAGGCCTAAATTTTAGAGATACTATTCAAGTTTATCTTTAGCAGAAGTATCTTACAATAAAAAGGGATCGTGGAAAACTTAACTCTGCACCACACTGCGATGAAATATCGAATGTCAACGAATCAAGTTTAAAGAAAATTTCAATAGCTCCCTTCAAGAAGGTAAAATAAACATCCAAGACGTGGACATTGTAATCGTTTGTTACAAAGCTTGTATACGCTCTCTCTCTCTCTCTCTCTCTCTCTCTCTCTCTCTCTCTCTCTCTCTCTCTGGTACAAATATTTAACACGTTTTTTTTTCCACTTCCCATTCTCGGATCAAATTAAAACGTTGCACAAATATTCATTGTTCCTAACACCACACGAATCAACATGAATTAATGGTAATAAATCATGTTAGCTATCGAATGTATCATGCGCACATGATGGCAGAATATAAGGCTCTAAATGCAAAGTTCTTTCACTTAGATATTTTTTAAGTTGTTTTTTTTTTATAGTTAGCTTGTTTATTTTGTTTTGTGTTGCACTTTGGAAGTTCTTTCAGATTATTACATCCTAGCCCTAACCTCCCACAGGACGGCGGCGGACAAACTTCGATTACGGGACAATCGTGACCCTCGAACTGTCCAGAGCGCATGCCACTTGATCGGACAACCATGAGGCCGTGAATGCCAGGCATCCTGACGAGTGGATCTTCAATTTGTTTTTCTTTGCAGAATAATTGTTGTTTGCTTTATACTTAGTATGCCTAATTTAAAGTACATACCATAAGGCAGTATCCACTTTATAAAAGAAACATTTGGCTTATGTGTCATGTTATTGTTTTAAAACCTTTCGATTCACCTTACTGTTATGTGTTGTGAATGGAGTTGTGGTTATCTGTATCTTTTAATTTGACTCCAGCTGAAAAGTTAATCTGATTGGTGCACGCTGAGGTGCGGCGTTCGTTTACCTGGATATTGATAAAATGTCGACCTACATAGTGATAAAATTATGTCCCCAGGTGTGACGAACAACAAGTGTTAGTCCGTCAAGTGAGAGTGTAGAGTATCGGTGTAGCATCAAGTTGTCTCAAAAAGAAAATAATTAGGCTGAAGATGATCTACTTTGAAGCCCAGCGTGAGTTTATCTATTGCTGTGATGTTACTGCCTTAAACAATGCAATGTGAGTCAAACGAGTCCGTATAAGTGGACCCTTGCCCCAACTTGAGAACTGAAAAAAGACCCCATAGTTATTTCGAGGCTCTAATTATTTATAAAACAACCAATACTTAGGCCTTTGTGAGAATAGGACCTGCTATTTTGTATTGATTGACATTGCCAAGGCCACAAAACTAGGTCAAATGATAAGGTCCTTGGAGTCTAAAAGGGCACAGTATCAGGAGGAAGTCGCCTGATGAATAGGCTGTATCTAGTATTGGAATGGCTTACTGTTTGCTGATTCTTAAGAACGACAAAACATTAAGATAGTTGTTAGATAGTCAGAAGTGATGCCCCAAGTTTGAACTATTTCTTCTATGGTTGTAGCTGAAGCGCTTGGTTTCCGAACCGATGGTTCCGGATTTCGAATCCTGATGAAGACTGAGATTTTGAATTTCAGGATTTTAGGGCGCCTCTGAGTCCACCCAGCTCTTATGAGTACCTGGCATTAGTTGGAGAAAAGTAAAGGCGGTTGGTCGTTGTGCTGGCCACACGACATCCTCGTAAACAATAGGCCACAGAAACAGATGACCTTTACATCATCTGCTCCATAAATTACAAGGTCTGAAAGGGGACATTACTTTTTTTAAAATTTGGAATTTAATTTTATAATGTATTGATATATGTTAGCAACAAAGGCACTTGAAGAATTGCGATTAGTACTGAAAAACATTGAGGGTCTTAAGCACTATACTGTTTTAAAAACTTTGTAATATGTTGGATGAGTCCAATAACGTTCTGCTATGTCACTATTGTGAGCTGTCGAGAGGCTAGTTATATAACATGCTTGTCTTCTACTTGAAGGACTAAACAGGCACAATCTAAGAAAAACTTTAAAAAAAAACAAAAATAAAGCGTAACAAAAGGGAAAGAACTCCGTCCTTAAAACTATATCCAACAATAATGTACAAGTTATTTTCTTTATTCGTTATCAAACAAATTAATTAAATACCACTAATTAATTTACTAATTGTTTATTTTTGTTTACTGATTCATGTTTTGTTAGGCACAATAAATAATTGTTTTAAAGTACCGGTACCAACTTGATCAGAAAAAGGGGACTAAACCCAACAAACAAAACCCAACAAATAAATTTAGCCATACTTAATTATTAATTTCTATTGTTGTTATTAAACAAATAAATGAATTACCAGTAACTAATTGTCTTATTGGTTACTTTCTTTATTGATTCATGTCTTGTGTCTAGGTCAATGAATAATTGTGCGAAGTTTCAGCTTGATCCGAGATTGGGTGTGGGAGAAATAACGTTTACATATTTTTTACCAGACAGACAGAGTTGATATAAATATATAAGTTTTGTAAAAAATTTCGGTTTTTTATCTGAAAGCAAAACCACAGTTGGAAGCACTTAAGAGAGATAGAGGTGAACTAGGGAAAAACCTGATTGACACATTTGCCGATCTTGAATGAGATTAATCTGTCCCTGCAATGATCAAAGGAATCATTCATTGACTGGTCTGAAAAGATCCGATCCTTCGAATTGATACTTCAGTTTGGGCCAAGAAAATTGTTGAAATGAAAAGAAAAGAATCAACTCAGTTACACTACAGTCGATAACAAAATGCCATTGTTTCCAAGTTGATATGTTTCCTATGAAGAAAGTGTCATTAAACGTGACAATCGAAACAGAATGATCATTTTTGTCAAAGAAATTTTGCTCAATTATGTGGATGAAATTGACTTATTTTCTGAATCGACATGCACTTCCAAGTCCATTCTATGCAAAGTTAAAGTTCTTCCAGAGTCAACACAGGGAGGTTCTATTGAACTGAGTAATGGTGATACAGAGAAAAGGGATTTCTCTTCAATATCAGTTGCGCAATTCTGGATCAAGTGTTTGCAGACATATCCTGATCTGATATTTTTTTGCGCTTTTTTTTTCTTCCAATTTCAAAGCATTTCTTTGCGAAACAGTTTTTCATCGTGTTAGTTATCAAGTCAGAAGCAGACTTGGTGCAAAGGATAATATTTGATGCGCTCTCACAAGGACAAACACGAGAATTCCTAGTCTGTTGAAATCAGAAATAAGATCAACTGTTGCACCGCTGCTGGCTTATTTTCACTAATTGTTATTATTATTAAATAAGTTACGTAGCACTTAATAACTGTTAGTTTTATTTTGATATGACTACTTGAATATGGTGAATACAAAAACAGAATAGTAAAAAGTATGCATGTAATAATAATAATAAAAGCTCATTAACTGTTACTGAAAATTTAATTAAAAACAGACATCTATCTTGCACAAAATATATATAGGTCTACAATAAACTTTCACTATATTAAGTTTCTAACAATAAAAATACATCATCCATATCAATTATGATTTTTAAAACATTAACAAAAGCGCAGAAATATTTTTTTTACAGTTGGGGCAGTGGCGTAGCTAGGGTGGGGGGAAGGGGGGGGGGGAGAATTTGAAAATTCCCACTTGAGGGGGGGGGGGTCAAATGAGTGTTTTATTTATTAAATATTTAGCAAAATACAAGGGCCCCCAAAGTGGTCAAGCCTTCGCGCCCCAAATGATGGAAAATTCCTAGCTACGCCCCTGGTTGGAGGAGGGGGACAATCGTGAGAATTGTATCAAAGGAGTCTTGGAATTAAAAAGGTTGAGAACCGCTGTCTGATATAATCACAGAGTGCGTTTTCTAAATGACGGTCAGGCCAACACAAATAAATATACTTATCAAGGCTTGGTGGTTCAAAACAAGGGAGACAAACATTTTTTTTAAGAAAACATGAGAACTCTTAAACTTTGTTAGTCCCAATGTTAATACATATATAATATATCCTCATGTCAAAACAAAAATTGGCACGTACTAGTCACATAATCTTGAGCGTCAGGTGAGATAAAGAATCCTTGACTCTAGTATACAATTCGCAATACGTCTTTCCAGATTTTCAGCGACCTTTTGAACAGTTATTCTGATTTACATTGATGAGTTCAATTAACTCTTTCTCTCATAATCGACATCACAATCAATCATAAATACCTCATTAAATTAAATTAATGTTTCATTTTTTTAACTTGACTTTGAATTATATAAAAAGAACACGCATTCCGCTTCCATTCTAGACCAAATACAACGTTTTCTGATAACAAACAACAAAGCTATTGAAGCCCAATCATAACAGGGTTAGTGAGATAGTAATGAGCAAAATGAAGAATGCCTTCAAAACGTGGAAAAATAATTACGCAGAGAAAGAGTTAAGACTAGAACTAATATCCAAGACCGCTTCTCTCCGCACCAGCAAAAAGGAGCATATAAAATTAGAATTCTGTACTATAGAATGTAGGAAAATAGATATTATGGGTTCAAGATGCGGCTATGGAATACAGATTAACAAACATGTGTTGTATTTTTAAAATTAATTTTCAATTATGTTTTTTTTTTTAATTTTGTGGCTTGAATTTTTGTTAAGTAAATATAGGCCTATTAATTTGATACAAGATTAAATTATGAAACAAGAAAACTAACGAGAATTACAAGTAGTTCAAATAAGGGCTATCCTTCGCCCTTTTCACACTTTAGCCTATAAACTATTTTCCTAGCATGAAATTAGTCATGAGTCGTAGTCCAACTTTCCATAACAGTACTGACTTTTACTATCTCATTTTTTAAAAAGTTATCTTCTTTTCAGCCCACTCTGTTTTTTAATTGTGTTGGTCTTGTCCTGTTATGGACTATATTTTGTTGTTACTGGTTCGTTATCTAGATCTAAGTCGACTATCTTTTGTAATGGGAAAATGCGTTGTTTTCAAGGATCGGCCATAACCTTGATCTTCATGGTTTATCGACATTAGATAAACAAGGTTTTCGTGACTCGTTATATAGAAGGCAGGAGAGCCCCCGTGGACGTCCACTTTTAGTGTATACTGGTTATTACTAATGTATGCAATAGCGATATGAAGTTCTTCAAAATCGACACTAACAGTTGGAAAAAAAAGGGGGGGGGGGGGCGCTAGAATGATACACATGGAGAGCAAGCGTGAATGTTACTGTATTGCATGACGTCATGTTGGTCTCCTTCAGTCGTAGAACGGCTATTGGTTCATCTCGAACACTTTTGCATGTGACTGTGAAGAGCTGATGTGTAGATTTGTTTATAAATAGAATTAATATAATTATAATTAATCCCATTGCTGTCGTTTTTGTATGTAATTATATATATAGGGTGTGGGTGTGGCGAAATACTACCGATGAAAAACATTAGGAATCAGAATGGTCGAGTAGTTTATTCGAAAGGTCATGTCTTGTTGTTAGGCGGAGTTATGGATTGGAGGGCCCATTATTTTGCTAAGTTTAATTGATCTATATAAAACAGGGCCGCCGTAGGCCCCGCACGTTCATATGCCCCGCGCTAATTCTAGGTGTATATTATTAAATAAAGCCATTATAACTTATATTACTGGGTTTCCGCTGCCTCCTGATTTTCCACGGGCTCATGGAAATCTCCTGAAATCATAAAAATCTCCTGAATCTCATTCCACTACTTGAGGGCAACAATTCACGAAGATATATTGAACGATTTGTCAATACTTGCTATAGCACTTGAGAGTGATCTATGTAGCTGTGGATAGGGTTAAAAGAGGATAAAGGAGATCGTTTCCTTTAAGTGACTTATTTGTGTAGGATACCTCCATCTTTTTAGACTTTTGAAGTCAGTTGTCTAGCTATTTGCATCCTATGAATACTTGGGCTTTTGCCTCTTTTATTTGGGGGAGGGGGCTATTAGCCTCTTTATTGGGCTTTTTAAAAAAAAAAAAATTTTTTTTAGTAAAAAGGTACAAATTAAATAGTTACAATTTGAAATTAATTAATAACAGTGTGATCAAACATGGAAATAGAAATACTTGCATTAAGGTTAAATTGTCATATCATTTTATAGTTATAAGTTGCAATCTACAGGTTATTCATTATACGACATTTAAAAAAAAAGATTATTGAATAGAACAATCAAATAGTGAAAATAATATACATTAAATGATATTTATAAACATTTTAAACTCAAAGTCACATTTTTTTTTTCACTTTGTCTTCATTGCTTAGGGTTTCTCTCTTGTATTTTTTGCTCCATTAAACCAGTGCTTTATATTATTTTTTTTTAAACGTGTATGTATAAATATTTTTTTCTAACTGCTTGAGCTGCCAACATTCAAGGGAGTTTTTGAATCTGATATTCATTATCTCGAATCCTATGAGATCTAAATCTTATGCAAATCAGATGTTGGAAATAGGTCACTCGACGTTCATGGTGATTCTATGAGTTAATCCCTCTAGAATTTCTATCAAATTATGTTCTATGAAAATGTTAAAAGGAACCGAAGAGAGAATGTATTCTTGCAGAACTTACATGGATATCTTAAATTAGTTTATTTAAAAACGGGTATTAAAAAAAACAAGTTAATTGTTGGCAAATTAAGTTTACATAGTTCCATCTTTAATTAACCAAACATGTAAGAATGACGCAAAGAGAGGAAAATGCTATGTACGATCGCCTTCCAGACTGATGCTAGGAGTGTACGCTCATTATCTTCCTACAATTTTGAAAGGGCGCCTTTGAATTCTACACCATACAACAGGTTGTAACTTGAGTCTTGACTGAATAGCTCCTCTCGGAAATAGATGGCACGCTTTTTTTTATATCCGCTGAGTTAACCAATAGCACGTAAGCCGGGAAGTAAAATTTCAAGATGGCCGTCAAAACAAAAGAAGTTTGAAACAATTCTAATATAATGTAGAGTCTAGTAGAGTTATACATAATACATAGTGTAACTTAGTACGATGGAAGAAACTAAAACGAAAGAACAAAAGACGTCTTGGGCCAGATTACTCAGAAATTATGTAAATAAAAATGAAGGTATGCTAGTGATAGTTTAGATCTGTCTCAGACAGTGTCATGTCAGACATGTCTGATACTGATAGTCACAGTCATCACAGTGATCACACAGTCATATGATGATTGATGTCAATGATGATGATAATGTTTGGCATGATCATGATCATCATTGATGATTGATCAAGCATGACGCATGATTTCAACAGTCAATGATGATGATAATGTTTGGCATGATCATGATCATCATTGATGATTGATCAAGCATGACGCATGATTTCAACAGTCAATGATGATGATGATATTGACATAAACAAAAAAATGATAAATTAATTGATAAATGATAGTGATTTGAAGATAAAATAGATCTAATTGTAAAATGTTTGTTTGTTAAATGTTTTACATGTTTCGGATGTTCCTTCAGAGTTGAAGATAGTTTACTTCCTAGTCCAAACCTCCCGCAGGATGACGGGAAATGGTAGCGGGCAGGGTTTGAACCCTCGACAAATCCGAACAACAGTCCAGCGCGCAAACCGCATGACCAGGCAGCCATCGACTAATCTAGATCTAGTATAAGTATTCAGTTTAGTAATTAATATCATGATACTTTTTACTTCTCTTTTTTTTTTTTTACAAATTGACTAGAATAAGAGACATAGTCTTATCTTCTTATCTTATAAATATAGAATTATACTAAATTATAGATCTACTGGTATTTAATATTCTAGATCTAGATATTAAGACATTTAAGATATAATACAGATCTATGTTACTTCAAGAAAGAAAATGATTAAAACCTACCATGCGTCATGCCACGCATGCATTTAGTATTTAAGATCTAGTCTAGACTCTAATAAAAAAGTAGTATAGAGTATAGGGCGGAAAACAGATTGAGCTCTCAACATTCTACTTTTAGGGCTATTTTTTTTATCAATTTCAAATTGGCTTTTATTGACATATTATATATCATTTTTGATGCCCAAGAATAGGGGAATTAAAAAATAAAATCAGAAGCAGCAGACAATTATTTAATATTAAAAAATTGGGTCAAACACACTTACCCCTAAAAATGAAAAATCCATCACTCACAGAAGATATGTCCAATAATCCATGAATTTCACAAATTCACAATGTTATTTACAGAAAAATGTTTCACAAAGTAAAGTATATTCATAGAACATTTGAAAAAAAAGCAAAAACTAATTTAAAAAAAACATTTATGCCTATCAATTGAGCCCCCCTAGACCCCACCCTCAACGTAAAAAAAAAGTTGCTAAGTATAACTTATCATCATGCTTAATAACAAAACCAGTTACAGTTCTGACATATATATCAATTTTGATGCCCAAGAATAGAGGAATTAAGAAAAATAAAATCATTAGCATCAGACAATTATTTACCCATAAAAAGATAGGTCAATCACACTTACCCCTCGGCATGACAAATCCATCACTCACAGAAGATATGTCTATTAATCCATGATTTCACAAAACAACAAAAAATATTCAAAGAAGAACGTGTCACAAGGTAAGTATACTTGTAGAAGATTTGAAGAAAAAGAATTAAAATTTATTTTTAATATTTATGATTAATAACTAATAATAGAGCTAGTATAAGTATAAGATCTCTAGATCTAATCTATAAACCTACTAGTTCTGCTAGTTTAATTTAATAATCAATTTTTTTTTTTTTTATGTTAAGCCGTAAAACATGGTAAAGTCTTACTAGATCTAGACCTAGACGCTAGAAAATATTAGAATATATCAGTATATAATATGGATCTAGCCTAGTTCTAGTGAGACTAGTGCCAAAAACCTGTGTTTTTTTTTTTATATAGCGCGCGAGGCATCCAATGAAATAAAACAGTAGAAAGCCGACGGCCTACTATAAATTCAAAATAAATGCATAAGAAGTCAATATTTTAAACTAAACGATCTGTGTAAGATAAAGTCTCTAATTACCTTTCGTAGATGTTATTGCTAGAATCTAGATCATTGTCAAGGTGGGTTAACATATACACATTGCATGTACAGTTTACCTAAAATTAAATCTAAAAATAACAACGAAATTAAATAAACTCAGATTAGACCCGATCTCTAGCACTTTTTTGTTTTTGGAAATAATAGCTACAAAAGTTTTAATGCAAATAAATTAAACACGCGATGAGAATATATAATATTAACAATATGTTACTATCCAGTGAACGATTTGTCTGTGAACAATTTGTGAACGAATTGTCGCGTGAATCAACTGTTGGTGAACAAGTTGTCTGTGAGTGATATGTCGCGTGAATGATTTGTCGTGGAACCATATATAATATATAGATCTATTAGTTAACAAAGAGAGGTTTAAAAAACAAAGGTTTAATGAATCGATGCAATAATGATATAATATGACATGACTGATGAGTAAATACATCATACTAAATACAAGATCAGAGTGCCTAAGTTAGTTTAAATTTTATACAACATATCTAGTTAACAGGCAAGCACACCTTAGTCACAGAGCAAGCAGTCCAACCTTGTCTCGCGATGCTCACACCCCAATGCCATGGATAATAGCCAAGTAGGGTCTATGCAACTACACAGTCTACAGATCGGGCTTGACTCCAGTCCCAAGCCTGCGTCCCTAAACAAGAAAAATGTGCATTCGTTATGACTGCCATTCACATTATTATAATCAGGGTTCATGGCGCTCCTAAAGTCTCCTAAAAATGAAAAGTCTCCTAAAATCCTATAATTCTCCCAACAATTGCCAGAATGCTCCTAAAATTTTATCCACTCCTAAAATTTTTACCCAATATTTTAAAAAAATATAATTTTGCTTATATATATATATATCATACATTTCCTCCTTAAAAAACCTCTAAAATCTCCGAAAATTTTGTCGTGGAAAAGTGCTACTAACCCTATATAATGACACTGACTTTAAGAGCTACAAAATAATAAAGAATAACCAAACTTAACCAATACTGGAGAAGAAAAAATAAACAGAGCCAGCCAAAGATCTGCTACCCAAGCAAAACTAACAGAAGCAATGACGCCAACATAGTGCGTTCTTGTAGACTGCAAACAAACTATTATAGTGCACAAAAGAAACCCACCTAGCAAAGAAGCAACTCCATATGCACATGACAATCATAGATTAGATTTACTAGATCTAGATTCTAGATATCTACTTATCTAATCTTGATCTAGATTAGTATCTAAATAATCTATTTATCTATGATACTTTTCTAGAATAGATCTCTAGAGATTAGGTACGTTGATTAAAATTTCAAGTTCAATGTATTGAAATGAAACTAATATAGTTAGATAGTTTTTAAACTGAGTTTATTGATGTACCTCATTTATGTTTCAGAGTTAACTAAAACAGATGACAATTTTAGTGTCAATATATTTTGCCTAGATATTAGAAAAAAAATTCAACCAAAACAGGGAAATTTTATGATGAAAAATGCTATAACTTTTTAACCCTTAGAGATAAGGAAATGAAATTTTCATCAGCAATGCATTTATATATATAAATATGTCCTGTTATTTATTCTTATTTCAAAAATGTGATAGACAGTAACATAATTTTTTTTTAAATTTTAAGTGGGGTTACATGTCAAAAAGAAACATTGACAAACAAGTACTTTTGCACTGTTGATTGTCTGTAACATTTGAACCATAAGAGACAATTAAATACAATTTTCAACAGAAATGCCTGATCATCTGTTGATACTTATTTTATTTTTAAACCATAGATAGAACTTTAATGGAATTATGTACAGAAGAGGGACTTATCAAAAAATAAAATACAGAAAAAGTAGTACTTTTTCATGATTAAAAGGCTGTAAATATATTTTATATATTTTATTTTATAGATTCTATCTATATTTATATAGATCTAGATTACAATTGGATTTACTAGAATTAGAATCTAATAATACAATAGATAAGAAACTAGATTAGATAGCTAGCTAGTGACGGACAGTAGTCCTGCCAATCTAGAATCTAGATTTAGCATAGAGTGTAGATCAGTGATGCTCAGTTCTAGATCTAGATGACTAGAATTATCTATCTAGATTAGAATTAAAATGATTAGATTATTATTATAGTAGATAGGTAGTTTAGTAGATGATAGATATATATATAGATCTGTAGTATTCTATTTCTACTTTACTAGGTCTAGAGTCGACTATTATATACTAATACTTCTGAATGATGAATGTGAATTTTGATCTATCTTAATATAATAACTATAAAATATTTATAATTAGAGTTTACTAGAGTCTAGAATATATCTAAACTGTCTTAATAGTCTATATATAAACCATATAAAAGAAATACATTTTTATCTACAGCTAAACACTCACAAAATTCAAGGGAAGGAGATGAGATAGAAATATTTACAGAACTTTATAAAAAATGCAAAGGTTTGAACGGCAATCATAAGAATGTTCCAAGTCTTTACTCAAGGGTAAGAAGCTAAAATTCAATGAATAAAAAAGCATAAATTAACTCTCTCACAGGCTGAGTGATAAAGCGCTTGTCCCTGGTTTGAATCCTGGTGATGACTGGGATTTTTAATTTCGGGATCTTTGGACGCCCCTAAGTCTACTCAGCTCTAATGAGTACCTGACATTAGTTGGGAAAAACTAAAGGTGGATGGTTGTTGTGCTGGCCACATGACACCTTCGTTAACCGTGAGCCACAGAAACAGATGAACTTTTCATCATCTGCCCTTATAGATCACTTGGTCTGAGAAGTGTACTTTACTAATTTATCCTCTGGAATGACGGTATCATCAACGATGTGAAACTCCCTTTTTCACGGTATCAGCGCTCTGATCATTGATAAAACTTATTTGTTTTAGTTTTTTTTTCTCCCTAAATGTTTTATAATGTCTTACAATTAAATCTTGAATAGTTTTCTTTTGTTAAACATATGAATTTTTTCTTTCATCAATTTTGGCCAATCATAACATGATTGCCAATTACAATGGGTAAAATGAAAAATTTTGTCACAATGTGGAAAATAATTTAGGAGTAAGATTGGTTAGAGTATAACCTTATATTGAAATCAAGAATCTTTATAATTTAAGTAAGTTTATTTTTTTAGGTGTTAATTATTTTTAATTTATATTGTTTGAAAAATGTTTAAAATATTTATTGCTGTGAGTTTGAAATCTATAGTAATTATTATTGTAGGTTCCAACAGAAGAAGAACCATTGTTGATGAAACTTAGGGAGGAATCAAGGTATACTTTTTAAATAGCTATTATTATAGTTTTGATTTTGTAGTGTGGAGGTTTAATCCAAAGATCTAGAAATGGCAACTAAAAATATTAGTAACAGTTTATATTCTATTGATTCTCATAGTAATTATTTAACTTTTAACTACACAACAACTTAAATGGAGAGAAAACTTGTAAAGCAACTTATAGTTATTAACCACATACCATCATTTAGATCCCAGGGTGCATGTTCATATAAAACAGGTCATTTTTCAACTCGTCACTCACAAACATCCTCATCAACATCTTGTTAGTCTATTCAGCCACCACTCAGTTGACCGATCTCAGCATTAAGTTTAATATGAATCAATTATATTTAAAGTAAACATTTAAAAAAACAACAACAAACTTGTTTCACTCAACAATCAATACAAACCATTCTCCCTACAGAATTAGTTTCTTGCAGTGGTCAAAATTTAAGAAATCCTAAAACTAGCGATACTCCCCCATCCTTCCCCTATGTCTGAATTTGAAACAAAGACTATGGATTGAAATCTGTTTCTATGCTATCATTCTTCTTGGGTTGCAGTTTTTTTTTTTATCTCTCATTCGAACAATTTTACATATATCTGATCTTGAATGGTAACCTGATTGTTCCACAACGATCCAGAGATCCAATCTTGCTCACTACCATCACCTACAGTCTTGCTAGATTTTTTGTTAGGACTTAATATTCATTAGATACTAACAAAACAAACTACAAGCCTTGCCTATTTTTTTTGTTAAAAAAATCTGTCAAAAAAAAGTAAAGTAAATATAGAAAGAAGCTTGCTATTTGTAAAGTTGAACAATTGTTTTTTCTAGTCTAACACAGTCAAACATGTCACCTTTCACATGAAGTTTCCTTATAAACTTTTCAGTTACTTTTGTACAATTTTATTTTGACTCCAGGGCTTTATTTCTTCAAAGACGAAGCAGAGAGTTGCTAGACAACAATGAACTTCAGGTTAGTCTTTTTGAACATGAAAATATTGGGCATTTGGGCTGATAGCGTGGCCAAAATTTTTCTTGTCAAATTGAAATAAATGCTGAATGGTTACTTTCTTGAATTCAAAGCTAGTTACATTAAAATTGGCTCCTTCTGTCTCGGAAGACAATGGGTGCACCCAGAATAGTCACTGGCTTTGGTTTCATCTTGAGATGGGGCAGAATCTGGAATGACTGATCAAGCCAATTCTGGAGCGGCAGAGTTTGCCACTGTTTGTAAATGCATCTGTCCTAGGTCTGGCTGACAGGGCAGCTTTCTTTTTCTTTCGCTCAACTGATGCAGCTTCATTTCTTTTACTCTCGTCGAACTTTGTACTGGCACATAGTCTCTCCATGCTGTCCAGTCTTCAGTCTTGAACAATCTCCTCCCACATAATTTGATTGATGCCTGTGGTCTGACTCTCCCGCGAGCTCAGCGTATAGGATGTCTTTAGGGATTCTTCCTTCTGACATGTGAGTGACATGTCCGAGCCAGCGTAGTCTTCTCTGTGTCAGAATTTGCTGTACATATTGCCTGTTTCAGAATGTCCTGGTTGGAGACATGATCCCCCCAGGAGATGCACATCATGTGCCACAGGCAGCGTAGGTAAAAGCTATTTAATCTATGCTCTTGACGCATGTAAGTTGCCCATCTCTCACTGCCATAAAGAAGTGTGCTCAGAACACAGGCATTGTTGACTAGGATTTTGGTTGCCAAAGTCCATTTGGTATTTTCCAGATGCGCTTAGAGTTTTGCCATTGCTGCAGAAGCCTTTCCTATTCTTTTTTCAGCTCAGTGTTTAAATCTAGGTTGTTGGCTATTATTGTTCCCAAGTAGGTGAATTTCTGCACCACCGTAAGTGTGTGATTTCCAATATGTACTACTAGTATTTCTGCAACATCTTGTGCCAGGTTTTTGGTCTTGAAAAGGCATAATGCAAGGCTAAACTCTTGACAAGCACTTGCCAGAGTATTCACAATTCTCTGTAATCCTTCTTGTGAATGAGATATAATTGCCATATCATCGGCGAACAGCAGTTCCCTAATCAAGATACTCCCTCTCTTGGTTTTGGCTTTAAGACGTGCCAGGTTAAATAGCTTTCCATCGGATCTACTGTAAATATATACTCCACCTTCCAGGGATTTAAAAGCGCTGGTGAGTACAACTGAAAAGAAGATGCTGAATAGTGTTGGAGCCAGAACACATCCTTGTTTTATTCCATTCTTGATGGAAAATGGCCTAGAGGCGGAACTGTCAAACTGAACAGTGACCTGCATATTTTTGTGAATATCTGATACTAGTTTCAGTAGTTTTTTTGAACAGTTAATGCTCTCTAATACGACAAACAGACTGGTTCTGCTGACAAGGTCAAATGACTTGGTCAAGTCAATAAAAGCTATAAAGATAAACTGCTTTTGTTCTCTGCTCTTCTGTAGCTGCAGCAGGAAGAAAATCATATCTCTTGTGGATCTACCAGCCCTAAAGCAACACTGAGATTCTGAGTAAACTCGTTCTGCCAAGATCTGCAGCCACTTCAGTGCTATTCTAGCATATATTTATTATATATATACTTTATTTTAATCTATACTTAAATTGGAAAATTCCTTTTTTTTTTTTTTTTTCATTCTGAACAAGTTTCAGTTGTTTTGCTAATATTATATAGAGTCTAATAATAAATGAAATTTCTTTTCCTTAGAAGTTTTATTTATACCAGCATGTTATTATGGCTATTTTTTTATTGATGTATTGAATTTTCCTCCATAGAAACTTTGGTTCCTCTTAGACCAGCATCACACGCAACCGCTACAAGCAGATGAACAAATGATTAGCTATGATGATTTCTTGCTAGTCAGAGAGGAGGCCGGACCCAAGTGCAAGTTAGTATCTATAGTTTTAGAAATAGTCGTGTAATATGAGAATATGATTTATATGTAAAACCTTTTATAACTTATGTTTAGCATTCATTTTAGTTGAGTTGAGGTTGGGAAGAATTAAGACATTGATAATTAAAATGTTATAAAGCATACTGGAGTCTTTGGGGCGTAGTGGCTCTTGAACCTGGGGTCCTGGGTTTGAATCTCAGTAAGACTGAGATTGTGGATTTCAGGATTTTTAGTAGGGCACTTGAGTTCACCCTACTCTAATGAGTACCTGACTTTCATTAGGCAAAAAAAAAAGGCAGTTGGTCAGTGTGACATGACACCCTGCTCATGAATCGTTGGCCAAAGAAATAGATGACCTTAACATCATCTTCACTTAGATCACAAGGTCTGAGGGGGGGGGGGACATACTGGAATCTAGTTTGAGTTATTTTGATGAAATATTTTACAAGGAAGTTTTATTTAAACTTTCAAGTGCAAAGGTCATTTTTGAAATTTGATAAGTAAGTTCATTAGACATTAAGTTGTAGAAATGTGTAGGATTGTACTAGTCAATGAGCACATTCACTCATTTATCAATGCATTCATTCTTAGCACCCTAACAGTCTAGGCTCATTGTTGAGAACTTAACATTTACAGTGAAACACTTGGCCACAAAAAAGGGCCTCACCTCAAAAATGCTAATGTTCACAAGTGTGTGAAAACTCTGAATGTCATTCAATAATCTTAGGGGATATGGGAGGGAGGTCATTAACATTGTAACATTCAGGTTTTCAAAAGGAAATATTTTAAATTACTTTTTAAAAGGTTTTAATATTCTTTAATCTTTTACTTAATTTTCATATATTCTATTTTTTTTATATTTTAGTTGCAACTTATGGGTGGCTTAGTTAAGGTATTCTTCCTCTTTGTCATATGTTTAAACAGTTTTAAAAATGAATCTGAAATGAAAAATTTTTACTTTGTTTTAAAAATATTGACTATAAGAGGGTGTCACATGCATCAAAAATTAAAATAAAATGAACTTTTGGCTAGAAAAAGATCTCAACTGATAGATTAGCAAGCTGATCAATGAAGATAACTTTGGTTGGATGGAGCAGAAGACTAATATGAATTGAATATGATTTGATCCACATCACTTAGTCAAACTAAGTTTTTCAGTGGTAAGAAATAATGAAAAAAAAAAAAAAAAAATTGTTTTGGAGCGCCTTTTTTTATTTAAATAAAGACATTGTTTTGAAACTTGGTTCGACTTTTTTTTTTTACTCTACATAAAAAATTAATCAAAATAGAACTCAGGGTACATTATCATTTTTCTTTCTAACAAGTAATTAACTTCACTGTGTTGATAAACATCTTAAAATCCTGAGTCAGATAGTCACATTTCAGGACCATACCCTTACGTTACGTCACCATGTTCCATAATAATGTTTTTAAAGTGTTAGTCCACTGCAAGTAGGGAACTTTGTAATAATTGTTTGCCTACAACAGTTCAGATACCAGCACCAAACTCTTCAAATCACACAGTGCTGAGCACTACAAATGTTCAAATAAAACATATAAAAAGGGGTTGCACTTTTTATTTTTTTTATTTCTTTTTTATTCTTTTCTCACCATATTTTTTTTTAATTTCAGACCATTCTTTCAGCCATCAGTATTCTGCAAGCTTCTCCAGAATGATCCCTATGGTAGAATATCTATAATGAAGTTTTTTAACTATGTTATGCGTAAGATCTGGCTACATCAGACCCGCATTGGACTTTCTTTATACGATGTAGCAGGCCAGGGCTATTTAAGGGAATCTGTAAGTAGAACTATCAATGTTGCATTTATAAGGTGTTATACGTGACATTTATACTTCAATTGTCTGAAAATGTACTCATTATGATCATGAAATTTTTCTATTTTCATTTCTAGGATCTTGAAAATTACATCCTAGAGCTTATACCTACTCTGCCTCAAGTGAGTCTTTAACTTTTTTTTCTTGAAATATTAAGAAATCATTTTTTTTTTGTTAATGTTTGTTTACATACTGGGCACCTGTACCTTTCTCTCTGCTCAGTCTAATTTTTAGCATGGCCTCCTTCAGTCTCAAAACTACTATAGATCATCTCATAGAAAGGAGGGCCAGGGTATTACCTATGGTTAGAATGATGTCCCCTACACAGGAATTCTCCCCTTGCCACAGAGCTAATCTTTCCGCAAAAACGGCAGGTGCTGATACAGTCTAGGATCAGTGGCATTGCAGTCTCTGCCAGGGGTAGCACTGTGTGCTACAAGCTGCCTAAGGTTCCCTGGCTCTTGATTTCTTCTTCAGTGTTATCTCTCGAAACTTTTCCCAAGTTTGGGCATAGCTGCAAAACATTTCCGCTGAGCCCAATAGCTGAGCCTAGGAGTTGGACATTTCAGAGACTATTTGAAACACATTGAAACATGTTTAGTATGAGTTAAACCAAGATTTACATTAGTTTTAAAGCTGTAGACTGATAAATAACAAGTAGTCTAAAATATTTTGTTTTTTTTACCTTAAGATGCACACACAAATAAAGTAAAATATTTTTTAAAAATATATTGAGACTTTTCTTTTATGCTAACCCTTACATTTGTATGATTTTCAACAGCTGAATGGTCTAGAGAGATCTTTTTATTCTTTCTATGTGTGTACTGCAGTCAGGAAGTTCTTCTTTTTTCTAGATCCACTGAGAAGTGGAAAAATTAGAATACAAGATATTTTGGCTTGCAGCTTTTTAGATGATTTGTTAGAGGTAGTGTTATAATGTTTAATTTAATTTAGAATTATTTGTAGAAACAGAACTATACCGTATGTACATAATGAATATAGAATATTATTTAAATGCTTATTTATTTTCATGTCGCAACTAAAATGATAGTAATAACAAGTCAACAACCTCCGGTGATTAAGATAATACAATTTTTATAAAGTTCACAGGGAATTTTATAAAGGAAGCAATGTATTCCAGTTCCTGATCTAAAATTAAATACTTTGTCTTAATAGTAAAAATGTTCATAGGCATGACTTCTTTTACAATATCATTTTAACCCATATGTAAAGCATGAACACTGATTGACTAGGTTGACTCTGCTAGCCGCACTTAACACTTTTTTTTAAAGAAGAATCAAATGTTATGAAATAGTAATTCTTACAAATGCTCAATACAAACACATTTTTAAAAATTTGCATCTTTAGTGGATGGTAATGGATTTCATGATCTTGAATTTGTTACACAAGTTTTATGCAGATGTTTGTACATTTTGATTTTGGTCTAGCTGAGAGATGAAGAACTGTCTAAAGAAATGCAAGAATCAAACTGGTTCTCTGCTCCATCAGCGTTGAGAGTCTATGGTCAATACCTGAATCTAGACAAAGATAGAAATGGTATGCTTAGCAAAGAAGAACTCGCCAGGTTGGTTGCTTCATGCTATTTTTTTTTTTCAAAAAGCATTGACTATTCATTAGCTGTTAATGAGTTTCAGCATTCAGTTCTTCATTGGGCTAGGGTCTTGGTATACTGCACAATTTCCAAAACTTTTTCCTTAATGGGGCACTTGGCACATTTTGAGTATTTAGCCGAACACTTTGCTTATTTTTTTTAGAGAGATTAATTCATGTGTTGGCCTTCTAGTTATTATACCAGTAATTCCTGGATCACTAGGTTTCAGCGGAATACAGTTAGGGAAACACTGGTATACTGCTTTATAACCTCATCACTTGTTTTGATTATCATTTTGTACTTCTAAATTTGCTTTAACATTTTATTTATAAATATTTCATTAGGTATGGCACAGGGACTCTAACTGATGTGTTTCTAGACAGAGTGTTTCAAGAGTGCTTGACCTATGAAGGGGAAATGGTAAGAATTAAACTGAAGACAGTGAAGTTTATTTTCTTAATTACACACACACACGCAAGTTAACTTTAGTATGTTAGTCTCCTGAACTCGGAAAAACAACTAATGCTTAAAACTCGAAAACCTACTTTTCACCTTGTTCTATTTTAGATTTTCTGTATTTTGTTTCAAAACTAAATTTAAACATTTTAAAAAATTTGTTTGCAGTTGTTGAAGAAAATTTAAGCCATTCATGTAATTTATCCATTTCTTTATTGGTTTGCTCAAGGTGTTGCACATCTGAGAGTAGATCAATAACTTGTGAAATGACTTGACATGGGGGTTAAGGGGATGCAGATTTTTACTTATCAAAAATCTAGCTTAGTATAATTATTGAATGAATGTAATAACTAATTCTATTTTGGATTATTAGCTAACTAGAGATACTGTGATTCAAATTTAAGATTATGCAAACATTTAACAATAAGCCATCGTCATCTGAGTAAAACATTGATGGAACCTAATGATACAACATAATCTGTACATAACAATGTCGATTGATTTGATATACATCTTGGCGACATCGTTGGTTTTTAGGATCTGTTTCACAGTTTTGGATTGGGCCAAGAAAATGTACTGTTTTTTCCAAATAGGGTAGTCGCTGTTAGCTCTAATGTTCCCCTTTTCTATTCTGTAGTGGAGTTAGAATTTGTTAGGGAATAATACTTTGTTTTAGTCTTTCTTTCTTTTATAAAAAAAATCTAGCTCCTCAATTTTTTTTTAATGTGCTTTAGATGGTAGTCAGTGATTGGTTCAAACTGTTTCAGGATTACAAGACATACTTGGATTTTGTGTTGGCCATGGAGAATCGCAGGGAACCCCAGGCTCAGAGATATCTCTTTAGAATACTGGATGTTCAGCACCATGGATATCTGAATGTATTCTCACTCAATTTTTTCTTTAGGGTGAGTATGAAACTTAGTGTGACTCTTTACAAAGCTTATATCAACTCCATCTGTGTGACTGTCTGGCCAAAAGTTAGTACACAATATTTCTCGGACTCCCAATCTCAGGAGTCAAGAATCAATACAAAAAATTAACCAATTAGTTAATTAGCTATTGATAATAAATAACTTCATTTGGTATCTTGAACAATAAGTTAATTAGCTACTGATAATAAATAACTTTATTTGGTATCTTGAACAAGGGAAAGAAGCTTTACTTACCCTTTTTTTTTTTATATAAATTTAACAAATGACTGATCCAAACTAATACATACACATTAACATAAGCTTTGTTTATTAAATGATGGCATATGATTTAAACATATCCCAAAAGAGAGTTAAGCAACGGCTTAACATACTTACGCAACTATGTAATAATGTGCATGAAACAGATACCACTTCTGTACCTTGCAATACTATGTCTCCCGCAAAACACCAATGTGATTACAGATATGCCACAACTTGCCCAACATGATCTACCCTGCACTTCAGCTCAGCCATTACTCAACAAAGATTCTAGTTCTGTACTAGTTCAACATAAAACATCAACAAGGAATATATATTCTTATAACCTCAGGCTACTCTATCATGATTCTGTATTCCTCCTCTACAATACCTGATGTAAGTCATTTAATCCTAAACTAACATCGCTGGAAATTGTAGACTGCTTTACCAAAGAACCAACAATGAATATCACTCAAGCCCATAAATTACACGGCTCTCCTAAATCTCCTAAAAAATGAAAAGTCTCCTAATATTCTAAAAATTGCCAGAATTCTCCTAAAATAATTCTTTATTTTGTTTGGTATCATGAACAAGGTAAAGAATTAGTAATTGACTGAAGTGGTGGTATAAGCTGAATTAATCCCCTTTATAGGTCATTGTCTGAGTTATAGTGAACACAAACCTGAAAATAGGACGAAACTAGAAACAATAGATAACTATACAATCTTCCATGTTATAAGCTTTTCTCTAGCAGAGTGGTTACTGTGTTGACTTGGAAGCCTGAAAAGGCTTGAGCCTTGAGTTTGAATTCAGGTCATTCCCACTTTTTTATTTTTATAAATGCTTTTTTATTGTTAGCCTAGATCTAGTACAAATTGAATCACTTGACTGATTCCAAACTAATTGACACAAGTACGCTTAATATAGGCTTTTTTTTTTTTTTTTTTTTTTTAAAGTATTTTTTTTAAATTTTCTTGTTTGTATTTTCTTGTCACCAGGCCATACAAGAACAGATGAAGATTCATGGGCAGGAACCAATTAAGTTCCAAGATGTCAAAGATGAAATTTTCGACATGGTGAAACCTAAAAATCCCTTAAAAATAACCCTCACTGATCTCATACAGAGGTAATTAGCATGTGATGTTGTTATGTAGTCAGGCTAACTATCTGTTGTTTCATTTAGTGTTTTGATTTTGCTACCTATGATTAGGTATTCACTGTATTGAATAACTATGCTTGTATATGTCAGCTGCAGCAGAGATACTATCACTTCCAGACATTCTTTCAACATTGTAGTCTTCCTTTTAGTTTAGGTTATACAAAGCATAGACTCATTCTAAGCTAGCTTTTCAACTAACATTAGATTGAAACAGCTTTTTACAAAGCTTATATCAACTCACTCTGTCTTTTTGGTAAAAAGTGTGTTCACATTATTTCTACCACACCCATTCTCAGATCAAGTTAAAACTTCGCACAATTATTAGTTGGCATAGACAAGACATGAATCAATAAAAATAAAATAGAACCAATTAGCAATTAATAGCTGGTAATTAATTATTTTGTTTGATAGCAACAAGGGAAACTAATCCATCAGTATTAACAGATATGGCTAAATGTGTTGTGTTTAGTCCACTTTAAAAAATTGTTAATGACATTTTCCCCTCACACATTCTCTGATGAAGTTAATAATTCAAACAATTATTTATTGTGCCTAACAAAACATGAATCAGTAAACAAAAATACCCAATAAACAATTAGTTATTGGTAATTGTTTTGTTTGATAACAAATAAGGTAAATGACTTGAACATTATTGATATACCGTCATTTTAAGGACGGAGTTCCTCCCTTTTACATTAGCTTTGTTTTTGTTTTAAGTTTGTTTTTTTTATATTTTCTTGTTTATATAGAAAGTTATATAGTGTATCTAGTCACTGCAATTTGAAATATAAATATTACAGTGGCCAAAAAAAAAAACTATTAGTCAAAACAAATTGAAATTCTGTTGACTACAGCTATGTACATCATCATTAGTACTTTAACAATATAGATGCAAACAAAAACAAGAACATTCAGTGCACTGATGGCTGCCAAAACAAATCTACTTACAGTATTCAGTATAACATATATTTATATGGAACCTAAAAGACGTATGCAGGAGCCAAAATTAGAAAGTATATAAGGTATCAGGAATTGAATTTGTGTGACCTATTAGCTAAGTGTGGTGATCAGTTGTAAAAATGTTGTGTCCAATTAACAGCTACTTTTTAATTTTACTAGAATGTACAAGAAGGATCTTTGGTAAAAGCAACTACATTTATTCTCTCGAAGGGGAAATTGTTGTTTGTCTTGTGTAGCATCCCAATCCTAGCTCTCTGTGTCTCTATAACAGTCATGTCACTTGTTAAAATTGTGGCATCATCAATGTTTGCCTTCTAAAACAGCTTATTGTTTCCAAATGATCTAACAAAACTTTATTCTGGAGAATCCTTACCATTTTTTTAATTATTATTGCATATTTTGTGTATCTACAGTGGTAAAGGAGACACAGTGGTCAGCATACTGATAGATCTGAATGACTTCTGGACATATGAAAACAGAGAGTTCCTTGTTCCTGACTTGTCCGATGAAGTTTGATTTAGAGTTAGATGTGTCTACAAGTTGTGCTGAAGTTTATGTACAGTTTTGGTTATGTATGGTGTTGACTTTGATTGTGCTTGACCATGTAAAATACTTTTATGAACTCATTGATGTGAACTATTTTTGGATTCACTCCATTCTTTGGTTTTAATCCCAATTGTAACTGTAATATAATGCTTGATTTGTTTCATTAAAGTGTATATCAATGGAATTTTGTTTTGTTTGAATTGTTTTTCTCATTCATTCACATCATTGTCACTATTAACTACATAAAATTCACCTACTCATTACTCAAGAACCTACTTCTATAAAATTTCACAAGGACAAATAGAAAATTGTTGTTCATGCCATTATTTGTTACTTGTAATTGCAGGATCCTCACAAGCATGGTAATTTAGTCTTGTAATTCTTTGAAAATCCTTAAGAACATATTTTATTAAAATCATACTTTTCTTTTATGCATCATATGTATATTTCTTTTTTTTTTTTTCTATCAAGAGATTTAGATGACTCAACATGCCAGTTTGTTTTTGTGGGGGTTTCAGATAAAAGGGAAAAAAATTGTAGAACTTAAGTCAATAAGATAGGCATGTGATAGCTAAAATTTTTTATGGTACTTTGCTTTCTCAACATTTCATGTTTATTAAGTTATGCTTTCTCGAAATAGTGTTTTTCAAAATTTTACCAGTGGCGGCTGAAAAAATAAAAATGATTTCAAGAAAGCTTTCGACAGAGCTTGGCATTGGGGCACTCTGGGTGACAATGAAAAAGTGCAATGTAAATAAAATAAAAAAACAAACTAATCCAGAACCTTAACAAGCAGGCCACTAGTGCGGTGCACTTCAACAATAACAATGGAGACTGGTTTAAAAGTACAGATGGAGTGAGGCAAGGCTGCCTACTCTCACCAACTCTTTTCAATATCTTCCTTGAAAGGATAATTGGAAAAGCTTTTGAGGGCTATCGAAGGTATTGTAAGCATTGGAAAAAGAATTACTAACTCGGTGCGACAACATGGTATGGCACGGACAGAAAGAAAATCTCAATCTCTCCTAAGACAACGGCCTAACAAATTAATTGTTGGATTGTTTTTGCCAGAAAAAGTACGAAGTAAAGATACATGTCTGAGTGCCTTGTTTATCGGATATTAAAACAGACGAGAGAACTGAACTGGGTTATTTCTAAGACATAAGAAAACTAAACTGGTAATTTCTAAAACAGACGAGAGAACTGAACTGGTTATTTCTAAAACCAACGAGAGAACTGAACTGGTTATTTCTAAAAACCAACGAGAGAACTAAACTGGTTATTTCTAAAAACAAACGAGAGAACTAAACTGGTTATTTCTAAAAACAAACGAAAGAACTAAACTGGTTATTTCTAAAACAGACGAGAGAACTGAACAGGCTATTTCTAAAACAGACGAGAGAACTAAACTGGTTATTTCTATAAAAAAAAACAAAGAGAGAACTAAACTGGTTATTTCTAAAACAGACGAGAGAACTGAACAGGTTATTTCTAAAACAGACGAGAGAACTGAACTGGTTATTTCTAAAACAGACGAGAGAACTGAACAGGCTATTTCTAAAACAGACGAGAGAACTAAACTGGTTATTTCTATAAAAAAAAAACAAAGAGAGAACTAAACTGGTTATTTCTAAAAACAAACGAGAGAACTAAACTGGTTATTTCTAAAAACAGACGAGAGAACTAAACTGGTTATTTCTAAAACAGACGAGAGAACTGAACAGGTTATTTCTAAAACAGACGAGAGAACTGAACTGGTTATTTTTAAAACAGACAAGAGAACTGAACTGGTTATTTTTAAAACAGACAAGAGAACTGAACTGGTTATTTCTAAAACAGACAAGAGAACTCAACTGGTTATTTCTAAAACAGACAAGAGAACTGAACTGGTTATTTCTAAAACAGACAAGAGAACTGAACTGGTTATTTCTAAAACAGACAAGAGAACTCAACTGGTTATTTCTAAAACAGACAAGAGAACTCAACTGGTTATTTCTTTCGTTTCTTATTAAAATACAGAAAAACTTGGTTGAGAGTTGATGCAAACTTTGAGCTCATGAAAACGTAGATAATGAAATTGATGATAGCGTTAAGCTGACACAGATTTATATAAGAGCTGCGTAGCAGATTAAAAAAATTATTTGACACGAGTTTGACTGTGTCTGAGTACAGAAGAAACAAATCAATGATGACCGTAGGTAATGACACCCAACAGTTGACTACACATACCGTGAGCAGCATTTTCAGGACCTTCACCTCCTTAAACTGCTTGGACACGCTGGATGATAGCTGGATCAGTGTGCTATTGCGCCTCAGTGTGATCTTGTAACCAATGACGATGGAGCAGACGATGGTCAGGCACAATGTAAATGTAAGCAGCAGGTTTGGAAAGGCCATGAAAAAGTACTGGTTGATGCTGTCGAAGCGGCTCGTGTAAAATGTGCTGTATATGTACAACAAGACCGTCTTGTTCGTGATGGGTTCAACTGACCAATACAGATCAACCAGAAACAGTGTCGGCGCCATGAGAACAATGACGTAGAGGTATATAAAAAGCACCCCACCACGTGACGCGGTATGTCGTCAACATCCACGACATCTTCAAGGGGAAGCACAACGCAACAAGTCTCTCCACTGCTATGAGAGTCGTATGCAACGTGCTTATGGCGACAAAGAAGTCTGGTAAATTAAAGAAATAAACTTTGGTAAAGGATTCAATGTTATTGGCTAGTAAGGGGTCCAAGTGAGCCACAATGCAGTGCACTCTTCTGATTGGCTGAAAGATAGAACAGAGGAGGTCGCTCACGGACAGTGAAAACAACAATACAGAGGTCGTCTCTTGAAGGCCATATTTATAAAGATTAGAATGTTTATAATGTTGGTCACTACACCAGAAACGATGAGAAAATGAAAGAGGCCGCAGGAAAAGTCTATGTCCAGTGTATCGGATGCCACATCTTGGCATTGGAAGGAAGCTGTGGACATCAGAGAAGAGAAATACAAAAATGCTTGGGTCAAAAAATTTAAATGTTAACAAAACTATTTAACTAGTCAAAGGACTTTAAGTGACCCCCGAAAGTGGAATAGCCGCTAATAATTTTTTTAAGGTCTCTCTGACCGTCTGTCTGGCCATCAGTCACGCTTAGATTGAGAAAACTAGAAAATTAGAAAAAGGTGTACTGGTATTTTTATATCTTTCAAAGATTGATACAGTGGCTAAAATTATATTTTCTGAAAGGAAAACGTCTCAAGGTTTCAAATTATTTCCGCAAGCAATTTTTTTTTTCATATAAAATACACCATCTCTACAATTATTTAGGCCTACTAATAATAGAAAAAAACAACACTGTCACTATCTAAATAATTGGCCATGTTCACATAATTCTTCAAAGTTGACACCCACAAGACATTCTGTATTGTGATCTAACAGAAGGCAGGAGAGCAGCTGGTCATCCACTTTTAAAGTATAATGTTGTATGTTGTTTGTAAAATGTTTTACATGTTTCGGATGTTCCTTCAGAGTTGAAGATAATTACTTCCAAGTCCAAACCTCCCGCAGGACGACGGGGGATGGGAGCGGGCAGGGTTTGAACCCTGGACCATCGATAAATCTGAACGACAGTAGTTCCAGTGCGCAAACCACACGACCAGGCAGCCATGCAAACGCGACATGAGGCTCTTCAAAATCAATACTAACAATTGAGAAAAAGAAGCACTGGATAGATCCACATGGTAAGTGAGCTTAAAGAAAGGGTCCCGGAATAGCCGGCCATAGTTTTTTGGAGTCCCTATGCGAAGTGAATGTGGAGACACAAACTCAAAATCGGCCCTAGAGTTTTCACCAGCATTCGAACACAGGACTTACCCCTCTGCCACAGCATCTCTATATATTCATTTAGTTTACACTTATATTTTTTAAAATAATAATTTTTATAACCTTATCTATACATAATACATTCAAAATTAATAACATGTTACATGTAATAAAAAAGATTTATTCTTCTTACAAAATTAGATAAATTGGCAACAACCTAGACAAGAAGTCGTGCGACTTTAAACGTTTAATCTTAAAATTATTAGACCTAGGCCAATGTTATGATCAGGAATAGTAGGCCTATAGGCCTTGAGATACCGGGTAATGGGGTAGGCCTACTATGCTTTTCGTATCCGATTCACTTCTTACTGTAATTCTACTGTTTACATAATTAATAAATCTGCACCCTTAAGCTGTCAGAAGATAAGTTTTTGCCTTAATAATTAAAATTTTGTTAAAATTATTAATACATTTATAGTATATATCAACGTAAAGATGGTTATCAATGTAAAGATGTGCTGGTTATCAATGTAACGATGTGCTTATTACCTGTTTTTTCCTCTGGTCACTTAAAGATGTGCTGGTTATCAATGTAAAGATGTGCTGGTTATCAATGTAAAGATGTGCTGGTTATCAATGTAAAGATGGTTATCAATGTAAAGATGGTTATCAATGTAAAGATGTGCTGGTTATCAATGTAAAGATTTACTGGTTATCAATGTAAAGATGTGTTGGTTATCAATGTAAAGATGTGCTGTTTTGATTGGTATAAGTACTATAGCAACAAAATGATTCTAAGTCTACATTATGCTTATTATCAATATCAGAAAAATTCCCAACATTTTTATACGGGTCGGGCTCTCAAAAAAAACCAATTTTGAACAAACTAAACAACCAAATATCGATAATTCGTTTTAGGAACCATTTGGAAAGAAAATTAAATGTAATATAAGTCGGAATGTTGATTCGATGAATCATTTGACTTTAATTTGTATTTCACTTATATAAACTGAATAACCTATTATTGATAATAAAAATAATGGACCTTTTGCATAAAAAGATGGCTTTAGGAAATATAGATCATGTGAAACACAACTAATAGGACTAATTGATGATTTTTCAAAAGGTTTAGATAATAGTGAACAAATAGATGCTATCTTACTAGATTTTTCCAAGGCTTTTGACAAAGTTCACCACCATAGTTTGCTTAAAAAATTAAAATATTTCGGCATTAACGGTCCACTGCATCAGTGGATTAAAGATTTTCTGATAGGGAGAGAACAAACTGTAATAATAAATGGCTCTAAATCAACACCAATAACAGTAAACTCAGGTGTACCTCAAGGAACAGTTTTGGGTCCACTACTATTTTTAATTTACATAAATGATTTACCAAATTGCATTAGTTCAGGAACAAAAGTCAGATTATTTGCAGACGATTGCATAATATATAGAACAATAAAAACAAAACAAGACACAGATATTTTACAAAGAGAATTAGATGAATTACAGAAATGGGAATCAAATTGGAGCATGTCTTTCCACCCAGAAAAATGTCAGTTGTTAAGAGTAACAAAAAAACTAAAACAAATTAATTCTACTTATCTTATTCATGGCAAACCAGTAACACAGACTAAAAACTCAAAATACCTAGGTGTTATAATAAATGAAAAACTGTCATGGAATCCACATATTGATGAAACTATAAAAAAATCCAACAAAGCATTAGGGTTTATTAAAAGAAATTTCTATAAATCAAATAAGAACATAAAACTAAAATGTTATTTAACCTTGGTTAGGCCAATAATAGAATATGCATCCACCGTGTGGGACCCCTCAACTCAAGAAAACATTAAGAAACTGGAACAAACACAAAATAGAGCAGTGAGATTCATAACAAACGAATATTCAGATTTGACTAGGGTAACACCATTAGTAAAATCACTAAATTTAGAAAGCCTTCAGGACAGAAGACTCAAAAGTAAAGTAGCAATTATACATAAAACACTGAACCATAATCTTCAAATACAAAAACAAAATTTAATAAAATACTCTGAAAGACACAAAAATAAAGGCACATTCCTCGTCCCATATGCTAGGACAAATTTGTACAAATACTCCTTCTTCCCTAGTGCTATTAGAGCATGGAATGGGTTGCCTGAGCTAGCCAGAAAAACCAGTGACTTGGCAGAATTTAAGTCATTGGTTAATATGCATGACTAAATGCATGACGCGTAGGACGTAATCATCTTCTTTTTTTGAAGTAACGTCTGTATTATATAAGATAAGAAGATAAAGAAAAATAAGTCAATAGGGCGAATTAAAGAAATAATTTGTCGTAACATTGTTATAAAAAACTATTATCGATATTGATGTTTTTGGACCTTCCGACAAAAAAATTTAATGTAACGAAAGTCAGAAGAGTAATTATTTTTTATTTTTGGTTAAAAAATAAAATGAATAAATTATTATCTATTATTAATTTTAAATAAAAATGGTTACTTTCAGGAATTAGAAAGTAGTGGTTGCAACGTAATTTTGCAAACCACAAAATGTGTTGAAATCAAATTTTCAATCCCTTTCCATTTTTTAAAAAACTAAATTTGACAGACGAAACCAATTTCATTGCAACTTTTAGAATTACGGGTTCCGTTTATTTTCTTAAACGTCAACAAAAAAACAACTAATTATTTAAGAAATGTATGAAACCACAGAAGTGTCTATAATAAACAGGCTGTACACACCATTGTGTGTTAACTCAATTGTAAACTAAGAGCGTGATATTGTAAACTGTTGGTAGCTAGTATAACGTAAAACGGTGCCCGGTCAATTCGTCAATTCATCCATCTAACGTTTTTCCTCTGGTCACTTAATCCCCCTAACGTTTTTCCTCTGGTCACTTAATTCCCCTTACGTTTTTCCTCTGGTCACTTAATCCCCCTGGCTAACTGATCCTTTTATAAAAGAATATTGAATTACAAAATTTTGTCCAAAAATACTTTAAAAAACATGGCTTGTATTAAGTGAATGGGAAATACATTTCAATCGCTGCCATACCTCACAGTATTGCAATGTTTATCTCCCATTAGCTTTATGCGTTGAGCATTTAAAACAAAATTAATTACTTACGACCTAATTTATTAATTTTTAGCTGCCCCCGAAATGTCTGTCCGTCTGTCCGCCCGTCCCGTTTAGATCTCGTAAACTAGAAAAGATATTGAAAATCCGACATCACAATATTCTAGACCATTGAAAGTTCTGATGCAACGGCTACTTTTTTTTTTCCTGAAAGAGAAAAATCTCATTTTTAAAATCAGTTATGCAAGCAGTTTTTAAAGAGAAAAAGCTAATTAGTATGCATTATAAATTAGACATAATTTAAAACGAATAGTAATCGTATAAACTTCATTTTCTTGAACATTTTTTTATGTATTGTCTTTGAGGATTGGAATAAAAGATTAAGCTTTTTCAAAACAATTACATTATTTATAGACCATTAGAGGCTCGGTAAAGCGCTTAGCTTCCGAACCGGGGGTCCCGGGTTCGAATCCTGGTGAAGACTAGGATTTTCAACTTCGGAATCCTTGGGCGCCTGTGAGTCTACCCAGCTCTATTGGGTACCTGACTTTAAAAAGTAAAATAGTAAATTTCCCATTTCAGACCATGTGGTCTATAGGGTAATAGGGGAGATGATGTAAAGGTCATCTGATTCAGTGGCTTTGGTTTACGAGGGTTTCATGTGGCAAGCACAACGCCCAACCGCCTTTACTTTTCCCCAACTTATGTCAGGTACCCATTAGAGCTGGATGGACTCTTGTTAAGGAAATTAATGCTGTTAATCATTGTGCTGGCCACATGACACCCCGCTCGTTAACCTACTGCCAAAGAAACAGTTGAAGGTCTGAATCTCCATAATTAGGTGCTAATGTTTATATTACGTCATTCTTTTTTGCGATTTTTTTAAGTGCCTGAAAGGATGTGACGTATTAAAATGATGTCTTTTAATGTCCACTTTTATCAACACGAAGTCTGTTAATTAATACATATGTTTGATTGTCTACACTCATTTATTTTGCTGTAGTAACAGAACATTAAGGACTAATAATTACAAACCTCGTTAGACCAAATGTAAGGGTCTCTACTTCCTTAACGCTAATAAAATGTACTCACCATGTGAAGCAATCTAAGTATACAAGTATTTGTTATATCAAGTAGAAATGAACATTTTGTATTAATTTTATGCGTCCCTTGTGGACGATCGTAAGAACTTTAAACTACAGGTATAGAAATAAGAATGCACATTACAGCAGGTAACTGATAAAATGCCGTTCCTTTGCTGTTAACACAGAAGGCGACGATTGAAATTAAGCTAAGTCTGGTTAAACAAACAACACGCACAAATACAAATATCATTGTCCTCTCAACTAAATGTCAATCAATTATGTTTGTGAATCATGAAAATCTCTTGTAATTAAGTTCTTACTGTATCCGGGAAATCGAAAGAAAGTTGTTGTTTTTTTCTGCTAAATTTAAGGCTTTATTTCCCTAATCTTGAAGAGACCAATCATATCACAGTTAATGAAGATACTTAATTATAGCGGAGAAGCTATAAATGGCATGCTTTTTTGGTGTATCTGGTGTACAAAATAAAGTAAGTGTTGATAAGGTATTTTTATGTACTTTTAAGCACTGCAGAAACAAAATTTTCTAAGCTCTGCCGTTGAAAGCCTAAAGTAAATTCACTATAAGTACTAGAGTTTTACTGTATTACTTAACACTTATTTATAACAAATGGGTTACTAGCTTGCAGAAATATTATCCATTTGAAGAATACTGATAGGTATTTTTATGTAGTTGGCAGCAATTTAGCGTCCTTGACAAAGTTTCGTTTACCATGAAATCCCCGATAGCAAATCCAATCTAAAATGGCTCTGACGACACCACAGCGAGCTAAATATTTTACCACAAGTGACCAAGATAAAGCCGTGCTTTTCTGAGGCTGTATGTGAATGTTACTTTGACCAAGATAAAGCCTTTATCTTCTAAAGTTGTATGTGAATGTCACATTGACCAAGATAAGGCTGTTCTCTTCTGAGGCTGTATGTGAATGTCACATTATCAAGGATAAGGCCGTTTTCTTCTGAGGCTGTATGTGAATGTCACATTGACCAAGATAAGGCTGTTCTCTTCTGAGGCTGTATGTGAATGTCACATTATCAAGGATAAGGCCGTTTTCTTCTGAGGCTGTATGTGAATGTCACATTGACCAAGATAAGGCTGTTCTCTTCTGAGGCTGTATGTGAATGTCACATTGACCAAGATAAGGCCGTTCGCTTCTGAGTTTGTATGTAAATGTCGCATTGAACAACATAAAGCATTTATCTTCTAAGGCTGTATGCGAATGTAGTATGTAAATTTCACATTGACCAAGATAAAGCCGTTTTCTTCTGAGGCTGTATGTGAATGTCACATTTCGTCGTTTGATTGACCAACTGGAACAAAAAAGATTCAACAAAAAAAGTTTATTATAATTTTCTTATTAGGCTAGAAGTTAGTAATTTTCTAGTTAAAGTTTGTTTCGTAATCGTTCTCGAATCCAACACTTATTAAATTTGACCTTAAGTAGGTGTAGAGTTGAGTAGGTCTTTGTACTGAGAAAGTCATAAAGGATGTACATTCTCTAGAAACTCTAAATGTCTTATCTTTTCTCCGTGTATTGAAATACTTTGTGATTTTACTTTTTAAAATCAAAATTGTGTGTGATATTTCCTTTGTCAAAGTAAATAACAACCACCAAGGCCTCTCTTAGATAATTGGAGGCTCAAGTAGTAGTAGAGACAGAGTTAGACTAGTGAACATAAGAGTCATAGTACTCTAGTATGTTTGAGATCTGATCCAAGTTTCACAATTTTTCTCTAAATTTTTTGAGTCTAGTGCGAGGTCTTCACCAATTGGAAGCCTTTGTCGGCTGCCTAGTTTGCCTCTGTTTAAGGCCGGCCCTGCTACCACTCAAGTCTAAACTCTTCGCATTTTTTTTCATAATATTCACTGTATATAAAAGAAATTCACCATTAATGGGCAAAAATGTTGCTACAGAAATTTTTTGATACTATATGTAGCTCAATCAAAGTCACTACTTCAATGCCCTACCCCCTACACATAAAAAATATATATCTTCAAAATTAATATGTTTTTTATCTTCTGTCCAGAGTACATTATTAGACGTTATAAAATATATATCAAGTTTAGCATGAAACAGAGGAGGCTATTGTTCAAGAATTTCTTTCAGAAGTTGAACTATTGATTATTCCAGACATAATAACTAGCAAGCCACTACAATTTTTGTTGTTAACTAGTAGACTGTATGAAATACCAATAGTGTATCTAAATCACAGAACTTTGTTGTTGTTGTTTTTTTTTTGGTTTGTTTCTTTTTTTCCACGTTTTCTTTTTAACGTGCTCTAAAAAAACAATTTAGATTAGAGATTAGATCTAATCCGAGTACTATCTATGTTTATTTCTATATAGTATCTAGATTGACTAGATCCATCTAGTTACTAGTAGATCTATTTCTACTAATTTCTAGTCTAGTCACTAATGACACTAGTCTAATCTAGAAAAAAAATTCTATCTAGATTAGTCATTTTATTATTTACATGCTCTTTAAATTTAATTTATAAACTTTGAATAATAATCAGATTTAAAAATCTAGATCTAATTCTTTTTTATGTTCATAATTATTACAGTCAAATGCAACGCATTGCTTCCCCATCTTTCCAGTACTAATCTATACACACAAGTGAATCGTTGATGGTTGTCACGTGACCGCACGTTTCGGTGAATGAGATCCATTGACTATACAAATGATTTCTGTCTCACTATAAACAAATAAGTAAACTGAATACATGTTTAACACAACAGAATGTTCAATTGATAATATTATCAATAGTAACAATATAAATTGTAAAAAAACGAGAGTCTAGGTTTACAAATAGACATTAATTATATAGAAATTGCATAATAATAAAAATATATACATGCATCTAATTATCTAAGTCAGGGTAACGTGCTGGTGGCCGAACTTGCCTACCATATCGAGTTATTACAGGCGGCGGATTGGTAGTGTTAGTCTGTTCCTGTTGCACATTTGTATCGCTCTCGTTCTCTGGCTGTGTGATTTGACCATTAATGACTGTCTCTGGGTTGTCCATTTCACAAATATCAGGCATGACCCTTGATTTTGTACATATGTATCTTAACATCCTTCTATTTCTTCGGTATGTTATCCTATTCGGTGTTTTTACCCAGTAGGATCTTGGGGTCTCCGCTTCTGAAGTGACCACTGCTGGTTCCCATAAATCGCCAGGCTTCTTTTGCATCCACACTTTGCTCCCAGGCTGAATGTGTGGTCGCTCAGTGCGCCTCGTTCCTTATGCCACCAACTATACTATCCTTTATTAGGGAACCTTTAAGCAAATCAAACTCACATGTCTTTGCCTTGAGTTTGAAGTCAGTGACAAAGCTGTCAAATGACTCTCCTTCATGTTGAGAACGCTGGAAAAAAACATCTTTCAATGGTAGCATTTTTTCTTGTTAGACAGTACTTCTCGAACTTATTATGAATGCCGTGAAGTGTATGGAAGGACTTGCTAATCTTAAATTCATTATCCGTCCATTGGAAAGTGTTATAGACCTGGACTGCTTCTTGGCCAATCACATGCAATAATGTCATAGACTGTACTTCTCTGCTTTTTGTATCCAGTCCACTTGCTATCGAATATATCTGAAAGGATTGTTTGAACCTTTTCCAATTTTCTGCTACGTTGCCATTTATTTCCAGCGGTTGTGACAGGTGGAGTCGGTCCATCTGACACCATGTAATAGACTAAAACAACACGAGCTTGAATAAACACAATGATTTTATTAGTTTATATTTATGTTCTTTACTCCAGACACTTGATCTCTAAACTGACTTCCTTTTTACACACAGTCCTGACACACTGCTGTTCACTCAAGCATGTACACTCAAGGTCCACTGGTCATTTCATACACAGGCACACACACTGCACTACCAGCCACGCAAAACACATACACTTACTATCACAGATGACTTTCGGGATGCGCTTGTCCTCCATCCGGCGAACATGTCCAAGCCAACGCAAACGGCGTTGTCTGAGGGCTGTAAAGATGCTGGGAATACCTGATCGCGCAAGGATCTCAGTATTGCACACTTTTTCTTTCCATGTGACATTCAAGATCCTACGGAGACATCTCAAATGGAAAGAGTTTAGTTTTCTCTCTTGCTTTGCGTAGGTGGTCCATGATTTACTGCCATACAGCTGTGTACTCATAACGCATGGTCACTGTAGTTAGATTATGGTTTTCCCAAACTCTTGGTCTGAGTCTAGCGAATGTCAATGCAGCCTTCCCTATGCGTTTTTTCATTTCCTCTTCTAGACACAGGTCATCTGTAATTGTGGATCCCAGATAGCAGAATTCGTTTACGGCGTCCAGCTTGTTATCGTCTATGAGGATGTAGGGTGGTGCTGTAGCAGGTGGTCCCATAACATTTGTTTTCTTCGTGCTAATAGTCAAGCCATATTCTTTACAGGCCTGAGAGAAGCGGGACATTAGAGACTGAAGTTCCTCTTGCGTGCGTGCCACTACCGCGGCGTCATCCGCGAATAGCATTACTCTTACGAGGGTGGCTCTGATTTTAGTTTTGGCCCTCAGTCTGGCAATATTTAGGAGTTTGCCATCAAATCTGGAATGGAGATAGATGTCTTCAGTGGATTTGTCAAACGCGTTTTGGATTAGCAGTGAAAATAGTATTCCAAAGAGGGTTGGGGCCTTGTTTAACTCCGCTGTTAATACTAAAACTTTCAGAGCTGGCACCGTTGAATTGCACTGTAACCATCATATTTTGGTGGAAAGATATGATTACATTTAGTAGCTTGGGTGGACAGCCTATTATCTGTAAAAATTTTAAAGAGGCCATCTCTGCTAACTAGATCGAAGGCCTTTGTCAGGTCAATAAACGCAATGTACAAAGGCATCCTTTGTTCTCTGCACTTTTCCTGGAGTTGGATGGAGAAAATCATGTCGATCGTGGATCTCAGTGAGCGAAAGCCGCAGTGTGATTCTGGATAGACCCGATCAGCGAGTTTTTGTAGCCTGGGAAGTATCACTCGAGCAAAGACTGCCTACAATACTTAAGAGGAAGATTCCCCTGTAATTTTTGCAGTCGCTTCTGTCACCTTTGTTCTTATACAGTGGGATGATTTCAGCATCCCGCAGGTCTTGTTGCACACCACCTTCTTGCCAACATTTGCAAAGCAGTTCGTGTAGAGGTTGGATTAGAGTAGTTTTGCATTGTTTTAGAAGATCTGGGGGGGGGGGGGGGATACCATCGCATCCGGGTGCTTTGCGGGCAGCAATGTTGTCTATGGCTTTGTTGAGCCCTGAAAGGGTGGGTGTTTCATCTAGCTCGTTCATTGTGAGTAATTGTATGATGGCCTTAAGGGCTGAGTCAGAGACTGAGCTTGTTGTGGCGTAGAGCTCAGAGTAATGTTCAACCCATCTGTGCATTTGTTGGCACTTGTCTGTGATAATTTCCCCAGTGGTTGATTTCAGAGGTGCTGTCTTTTTTTGGGAGGGTCCGAGAGCCTTTTTGATTCCTTCGTACATCCCTCTTATGTTGCCCACTTGGGCTGCGAGCTGAATACTCTCACTGAGCTCTACCCAGTATTCATTGGCACAGATCCTTGCTGTCATCTGTGCATTGGCTCTAGCTTCTTTCAGATTTAGCAGGTTGCGTTGGGTAGGTTTCGCCTTGTAAGTAGCGAGTGCATCTCTCTTTGCTCTGATGACAGGTGCTAAATTAACTGCTTTAGAGTCGAACCAATCATTTTGTTTTGTAATATTTCTTCCAAAGATTTCCAGGGAAGTCTTTTGTATGGTGGACTTGAGGTGTTCCCATTTTTCTGTTGCTGTATTTTCAGAGATATTTTTATACTCGCGTTCAAAAGATTCCGCAAACTGTATCTGGAGATCAGGGTGACACATCTTGCTTACAACTGATTGGGATCTTCCAATCTGCTTGGTATGGTGGATTTTTTTGAGAAGATTGATCTTACATCATACATCATACCAAGGAGTGATCTGTGTCGCAGTCAGCACTGTGGCATGACCTGGTAAGCTTGACAAATTTTAAGCACTTTTGTCTTACCATGATTAGGTCTAGTTGGTGCCAGTGTTTGGAGCGAGGGTGCCGCCAAGATACTCTGTGCTGCGGTTTAGTCTTGAAATAGGTATTAGTGACGCAGAGGGAGTGTAGTGAGCAACCCTCAAGGAGCCTTTGTCCGTTTTCATTTACTTTTCCGACACCAAAACGCCCAATACAGCTGTCCCATGCAGAGTTGTCAGATCCAACGCGTGCATTGAGGTCGCCGAGGATGATAACCTGTTCCGTAGTTGGGATCTCGCTAAGAGCAGACGAAAGGTTGTCATAAAATATATCTTTGGCCTCTGGTGTGGAACTCAGAGTAGGAGCGTAGGCACGTATCAAAGTCACATGTCCAATTGATGTGTTAAGGCGTAGTGATAGGAGTCTTTCTGAACCGTTGCACTTCAGCTCTACTTTGTTCAGAAGTGTGTTCTTAACTGCAAAACCAACGCCATGTTCCCTTACTTCACTTTCGGCCTTGCCTTGCCAGAAGAAGGAGTAGTCTTTTTCTTTGATTGATCCAGAGTCAGCTAAACGAGTTTCCTGAAGGGCGGCAATGTCTACTTCGAGTCTGGACAGTTCATCGTTTATTCTTGCAGATTTTCAGACATCTTTTATGTCTGGTAGGTTTTCATTAAGTCCAGTTTGTAGAGTACGCACATTCCATGTGCCCAGTTTAAGAGTGGAGCTCCTCTTTTTTTTCTTCATGTCGACTGGTACATTGGCTTTGTGCCTGCTTTTCATATTTTGTCCTATCCTCGTGTACCCAAACGAGGAAGACAGGCATGATGGGACAGCACCTTATTGGCTGAGGGCTGCCCAGCTTGAGGCGGGCGTTAGCTGTCCATTGGAATCCTAGGATCCCTCCCACCGACGAAAGTGGCCCCTGGCGCTCTGCTCTACGTCAATTGAGCATTTGAGCTTATAACCGGTGACTGCCACTTCCTGTGTTTGGCCGACGCCAAAGGCGAAGCTGGAGTGTCCTCTCCAGTTTTTTGGGGTTAGGGCTTTGAATAAGTGAGATGAAAGCCTGGGCATTGTTTGGTCGGAACGATGTCGCCCACACAGCAGTTCCCCCCTCTCCGTGCAGCTGATGTGATCAAAGGAACGGAGTATCCAATACAGTTTGGGATCAGTAGCGCCGCAGGATATGCCAGACTGTAGCACGGTGTGCCACAGTCTGCCTAAAGGTCACCAGCTCTTATCAAGGTGTTAAGTCATAGATAATATCAAGGTGTTTAGTCAGAGGTAATATTAAGGTGTTTAATCAGACACCGTGGTTCAAATGCACCTCGTTTGTAATTACATTGACATAAAGGGAGGTAAGAAATAATTATATCATGTCAACAGTAAAGGGACATAACTTGATCACATTAAATGTATTGAAGAGAGAAATCTTCGTCTACTAGCCGTAATTGTTAAAAGACGGTTCCAGTTTAATTTGACGCTACGTCGTGGCAAGAATTTCCATCACAGGAAAAGACTCTGCGTAGATCATCTCATCTCTGTGACCTGTCTGGGGCATAAGCCATCAACCAGCTTCCTTCATGCGTCTCGGTTCTGGGTGAGTCTTTCCAAGTTTGTCCCGCCCGTTTACTTGTCATCTACTCCCCAATGTCAGCGCAAAGAATTTCTATGACGTCCAGTCTTCCTCTTTCCTTAGGGGCTTCAGACCTTGTCTTGCTATGTTGGATGCAGACTTGCGAAGGGTGTGACCTATATCTAATTCAATGGGCTGGTGCTTTGTTCTATACCACAGTTCCTCATTACTGATCTAGTCTGGCAATCGAATCATAATCAAATCATGATGCAGGCCCATAGATAAGTGAGCATATAAATCTTCCTATGTAGCGTCAGTCTCAACGTTAGCGGTACTGGGTAATGCTATATTTGATCAAATCTTGGAAAATTTCATGATATAAGACATTACATAGTAATAACAATTAAATAAAAATACAATAACATATCAGCAATGTTTAATTATATCTAAAATGGTAAAAAATGTAGACATTGTTCTACATAAAAAGCAGGAAAATGATACAATCAATAAATGTTTCTGTACCATTTCAAGCTTACCATAAACAGTGAGAATTACATACAAAATGTGTGAAAGTTTAGTACATTGTACATTATAGTAACAATTACTGTAGAATATTTGCGACATTCAGAAAATATGCATAACTTCATATAACTTATAGGTACATTTTTATAGATAGATCAATATTTACTTTGAACGAAACAAGAGAATAGTGGATAAGGCAAAGAATTAGGTTACTAGGTCAGCTTGTGCTATAATTCACCAATCGTAAACAACTAACAAATAGCCACATGATTCTCTATCTCTTTTATACAAATTACGATCTAATTTTTAATACACAACGGCTATCACGTGACAGATTTTTCGTTGTTTTATCAATATTATCACGTGACTAAATGTTGTTAGTTTACGATTGGTGAATGAGGTCCATTCTGTTTTTAACAAAAGAATTTGTTTAAGCGTGCTTTCTCATTATTTCTCTCTCTCTCTCTCTCTCTTTCTCGCACGCACTCTCTCCCCCTAAGAAACTCACATAAACGTACAATACAGTAGACCTCCTTTATCTGTAAACTCGTAGAATAAATATCGAGGATTTTCAAGGTAAAGTTTTAAAAATAGTTATCTATTCTTTGTTTATATTACGATCCGTAAGATCCAGTTGACATGATTTAGGCTTAGATATAGATAAAGTATCTAGATACCAAACTAAGGGTTAAAGTCTCTTATCTTTTATCTTTCTCTGCTTTATTATATCCGATTTTTTGTTTATACCAAAAATGAGGTTAATGTCCTCCTTGTGCCGGAGTCTGCTCATCCTATCCATTAATAAAAGTAAGACCTAAAACCACTAACATCAAGTTGTTTATTCAGCCATCTTGACATCAGATGTTCCTGTTTGTAAGAGTATAAGTCATCGAATGAGTTACCTTTTACAATATAAGTATCTATGGTTTACAAGTGTAAATCACAAACACTGTTAAAGTAAATTACATTAATGCCAAAACATGGAAAGCGCACACATGGAGGTCCTCGTATACCTTGTCGCCACACTTTTATGAAGGACCTCAGAGCAGTGAACACCAGGTGGGAAGAGGCTACAGACATTGCCAGTGACAGATCTTTGTGGAGACAGCTAGCCGCCCAATGAGCCGAACGAACAACCACCTTTACTTTTCCCCATCTAATGTCAGGTATCCATTATAGCTGGGTGGACTCAGAGGCACCCCAAAGATCCCAAAATTAAAAATCCTAGTCCTTATTAGGATTCAAACCCGTGACCCCGGTTCAGAAGCCAAGCTTTACTGCAATCTATTGACCTCTTTCGACCTTGTTGATGTAATCTCCCGACTCCTTTCGACCTTGTTGATGTAATCTCTCCACCTGTTTTGACCTTGTTGATGTAATCTCCCGACTCCTTTCGACCTTGTTGATGTAATCTCCCGACTCCTTTTGACCTTGCTGATGTAATCTCTTGACCTCTTTCGACCTATAGCAGGTACCAACTTGGTCGCACGAGATGTAGTGGGAATATAAAAGATTATGGTGCCAACCTATTAGCGGTTTACTTTTCCTAAAGGTTGTCTTTTGAATTCTCAATATCGCAAAGCAGCAAGAGTTTGAGAGTTAAGCTCTCCAAGATAAATTGCCTAAATCGGCTGACAAGCGCCCTCTGCCGAAAGATCACGAAATGAAAGATGAGTTATAGTGAAGGAGCAAACGAAAGAGGCTCTTTTGATCTTCAAAAGAAAAGAGAAGCAGTTTAACATATAAAACTATATATAAATAAATAAATTATGACCTTTATATAGCGCTACTTTCATGCTCAGAGCTCTTTGGTCCAATCTCATTTGTGGACATGTTGGGGAGGGGGTATCTAGGAGAAGGCTTTTCCGTGCTGCCTTCAGGCGCTCAGTAAACACAACTCTGCCCGAGTCGGGTGTCGAACCTCGAGTCCCAAGCCAAGCCAAGTTCAATCGCACTTAGCCTCTCGACCACGCTTCCCACTGAACAAAATCTCGCAAACAAAAATAAATGCCAAACTCTATGAAATAATGATCGGTTTAAGCCAAACAGAAACGAATAGATTCCTTATTGAGATCCCAAAAAAAAAACAACAAAAGTGCCTATCTATTGAAAGAACTATAGTGTGACAAGTCAAAAGCTTGCTGCCAGAGTCACTCATACTTATCACAACATTAATTATTATTATTCTTAATTTTTTTTTATTTTAGTTATTTCCCCGTCCTATCCCCACTTTCTTCACCCGCCCCACCTTTGCCTCTTCAGGCTAGACTTGGTCCACCACCTTGGCATCCTTCACTTATCTCCCCTTGATCGGGGAAAGGTAAACACAGTCTCTTGTCTTACCCACCGGATGTCTGACAGCCGCAGTTGACACCACCTTGGGTGGAATGCAACCAATCTTTCTCCCCCCCCCCCCCCCTTCCCACGTCTCTCTTTGATCAAAGAGATTACTCTGGTCAACACGCCTCGTGATTCTCCAAGGTGCGACTCTTGTCGGACTTCACCCACGTGTAAGACAATTCTTAGCCTAGGACATTTCCTGTTTCCGCCCACATTTTCCAGGCCTGTATATAAGGTAGATTAAATCAAGCCAGACCCTCTCATTTCTCTATCGCTGTCAATCGAGTCTGGACTATATTATTTATTCTTACTCATAGAGGAATACTTGGTGGTAAGCCGAACTTAATCACAAGTTCATTCTTAATTACTTTTGTGTATATTTCTCACTGGATATTATCATGTGTATTTTATTACTTCATTTATATTTAATTAGTGCATTGTGTATTTCTCACTGGCGTAAGTGGAAAACATAAACATGTCCTATGTATGTATTTAAGTATTGCATTAATCTATTAATGCTACGTTGCTCAATTGATCGTTGATGCAACCATGTATATATTTGTACATCTTATTTTATTTCCTTTTTCTCGGCTGACCGCCTTGATAATTTTACTAGCGCACTGATACTGCGTTTAGAAAAGCGATATGAATTATCTCCCCTTTACTCATTTTACTCTAACGAGAGTTGCATCCCTTGAATTGACACCCTCTCCATGCAAGCGCGCTCCATTGTTTTCGGCCGACGGTCGTATGTAAACAAACCGTCATGGTCGCTGACCACCGTCCATTTCTCCCCGCCACCTTTTTCTCTGTCCACTTGTGTTGATTATTTGAGATTATTATTTCGCCTTTTTATGTACATTTTTATATTGCTACTATCAGCCATCTATTTTCCGATTCCATATGTCATCATCTCCCCATTGTGCTCTAAAGCAATTTTACCAACCTGACAAATGCACCTCAGTCTAGGGCATCGATAAGATGCATGAGAGACATGTCCTAACTTGTCTTTATTTATCCGCAGCCTCCCTCGGGTGTCTGCCTTTGTGCTTAGTGCTATTCAGCACTGCACTTGCCTATTTACCTGCCTATTTATTTGGCATTGTCTGCCTAGTCAACTGCCTATTTGCTATTGAGTATCATCTGCTGCCTACGTGGATCTACTCAACTCTACTACTTGGCGCTATCGGATCTACTTGTCCGCCTATTCGACAGCCCACCTGTCAACTTATTAGGTGCGACGTCCCTATAGACCCAGATCTGTGCGAGACGTCATAGCTACGCCAAACCCTCCGCAACTCACTGGACTTATCCTGTTCACTACGCCGCCCACGGCAGATCCGCTCTGCCCGCAGTACACTTGTGCCCACGGTAGCCGGCCACCCGCCCTACTGTGCCCACTACAGATATTAGAACTTTGGATTGAGACTCCACAAGGACTATATCACCGGCGTCCCTCTACCCGCTAGAGCGCCACCTCCAGCTGCAGAACCTCAAGCCAGGACACAGCCACCTGCGACCCAAGCAGGACAACCAGCTAAGTTCAGAAGACAAAGTGACATACTCTCTTATTAAGTGCAAGAGTGATGATTAAATACATTATTAATTAGAGATAGATGCAAACCCTCCCCCTTTTTATTCTTCTATGTAAATATTTATGTTAATAAATATTCTTCATTTTAACTTTGTATCTCTCTTTCATTGCTTGTCTCTTTGCGTGCCTGCTCCCGATTTATATGCTGACGGGTTGGTGTATCATATCAAAAATAATCATCCCCTAGACATTAAACGCGCCAAACGCACGTCACTTTCTAGGTTACTTCTTATTTTTATTATTCCTACAATGATAAATTTGGTTGAGAGTTGCGTTAAATTTAGAACTCATAAAGATGTAGAGGATGAAGTTGAAGCTAATCTTTAGTTGACAGAGAATGAAAAAGAAGCCCCGTATCAATAAATAAAGTTTCCCTGAAGATTGAATGAACGTGTTTGAATAGTAAATGTACATGTTCATTGCCAGTGTGGGGAAAGAAACAAAACTGTTGACCACACAGACGGTCAGCAGCATCTTGATGACTTTGACATCCTTGACCTTCTGTGAAACACAGGGTGACAGCTGAGACAAGATGGTCTTGCGCCGAACAGTAATCTTGTATCCAATGACGATGGAGCAGCCGATGGAAATTGACAAGGTTGAGGTGCTTAACACATGAGACAGGCCCAAATACATGTACTGGTTAAATATGTCAAGGTTTTTTGAGTATAACTTACTGATCACTATCGTTGCAATGGTCTTGTTTGTGCTGGGGTCAACTATCCAAGATATTTCAACTAGAAATAGTGTTGGTGCTATGAGTACAACAACATAAATGTAGATAAACAGCAGCAACCACTTTACTCGAGATGTCGTAAAAATCATCGACATTTTCAATGGTAAACACACAGCAACAAGTCTCTCTACTGCTATTATAGTTGTATGCAATAAACTTATGCAGATGAAGAAGTCTGGTAATGAAGACAAATAAACATGGGTGAAGGACTGAATGCTGATGGCCAGCAGAGGCTCATACTGAGACACAATGCAATGCAGTCTTCTAAATGGCAAAAGTATGGAACAAAACAGGTCGCTGACTGACAAAGAAAACTGCAGAAGTGTGGTCGTATCGTGCAGGCCATATTTGGTCAAGACTAGGATGTTCATTCCGTTGGTCACTACGCCGGAAACGTTAAGGATATGAAACAGTCCGCAAGTGAAGACCAGGTCAAATATGCTGATCACAAAATCTTGAAACTCTTCGGGCGAAAAAGTGGACAACGGATATGAGGAATTAAAATCTTTTGGCGTCATTACAACTTAAAGGTACAAGTTATTAGTTGACAGAATGTACATCAACAATATTCAAACTATATTTAAACTGAACATGTGAACAGCAATAAATGTTCAGTGTGAACCTGAACAAAACTAATCGGATTATTTATCGTTAAAACTTTGATCCTATGTTTTTATTTATAAATAAGTATCCATTCTTAATATACACTTTTTCTATAACTAAAAATAAAATCTTATTTATTGCCTTCATGTTGAGCTAAAGTAACCAAAAAGACAAGTGATGCATGCGTAATGTTCGTTTGATTAGCTAGTTAAATAAGATAATGGAACACTTTTTTTTTAGATATGTAATTATGATTTGTGTAAGATTGAGTTTAATAACGTGAATGTACTACAATAAATAAAAGTTAATTGAAGGTCTACCCTAAACAATCAGGAGTCATCCACAACAAAGGTCGATAAGAGCCATCCATACAACAAGCCACATTCGATAAAAAGCCTCAAAATAGAGTATGAAGATGGTAGTTGTGTCTAATGATGTAGGTAAATTGTATACTTTCACTTGATACACTTGCATTCAAAAGTAATTGTACGTTATGCTATGTAATCTGCATCCAGTGAATCTCAGTTACGAAAAATAGGCCTACTTAAATTTAAAGAGTTCTGTCGGAAAACATTGATTTTAAAAGTTCAGGCTGTGTATTATTATATGATCAATACTTCAATAATTGCTTCAAAATGCTATATAGTTCCATTCTTATAACTTTTATTTAGTATTGTTACGTATTTCTGAATCTTCTGGCTAAATGTATTAGTAGGCACACAAATAAAAACACTGCAAAGAACTTGACGACTCAGCTTTCAGCTTCATATAACTTTATTGACTATTAACTCTAACAATTCGTCAATTTAACATGTAGCGTAGAACACTGTACAATATCTGTCAGTTTACAGTTAGCTATACTTCGTTAAAATTCATCTTTTCACTTCGTTGCAATTCATTTCTTCTCAACTTGCATCGAGCCGTATCCTACAGAACAGACGACCGACACACTTCCCAGTGTCGCTCCAGGTCTCCCAAAGATGAACCAAGTCGTACTCAAGTCTACCGAATCAGAGCCGTACACGTCTTACATCGACTGTAACGGCTCAAGTCCACTGTAGTTCGCTGTATAGACTTTAACGACAGTAGTCCACTCCAATTGCGACCTACTTATTTTTCCCTATCTCATTCAAACAAAACCGTAGACCGCCGGCGGTTTCACTAAGTTTTCTTATCGAACATAATGATGTGTAATATCGTTTCGACTGCTACTCTCTTGGTTAGATCTAAAACAGGACGTTTTTCATGTAGTAACCTTTTCCACAGTCTGCCAAGCCGTTCCAGAATGTTTTTTTTCTAGACTCTAGACACAACAGAGTCTGTTTCAGGCGCATCCATAGAAAAAGAGAAAGTCACTTAGATCATTACTCTCACCTTTCACCAACAGTATCCATCTAGCTCTGAGGAAAATATACTAGTATTCAATGTTCTTGTTTTATCGAACAGACTTTTGACCTTAATCATCTGTTTTTTAACATTTCTTTCATTTTTTTTCATTCGTTTAATAAATTTTCTATTCAGTCATGACAATGATAAATTTATTTATAAACTAGCAAAATATTTTTAGGAAAATTACTTTAAAAGTACAAGGCTTATATAAGGAAAAGAACCGCATAATTACTGCCATATATCTCAATACTGCAAAAAATCAAATTAATTATTATTCCACAATACATTCTCTTATAGCTTGATTGGGAATGAATAATTGTGCAATGTTTAATTTTAATAGTTGGAACTGGAAGAAATAAAGTGTACAAGATTGTCGTGTCATTGTTTGTATGAAATTACTGAATTAATATTAAGTATTACAAACGTATTAATGTATCTAGGTATGATATGTGTTTGTTATATTATAGCTATGTAAGAGATTATATTATTTTAGGTCTAAGTTCAGCCCGACAGTCACACCAGACACACCCGATAATACATAAACTAATAAACGAGGTGTATGATTTAAATTAAAATATAAAATTTAATCTAATGATATATTTACAATGAAAACGATATAGGATAAAATAATAATAATAAAGAAAATCCAATTGCATGTATATATATCCAATATGATGTGAAAATTTAGTACTTGTAATAGTATTACAATAAATAAACAAACATATTCACCTTAAATTATAAGGTTCAGTAATATTCCCTTCATCAATATTTCACAACAACAACTTCATGACAAGTCCATACATCTCCTATCCAAGAGACTGTCATCCACAATAAACAAGAAAAACTTCATAGTAACACCAAAGCTCACAATTTCGTACTGTATCACCAGGTCTGGACACAGCAATCCGCAGTCTGGAATCTGGAACCTCAGACTTGTAAAACAAACTTGAAACATCAGACTAATGAGATGGAGACCTCAGTCCTGTAGTCTAAAGCTGAGATCCCAATACTGAGACTGACACTGAGACTTAAAACTGAGACACTATAAACAGATAAAGAACAGATTCTTCTAATCCTCTAATCTAATTATACAAAATACGATCGACTCCAAAAAGTAATAACTATACACTATGAAATAAAACTCACCCTAAACAAGGATCAAGAGAATCCTTTAAGAATATCTACCAAGGACAACGATAAGGCTATCCAATATCAGATCCAAGGAGAAATTCAATAGCTAAACTTAAAATACACTGCTTCAGTCTGAGAATATGGCGTGAATGCACCAGACGAAAGTCTTCAATTTACGTCATAAAATGTAATGGCGAAGCAACAAGGGGAGAGCAGCTACTACACAAAATTAAACTAACTCCAATTGCGTCATCAAGAGTTGATGAAAGCGGCGCTATTAAATAGTGGAATAACTCCACTATACAACTACATAGATAACTGCGACAAAGATTTCTCCCGACTGACAAAGTGAGTAGATCTAAGCTTTGTAGGAAACAACAACTGTGGGCGTGTTACTAGATATAGACCTTTTAAGATAATCTAAGACATATTGTGTCACTATCTACATCTAATTATGCAAATTAGGTGAAACGTTACATATAAAAAATCATTAATGCTGAGGTGTCAAAATTTAACATATTACCATACGATAGACAGTATATTTATGTTGTGATGGATGCCTGTCTGTCTTGTAGTTAACTGTTAATGCCTGTCAGAATATAACAGATTACTCTGCAAATGTATGAGTTTCTTGTTCGGGTGTATTCCAGTGTAGTTAAGTAACAACACAGACGGACAGCATCAGTTTAACAGTGAATGGACGAGTCTGAAATCCGTTGAACAGTTTAACAAATGTTTAATCCATGCAAAGGCCACAGTCTATGTGTCTGTTGATAAAATACGTCCTAACCCTATAGAATCTTAGTACCAACTGATTTTCTGTCTCTAATGAGCACCCAACCTAACTAATCAAAAGCGTCACAAGTCACTTTCTAAATCCGTCCACTATGGTGCGTCTCTACATAAATAAAATATAAACTAATATATATATACATTTTTTGTATTCAAAATATCCACCTGAATTGTACAAGTAACTAAATGAAATTACGTTACTTTTTTTAGCGGCCCCCGTGAAGAGAAAAGCCGCTATTAGGTTTGTGAAAAAATGTCAGTCTGTCCATCTTTCTGTCTGTCCGTCTGTCACCCTCAGATCTAAAAAAAAAATAGAAGAAAAATGAAAAATATTATTTCCCCATGCGATGAGGCTTGCAAAGTATAGGTGCAACGGCTACTTTTGGTTTTATAAATGCAAACCGTTTAGTTTATAAATTAATTATGCAAACAATTTTTTTCATAAAAAATAAACCAATTCTAAAACAATACATCAATGTAAGGGAAATAATGTTAGAAATATGTTTACAAAAAATAGACATTTTTGTGTATTTTCAGTAACACTAAGTCAAATATATTTATAAAATGTTCAAGAGATGTTCAGAACTAATATAAATATTTGTTAACTGTGTTTTTTTCTGGTCAACTAGTTGCAAAAATTAAAAGAAAACATTTATTGTTGTTGATAAAGGCTGAATTTTATAGACATAAACAAAGATCTAGACTAGAATTAGATCTAGTCTAGGTCTATATTTTAAATAAACCATTTGATTTGATTGTCATTGTAAATTAGCTTTCACTTTAGACTTAACTTAGGCATTGTAAACCTTTAACTTGATTTAGACTTGACCTTTACAAACTAAAGTCATCAACAGTTATCATGAAATTGCTCTGGCTATTTATCCTAATAATTACTAAATACACACTAGCTGAACACAGAACTAGATCTACCTCAGTCAACACGCAACTTAAAAAGGAAACAACAGTCATAATCAATCATCACACTTTAGATCAATGCAACTTCAAAAATAAAATAATCTAACATACACATCCATAACATTAAAGAAGATTGCCCATCGCAAATGGAAGTTCTCAATCAGAAACAGCAGAAATAAATACCTATCACTGTTAAAATTAATAGCAGTAGATGTAGAATCAAATCTAGGGCCTAGATCTAAAGATAGATGCAACATCTGCAAAAAAGTATGCACCATAAAACAGAAAGCCATTCAATGTGACACCTGCGATGAATGGTACCATTCATCATGTCTCCATATGAATACACCTGTGTATTATGCCTTAGGCAACAAAGACGCATCATGGCACTGTGTACCGTGTGGGTTACCTCAGTTTACATCAGGACTGTTTGATTTCTTTGATGCCGACACTTCTAACCCATACAACATCCTAAACACCATCCCAAATCAAACTCACCGACCAGTAGGCAGATCCACTCCTGTTAAACCTAAATCTACTAAAATTAATACAACAGCCTCACTAAACAAACCTACTAAAAAAGTAATACCAAAATACCTTAAAACCTTAGTAAAAAATTTTCAAAGCATTAGGAACAAAACAGCAGACTTAGAAATTTTTATTAGAATGTGAGAAACAAGACATAATTGCAGGAACAGAAACTTGGCTACATCCTGAAATTTATAATGCAGAATTTTTCAATAGCAATTATAAAATTTTTAGGAAAGATAGGGCTGATAATCATGGAGGAGTTCTTTTAGCAATAAAAACTCTTTTATAGCAGAAGAAATACCTTACCTAACTTAAAAAATATACAATCAACATTTTGTAAGATTAATACCACCACAACATCCCTAATAATAGGAAGTATTTACAGACCACCGAATTCTAGTTTAGAATACATGCAAGAACTATGTAATCAATTTACTACACTTAAAGAGACAAATAAAAATGCATTTTTTTGGATAATGGGTGATTTCAATATACTTTATATAAATTGGAAAACACTTACCATTGATAAACACCAAAACCTTAAGGACATAAATGAGCTTTTTTTTAGAAACTTTACACAACCTAGGTTTAGATCAAATCATTAAAAAGCCAACTAGATTAAACAACACATTAGATCTCTTCTTAACCAACAGACCTGGATTAGTAGTTGATTATGATATTATCCCTGGTCTATCAGACCATGAGATCATAAAAATACACAGTCAGATAAGAGCAGTAGCCAATACATAATCCAAAAGAAGAATCCAACTCTGGAATAAATGTAACCTGACACAACTACACCAAGCTGCATTAAACTTTCAACAAACATTCTTATTAATTAGAAAAATACATTAATCAACCAGTCGATGACCTCTGGAATTTGATTAAAAACCATCTTAAAAGCATTATAGAAAATCATATACCAATTAAATACACACTAAACAAAATAAATAAATGCTGGTTTAATAATAGACTAAAGAAGCTTTGTAAACAGAAGGAAAACCTATATAGAAATTTAAAAAAAACTAAGGCAGAAAGAGTATACAAAAAGTATATAAAAATTAATCACCTAACCCAAAAAATAAGCATGGTTATGGTCATACATTAAATGGAAACAACAGGCATAGCACCATTTAAAGATGAACATAACATAATACATAATAATAATGAAACTAAAGCAAACATCCTAAACAAATACTTTGCATCAGCATTCTCAGCCACAGGAGACAAAGACATATTACTTAATTTGAACCTAGTAGACAACATAGAAGATATAGTAGTACAAGGAAATGGAATCCAAAAACTATTAGCCAACACCAAACCATATAGAGCTTCTAGACCTGATGGTATTCCAGCTACTCAAAGAACTAAGCAATGAGCTAGCCACAGTGTTCAAAATACTTTTTCAGGCATCTTTTAACCAGGGCAGAGTACCAAAGGACTGGAAAGAAGCTAATGTCATCCCCCCCCCCGCCCCCTATTTAAAAAGGAGAAAAATCTGACCCAGGAAACTACAGACCAGTATCACTTACCAGCATCACATGTAAAATCCTAAAACACATAATATGTAGCAACATCATAAACCACTTAGACAAACATAATGTCCTCACCCCATATGAACATGGCTTTAGGAAATATAGATCATGTGAAACACAACTAATAGAACTAATTGATGATTTTTCTAAAAGTTTTTCAATAGGTTTAGATATTAGTAAACAAAAAGATGCTATCTTATTAGATTTTTCCAAAGGCTTTTGACAAAGTTCACCACCATAGTTCGTTTAAAAAATTAAAATATTTCGGCATTAATGGTCCATTGCATCAGTGGGTTTAAGATTTTATGATAGGGATAGAACAAACTGTAATAATAAATGGCTCTAAATCAACAACGATAACAGTAAACTCAGGTGTACCCCAAGGAACAGTCTTAGGTTCACTACTATTTTTAATTTACATAAATGATTTACCAAATTGCATTACTTCAGGAACAAAAGTCAGATTATTTGCGGATGATTGCATAATATATAGAACAATAAAAACAACACAGGACACAGATATTTTACAAAGAGAATTAGATGAATTATAGAAATGGGAATCAAATTGGAGCATGTCCTTCCACCCAGAAAAATGTCAGTTGTTAAGAGTAACAAAAAAACTAAAACAAATTAATTCCACTTATCTTATTCATGGCAAACCAGTAACACAGACTAAAAACGCTAAATACCTAGGTGTTATAATAAATGAAAAACTGTCATGGAATCCACATATTGATGAAACTATAAAAAATCAAAGCATTAGGATTTATTAAAAGAAATTTCTATAAATCAAATAAGAACATAAAACTAAAATGTTATTTAACCTTGGTTAGGCCAATAATAGAATATGCATCCTCTGTTTGGGACCCCTCAACTCAAGAAAACATTAAAAAACTGGAACAGACACAAAATAGAGCAGTGAGATTCATAACAAATGAATATTCACATTTGACTACAGTAACACCTATAGTAAAATCACTAAATTTAGAAAGCTGTCAGGACAGAAGACTCAAAAGTAAAGTAGCAATTGTACATAAAACACTGAACCATAATCTTTAAATACAAAAACAAAATTTAATAAAATACTCTGTAAGACAGAGAGATAAAAGCACATCCTTCGTCCCATATGCTGGACAAATGTGTACAAATACTCTTTCTTCCCTAGTGCTATTAGAGCATGGAATGGGTTGCTTGAGCTAGCCAGGAAAACCAGTGACTTGGCAGAATTTAAGTCATTGGTTATTATGTATGACTAAATGCATGACGCGTAGGACGTAATCATCTTCTTTTTTGAAGTAACGTCTGTATTATATAAGTTAAGAATGCACTTTGTATGTAAATATCAAGCACGTTTTTTTAAATGGACTATTTTTTTCGTGCAGTAGCGTGACAGAATTTTTGTTACCGGTATTGACGAGAGAGAGGGTTATACTAGACTTGACAGGCCGGAAGTATGTATTTTTATTTGTTATTTGTATGTAATTTTATGTAGGATGTGTATGTATATTTATGTAGGATTCGTATGTATGTTTAAGTGAGATGCGTATGTATATTTATGTGTGATTTGTATCTATTTTTATGTGAGATATGTATGTATTTTTATGTGGGATATGTATGTATATTTATGTGGGATTTGTATGTATTTTTATGTGAGATTTGTTTGTATTTTATGTGGGATGTGTATGTTTTTATGTTGTATGTCGATATAATAATAATAAAATACTCAGAAAGACACAAAGATAAAAGCACATTCCTCGTTCCATATGCTAGGACAAATCTGTACAAATGCTCCTTTTTTCCTAGTGCTATTAGAGCATGGAATGGTTTGACTGAGCCAGCCAGGAAAACAAGTGACTTGGCGGAATTTAAGTCATTGGTTAACATACATGATTAGATGCATGAGGCTTAGGACGTAATCTACTTTTTTTTAGACGTAGCGTCTGTATTATATAAGATAAGATAAGATAAGCGGGCAAATCTATTTCTACGCTACAGATACTAGAATTAATGGGTCAAAATTATGTTAAGGGGGGGCGGCGTAAACTTGAGGGGCAAGGAGGCTCAACCAAACTATTACGCGAGCGTTCGATGAGGAGGATGCAGTAACAATAAAACATATTTCCGGCTAAAAATTATTATAGAGAGTTTTAGATATTTCGATTAAGAGCTGAAAAGCAGAAGACTAGTCAGAGAGTGTAAATACGACTATTTATTAAGGTGGAGAGTTAGGGGAGAGGGAGAGAAGAATGATACATTTAACGGGTTTGGCCCTATCCAAAATAATCTAGACTTCAACGGCCAAAAGGAATGTATGGGAGATCCTATACGTGTGATCCTTTTTATTATTGTTATAATTAAGACAAAAGGAAGGGTCGTGGCTATATAAAAAAATAAAATATCCGAAATGGGAAAAAAAATCAACGGTGGGTTGTGTTGTATATATATATATATACTGTCTTATGAAATGGCAATATGCTTTACATTTCAATAATGATTAGTAAGGCTATATAGAAAACATTATAAAAAAGACAAGAGATTAATACTTCAAATTTGTTGTTGGGTTTTACCGCAAATAGTTGTGGCAAATAATCGATGTTATTTTGTGTCTATAAAATGTCAATATTCTTGAGCTATTCAGAGATCTGTAGTCTTTACTTTTTTATTTTCTTAACTCCGCAACGGTAAATTTGGTCAAGAGTTGATGCAAATTTGGAACTCAAGGAAATGTAGATGATAAAATTGATGTAGCGTTTATTTGACAGAAAGCTGAAATGGATTTTTGTAAGAGATAATACATTTTACTTACAGATTGAATACGCGTGTTGTTATAGACAAGAAACAGGTTGAGAGCCATTACAGGTAAGGAAACGCACACTGTCAGCATCATCTTGATAGCTTTCTTTTTCTTAACAGCTGGACATCTTGGTCAAACTGGTTTTGCGCCTCACGGTCATCTTGTATCCAATGACGATGGAGCAGACAACGGTATTTACAAAAGGTAATGTGCTTAGCAGGTTGAGCAGTACCAAATACAAGTATTGAGTAGTACCAAATACAAGTATTGAGTAATGCTATCGAAATTCTTTTTGAAAAACAAAGTTGGCTTCAAACCTCCGATGGTCTTGTTTGTGCTGGGGTCAAAAGTCCAAGACATTTCATACAAAAACCGTGACGGCATTAACAATACAACTACATAGAAATAAACAAAAACCAGCAACAACTTCACGCGATAAGGCGTAAAAACCTAGGACATCTTTAATGGGAAACATACAGCAACAAGTCTCTCCACTGCTATGATAGTCGTATGAAGATTGCTTATGGCGACAAAGTAGCTTGGAAATGTATCAATGTAAACACGAAAGAAGGATTCAACGCTCATTGCCAATAACGGATCAAACTGAGCCACTATACTTTGCAGTCTTTGAATAAGCTGGAGAATAGAAAAAAACAGGTAGCTCACAGACAGAGGAAACAACAGGAATGAGGTCGTCTCATGCAGGCCGTACTTGGACAAGACCAGGATGTTCAAGATGTTGGTCAGTAAGCCGCAAACACTAAGCAAAGGCGGCAAGCCACACAGGATGACCAAGTCTATTATGTTGATCACAACATCTTGAGGTTCTTGAAAAAAAAATGTGGGCAGCGGGTAAGAGGAATTCAAATATATTTGTGCCATTGAAACCTAAATGTGAATCACAGAGTCGTATTATGGAAACTCATATTTCACCATGTGCTGTGGCTTGCAACGTTCACTAATTGTTTTCTAAATGCAAACATTTTTGCTTTAAAATTTATTATGCAAATTTTTATCCCTTTTTGTTTTTTTATGCGATTTTTTTTCATAAAAATACACAACTTCTAAAACATCACATAAATGTTGACAAGAAGTATTATTTTTCTTTTTTTTTTTTATAGTCAAATACATTTATAAAAAGTACGAGATGTGTTCACAACAAATGTATTATTAGTTAACTGTGTTTTTTTCTGGTCAACTAGTTGCTGAAATAAAAAAGAAAACATTTTTTGTTTGTATATAAAGCTTAGAATGCAATTAGTATGTAAATGTCACTCACATGAAAAAAAATCGATTTTTTATGCAGCGACTTTCGTGCAGTAGCGTGACGGCCGCGGCCACGTGTTGCTAAATTATTCCCCTTATAAATTTTAAATGATCAGATTTTATTTCTTTTGTGCTCCTGTTAGGGTAAAAGCAGCTAACTTCTTTTTAGCGTTTTGTCTGTTGGTGTGTCTGTCCGGCACGTTTAGATTGCTAAAAAAAAAGAATAAAAGGCTACTGAAAAGTTTTTTCCGGATTTATTTTGTGAAAAGCAAAATAATGCGACGAATGTTCGATATTGCTCGTCTAACTTATATTGCATATAATCTTCTCAGTTCAACGTTGAAAAACCTTACGTAATAATATGTTTTTTTTCTGGATTTTAAAAATAAATAGCATAAACAAAATATAAATGAAAATCCATATACCTAGAATTTAGTTCTGTATATTTTTTTTTAAATATATTTTTAAATGATTCTTTAAACTCGCATATCTGTTCTATATTACTCTTAATAGTCTTGGAGAAAACGTTGCAATTATTTAATTATCGATATCAAATTCGTCCGGACTTTCCACTTAAAACAAATTTATGTCAAATGACTTGTTCTACATAAACATCACCAATAGGTTGTTCAGTATCTTTAAAGGAAGAAAGTCATTTACTACAATCAATTGTTGACTTTTTACATTTAATTTTCTTGATGAAATATCACAAAAGACCTTTTATGGGTATAAGAATGTATATAGTATCTATATATAATAAGGCTTGTCTATGAGTGTGACAATTAATGAGGAGTGCAGTATTTCCCCCTAGCTAGAAAGCCCCAGCTGTGACCTACATATTTTGTCACATCCGAGGCAAGCATAACCATTGCTCACGGTGGTCAATTAAGATTTTGTTTTCTCGTCTGCATCTGCCCTCGGCAGCGGATTTTTTTGCTCTCAAATGCGTATCCTGCGGCCTTTGTGAGTAACCTCAAGCTTTGTTCTGAAGCCGCAAGCAACCAAGTACTCTCTTCAGCTTTGTTCTGAAGCCGCAAACAACCAGGTGCTCTCTTCAGCTTTGTTCTGAAGCCGCAAGCAACCTGGTGCTCTCTTCAGCTTTGTTCTGAAGCCGCAAACAACCAGGTGCTCTCTTCAGCTTTGTTCTAAAGCCGCAAACAACCAGGTGCTCTCTTTAGCTTTGTTCTAAAGCCGCAAGCAACCAGGTGCTCTCTACAGTTTTGTTCTAAAGCCGCAAGCAACCAGGTGCTCTCTTCAGCTTTGTTCTAAAGCCGCAAGCAACCAGGTGCTTTCTTCAGCTTTGTTCTAAAGCCGCAAGCAACCAGGTGCTCTCTTCAGCTTTGTTCTAAAGCCGCAAGCAACCAGGTGCTTTCTTCAGCTTTGTTCTAAAGCCACAAGCAACCAGGTGCTCTCTACAGTTTTGTTCTAAAGCCGCAAGCAACCAGGTGCTCTCTTCAGCTTTGTTCTGAAGCCGCAAGCAACCAGGTGCTCTCTTCAGCTTTGTTCTGAAGCCGCAAGCAACCAGTGCTCTCTTCAGCTTTGTTCTGAAGCCGCATGCAACCATTTCCTCTCTTCAGCTTAGTTCTGAAGCCGCAAGCAACCAGGTGCTTTCTTCAGCTTAGTTCTGAAGCCGCAAGCAACCAGGTGCTCTCTTCTATGTCCCTCAAGGCAAGTTGGCGCTTAAGCTGGTCTTAAAGTGTTTCTTTGGGGCACCACAGTTACGCCGTTCACCTTTTAGCTCACCAAAAAAAAGACTGCTTTTGATATACGTTCGTTCTCAAACGGAATATGTGCCCTGCCCAGCGTAACTGTCGTACCATAAGAAGTCCCTCTATAGTGTCCATACCAGCGTTCGCAGGGACATCGCTGTTTGTAGTGCGGTCTTGCCACCGTATGTCTATGATGGCGCGCAAGCATCTTTGGTGAAAGCGTTCAAGTAGTCTTTGATGCTTTCTGTACAATATCCATGTCTCAGATCCATGTAAAAGGGTTAAGAGAATTTAATTTTGTAGGCAGGCAAAGCGATATTTCCCGCCAAACTCTCGCCTGGAGGCGTCCAAAAGCTCTACTGACCCTTGAAAACGAGGCGTCATTTGATACTATGCGCAAAGGTTATAAGAAGTCGTGCGCAATGCAACGTAACATTCGTCAATATCGACAACCCTCGTCAACATCGACAACAATCGTCAACATCTCATGTTGAAAAATAAAGTGACATAGTTGACATGTATTTTTTCTTTGACGTCATTCGAAATGGTTTTATTAAATGAATAGCTATTAGAACTCGATGCGTCAATGTCTAGCTACCCTCGCAAACTCTCTCATCTTAAAATGACATTTTGTTAGTCTAACCAGGCCGTATTACGTAGTAGAAAGTTATTTTCTTTTTTGGCGTTATTCTGAATGATTTAGGCATATGAAACGCTTTAAAAATACGTGCGCTATAGTCTATTTACCTATATGTTATCTCGAGTTTAAAAAAAAAAATTTTTTAGTCTAAATAGGCGTGTGACAGTTGAAACATATTTCTTTTGACGTCATTTAAAAGGATTTTATTAAATAAAATTCCACAAGAACACGTTCGCTAATGTCTATTAGCCATAGTCCACTTTCTCGTATTAAAAAAATACATTTTTAGTCTAACTAAGTCGTGTGACGTAGTGAAAATGGGTTAGTTTTTCTTTTCCATTGACGCTATTCAATATTTCTTTTGCATCGCAAGTCGAAGGCCGACTATTGAAAACTTACAAATCAGAACATATATTGAGTTAGATTTTTTTGAAATGTTTGATGACGTCTATTTCTAAAGTTATTAAACAATTAAGCTGAAACTCAATTAGTGAACCAAAAGGAAAAACTGCTACCATTATTGACATCGCCATATAATTATAAGAAAATCTGAAATGAAAAAACAACGAAAATGTGGGAACTTAGGCTTAGATTTAACGTTTATTGAAGTTATTCATTGCCTGTCAGAGGGCGGACCTGCCATATAACCATGAAATTCCTCAGATGACACGGACAAAGGAATTACAAAGAATTTAGTTACTCTTTAGTGAAACTTGACCCAGGCATTTCCAGAGAATAAATACACGTTCGTTTCTAACATAATAATACTACTAATCATAAAAATTACAGTTATATATTTCAGCCTCGTTATGGCAAAGAAGTTAAAAGTGAAAATATACTAAATGTAATTATATATATATACAAACAAGAAAAAGTTTTAATGAATCAATTTGCCTCATCTAACATAAGCGCATTATCTTATTGTAGATTGATTAATTATAAAACTATAGGAGAAAAATAATTAAATTTGCCAAAGTATGATTAGTTATTGTATTTCAAGTGCTATATAAATTGTTTATTAATAATGCGCAGCGACGTATAGGTATATTTTACCTGGTGAATTATTTACAATATGTTCAGGCGTCAAGAGTTATTTTTCCGTACCAAAACCAAGAAAATGGTTATAACACAGCTTCTCTGCGCCTTACTTGCCCACACTGAACTTGAAATATAGCTCGCGGTCAACGAAACTGCGTACGTTGTCGCCTCTTTTGGTTTAACTAAAAACCTCGGTAAAATCCAGGCATGAGTCCAACAGTCACGCTTGGCAGGGCACGTATCCCGTATGGGGGACGAACATACGCCAAAGGCAATCTTTTCTAGTGAGCTTAAAGGTGGTCGGCGTAACAGAGATGCCCTACGGAAACACTTCTTTAGAAAACTAATGCAATATTTTTAAGTCTCTTTGGAAAAAAATGTGCCATTTTACTTTTTTAAAAAGTGCATGTTTAACCCCATAATGTAGAGATTTTGAGCCACTTGATTTTCGTACTAAAGACTTAATATACTGCAATATCAATGTCTAAAGGTAACCATTTGAGACGTTACACTGCGAAGACTTTCTTCCAGGCCAATAATAGCCCAATACTTTTAGGCAATCCTAATGACACGACGTGATATGCGATTTACTAGACTGTATCTTTTCTTATAAGAAGTTACTTAATAAAAAAAGACGATGATTTCGTCCTTCTCGTGTTCTGAATTGGGACTTTCTTTTCTAATCACCATATACATTGACATTTAGAGCTAAAAGAACACTATAGCAGCTTTTCAAATAGGGAGTCTTTACCCGATACAAAATAAGTAAATATATTTCCTTAACAAATTGTTTAGGATCGGTCACCTGTTACTGTAAGAATTGTTTTCGTATCTCTGACTTAGTTTAAAAGCATTATTACAGATAAAAAAGAGTACTGCTCTGTCAAGATGGACCATTCTGTAGAGCTGTTAGCTTCCACTCATTTCAAGTTCTATTTAAATTTCTTGAAATAATGCGCATTGATTCACATCGACACTTGTACCTCTAGTATAAGGTAATAACTAAACAATTTCCATAAAACTGAGCTTTTATTTTGGACTTAACTCTTTCTCTCCTAATTGACAATGCCAACGCTGATCTTGCCCCCATCAAACTAAATGGATTTTTGAATTTATAAACTTTAACTTGGGTTGTTGAAAAAAAAGAGCATGCTTTCTCCTAAAATTCAAAACCAATTAAAACGTTTTCTGATAACAAAAATGTAATTGAAGGTTAATCATAACCGGATAGTAAAATACAAATGAGCAAAATGAATAATACTATCAAAACGAGGAAAATAATTACGGAAAGAAAAAGTTAATAATTGTATTTTTTTTAAAAGCAAAGTTCTCTTTTCAGACCTTGCAATCTGTAGGTCAGATGATGTTAAAATCATTTTTTTGGCCAACGGTTAACGAGCAGGGTGTCATGTGGCTAGCACAACAACTTTACTTTCCCCAATTTAAGTCAGAAACCCATTAGAGCTTGGTGAACGCCCTGAAAATATCGAAATTCAAACTCCTGTCTTCACCTAGATTTAAACCCAGGACCCCAGGTTCGGAATCCAAGCCCTTAACCACTCGGCCACTGCTTCTGTATTTCGAATTTAAAATAGTTAATGAAGCGTTTTTTGTTTAAAATAAAATACAAGCAAGACTTTTCTTTATATGCTTTTCCTCTCAGGATACCCCAGTAGGATTACGTTTAATTGTTGTTTTTATCTTTTGTACGATAAGACTTGCAATGACACTTTACAGTACGTAAAATGCCTTGCAATCAGCGACCCACAGTTCAGGTTGACAGAAAAAAAATACAATTTGATTAATCTTTCTGTGCTGTACCAGAAAATTACTGTTATTTCTTTTAAATAGTTATGTGGGATGAAATGTTAAATTTCATGAAAAGTTGATATCTTTAATTCACACTAACACATAAATCATACAATTTTGCCATTTCAAACTAGATCTTTCTCTCTAAATTTCAAGTTAGCCTCCCTAAGATTGACATTATTATTATACATTAAAACAAATGAAATACCTTTTCTTTTTGTGGGGATACGAAAGTTGTGTGTTTAGTTAAGAGCAGACAACTAATAAATAGTTACTAGCTTAAAAAAAAGCAATTAGACAAATAATAGCTAGGTAAAACTTTATGACTAGCTAAACAAAATGAACGTACATTAACATCAGAAGATTCGGTATTTTCAATTACAATAATCATGTAAATTAAGGTAAAGCAAAGAATAAAGAAGTAAAGTCTCTTAAGCGCTAAATAAGAATTGAAAAGCTTTTTCTTGTACGTAAAGAGAAAAGCTTATTTTAGTTTAAAATTAACAGCACATTTTTTAATTCATTTTCATCATAAGTAGTAATTGTTTTATTTTTTTTATAGATTTATGTTTTACTAGAAAAAGATTCAAGCTGATTGAAGTATGGGCGGTGGGAGACATAACGTGTAGAAAGTTTGTACCAGAGAGACAGACTTGATATATACTTTGAAAAAAAAATTATTATTAAAACCAACAAAGACAAATAGACCACATTGAATTTACTTTCATTTTTTTTCTTTAATAAATTCTACCAATTTTAAAAGTTACTAAGTTCATTTTTTATAAATAGAAATAACAAGAAAAAAATAAAATGTCACCAAATATTCCTCATGTTTGATAACAACACTATATATATCCTTTACACATTAAATAGAATGTAACAAGGGGACAGTTATTATTATTATTAATATTATTATTATGTGAAAAAAGAAGTAATATTCATTCTCTGGCACTGCCAGGGTCGAACTTCATTAGAGAAAAACAAATAATTTTAGTCCCTTTAAAAGTGTTCACTAAATCTGGTTATTGGGCAGGCAGCAGTACCGCCCTCTGACAGGCAACGAGAATCTTCTTAGGGATGTTAAGGGTCATGAAGGTGTCTGTGATGTCAGTTTTCATTATCACCTCAGTTGATATAACAACAGGATATATTGCTATTTTTGACAACTTTCATAACCACTTAATCTCCAAGCTTAGGTTTTCATATTGTCTTTGTATTTCCATATCGGTTTTTCATATAATTTGGGATAGTGGTTCGGCGATTTCAATGATTTTAGCAGTTTTTTCGCTTATTATTATAATTATTATTATTTTATTTTTGGATGTTTCCTAAAGGGTAAAACAAGAATTACTCACATAATCACTCAGCTAATTATAGACATTTTAATTTCTTTGATAATGAAAATCAAGATTTCCATTTCTCCTGTACTGCACTTGAGGAAGTAGTTTTTAATTTCAAATTAACTTTCACGCTGACACGCTAATTTAAAAAAAAAATTATTACATTGTTCAAATTACAAAAGCGAACTAAATTGGGTTTCTACTTTCGTAAGTTCGGCAAAGAGAGAATATCATCTCACCCCATGGCGTGTCGTATGCGAATATAAAAGATTTTATTATCTATTACATTCTTGTTTTGAAATAAGTTTAGATTTTATGCATTCATATGCATACGTAATTAGCTTAAAAAGAAAAATGAGTCATGACTTATTAAAATCCTAACAATAGCAAGACATATATTTTTACGCACTATACAGAAATGTGTGAAATTATATTTTCAATACCTTATTTTAATGAAATATGAACACAAGGTAAACAGATTTACAGACATAATAAAACAAACACAATATTGGTCAATACATGAGATTTACTGTGGGCAAAAGATTCACGTTTTACATCTTTATCTCCGTAATTATTTTTCATGTTCTGGCAGAATTTTTTTTTTTTTTTTTTTTGCATTCGTACATTCTATCTTGTTATGATTTAACTTTAAAAACTGTTTATATTTGTAATACGAAAATGGTACTGTTGGTTTAGAATTATAGAAGAATGCACGCTTTTCATAACACAAAAACACGCTTAAAAATAATTACTTAGTAGGTCAGAATGCACTCGTTAATTAAAAGCGAAAGAGTTTCAATAATTAGTAGGTAAGAATGCATACTAAATGTCACATATCTAGTTAGTATAGTGTCAAATAACGCTTCACTTTCAAGGGAAGTTGATAACCGTCTGGCCAGCGCCAGAGCACTTTTGGATACCTTCAGGCGAGAGTCCGGAAGAACAAATCGCTCCGCCTGCCTAAAAAAAATCAATGTCTACCAGGCGGTGGTTCTCTCAACTCTTCTATGTGGCTCTGAGACATGAACACTATACAGGAAACAACTAAGACTTCTTGAGCGCTTCCACCAAAAATGCTTGCGCTCCATCATTGACATACGGTGGCAAGACCGCACTACAAACAGCGATGTTCTTGCAAACGCTGGTATGGGCAGTATAGAGGGACTTGATATGGTCCGACAGCTACGCTGGGTAGGGCACGTATCCCATATAGGAGACGAACGTATGCCAAAGGCAGTCTTTTTGGTGAGCTAAAAGGTGGTCGACGTAACAGAGGCCCCCCACGGAAACGCTTTTAAGACCAGCTTAGGAGTCAACTTTCCTTGGCTGACATAGAAGAGAGCACCTGTTTGCATGTGGCCTCGGAACAAGACAGCTGGAGGTCACTCACGAAGGCCGCGAGATACACATTTGAGACCAAAAGAAAATCTGCTGCCGAGGACAAACGCAGACGGCGAAAACAAAATCTCAACCGACCACCTTCGGACAATGTTTATGCTTGCCTTAATTGTGGCAAAATATGTAGGTCATAGCTAGGGGCTACGCAGCCACGGGAAATACTGCATTCCTCACTAATCTTCGGACTCGAAGACAAGCCTTATTATTAAATGTCACATGTTAACGTGTTTGTTGTAGTGGAAAGAAAATGTGTGGCTTTTGTAGTCTCGAGAGACCATCTTTTCCCTTTGCAACTTCTTATGTGACTAAAGAGGCCAATCCTTGATATACATCTAATGTCACAGGTTGGGAATATGTAATCACAAGACGCCGTTGCATTTTCACCCTTCTTTCTGCTGCTTTTGTGTATGGCATCTACAATCCGAGACCCTTCCTTTATGCTCTCTCTCCACGTGGGAAGCGTGGTCGAGAGGCTAAGTGCGCTTGAACTTGGCTTGGCTTGGCTACCCAGAAGGGGACTCGAGGATCGACACCCGACTCGGGCAGAGTTGTGTTTACTAAGCGCCTAAAGGCAGCACGGAGAACCAACTTCTAGATACCCTCTCCCCCCACCAGTCCACAAATGAGATTGGACCAAAGCGCTCTGAGCATGCTATAAGCATGAAAGTAGCGCTATATAAAAGCTATAATAATAATACTCTATCTAGTGCCACTTTTTCCCAGCTGCTAGTGTCGATTTAAAATAGCTTCATGTCACGATCGCATGCGTCCAAATACCTTAGAAGTGGGCGACCAGCGGCTTTACGTCTAATGTTAGATCGCCATACAGAATGTCTTGTGGAAGTCGACCTACTGGCATTCTACGAACGTGGCCAAGCAAGCCAAGGTGTCTGCTGCTGATAACAGAGCGAATGTCCTGGAACCCTGCTCTTTGTAGTACTTCCTCATTGGTTAATTTATCTTGCCACCTTATTGCCACCTTATGCCTTAGGCATCGGAGGTGGAAGACATTTAATTTTTTTTTGTCCTGCCATAAGTAGGCTGAGCATGCATAGCAAAGTTCTTAACACACATGTCCGATAGACTAAAGCTTTAGTATTGTTTGTTAGCAATATGTTGTCCCACACTCTTTTCTGCAACCGTGACATGGTGCCCATTGGGGCTTTGGCTATTCTTTTGTTAATGTTGATAATGGAAAGAAAATAGATGTCCGACAAAGAAGCGTTCCGACTCAGACTGTTAGTTATGGATCTTCTGTAAGGACTCTAGAAGGATGTAGGTCATCAAGGTGTTATCTACAAAATAAGAACTTCAACTTCCCTCTTAGAAGTGGTATTGTTACAGTAACTAAGTATGCTTTACAATCAATCGTAACCAATAGAACACAAGTAATATGTCATTTATTTATATTTTTGTGTGACGAAAATGTAATATAGAAAAGAAGTAGTTGTTTCTTTGACCAGCGAGAGACTGTCTTCGCCCTATATGTTAGCTTCACAGAAGCATTAAGTTAACCTTTACATTTGCAAATTTGTATTCTGGTTTTAATATTGCCACGTTAACATGTTTTCGCATCTTTGTCTTTGCTGTTTTTTTTAAAGATATTAAATTCATCCTATATCATGGCAGTCATTTTTTTTAATTTTTTTTTGCTGTATTCTTTCCTGCCTTTTATTTTTTTTCCTCTTTTTTTTTTTCTAGGGAAGGTGCTTTTTTTGTCGTTCCAAATTTGCTCACGCCCCGAGGTAGGGTAGATAACCCTACACCAGAGGTCTTAAGTGTGTGAACCAAAGACCAGAGACTTTTATTTACATTTGTTGTTATGTCCCCATATTCATACTTACTGCATGTTTATATACACTCCCTTCGTTTCATTAGGTCGCTTGTCTTATTAACAATGATATATATATATATGAGACAATTGACAATGGAAGCATTTCATAGTGAAGTGAGTAAATACAATACGACTTCTGCCTATAGCAACATTACGATTCTCAAGTAGATTCTAATAACCAGTCCAAGAGACCTTCACTTGTGCCTTTAATCATTGACAGAAGAAAAACTAGGCAAGCAACTGTCACCGGAAGCAGTTATGTTCATGCTTCACAGTAAAATTTAACACTGTTCACAAACGTTAACAAAATGTTGCTCATATGGCTTAGAAAAGTTTCCCAAAAACATCAGGTCAATACCACAACATTGTATATAAAACTATGTCAATCAAAACTGTACAAGAGGAAGTGTATACATACAAGGTATTATAACAGATTTGGTTTCAACACATTCTTCAATCAACTCATTGAATTCATTTTTTTCCATTTAATTAACTAATTTCAAATAAAACTTTAAAGCAATTAATTAAAAAGAGAACTTCAAATATTTTTTCTTTTTTTTATAGGTTAAATTTATGTTTTCTAGTTGCGCCTAAGCATTTTACAGTCAGCAATTCTGTATATCTGTCCCAAAAGATTATTGCAGCTTTTTTTTTCTAAAGCAAGTAACATGAGGAGAAACACTTAACAGAATATTCAAATCTTAATACAACAATAAACTCTTTGAATATACGACTTTATCGTGGTGTCCCGCATGGTTGGGCCACGAAGAGAATTATATATATTGTTACGTTCTCCACTATCCAGACTCTCTACAAACTGCAACACACGACACAACGAACGTATAGAGCATCACAACTCAGGGCTCCAAAGTATCAGTAACAGTTTAATTTCAAATACATCGCAATTACTGTACAGTTGGCAACAACATGACACCAACTGTCCAAAAACCTAGTCTCTGTTCCGGACTGGCTTCACAAACCGTGCTGGTTCTGACTTCGCCTCGTACTGGTCACACTGCGAGGTAACGTGAAGTGTCTCGATTCTGACACACTCGCTCTTTTATAGGGTCCAAACAGAAATTCTAGAATCGGATGGAATGTCGCTTGACCAATTCAGTTGATCACCTTCGCCGTGACTTGCGTGCGTAATATTTACAACACTGGTCCTTGCCAAACTGGCGTGTACTGTCACTCGTCACGGTTGACCGCTCGTCCTGCGCTGGTCTGTGGCGATTTGGGTAGGCTAAAAACACAAAGCACAGTGACACCAGGTTTATACAATATATATATAAATATATATATATATTAAAACTTAATTAAAAAGGGAAGAACTCCGCTTTTAAAACTAAATAAACCAATAATTTACAAGTTATTTTCCTTATTCAGTATTCAAAACAAATATTTCATTACCAAATACTTCTTGGACTGAAGACGTTATATATGTTATATTGATTCATGTTTTGTTAGGCACAATAAAGAATGTGTTTAAAATATCAAATTGATCGAAGAATGCGAGAGGAAGAATGGGTACAGAGAAATATATAAGGGGACAAAACCCCGACAAATTAGCCTTATCTGTGAATATTGAAGGATTGGTTTCCCCTTGATGGTATCACATAAAATAATTAATTGCCAGTAATGAGATGACAAATCGGTTACTTTTTATTGTATTGATTCATGTCTTGATATGAAAATGGTTGTAGGAAGCGTGGTCGAGAGGCCAAGTGCGCTTGAACATAATTGCCTACCTAGAAGGGGGCTCGAGGTTCGACACCCTACTCGGGCAGAGTTGTGTTTACTGAGCAGCACGGAAAACCAACTCCTAGATACCCCCCCCCCCCCCCCCCCCCCCTCCAAATGAGATTGGACCAAAAGCGCTCTGAGCATGCTATAAGCATGAAAGTAGCGCTATATAAAAGCTATAATAATAATAATGAGCTGAAATGCAGACGACTAGTTAGAGAGAGTGTAAATAAGACTATTTATTACGGCGGAGAAATGGAGGGGGGGGGGAAGGTGGAGAGAAGAATGATACAATTCACGGGTTTGGTCCTTTTCAAAATATACTAGACTTCGATGGGCCAAATGATTTATTGTATGGGGAAGTGTTTATTTGTGGGTCTTTCTATTGTTGGTATAAGTAAGTAAGAAAAAAAAGATGGTCTTTTCAAAATAACAAGATGTGGTTTGTCTTGTTTTACTTGCTTCGGATGTTCCTTCAGAGATGAAGATAATGACCTCCTAGTCCAAATCTCCCGCAGAACGACGGGGGATGGGAGCGGGCAGGGTTTGAACCATGGACCATCAATAAATATGAAAGACAGTCCAGCGCGCAAACCGCACGACCAGGTAGCCAAAAAAACAGTATCCAAACTGGAAAAAAAATCTACGGTCGTAGCCGGTGGGTAATGTTTGTTTCATATATTATAGCTTATTATATTATATTATAGCTATTACATTCAAAACTAAAGAATATTGACATTGGTTGTTGACTTTGACTTTAAATAGACGTGGTAAACATTCCATTTTACGCAATTGTTTTTGTAAAATGTCAATATTCTTAAGCTGTTAAAAAGATCTACAGTCTTTACTTCTTATTTTTCTTAACACCACAACGGTAAATTTGGTCGAGAGTTGATGCAAATTTGGAACTCAAGGAAATGTAGATGAAAAAATTGATGGTAGCGTTAACTTGAGATAAAATAGTACCGAGTGTATGTAGTAGAAAATACATTTTACTTAAAGATTGAATAAGCGTGTTGTTACAGACAAGAAACAGGTCGATGGCCAATATAGGAAAAGACACGCAAGAATTGACCACACACACTGTCAGCAACATATTGATCACTTTCTTTTCCTTCACATCGTTTGACCAGCTGGAAATTTTGATCAAACTGGTTTTGCACCTCACGGTCATCTTGTATCCAATGACGATTGAGCAGACGACAGTATTTAAAAAGGGTAATGTGCTTAGCAGGATCGGAAGTCCCAAATACAAGTACTGGGTAATGTTATCGAAATCCCTTTTGAAAAACGTTGTTGGCTTCAAACCTCCGATGGTCTTGTTTGTGCTGGGGTCAAAGGTCCAAGACGGCTCATACAAAATCCACGACGGCATTAACAGTACAGCTACATAGAAATAAACAAAAACCAGCAACAACTTCACACGATAAGGCGTAAAAACCCAGGACATCTTCAACGGGAAACATACAGCAACAAGTCTCTCCACTGCTATGATGGTCGTATGTAGATTGCTGACGGAGGCAAAGTAGCCAACTGTAGAACCAAGGTAGATAACTGAGATGGTCTCTAAGCTCATTGCCAATAACGGGTCTATCAGAGCCACGAAACTGTGCAGTCTTTGAAAGAGCTGCGCTAAGGAATAAAACAGGTAGCTCACAGACAAAGAGAACAACAGGAATGAGGTCGTCTCGTGCAGGCCGTACTTGGACAAGACCAGGATGTTCAAGATGTTGGTCAGCAAGCCGCTAAAAGTAAGCAAAGGAAGCAAGCCACATAAGACGACCATGTCCATTATGTTGACCACAACATCTTGAAGTTCTTGTGATACACTTGTGGACAGCGGGTTAGAGGAATTCAAATATGTTAGTGCCATTGAAACTTACATGTGAATCACAAACCATATATTAAATAGATCGTTTAATCTTTTCTTCTTTTATCGGCTTTTATAAGCATTAGGTTTGTGTAAAATCCATCTGTTCGTCTGTCACAATTAGATCTAGACTCATGAAAGACTTTAAAGATGTGTCTATTTACCTTTATCAGTTATCTCGTGTTTAAAATAACAATCTTTAGTCTAAATAGGCTGTGTGACGTAGTTAAACATTTTTTTCCATTGACGTCATTCATTTGTAATCTTGATTTTAACATCAATATTTCATAACAGTTTACTAACAAATCAAATTTCTATGATAACAAGACATATATTGAGAAAAGCTTTTCTTAGAAATATTTATGTGATGACGCCTATTTCTTAAATTATTAAATAATTAAGTTGAAACTCAAATAGTGAACCAACGTGTATCGCCACATTGTAAGTTGACGCCAAAATATCAAATAATAATAATAATAATAATAACAATTACAGTAAAATATTTCCGCTTCGTTATGGCAAAGAAGTAAAATTGAATATATACTAAGTCAAATGTAAGTATTATTTGCGTATCTCTGAGTTATACGTGCTATTAAAGATACATCAATTACTGTTCTGTCAAGATTGACCACTCTGTAGAGCAGTTAGCGTCCACCCTTTTCACTTTCTCTTTATGTCGTCTTTAAATAATGCGCATAGGTTAACCTCGATCCATGCACGATAAATAAGAGGTAATATATTAGAAATCTCCATAAAACTGTGTTTTTTTATTTAGACTTAACAATGTATTTTGAATTTAAAATAATTATTGAAACATTTTTTTTTTTTGTGTAAAATGAAATAGCAGCAACACTTCTCCTTATATTCTTTCTCTATCAGGATGTCTCCCAGTCACATTACGATCAATTATCGTGTTTAAGTTTTTTTAGTTATAATAAGACTTGCAATGAAACTTAATTCAACGTCATGCCTTACAGTCAGCAACCTACAGTACAGGTTGGCAGAGTAAAATACTACAATTTGACACATCTCTCTGGGAATTACCAGAAAATTAATGGTATTTCTTCTTAAGAGTTATGAGGCATGACATTTAAAATTCAAGATTTGTTCGATTTTGCGACATCTTTAATGTATACTTACACATAAATCATATAAGTTTGTCGTTTTAAACTATATCTTTCTTTCTAAATTTTGAGTTAGCGCCCCCCCCCCCCTTAAGAATTACAAATTATTATACATTAAAAGAAATGAAATACCTTTTCTTTTTAAGGGGATACGAAAGCTGTGTGTATAGTTAAGAGCAGCATCTAATAACCAGCTACTAACGTAAAGTCATGGCATTAAACTAATAATAACTTGGTCAAACATTCTGACTAACTAAAAATCATTCCATATTTTCAATAAAAAAAATGGCGTACATTAAGGTAAATAATTGACTAAAGCTACGCTTTAAATTAGAGTCTCTTAAGCGCTAAAAAGGTATTGAAAAAAAATTTTTGTACAAAAAGAGAGAAAGCTTACTTTGTTTAGAATTGAAAGCATTTTTTGATTCTTATCATAAGTTGTGACACACCACATTTACCCTCCGCCCCCCCCCCCACCGTAAAAAATGGCGTCTATAATATTATTGCACTTTGAAAAAATAACAATATTGTTACAGGTATGCTTATTGTTAGAAAGTTGCTTTTTAGCCTTTTAAAATTGATACAAAATTAGAATAATCATGCCAATATAAAAATAATTAAAAAGAATAAGCCATTTATCCTAATACTAATATATTTACCTTTTTCGACATCAAACAAAGTAATTAATTACCACTACTTAATTAACTAATTGTTTTTGTTTTTTTTATCGAATCATGCTTTTCAAGAAACAAGTTTCAAGTTGATTCGCATAATAAGAAGTTGGAGAAAAAACGTGAACATAGTAGTTTTAATTGCACAATTTGCAAAGTTGGTTGTTGTTCTTTTTTAAAATAGAAATAACAATTGCATACATTGGACCTATTGTTTGATACCAACAAAATATATTATTTACACATTTAATAGAATGTAACAAGGTGACAGTTGCTGTTGATATTAATAGTATTATATGTGAAAAAGGAACTAATATTCATTCTCTGGCACTGCCAGGGTCGAGCTTCGTTAGACAGGAAAAAAAATTCGTTGTAGTCCGTTTAGCAGTGTTCACTTAGAATTGTTTTGTGTGATTTGGCAGGTCTGCAGCAGTATCAAGAATCTTCTTAGGGATATTACGGGCCTTGACAAGAAGGACAATAAGGGTGGCTACTTTATATTTTCAATACGAGTTAGTCCCCTTTAGTACTTGATTTAAGTTCCCGTTAACTGTTTACAATTGCCACTCTCTCTTGAGTCTTTCAACTGACCAGTGTAGTTTGAACTAAATCTCTATAACGTTTAACTAATACTTGTGTTGTACTATTACTGTGTTACTCAAGAGGAGTGTGCCACTGTTATGGGAAGAGTGTTTCGATAAGTTAATTAGACTTTATTTATTTGTTAGTAATAAGTTGGTTTATGTAAATATTATATGTCTTCTTAGTCTCTTATCCTCTCCTGCATGTTTTTTTTTTTTGAGACATCTTTTGTTTTGATACGAGACAGTAGTGTGTCTCATGGATGACGTCATTTTATTGTTAATGCATGTATGATATTATTGTAAACCATCTTTTTGGTTTTTGACATAAGACATTATTGTGCCTCTGTGATGGCGGTTTTTTAATTATGTAGACTTAAACCTGTCTTACTACTTTGATTTGTTTTCTTATTTCATTTTCTTTGTGAGCCTTTATTTACATTTGTGGTTTCCACTTGTTTCTAAATAAACTCTTTTTTTTCTGTTGAAATATCAGAATTATTACATGTCTGTCTCAGTAGTTTTGCATATCTAGAAGATATAGTTAGTTATAGCTATAGCTAGTTATAGAAGATATGGCCTAGATAATATAATTTGGGACCACAAAGTACCACTGGACTAACTTGCCAGTACAGCAGAAGTCACTGGTCTTATGACCTATTCGTAGACAAGGTCACATTGAAGGTATCTGTGATGTCAGTTTTCATTATCCCCTCTGTTGATATAACAACAGGATATACTGTTATTTTGGACAACTTTCACAACTGCTTAATGTCCAAGCTTAAGTTACCAAATTATCTTTGTTTTTCCATTTCTTTTTTCCTTATATTATGGGATAGTGGTACAGGAATGTCAATGATTGTGGCAGTTTTTTCTTTTTATTACAATTATTATTTTATTATTATTTTATTTTTTAATGTTCCCCAAAGGGTATAACAAGAAATATTCATATAAATACTCACCTAATTATAGACATTTTCATTTCATTGATAAAAAAAACACACTAACAATATTAACGACGATGTTTTGCAACCAAAAATTAGCTTTCACATGTATTAAGTTCTGTATTGCGTGGCTAGTTATTTTTTTTAATTTAAAATTCTTTGTTCAAATTACGAAGAGCCAACTAAATTGATTTTCTACATTTTGGCAAAAAAGATATAGATCTATGGGTATGTGCGGTATATTGCAGATGAAAGACTGAGTGATTTTATTATCTATTGTAATCTTGTTTTGAAATAAGTTTAGATTTGATTGCATACATATGAATACGTGATTAGTTTAATTAGAAAAATTAATCATGACTTCAAAATACTAAAATTAGCATGACATATATTTTTTTTAGGCACTATACAGAAATCGGTGAAATTATATTTTCAATACCGAATTTTTAATAAAATATGAAAAAAAAGGTGGACAGATTTACACACATACAACACAATATTAGCTCATAAATGAAATTAACTGTGAGCAAATGGTTGGTTTGTTTAGTTCAGAATGCTCACTAAATGTCACATATTAGCGTGTTCACATTGTTTTTTGTCCAAAAAATGTACGTATGTCCTCAAGGTGTTTACTTCAAACTGAGAACTCCAACTTCGCTGTCAGAACATGTGTACACTGCAGTATTGTTATAGTAACTATGCAAAATCACTCGTAACCAATAGAACGCAAGTCATATGTCATTTTGTTTTGTGTGTGACGAAAATGCTACATATGATAGTACTTGTCATTTCATTGACCAGAGAGGGGCAAAAAAGTGTCTATGCGCTATATATTTTTGCTGCACAGAAATATTAAGTCAACCGTTACATTTAAACATTTGTATTCTTGTTTTAATATGTGCACTTCAAGTTTTTTTCGCACTTCTGTCTTCTCAAATTTTAAGGTATTAAATTCTTCATACTCATGATAGAAAAGTTTTTTTCTTGTGGCTCCGCCTACTCTATATTTGTTTTTGTTCTTCTTCTGTACGTTTATCTTTTTTTTTTTCGTTCCAAATTTGGTCAACATTTGGGAGCATTTATAGTGGAGCGAGTAAGTAGACCTACATTACGACCTCTGCCTGTAGCAACATTACAGTTCCGAAGTAGTTTCTGACAACCATCCCGCTACAGGCGTTCACGTGTAGCGCAGATATTGGGTTCTCAGGGGCGGACTGACTGTATGGGCACTCAGGCAAATGCCCAGTTGGCCGATACTCAAAATGAGCCTGTTGGCCCATTGAATAGGACGCATGGATTACGACACGAATTAAATTGTAATAATCTTTTACACATATGAGCGTCGTGTTAAAAAATTTTCTACAGACTCTACATTGTAAAACTAATTTGATTTATCAAATTTTCCGATATAATGTAACAACCTACATCCGTAGAAAAAGGGCTTTTTAGTAGGCTTTATCCTTTTCGGGCCTCCACACTTAGCAATTAAATAGCAACATAGTAATACATAAATCAAACTTATAATTATTTGAGGACAGGTAGTTTTCCAAAGAAGATGGACAAGGTAAGCCACAAATGCCCCAAACACTAAGCTTGGGGTTTTCCAAAGAAGATGGACATGGTAAGCCACGGATGCCCTAAACACTAAGCTTGATCGGTAAGGATACTTCTCCTTATTACAAATACCACACGAGGTTCTCGAGTCTACTGATCATCTACTGTGGTAGGCCTATTTTGACTAACAAATCTGTAGTTCTGCTTCTCATTCGTAATTAAAGAAAAAGCCGCTACCATTATTAACATCGCTAGCTCATAATGAAAAAACAACACGAAACTATGTGAACCTGGGCCTGGAGATTAAGTGTTTATAGAAGTTATCTAAAATAGCAATATACCCCATTGTTATATCAAACAAGGGGATTATAACAACTGATCTCACAGATACCTTCAAGGCCCTTAACATTCCTAGGAAGATTCTCGTTTCCTGTCTGTGGGTGGTATTGCTGCTGACCTGCCACATTGCCAGAAAATGTCTAATTGAACACTGTTAAAGGGACTACAATGAAATTTGTTTCTTTTTTAAGGAAACTCAACACTGGAAGTGCGAGAGAATGAATATTAGTTCGTCTTTCACATACTACTACTACTACTAATAATAATTACAATATTTAACATCCAAAAGAAAATTCGTATTACAATTTGTGCATTACTCGAAACAACGCATTATAACTATTTAAAACCCAAGTTAAAACCTTCGAAAAAAAATCGAATCAAAATCATTTACTAAGTATACAAACAAAATAAACAAATATTTTTTTTTACTTTTTGGGGAAAAAAATCCTTGTTGCTTTCTTTGTAAGCCAAATGTTCCAAGTAGGTAAGACAATTGTAGTGCTGTTTCTTATCTTGTTTTATTCCAACAATGGTAAAGATGGTTGAGTGTTGATGTAAATTTGGAGCTCATGAATATGTAGATGATGAAGTTGACGCTAACCTTCAGCTGGCAGACAACTAGAAAGAAGCCACGTAGAAGTAAGTAAAGTTTCCCTGACGATTGAATGAACGTGTCTGAATAGTAAATGAACAGGTCTATTGCCACTGTGGGGAAAGAAACGCAACAGTTGACCACACACACGGTCAGCAGCATTTTGATGACTTTCACATCCTTGACCTTCTTAGACACACAGGGAGTCAGCTGAGATAATGTAGTCTTGCGCCTTACAGTAATCTTGTATCCAATGACAATGGAACAAACGATAGTCACACCCAAGTTAGAGGTGCTCAACAGATGTGGGAGCCCTAAATACAAGTACTGGTTCAATCTTTCCAAATTAATTTTGTAAAACTTACTCAGCACCAGCACTGCAATGGTCTTGTTTGTGTTGTGGTCAACTGTCCAAGATATTTCAACCAAAAAAAGCGTTGGCACCATTAGTGCAACCACGTAAAGGTAGACAAAGAACAGCAACCACTTGACGCGGTATGTCGTAAAAATCCACGACATCTTCAAAGGAAAGCACACCGCGACAAATCTCTCCACGGCAATGAGAGTCGTGTGCAAAGTGCTTGTGCAGAGGAAGATGTCTGGCAATGAAAATAAGTAAACGGCTGTAAAGGATTGAATGCTGATGGCCAGAAACGGATTAAAGCGAGACACAATGCAATGCAGTCGTCTTATCGGTTGTAGCAGAGAACAAAATAGGTCACTCAGGGAAAAAGAAAACAGAATCAGGGATGTTGTCTCGTGCAGGCCATACTTGGTTAAGATCAGGATGTTCAAGACGTTGGTCACTACGCCGGAAACGTTAAGCAAATGAAACAGGCCGCAAGTAAAGACAATGTCCAGTATATTGATCACGGTATTCTGAAGTTCTTCCGGTGTAATAGTGGACAGCGGATAAGAAGTATTGTTAACATGTGTTTGCGCCATCATAGCTGTGGAAATAATTCGTTTTAGACTTGATATAAACTAACTCATTAGACTGTAGACTCTATTCAAACTAAACTTGTAAACCAAAATATTTTTTAGTAATAATATTTAAAATCTCTTTGAAGACACATAAAACAAATTGACTATTTCAAAAATACTTTTAACTTTGATTTCTTTCCTCATTTATAAACGATTATGCAATAAAACTGTCGACTAAAATATAATTTAAAGTTCACAATTAACTTGACTAATAATTAATACTTGCTTGATTATATCTGTTAAGGAAGCTAAAAAGACACTTTTCTTTTTTAACAATGAAACATAAACAGCGTTTGGTTGCAAGTTAACTTTAATATCAAAGATTGTTTTTGAAATATTCATGGTATAGAAACTATTGGTAACATTTATATTGGTATAAACAAATTAGCTTGTTTTAAAGTTAGCGCGATCTAGAAGAAGAACTAGACTTTGTGTGTAGCTCTCAATATGATGCTTTAAGATGATGTCATTTTTGTTAATCTCTTGGTAAAGAGAAGGGGTATTATTTACATAGACCAAAAGGACATATATTTTTTTGTACTAGATTTGTCAACAACTTGTGTATACGGTACTATTCAAGCGATTCAAAAGATTCCAAATGTGTTTGTCATTTACAGTAAAATAAAGTTCAACATATAGTTTTGTCTTGTTTGATATTGGTCTTACTGATTTCTATCCTGTGCTACTTTTATAAAAGAAATGTGTTGTCTTTCTAATTGTGTTGACTAACTGCTACTCTCAGAAGATAAACTTTCATTTAAAACTCGTAGCACGCTTTGATCTGGCATCTCCAATTTAGTAGATCAACTTGATAAGAAACACATTTTTAAACTGTTCTGTGATTTAAGAAAAAAAACCTGAAACTTCAGTTCGACTTCTGCTTTGTCATTAGGACAGTTGGGATCAATACTGAAACGTGAGCATTGAAAAGATCGACAATATTCCTTTTGAACTATTGTAAGCTATATGTATATTTATAACCAACTAAGCCTCTCGAGAGACAGATTATGATGATGGTGATGAAGGCTCTCTCAACAGAAAATGACAATTTTAATATATGTTTTGAAACAGATTTAAGTTTTTTAGTTCTGTGAGGTGCAGAAGCTCATCATGTATTTTGTATGGGCAAATAATAGTAAGTCATAAATGTCAGGAAAAAAGCCAAAATAATTTATGGCTAAACTACTTTGGCCTATTTAATGACTAGGTAAAAGTATAATATATATAGTGCTCTTTCTAAAAAAAACAAAAAAAAAAACAAACAAAAAATTGGTGCTGGTACTCAGCAATGAACTACCTAACTTTTATCTGTTAATCAAGTAATATTAAAAGTTAAAATATAGAAAACTGAATAATTTTTCCCCACAATGTGAAAAGTTACTGTACGCCGTAGCGGTGCTCACCCTTACAAAACAAAAACACTGAATATATATATATATATATATATATATATATATATATATATATATATATATATATAAAAGAACGGAGGTGAAAAGCTGACTAGTGTTAGCAGCTTCAAATACCTCGGTGCTATTGTCTCAGATGAGGGAAAGAAACCCAAACCACAGGGCCCAAATAGCCCAGTCAACAGATGCCCTTTTAAAACTTCAAATAATACGGAAATACAAAGACGGATGCACTCCCTGGTCATGGCCAACATTTGTATAGACTTGTGAGTCTTGGACGCTGACTTCAGAGCTAGAGAGGAGGATCCTAGCAATGGAATAGAGATGTTACAGAAGGGTCCTATGTATCACATTCATAGAACGCATCACAAACCAAAAGATTAGAGACAGGGTTACTCCAGTGATTGGACCACATGATGACCTGCTAACTATCGTAAAAAAAAGGGCAAGCTTAAAATCTATGGCTATATTACAAAATATTCGGGGCTCGCAAAGACCTTCCTGCAGGAAACAGTATCAGGAAAAAGAATAAGAGGCAGACAGAGAAAGCGATGGGAGGATAACAAAAAATTGGACTGGCATGCCATTGAATGAAATTCTAACTAAGGCTACGGACAGAGAGGAATGGAGAAGGACAGTCCACAAATCTAACGTGGCGCCCTAACGGTCCAGCAGACTAAGGGATAGGTAAAAGACTTTAAGCTTGTTAAGAATTAAGAGCGATCAACGATGAAAATTTTGCGACTCACTAACTTTGAAATTAATAGAAAAAAAAAAATTTTCGAAAAAATGATTTGATAGTTTTGCGAGCAAGAAAGCACGTAAGATTTTATTTTTTGTGTAGCATTTTTTTTTAAAATTGATTTCTTTTTTCTTCCAATGAGCAAATACTTCACAATAAATACACATTAGATTGGGGGGGGGGGGGGAAATGTCTTGCTTTTTAATTTCTTTTTTTTTTAATGGGGGGCGGGGGAGTCATTATGAGAAGCTACAGCTCTGGGCATCATATATCCTAACTACGTCACCAAGGTAACAAACATTCTACACACTATGTTCACAGGTGAGAATTGCATGGTACTTTACGTTTACAATGGAACTTTTGATTCACAAAAAAAAACAAAAACAAAAAAAAAAAACTGTTTATTTGATTTTATTAGGACAATTACAAATATAGAATGAACAGTTCGTATTGTGGTAAAATATAAAGTCTATACAGATATGGTAATATATATATAGACTATGCTGATGTCGTAAATATATATACTAATTTGATAAATGCAAAGTCTGTACAGATGAGGTAGTATATAAAAAAACGAAACCGATGTCTTAAATATATACTAATTTGATAAATTTATAAAATCTATATAGATGTTGTAATATATACAGACTATACCGATGTCGTAAATATATGTACTAATTTGATCAATATAAAGACTATACATATGTGGTAAATATATAGTGACTTTACTGATGTCTTAAATATATACTAATTTGATAAATATAAAGACTATACAGATGTGGTAAATTAAAAGAGACTATACTGATGTCGTAAATATATACTAATTTGATAAATATAAAGACTATACAGATGTGCTAATATATAGAGAATATACTGGTGTAAATATATTTTAATTTGATAAATTATAAGGACTATAATAATGTGGAAAACATATTGAGATCTGAGGAATATAAATATATATATATATCTTACCAAGAATTTATCATTGGTCCCTCATGGTTGGGCCTCGAAGAGAAAAAAATATATATAGGCCCTGGCTGACTGAATTGCTCTTGAGTAACTCTCCCTCTAGTCGTAGAAGACAAAAATACGAATATTAAACCTATTTGTTCCTACCGTATACAAAGAATATATATTTATTTTATTTATAATTATATACTTATAGATATATAAAGTACAAGATCAAACTTCCTCCAGTTTGTCACAGTCTCGCCTGTTCTATGTTCACCTGGGGTCAAGAAGGTGAAGAGGCACGTGAAACCTATGACATAGAAAGAGGAAGAATGACTAAATTGACTTTTAGTCAGTAGTAACTTTAGGTCAGTTGATGGTAGTCACTTGAAGTCAGTAGTAACTTTAGGTCAGTTGATGGTAGTCACTTGAAGTCAGTAGTAACTTTAGGTCAGTTGATGGTAGTCACTTGAAGTCAGTAGTAACTTTAGGTCAGTTGATGGTAGCCACTTGAAGTCAGTAGTAACTTAAGTTGAGCTGAGGTAGTCACTTGAAGTCAGCAGTAACTTTAGGTCAGTTGAGGGTAGTCACTTGAAGTCAGTAGTAACTTAAGTTGAGTTGAGGGTAGTCACTTGAAGTCAGTAGTAACTTAAGTTGAGTTGAGGGTAGTCACTTGAAGTCAGTAGAGACAGTACACATATTTCTAGTAGTTGTTTTCTTTACTTAAGAGTTGACTACCTCTTATTGTTGTTTATTGTTACCCGCTTTGATGTGACGTTATTTCTACTTAAGAGGACTCTGAACATGTTTGATATATTTAATATATATTTGATATACCGGTGTTATGCGGATGTAATTATATTTCATGTTGGATTATGTAACCACCAATAAGTTGCAGTATATTATTGTTGAATAAATGTCACTTTTATATGCTAAATTTGATATCAGTTAATTTATACCATTTATGTTTGTAACATGTTATGTGTAGCTCCACGACACACGAACCCAGCATTCTTCAGCATTCGCGACACATTGATAGTAATGCACGATTCTACATCTTAGTGACCAACACACACACAAACATACGTTACAAGTTTTACATTTTTTAAAAATATTTGCCCTTCATTGAGTGCACGACGCCAAAGTGACAAACAAACAAAATATTAAAAAAAAATAAAAACTTATCGACCGTCGGCGTAGCATACGCCGCTATTTGCCGGAAGTAGTCATGTCGGCAGCGTATTGTCGAACTATGCTTCCGTGAATAAGAACAAAGGACAGGGCGTCCGACTTGCTAAAATAAAACAGTTATCTTTCCATGAATTTATCATTAGTCCCTCATGGTTGGGCCTTGAAGAGAACTATATAAATATATTTATACATCATAAAAAAAAGCTTATCTAAAGAGGAAGAGCTCCGCCCTTAAAACTAAATCTATCAATAATTTACAAGTTATTTTCCTTATTCAATATTAGACAAAATATTTAATTACCAATACTTATAATTGACTGAATATTTTTTAACGGCCCCCGAAAGAAGAAAAGACACTATTAGTTTTGTGTGACCTGTCTGTCCGTCCGTTTGTCCGTCCGTCCCGTTTGGATCTCAGAAACTAGAAAAGAAAATAAAAATCGGACATCATGATATTTTAGATCATTCAAAGTTCGGATGCAACGGCTACTTTTTTCTTTTCCAAATGTGAACCATCTAATTTTTAAAATTACAAATGCAAGCAGATTTTTCTAAAAAAAAAAATACACCACTTTTAGATAAATGAAAAACTTCAGAGGAGATAAGTTGTTTTTTTTAAAAAAGGTCATTAATAACGCAAGCTTCATTTATAGATACGCGTATTGGTACAAACAAAATAGTATCTAGAGGTCACGAGTGTGAACGGATCATTATAAAATATATGCCCTATTTTCCATTTATTAACTAACTCATTGAATGGAGTACTGATTGAAATGTTGTTTTTTTTAAAATAACTTTGATGCAAACTTCGTTTTAATTATAAGTTAAAAAAAAACTACTTTTATAGCGTGCAGTTTTGTACACTTGTGAGTCTTAATAAAATAAATAGAGCCCAGATCTTGATATATTTATAATATATATATTATAGGCCTACATGTATTATTAATTTGAAAAAAATTTTACATAGTATTAAGGCAACAACTCATCTTCTGACAGCTTAGGGGTGCAGATTTATTTATAATGTAAACAGTAGTACCACATTAAGAAGTGAATCGAATACGACAGCATAGTAGGCCTATGCTATTACCCGGTACCAAAAGGCCTATTATTCCTGATCCTAACATTGGCCTACGTCTAGTAATTTTAAGATTAAATGTGTAAAGTCATACAAATTCTAGTCTGGATCTAGATTCTATATCAAGATTCTAGATCCAGATCTAGTTCTAGATCTAGACTTAGATCTAAGTCTATTCAATGTAACACCTGCGATGAATGGTACCATGCATCATGTCTCCATATGAATACACCTGTGTATTATGCCCTAGGCAACAAAGATGCATCATGGCACTGTGTACCGTGTGGGTTACCTCAGTTTACATCAGGACTGTTTGATTCCTTTGATGCAGACACTTCTAACCCATACAATATCCTAAACACCATCCCAAACCAAACTCACCAACCACTAGCCAGATCCACTCCTGTTAAACCTAAATCTACTAAAATTAATACAACAGCCTCACTAAACAAACCTACTAAAGAAGTAATACCAAAATACCTTAAAACCTTAGTAAAAAATTTTCAAAGCATTAGGAACAAAACAGCAGACTTAGAAATTTTATTAAAATGTGAGAAACCAGACATAATTGCAGGAACAGAAACTTGGCTACATCCTGAAATTTATAATGCAGAAATTTTCAATTGTAATTATGAAATTTTTAGAAATGATAGGGCTGATAATCATGGAGGAGTTCTTCTAGCAATAAAAAACACTCTTATAGCAGAAGAAATTACCTTACCTAACTAAAAAATATAGAATCAACATTTTGTAAAATTAATACCACCTCAACATCCCTAATAATTGGTAGCATTTACAGACCACCAAATTCTAGTTTAGAATACATGCAGGAACTATGTAATCAGATTACTACACTTAAAGAGACAAATAAAAATGCAGTTTTTTGGATTATGGGTGATTTCAACCTACCTGATATAAATTGGTAAACACTAACCATAGATAAACACCAAAACCTTAAGGATATAAATGAGCTTTTCATAGAAACTTTACACAACCTAAGTTTAGATCAAATCCTTAAAAAGCCAACTAGATTAAACAACACATTAGATCTCTCTTAACCAACAGACCTGGATTAGTAGTTGATTATGATATTATCCCAAGTCTATCAGACCATGAGATCATAAAAATACACAGTGAGATAAAAGCAGTAGCCAATTCAAAACCCAAAAGAAAAATCTTACTCTGGAAAAAATGTAACCTAACACAACTACACCAAGCTGCATTAAACTTTCAACAAACATTCTTATTAGAAAAAGACATTAACCAACCAGTCGAAGACCTCTGGAATTTCATCAAAAACCATCTTAAAAGCATTATAGAAAATCATATACCTACTAACTACACATCAAAGAAAATAAATAAATGCTGGTTTAATAATAGACTAAAGAAGCTTTGTAAACAGAAGGAAAACCAATATAGAAAATTTAAAGAAACTAAGGTAGAAAGAGTTTACAAAAAGTATATAAAGATTAAACACTTAACCCAAAAAGTAAGCAGACAGCTGCAGAGTGAATACATAAACAATGTAATATCTAAAGATAACAACAAAAATCTATGGTCATACATTAAGTCTAAGAAAATGGAAACAACAGGCATAGCGCCATTAAAAGATGAACATAACATAATACATAATGATAATGAAACTAAAGCAAACATCCTAAACAAATACTTTGCATCAGCATTCTCAGTCCCAGGAGACAAAGACATATTTCTTAATTTGAACCAAGTAGACAACATAGAAGATATAGTAGTACAAGAAAATGGAATTCAAAAACTATTAGCCAACACCAAACCAAATAAAGCGTCTGGACCTGATGGTATTCCAGCTAGATTACTCAAAGAACTAAGCAATGAGCTAGCCACAGTGTTCAAAATACTTTTTCAGGCATCTTTTAACCAGGGCAGAGTACCAAAGGACTGGGAAGAAGCTAATGTCACCCCCCTATTTAAAAAAGGAGAAAAATCTGACCCAGGAAACTACAGACCAGTATCACTTACCAGCATCACATGTAAAATCCTAGAACACATAATATGTAGCAACATCATAAACCACTTAGACAAACGAAATGTCCTCACACCATACCAACATAGCTTTAGGAAATATAGATCATGTGAAACACAACTAATAGGACTAATTGATGATTTTTCTAAAGGTTTAGATGATAGTGAACAAATAGATGCTATCTTACTAGATTTTTCTAAGGCTTTTGACAAAGTTCACCACCATAGTTTGCTTAAAAAATTAAAAATATTTTGGCATTAATGGCCCACTGCATCAGTGCATTAAAGATTTTCTGATAGGGAGAGAACAAACTGTAATAATAAATGGCTCTAAATCAACACCGATAACAGTAAACTCAGGTGTACCTCAAGGAACAGTCTTGGGTCCACTACTATTTTTAATTTACATAAATGATTTACCAAATTGCATTACTTCAGGAACAAAAGTCAGATTATTTGCAGACGATTTCATAATATATAGAACAATAAAAACAACACAAGACACAGATATTTTACAAAGACAATTAGATGAATTACAGAAATGAGAATCAAATTGGAGCATGTCTTTCCAACCTGAAAAATGTCAGTTGTTAAGAGTAACAAAAAAACTAAAACAAATTAATTCCACTTATCTTATTCATGGCAAACCAGTAACACAGACTAAAAACGCAAAATACCTAGGTGTTATAATAAATGAAAAACATTCATGGAATCCACATATTGATGAAACTATAAAACAATCAAACAAAGCATTAGGATTTATTAAAAGAAATTTCTATAAATCAAAAAAGAACATAAAACTAAAATGTTATTTAACCTTGGTTAGGCCAATAATAGAATATGCATCCTCCGTTTGGGACCCCTCAACTCAAGAAAACATTAAGAAACTGGAACAGACACAAAATAGAGAAGTGAGATTCATAACAAATGAATATTCACATTTGACTAGAGTAGCACCTACAGTAAAATCATTAAATTTAGAAAGTCTTCAGTACAGAAGACTTAAAAGTAAAGTAGCAATTATACATAAAACACTGAACCATAATCTTCAAATACAAAAACAAAATTTAATAAAATACTCTGAAAGACACAAAGATAAAGGCACATTCCTCGTTCCATATGCTAGGACAAATTTGTACAAATACTCCTTCTACCCTAGCGCTATTAGAGCATGGAATGGGTTGCCTGAGCTAGCCAGAAAAACCAGTGACTTGGCAAAATTTAAGTCATTGGTTAATATGCATGACTCAATGCATGACGCGTAGGACATAATCATCTTCTTTTTTGAAGTAACGTCTGTATTATATAAGATAAGAAGATAAGATAAGTCTAGATAGACTTAGATCTAGTTCTAGATCTAGACTTAGATCTAATTCTAGATATAAATTTAGTTCTAGATTCAAGATCTATAACTAGGTCTAGATCTAGCTAGATCGAGATCTAGTTTGTATGACAAATGGCAACGAATGTAATAATTTTTATTTGCGAGGGAAATGTCTGGTCCATGTATCCATGTACTCCAAGTCTTTCAAGTCATTTCTTGCTAGCGAAATAAAATAGGACAAACATTGTTTTTTCAAGTTGTCAATTTATCTAATTTTGTAAGAAGAATGAATCTTTTTTAGTTTTTCTATATTACATGAAACATGTTATTAATTTTTATTGTGTGGATAAGGTTAATAATTAATATTTTAAAAAATATAAGTGTAGACTTAATGAATATATTGAGGGTAAAGCACTTGGAACCGGAAGTCCCGTGTTCAAATCCTCGTGAAGACTCTAGCTGGACAACTTTAGGAGCCGATTTTGAGTTTAAACTGTATTTGTATTTTTGTTTTTATTTTGATTTTTTGTTATGTACAATATATAATTATTTAAAGTATCCACTTGATCGCAGAATGCGTGAGGGAGAAATGGCGTTAGCAATTATTCAAGGTGACAAAACCCAATAAATTTAGCAATATCTGTGAATACTGAAGGTTGGTTTCCATTGTTGGTATCAAATAAAATAATTAATTACCAGTAATCTTGCTACAAGAGACGAAAAAACATTAGCCAACGCTTCGACACGAAAGATTTTAATTTTCTAAGACTCAAAGCCGTTGAGGATGTCAATGTTAACAACTGTTTAGAATTAGCGATTACTAAAGAGCAAGTTTGTAACATTTTCAAAAACGTCAACCCAATGAAAGCTGGTGGGCCTGATGGAAAAGGGCGAATCTTAAAAGAATGTGCTGAACAAATAGCTGAACCTTTCCAAGATATTTTTTCTACTTCATTACTAAACCATGAGATACCACCTGTGTGGAAGTCATCTATTATTGTTCCTGTGCCAAAGGTTTCCAAACCGAAGGAAATGAATGACTATAGACATGTTTCACTTACTTCCATTATGTCTAAATGTTTAGAAAAATTGGTTAAAATGTTTATTCTGAATGATCTTTGTTGTAAGTTAGACCCTTTACAATTTGCATACCAAAAATTGTAAAGGTATAGACGATGCCATCCTAAATATTTTAAATTGTGTCTACAAACATCTGGACTTACCGAACACTTATGTAAGATTGATTCCTCATCAGCTTTTAACACTATATAACTTCATTTACTCATTAAAAAGATGAAAGCGTTGCAGATTAGTCCATACATAATACTATGGGCTAATTAATTTTTGACCCAAAGATAGCAGAGGATTAGGGTAAACAATGTTATAACAAATAAACGCATAGTTAACACAGGGGCGCCCCAGGGGGGCTGTGACATCCCCATTGTGGTTCTTTTTGTACACCAATGATTTTTAAATCCGATAGTCCTTTTTGACCCTTCACAAAATTCGCTGATGATGCGGCTTTTCTTGCCCTGTTCTCAGAGAGCTCAGACGTAAATGAGTATTTCAAAGAAATAGAACACATTGAAAAATACTGTAAAGATAATTTTTTATTATTAAATGTAAAAAAACAACAAAGAAATGATAATCGATTTTCGTAGGGAAAAGAAGGAAAATAATATTGTTTCTGTAGCTGAAGAGACTATTGAAATAGTGCAAACCTTTAAATACCTTGGTACTATCCTAGACAATAAACTAAATTTTACTGCAAATACTGATTAAATCAGCAAAAAAGGGCAGCAAAGATTACGATTACTAAGAAAACTGTCATCATTTAATGTTAGCGAAAAAGCCTTGAGTATGTTTTATCACGCTCACATCTGCAATATTTTAAGTTTCAATATCACTGCCTGGTATGGCAATCTGAGCATTAAACATAAAAATAAACTTTATAGAATCCTAAATGCTGCTGGTAAAATAATTGGCAAAAAACAAAACCTCATTTGGGCAGTTGTTTAAGACAAACATCTATAAAAAAAGCTAACAAGATCCTCGAAATAAAGAATCACCCTTTGTGTCAGGATTTTGTGATTTTACCATCACAAAAGAGATACAAGACACTGATGGCAAAGACAAACAGACACAAACACTCTTTTGTTCCCCTGGCAATCAAATCAATAAATAAGAACAATCTGGTATAAACTTTGTCACATGTAAATTATGAGTGCATCTGGTGTGAATGTGCACTTTGGTTTCTTATAGTTATAATGTTTTTTGTTTGGTGTAATGCACAAATTGTAAGACGAATTTCCATACGGACAATAAAGATTATTATTATTATTATAACTTGATTTGAGAATGGTTAGGATTAGAGAAATAACGTGTACACAATTTTTACTTGACAGAAAGACAGACAGTTAGACAGACAGAGTGAGCTGATATAAGCTTTTAAAAAGGTTCCCACAAAAAATGTACATAGAGCTTATGAACTATTTCAATATTGAATGAAGAAGCGGAAGAAAAGTCAGACATTGTATACGGAATAGTTTTATAAGTCTTGATGAGAGAGAAAGACAAAGTGATACTAGACTTGACAGGCCAGAAGTTTCTATTTTTTGTGGGATGTCGATATCAGCGGCCAAATCTAATGAAACGCAACAGATACTACAATTAATGGGTCAAAATAATGTTATGGGAGTGTTAACATAAGGGGTAAGGTGGTTCGAACTTACTATTATGCGAGCAACCAAAAAATATCATAGAAAGTTTTAGATATTTCGATAAAGAGCTGAAAAGCAGGAGACTAGTCAGAGAGTGTAAATAAGACGCGGAGAGATGGGGGAGGGGCAGAGAAGAATGATAGCCCTAACCCTAACCCTAACCCTGGTCCAATTCAAAATATTCTAGACATCATGTGCGTAGACAGAGGAGGGGGGTTGAGGAGCACCCTCCCCTCGAAATGACCCCCCCCCCCACAGGTGGGGTGTCGGAATATAGTGATTGATATTCTCCTTTGATTTTGTTTATTTTATGTGAGATTTTAATATTAAACCATCATTTGCCCCACCGCAGACAAGGGGGGGGGGGGGGTTGCGGTTAAAGCCCCCCCCCCTCTTTTTTAAAACAAAACAAAAAAAATAACCCAAAACGACAGTCCCAAACTTCCAAGAAACATTTGGATTTTAAAACCTCCTCCGAAATTGTTTTTTTTCGATAAAATCCCCTTTTCAATATAAGACTTAACCATACATCAATCACCAGATTCTATTAGCGTAGCCAAGAGGGGTTTGGTTTTTAAAACTTCTCTCCAACGGTGTTTGAAGCTAAAAACACCTCTTCAATATAAAAAAAAAAGCAAAATTACAAACTCAAATTTCTATGAGCGTAGCCAAGAAGGATTTTGAGTTTAAACCCCTCACCTCCAAGTGGTTTTGAGTTCAAAACCCCTATCCATCGGGGCTTGAAGCTAAAAACCACCTCTTCAATATAAACAACAAGAAAACAAACAAATTACACACTAAAATTCTATGAATGTAGTCAAATAGGGTTTTGAGTTTCAGCCGACTCCTCCAGAGGTCTTTAAGTTTAAAACCACTCCATAGGTTGAAAATCCTTCTCTTCAATATTATTCTAAAGCAAACTACAGTCAGTAATTTCTATGAGAGTAGTTAAAGGGAGGGGGTGAATTTGTTAAAAATAAAAAGCAAAGAGATTTTTTTAATTAACTCACCCCCCCCCCCCAACAGATGATTTTGACGATAAAACTTCCCTTTTCGATTTAAAATTTAAAACAAACTACAGTCACCAAATTGCAAGAGCGTACCCATAGAGGTTACAAATTTCTACCAGTCGCTGCGGTCGCTGGGGTCAGTAAAGTGCAGTGTATAGTCATATGCCAAAATTGAATCAAAACTAAATGTGGCTCAACAAAGATGGCTAAGACGGATTTTAGGAGTCAGTTATAGAGATCGGGTCTCAATAAAGGAAATCCTATTACGAACTGGGAGTCGACCCATTAGTAAGGTTGTGACAGAGCGTCGCATGAGGTTTGCGGGGCATTTTCTCCGACAAAATGAATTACGCATACTAAGAGTTGCGATGACATGAAGGCCATTACGCGGAAAGCGCAAACAGGGACATCGTAGTACAACTTGGCGCCACACTTTCACGGAGGTCCTCAGAGCAGTGGACACAGGGGGGAAAGAGGCTTCAGACATTGCCAGTGACAGATTTTTTGTGGAGGTAGCTTACCTCCCAATCGGCTTAACGGTGTGAGAGGAAGTAAGAATAGCATATTAGGTTTTTGAACTAAAACTTTTTAATAGCAGGATAGTACACTATAGATACTTCAGAATATGCATTTCATTGTCTTTAAATACCGGAAATAGTGCCTGGCGGTGGGGCTGCGCCCCGAACTTCGCTTACTGAAAATGGCGGATTTTTTTCTTTTCTTCCACTAACTCAAGGAAGAAGCTATTGTAGGGTACTCTAAAAGTCTTTCCAAAGAATTAAGGGTTAGAATGTAATAAAGATTAATTAAGTACACACACACACACACACATATATATAAAATATTTAGCGTGGGTGGGAAAGAAAAAATTTCACCCAACCCCTCCCCCACCCCGAAAAAAAAAAAAAATTCTGGCTACGCCCATGCTAGACATCGAGAGCCAAATGATTGTATGGGAGAGTGTTTACTTGTGGGCCTTTCTATTGTTGTTATAAGTAAGAAAAAAAGAGGTACATTTGAAAATAAAAAAAACAGTATCAAAAATGGGAACAAATCAACGGCGTTACCGGTAGGTAAATCTTGCTTTTATATATATATATATATATATATATATATATATATATATATATATATATATAGAGAGAGAGAGAGAGAGAGAGAGAGAGATACAGATAGATAGGTAGATAGATAGATAGATAGATAGATAGATAGATAGATAGATAGATAGATAGATAGATAGATACATAGATACATAGATACATAGATACATAGATACATAGATAGATAGATAGACACTGTCTTATTAAATGGCAATATGTTTTACAGATCAATATGAATTAGTAAGGATATAAAGAAACCCCGAAAGCACTAGACAAAAGACAGACAAAATAATTGACATCAATTGTTGACTTTGTATAAACATGGTAAACCATCGAATTGAAGCAAAAATTTGTTTTTTTAAATGTCAACTTTAGCTGTTTAGAGACATGCAGTCTTTACTTCTTATTTTTCTTAACACCACAACTGTAAATTTGCTCGAGAGTTGATGCAAATTTGGAACTCAAGGAAATGTAGATGATAAAATTGATGGTAGCGTTAACTTGAGAGAAAACTAAAATGGATTTTTGTAAGAGATAATACATTTTATTAACAGATTGAATAAGCGTGTTGTTACAGACAAGAAACAGGTCGGTGGCCATTACAGGTAAGGACACGCAAGAATTGACCACACACACTGTCAGCATCATCTTGATCACTTTCTTTTCCTTCACATCCTTTGACAAGCTGGACATCTTGGTCAAACTGGTTTTGCGCCTCACGGTCATCTTGTATCCAATGACGATTGAGCAGACGACAGTATTTACAAAGGGTAATGTGCTTAGCAGGTTGAGCAGTCCCAAATACAAGTACTGGGTAATGCTTTCGAAATCCCTTTTGAAAAACAAAGTTGGCTTTATAGCTATGATGGTCATATTTGTGCTGGGGTCAAAGGTCCAAAACGGTTCATACAAAAACCACGATGGCATCAATAGGACAACAACATAGAAATATACAATAACCAGCAACAACGTCATGCGATAAGGTGTAAAAACCCAGGACATCTTCAACGGGAAACATACAGCAACAAGTCTCTCCACTGCTATGATGGTCGTATGAAGATTGCTAATGGCGCCAAAGTAGCCTGGAATAAAAGCAATGTAAACAACTGAGATGGTCTTTAAGCTCATTGCCAATAATGGGTCTATCAGAGCCACGAAACTGTGCAGTCTTAGAAAGAGCTGAACTAAGGAATAAAACAGGTCGCTCACAGACAAAGAAAACAACAGGAGTGAGGTCGTCTCGTGCAGGCCGTACTTGGACAAGACCAGGATGTTCAAGATGTTGGTCAGCAAGCCGCAAACACTAAGTAAAGGTAGCAAGCCACAGAAGATGAACATGTCCATTATGTTGATTACAACATCTTGAAGTTCTTGTAATACACTTGTGGACAGCGGGTTAGAGGAATTCAAATATGTTAGTGCCATTGAAACTTAATTGTGAATCAAAAAGTTGCGTTATAAAAACAAATTACATTCCTTGATCATTTGTTACATAGGTAGTTAAATCTATTTTTTTAGCAGCTTCCATAAGCAGGAAAAACTCGCTATTAGGTTTTTGGAAAATGTCCGTTTGTTCGTCTGTCACACTCAGATCCAGGTTTTTGAAATGCTTAAAAACTGTGTTTATTTACCCTTATCAGTTATCTCGTATTTAATATCACAATCTTTAGTCTAAATAGGCCGTGTGACGTAGTTAAACCATTTTTCTAATGACGTCATTTTAAATGATTTTAATAAATGAAATGCTACAAGAGCTCGTGTGCCAATGTCTGTTAGCCATCGTCCACTTTCTGGAATTAAAAAGTTGACTTTTTAGTTTAACTAAGCCGTCTGACGTAGTGAAAAGTTTGTCCTTTTTTCCATTGACGTCATTCGGAATATTTCTTATAATTCCACAGTCGAGGGCCACATCTTTAAAATTTTGTTTTATATTGATTTTATCATCAATATTTCATAACAGTTTACTTACAAATCAAATTTCTATGACAATAGGACTTATATTCACTTTTTTTTTTAGAAATATTTATGTGATGACGCCTATTTTTAAAATTATTAAACAATTAATTTGAAACAAGTGAACCAATGTGTATCGCCATATTGTAAGTTGACGCCAAAATATTAAATAATAATAATAATAATAATAATAGTTACAGTAAAATATTTCCGCTTCGTTATGACAAATAAGTAAAAGTGAAAATATACAAAATCAAATGTCAATATTTGTGTATTTCAGATTTTAGTTAAACGCATGATTAAGGATAAAACGATCTCTGCTATGTCAAGATTGACCAGGTCAGTAGAGCAGTTAGCATCCACCCATTTCACTTTCTTTTAGAGTTCTTTAAATAATGCGCATAGATAATCTTCCATACATGTACAAGAAGTATCAGGTAAAACAATAGAACTATCCATAAAACTGTTTCTATTTCGGTTTTAATAATGCATTTCGAATTTAACATTTTTTTACAACATTTTTTTAAAAATGAAATAGCAGCAAACAGCAATATTTCTCCTTGTATGCTTTCTGTATCAGGATATCCCAGTAAGATTACGTTTAATTGTTGTGTTTACCTTTTTTTTATGATAAGAATTGTAATTAAACCTAATTGTACGTCAAGCCTTACTATCAGCAACACAAAGTTCAGACAGAAACAAAATCCGACAATTTGATTCATCTATGATTTGTGATTTACCTAAAATTAATTGTTTTTCTTTTTAAAGATATATGAGGGATGACATTTTAAAATTTCATGATAAGTTAAATTTTGATACAGCTTTAATTTATACTTACACATAAATCATACAAGTTAGTCATTTTAAACTAGATCTTTCGAGTCAGATTTCCTAAGAATAACAAATTATTATACATTAAAAGAAATGAAATACCTTTTTATTTTAATGGGATACGAAAGCTTTGTGTATAGTTAAGAGCAGAAACTAATAACTTGCTACTAAGTTAAAGAAAACTAATTAGACAAATAATAGCTAGGTAAAACTTTTTGACTAATTAAAAAATACGCATATTTTCATAAGATCATTCGATATTTTCAATTATAATAATGACATACATTAGGGCTAAATCAAAGCCTAAAGCTATGCTTTAAATATAAATCTCTTACGCGCTAAAAAAAAAGTATTGAAAAGCTTTTCTTGTACTGAAAAAGAACAGCTTATTTTTGTTTAGAATTGAAAGCAATTTTCTTTTCATAGTTTGTTATACACCACATTTGTCTTCCTTCCCCCCCCCCCCCAAAAAAAATGACGTCTATAATATTATTGCACTATGTAAAGATACCACTGTTGTTACAGGTAAGCTTATTTTTAGAAAAAATTTTTTAAAGCCTTTGACATTGATACAAAGTGAACAAAAATCATGCAAAATAAAAAAATAATTAAAAAGAAGCAAGTCATTTTTCTCAATGCTGATATTTTTACATTTTTTGACATCAGACATAGTAATTAATTAGCACTAATTAATTAACTAATTGTTTTTTGTTTTTTTTTATTGATTCATGCTTTTCAACAAACAAGTTTCAAGCTGATTCAAAAAAGGCAAAATTGGAGAAATAACGCGAACAAAGTTTGTAGCAGGAACAGAGCTGATATATATATACTGATATTTATATACTGATATGTATACTTATATTCATTTTCTTGCACTGACATGTCGAGCTTTGTTAGAGAGAGAAAAATTTAGACATTTAGGGGCCATGAAGGTGTCTGTGACGTCAGTATTCATTATCCTCTCCGTTGATATAACAACAGGATATATTGTTATTTTAATCTATTTTCATAACCGCTTAATCTCCAAGCTTAGGTTACCATATTATCTTTGTTTTTCCATTTCTGTTTTCCTTATATTATGAGATAGTGGTACGGCGATGTCAATGATTTTAGAAGTTTTTTCGTTTTATTACAATTATTATTATTATTACTTTAGTTGTTTTCCAAAGGGCATAACAAGAGATATACACATAAACACTCAGATAATCATAAACATTTTAATTTCTTTGATAATGAAAAACAAGTTTGTGTTTCTCTTGAATTATGCCAGAGGAACAGTATTTCATTTCAAATTAGCTTTTACGCCTACTTAGTTCTGTGTTGTCTTTGCTAGTTTTTGTTTCATTTGAAATTACTGCTTTGTTCAAATTACGAATAGCTGACTAAATTGAGTCTCTACATCTTGGCAAAAAAAGATATTGTTTTACCACGTCACAGTGTGTGCGGATGTGAAAGACTGTGTGATTAAATTATCTACTGCAATCTTGTTTTGAAATAAGTTTAGATTTTATTGCATACATATGACTACGTGATTAGTTTAATTAGAAGAATGAGTCATGATTTCAAAATACTAACATTAGCATGAAATATATTTTATAGGCACCATATAGAAATCGGTAAAATTATATTTTCAATACCGAATTTTTTATGATATACGAAAAAAAAATGTTGGACAGATTTACACACATACAACACAAGTTAAGCTCATAAAAGAAATTAACTGTGAGCAAAGATTGATTTGTTTGAATAATGTGTAGGTCCGAATGCATACTAAATGTCACATATTAGCGTGTTCACATTGGTTTTAGTATAAAGTCTGACAAAGAAGCTAATGTCTAACGCAGACCGTTACTTATGAATCTACTATTGGTCCGAAAAATTTATGTTTGTCTTTAAAATGTTTACTACAAAATGAGAACTCCAACTTCCCTCTCAGGACATGCGTACACCGCAGTATTGTTATAGTAACTTTGTAAAATGTAAGGTATCACTCGTAAACAATTGAACACAAATCATTAGTAAGTTATTTTTTATTTTTGTGTGTGACGAAAATGCCATATATGCAAGTACTACTTATTTCCTTGACCAGAGATCGGCGATGGAGTGTCTCTCCGTTATATCTATGCTGCTTAGAGACATTAAGTCAACTGTTAAATTTATTAATTTGTATTTGTGGTGGGTTTGTCACAGAACACAAACTAAATGACTTGACGAAGGCAACTCGTAAGACGATTCCAAACTGTTTATTATACATTAAAGACCTGCCAAAGGCAAACATAAACACATAATTACAAATGAACATAAACTAAACATAATTAATAGGTCTGAATACTAGATCTAACGAAAAACAAAAAGAACATCTTATAGTGTGAACCAATCATCTCTTTGACAAACACACAAGAGAGATATGGACACACCAACAAACATCTGACAGTGTGAACCAATCATCTCTTTGACAAACACAAGAGAGTTATGGACACACCAACAAACATTATAGTGTGAACCAATCATCTCTTTGACAAACACAAGAGAGATATGGACACACCAACAAACATTATAGTGTGAACCAATCATCTCTTTGACAAACACAAGAGAGATATGGAACACCAACAAACATTATAGTGTGAACCAATCATCTCTTTGACAAACACAAGAGAGATATGGACACACCAACAAACAGTATACACATAAATGACAACATAGTTCTCTAAAAATAAATCAACTAGTTGTTCTAAACAACACTAACATATATATACATTGTTTGAAGAGTTTCGCTCTTTCCTTTCCTTACAAAAAACTATAATTAAATATAACAAATCTATTGTTATGAAAATTATATTTTGTATCGGTTGTCATTCTTATGTTTACATGTGCTTGTAACTCGTCCGTGAGAATGTGTTCACGAAATGTGTGTTGTGTAGTCATTCAGTGTATTAAAGCCATACTATACAGACATGGTTCTCGACTCTCTTATCTTTATGTTCATAACAATTTAATACACATGAAATAAATGCATTAGCTAGGAAGTGTTATTTTTGCGGCAGGGTTAAGCATCCCCGCTCTCAATGCCCTGCAAGGGAAGTGACATGCAATCAGTGCTTCAAAAAAGGTCACTTTCAAAGAGTTTGCAAATCTAGATCTTCAACAGTTTCGGCTATTGCTACTGTGCAGCCTTTGAATTTAAAGAAATCTACAATACCAATTTGCATCAACAACGTGCCATTGAAAGCCATAGTAGACACTGGGAGCTGTGAAAGCTATATTTCGACGCACATCGCTAAGAAGCACAAATGGCAGACATGTTCCTCAGGCAACAGAATCTTTATGGCTTCCACCCATCTATTTCGGATCACTCAAGGACATATCTACGCTAACATACGTCTAAAAAATGAACGATACGAGGAAGTTAGACTTTCTCTACTAGACAATTTATGCTGTGACGTATAGTTTGTTATACACCACATTTGTCTTCCTTCCCCCCCCCCCCCCAAAAAAAAATGACGTCTATAATATTATTGCACTATGTAAAGATACCACTGTTGTTACAGGTAAGCTTATTTTTAGAAAAAATTTTTTAAAGCCTTTGACATTGATACAAAGTGAACAAAAATCATGCAAAATAAAAAAATAATTAAAAAGAAGCAAGTCATTTTTCTCAATGCTGATATTTTTACATTTTTTGACATCAGACATAGTAATTAATTAGCACTAATTAATTAACTAATTGTTTTTTGTTTTTTTTTATTGATTCATGCTTTTCAACAAACAAGTTTCAAGCTGATTCAAAAAAGGCAAAATTGGAGAAATAACGCGAACAAAGTTTGTAGCAGGAACAGAGCTGATATATATATACTGATATTTATATACTGATATGTATACTTATATTCATTTTCTTGCACTGACATGTCGAGCTTTGTTAGAGAGAGAAAAATTTAGACATTTAGGGGCCATGAAGGTGTCTGTGACGTCAGTATTCATTATCCTCTCCGTTGATATAACAACAGGATATATTGTTATTTTAATCTATTTTCATAACCGCTTAATCTCCAAGCTTAGGTTACCATATTATCTTTGTTTTTCCATTTCTGTTTTCCTTATATTATGAGATAGTGGTACGGCGATGTCAATGATTTTAGAAGTTTTTTCGTTTTATTACAATTATTATTATTATTACTTTAGTTGTTTTCCAAAGGGCATAACAAGAGATATACACATAAACACTCAGATAATCATAAACATTTTAATTTCTTTGATAATGAAAAACAAGTTTGTGTTTCTCTTGAATTATGCCAGAGGAACAGTATTTCATTTCAAATTAGCTTTTACGCCTACTTAGTTCTGTGTTGTCTTTGCTAGTTTTTGTTTCATTTGAAATTACTGCTTTGTTCAAATTACGAATAGCTGACTAAATTGAGTCTCTACATCTTGGCAAAAAAAGATATTGTTTTACCACGTCACAGTGTGTGCGGATGTGAAAGACTGTGTGATTAAATTATCTACTGCAATCTTGTTTTGAAATAAGTTTAGATTTTATTGCATACATATGACTACGTGATTAGTTTAATTAGAAGAATGAGTCATGATTTCAAAATACTAACATTAGCATGAAATATATTTTATAGGCACCATATAGAAATCGGTAAAATTATATTTTCAATACCGAATTTTTTATGATATACGAAAAAAAAATGTTGGACAGATTTACACACATACAACACAAGTTAAGCTCATAAAAGAAATTAACTGTGAGCAAAGATTGATTTGTTTGAATAATGTGTAGGTCCGAATGCATACTAAATGTCACATATTAGCGTGTTCACATTGGTTTTAGTATAAAGTCTGACAAAGAAGCTAATGTCTAACGCAGACCGTTACTTATGAATCTACTATTGGTCCGAAAAATTTATGTTTGTCTTTAAAATGTTTACTACAAAATGAGAACTCCAACTTCCCTCTCAGGACATGCGTACACCGCAGTATTGTTATAGTAACTTTGTAAAATGTAAGGTATCACTCGTAAACAATTGAACACAAATCATTAGTAAGTTATTTTTTATTTTTGTGTGTGACGAAAATGCCATATATGCAAGTACTACTTATTTCCTTGACCAGAGATCGGCGATGGAGTGTCTCTCCGTTATATCTATGCTGCTTAGAGACATTAAGTCAACTGTTAAATTTATTAATTTGTATTTGTGGTGGGTTTGTCACAGAACACAAACTAAATGACTTGACGAAGGCAACTCGTAAGACGATTCCAAACTGTTTATTATACATTAAAGACCTGCCAAAGGCAAACATAAACACATAATTACAAATGAACATAAACTAAACATAATTAATAGGTCTGAATACTAGATCTAACGAAAAACAAAAAGAACATCTTATAGTGTGAACCAATCATCTCTTTGACAAACACACAAGAGAGATATGGACACACCAACAAACATCTGACAGTGTGAACCAATCATCTCTTTGACAAACACAAGAGAGTTATGGACACACCAACAAACATTATAGTGTGAACCAATCATCTCTTTGACAAACACAAGAGAGATATGGACACACCAACAAACATTATAGTGTGAACCAATCATCTCTTTGACAAACACAAGAGAGATATGGAACACCAACAAACATTATAGTGTGAACCAATCATCTCTTTGACAAACACAAGAGAGATATGGACACACCAACAAACAGTATACACATAAATGACAACATAGTTCTCTAAAAATAAATCAACTAGTTGTTCTAAACAACACTAACATATATATACATTGTTTGAAGAGTTTCGCTCTTTCCTTTCCTTACAAAAAACTATAATTAAATATAACAAATCTATTGTTATGAAAATTATATTTTGTATCGGTTGTCATTCTTATGTTTACATGTGCTTGTAACTCGTCCGTGAGAATGTGTTCACGAAATGTGTGTTGTGTAGTCATTCAGTGTATTAAAGCCATACTATACAGACATGGTTCTCGACTCTCTTATCTTTATGTTCATAACAATTTAATACACATGAAATAAATGCATTAGCTAGGAAGTGTTATTTTTGCGGCAGGGTTAAGCATCCCCGCTCTCAATGCCCTGCAAGGGAAGTGACATGCAATCAGTGCTTCAAAAAAGGTCACTTTCAAAGAGTTTGCAAATCTAGATCTTCAACAGTTTCGGCTATTGCTACTGTGCAGCCTTTGAATTTAAAGAAATCTACAATACCAATTTGCATCAACAACGTGCCATTGAAAGCCATAGTAGACACTGGGAGCTGTGAAAGCTATATTTCGACGCACATCGCTAAGAAGCACAAATGGCAGACATGTTCCTCAGGCAACAGAATCTTTATGGCTTCCACCCATCTATTTCGGATCACTCAAGGACATATCTACGCTAACATACGTCTCAAAAATGAACGATACGAGGAAGTTAGACTTTCTCTACTAGACAATTTATGCTGTGACGTAATACTTGGACTTGACTTTATAAGTTTGCACCAAAACTTGTTTATTCCTTTCGATGGTCAGAAACCATCATTATGCCTGAGTACTCTCCAGCCAGCGATGGTAGAGGCTCCTAGCCTATTTAGTAATCTGTCACCAAACTGTACCCCAGTGGCTACAAGGTCTCGCAGATACTCAGTTCCAGATAGAAAGTTTATAGAGAAGGAAATTCAACAACTAATAAAGGATGAAATTATTGAACCATCTAAATCTCCCTGGCGTGCACAAGTCCTAGTCACAACAAATGACAGACATAAGAAAAGAATGGTTGTGGACTACAGCCAAACCATAAACCGGTTCACTCTACTAGACGCCTACCCTATGCCCAGAATTGACGAACTGGCAGAGAAGATTTTGCAATACTCTGTATATAGCACTTTAGACCTAAAAAGTGCATACCATCAGATTCCTATAAAAGAAGAGGAAAGGCGGTTCACATCCTTCGAAGCATGTGGGAAACTGTATCAATTCCGTCGGATTCCGTTTGGCGTTACGAATGGAGTCGCCTGTTTTCAGCGTACGATTGACAAAATCATCGAAGACGAACGACTCGCTGACACTTTTGCTTATGTGGACAATGTGACCATCTGCGGTATGGACTCTGAATCACACGACCGAAACCTACAGCGATTTCTTGATAGTGCTCAAAAGTATGGAATCACTCTTAATGAAACAAAAAGTGAAATTAGCACTGCTAAAGTGAGACTGTTAGGATACGAGATTTCCAAAGGACAACTTAAGCCGGATCCTGAGAGATTTCGCGCTCTAAGGGAATTACCCGTACCAGTGAACATGCATGAACAGAAACGAGTAGTGGGTCTTCTGGCTTACTACTCACAGTGGATACCTAACTTCTCAACAAAAATTAGCCTGTTAACAAGAAATCAAAAATTTCCTGTCTCCGAAGAAGTCAAAAGAACATTTGAAAGTTTGAAAAATGAGCTTGAAAAAGCCGCCGTATATACTATTAATCCGAATCGCCCTTTAACCGTTGAGACGGATGCTTCTGATATAGCCATTGCGGCTACCCTCAACCAAGATGGTCGGCCCGTTGCTTTCTTCTCTCGCTCATTAACAAAAAGTGAAAGAAAACATTCTTCAGTTGAGAAAGAAGCATATGCCATTGTTGAGTCGCTGAGAAAATGGAAACATTTCTTAGTTGGTAAAGCGTTCACACTTGTTACGGATCAGCGATCTGTCTCTTTCATGTATAACAGGTCAAATAAAGGAAAAATTAAAAATGAAAAAATCCAGAGGTGGAAACTAGAACTCTCGTGTTTCCACTATGACGTCATCTATCGCCCTGGCAAGCAGAACACTGTAGCTGATACATTTACCAGAAACTATCTATCTGCCATCACTCGCAATGACCTTAATTGCTGCACACTAGTCTTTGCCACCCGGGCGTTACTCGACTATTGCACTACGTAAGGACTAAAAATCTTCCATTTTCTTGTGATGACGTCAGAACTGTAATAGAACAATGTCAAGCTTGTGCAGAACTAAAGCCCCTTTTTTTTCGACAGCCGACCGAAGAACTGATTAAAGCAACTCAACCTTTTGAGAGAATTAGTATGGATTTCAAGGGACCTCTCCCTACTGTTTCAAGAAATAGATATCTACTTACCATTATAGATGTATTCTCTAGATTCCCATTTGCATTTGCATGTCCCGATATGTCTTCCTCTACGGTTGTTAAATGTCTCAATGAACTATTCGCCATATTTGGATTTCCAGCGTACGTCCACACTGACAGGGGAACTTCGTTTATGTCTACAGAGGTGCAGCATTTCCTCCACGAGAGAGGAATTGCAACCAGTAGAACGACCCCTTACAGTCCGAGAGGAAACGGACAAATAGAGAAGCTTAACGGGACTTTATGGAAAGCCATCATCTTGGCTCTACATTCTAAGGAATTGGACATAGCTAAATGGGAACTAGTACTAAATGATGCTCTGCAATCCATCCGGTCATTACTATGCACTGCAACTAACAGGACACCACATGAACGAATTCTTGGGTTCAACCGAAGAAGTGGTTCCGGGACATCCTTGCCAACATGGTTGACCAGTCCTGGTCCTGTCCTGCTGAAGAAGAACGTTAGATCATCTAAATACGATCCCATAACAGAGGAAGTTGATTTGGTAACATGAAACCCTCAGTACGCTGTAATCCGAACACCAACCGGTCGAGAGGAAACTGTCTCATTACGAATGTTAGCCCCTAGGGAGGAACAAAAAGTTATAGAAAATGAGAATCAGAGTTGAACAGAGCTTGATATTGGCTGCCCCATCCAAAGCTCACCTCCCAGGAATCAACCTACTGATTCTATCATGCCTGAAGAAACCACCAGCACCACTGAAGACATAGCCAGACCGTCCGAAACTCAAGCAGATGAAACTACACATACATACAATCTTAGAGTAAGGAGAACTAGGCCCAACTACAAAGTGTAAAAGCTCATCAGCTTACTAGAACTCTTACTTTGACATTCAGTTTTGTCTCCAAAATGACATGTGTTTATTTTACTACTTTCATTTGGTTTTGTTGACTTGAGTTTAATGAGATATTTGATCTATTTGATCTATCATGATATATTTTAATAAGCTATTTGATTTACACTTACGTATATCAACATGTTACATTATGTCATGCTATTCTACATTATTTGTTTACTTGAATCTCTATTATTATTCTGCACTTACTTAATTCTTCTATTGTTTATAATACTAGTTAGCATTAATTGAACCGGGGGTGAATGTTATGAAAATTATTTTCTGTATCGATTGTCATTCTTATGTTTACATGTGCTTGTAATTCGTCCGTGAGAATGATTTCACGAAATGTGTATTGTGTAGTCATTCAGTGTATTAAAGCCATACTATACAGACATGGTTCTCGACTCTCTTATCTTTATGTTCATAACATCTATACACTCACAAATATACTGTTTCTTAAAAGCCAGTATCTAAACACTTGTAAAAATACATTTACAAGATGGACAGTGACCATTCTATATAGAATACTAAATAAAATTACAATCTGATATAAATAAGTACAATGTGATTACCTGCAGCCCTACGTAAACACATGGTGTAGAACCAGGCACAAACAGGGAGTGGAGACAACGTAGGTCCAGTAACATACGGACACTACAGTGACAAGAGATGCCGGTAGAATGGACAGTGTCCACGTTGTCTGCCTTTTTATGCGCGGACATAGCGTGCCATCTAGGGGGAAGGGTTACGTGTATATCGGGGTGGCCGGTGTTTCCTGAAAAGGTATCCACTCCACTACATATTATTGTTTTAATATCAGCACCTCAATTTATTTTCGCACCTTTGTCTTCCAGGAGTTTTTTTTTTGTAAATATTAAATTCTTCATAAGTCTGAAACGAAACGTTTCTTTTTGTTTTTAGTTTCTTTTTGTTTTTAGTTTCTTTTTGTTTTTAGTTTCTTTTTGTTTTTAGTTTCTTTTTGTTTTTAGTTTCTTTTTGTTTTTAGTTTCTTTGTGTTTTTAGTTTCTTTTTGTTTTTAGTTTCTTTTTGTTTTTAGTTTCTTTTTGTTTTTAGTTTCTTTTTGTTTTTAGTTTCTTTGTGTTTTTAGTTTCTTTGTGTTTTTAGTTTCTTTTTGTTTTTAGTTTCTTTTTGTTTTTAGTTTCTTTTTGTTTTTAGTTTCTTTTTGTTTTTAGTTTCTTTGTGTTTTTAGTTTCTTTTTGTTTTTAGTTTCTTTTTGTTTTTAGTTTCTTTTTGTTTTTAGTTTCTTTTTGTTTTTAGTTTCTTTTTGTTTTTAGTTTCTTTTTGTTTTTAGTTTCTTTTTGTTTTTAGTTTCTTTTTGTTTTTAGTTTCTTTTTGTTTTTAGTTTCTTTTTGTTTTTAGTTTCTTTTTGTTTTTAGTTTCTTTTTGTTTTTAGTTTCTTTTTGTTTTTAGTTTCTTTTTGTTTTTAGTTTCTTTTTGTTTTTAGTTTCTTTTTGTTTTTAGTTTCTTTTTGTTTTTAGTTTCTTTTTGTTTTTAGTTTCTTTTTGTTTTTAGTTTCTTTTTGTTTTTAGTTTCTTTTTGTTTTTAGTTTCTTTTTGTTTTTAGTTTCTTTGTGTTTTTAGTTTCTTTGTGTTTTTAGTTTCTTTTTGTTTTTAGTTTCTTTTTGTTTTTAGTTTCTTTTTGTTTTTAGTTTCTTTTTGTTTTTAGTTTCTTTTTGTTTTTAGTTTCTTTTTGTTTTTAGTTTCTTTTTGTTTTTAGTTTCTTTTTGTTTTTAGTTTCTTTTTGTTTTTAGTTTCTTTTTGTTTTTAGTTTCTTTTTGTTTTTAGTTTCTTTGTGTTTTTAGTTTCTTTTTGTTTTTAGTTTCTTTTTGTTTTTAGTTTCTTTGTGTTTTTAGTTTCTTTTTGTTTTTAGTTTCTTTTTGTTTTTAGTTTCTTTTTGTTTTTAGTTTCTTTTTGTTTTTAGTTTCTTTTTGTTTTTAGTTTCTTTTTGTTTTTAGTTTCTTTTTGTTTTTAGTTTCTTTTTGTTTTTAGTTTCTTTGTGTTTTTAGTTTCTTTTTGTTTTTAGTTTCTTTTTGTTTTTAGTTTCTTTTTGTTTTTAGTTTCTTTTTGTTTTTAGTTTCTTTTTGTTTTTAGTTTCTTTTTGTTTTTAGTTTCTTTTTGTTTTTAGTTTCTTTTTGTTTTTAGTTTCTTTTTGTTTTTAGTTTCTTTTTGTTTTTAGTTTCTTTTTGTTTTTAGTTTCTTTTTGTTTTTAGTTTCTTTTTGTTTTTAGTTTCTTTTTGTTTTTAGTTTCTTTTTGTTTTTAGTTTCTTTTTGTTTTTAGTTTCTTTTTGTTTTTAGTTTCTTTTTGTTTTTAGTTTCTTTTTGTTTTTAGTTTCTTTTTGTTTTTAGTTTCTTTTTGTTTTTAGTTTCTTTTTGTTTTTAGTTTCTTTTTGTTTTTAGTTTCTTTTTGTTTTTAGTTTCTTTTTGTTTTTAGTTTCTTTTTGTTTTTAGTTTCTTTTTGTTTTTAGTTTCTTTTTGTTTTTAGTTTCTTTTTGTTTTTAGTTTCTTTTTGTTTTTAGTTTCTTTTTGTTTTTAGTTTCTTTTTGTTTTTAGTTTCTTTTTGTTTTTAGTTTCTTTGTGTTTTTAGTTTCTTTTTGTTTTTAGTTTCTTTTTGTTTTTAGTTTCTTTTTGTTTTTAGTTTCTTTTTGTTTTTAGTTTCTTTTTGTTTTTAGTTTCTTTTTGTTTTTAGTTTCTTTTTGTTTTTAGTTTCTTTGTGTTTTTAGTTTCTATTTGTTTTTAGTTTCTTTTTGTTTTTAGTTTCTTTTTGTTTTTAGTTTCTTTTTGTTTTTAGTTTCTTTTTGTTTTTAGTTTCTTTTTGTTTTTAGTTTCTTTTTGTTTTTAGTTTCTTTGTGTTTTTAGTTTCTTTGTGTTTTTAGTTTCTTTTTGTTTTTAGTTTCTTTTTGTTTTTAGTTTCTTTTTGTTTTTAGTTTCTTTTTGTTTTTAGTTTCTTTTTGTTTTTAGTTTCTTTTGTTTTTAGTTTCTTTTTGTTTTTAGTTTCTTTTTGTTTTTAGTTTCTTTTTGTTTTTAGTTTCTTTTTGTTTTTAGTTTCTTTTTGTTTTTAGTTTCTTTTTGTTTTTAGTTTCTTTTTGTTTTTAGTTTCTTTTTGTTTTTAGTTTCTTTTTGTTTTTAGTTTCTTTTTGTTTTTAGTTTCTTTTTGTTTTTAGTTTCTTTTTGTTTTTAGTTTCTTTTTGTTTTTAGTTTCTTTTTGTTTTTAGTTTCTTTTTGTTTTTAGTTTCTTTTTGTTTTTAGTTTCTTTTTGTTTTTAGTTTCTTTTTGTTTTTAGTTTCTTTTTGTTTTTAGTTTCTTTTTGTTTTTAGTTTCTTTGTGTTTTTAGTTTCTTTGTGTTTTTAGTTTCTTTGTGTTTTTAGTTTCTTTTTGTTTTTAGTTTCTTTTTGTTTTTAGTTTCTTTTTGTTTTTAGTTTCTTTTTGTTTTTAGTTTCTTTTTGTTTTTAGTTTCTTTTTGTTTTTAGTTTCTTTTTGTTTTTAGTTTCTTTTTGTTTTTAGTTTCTTTTTGTTTTTAGTTTCTTTTTGTTTTTAGTTTCTTTTTGTTTTTAGTTTCTTTTTGTTTTTAGTTTCTTTTTGTTTTTAGTTTCTTTGTGTTTTTAGTTTCTTTGTGTTTTTAGTTTCTTTGTGTTTTTAGTTTCTTTTTGTTTTTAGTTTCTTTTTGTTTTTAGTTTCTTTTTGTTTTTAGTTTCTTTTTGTTTTTAGTTTCTTTTTGTTTTTAGTTTCTTTTTGTTTTTAGTTTCTTTTTGTTTTTAGTTTCTTTTTGTTTTTAGTTTCTTTTTGTTTTTAGTTTCTTTTTGTTTTTAGTTTCTTTTTGTTTTTAGTTTCTTTTTGTTTTTAGTTTCTTTTTCTACCTTATCTTTTGTTTCATTTCATTAGTGGTTTTTTTTTTTGGGGGGGGGGGGGGGGGAGGGGGCCTTTTTTGCGCCATTTTTTCTTTCCAAATTTGGTCACAACTTGGGAGCGTTATAGTGGAGCGAGTAAGTAGACCTACATTACGACCTCTGGCTATATCAACATTACGGTTCTCAAGTAGTTTCTGACAACCATCCCGCTACAGAGCTCACGTGTAGCTCGGATATTGGGTTTTCAGGGGGGTGGGGCTGACTATATGGGTATATGGGCTAATGCCCGTTGGGCGGTACCCAAATGAGCCTGTAGCCGCTACGACACGTATTAAATTGTGAATGGCCTTATCATAATCTTTTATACAAGTGAGCGTCGTGTTTAAAAAAAAATCTTTTACAGACTAATTTATCTATTAGCCTACATCCGTAGAAAGTGTACAATGGGGAAATGAAGAGAAATAAAATTTCTTAAATCGATGACTGATAGGAATATAAAAAGTAAAAAATAAAGGGAGATAACAATCTAAATTAGACATAACCAGAAGGGAGGGGGTGGTAGTGGACAATGGTCAGCGACCATGAAGCTATTGTTTACATACGCGTCGGTCATTAACAACGGAAGGAGAATCAAACGTAGAGTGTGCCAGTTCAAGGGGCGCAAATCTCATCTAAGTAAAATGGATAAGGGAAGATAATGTATAACTCTTTTCTAAGTGCAGGGTCAGTGCGTTAGAAAGATCATAAAGGCGATCAGCTGAGATAAATAAATGAAAAAGATATATACAAGGTTGCGTTAATGACCAATTGACGCAATGTAGAGATTATAATATTAACACATGGTATACATAAATAAATGCAATCTAATATGTACACATGAAATAATTATGTTTCCTACATTAATCAAGTTAGAAATACACATAATGCACACATAAAGCATACCGGTGAGTAACATTCAGATAATAGAATCAATCAAGAATTACACACCAAACTAATTAAGATAGAACTGTGATTAAATTGGCATGCCACCAGGTATTCCACTAGAAATAAGGAGGATGAAAGATATTGTCCGGACTCGACTGTCAGCGAAAATGTAGAATTAGTCGAGCTTATAAAGGACCGGAAGAGATGGGCGGAAAACGGGGTGGGGCGAGAGACTAAAATATTTTTTCCCACATTGATGAATCTGACCCGGAAGTAGAGTCGCACCTCGAAATGTCAAGAGGCGCGTGTTGACACGGAGGATCTCCTTCATCAAAGAGAGACGTGGGTAGTAGGGAAGAAAAGAGTACCACCAGAGATTGAAGTATGTCCGGAAGTGCGGTTGGTTAGGTTTGCCGGACAATGTCCAGATGGTGTCAACCATGAGGTCAGACACCTGGCGCCAATGACTAACGCCCGTACTGGGACTGTTTATCTTTGCCCGCGTCAATGGGAGATAAGTGAAAAGGTTTTTGACAACGTTGTCGCCAATGTGTTGGACCCAGAGTCTAGCGAGAATTGGAAAAGGTGGGATTTGGTGACGACATTTTGCCCTAGATGGAATAAATAATTTGGTATGAAATCAATAAATAATAATTAATGCTGCGATGAAATTAAGTGACACTGTCAGCAAGCTATTGAGCTGTGACAGTAGGCTTCATACTTTTAGAGCCTACACACATAGCGATTTTAAATCAACATAAAGCCTTTATTAGAAATTCATAATCAAACTTATAATTATTTTGTGGACAAGTAAGCCTATAATGAGATGGCCATTTTAATATGATATACACTTTATGGGCCATATTGTATAAATATGCCCGGGCTGATTTTTAAAAATCCAGTCCGCCCCTGTAGGTTCTCCAGAACTTTAATCACTTAAGAAGATGGCAACGGTAAACAATTGATGCCCTAACCAGTAAGCTTCATGCTTCACAGTAAAACTTAACATTTTTAACAAACGTAAACATAAATGGCTCTTATGTCTGCAGACGGTTTCCCACCAAAAATCTGGCCAATACCGCAAACATTATCTCTACTAGTACTTTTATCAAAGCGTAAAAGAGAGGTGTTAATAGATACAAGGTATTATAACAGATTTGGTTCCACCACTTTCTTCAATCAACTCATTGAATTCAATTTTTCACCATTTAATTAACTAAATTAAACAAAAATGCTTTTATAGTAGTAACTTGGATAAAAAGAGAACTTCTAAATTTTACCCTTTTTTAAAAAATATGTAATTAATTTTTTAAAGTTTGTATAATTTCTAGTTTGTAACCCCCCCCCCCCCCAACACATGAGTCGAGCCTGAGCAGTTTACAATCTGCAATGCCGTATATCTGGCCCAGAAGATTATTACAACTTTGTTTTTTATAAAGCAAGTAACAAAAGAGGAAACCACTTTGCAGACTTTTCAAAGCTTAATACAAAAAAAAAATAAAATAAATAAACACTTTGAATATCCCACTTCTAATTCAAAAACCGATTCCCTGCCGCACTACGAGTATATCCAATCATTGGAAAGGTGTCAAAATTCATCCTGGAGAAAAATCCGGTTGCCACAATGCTACACTTGGTTGAACCTGCGAGGCTGCATCTCCCTAGAGAGATATCTATATATCTGAATAAAATAATAATAATAATCTTTATTATCCAAAAGAAAGTTCGTCTTACTATTTTGTGCATTACTCGAAACGAAACATTGTGTAAGTATTTAAAATATGAAGTTAAAACCTTCGAAACAAAATGAAATTAAAAGTCACTTAGAAAAAACGGGCTCAATTCACACATTTTGGTTTTGGATTAGTCAAAATTAAAAAAAAGATTGATTGTTGCTTTCTTTGTAAGCCAAATGTTTCAAGTAGGTAAGACTGTTGCTGTATTGCTGTTTCTTATCTTGTTTTATTCCAACAATGGTAAAGTTGGTTGAATGTTGATGTAAATTTGGAGCTCATGAATATGTAGATGAAGTTGACGCTAACCTTCAGCTGGCAGACAACTAGAAAGAAGCCACGTAGAAGTAAGTAAAGTTTCCCTGACGATTGAATGAACGTGTCTGAATAGTAAATAAACAGGTCTATTGCCACTGTGGGGAAAGAAACGCAACAGTTGACCACACACACGGTCAGCAGCATTTTGATGACTTTCACATCCTTGACCTTCTTAGACGCACAGGGAGTCAGCTGAGATAATGTAGTCTTGCGCCTTACAGTAATCTTGTATCCAATGATATAATGGAACAGAACAGTGTCACTCCCAAGTTTGAGGTGCTCAACAGATGTGGGAGCCCTAAATACAAGAAAAAATATTTTTGCTCTTTAATTTCCACTACTACTCGGAGAAGGGAAAGGCATTATGAAGAGCTGCAGCTCTGGGCATCACATACCCTAGCTACGCCACCGACGTCATGGGTATTTTTCGGAATATGTCCACAATTGAAAATTATATGGTTATTATATTTACCATGGAACTATTGATCCACAAAAAAAAAAAAAAAAACAAATAAAACAATAACAACTGTTTATTTGATTTTATTAATAAAATTACTAAGCAACTCAAGATAGAAAGAAAATTTCAGTTGTGTCAAAATATAAAGTATATACAGATGTGGTGATATGTAAAGATGTCGTAAATATATGTACTAATTTGATAAAATATAAAGTTTAGAGTCTAGAGTCTAGATAAATGTAGTAAAATTTAGAGACTATACTGATGTCGTAAATATATACCAATTTGATAAAAAATAAAAACTCTACAGATGTGGTAAATATATACAGTTGTAAGGACCACACACACACACACACACACACACACATATATATATATATATATATATATACATATATATAAATATATATATATATATCATACAGTTGGGGTAAAATATAATGACTAAATAGATATATAAAGAGACAAAAATAATAATAATGCTTTTCTTTGAGTCCGAATGTTAATGAGAAGTGAAGTTATTTTACGGCTCAGCTGCGACCTACATATTTTGCCATATTGCTCTAGACTTAATCGTTGTCTACTGGTTGGTTAATATTTAAAGATTCCATTTCCGCCGTCTACGTCTGTCCTTGGCAGTGGAGTTTCTTTTGGGCTATTTGACAACTGATTCAAAACAGCTGTAAAGGTACCTAACATGAACTGATAGAAAGTAAAGGTGACTGGTTGTTGTGCTGGCCACATAACACCTTAGTTAAACGTTGGTCACAGGGGCAATTGACATAGGTATCATCTGCCCCAGAGTTCGCAAGGTCTGAAAGTGGAACTTTGTTTTCCTTTACAATAGCATCCTGTTAATTGACCAGTCAGTAATTAGGTAAAAACTATTGCAACCTTTTGTGTTCTAATTAACCGGATTGGAAAGACTTATTCCTTTCAGCAAACTACAATAAGGGTAATTTAAAGCTCAACCTTGTAAAACGAGGGTGTCATCTGACCAGCATAACGACCAAACGCCTTTACTTAAAGCCCAAAGTCAGGTACCCATTAGAGTTGGGTTGACTCAGGGACGTCATAAAAACCCAGAATTATAGCCCAGTCTTTACTTTAACAAACTCCAGACCTCTCGGTTCATAAGCCAAGTGTTTTACCACTCGGCATAAATGTGTAAAGTTTCAACTTGATCGAGAATGGGAAGTTTCAGAAAGAACGTGAAAACATTTGTACTAGTCAGAAAGTCCGATGTGATGTAAGCTTTGTACAAATTAACAATTGCTCAGAAAAAAAAATTTGAAAACCAAATTCTAAGTATCATCAACATACGCTAATATATATATCTTAAATATATATATATATATATATATATATATATATATATAGAAGGCTATTGTATAAGAAAATATGTTATTGAATTTATATAGTAGGCCAATGTATAAGAATGAGCAGTAATAGAGGTGTTTCTAATAATTAATTAAACTGTTTCTCTTTTCAAATGATTCCTCGGTAGGTTAAAAACTTCAACATAAGATACAAAAGAAGACAATTCCTTAGATGGCTAGCTAATAATACAGTAAATAGAGAGTTAGAGGACTTGATGTTACCGTGCATTTACTAGACAGAGTTCAATGAAATATCAATAACACTTTTTACAAAGTTTCCTTTCCCTTTCTTAAGGTGTCTATGTGACCCTATGCGGGTCTACCATTGGCAAGCTCCAGCTCACTAAGTTTTGACCCAATGAATAATTTTCAAGCTGAAAAAAGGAATTGTTTAAAAAAAAGAACATGTTCATCGATTAGCGTTTTGAATTAGCATTTAGTTTTAGAGATACCAATATCATGTTTCCCTCCGTTGTTAAGCTAAGCTGCTAAACACCTTTGTATAAATGATGTCTAAAGGAATTTCTCTAAAATACTTTGAAACGGCCTGAGATGTTATTAGATCCTCAATGTGGAGTCATTAGAGCCTCAATGTGGAGTCATTAGAGCTTAAATGTGGAGCAAGTTGAGCTTCAATGTGGAGTCATTAGAGCCTCAATGTGGAGCCATTAGAGCCTCAATGTGGAGCCATTAGAGCCTCAATATAGAGCCATTAGCGCCTCAATGTGGAGCCATTAGAGCCTCAATATAGAGTCATTAGAGCCTCAATGTGGAGCCATTAGAGCTTCGATGTGGAGTCATTAGAGCCTCAATGTGGAGCCATTAGAGCATCAATGTGGAGTCATTAGAGCCTCAACGTGGAGCCCTTAGAGCCTCAATGTGGAGCCATTAGAGCCTCAATGTTGAGTCATTAGAGCTTAAATGTGGAGCAAGTTGAGCTTCAATGTGGAGTCATTAGAGCCTCAATGTGGAGTCATTAGAGCTTAAATATGGAGCAAGTTGAGCTTCAATGTGGAGTCATTTGAGCCTCAATGTGGAGCCATTAGAGCCTCAATGTGGAGAATTAGAGCCTCAATTAGTAGTGATTAGAGCCTCAATGTGGAGTCATTAGAGCTTAAATGTGGAGTCATTAGAGCCTCAATGTGGAGTGATTAGAGCCTCAATGTGGAGTCATTAGAGCTTAAATGTGCAGCCATTGGAGCTTCAGTGTGGAGTCATTAGAGCCTCAATGTGGAGTCATTAGAGCCTTAGTGTGGAGCCATTAGACTGTTGATCCCACAACCCTAAGAGAGTAATTTGAATTTAAAAAAACAAGCTATCCTGTAGAAATTTAAGATTTTTTATCAATGCTTGTCACATTACTGAAGTAACAGCCACATTAGAGACCAACTCTCTAAAAAGAATTTTAAACTAGTACAGACAGCCATATAGTTAGGAAGGAATACAGATGATCACAGAATCAGCTTCTAGCAAACAACGAGATGTCCTAATACAGACATTGCGCTGTTTTAACTTGCTTTCTCAATGCAAAATGATTAAGTGATTTTTTCCCCTAAGTAAATTCCTGTTTATAGGGAGCATAAAGGCTGGGAAGCACTAGCTCTCAATCACTTTTTATGGCGTGAAGCTGTGAGTCACGGAGTCTCAAGATTTGAAGCAAGAAGAGTGGCCAGGATGAAAGAGCACCGAACCAACAAAAAGCTTAAATAAGAAGCAGGCCTTTCGGCCTTATCAGTGCGTGGAGCCGTAATGGTAGAATATGTATATGGACCCATATCACGCTAAAGTCTTGTCAGCCTTTAATGCCGTAGGGCTTATTTTTATCATTAAGTAAATACTAACCTACGAAGGTTCTGTAATATTATCTATTTGACTATATTATTATGTATCATAGTTGTTCTGTGTAGAAGTTTTTTACCTTTAAGGTTACCAAACCTCACTTATGATTCAGTAGTCACATATATGGCTAACCTTGTAGGGATTAATCCCTTAAAGTAATTAGGTATATTTCTCCGACACCCATTTTCCTATTAAGGGGATATTAAAAATTAGTAAATAAATTATTGGTAATCAATAATTTTTTTTGGAATCGAATAACGGGGAAAACCCCTACATAATTTAGATAGTTATAATGTCGGAGTTCTTTCCCTTAGAAACGTTGTTTTGTTTGTTTTTTACAAAGGATTTTTAAATATTTTTTTTTTCAAAGCAGAAATACTTACTCCTACCCTAGTTTTCTGGCAAAAATCTGGGCTATACGGCGTAGTGCCTCGTGACCTCCATAAAGGTCCAGTGACCTCCCAATACGTCTCGGTTGACGTTATAGCGTCTTGATGTCTGTGTTTATATGACATTGTGTCTTGATGTCTAGGTTTATATGACATTGTGTTTTGATGTCTAGGTTTATATGACATTGTGTCTTGATGTCTGTGTTTATATGACATTGTGTCTTGATGTCTAGGTTTATATGACATTGTGTCTTGATGTCTATGTTTATATGACATTGTGTCTTGATGTCTATGTTTATATGACATTGTGTCTTAATGTCTAAATTTTAAATGACACTAGTACCTACGACTATATGACACTGTGGGTTTCTTCGTCGACATCGTTCCGACCACAGCTAACTCCCAGGCAATCATTTCAATTCCATCAGATGATCCATAGTCGCTTCGTGAACGAAGGAGGCCATAGACAATTCGTTCATGAATGATCCAGCGAATACTTCACGGAACATAGAACGGAAATGTGGGGGAGTTTCTCCAATATGCTCGGCCCTGCATCTCACCTCGGTCTGACCTCTAATCCTGAGTGTCTTAGCCACTTGTGATACAGATAGGATTTTTTTTTTTTTTTACATCAGATTGAATCTCTCCCAGACTGAGCGATTCTTCAAACATATTATCTACGCACCCCCAGCTGTGACCTTCATATTTTGCTTCACCCAGCGCAGGCATAACCATTGTCCGAACGTGGTCAGTTTAGATTTTCTTTTCGCCGTCAACATCTGTCCTCGGTAGTGGATTTTCTTTTGAGCTCAAACTTATCTTCTTATCTTATCTTATATAATACAGACGTTACTTCAAAAAAGAAGATGATTACGTCCTACGCGTCATGCATTTAGTCATGCATACTAACCAATGACTTAAATTCTGCCAAGTCACTGGTTTTCCTAGCTAGCTCAGGCAATTTAGACTTAATATACATGTAGATCTAGATCTGGAAGCTATGAAATAGTGTCGAATACTACAGATTTTACAGTTTTTTTAAATTAGTAATTGTCTACACAAACACACACACACACGCTTTCAAACAAATATTCCGGAAGTAGAAAATGTTCTCTGTCTCCGAATCTTTGAAAATCGCAAACCTTAAAGCACTAGCGGATCCAGAACTTTGGAGTGGGGGGGGCGATTTTTTTCCAAACCCTAACCCTAACGCCCAGTAAACCCTAACCCTATGCTTAAACGGGCGTACAGCACACACACACACACAAATAAACATATATATATATATATATATATGAGAATAAAAAAAGTAGCATTTCATCGAAAAACAAAACAATTGGGGCAGCGCTATAAGGTTTCCTAATGGGGTTCGGGGCGAAGCTCCGACGCAAAAGCCTTTTCTTGCTTTTTTCACTGCAGAAACGTATTCTCCTGACATCTACAGCTCATCATTCATCAGTAGGGTTCGGGATGAAGCCCCGACGCCAAAAGCGTTTTCTAGCATTCTTCATTGCAGAAACGCATTCTCCTGACATACACAGCTTAATCTTCTCAAAAGGAGTTCGGGGCGAAGCCCCGACTCCGAAAGCATTTTCTTGCATTCTTCAATGCAGAAACGCATTCTCCTGACATCTACAGCTCATTATTTATCAATCGAGTTCGGGGCGAAGCCCCGACGCCAAAAGCGTTTTCTTGCATTCTTAAATGCAGAAACGCATTCTCCTGACACATACAGCTCATTATTCAGCAATAGAGTTCTGGGCGAAGCCCCGACGCCAAAAGCGTTTTCTTGCATTCTTCACTGAGGAAACGCATTCTGCTGACAACTACATCTCATTACTCATCAGTGGAATTCGGGGCGAAGCCCCGAATCCAAAAACGTTTTTTTGCATTCTTCACAGAAGAAACGCATTCTCGTGATCTATAGCTCATTATTTATACTATTAAAAAAGGACCTTTCGAATAATGTTGTACTTGAAAAATATTCTAATATGAATTTGTAGGCTGGCGCTCCTTTATCTAATTTTTGACCTAATTTTATCTAATCTATATTATTTATATAGGCCAGGGCTATGATGTTTGTAATTTAGTGTCCTTTTTAATTTTTATGGTTCAGTGCTGAGTATTTTGTAGTTTCCGCTTTTTATAACTTTCCGCTAGTTTTAGTCTTTATCTTATCTTATCTTATATAATACAGACGTTACTTCAAAAAAGAAGATGATTACGTCCTACGCGTCATGCATTTAGTCATGCATATTAACCAATGACTTTTTCTGTTATTTGTGTTTTACGCGTAGAGGAAAAGTAGTTTTAAAAATAGTTAACTAGCCTTAGAGCTGTGGATGTTCTTTCCTATTTTTTGTCCCTGGTTAGTTCTGCTTATTTTTGTCTTTGGCATTAGCATTGGATTAGTTGTTATTTTTTTATATCAGTTTATGTGCAGGTCTGTAAACGGTATAGAGCCCCCATATGAGTTTAGAATAGAAATAACTTTTTATCTTCCTTTTTGTGTTTTTGTAGATTTAAATTTTAAGATTCTCTTTTTAATGCTGTTTAATTTGGTATATAATGTTGTGTAGTCCGTGTCTTTAGTAATTTGCTAGATTTTATAGTTGTGTACGGCTAGGTACAAATAGGGAAATAGGTAGTCCAGTTTAGTTTTAGATAATTAGCGTGACGTCATGCTCTCCGATACGTTCGCGCTGACCAGCTATAACTAGCTCCGGGACCACGTTGAGCTCTCTTTTGTCTTGACCAGTGGTCAGTGCTGACAGTGGTGTCTGTGTAAAGTTATTTTTGTGTAGTGTAATTTCAGCTGGGACCGCCTGTAAGTTGGAAAATGTTTTTATTTTTGCTTTTTTTCGTTGTATTTGTATTGTTTCTGCATCTATTGCTATAGTCTAGATGCAGACTGATTAGTGTAGTGGCATCACTGGCTAGTTGATTAGCCATGATTGCCTCTGATGGAACCGGAAGCTCTGTAGACTTGGGTAGTGTCACCCAATTGCGCCAGCCTTAATGCTTTTGCTTTTCTATACTATGTCTAGGTGTAAATATTTTATTTTGTTTCCTATGTAATTTTATTAATATTTTTATCGTTAGGATAACCACTCTATTTAAGTTGGCAATTTGTCCTTCTTTTTAATGTAAAAGATGGCTGCGGCCTAAGCATCGCTGTCATGGAGGCTTGTTTAGTCTAATACTATTATTTAGATCTAGCTTATGTTTATTGTAGTCTAGCCTGACCTGTGTTGGTTGTGGCTGGGACTTTAATAACTCAGGTATTGCTTTTATTAGCTACATGTAGGTAATTGAAATTACCTCATGCTGGTATTATGTGTATGTGCTAGACTAGGTCTAGTTCATATTTATTTTTTTATATTTATCATTATTTCTTATGTTTGTTTATTTTGTAATTGCAGGCTATAATTCCTGTCTAACTGTCTGCCACAGTTATTACTGTCAAGCTGTACCACTGTATAGCTGTCTGTCAAGCTGTACCACTGTATAGCTGTCTGCCTAGCTGTCTAGCTGTTTAGCTGTCAAGCTGTCTAACTGTCTGCCATAGTTATTACTGTCAAGCTGTCAAGCTGTCTAACTGTCTGTCTAGCTGTCTAACTGCCTTTATTGCTGCCGCAGTTATTGCTGCCGCAAATAGCTGTCAAACTTGTATAGTTCTGCCCTGTTGATCTAGTAGTTGTGAGATTTAGATTACAAAATGTCAGTTACAGTGGTTATTGTTTTGTAGGTTATTTTAGTGGTTTATTGTCTTGTAAGGTATCTTGGTGGATTATGGTGAATCGGGGTAACTAGTGGTTTTATTTGGGTTTGGTTTGTTGGAAAGTGATTGTGGTTGTAATAGTATAGATTAAGTAGAGTTGATTAGTTGTTTAGATTTTGTTTATCTAGTTGTTGACGTATATTTTCGTTTGCACATATATTTTTATTGATTTGTTTTTTCTCGTATAAATAAAGTGTAGATAAGTTCCTTTTAGAATTTCAGTTTGTTATTTTATTTTTTTTTATTTAGTTAGCTAGTTTAGTTTAGTTTATTTTAATTGTGCTGTCTGGTTGCTTAGGCCACTATAGCCCCTTGGTCACCATACCGAGGTGCACAGATTGGGCCCACCCAGTAGAGCTACCACCTGCCTACTGTTTTTAAAAATGAACAAATGTTGAGCAGCAGCAGATAACACCAAAAAAAGGCCTCACTCAGTAGTGCCACCCTGACCTGCTCACAAAAAGACAATATACCCCACATATTTAGATTTTGGCTTTGAGGATCGCCGCTGAAAAAAGAATTATTCCATAAATAATATTCAATAAAATTCAAGAATAAATTGTGAGTTATAGTCCCAAATTTATTTAAGTAGAAAAATATCAGATTGAGTAAAAAAAGATTATTTGGGGTCAATCATGACACTTATACTGAAAATTTTCGTTTGAATTCTAACTTTCTTAAAATAATTATGATAAATTTATGTGAAATTACATAAACTTTGTCTGGAATGGGAGGGGCGGTATAGTGAATAAATTCTCGCTCCTTTAATAATTTCTGCTAAAGATTGCATTTTGCATTAAAGAATAGGGGTGGGGCGACTCAACTAATTTGTTCACAAACCATGATTCTCCATAAAAATAGGACCGCCCTTCCCCCCCCCCCCCCCTCACTCAGAGGGCTTTAGTGGGGAGGGCAGTACATGTAATCGCCCTCCCCCAAACCCCACTGAATCGGCCAAGATATCAGAAGGGGATTGACATAATATAAAATTTATATATTAATTGAATTAATTTTGTTCACAAACTATGATTTCTCCATAAAAGTAGGACCGCCCACCCTTTCAAAGGGTTTAGATGGGAAGGGCAGTAGAGGTATTCGCCCCCCCCCCCCCTCCCAAACGACATAATCTAAAGATCGGTAAAATATCAATAACAAGTTTTAATCATATAGATATTTAATTGATTCTGTTAGCTAGCTGTGATTTCTACAAATAAATTGGACCGCCCCCCACCCACTCGAAAGTGTATTGATACCATCGCCCCCTCCTGACCCCACCAAATCGGCCAACATACTACAGAAGGGGGGGGGGCGAAATAATCTAAAAATAAGTTGAAATATAAATAATTAGTATATATTATTAACATAAGTAATAAATTCTTTTACTAATTGTGTGAATTCTATACTAAAATTCGTCCGTCGGACGATCGCCCCTACCGCCCCCCCCCCCCCTGGATCCGCCAGTGCCTTAAAGTCTTTTAACGCAAACATGAAACATATGTTTTACTTAGTTATTTTCAACTCGGTGTTTGAACCCTTTTGCGAGTGAACAAAAACACACAACGTAGAAATAGATGTATCCATATTAGATGTATCCATATTAGATGTATCCATATTAATTCAAGAGCAGCTTATTAAAATATCCACCAATAAGGAACCTAAGCCAAAGTTTAATAAGGGGGACCACAGTTCTGGATACAAAAAAAGATATCCGAACTTTATATCCTGCAATATCGGTGGGCTATTAGAAAATTTTTACTGCTTTCACGTCATTTTATATGATAAAACCTGGGTTTTTGTGCCGTTATAAATCTCATAAAAAAACGTGGAGTTCTCGTGGAGATCTACTATTGCTGCTAACAAACATTCAGCCGGACATAAATACACTCATACAAATAACATCTTGTTGATCCAAGTCAACAATTTTGAAAACAATATTTTAAATGAAACACTTTTAGTAAATACTTCTTCAAAAATATACATATATTTTTAAATTAATAATTTTCAAATTACGCATTTACGTAGTTTTTTTCATGTGGACCTCCGTATGCTAGTAATAATTATAAAAAGGAGTCCGTGAGTTAAAAAAAAATGTTTAGGAATCACAGATTTAGTACTGTCAAACCTTGGTTTGTCAGATCAATAAAAACATTTTGAAAAACAGCTATAAAAAAAGTTTTGCGAAAATAGTGGGCTGACCTATTGGATAGTCAATATGAAGTTGTTGTTATAGATAATAATAAGAATAAGGGAGAACATCTCTCCTCTCCAAAAAAGGTGATCCGAATCAACCATCAAACTATCGCCCATCACTTGTCTATCAGTTGTGTATAAACTATTAACCTCACTATTAAAAAGTAAAATGTATAAATTTTGTTCTGCCTATAAGCTACTAGCAGAGGAACAATAAGGTTGCATTGAAGAGTCGATGGGCTGTAAAGTACAGCTAACTGTAGATGGTATTATATAGCACCAAGCTAATAGAAGAAAAAGAAATTTACACATGTGCTACATCGACTACAAAAAAGCTTTCGATTCAGTTCCGCATGATTGGTTATTAAAAACCCTGGATATTCATAAAATCAACCCAAGAATAAAAACACTGTTGAAAGTCTGTATGGATAATTGGAAGATAAATCTGCACCTTTATTGTGATAAACCAGGTTCTGTGCACATAAGAAGAGGTATATACCAGGGTGACTCAAAATCTCCACTCTGGTTCTGCCTAGCTATTAATACACTGTCTGCATTACTCAAAGACACTACAAACGGTTTTAGGGTTGACACTAAATGTACAAAAGATGTATCCCACTTATTATACATGGATGATCTAAAGCTATATGCAGAAACCGAGCAAAAGCTACACACCTTAATCAAAACGGTGACGATATTTGTATGTGTTTTGGCCTGGATAAGTGTGGCATCCTAAGTATTAAAAGGGGCAATGCAGTCAACACTAACATTGCATCTGAGGGCATCGAGGAATTGAACTCTGCATCTCTTTATAAATATCTTGGAATAAACCAGGATGCCAAGATAAACCATAAAAATTAAAAGAGGACTTTCTTGGTAAATATAAGCAAAGTGTAAATAAAATCCGCAACACCAAACTTTCTGGCATTAACCTCATCACTGCAATAAATAGCTGGGCCGTCCCAGTGCTCCTTTACAAGTTCTGTGTCATCAAAAGGACTGACATACCAGCCCCGGAAGGATGGAGGCCGTGGATTGCAGAACAACTTCAAACTGTGTAAGACGAAAGTTTCAAAAATACGATCAAAACTGCACGCCTCCAGCACTGAACTAGTTTCCTTCCTACTGAAATACGACTCCGATGCGACCCCTCCGTACCTAAAGAATGCTGATGTTAATGTTGGTTTGGACGACGTGTGACATGAGATTCGCCAATGGCAAGACAAAACACTCCACGGAAAATTCCCGGCTTTATTGATGGGGACAACATTGACAAGGCTGCTTCCTTAGCATGGTTCAAAGCATGTCATCTCTTCCCTGAAACTGAAGGCTTTGTTACAGCAATACAGGACAGAGTAATTAGGACAAAAATTACAAAAAAAACATATACTAAAACTCAAAATTGTTGACAAATGCCGAAAATGTGGAAATGTGGGTGAGTCAATTGAACACATAATTTCCGAAGTCGCATGCAACCAGGTTAAAGCAAGTTTTTCTTACGGTGGTCTTAAAAGCGTTTCCTTGGGGCGCCTCTGTTACGTCGACCACCTTTCAGCCCACCCATACGGGATACATGCCTTGCCCTGAGTAACTGTCGAACCATAAGAAATTCCTCTATACTGTTCATACTGGCGTTCGCAAGCACATCACCACCGTATGTCCATGATGGTAGGCAAGCATGTTCGATGAAAACGTTCAAATTTTTTTAAAAATAAACGATCATTAAATGTTTGTAAAGCCTAAAATGGAGAATTTTTTACGAAAAAAAAAAAAGAAAGAATTAAACAGACCATATCTAGTGTTATCAGAAATAGCCTAATTAGGTCTAAGAAATTGTTTTTCGTTCCTAATTAAAAGCGGTTTAGAGATCTGCAGATCTGAATACTTTTTTTTTACTGCAACAGCAAATTTGTCTGAGAGTCAATGCGAATTTTGAGCTCATAGTTATGTAGATAACAAAGTTGACCGTAGCCTTTATTTGGCCTAGAATGATATAGAAGCTACGCAGAGAAAAGTACACGCCGTCTGAAAGTCGATGAAGTATTCTCGAGTAGAGAAAGAACATGTTGATAATATCTATTGGTAAAAACATACCAGCGTTGACCACACATACGGTCAGCAGCATCTTAACGACCTTTCTTTCCTTGACCTCTTTGGAGACGATTGATGACATCTGGGTCAAAGTAGTTTTACGCCGTACGACAATCTTGTATCCGATTATGATCGAACACACTGTGATCAGGGCCAGAGGAAAGGTAGCCAACAGTTTAGGCAGCGCGAAATACATGAATTCGTTCATGTGGTGAAAATTACTTTTGTAAAATTGACTGAACATAAATTCTGCGATGGTGTTGTTTGTTTTGGGGTCAACTGTCCATAAAATTTCACCCAAAAAAAGTGTCGGCATCATCATTACGACAACATAGATGTAAATAAAAAGTACCAAACACTTAACGCGATAAGTCGTAAAAATCCACAACATCTTCAATGGAAAACACACAGCAATTAGTCTCTCCACTGCTATGACAGCAGTATGCAACGTGCTTATGGCAAAAAAGAAATCTGGCAAAGAGAAGAAGTTGGCGCCGATGTAGAAGTTAGTGTTCTTGGCCAGTAACGGGTCAAACTGAGCCACAATGCAGTCCAGTTTTCTGATTGGTTGAACTATGGAACAGATGAGGTCACTCACTGACATAGACAACAACAGAAAGGAAGACGTCTGGTGTAGTCCGTGCTTGGATAAGATGATAATGTTTAGTATGCTAGCCAGTGCACCGGACACGCAAAGTAAATGATGCAAGAAGCAAAATATGGCTCCGTCCAGGATGTTGATTAGAAAATCTTCAAGCTCTTGCTGTGACTTTGTAGTCAATGGAGGAGATGAGTTGAAATAGCCTTGCGCCATTAGAACGTCAACAAACACAATGAGTTAGATATATAAAACAGGTGATTCGGCCAGCTGTAATGAGGTCAAGAAAAAGTTTTGTTAATTCTTTTTTTTTATAAAGCTTATATCAACTCACTCTGTGTCTGGTCAGAAAGTTTGTACACGTTATTTCTCCGACACCCAATCTCGAATGAAGCTGAACTTAAGCACAATATTTTCTTTTACCTGACAACATAAGAATCAACTTTAAAAATTTATAAACTAGTTAATAACTACTAAGTTTTTTTTTATTCTCAAACAACGGAAAGTGTACTTGACTAAAGTGGTTATATGCGTTGAATTGACGTCTGAAGCTTAGTGAACACAAAATGAAACAATAGATAACTATACAATTTTCTATATTAATAGACTACTCGCTAGTTGAGTGGTCACCGCATTGGCTTGAGAATCCTGAGAAGACTTTAGTCAATAATTTCAAATTCAAGTCGTACCCCTGTAAAAAAGAATACATTTAAAAAGCGATCACCCAGATGCTCCATTTTTTGTTCATCCTTTACCCTTTTCCAACAGTGATAGGGTCATAGCTTATTGAGAAAGCTAAAAGCATGAAATTGCGCTAAACAAAACAATTATTAAAAAATATTTTTAATCAAAACAGATCTATTATGGTTATTCTAGATGTATTGCAAATATATAACAGGGCTGATCCAAACTAATTGATACACTTAATATAAGCTTTTTTTTTATTTTTTTAAATATTGTTCTTGTTTTGATCGATTTAACTCTTTCTCTCCTTAATTATTTACCAAATTCTGATGGAATCAACGTTGGTATCGTCAGTTAGGATAGAAAGAGTTAAAACTGCTCAATTTTTATTAGAATCATTAAACAAATCTAAATAAATACAGTGAGAAATATACATTTTGAACAGGTTTTGTAAAACCATTGAACCGGAAAGAAACTCTAAAAAAAAACTAATTGGTAACCTCAAATTTTTTTTGATAGGACATGCACATTTCCGAAATCTGTACATACACATACAAAACAGTGATTTTCATTTTTTTTTATTCATAATGCACACAATGTAATGTATATCTATTCATTCATAACCCCGTGTTTAGATAAGAATTTATATTTACCTTTCTTTACGTAAACACGTCTGCCATTAAACACAACTAGCATCCGTTGAAGAACTTTGTCTTTACAAAACATAAAATCCTTACAGACAACCTGCACCTATCAAACCACTGTTTCATCAAATCTGGAAAAAATGGTTGGCTCATCTCGTTAAGGCTACAACAGAAATATTTAGCAAGCAACATATTTTTTTTTTAAACTTTAAACAAAGCTTATATATATATATATAAAAGAACCGTAACATGACTGCCATATTTCTCAATGCTGCAAAGTTTAAGTCCCTTTTCTATTAAAACAGAAATAATCACTTAAAAATAATTAAATAAGTAGCAGGTACTTTTTTTTATTAATGCATTGTCGACTGTGAATAATTATGCAAAATTTCAACTTTATCCGATAATGGGTAGTGGTAGAAAAAAACGTGTTCAAAATTTGTACCAGACAGACAGAAAGACAGACGGTGTGAGTTAATATAAGCTTTGTAAAAACTCCCTTAATCCACTTTAAAGTGGGATGTTTGAAGGTCATTTTGTCGTCACCTTTCTTGTCACGGACGCACATTATTTCTATATGGTTGAATTTATTAGCATTACTATCAAAGATATAATATTCAGCATATGAATAACTTTAGTGTACTACATGTTCTGAAATCGGTTTCTTTACTAGTTTGTTTTGCAGTTAAATCTCAAACCAGTTCACGGTGTGATGTGAACCATTATATCCCCAACTGTGTAACAAACTCTCCAAGTACAAATCTACTTTTTTTCAAGCAATACCTTTAACCTTTTTCTGTATTTGTGCCTTTAATGTCACAATTATTATACAAAAGATACGCAAGAAAACATTTAAAAATTAATTATTAACTGTAATAAATTTTTGCAGGGTATATTTTCTGGTCCATTTGATGTTTTCTTTTGAAAAGCTCTTAAATATAAATTATCTTAACAAATATTTTAAAGTTTTGAATATATACTTAAAATAATCGTTGATATGTTAGTCAATGTATGTAAATTTAAATGTCACCATTAATGTTATGCTGTTGCGGATCAATCTCTTTTTCTTTCCATTTAAAACTTTTTATATGAAACATTTCACAAATTGATGGTTTGTTTTCTGACGACGGTTGTAAATCAAGATTCTCAAGACAAAGTTGTCTCTCAAGCTATTATTACAATACGCGCTATCATCCTCGAGTCAGGAATTTTAGTGCATTTGCTTAATAATAAACAATTTGATAAAATAGCTCTGTTATTGGGAAAACGATTTAGAAAGTAGGCTAGGCTAGACCTTGATTTTTGCGATCAGTAATAGGCCTAAAAATGCCTATTAATTTTAAGTTAAGAATACATATATGTAGACAGCCACCCCAAAACTGATCATTGCATTTAGTTAAGAGTAGAACAAAAAAATATCAAGGGATAAGTTAGATTGAACAATTCTATTACACACACACACACATATATATATATACACATTGTGATATAGCTATGGAACACAAGAATAGCTTGATATTTTGCATCGTTTAAAATAGTTACAAATTCGGCTGTAAACTCTGCGTTTAAAACAAATTATTACAGAAGATGTTTAAAGTTAAAACTTGCATGGTGTTTTGTTCATAAATTAACTGCGCGCCAACAATTGAATAGACCGAAGGAAAATCACAAGGTAACTCAAAGCAACGAGAAAACCCACATTTTGTTCCGTCTATTCCAACGCGAGCATGTATTTAATCTTATTTTTTACGAAAACTAAGCAACGTCGAAGTAGGTCAGTAGAACTACACAGTTGCCAACTGAAATACAGAAGAAAATACAAGAATTCCGCTGTACTTGTAAAAATAGCTCTGTGAGTAGCAGAATAGCATTGGATCCGAATGTATATACACTTTTATAGCAATATTGAAAGATTTTGTTCTACGGAGCTTAGACGATATAAAAAAGCTGTGCTAAAAATTCATACACAAAAACTTAACATAATTTAAAAAAAAAAAAAACAGCTAATCAATACTTCCCTTTCAATAGGTCTCGGATTTACTATTAAAGCTAGCTATTTAACCCTTTAAACGCGTGTGGTAGATAAGCCTCTAAACATCAGATTTGTAATTCCATTTCGTATGCACTCATTGTAAAACAGCTCAGCACTTAAAGGGTTAAACTGGTTTTTCGTCATTATTGAGAACTCAAATAGGAAAACTATGATAGCAGAATTCACATAAAAGTACACAGAGTACCAGACAGACAGATTTAGTTAATAATCGTTTTGTAAAAAGTTCAAAATTTGTACCAGACCGACAGACTGACAGAAAGACAGACGGTGAGTTGATGTACGATTTGTAATAAAACTTCCGTCTAGATATTACGTTTAATTTCTATAGCCAACAACGGCATCGGATAGACACATTGACACTGTGTCTATTTCTTCAGTTGTATTTTTTATGACTTTTAGCTTATGAAGGCCATGTCGCCCAAAACTTCCTTTGCCTTCATGTTGATCCAACAGAAATGTTCCTCTATGTTTAGGCTCTCTATCCTACCATCAATAGAAAGACGTGAATTAAAATAAAATGTTTATTTTTAATAGCACCATTTATATTTGGAAAATAAACAACGGATGTAAAGACCGACAAACAACATAAACACATTAATGGCGTAAGAATTATTATTTCGACCGTTTTTTTTAAGAGGGTGAGGAGAATGTTGTAGCCAGATGTTTAACTGTGATATGGAAGCGCCTTTAGTCAACTGAACCGTTAAAGGCGTAATATATCTTGGATAATAAAGCTTAAAATAACTTGAATAATTTCCAGTTGAACAATACTATTCTCACCTTCGCCAAAAAGCACACAAACAAACACACACTCCAGTGTTCCGAGAGGCCTAAATATGTGTTTCAATAACTAATGGAATAGTTCACTAGTAGGCCACTACGTAAAAGAGAATCTATCAAAAAATAATCAAAGTGTTTTGTTAAATACTCAGAATATGCGATCAATTCGTAAAGGAAAAAGCTTGGGGAACATTGTACTAAATAGAATAGAGTAACACTATTAGTAAAACCCCTACATTTAAAGACACTTCAGAACAGAAGACTAAAATGTAAGGTAGCAATTATAAACAAAACACTAAACCATAATTTACAAATACACAACAAAACTTAATAAAATACTATAGAAGACACTAGTGTCATTAGAGAATTGTAATGGGTTTTGAATTTCGGGATTTTCAGGGCGACCCTGAAACCACCCAACTTTAATGGGTACCTGACTTTCATTTGGGAAAGTAAAAGCGGTTGGTCGTTGTGCTGGAATAAAGCATCTGGACCTGATGGTATTTCAGCTAGATTACTCAAAGAACTAAAAAATGAGCTAGCACAACTGTTCAACATACTTTTTTAAGGCATACCTTAATCAGGGCAGAGTACCAAGGCACTGGAAAGAAGCTAATGTCATCCCCTATTTAAAAAAAGGATAAAAACTCTAATCCAGGAAACTACAGACCAGTATCACTAACTAGCATCACATGTAAAATATTAGAACGCATAATATGTAGTCACATCATAAACCACTTAAACATAATGTCCTTACTACATACCAACATGACTGTAGGAAATATAGATCATGTGAAACACAACTAATAGGACTAATTGATGAATTTTCAAAAGGTTTAGATATTAGTGAGCAAATAGATGCTACTTTATTAGATTTTTCCAATTTTTTAAACAAATATTGATGGATAAGGGTAATTAAATAGGGAGAGAACAAACTAATAAACTCAGGTGTACCTCAAGGAAAAATTTTAGGTCCACTACTATTTTAAATTTACATAAATGATTTGCCTAATTGCATTAGTTCAGGAACAAAAGTCAGATTATTTGCAGATGATTGCATAATATATAGAACAATAAAAACAACACAAGATGAAGAATTTTTTCAAAGAGAATTAGATGAATTACAGAAATGGGAATGGAATTGGAGCATGTCTTTCCACCCAGAAAAATGTCAGTTGTTAAGAGTAACAAAAAAACAAAAAACTAGAACAAATAAATTCGACTTATCCAGGAACACTGACTATAGACGCAAAATACCTAGTTGTTTTAATAAATGAAAAATTGTCATGGAATCCCCATATTGATGAAACTATTGAAAAATCGAACAATTCATTATGGTTTATTAAAAGAAATTTCTATAAATCAAATCAAAACAAAACTAAAATGGTATTTAACCTTGTATCAGCCAATAATAAAATATGCATCCTTTGTTTGGGACCCCTCAACTCAACATTAAGAAACTGGAACAGACACAAAATAGAGCAGTGAGATAACTAACGAATATTCCCATTTGACTAGAGTAACACCTATAGTAAAATCACTAAATTTAGAAAGCCTTCAGGACAGAAGACTCAAAAGTAAAGTAGCAATTATACATAAAACACTGAACCATAATCTTCAAATACAAAAACAAAATCTAATAAAATATTCTGAAAGACACAAAGATAATGATACATTTCTCGTTCCATATGCTAGGACAAATTTGTACAAATACTCCTTCTTCCCTAGTGCTATTAGAGCATGGAATGGGTTGCCTGAGCTAGCCAGGTTAACAAATGACTTGTCAGAAATTAAATCAGTTTAACATGCATGACGAGTGGCATGACGCCTAGGACGTAATCGTCTTCTTTTTCTTGTTGAAGTAACGTCTCTATTTTATAAGATAAGAAAAAGAAGTAATGAACCGAAAGTTTACGTACTTGATAGTATTGTGATTTTTTAAAAGTATTTCCTAGCATGTCTTACAATGTATCTATCCATTTGGCTACCTTTTGTTTATACAGAAAAACGATATTTTAATAAAATTGTGAAGCATTTTTTTAACGTTTTCTTTTTAGATTAATGTGTACATCAAGTGTCTGCTCCTGCTACGTAAGTCTGAATGTCATTGACGTCAGGCTGAAAACTCTTTTACATATATTGCATATCTTATGGTTGGCTGCCCAAGAAAAGAAAGTCTGCCGTTCTGTTAAGACGCCACCTTTAAAGGATTATTTCATACAGTGCTTATCACAGATATTGTTATTAAGGACACGCATCACCTTTCTGTTTTTAAATTTTAACATTTATTAACGCCTTCCTTTTTACTATTATTATGTTCAGATTCAGTATCAATACGAATTAGTTTTAAAATAAATACCACCCTTTAGACTTCTGAGACACTCTTTAGACTCTGAGACACTCTTTAGACTTCTGAGACACTCTTTAAACTCTGAGACACTCTTTAGACTCTGAGACACTCTTTAGACTTCTGAGACACTCTTTAGACTCTGAGACACTCTTTAGACTCTGAGAAACTCTTTAGACTTCTGAGACACTCTTTAGAATTCTGAGACACTCTTTAGACTTCTGAGACACTCTTTAGACTTCTGGGACACTCTTTAGACTTCTGAGACTCTCTTTAGACTTCTGAGACATTCTTTATATTATTCAAAACAGGATTTACTCTTCACAGTAAAATTTGTCTTATGGGTGGAGTTTGTGTCTCTGTTTAACATTTCTCAAAAAACAACCTATACAGACGATTCCTTAAATTTATCGCATTATCAGTTTTTTTGGCTGTACATAACTAGTTTGGTTTTAGAAAATAATATATATATATGTATATATATATATATCATACCAGCTAAAATCGTATTCTTTCAATCAGTTTTAATACTTTTTTTACTATCATAATTATAATGAGGAGGAGGATTGTATTAGTTGTTTATATGACTAGACTTGGGTTTGATTCAGCATTCGCCTTTGGTGTCAGCTGCAAAGAAAAGTTTAGTGCGCCATTACATATCTTAATTTGTATTCTTGTTTCAATCTATTAGGTTAAAAAAAAACACATTAACAAGTTATATTGTTCTGACATCAAATATGAACATGTATCATTTTTAATACATTATTATCCTACTTTGCCTAAAAAAAAATAGTATAACCAAAGATTGTATTTTTAAAACACATGTTGTTTATGGTCAAGATGTATTTCACTGTCCATCTTCATTAATCCTCATGTGTGACATCTTACATAAACAGTATTAATACTGAACTGTCTTATGCAAGGAACCTTTGATATTACATACGATCAGTGATACATTTGGAAAAAGAACGTTTTTGTCTACACTTTAGTCCATAGGCAAATTTTGGAAGAAAATCAAAAGAAGCCAGTCAAAAACTCAAAGTAAAAATTGCATTATTTATTTTAAGCAAAAATTTCGCATAAAGTAATGTATCAGTAAAAAGGCTGTTACGCAGTAAGACAGTCGCGCTAATAACTGCCTTTTTTTTTTACATTTATTTTTTTATGACAACAAACAGATATTAACGTTTAGTATTTGAGCATGATAAATGAATAGATTTTAATGTTGTCAATTTTAAAAGTTTATATCTGTTTACTCTGTCAAGATGCCATCTTGTATTTGCTAGTTTTTCCATTTCTATTTTTCCCACTCTCGGGTCAAGTTAAAACTTTGAACAGTTATACATTGTCCCTAAAACACATGAATCAATTTAAAAAAATAAACAATTAGTTTATTAAATATTGGTTATTTACTCACTTTGTTTGATAACAAAAAAGGGAAATAAATATTACTTTATTATATACATTACTGTAAATGTGGCGTTCTTCCCCATAAGTAACCTTTTTTTTGTTGTTGTTGTTGTAATAAACGTTTTTATTTTTATTCTGTGGTGTTGGGTAATTAAAAAAAATACCAGACAGACAAAATGAGTAACTGATTGTTTAAAAAACATATTAATACTGTAAGATTTATTTCACTTAATTATTAACAATCAAAACTAATTAGTAACAAGTAATTAATTAATTGATCGGTTAGTGATTTTTTATTCCTGTTTTAATGGAAACAATGAATATTTGTGGAAAGTTTTAACAAGATCCGAGAATGTAATATGGGAGAACAAACGTGCAAACGTTTGTACTTGGCAGACATAAAGTTGATTTTAGCCCAGTGCCGGCCCTAAAAATTGCGGGGCTCTATGCAAAACTGATTGCGCGGGGCCCAGTCTTGGTAGAGATAAGGATATTAAGTTAAAATTGACATTTTGTATTAAAAAAAAAGATTCGTCTTCACATTTTATTCATTCTTCATTAAGTACAAAATCATGATCAAATTTTTCGAGCCTTTCATGTAGCGAAGTAATATATTATATATTCAAAGTCCAGTGTCTTAAATAGATCACACTGAAAAGCAAGAATTACCAAATTGTTTAATCCATCTTTGTGAATAGTTCACCTTAAGTGATTCTTGATAAGTCTAAGTGCGACAAAGTAATTTGGGAGAAAAAATAAAATGTATATTTCATTAGTGGACAGATAAGCTAAAATTTCTAATGGAATTTCGGCGGTATTTAGTAGAATATACCTTGAAGATGGCAATTTTTTATATTTTTAACGAGTTTTATGAGTTTTCAAAAGATTTTAATAATTTCATAAGATTTCAGGGAGGTATCGGGAACCCTGTTATAAGTTAAAAATGGTCTTATTTAATAACTTACACTTTGAATTGAGTTCTACGCTAGAAGACAATATCAAAAAGCAATCTCTTCTTTTAGAGCTCTATGCTAGAAGACAATGTCAAATTTTATGACATGATTAGGAATTAATTATTTGTTTGGGAAATAGGGTAAAGTTTTACTTAGCGACGATGACGTAAAGTTGGTTAAAAAACAAGAACGCTCTAAGTAACGCTACAAACAAGACGCTTCATGTAGAGCAGTACAATAGATATACGGATTTACGGACATACCTGACATCGGAAGATTCCCTTCTTGATTATTATATATATTTATAGAACAACATCAGCGTCGACTACATATTTTGATTGTTTCGGCCTTTCGCCTGTGTTACTGAAGTAGTTCGAGTTCAGTGTTACTTCCAGTCAGACGTAGATCTACACTAGTTATATTTCAAAAAATCAACACCGCGCGGAAGCCTTAACACAAAAAACAATCTTTTTTTTTTTTTAACTCTACGCTAGAAGACAATATCAAAAAGCAATCTCTACTTTTGGAGCTCTACACTAAAAGACAATATCAAAAAGCAATCTCTACTTTTGGAGCTCTACGCTAGAAGACAATATCAAAAAGCAATCTCTACTTTTGGAGCTCTACACTAAAAGACAATATCAAAAAAGCAATTTCTTTTGGAGCTCTACACTAGAAGACAATATCAAAAAGCAATCACTTCTTTTGGAGCTCTACGCTAAAAGACAATATCAAAAAGCAATCTCTTATTCTTCGCCGGTGGTTGAGTAAGATTTTCTCTTCGCCTTATACAGCTGTCCTCGGCACTGGATTTTCTTTTGGTCTCAAATGTGTATCCCGCGGCCTTCGTAAGTGACATCCTGCAGTCTCGTTCTGAAGCCGCCTGCAACCAGGTTAAAGCAAGTTTGCGCGTACGGTGGTCTTTAACGCGTTTCCTTGGGACGCCTCTGATACGTCGACCACCATTCAGCCCACCCAAAAAAACTGCTTTTAGCTTACGTTCGTCCTCCATACGGGGTACGTGCCTTGCCCTGCGTAACTGTCGGACCATAAGAAGTCCCGCTACTATATTCATACCGGCGTTCGCAAGAACATTGCTGTTTGTAATATGGTCTTGCCATCGTATGTCCATTAGTGATGAGCAAAAGTTAACTAAAAGTTGGAAACTTTTAGTTTACCTAAAAAAAAAATAGTTAAGGCCATTGTTTAACTAGAAAAAAAAGTTTAGTTAAAATCTTAGTTTAATTATTTTTTTTAGTTACTTACTAAAAAGTTTAATTAAAATTTGTACATGTGGTCAGGGTTGAACGCACATCCCTGTTTTCTGGTCATGTGATATCAATAGCTTTGATTATCAAAAAAATGATGCAGTTAACAACTATTTAGTCAGTCTGCATTTCAAGAGGGTAAAGTAAGTTATGGGAGTCAATATTTGCAATAGAAAGTAGCTGTATAATAAAATGTTGTTAACCTTTTTTTGCTAAAAGCTTCTATGCAATATTATGAATGGGATTGTTCTTAATTTTTTTTATGAGCCACGTAGTGGTGTTTAATTTCTGTTTCTAATTGGGACTCTGATGAGTGAGTTAGGTGAATATTATATTTAGTGGTTTTGATCAATTCATTGGGGCAACAATAATTTTTTAACTGCAGGAACATCAAGTACACCCTTTTTATAGTCTTAATACTTATTATTGACATCGAAGAATCGACATTTAGGCATAGATCTTAAGCATTAGGATAACCAACTTTTAACAACCTGGCCAGATAGACGTACACATGTAGGCCTATATAATGTACTGAGTGTGCAGTCCATAATGACAAGACCACCCTGTTTTTTTTCCCTTGCGCGTTTAACGGTTATGCAATAGTGTTAATTGTATTTTTAGTAGTCAGAAAAAAACAACACATCGGCATGGTTAGCCAAGCATGTATTGTATGATGTAATAAAGTTACACAGGTAAAATGTTTCTTAAAACTCCAACAATTTTGTTTCTATTTTATAGGTTACTAAATCAAATTTTCAAACTCTACTTGTTATGAGAATCTAAACTTTACCGGTATAAGTAATTAAAATTTTCCGTTATATGATAAGTTAATATAATTTAACAAACAAGAGTTCCATTCTTTTCTAAAGGTTTTAATTCAAGGCAAAAATACAAGCACACATATTTATTGAGACATTTTATTTTATTGTGCAATAACGTTTGTGTAAGAAACATATTCCTTACTTTCTTATTACTGATTTTTTATTATGGATAAATATTTCTAGTTCAACCCCGCCCCCTACCCCCAAAAAAAAGTAATGAAAAGTTTGTTTAAGTTAAATTAATTTCTTTTAGTTTAGTTTAACTATATTTTCAAATTCATGATAAATTTTAGTTAAACTACTTTATTTTAGTTGAAAACTAGTTTTAGTTTAACTTTTAAAAGTTAGTTTAGTTCCCATCACTAATGTCCATGACGAAAAAGTTTAATTTTTTTTTACATAAACCATTATTAATTGCAGACTCGATTTTAAATGTTTGTAAACCCCAAAAATGGAGAATTATTTATGAAAAATAAATAAAGAACTAAAAATTAAACAAAACAGCGGTAATCTAATGTCTTCAGAAATGGCCTCAATAGGTCTAAGAAAGGGGTTTTCGTTCCTTATTAAAAGTGAAACAGAGATCTGCAGATCTCTGATTACTTTTTTTTTTTCTTTTTCCTGCAATAGCAAATTTCTTTGAGAATCAATTCGAATTTTGAGCTCATAGTTATGTAGATAATAAAGTTGACAGTAGCCTTTATTTGGCCTATAATGATATAGAAGCTACGCAGTGAAAAGTACACGCTGTCTGAAGGTCGAAGAAGTGTGCTTGAGTAGAGAAAGAACATGTTGATGACCTCGGTTGGTAAGAACATACTAGCGTTGACCACACATACGGTCAGCAGCATCTTGACGACCTTTCTTTCCTTGACCTCTTTGGAGACGATTGATGACATCTGGGTCAAAGTAGTTTTACGCCGTACGACAATCTTGTATCCGATTATGATCGAACACACTGTGATCAGGGCCAGAGGAAAGGTAGCCAACAGTTTAGGCAGCGCGAAATACATGAATTCGTTCATGTGGTGAAAATTACTTTTGTAAAATTGACTGAACATAAATTCTGCGATGGTGTTGTTTGTTTTGGGGTCAACTGTCCATAAAATTTCACCCAAAAAAAGTGTCGGCATCATCATTACGACAGCGTAGATGTAAATAAAAAGTACCAAACACTTAACGCGATAAGTCGTAAAAATCCACAACATCTTCAATGGAAAACACACAGCAATTAGTCTCTCCACTGCTATGACAGCAGTATGCAACGTGCTTATGGCAATAAAGAAATCTGGCAAAGAGAAGAAGTTGGCGCCGATGTAGAATTTAGTGTTCTTGGCCAGTAACGGGTCAAACTGAGCCACAATGCAGTTCAGTTTTCTGATTGGTTGAACTATGGAACAGATGAGGTCACTCACTGACATAGAAAACAGCAAAATGGATGACGTCTCGTGCAGCCCATACTTGGATAAGATGATAATGTTTAGTATGCTAGCCAATGCACCGGACAAGCAAAGTAAATGATGCAAGAAGCAAAATATGACACTGTCCAGGATATTGACCAGAAAATCTTCAAGCTCTTGCTGTGACTTTGTAGTCAATGGAGGAGAGGAGTTGAAATAGCCTTGCGCCATTAGAACGTGATGTCAACAAACACAATGAGTTAGATATATAAAACAGGTGATTCGGCCAGCTGTAATGAGGTCAAGAAAAAATTGTGTTCCTTCTCCTAACAAAGCTTATATCAACTCACTCTGTCTGTCTGTCTGTCTGGTCAGATGTCTATACACGTTATATCTCCGACACCCAACCTCAGATGAAGCTAAAATTCAGCATAATTTTTTTTACCTGACAACAAGTGAATCAATTTTTTAAAATTTACCAATCAGTTAATTAATTTCTTTATTGGTATCTCAAACAAGGGAAGGTGTACTTGACTGAAGTGGTTGTATAAACGAATTAGTCCTCTTAAAAAATTGCCGTCCGAGGCTTAGTGAACACAATTATGAAACAATAGATAACTATAATTTTCCTTGTTGGTACTCTCCACGCTAGTAGAGTGGTTACCGCATTGGCTAGAGCAGCGGTTCTCAACCTATTAAGCTCGGCGACCCCTTTTTACAACCCCCCACTCTGCCGCGACCCCCCCCCCAAGCACATACACACAGCAATAGTAGAATAGACAAAAACAATCCACTTTTTCGATGGTCTTTGGCAAATCGTCAATCGACCCCTAAGGGGGTCGCGACCCACAGGTTGAGAACATCTGGGCTAGAGAATCCTAAGAAGGTTTTAGTCCACAAGTTTCAATTCAGGTAGCTCCCCCTTTTTTTAAATACACTTTAAAAAGCGATCACCCTGATACTCCTTTCTTTCTTTCCTTACCTCTTTCCAACTGGTTTACATAAGTGATAGGGTCATAGCGTATTGAGAAAGCTAAAAGCATGAAATTCCACTAAACAAAAACAATTGGTAACAAATATTTCTAATAAAACAGATTCATCATTGTTAGTCTAGTTGTACTACAAATTAATTACATGACTGATCCAAACTTATTGATACACTTAATATAAGCTTTTTATTTAATTTTTAAAAACAGTTTTCTTGCTTTGCTTTAAAACTAATAAATTTTTATTAGAAATATTAAACATATCTAAATGTATATAGTGAAAAATATAAAGTTCAAACTAGTTTCATAAAACCATTGAACTGGAAAGAAACTCTAAAAATTTAATTGGTAATTTGTTTTCAGTAGGACATTCCAAAATCTGTACAGATACATACGAAACAGTGAGGATTAATTTTGTATCTATAATGCACGCAATGTAATGTGTATCTAATCATTCATAAATTATTATTCTATCAAAGAGGAGACCCCGTGTTTAAATAAGAATTCACACATTTACCGTCTTTACGTAAACACATCAAACACAACAAGCATCTGTTAAAAAACTTTGTCTTTACAAAACGTAAAATCCTTACAGACAACCTGCACCCATCAAACCACTGTTACATCAGATCTGGCCGATATGGTTGACTCATCGCCGTTAAGGCTAGAACAGAAATATTAAGTAGGCCTTAGCAACATGTTAAAAAAACACTTTTTAAAATAAACAAAGCTTATATATGGCAAAGAACCGCTAACATCACTTCCATATAAGATAAGATAAGATAAGAAAAAATATTTAAAAAAACAAAGTTTATATATGGGAAGGAACCGCAAACATCACTTCCATATAAGATAAGATAAGATAATTTTTATTGATCCAATCAAATGGAAATTCAGTTTGACTACAATTGACAACCTAAGAGTAACTACTGTACAATAACAATGTAGATGTAAATACGAACAACAGTCACACACTAAACACATACACACTGAATCTCAATGCTACAAAGCTTCTCTATTAAAACAGAAATAATCAATTAACAATTTATTTTAATGTACTGTCGACTATGAATCATTGTGCAGAATTTCAGCTTGATCCGATAATGGGTAGTGGTAGAAAAAACGTGTTCAAAATTTGAACCAGACAGACAGACAGACAGACGGAGTGAGTTAATATAAGCTTTGTAAAAACTCCCCTATTCCACTTTCAGTTAGGGTGTTTCAAGGTCATTTTGTCGTCACATTTATTGTCACGGACGTACATTATTTCTTTATGGTTGAATTTATTAGCATTACTATCAAAGATAAAATATTCAGCATATGAATAGCATTAGTGTACTACATGTTCTGAAATCGGTTTCTCTACTACTTTGTTTAGCAGTTATATCTCAAACCAGTTCACGGTGTGATGTGAACCATTATATCCCCCCTACTGTGTAACAAACGCTCCAAATTAGAATATAAATATACACTTTTAGAATTTTCTACAAGCAATACCTTTAACCTTTTTCTGGATTTGTGTCTTTAATTTCACAATCATTATACAAAAGATACGCTGAAAGACATTTTAAAAATGTATTATTAACTGTAATCCATTTTGGTGGGGCGGGTATATTTTCCCATCTATTTGATGATTTCTTTTAAAGAGCTCTCAGATATAATTAATCTTAACAAATATTTTTAAAATTTTGGATATATACTTAAAATAATCGTTCGTATGTTAGTCAACGTATGTAAATTTAAATGTCACCATTAATGGTTTACTGTTGCGGATCATTCTCTTTGTCTATACATGCGGCATTAGATTGATAAAAAAACAATTTGATAAAAAGGCTCTGTTGTTGAGAAAACCATTTATAATAGTAGGCTAGACCTAGATTTTTTTTTTTTGCGATCAATAATACATAAACCTTATTAAATTTTTAAAGTTAAGACTACATATATCTAGTCAGCCCCCAAAAACTGGTCATTACTTTTAGTTAGAGTAGAAGAGGAAAATATCGAGGGATGATTTTGATTGAGAAAATTATGGTATTACAAATATACATTTATATTTCTCTTTTATAGAGAGAAAAATAATTACTAGATAAACTGTATCTTTAAAGTGCTTACACATTTTGGTTGTGAACTCTGTGTTTAAAACTAATTATTACAGTAGTCGTTTGAAGCTATATCTTTGATGGTGTTTTTTTTGTTAATTAAGAAATTATCTATAGTTGGCTAGTTTATTTAAGTCTAGGGGAGATTTATTAATTTTATCCCGCTCACATATAAGATTTTGTACAGGCACACCGTAACTAACAGTAAGAACAGACCAATATTATAAGTTTATAAATAAAAATAATTTAATAAATGAAAGTTTACAAAAGATAAATGATCAAATAAATTTATAATTAAGAAATGAAATGAAGATGCTAATATTTAATATGACTGCTCATCATGGATTGCTAATTGGTGAGTGATTGGAAAAGAAGAAGAGTGTTCCTATGCCTTGAGTACTTATACTCTTTGCTGCTAGCCCGTGGGTTGTGGGTCGTCTTCTGGCGGTCGAAGGACTAGCACTCAGAAGGATGATTCATCCGGCTCTGTCTTAGGACATCGGCTCGGGATAGTCTCTATGCTGTAGGCAAGCTGGCTCTAGGGTGAGGCCGCTGCCTGTTTAGCAGTAGAGAGGGTTGGTGCTGCAGACTAGTTTGTAGTGGGGTGATCTCTCAGCTGTGATCTCTAGCTCGTAGAGAGCCGTGCTAACTCAACACCAGTTTGTCTTCTGCAGCGAAGGTTGCTCTAATCTGTCGGCATTAGGCAATAGCTATAGGGCAGTGGACAGTTTGGGCCGGGTACTGGGCAGATGATACTGGGCAGTATAAGGCACTGTGGACACTGGTCAATATGTTAAGGCCAAGGACAGTAGGCAATGCCTTCTTGCTAACAGGTATATAATTGGGGGGGGGGGGGGTGTATCTGGTGTGGTCTGCCCCGGTTACAGCTTTGGGTGGAGATCTGGTGGTTGTAGCAATCGGGTGTAGCAATCGTGCGTAGCAATCAGGGGTAGCAACCAGGGGTAGCAACCAGGCTGGGGATAAGACAGACAATTAGGAACCTCCTAAAGGCATTGAGCAGGGATTCCCATATGCCTTGCAATCGATCAGATGTAGGCATTGGTATCAATCCCAATAAGGCATTTAAGACAATTAAGTATAGAATCTTAAAGCATGCGTATAACTCAATAACAAAAGATACGAGTAAGATAACCACAATAAATGTGTCATCTTACAATGTAGGATGATACTAGTCAAGATTCATCCATTAAATTTTGATTACGACGATAAGCAATCAGTTATAGTACAATGGGGAATGAGCATATTATATACTAAAGGATAAGATGAAAATAAAATACTAGGGATCGAGATATAATGATAAGGGTTTGACATAATTAATCAAAATTAAACTCATCTAAGGAATTATAAGTTCACAAGTGTGTGAGACATAATAATATTTATGAGGGATATAATAGAAAAGTGAAATAATTAATTTCACATGGGCTCTGTAAGTTTAGAGCACTGTGATCTAAGTTCTTAGACAGTACATAGATTCACGAAAGGTAATTGTTTACATCAATCTCTAAAATACAGGAATGGATGAAACATAACACATCGAATATAATAACTATGGCTTTAAACGTGGACAGCCATAGCGGCATTAATAATACTATATGAAGATATAGCATTGACATAAAATAGTACAATGTACATACACAATAATGTCATAATGTAATGACGGGGAACTTGGTTGTGTACTAATGTGTACTCACACATTCCTATGAGATAAAATAAGTATAGTAAAATGTTTACACTTACCCGTTTGTCCCTAATGAAACCTCACAACTAAACTTCCTAATAGAGGAGACTATATGAATCCTAGCGGGCCTAACTTAGAATGCTTGGGTCTCTCTCTATATATATGGTTGGGGCATTTCGTTTAACGGGTGGGGAAGAAAGCTATGTGATTTTCTCACCGGTATCGATGTACCGGAGATGTCAGGCGTCATGTCCGATTTATGGCCTGTGCGGTGAGAGTAGGGACTAAGACGAATATGCATTTGTCCAGTCCGGGTGCAACGCTGTTCTTAGAGCGGTGCGTATCCTGCGGGGGGGGGGGGGGGTTAGAAAGGGGGAATGGGCGTGAAAAGTTATTAAGCTGCTGCGAGTAGCGCTGGTGCCGCGACCATTGTGTGCTGGTCAGCTGTCCAGCGGTCAAAAATTAAAAGTTAGCCCTAGAGAAGCTAGATAATGTTTTACGTCGAGATTCGTCCCGTGAGAAACAGTACGAGGGGAGATAAATCCTACAAGAATTTAGTCATGGGTGGACAGGAAAATAATCGTTTTAAGTTAAAATTTAAAGTTTCTCACGGTTTGCTGGGAACACCTCAAATGAACTTTTGCATGCAAGTTTCGTATCGTCACATACCCACCCACTTAAAAAGTATTCGCAGAATACTATTAGTACTTGCATATAAGTTTCATTTGAGCTTTGTCATTGTCCAGTCTAATTGTCCTAAGGGAAAAAAATTAATCTGAATTCGAGGAACGAGTCGTAAGGAAGATTTGGCGTCCAGGTATCCGTTTAAAGTCTAATTTCGATCCCACCATGGGCTGTTGTGTTTGGGTGGAAAATAACGTGACCTGGGGTTGAGGTCAGGTTTGTTTAGGTACCTGTGCGTCCTACCTGATGCGGTGAGGGGTGATGGGGCAGAGTTGCAATATGATGGACTGGGCGGGAATCGGTGGTTACTACCACTTTCGTGATTCCATGCAGGTATCATATTTATACGTGGGGGCCAAGATTGTTGACCACGCCAACGCCTTCTGACACTGTCAATGTCAGGAATTAGGGGTTTAATTTCCTTAGTTCGGTCGAACTGAGGTGTTAAGTGATGGCGTCCAGTGTTTGCCTGATTTGGCCCATCCTTCTGTCTAGTCGTTCTACCGACTGGCAGGGAAAAATATGGCTTCTTGACGTTTCCCAATGGTACGTATTGGGAGCCAAGAATAAAGTCGTATACGGGTGACTCCATAACAGCAGCGTTTATGGTCCCGTGCACGTATCGACATTCTACGTGAACCTTCGCTATGGGCAAGATCATTGGAGGTGTAGTTTTGTCGACGGTTTGGATCTCTACCGTTTCACCGGTGAGATCTGCTGAATCGATCAGCGTTTTACTAACTATAGCACTAAAAGTACAGGCGCTGTCAAATATTATATAAGTTCTCACGCCGTTTATTAGGGCCTGCTCTACACCTGGGGGTGATGTAGAGGGGTGAGGAGGTATACAAGGGATTTCTGTGTCTACGAGGTTACCAGTCTTGGGCCGTCGGCCGGTGGTCAGGGCCGATATGACGTGTGGGGTCTGTTGTTGTCGTGTCCTCCTGTCGTCACGCGTGTTATGTGAGTCACGGTGAGAGGGGTGGTAGGAACCATTATGGCGTGATTGATGGGGAGGGCGGTTTGACTGGTTGGACGGGTGCTGAGATGGGACACGTACCTGGTTGGGTTGATTTTTGTTGTGAGGTGTGGGCTGGGCAGGGGAGGTTTCGCTAGTTCGTAGTTCTGTTACGGGTGTTTTAGCTTTCTGGTCTCGTCTGGCAGCTATGTACCGGTCAGCGGCAGTTGCAATGTCACAAGGGTCAATCACCTGTTGCTCATTGACATATATTCGAGTTTCCTGCGTTAAGCAGTCTCGAAGCTGCTCAGCCAGAATAAGGTTTCTAAGACCTTCAAACGTTTCGGGCATTTTGCTTAGGGCTAGCCATTTTCCGAGGTATTTGTCCAGCCTGTCGCAAAGATTGACATAAGTTTCTTTGCGCTCAAGGCGGGACCCTCGAAACTTCTTGTGGTATGATTCAGAGGTTAGCTCAAATTGAACCAGTAGTGCCTCTTTTAGGGCTTCAAAGTCCTCCCGTTGGTATGAGGGGAGCTTTGTGTAAGCCTCGTAAGCTTTGCCTCTAAGGCATTGAGCTAGTCTAAAACACCACCTATCCTTGGGCAAGCTATAATAGCGTGCCACCTCTTCGAATCGTGTTAAATAAACTTCAACACTTTCGCTCTTCTCATCGAAGGGCTCGAAGGGGATGTTGGGTGAGCTACTTGAGGACCCTTGGCTGGAAGCTGGGCTAGCAGGCTGAGAATCAGCGACTGTGCGAGCCGTCTCATTCTCTTGAGCTATTTTAGCTCTCTCAGTTGCCTGTCTCTCCCGCTCCATGGCTAACTCATGCTCGTTTTTGAGTCTCTCATGTTCGAGTTGTAGTTTTTCTTTTTCTAATGCTAATTCTCGTTCTCGAGCTAACCTCTCCTCTAATTCCCATTCATCCAACTTTTGTCGGATGTAGTCAGAGCGATCTTTCCCTTCTAATTCTAGCAATGCTGCTGTCTCTGTCAGCTCTTGTATTTTGAGTTTTCTGTCAGAGTCAGTTTTGGACCTTGTGTTGCTGGCCATTATTTATGTATGAGATAAATAAAATGGGAGACTATTAAGACTAAAAGGAGGGATATTATTGACTTAAGAGTGTTATATGAAGCCCGTATGCAACAACCACGTTGCCCGTAATACTAATATTATATTAAGCACAGTGATGCTACTTAAAATAACCACAAATGATAATATTAAACTAAGTTAATATGTGATTAAGTCTAAAATAAAATAGACATAAAATAAAGACTCTAGTAACACTCTTCACTCAGTTTGCAATCCGTTACTTTTAGATAAATAAAAAAAAAAATATTAGCTTTTGGAAAGTTCTACTGCTGTATGCCTGTGCCTGTCTTATATAGGATTCTAGTTACAGATCCCGTGACAAGCGTCCTTTGTTTTACTTGGTCCGGCAGGGTTTCATATATGCATGTTTTTCGTATTTAAATAGGCCGAAGGAAAATGACAAGGTAACTCAAAGCTAACGAGAAAACCCACATCGTTTTTTTGTTCAGTATCATCCTACGTTATTATGCATTTGATCTTATTTGGAGATTTTTACAAAAAAACAAACTAAATAATGTCATAGTAGATAGGCGAAATTGAACTTCACTCTTGGCAACACAAAAACAAAAGAAGAAGAAATTATTTCGGCTGTACTTGTAACAATAGCTCAGTGCGTAGCAGACTAGCAGTTGATGTTCGTATTCAAATCTCTTTTGTTATTTTTATTACATCTGGACACTTTTAAATTACAATTAGTTTGTTCGACAAACAGAGTTTAGACGATATAAATCAGCTTTGCTAAAAATACATACAGACGACAGAATAGTAACAAACAATACAACTGTTAAGTAATCAAATTGAAAGCATAGCACTATGTTTCGCTTGCTACAGCAGCAAAAAAAAAAGATTTCATTGTATATAGACACTTCAGTGAAATATGCATCACTAATGATTGTAAACAAAACAACAACATGTAAAATGTTTTTAAAAAAGGTTTTATAAAGTGAAATTGTATCAATTAGTTTGTTTGTTTTATTTTTTAATTGAATATGAATTGATTTTTTTTTCTTGTAAAAGAAATTATAAATTAAGCAATAGGCAAGTGACATTGTAAATTTATGGCTAAAGTGACATATTGTAGAGGACTTCCGCTTTCGAATTCACAGCAATAAAAGTTACTGATCTCATTATAAGCATTCAATCTGTCTCATCAACTATTATTTTGTACTTATAATACTATTTAATTGACGTAATACAGAGAAAAAAATTCCATGTCATTATTGCTTAAACAGCAACGATATTTAACATAGATCATTGGCCTCCTTCAGTCGCAGAACGACTTTGGTTCATCTCAGAGCGCAATTACTCATGTGACTGTGGAGCCCTATTTAGGAGAGACACTCCCGTCAACAGATAGCGCAGGTTAAGGTGGCTTTTGCTTCGGTGGTAGAGGAGCTGGCCATTTTTGGCATTGACCGTTTTTCGTCCAGGGCTAAGGCCCATGTTTTTTCGCTATCCATATCTTTCTTGGTCACTGTCTCTCTCCATCTGGTGCGGTCTAGACCTATGTCTTCACAATTGCCAGTATTGATGTTCACTGATTTGAGGTCACGTTTTATTACATCTATGTAACGGAGGTGGGGGCGACCAGTTTTTCTTGTGCCAGTCGCGAGTTGACCATAGAGGATGACTTTCGGGATGCACTTGTCCTCCGTCCGGCGAACATGTGCAAGCCAGCGCAAGCGGCGTTGTCTGAGGGCTGTAACGATGCTGGGAATACCTGTTTGTGCATGGATCTCAGTATTACACACTTTTTCTTTCCAAGTGATTTTCAAGATCCTATGGAAAGAGTTCAGTTTTCTCTCTTGCTTTGCGTAGGTGGTCCGTGATTCACTGCCATACAGGAGTGTACTCATAACGCATGCCTTGTAGACTTCCATTTCGGTCACTGTAGTGAGCTTCTGGTTTTCCCAAACTCTTGCCCTGAGTCTGGCGAAGGTCGAGGCAGCCTTTCCTATGCGTTTTTTTATCTCCTCTTCTAGAGACAGGTCATCTGTTATTGTGGATCCCAGATAGCAAAATTTATTTACGGCATCCAGCTTGTTATCGTCTATGAGGATGGAGGGTGGTGTTGTAGTAGGTCGTCCTATAACATTTGTTTTCTTTGTGCTAATAGTTAAGCCATACTCCTTACAGACATGAGAAAAGCGGGACATTAGTAACGGAGGTTTCTCTTGTGAGTGTGCCACCACCGTTGCGTCGTCTGCGAAGAGCATATCTCTTATGAGGGTTGTTCTGGTTTTAGTTTTGGCCCTCAGTCTAGCAACAATCAGAAGTTTGCCGTCGAATCTTGAATGAAGATATATGCCTTCGGTGGATTTGTCGAACGCGTGGTGGATTAACATTGAGAAGAGTATTCCAAAGAGGCTTTGGGCCAGGACACATTCTTGTTTGACTCCGCTGTTTATATTGAAATTTTCGGAGCAGGCACCGTTGAACTGTACTGTACCCATCATATTTTGGTGGAAAGAGACAATAATAAGTGAAATGAAAGCCTGGGCATTGTTTATGGTCGGAACGTTGTCGCCCACACAGCAGTTCCCCCCTCTCCGCGCATCTGATGTGACGAAAGGAACGGAATATCCGATACAGTTTGGGATCAGTAGCGCCGCAGGCTCTGCTGGACTGTAGCATGGTGTGCCACTATCCGCCTAAGGGTCACCAGTTCCGGATTTTTCCTCAGGGTTGTCTCCCGAAGCCTTTCCCGCGTTTGGGTATGGCCGCAAAGGTTAGGGTTTGGATTCAGAGTTTTCATTCTCTTAGATAGGTAGCCTACCAAGGCTAACGAGCCCCTCCTGCCCGAAGCTTATTGGTTTAGGCGCAAGTTATTCGCCTTTGCCCCTTCTCCTGTCTGTGGTAACATAAGTGAGTTCATTACCAAATGATAATTTTATGGATAATTTTTTTTTCAGTATTCTAAAACTTTAAAAAATATTAAATTAAAAACAGCCATTCAGACTATTACATAAGGCTGTAGCAGACGACAGTGTAGTAACAAACAATTTAGTTGTAAATAATCTAATTGAAAGTTTAGCACTATCAAGCATAACATCAGCAAAGAAAGAAAGAACAAAAATTCATTGTAAATAGACCCTGAGTAAAATATGCATCACTAATGGTTGTAAACAAAAAAAAAAAACAACCAATATAAAATGCTTTAAAAAAAATCATAAGAAAAATACTTTTTAAAAAAGCATATATTGGGTGTAGTTGTATCAATTAGTTTGGTTTAGTTATGTAATTAAATTTCTAAAAGATCTGGACAATTAATAATTGTAAGATTTAAAATATTATTACCAATTGTTTTTGGTTATCGCAATTTCTTGCTTTTAGCTTTCTCACTGTTCTTGGATCCTCTCCTATGTCTGAACCAAGGGAAACAAGATAGAGAGAGCAGGGAGTATATCGCTTTTCAAATCCATTTATAAAGAACTATTTTTTAAAAAGGTAAAAAAACTTATTAAAAAATATTACATTTTAAAGTTATCTATTGGTTGCTTCAAACTTAGTTCTCTCTACATAGTATAAAGAGGACTAATCCAACTTATATACCATCACATCAATCAGTGCAATTACTTTCATTTGTTTGATACCGAACAAAATAATGAATTACCAATAGTTAATTAACTACTTAGTTATTTTTATAATTGATGCTTGTTTTGTCAAGTTCTAAAATAGGTGTACGCAATGTCAGCGTGACCCGGACAATTGGTCGGTGGAAAGTAACGTTTACGGCACTTTTACCAGACAGAGGTGATTTAGGCTTTGTAAAAAATGAATTTAAAAGAAATAAAACTTGTCAAAGGAGAAGAACTCCACATGTACTATTATAGCTCTCAATATTGTAGTGGTGATGTACTTTTTCGGTATCAAACGAAATGATTAATTATATAATAATTAGACTAGATCTTTTTAACAAAAATTGATTCATGTTTTGTAACGTACAATTAATAAATGTGCACCCAATCCCCTTGATACGAGATTAGTAAGTGTGAGAAATGACGTGTACAAATCTCTTTGATGGAAAAGCTGCTGGTAGTCTACTGGTTCAGATGTCCAAATGGTTTGAGGCAAGCACGCCCCTTTTATGAACCATGTGACCCGAGAAAGGCTTTTATCTCGTGGCCATGATGAGAAATAGGCTCTTCACCGACATCTCTGTCAGGAGGCCGCAGGCGACTAAGTGATCATTTATTCACACCCTTCTTGGCATGTTGCACGTTCTTCCAAGCCCCTGCATGAATTCCTCCTTTCTTGTGTGGCAGGAAGCTCAAGCCCCAAGTGGGGGCCATCCTTATGCCTCTGCTGTCCCATCGTACCCGTGAGGGACCATCACCACACGTATGGGCCCCTTTGGGAAACGGGCTGATGGGGGTTTCGGACTGGGATAGCGAGCCTTTTTTTCCATCCTTACCACGCGTAATGTGCCCTCTCTCGAGGATACGTGTGGTAGCCCACTGAGAGCTATGTTTGCTACCATACTTCGCCTATCCACTTTCCCGGGCGGACGTTTCCATCCGAGGGCCAACTCTGAGGCGACGGAGCATTCTACTAAAGCGTTGTAGGCGTAATATATCTTAGCTAATAAAACTTGTAATCACATGAATAATTTCCTTGTGAACAATACTAAATATTATTAAAATCTAGTTGATGATACATGAATTGCGTCGCATGCAATTTTGATCTCTTTTGAAAAAGTCTGTAAATTATAAGATAAGACGATAAAATAATGAACTGAAAGTACAAGTACGTCATAGTAGTGGGATTATTTTAGTATTACATTGCATGTCAAAAACTGTACCTATTCATCTTTGGCTACATTTTGTTTATACAGTAGAATCGTATTCTAATAGAATAAATTTTTCAACATTTTTTTCTTTGTAGGTAAATGTGTACATCAAGTGTCTGCTCCTGTTCAGTAAGTCTGAATGTCATTGACGTCAGGCTGAAAACTCTTATAAAGATTATTGCATATCTTTTTGTTGGCAGTCCAAAAAAAGAAAGTCTGCCATTCTGTTATGACGCCAATGACAACAATTGAACTCATAGTCACCTTTAGAGGATCATTTCATACAGTGCTTATCACAGATACTGTTATAGAAACGCAACACCTTTCTTTTTTGAAATTATAACATTTATTAACATATTCCATTTATTATTATTATCATTATAATGTGTTCCAGTATCAATACGAATTCACAGCAAATAGTTTTAAAATAAATGCCATTCTTTAGACTTCTGAGACAATCTTTGACTTCTGAGACAATCTTTAGACTTATGAGACACCCTTTATGTCTTTCAAAACAAGATTTATCCTTCCTAATGAAATATGTCCTGTGGGTGGAGTCTGTACCTCTGTTTAACATGTCTACAAACAAACTTATGACATCAATTCTTTAAAACTATCGCATCATCACTTAGTTACACTAGTCCGTTCTAGAAAATCATTTGTAAATATATATCTACAAAATAATTTATATATATCAAACCAATTAGCGTCGTACCTTTTCAGCTTTTATTACTGTTAATATAATCGTTACTTTAATGTGAAGAATGATTGTTTTAGTTGTTTATTTGACTAGACATGGATCGGATTCGGCATATACCTTCGGTATCAGCTGCGATGAAATGTTTAGCCTGTCATTACATTTTCTAATGTGTATCCTTGTTTCAATCTATAAGTTTGAAATAAGCATATTTTATTCTCTAAGAAGATATATATATATTTTTATCATTTTTCATACATTGTTTTTTTATTTTATTGACGCAACTTTTAAAAAAATAGTCAAAGAATGTATTTTTGAAATACATTTTGCAATAAGATTTTTACGTAGAGATGTATTTGATTGACAACCCTCATTAATTATGTAAATTAGGGCAAGTGTGGCATGTTACACAAACCGTATTAATACTGAAGTGTCTTATGTAAGCAGCTTTGATATTACATACGATCAGTAATCCATTTGGAAAAAGTAAGTTTGAGTTGACACTGACACTTACATCGCGGTCAAATGGAGGAAGAAAGAAAATCAAAAGTTGCCAACTAAAAACTCAAATTCTAAATTGTACTATTTATTCTAAGCTAAAATTTCAGTAGTGTAAAAGTAATAAGGCTGTTAAGTTGGTATAGTGTCGCGTTAATAACGCGATGGTTTGGGCTTAAAACTCAAGACTGGCCTTTTTTTTGTGTCTAGATTTTATTTTTAATTACAAGAAAAACTATATTAATGCTTTGTATTTGAGCATGATAAAGGAATATATTTTAATGTTATTGTTTTTAAAAGCTTATATCAGCTCACTCTGTCTGCTTGCAATCTTGTACATGTTATTTTCCCATTCTATTTTCCCATTCTCGGGTCAAGTTAAAACTTCACATAACTATGCAGTCCCTAAAAATATGAATCAATTACAACAAAAAAACAAAGTTACAAAGACAGTTCTTGTAGAAACACAAACTCAAAATAGGCCCCCGAAGTGGTCCACTGAGAGTCTTTACCAGGATTCGAACACGGGTCTTCCGCGCGACTCTATGAATGAAGCTTGAATTATTAATAAAGAAGTCTGTGACCTTTCTAAAAGGCTTACCTCACCTCAATTTTTTCATTTAAAAGTGGTGTATTTTTTTTAAATATCTGCTTGCATAGATAATTTAGAAAATTAGATGGTTCACTTTCGAAAAAGAAAAAAGTAGCCGTTGCATCTGAACTTTGAATTATCTAAAATATCATGATGTCCGATTTTCATTTTTTCTTTTAAATTCTGAGCACTAAACTGGACGGACGGACGGATGGACAGACAGGCCAGATAAAACTAATAGCGCCTTTTCCACTTAATTAGTTATTTAAATATATATTATGAACTCATTTTGTTTGATAACGAAAAGGAGAAATAAATATTTCATTATTGAAATCCATAAATGTAAATGTGATAAGTAAAGTCTTTTTTTTTAAATATTTTTTAAGTGTTTTTTTTTATTTTTTTTTATATTGAAAGCAGAGGCAGAGCTTCAGGTAGATTAAAAGAAACTGGGCAAATGCTTAGTCTATGTCGGATGTGTGATTAATTTGACCTTTTATTGCTACGCTCTCACTTCAGATACTATGTACATATCTAACATATCTATGACTGTGAGAGCGAGGTACCTGAACACATAGAAGATATTATCCTATAGACAAATGACTAGGCCTTGGTTTATTCGCTATAATCAACCCCCGAGAGATGCCTGTACTACTACCCTAAAGTAACAGATTTAGAGGTGGTTACTGACAATGCGGTCAGAACAACAACCAACTGCGTTATTTTCGCCAACCAAGGTCAACTACCCATTTGAGCTGCCGGACACATGATCGTTCTTGGAATCCCATAGTTCCAAGTCCCAGTCTTCAATGGGGTGGGAGGAAGGTGGGTCGTCTGTATGCAAAGGGAAAGAATCCATACAGTAAGCTTAAAAAATAGTTATATCCTTAACACTCTTTCTAATATTTCAAAATAATCTTAGGATGGCTTGGGAAGGCTTATGCCAGTGTAATACTGAAGCGGCTACAGATCTTGGCAGAACGAGCTTACCCAGAATCGCAGTGTGGCTTTAGGGCCGGTAGATCCACAACAGATATGATCTTCTCCTTGCGGCAGCTACAGGAGAAAAGCAGAGAACATAAACAGTCACTCTTTATAGCTTTTATTGACTTGACCAAGGCGTTTGACCTTGTCAGCAGAACTGGCTTGTTTGCCGTTTTAGAGAGAATCGGCTGTCCAAACAAGCTACGGAAACTAGCGTCAGCTTTTCATGAAAATACGCAGGACACCGTACAGTTTGACAGTTCCGCTCTAGGCCATTCTCTATCAAGAGCGGAGTAAAACAAGGATGTGTTCTGGCTCCAGCACTATTCGAAATCTTCTTTTCAGTGGTACTCACCAGCGCTTTTAAATCCCTGGAAGATGGAGTATATATCCACAGTAGATCCGATGGAAAGCTATTTAACCTGGCACGCCTTAAAGCTAAAACAAAGAGATGGCGTATCTTGATTAGGGATTTGCTGTTCCGCACTGATATTTCATCCACAAGAAGGATTGCAGAGGCTTGTTTATACCCTGGCAGATGCTTGTCAAGAGTTTAGTCTCTTCATGACCGAAATCCTGGCACAAGATGTCTCAGAAATACCAGTGATACATATTGAAAATCACAAACTTAGGGTGGTGCAGTAATTCACATATTTAGTAACAACAATAGCCAGCAACCTAGATTTAGACACTGAGCTGACAAAAAGAATAGGAAAGGCTTCTGGGGCAATGGCAAAACTCTCCAAGCGCATGTTGGAAAATAACAAATAGATTACGGCAAAAAAATCCTGGCCTACAATGCCTGCGTTCTGAGCACACTTCTTTATGGCAGTGAGAGCTGGGCAACTTACAGGCGTCAAGAACACAGATTAAATAGCTTCCACCTACGCTGCCTGCGACGCATAATGTGCATCTCCTGGAGGGATTGTGTACTAACCAGGAAGTTTTGAAACGGGCCAATGTGCACAGCATCTTTGCGCTCCTTCAACAAAGAAGACTACGCTGGCTCGGTCATGTCACTAGCATGCCAGATGGAAGAATCCCTAAAGACATCCTATACGCTGAGCTTGCAGAAGGAGTCAGACCCCAAGGGCCGCCCAAGACTAACCTACATAGAGGTCTGCAATCGAGACATGAGAGCCACAGGCATCGACCAAAGTATGCGGGAGGAAATAGCCCAAGACCGGACAGCATGGAGACAGACTGTACGTGATGGTTCGAACTTCGACGAATGCAAATGGCTTAATCAGTCACGCCAGATTCTGCCCCATCTCAAGACGTAACCTAATCCAGTGACTCATCTGGGCACATCCATTGTTTTCCGAGACAGGAGGAGCCATAGATACCAATTGCCTTTGCTTAGCGCTATTTCATGTTTTTAACTTTCTCAATACGTTGTGGTCCTATCACCTTTCTGAACAAGTTAGGGTACTGGGAGGTGGTGTGGAAAATAAAGGGATATCTGGGTGAATTTTACCGTCATTGGTTTTTAAAAACCCTTTTTTTTTTAACAATTAGACGACCTGAATTCGAACTCATGGCTTACGTCTCTTCAACCCAGCATTCTAACCACTCTGCTAGTAAGCTGCTTATATCTATAGAAGATTGTATAGTTAATAATAGTTATACTATTGTTTGTTTCAAACAATACTTTAAAGCGAAGATCTATAAAAGGGATTAATTAAGCTTATACCACCATATCAGTCAAGTATAATTTTTTTCCTTGTTCGAAATACCAAAGAAAATAATGAATTACCAATAGGTAATTATCAGATTGATTACTTTTTTTTTATTTATTCTTGTCTTGTCAGCCAAAAGAAATAATTGTGCAAAATTTCAACATGATCCCAGAATGAGAAGTCGGAGAAATACCGTGCCAAAACTTTTAACCAGACAGACAAAATGAGTAACTGTTTTTTTTATAACCATAGATATTAATACTGTTAGATTTATTTCACTTCATCAATATCAATCACAACTAATTAGTAACCAGTAGTTAATTGATCGGTTAGTGTATTTTTGATTCGTGTTTTCAAGAAAACAAATGGCTAGCTGTGCCAAGTTGGAACTAGACCCAAGAATGGGGAAAAGGCAAAATAACGTGAAACAAATCATACAAGACAGACCCTCGAGTTGATGTTAGCCTTGAAAAACTCAAAAACAGCGTTGATACAGATGACCCTGCTGTAAATAACATTGAAGAATGTGTGAGGGAACATTGAAATGTCGGCTACAAGTCGCTCTCGATTAACTCAGCAAGTTGGTAAAAGATAAGGGCATGAACGCCAACACAAACATTTACCAACAAAAGAAAATGTCTTCTTACTTTCAGTCCTACAAGACATGCTAACATAAAACGCTAGCAAAAAAAGTGCCAGATATTTCGGAGTTATCTATGAAGAAAATAAAATAGAGGCATTTGTGGCATTTTACGTCTCGAGTGACGATCTTTTCCCTTCGCAACTTCTTATATGATTAAAGAGTCCAAACCCTGATGCTTAGCTGCGGTCACATGTTGGACATATGTGATCACCAGGCGCCGTAGCATTTTCACCCTTCTTTCTAATAGTGTTGTGTAGATCATCTGCAATCTGGGACCCTTCCTTTATGCTCTCTCTCCATGTAGATTTATCCAGTGCCAATTTTTTCCCAGCTGCTAGTGTCGATTTTGAAGAGCTTCATGTCGCGTTTGCATACATCCGTATACCTTAAAAGTGGCTCTCCTGCCTTCTGTTAGATCTTGTGGAAATCGATCTAGTGGCATTCAACGAACGTGGCGTTTTGCTACTGTCCTGGCACCCTGCTCTTCGTAGAACTTCCTAATTGGTTATTTTATCTTGCCGCCATATTTTAAAGATTTACCTTAGGCATCGGAGGTGTAAGATCTTTAGCTTTTTTTCCTGCCATGAAAAGGTTGACCATGTTTTACTTCCGTATAGCAAAGAGAATAAGTATACAAGGACTGTCAGTCTGTTTCTGTGGCCCAAGGTTAACAAAGGTGTCCTGTGGCCAGCACAACGACTAACCGCCTTTACTTTTCCCCAACTAATGTCAAGTACCCGTTAGACAGGGGCGCCCAGTGATCCCGAAATGAAAATCAGTTTTCACGGGCTTTTGATTCCGGGACCCAGGTATGGAAGAAAAGCGTTTTGCCCCTCAGCTACCGCGATGTTATTTAGAATGCATAATCAATATAATTGTTTTAATTTAGCTTGATTAATATACACATAGAATATCTGATTTACAGCCTCAGTCATGTTCTAAAACAATCGTTTCGTATAAAAACAAAGTCATGTAAACTGATGAAGTCACGTTAACGGAACGATAACTCTATGTTCTTTTTAAAGATAACTAAAAAATTGCGATTATTCTTTCGATTTAGTCCCTTGTCTCATTTATCTATTTGTTTAGAGAACCTACTATTTGTTGTTAGTCTTATTTTTACAAAGACAAAGTTTATTTAAAGTCGATGCAAATTTTGAGCTCATAGAAATGTAAATGATAAAGTTGATTGAAGCGTTTAACTGGTACAGGACTATGATGAAGCTACGCAGTAGATAGTACAGCTTGCCAGACGATTGAATGAGAGTGTTAGAATAAAGAAGGAACAAGTTGATTGTCACTGTTGGTAAGGACACGCATGCGTTGACCACACACACGGTCAGCAGCATCTTGATGACTTTCATGTCTTTGACCTCCTTGGACACACTGGACGACAGCTGGACCAAGGTGCTCTTGCGACCCACTGTTATCTTATACCCAATGACGATGGAGCAGATGATGGTCACTGCCAGGGTAAAAGTGACCAACAGGTTGGTCAGTCCCATATTCATGTACTGATTCATGCTGTCGTAGCTGCTCTTGTAGAACTGAGTGAGTGTGAAGACTCCAGTGGTCCTGTTCGTGCTGGGGTCAAGTGTCCAGAAGAAGTCAAACAGAAACAGCGTGGGCGCCATGAGTACAATCACATACAGGTAAATGAAGAGCAGCAGCCCCTTAACGCGCCGAGGCGTGAATATCCTGGACACCCTCAACGGGGAGCACACCGCCACAAGTCTCTCGACAGCAATGACCGTCGTGTGTAAGATACTTATGGAGACGAATATGTCTGGCATTGGGAAGAAATACACGACAGTAAATGACCTCATGTTGTTGGCCAGTTGGGAGTCAAACTGGGCCACGATGCAGTGAAGTCTTCGGATTGGCTGAAGCAAGGAACAAAACAGGTCGCTCACCGACAGAGAAAACAGCAGAAGTGAGGTGGTCTCGCGCAGGCCGTACTTGGACAGGATTAGGATGTTAATGATGTTGGCCAGTACGCCGGAAACACTGAGACAGTGAAGAAGACCACAGTTGAAGACCATATCCAGTATGGTGATCACCCAATCTTTGTTTGCTTGGGGTGTGTTTGTGGTCAGCGGAAAAGATGAATTGAGATATGTTTGAGCCATCATGGTGTTAAAAAAGTTTAAAACAGTATAACTAAGTATAACTTGTAAAGGTCTCTGTACTTCGATGTCACCTGCACAAGTTCATTTTAACAAGTTGTGTCCAAACAAGTTTTTTTTTCCCCTCATTTTTGTTTGATACCTATGCCATTGTCAAACAATTCTTGGCCGATTTTCAAACATTTCTTTGCTTCAAATTTCTAAGATAAGCATTAAATGGCAGTAAATCTTCAAACAAAACGGTTTACTTTAAATTTACCCAGGTAAGCGATGACCAAAATGCTATTTACATCATTTTTTGTTACGAGTCTTTCATTTAAATGTATCGAAACATTATCGGAACTCATTGAATCTGATAAAAATATTTCCTTTGCAACTGTCCCATTTTGATTATGGATAAGAAATTAAAAAAAATAAAGTATATATGTGGTATACAATCTTTATTCCATTACATTTGATAATTATGTAAGTATCAAAACAAACTTCAGCAAAAAGTTTGAATGTATTGTTGCATATCCATAATTTGTTTATTTGTTTATTTTATAGACGACAAAATGTTTATGGCGCAATCTGAATTTTATATGTTTTGAATTTAATAGATGATACTTTTAATAGTTAAAATGTTGGTCATTCTTTTTAACTTTTAAGTTATTGATCAACATACATGATGTAATTATCTTTTCACTATTCTATAAGATAAGATAACTTAATCTACCTACAATATTTTGTAAGTATAGTTTTAATCATAACTAGGACTACCGATTATAGAAGTTTATGAAAATTGTTTTATGATTGTTCAATTCTCGTATTATTGTTGTTACCCTAAAACCTAATAAGCAGACGAATGCATTTAGGCATAGTCCTAAATGCATAAAAAGTATTTTAAGATATACGATGTCGATGCATCATCCTCACAATGTAACAAACCGATATCTAACCAAAGCCGTTGTTTATAATGCTAATGTAATTTAACATAATCATTTTGTTTTATATATAATTGAATTGAAATACTTCAATGCACCTGCAAACCTAAATTGTTAAGTTGTATTGGCAATTTAAATAAAGCTTTAAAATATAGGCCTATTTATCACCAACACTAAGGCTATATACAGCATAGTTCCACATAAATACAGTCTGTCTAACATGTTCATCATATTCAGCCACCTAATTATTAGTATTAATTAGAGATTTGTGATGCTTATCAGGAAGACAAGGTACATTACTTTATTTATTTCTAGTCCTGCATAGTTCTAAATAAATACCAGCACTCCCAATCGCTAGAAAGAAGTAAAAGCTACTATCAATTAGGCTAGTCGTAAACAGGTATTTATAGGAATTACATTAAAATTTATATTGATGTCAGTTTCAAATATCGCCACAGCTGCGATCAATAAATACAAGACATGAGGTATACTTATCATTGTTGTAATTAGGTATAAAAGGTTTGTCTTTAATAATTACTAGTTTGCCTCAGTGAAATCGTTTACGACTTTGTAAATATACATATTATTTGCAAATACAGCAACAATTTTAGGGGGAAAAAAAGAAAACAAGTTAAAATAACGGAGACAGATCGGGATAATTATGCTCTTGTTAAGAGAAATCCACCAAAAATAATTTGAGGTAAATTTCACGGCTGAGTGAATTAGATGCTTTTCAGGCACTTGATTGGAATCCGCAAGGAAAGAGAAAGTGGGCAGGCCCATGCCAAATTGGAAGAGGCCGGTCATCAGTGAATCTGAGGACACTGGAATGACATGGAAGCAGATGAAGAATGCTGCTCAGAATTGAGTTCCGTGGAGAGGTGTGGTGGCGAGACTATGGTCCACTGGGTGTTAATAGAAATAAGTTCAAGTCTTTAATGCTAACTAGAAATATCAACTGTTTAATGTTTTAAGCGCAGTTTAGTTGCTCACAATGTAAGCTTAGATCTTAATGGAAGCTTTGATGAAAATATGGAACTGAAAATTTGTTATTCTAAGTTTGTTTCTTTTTTCAGGAAACAGTATCAGGAAAAGAAAGAAAAGGCAGACAAAGGAGGCTATTGGAAAATAACATTAAAGAGTGCACATTCCTGTCACTGGAAAAGATTCCATTTAAGTCAAAGACAGTAAGGAATGGAGGAAGACGGTTGACCAATAATACGTTTTGCCTTGACGATCATGAGACGGTTCAACAGACGGTTCAACAGACTGGGTTAGGTGAAGGGGAAGCATATTCGTAAAGAGATTAATTTTTACGTTAAAACTCTGTGTTAACGAAAGTTTGAAAATACGCGTTGTAACAATAGTCTGGGATTCTTAGATTAGATTAGAAGATTATCATTTTATTCTGTGTCATTTTACATAAGACCATCTCATCCTTTTGAAACTTTTTTTGTGACTTAAAAGGACAAGCTTTGATACACAGGTTAGGCATATGTAATCACCAGGCGCCGTTGCATTTTCACTTTTGTTTCTACTACTCTGGTATGTGGCAACTGCAATCTGGGACTCTTCCTTTATGCTTGCTCTACATGTGGATCTATCCAGTGCTACTTTTTCCAAGCTGCTAGTGTCGATTTTGAAGAGCTTCATGTCGCGTTTGCATACATCCGTATACCGTAAAACCAGCGGCTCTCTTGTCCTCTATAAGATCGCCATACAGAATGTCTTGTGGGAGTCGACCTACTGGAATTCTATTTTATTATGCTATTATTAACTTAGAACCCTGGACCATCGAGACAAGCAAACGTCAGTGCAGCGAAGAGGATCAGGCAGCTGAGTATACTGAGTATAGTGTCTAAACAAAAAAAATCACTCTTTGATTTTACTTTCCAGCACCAGTTTATAGTAATAAGGCTTTAAGTGTACTTTCTCATTGGGGGCGAGGTGATTTTGACCTGAAAATTTTGATTAAAGTGAGGAGGGCTTGCGCAACACGTGGACCTCGCTCTCGCACTTAACGCATTCTTTTTTAGAAGCAAGATTTTCTTTGTGTTTTGTCATGCTCTAGAGTAGTCTAGATTACTCCATAGCATTTTGGTAGTGGTTGTCTTCTGCCCGATTAGTCTAGAAAAGTCTAGTTATTGTGACCTTTCGCACAGGCTGCGTAGTCCAGACTTCAAGGACACGTTAGATACCCTCTACCTGGTTAAGCCGGCCAGTCAAAGCCGTTTCCGGAGTGTGGCCTCTGCGCATGTTACAGCTACTGGTTGCCACAGATTAAAGTTAGGTACCAAGTGGGGACCAAGAGTGAGCCAAGATACCATCAGTAGAGGGTACGACTGCCTGTCCACTAGAGGTGTTACCCCTCCTAGATACCCCAATTAGGTAATCAGACTGTGAAAATGAGTTTGATCTTGTCATGTGCTAACAATTTTTCTCTTTAAAGGGGTATTATTTTTATATAGCATAACTTTAATGCTTTAAGACAGGGTGGGCAACCTTTTTCTATCGAGGGCCACATTAACAAAAATTTGGGAAGCGAGGGCCGCACATACACACACACATAGAAAATAACTCTAGTTGAATGTCTATAATGTCTTTGAATTCACATTTATACTGTATATACATTTAGATTTCATTCTTTACACTCCCAATTGAGGAATTACATCAAGAGTTAGCAGTTTCTGAAACTCTTGTACGTATTAGGCCATAATTTTTTTTAGATATGTCCTCTGGAGATGAATCACTTCTGCTCTAAATGATAAGCTGAGGGCATACCATAACTGGTTCCAAGTTCTTGAAGTTTTAAAATATGCTTTCAAATTCCTCAATCAAGGAATACAAATAAGTCTTGTACTTTTCAACTATTTCGATAGAAATAGTTTCACCTGTTTTCACTAGCTTGCGAGGAGAATTAGGAAAGCTTTGTTCCAAATTTAACATGTACATATACATGAAAAATCAACAACATTGCAATACTACCTATGAAGACTTGAAGTTTCTCTTCCACTCTTCATTAGAAATATTAGTAACAAAGTCACATTCAATGTCTTTCAAGGAACATAATAATTTCTTACATGCTAAGCCAGTGGGTGAAACGCATACTACTGTAGTACCGAAGATTTGAATGTTTTTCCAAATCCTCCAATACTTCTGGGAACTGCCTGTGGTTGAGACCCCTTGCTCTAATAAGTTTCATCAGTGAGATTATTGAGTCAGTAATATGTTTGACATTCACTGCAGCCGTTTAGAGCTTAGGAAATTGTTCTTTAATTTATTCATGAAAACTGTTTTTTCTCAGTCAAAGATTGGGCTCCATCGGTTGTTACACTTGCCATCTTGTTCCAATCAAACCAAACACCTTCAACACAGTTCTTCATCGCATTGAATAACAACTTGCCTGAGGTTGTGTCTTGAACTGAATGTTTCAAAATATTTACAATTAGAATAATCTTCATTTACTTCAATTTTTTTAGAATGACATATACAGACAATGTTTCTTTAGCCTTTTCATCATAAGTGTTAGGAATCAAGAGGTTTCAATGATGTATATATAACATTTTTTTAAAAATACATAAATGCATTTTTATATGATTTCTATAGGTGTCAGCGGGCCGCATAAAACACTTCGGCGGGCCGCATGTGGCCCGCGGGGCGTATTTTGCCCACTCCTGCTTTAAGCAAACCCAGTACGCTCTCGTACAGTCACTTTGTGGATCCATTAAGAGAGGATTCTCTGTGCTTCCTGTCGCAACTAGGTACCAAGTGGGTAGCGTGGTCGAGAGGCCAAGTGCGCTTGAACTTGGCTTGGCTACCTAGAAGGGGGCTCGAGGTTTGACACCCGACTTGGGAAGAGTTGTGTTTACTGAGCGCCTAAAGGCAGCACGGAAAACCAACTCCTAGATACCCCTTCCCCCCCCCCCCCCCCCCCCACTGGTCCACAAAAGAGATTGGACCAAAAGCGCTCTGAGCATGCTATAAGCATGAAAGTAGCGCTATATAAAAGCTATAATAATAATTTTTTTTATTATTATAGCTAAATAATAACTAATTATTTAGTTGCATAGTAAATATGTTTCATCACCTATTGATGACGTAATTGCGCTATTTTATTTTCTTGTGTAGTAGGTGTTCTCCCCTTGTCTCTTCGTCATAATTTTTTTTATGACGTAAAACTTTTGTCTGTGATCGTTTGGTTCTTTCTCTCCATCTTGCGCTATAGAAGCCATGTTGTAGATCTTTGGAGTTCCTGATTTATAAGTGTATCTTCGTTACTGGATAGTCTTAGCGTTGACCCTGTTATATATTCTCGGATTATTTGACCTTGTTTATAAAGGGTGAGTTTTATTTTACATTGTAAAGTTATTTTTATATGGATTGGATCGTATTTGTATTTTGTAATTAGATTAAAACATTAGAAGATTCTGTTCTTTATCTTTCTATAGGGTTTCAGTTTCAGTCTCAGGTTTTCGTCTGAGGTTTTTTCTCTGAGGTTTTTTCTCTGAGGTTTTCAGGACTGAAGTTTGAGTCTGAGGTTTTTTCTCTGAGGTTTTCAGGACTGAAGTTTGAATCTGAGCTTTTTTCTCTGAGGTTTTCAGGACTTAAGTTTGGGTCTTAGGTTCCAGATTTCAGATTGCGGGTTGCTATATCCACACTTGGTTGTACATTGGGAAGTTGTAAGTTTTGGTGCTACTTTGAACTTTGACTCTTCATCGTCCTAGCTAGAGGATACTTATGTCGCCTCGACCAGTTTACAGAATCTGTGTCTTGGGCCTAGTGTGAAGACAAGACTATAAGGTGTTTATCATTTTTTTTGAAATAGTCATTCATTATTCAATTGGAACTAGACTATGAGTTAGTAATTTCTCACATTATATTAGATCTTTATGTACTTGTATTTGTTATCATTATCATTGATCACATATCATATTCATTGTATAAATATCATTAGATTAAATTTATAATTTTATTTAAATCATCCTACACATCGTGTATTAGTCTATGTACAACTGGATGTGTACGGTGTGTCTGTCGGGCTGAACTTGGGCCTAAAATATTACAAGTTATAAAGTAATTATAAAACATACACATATTGTAATTTAAATTACATTCTTTTAATACCTAAACACATTTATAATTCAGTAATAACATCCCAAGCCCTGATAAGTATTTGGGGGACTAGTAATAAATACAACAATGTCCTGACACTGCCTTTAGACGAACAGCAAACACAACTCAACTTAAGTAGGGATTCGAACTCGAGCCCCGATGATAGACAGCTTAATCAGTTTTGCCACTTTGCCATGTGGGTCGCGGCGAGCCAAAGTGTGGGTAACCTCCATACCATGTGTGCATGTGTGTGTGTGCCTTGTTTGTGATCACATACAGCCTCACAGTTCTCTAATAGCTCAAACTACAAACTGCTTCACACTGGCTATGTGGTCCTGAACTCTAATTCTTGTGTCTGGCCTGCACCGAATTATGTTTTTTCTTAATTATTTCTCTGTTAACAAAGTGCGAAATTTGGTTGATCTATCGTTATAAAATAAAAAAAAGAAAGAAATTTAAATTTGGCTACAGCTCGATATACAAACCTAGTGCAAAACAAAATGGAGTCTAAACATTGGGCTGGGAGTAAAACTAATAGATGGTCATACAAATTACATGAATGTACAGTTCTCTGGCAAGAAAGTCAAGTAAGTAGCGGTGTTGTCGCCTGGACGGTTGATATGTAGCTGCAAACATCTAGTACAACTAAACCGATGTAGGCCTAGGTCATTCTTAATAAGATAATGCAGAACATGGAAATCAACTTCAACAAACTTCTCGAGAATACAAAACGTGATTTTGTACTTAACAATATATTAGTTCTACACAGGCTCCACTTGAACGTAGAAGTGTGAAGGGAACAAGTGAAAGCATACGTCTTTTCTGTCTCAAGTCTCTTGAAACACAGGAACTCTCATTTCCCCCAATACACAAGTCCTTCTACTTCACTCTCATTACGCCAGGCCAACTCATGATCTCATCAGGAATTTATTAGCCTACAAAACGAACAATTCGCTCCACCCTTACCTCGTTGACTATAGTGTTAAGCACACACATCTACTCTGTAAAACATGGGTCATGAGTTTCAACTATTCAAGCTACACTCTGACACAAGACCACAATACCCAGGAGCAAAACTTTGAACACATATTATCCAAAATTGTATTACTGGGTATCGTGGTAATGTGATTGATGCTCTCTTTGTTTAGATTGATTGTGGAACGAATTATAAAGTCAGGTCCGTAGTTACTACCGTGAAAGACTGTGTGGCCTCCTGGGGGCCTCTCACATTTCAAAAATATAAGATTTAGAACAAAATATGTATATTAATATAAATATAATAGAATAAAGGAAATGAGATTAAATTTACCAGTCAGTGTCGTAGCTAGGGATTAGGGGCCCGGCGAGCTTGACCTCTTGAGGTCCCCTTCATTTTGACAGTCAACATCATAGCATGAGATAATGGAGTAATATTTAATGTAAATACAAATTTCACTCATTTGGCGGCCCAGTCAAGTGGGGGAGAGGGGAGATTTTCAAATTTGGACCCCCTCTCCCCACCATAGCTACGCCACTGTTACCAGTACTCTATTTTTTCATCGATATGTTTTGTACATTGATTAATTTTTTTCTTGTATTATTATTACGTTAGAAACGAATGGGTAGTCATTCTCTGGCGGTGTCAGGGTCGAGTTTCGTTCAAGGGAAACAAAATTCATCGTAGTCCCTTTATCATTTTCCACTTGGAAATTTTCGGATAACGTGGCAGGTGTGCAGCAGTACCGCCCCCAGAAATACAACGAGAATGTTCCTAGGAATGTTAAGGGCCTTGAAGGTATCTGTGAGGTCATTTGTTATTATCCCCTCGGTTGATATAACAATGGGGTATATTGTTGTTATAGATAATTTCCACAAACGCTTCATCTCCAAGCCAAGGTTCCCATATTTTCGTTGTTTTTCCAGCTCAGTTTTTTTTTATAAATTATGAGATAGTGGTACGGTGATGTCAATAATGGTGGCGGCTTTTTCTTTTTTTTTATCGATGAACAGCAGATCAGGGCGATTAAAATCTACCGTTTTGTCAGTCAAAATAGGCCTATCCCAATACAGCAGATGATCTCAGTAGACTCGAGAACCTCTTGTGGTGTGTATTTGTTATAAGAAGGAGTATCCTTACTGATCAAGTTATGTGTCAGCCAAGTGGCTGTGTATTAGCTTTGCTACTTGGTTATTGCGACCTACTTAGGCAGATTCAGATAGGGCTGAACATCCAGCCCTTATGTGTTCAATTGGCACACCCACATTTCCACATTTTCGGGATTTGTCGAGAACATTGAGCTTCAGGATATGCTTCTGGTAATTTTTTGTCCTAATTACTCTGTCCTGTATTGCTGTAACAAAGCCTTCTGTTTCAGGGTAGAGATGACCTGCTTTGAGCCATGTTAAGGAAACAGCCTTGTCGATGTTGTCCCATCTAATAAAGTCGGGAATTCTCCGTGGAGTTTTTTTCTTCCCATTGGCGAATCTCATGCCCTACGTCGTCCAAACCGACATTGACATCAGCATTGTGTAGGTTATTATTATTATTATAAAAGAGAGAGTATTATTATTATTATTATTATTATTATTATTATTATTATTATTATTATTATTAGTCATGTTGATGCCTCCATAAATCCCTACCCAGAGCTTCCATTTACTAAAACCCAGAACTGTTTGAATAATATTAATAATTGCAATGTTATCTGATTGCAACAAAAACATATTTTACTAGCTCAGTGTGTGGATTATTGTATTCAGCTCATAACGAGCACAGTAAGTAAATAAAGAAATATTTAGTAGTGCGAAGCGAAAAAACAATATGTCAACTGATTTTCGCACACATCCAGATTTATTTCTTTTTTTTTTAAAGAGTTCGCTTTTTTTAAAATTGCAACTTTAGGGTGGAGAGCGGGGCAACCGCCCAAGGCGATAAAGAGAATCTTTTGTCACCACCAGACCATGGTACTAACATTCGTGGCTTCGTGAACTGCTAGGCCGTCTTTGAAAACAACATGGACAAAATACGTCACACAAAAAAAAAAAAGTGTCGTTGTCTAATTCAATAAAGGCTATACTACCCTTAACACTTCAAATATATCATTCTATAATGTTATAAATACACATAACATTGATGATTGTTATTGGTCTCATGTTGTTGAATTCGAAATAATCCTATTAACACAAAAAAACGATAATCTATTTACTTGTAGTGTTCATTTCTCCCAAAAAGAAAAAAAAAATGCAAAAAAATAAATTAAATAAATATATTCAGGATTTTCTTGAAGTAGTGCAGTTTTAGAAAAACAAAGACATCTTGATTCTGTTGGAGATTTTCATTACTAACTAAATGTGAGGGTTACACACACACAAAGCTAGCTACTTATACTTTGTCCTGTAAGTATGAAAATCACACATTTATATTGCATGATCTCCCTTTCATATGTATTGTAATATTTCCATTATTAAAACCAGCAGAACGTCTTCGAGGCGTATTGTTACTAGCTACTAGATCTAGATCTCTATGATATTGTATGAAGGGTTTTTCCTTTCAAATATCACTTTCATAGTTCTTGGAGCTTCGAAAACATGACAGAAAAATCTGTTGGTAAACTTTGTTGAACTTAGTGCTCAAGGATACGTAGATAATAAAATTGATAGAGGCACTAAACTGGTACAATACGTCTGAAACACTTCGTAGAACGTAGTACAATCTGCCGGTGAACAGCGCGGTCCGTGAGTACACCATATACATCGAAAGGATGGCTGTCGGCAAGCAGCTGACCACTGTGGCCATGCATACGGTCAGCAGCGTCTTAACCACTTTCCGGTCTTTAATCCTTTTTGCGATAGAACGCTCTGATGAGAATTTGGCCAGCTCCCGAGGTCTTTCTTGCATAAGCTTGGAGGCGATTACGAAGGAGCATATTAATATGGTGAGCAGCGGGGCTGTAGTGCAGATGTTGTTGTAGAAGATGGTGGAGAAGAGGTTGATGGCTTCTAAGTTATCTCTGTAGAACCGGGTATATGCCACTCGAGCCACCGTCGCGTTAGATGACGCGTCCGTCTCCCACACGAGCGTCAGGCGGTAAAAAAGTGGGCTGAGAATCACGGCGGTGTACACGTAAAGAAAGGCGAGCAAAATCTTAACTCGCCGCGGCGTGAAAACGGATGAGACACTGAAAGGGGCGCACACTGCCCAGCAACGCTCCACAGCTATGGCCGTTATGTGAAAAAAGCTCAGAGCCAGGCACCAGTTGTCCATCAGTATGAACACAACGGAGCCGAAAGTGTCGATTGTGATGGACGACGGAATGTCCAGCGTGGCGACTATGCACTTTAATCGCCTCACTTGCCTGAAGAGTGAACCAAGCATGTCTATTACTGACAGCGAGAACAGCATGATGTTTGACTCCTTCAATCCCTGATAGGACAGAACGGTCACATTTATGATGTTTCCAACAATCCCAAACAAACAGAGGCAATGTATCAGGACACAGTTGAAGACAGTGTCAAGAACTGTCAGCACATCATCACTTATAGCACTGCTTGAGCTTATCATCAATGGATAGTCTATTAAGTCGCTCTTGTTCTCTAGAAACATGCTAGAGTTACCAAGAGCGACATTCATTCTATTTATTAGTCGTAAGTAGCGCATATTGCTACTGTAGTTGTTATATGCTATGCCGTACAAGAAAGAGAGAGGCAGAGAGAAATGTTATTACTTTCTTGCTCAGTAAGTAATCATAGAAACGTATTAAAATTTTAAAAATAATTTTTAGAATATTCTATTTTCTGTAAATACCAAACAAATTTCTCAAATAATCTTACATTAAAATATAAAGTTCTATAAAGCAGTAGAGTTTATGTATACAGATTGCTATAAAACTTGTGACCCATGTACTAAGTTTAACTATTACGAGAGTTGTCGTTATTGTCTGTAGTAATAAAACTACGGTTATCGTTCCTCGAAGAATAACATTAGAAACAGTCAACTTGCACATTATGATGAAGCAATAGATTTAGACGGATTAAAAACATTGGCTTATTAGTGATCCTTCTTGCAATACTTTAATAAAATAAAGTATTTCTTAGATATTTATTAAGACAGTGTTTTAAAAAAATGACTACAATAGAATACTAATTTGATTAAAAGTCTTTATTTATATAAATTCGACAAAATCATTTTAAACAATGCTTTCGTCTTTATTTACCGGCTAGATATTAGAGTGCAAGGCCTTCCAAAACTACAGCATTGTCCTTTTCTTTACTTTACTTAACAAAAACTATTTTTGATATTATAATTCATAGTCTAATAGATGTATGTCTGTGCAAGAAAACACTAACAATTACAAAGTCATAAGGTCGATCTTTACTAGCAGAATTCTAAGATAGCGAGGTCAATAAATTCCTTCAAAGTATACAATTTTGTAGGATTCAAGAACTATCGATTCGTTTTGATTATAAACTTGGCTCTACTTCTAACAAAGAGTCGTACTATCTCATTTGGAGACACACAACTACTAATCAATGTGTGGTTATGATTCAGTGCTAGTCGTCAAAGTATATTTATAATAGGACTTATTTTCTGTTTGGGAGGAAAGTGGAAATAGCAGGGGAGGCGGAGTATATTTAACCTTTCATTATTTGAATAGAACAAACAAATACTTTAAAAGTATATGAGTGTATATTATGTTTCTGCACAACAAGGTTACTTTGAGGCGGATAGCCTTGTTATTCAAATCTAAGACGCGAATCACCATTGATCCATTTTTAATCTATTCTTTTAAATGACTGTTTTTGTTGTTGATTGTAGATGCCCATATTGAAAGGATGTTTACTTTTTAAGCCTTTATTGATGAATTGCAATTTATTATCTCCTCTCATCTCTGCCTGTGGTCCCATCTGCGGCATAGGCCATCAACAGCCTCAGTTCTGGGCGAGTCTTGCCCATCTGCTTGGCATCTGTTTCCAAATAGCAGCGCCCTGTATTCCTGGGGCCGTCCTCCCTTCCTCTTTCCTTAGGGTTTCCAGGTAGAGATGGGAAACGAACCGAACCCAACCCGAACGAACCAAACTCGAACCTTACTTATGATCGAACCGAAATGAACCTGAACTTTGAAACTGCTCGGTACGAGCCAAACCGAACGAACCCTCCTTATTTTAACCGAACTAATTTCGTAATCTGTACATCCCTTTTTTTATATTTTTGTTTAATAATAATCAAATACTTCATTATTTTATTTAAATTCTAATGATTCCTTTATCCTTTGAAAACTTGGGAGGGGGGGGGGATTTTGGAAACTTTAAAAAAAAAAAAAAAAGGTCGCGCGAGGGATTCCCATGGGTTTTTCCGTACCTGCTGACTCACCCCTGGCCTTGAATTTTTGCGGGTTGTTTGCAATATTTGTTTTGAGTCGATTAGCCTGCCCTGTAACTAGATCTAGTAAGTAGAAAGTCAATTTTAAAATATTGCCACTTTTTTTTTAAATGGATGTTAGTTCAGAGTAAAATATTTTTGGCCGATTATAGAGTGTAGATATCAATCTACAATAAGTTCATTTGAGTTCATGTTTAAAATAAATTTTAATTATCTTCGCTTCGTAGTAAAATCAGTTAAAACGGAATCTGTTTTATAATATTAAGTAGTATTTAGAACAACTTAATATTTCATTATATATAACGGTATTTACATTTCTTCTTAGTGTTTTATGTATAAAAATTGTGAAGTATTCCGTATTGGAACATTATTACTATTATTCTGCTTTGCATTATTGATCATCAGTATTTTAAATGCAGCATTTCTCAAACATTGGGTCCTCTCCCGAGGGGTGGGGATGGCAAGTACCTCAAATTAGGGGGGGGGGGGGGGGGGGGACGCAACTTTCTGACAAAAGGTGTGTGTATGTTTCCTGGCGGCGGTAAGAAGAGATTCAGCGTTTATGCGTTGAGGATGATGAAATTAGCGTAATGCAAATGTGAAACGGCAGACAATCTTGAGACATGGCAGAGTAAAAACGTTGTTTTGTTGTGAGCTAGATTTCGTTTAAATATCAGTAAATTTCATTAATATTACATGTCTAGCTCAAGTTTAATATGTGAATATAGTTAAACTATATTGAGTTTATGTTCACGTAAGAAATTTCTTTTCAAGTTCATTAAGTAAAATATAAAACGCCTTTATTGGTTTAATTGTTCTAGCTGTCGTGGATTACAAATCAACGACCAACTAGCAAGGAGAGAATAGCCCTCACATAATACTATTGGCCAGGGCTGCCTCTTTATTATTAGATTTAATATGGAGCCTCGACTTTTTTTTTTATTAGGATGAATTGTGCGTTCTGAACTAAAACACATCAATATTAGCCTTTTTAAAAAATTCTATCTTCTTACTAAGAGAAAGGTTAGAATACGCTTAGCTCCGAGTCCCTCCAGGAATTAAACCCCTTGGCGACTGCGACCCGCCGCATCTTCAATTCTATCTCCATTAAGAAATGATTTAATGTTAATTGGATAAGAAATGGACCAAAATGGAGTTGAAGAAATTGGGTTCCTAGCATCATATGTTGTAGGAAAATATTACGGAGTAAAAGTGAAGAGAATGGATTGTTGATCTATATCTATATTTGTTTATGTTACATTTGTTTGGCTTAGATAAAGCTAATGTTGGCACGCCAATAGATTCATTGTAGTATAATACATAGAAATGAAATATTATTTACAAATTGCCTTCCGAACTGATGTGAAGAGTCTATGTTTCATATTGTCCAATTTTTACTTTCTTATTTCTATGAATGAAGCAAGCTCTGCTTTTCTACATTGGTTATGTGTTGGTTATTTTAAACAATACAATGTAACTGTATGAACAAGTATGATGTGCACATTTTCTATTTATATAAAGAAAATAATAAAAGTAATTTTGGTTTATTATTAAAAAATATTATATTGAAAAAAATATTATTTAAAAAACAACAACATTAAACAACAATTGCTCCCTCTCAACGACCTGAATGAGAACAGTGTACACTGTTCTGTCTGGTGGGTTGGTCAGACTCACGGCAAGAGGCCGCGTACACTAAAATCCACGCTATTTTCCTTTTTTTATACCAGGCTAACCGTGCGGGACAGCCATTTATGTAACGGCCCCTTGAGGAACAGCGCCTGGATTGTGACAAGGCTGTGGGAGCTTTTTTACAAGTTCGCACAGTGCAATGAAATGCTCTCGCACCCCCCTTAGGCACCCCAACGGGAGTCTTGTTTTGCTACCCTTTAGCCTAATCGTTTCCTCCTACGATCGTTTCCACCCGGGCGCCACTATGAGGCAGGGTAGCATGCCCAGGGAAGAATACATATATATATGAATATATATATATTGTTACGAATCTCACTATCCAGGCTTTCTGCAAACTGCACCATACACCACCAACTTAAAGAACTTGACAACTCAGGGCTCCAAAGTAACGTAACACTTTAATAGTTGAATATATAACAGCCAATACTGTACAATTGGTAACACGTACACTGTACAAATATCTCTCCGATAACACCGTTCCGCCGTATCAACTCTTTCACTGGCCTCTCCGTCTCGTTCCGGGCTTGCACTGGGTTCAACAGTTCAGGACTGACTTCACACACTAGGCTCGTTGTGTCGGACTCGATCGCAGACCAAGATCAAGACGCCAGTCGTCTCAACTGTACTTGACAGTACTCCACACTGAACCGTCGTAATGCTCCGTTCAGAACCACACCGCTGAACTGTGCTATAGTCGACCGGACTGTAGTGAACCGGGCTCTGAACCGTCTTGACTGGACACCTCCGCTCTTTATATAGGGTCCCTACTGGCCTTCTATAACCGGTGGAACATCGCTCGACGTTTCTAGCTTCGTCACATGACTACATTCCTCGTGACGCTCCTGAGCTTTGTTCACGACGGCGATCCTTCCCGAATTGTCCTGTTGACACTCGACTCGGCTGACCGTCGTAACTCGTCACGGTTGACCGCTCGTCTAGCGCTGGCCTGGGGCGATTGGTGTCGGCTGACTACACTCACACCACTACCCCCATCTGTGCCACCACCAGGTTTATAACAATATATATATATATATATATTCCAACTAATCTATGTTTGACTAACTTTGTTTTAGTCTCATTGTCAAATGTCGGGCTTATGCTAATTAATTGTTTATTCTTTAAAGCTTAAGGCATTCACAGTTTCGTTGACTTGTATATAGAAGTATATCTTTAGACAACGGAGACAACTTTTAAATTAAAACGAGATTACAATGGGCAGTGTTGCCAATCTAGATATTTTAAACCTAGATCTAAATTATTTGTGTTGTTTTAAGATAATAGCCATACACTTAGTCACTGAAGCAATGCCAATAAAATCAAGTTTTAATTAATTCTCTGCATTTATTTAAGAATTAATTCATTTGAAGTCCACTAGTTAATAACTCCAATGGTACGTGGAACAATTAGTCAGGACTCGCGAAACAGTTTGGGAACATGCTTAGCATAACGATTTGCCCTTCTACAGTAAGTGATCCTTAACTAAGTGATCCTTAAATAAGTGATCCTAAACATTGAGTGGTTTTTAAGTCACATTACTGGTAATGAAATGTATATACGTAAATGGAACCGTGATACGCGAAGTTTTCCTTTAAAGACATGCGAATGTATGTTGCAACACTATGCTGAAGAAGAGATTTGTGTGGCCAGTAGGATTCAACTAACGTCAAATGATAGTGTATGTGGGGAAACCTCCTTAAAACCCATATATCTACTTTGTACATTGGCAGTGGTACGTTTATAAACATTTATTTAAAAAAAAACAATTACATTTTTTCCAACGTTTTCTATGTTTGTCTACCACGTCGTGCTGTTCGACTTTTGTACAGTTGCTTTTCATTATTTCATTGATGAAACCAGTTCGGAAAATGTAAGTAATAACACATTTATATAAATATTTTAAAATAAAACTACTTGATTTAGAAACATTAAGTGTCCAAGTATTAAATTTTTATTAATAGATTTACTATTTGTTGCTTGTTCTTTGCATATTTCAATTTTTTTGTAACGTACACTCCCAGTGTATATGGCAGGATAGGCCACTGTTGGAATCAATTACTGATATATGAATCAAAATAGATCAAGACTTCATTTAGAATAAAGATTTGTTTGTTTTAACCAATATTATTATATATTATTGCTATATAGTGTATATACCCTTATAATTGCAAATTATAAAATTAATTATGATGATTATAAGATAATTATTTCAAAAATATTAACAATAATATAATAATTCTTTTTCTAGTTTTTTTTGTTTTGTTTTACTTGATGCAGTTCTCTCCCTGTGCTCTAGTATTGTAACGGATTGCTTAGAATAATATTTGTTACATTAGCAAATTATAATCTCATTGATGATGTATGTATGGTTATGTGAAAAACATATTATAATAATAAATATAGATATTTACATTATTTTTTAGGGTCTCAAGTAAATATTAACAGTTTACAAAGTCATCGTTAAGAATGAAAATGAGAACCTGATTTCTGATACTAAATAAATAAATTATTAAAAACATGATTGAGTTTCAGTGACCTTAGAATCATACAATGTTATTAGGTCCTTGTGTTATATCGTAGCATATTATGTTTACCTCTAAGACACCTTTAGTTATTATGTATAATTATTTGTAAAAAAAATATACCTGGATAGTATTGGGTAGTACCGAATAATATTGTACATTCCATGCCTTTTTTTTTTACTATATTGTTATAGTAAAAAAAAAGGATTAAAATGTATACTATTTTGCATTAAAATGCTTAATTTTTGTGTTTTTCAATGTTATAACTAATCGGTTTTCACTTCAAGATTGTAAAAAAAAAAAAAAAAAAAAATTTATATAATGTTCCTCACGCGGCCACTTCCTGCTAGCGTATACAGCCAGTGTACATCGCACAGAATCTTTACTAAATGAAATTTTAAAAAAATTCTTTTTGCAATGTCTTAGTTTGACCAATAGAAATAGATATTTAATAGAAAAGTATATTCAATTCAGTAATGAAGCTTTGGGGGTTAATGGGTTAATTAATATTGCGTGGTTTATCCTAAGTGTTGAAATCTATTTTAAGAAAAGTCAAGGGTACTGAAAAGTGGTACATAAAACACTGAACCATAATCTTCAAATACAAAATTTAATAAAATACTCAGAAAGACACAAAGATAAAGGCACATTCCTTGTCCCATCTGCTAGGACTAATTTGTACAAATACTCCTTCTTCCCTAATGCTATTAGAGCATGGAATGGGTTGCCTGAGCTAGCCAGAAAAACCAGTAACGTTGCAGAATTTAAGTCATTGGTTAATATGCATGACTAAATGCATGACGCCTAGGACGTAATCATCTTCTTTTTTGAAGTAACGTCTGTATTATATAAGATAAGAAGATACGTTTCCCTCTTCAGACCTTCCTAATCTCGGGGCAGACGATGTAAAGCTTATTGTTCTGTGGCAGACGATGTAAAGCTTATTGTTCTATGGCAGACGATGTAAAGCTAATTAGCTAATTGTTCTATGGCAGACGATGTAAAGCTTATTATTCTATGGCAGACGATGTAAAGCTTATTGTTCTATGACAGACGATGTAAAGCTTATTGTTCTATGGCAGACGATGTAAAGCTAATTGTTCTATGACAGACGATGTAAAGCTTATTGTTCTATGGCAGACGATGTAAAGCTTATTGTTCTATGGCAGACGATGTAAAGCTTATTGTTCTATGGCAGACGATGTAAAGCTTATTGTTCTGTGACAGACGATGTAAAGCTAATTGTTCTATGGCAGACGATGTAAAGCTTATTGTTCTATGGCAGACGATGTAAAGCGTATTGTTCTATGGCAGACGATGTAAAGCTTATTGTTCTGTGGCAGACGATGTAAAGCTTATTGTTCTATGGCAGACGATGTAAAGCTTATTGTTCTGTGGCAGACGATGTAAAGCTTATTGCTCTGTGGCAGACGATGTAAAGCTAATTGTTCTATGGCAGACGATGTAAAGCTAATTGTTCTATGGCAGACGATGTAAAGCTTATTGTTCTGTGGCAGACGATGTAAAGCTTATTGTTCTGTGACAGACGATGTAAAGCTTATTGTTCTATGGCAGACGATGTAAAGCTTATTGTTCTATGGCAGACGATGTAAAGCTTATTGTTCTATGGCAGACGATGTAAAGCTTATTGTTCTATGACAGACGATGTAAAGCTTATTGTTCTGTGGCAGACGATGTAAAGCTTATTGCTCTGTGGCAGACGATGTAAAGCTTATTGTTCTATGGCAGACGATGTAAAGCTTATTGTTCTATGGCAGACGATGTAAAGCTTATTGTTCTATGACAGACGATGTAAAGCTTATTGTTCTGTGGCAGACGATGTAAAGCTTATTGTTCTGTGGCAGACGATGTAAAGCTTATTGCTCTGTGGCAGACGATGTAAAGCTTATTGTTCTGTGGCAGACGATGTAAAGCTTATTGTTCTATGGCAGACGATGTAAAGCTTATTGTTCTATGGCAGACGATGTAAAGCTTATTGTTCTGTGGCAGACGATGTAAAGCTTATTGCTCTGTGGCAGACGATGTAAAGCTTATTGCTCTGTGGCAGACGATGTAAAGCTTATTGCTCTGTGGCAGACGATGTAAAGCTTATTGCTCTGTGGCAGACGATGTAAAGCTTATTGCTCTGTGGCAGACGATGTAAAGCTTATTGCTCTGTGGCAGACGATGTAAAGCTTATTGCTCTGTGGCAGACGATAAATGAGGGTGTCATGGGACCATCACAACGACCACGACCAACTCTACTTTTCTTATGTCAAATACCCGTTAGAGCTGGTCGGGGGTCTCCAGGGCACACTAAGAATCCTGAAGTTCAATATTTCAGTCTTCGTGGATTTGAACTCGAGACAGCTCGCTTTGAAAGCCAAGCACTACCACTCGGCCAGGCGTCTCATGAAAAGCAAGTAAAGTGAGACTAAATTATTTCAGCGTTATCTTCACCCCAAAAGAAAAAAGTATGATAATGTCAATTGTGTTATAATACTTACACTCAGTGCTTTTTTTTTTAACAAAATAGGTGCCGGTACTCAGTGATGCATTGCCTAACTTTTAACTACTCATAAATTTTAAAAAACGTTAAAATACAAGAAAAGTTATTTTTTTCCACACATTAAAAAAGTTGACCGTAAGGCTTACAGATGCCTACGGTCGCAAAAAAGGCACTGGTTATACTTATACTTATACTATAACTAGCTATCTATGTAGCAAAGTAGGCTTACTTGTTCATGCCCAGTGCACCAAATATTTTTATTTTCTCATAACACTTGACTCACAAATCCAGTCAGGCAAAAAGTTTAGCTTAATTCATAAAATAAACATTTTTTTAAAATACTTATGCCTATTTATCTGATTGTTACGTGTATAATCATAGTACACGCATACATGACATATGCATATGTACATTACATTGACATTTAGAAGCACAAAGCTCACATAAAAGGAATTTAAATTTTAAGCCGGGCGACAAGGAAAGTTTGAAGTTCAATTATAATTTCTGCCACGTTTGAATCTTAAAATAGAAAAGTGAGATTAAAAATCCTGTTTCACTGTGGCCATCTTGCTGCTCATAATAGATAAGCATGGCATGTAGCGTATAATAGCCTAGTGCAACTATTACCTTTTCATGTTAAGAAAACTTATTTAAAAAAATATTGATATAGGCCTATTTTATTTGCATCGTAACTTCAACCTCCTACCCCCTCCTCTTGCCCACCAAAATATAACAGGTACTTCCTCGAAATCACTACGTCATCAATAAAAGTTATATTTTGATAAATGCCACTAAGGACTGTGCTAAATTTCAAATACAATTTTATATTTACGGCAATTAAAAAGTTGTGATAATTGGAGTTTGATAACTAAAATATATTGTAACAACATTATAGCTTTTTTAAAAAATATTAATTAAGGACAAATTTCCCGCTACTTATTTTCACAACATCTACCGTCAGACAATGAGGCAAATAGAATTAGACATTCGGACACTACACCATTTGAGTTTTTACAAAAAAATTGACGGCTTATGTCAGATCGTCCTAGTTGTTTTATAGCAGGCCTGTTTTGTTTACGCAAGAGACTTCAATCGACACCATTCGTAATACAAGGGCCTCAACACAGACCTGTGACGTGGCAACGAGCTATTGGTCTAGACAGCCTACATGTTTCTACGTTGCAAGTCAATGTTCAGGCTATCAATAACGATTGGTCTCGCTTCAACAGAGCGATCACTTGGGAGAAACTATCATGGCATATAGAAACGAGTAAACTCTAGAATTCTACTGACTAATATCTTATCTTATTTTATCTTATAAATAAATACATTAAACAACATTTTGTTTTCGTTAAATTTTTATAATGACAATTATAAAATTTAATTTACTCTGAAAAAAAGAAAGCAAAATTTTTTTTATTAAAACAAGAACAGAGTTCCTATAAAGTGCTTACCTAGTTTTAATATTTTTATCATAAGTTGTGTCGCTAGGGTTATGTAACGGTTCACGTAACAAAATTTCTCCGCTCTTTCCAATAGGCAGCTTAACGTTCGTCTTGTTACAGTATTAAGGATCTCCTTCTTGTTTGCCAGTGAAAGTGTAGACTTGTAAAAAATAACTTTATTATTTCTTTTCCTGATCTCTAATAGCAGGCTTTAGATTTAATCTAAAAGCTTTCATCTTGTCTCTTAGATCACTGGATATATTCCTCAGGAAGCCTTGCGTTCCTTTGATTCTACACCTCTAGTCGTGCCATTATTCACTCTCATAAGATACTCTCTCTCTTCTCTCTCATAAGATACTCTCTCTTTTCTCTCTCATAAGATGCTCTCTCTCTCATCTCTCTCATAAGATAGATTCTCTCTTCTTTCTTATAAGATACTCTCTCTCCTCTCTCATAAGATACTCTCTCTCTTCTCTCTCATAAGATACTCTCTCTTCTCTCTCATAAGATACTCTCTCTCTTCTCTCTCATAAGATACTCTCTCTCGCTTCTCTCTCATAAGATACTCTCTCTCTCGCTTCTCTCTCATAAGATAGTCTCTCTCTGTCTTCTCTCTCATAAGACACTCTCTCTCTTCTCTCTCATAAGATTCTCTTCTCTCTCATAAGATACTCTCTCTCTTCTCACCCATGAGCCACTTTTTCTCTTCTCTCTCATAAGACACTCTCTCTCTTCTCTCATAAGATACTGTTTGTGGTTTCTTTGGGTGTATACAACAGGTTTGGATCTTGCTCCCCTTTGTCCCGTGCTAAACAAAGTGATTCACCTCACTGAGGCCTTTCAGTCAAAAAATTATTCTTTTAAAATATAATTTTTTCTACATGTTAACATCTCGCGCCTTAAGGCCTTCATTGCATTTGTGAACAGCGCTGTTTACATTTAACAATCAATATTATTATTAAGACTTGATTTCTTCCTTCAGCCGCGGCGTCCAGCGTCCAATTTTTTGTATCCCATCCCATACCTCAAGCCTAGATTACAGTTTTAATATTACTTGGAAGCGGATTGTCACAATTTAATCACTGCTTAATATGTCACTTTCATACTAATTTTTACAATTTCTTTAAGTGATCCTCCATCTTTTGTAAAGTTAGACCCTAAGAATTGAAATGAGCCAACTTTTTGTAATGTTTCTTCATTCAGCTGAATCCAATATCTTAGATCATCTCTACCACAATTTAGTATATTGCTCTTTAAAGTCTTACTTTCCCATGTGTACTGATTCCTACGTAGAGGTACAGGACATTACCACCATAGAGCACGGAAGAAGGTCCCACATTACAACACGAAATCATGAGACAATGTTTCACTGAAAACTATGTGATAAGAAGAGGGATGAAAAAGGTCAAAGCATAGGATTAACTCTAAGTAAAAACAATCGGTAAAATAAAAATGTCTAATTGCACAGATTTAATATTGTTAGTCTAGATCGATTACAAATTTAATTACATGACTGATCCAAACTAATTTATAATAAAGTGAAAGAAAATAACGTGTATAAGCTTTATTACCAGACAGACAGACATACAGATACATGGATAACAGATCTACAGACAGACATAAGTTGATATAAGCTTTGTAAAAAGGAAACAAATTATGGGTGCGGCTCCTGTAGCAAATAAGTTGAATTTTACTTCTAATGATCTTGTACATTCAAATGTTCGCTGACAGAATATCCATTTAAAATCAATCTCACGAAAGTTGATTTTGGAAATGATAATTTAACAACATCTGTTTTAAATTAAACATGTACTCTTGGACTAGGTCGTGTGGTATGCGCTCTGGATTGTCACACGATGATCATAGGTTTCTGCCACCCAAAGCCCAACGCCCTGCCGGTCACCCAAAGCCCAACGCCCTGCCGGCCACCCAAAGCCCAACGCCCTGCGGAGACTTCGACTAGGATTTAATTCTCTTTAAAATCTAAAGGAATATAAATAGAGCCCTCACAACTATCTCCACATATTCAAAATTATGGAAAATGGAAATAAACAAAGAAAAGTCAGCTTATTCAATCTTTAGCCACAGCAACAAAACAGCAAAAAAAAACTACATCCTAAAAATAGACTCACACCCAATTAATAAAGAAGAAAATCCAACATATCTTGGTGTAAAACTAGACCAAAGACTGTCTCTAAAACACTTTATGGCAGATTTAAAAGAGTAAAGCATCACAAAGATTAAACATAATAAAACACCTAGCAGGAACATCCTGGGGAGCTGAAAAGAAAACCTTAAGACAGCTATACACTGGCTACGTCAGACCTGTAATGGATAACTGTCTCTCCATACAAGTAGCTGCCAACAAAACCTATCAATCATCATTAGATAGAATCCAAAACCAAGCCTTGCAGCTAATTAGTGGAGGTATGAGAACTACCCCCATATCAGCCTGTGAAATAGACTCCAATATTGAACCTCCTAAGTTAAGGCGCAACAGAGCAGCATTAGAAACTATTGAGAGATACAGAAGGTTAGAGGACGACCATCCACAAATAAATTACTAACACAGAGGAATAGGAAAAACAACCAAAAAAAAGCAAAAGACTCTGATCCAACTGACTGACGAACTAGCCCCTAAGACACACACCTACCCAATAACAGAGAAAAAATTACCAGGTTTTCAAATATTACACCCGGTCTAAACTACAAACAATCAACCATCAAAACACATCTACTAAATAACACCTTAACAAAAGAATCAAATCCACTGGAGCTCAAAGTAGGCACGCTTGAAACAATTGAAAGCTATCAAAAAACAGCTATCCATATTTATACAGACGGATCGGCTTTCAAAGCCACCATCAATGCTGGTCTTGGTGCCTTCCTGGTCTTCCCTAAAAATAAACACTTTGAGATAAGCGCACCCTGTGGCAATTACTGCTCAAACTTCCAAGCCGAAATTGAGGCAATCACCATAGCACTACAGACAGTGGAAAACAAATTATATGAAGAAGTGCAACCACCATCAGATATTGTTGTCTTTACAGACTCCCAATCTACTCTGCAAGAACTTAACAGCAGCACATCAAACAGCCCAAGAGAGTTGACAACACTCATCGTGATAATCCATCAGATGATATCAAAATTAAATATCAATATCACACTATAGTGGATCCCTGGACACATTGGCATCATGGGAAATGAAAAGGCAGATAAGCTATCAAAGGCAGGTTCATCTATGGAACAACCAGATAGACCTGTTAACTACCTCACCCTAAGGGCAATGCTAGTCAACAATCACAAAGAGGAGTGGCTCAACCAATGGGCATCAGGAAACACAGGCAGAGCCATGTACAAAGAAATGACTACGCCTAACAAACTGGGCAGTATTAACTTCCTCCCCCGCAAAGAACAATCTACAATCTTCCAACTAAGAACAGGACACACACCACTATTAAATTACCACCTGAACAAAATAAACTCCACACAACTCCCCCTTTGCAGACACTGCGCCCACCCCTTTGAAACCGTAAACCATATCCTCTTTGAATGCCCCTTCCTAATTCACCTTAGGCAGACCCTACTTCCACTACAGCCCAACATAACCAACACCCTGTACGGCAGTGCTGAACAACTGAAGAAAACAGCACACTTTTTTTCCTTGGTACAGTCTGCAAAAGAGCTGACAGCTCAGCAGCAATAAAGCTGGCTAGAGGAAGAAGAAGAAGGAATATCCGAAAAATGAAAAAATCTATAAAAAAAAATGAACGACTTAAATGTTATGACTGAATTAACTAAGCACACACGTGCAGTGCACTAAAGTTTTAATTGCTTCATTAATCTAGAGTAGGCTGCTCGTGAGAAAAACTGCAGATGTATAGTTCAATGATAATCAGCGGATCTCAAAATGTGATGTCTATGTGACAAAGTCATTGTAACCTTGTACCGCTAACTATGAGTTTTGAAGTTGATAACCTCTGACATTTTACGCCACCGTTACCCGGAAGTTGAACAGGTCTCTGAATTTTAAAAAAGAATTTATTTTTAATTTTTTGTATCATTAAACAGACATAAAGATGTGGAACTTATTAATGATAATATCCTTTCGTGCTACGCTTGTCCACTAGTCTGCGTCTTAATCTAATTATTCCTGACATTGTTTTTCCGACCAACTGACAGACTGCTCTAGCGATAGGCAAACTTTTTAGGAGAGGGATAAATAGTTATAGGAGTGTTGAAATAGATAAAATAAAACATACATTTTTTTGTATTAGATTTAATGATAGAAAAAAAGAAAATAATGAATTAAATTAACCTGCGACAGTTTTGATAAAAGTTCGTCATACCTTGGCTTAACTTGGGACGTAGATAGTCTCTAGAGTGATCTGAGACCTCTATATAGGGCCAGCCTTAGGCATGGGCTAACTAGGCAGCTGCCAATGGCCTCCGATTAGTGGGGGCCTTGAACAGGATTCAAAGAAATATTTTTAGAGAAAAAATTGTAATACATGGATCAAATCTCAAACATAGCAGAGTTATATGGCTCTATGTCTACTAGCCTAGCTCTCTAAGTTTCAACTACGATTCAAGGTTTATTCGCGAATGTTTAGATCTACTTGTTCGACTACGTATATTAGAAGACCATTGTTTCTTCTTTTGGTGAAATGTCAAAACGTTATTTCTAGTCTGGTGATCATCAATCGTCCATGTAATTTACAGTACCTAACGACGCTATCTATGAATTTAACATCATTTGTTGATTTAGATATAGATACAGGAAGGCTTTTAATTCATTGCATACATTTTTAACTCTTTAGTTTTTGGTATATGATTTCATTTGGGGCCACCAAATTCATTTCGCCTAGGGCCTCCAAATATCCAAGGCCGGCCCTGCTCTATACGTTAGTCTATATCTAATACAGGATGACTACACTCCTGCAATAATACAGTCCTATCTAAACCTCAAAAACACAAATCTTTTTATCTTCAGAGAAAATCTAAACCTAGTATACTTATAAACGCTGTGAGAACCATTCCAGTAACAGGTATACCTATTTGACAATTAAGATAAACAAATCGTAATTGTTTTAGGATTATTGAAAAAGAAAAACAACACATACAGAATCACAAAATCCAAAATGATTTCTAAAGCGATTCTCTTATTTACATCTACTTTGATTATTTCTCCAGCTCTGTCCAGGGTTTTTCGTAAGTAGTTTCTCTTATACTATATTAGTATTAGCACTGAAAATCTTCTCCCAGGAGCCCCCACTGGTCCGCAAATGACATTGGACCATAGCGCTCTGACCATGCTATAAGCATGAAAGTAGCGCCATATAAAAACTATAAAAGCTAAAAGCTATACAACCAATGTATACGTTTCTCTTATTTTCTAGCATTAGACATTGACGTACAATAACACACTAAACAATTAACAATTTTAAAAAAAAACTTAATGTGAAAAAATAAAACGCCAAATCTAGACATTTATGCGGTCACGACAAAATGAATCCCTTCACCTCTATTAGTCTTTTTGACCAGTGGGGCACCACACGTGATCTGTAGACCGTCTCTTTTCATTTAACTCTTTTGTCAAATGTTTGATGACACAATATTCATTCAAAAGCAATCTCACGAAAGCTGATTATGAAAACGACAATTTAACAGCAACTGTTTTAAAATAAAATGGAGAATATTGTTTATGGTCATATGGTATGCACTCTGGATTGTCATACGATGGTCATGGGTTTGTGCCCTGCGGCAATGCAAAGCCCAATGCCCTGCGGAGACTTCGACTAGGATTTAATTCTCTTTAAAATATGAATTCCATGCCTGTCCATTTTTTCACATTGTCTTCCATCGCTTCTCAGCTAGTAATACTCATCAATGCACTCAGTAGAACAATAATCAGCTAATTGTAAAGTTCACAAAATATCTCAATTATGGTTTCGTTCTGAAAAACTTCCAGATATTAGTTCCTCCTATTAGTCTTTTCTGCAGTTGCTTCCCATTTCCTCATTTTTTTTTCATTCTCTTGCATTCGTAAAGTTATCAAAGTTATCAATGTCAAGTCTATAAACTATCCTCCCCACGAGACAGGACACACTTTTCGTGCTATCAAATAACTGTTTAGTGATTGGGGTCGTTTTAGTTTACATGTCCGTTTTACCATTAGTATAAAATTTTTAAACAAACTTCGACCAAAGGACAGGGTCTGTATTTACAGTATACCCGATGTTAGTGATAGACCTACTTCTATACACAGTATACCCGATGTTAGTGATAGACCTACTTCTATACACAGTATACCCGATGTTAGTGATAGACCTACTTCTATACACAGTATACCCGATGTTAGTGATAGACCTACTTCTATACACAGTATACCCGATGTTAGTGATAGACCTACTTCTATACACAGTATACCCGATGTTAGTGATAGACCTACTTCTATACTCAGTATACCCGATGTTAGTGATAGACCTACTTCTATACACAGTATACCCGATGTTAGTGATAGACCTACTTCTATACACAGTATACCCGATGTTAGTGATAGACCTACTTCTATACACAGTATACCCGATGTTAGTGATAGACCTACTTCTATACACAGTATACCCGATGTTAGTGATAGACCTACTTCTATACACAGTATACCCGATGTTAGTGATAGACCTACTTCTATACACAGTCTCACAAACACGAATGCAAATGTACTTTTTGTATTCGTGGTTGTTGTTTTGCAAGCATAGCCTATATGATTGACATTGACGTGTACACTTGTTTAAGCACACATTTACGATAACGTATAAACAAGATACATACAAGAAAAAAAAAAGTTAAAATACTTTAAAAAAAAACATTTTTATGATTGTGATTGTCATGTCACTAAATTTGTAATAGTTCTAGGTCAACAACAATAAATCTGTGCGATTAACTGGAACAGACACAAAATAGAGCAGTGAGATTCATAACAAATGAATATTCACATTTGACTAGAGTAACACCTATAGTAAAATCACTAAATTTAGAAAACCTTCAGGACAGAAGACTCAAAAGTAAAGTAGCAATTATACATAAAACACTGAACCATTATCTTCAAATACAAAAACAAAATTTAATAAAATACTCTGAAAGACACAAAGATAAAGACACATTCCTCGTCCCATATGCTAGGACAAATTTGTACAAATACTCCTTCTTCCTTAGTGCTATTAGAGCATGGAATGGGTTGCCTGAGCTAGCTAGAAAAAACCAGTGACTTGGCAGAATTTAAGTCATTGATTAATATGCATGACTAAATGCATGACGCGTAGGACGTAATCATCTTCTTTTTTGAAGTAACGTCTGTATTATATAAGATAAGATTAGAAATATTTTTACCTATTGTTTTTGTTTAGCGCTATTTCATGCTTTTAGCTTTCTCACTACGCTATGATCCTATCACTTATCTGGACAAGTCGGGAAATGAGCCAGAAAGAAAGAGATATATAAGATAAATAGCTTTTTAAAAGCATATTTATCAAGCATATGGGACGAGGAATGTGCCTTTAAAAAAAATAAATTAAAAATGGGAAAACTCCGGAATTCGAACTCATAGTTCAAGCCTCCCAAAGTAGACATACTAACCACTCTGCTAGTGAGGTGCTTATGAAAATAGAAGATTGTATAGTTATGTGCTTTTTTTTCAAAAATTACTTTTAAGCGGCGACGTATAAAGGAGACTAATTCAGCTTATACCACCACTTCAGTCAAGTACAATTTCTTTCACTTGTTGAAATACCAATCAAAATAATTAGTTAAAAATAGTTGATTGGTTAATTTTTTTTTCTTGATTCTTGTTGTGTCAGATAAAAGAAATAATTGTGCAAAATTTCACCTTGATCCGAGATTGGGTGTGGGAGAAATAACTTGTACAAACATTTTACCACACAGACAGGGTGAGTTTTAATAAGCTTTATTTTTTAAAAAGTCAGATTTCAAATGACACACATTATTTTTTGTAAGCACAAACTAAATATTTAAAAATTGATTTGTAATCAGAACAATTCGAGACTAATCCAAAGACCTAAGTCAAATATATGAAGATTTATGCATTGTATTAAGATTCGTGGAGAGTTCCTAAACCATTCAAGCTTCATTCTAAAGCACTTAATAATGTTCATAAATCTAGAAGATTGTCGTTATTGTGTATAAAGAAATGGAGTCATTATAATTTCCCGTATTTTCATATCTTTAACATATTTATTTTCTTAACAATTTTATATATTGTAAAATATGGAGGCCCTCTTTAAGAGTGAAGCGTTGGGCGCTGCACAGTCTTTCACTAACGTAAATCCGGCTTTACCAGGGGACTATAAACTTTGAGTTCAAATTTAAGCTTTGTTGGCAAATCGCTTTGAAAATTGAACGTGATTTAAATTAGTTAATCCACTGTGCTTTAATTCAACTGTTTTGTATTCAACTGGTATATATTAGGTTTGACATAATTACAGTTCAAGATTTTAAGCTGTTTAAATTCTAAAATTCCATTTAATAAAACCGAACATTCTAGGAGACAACTCTTTTTATTCAAGCTGTCAACCTTGACAATTGCCTGCCCCCTCCTCCATGTGCGGCCCCACCACTTGACTGCCACTATGTGCCTGATGCCGACGGTTGTCCAGGCTGTAATATGGTTTGTGCCAGGGCTGCGTGTCCGCCTGTCTGTGCCATCTTCTGCCAATACGGGTAGGCTCTGAAAAATTATATTAATGTCTTAAAAAGTCAGTTTTAAGGTGGCATTTTTAATACTTATGTTTTGATATTTGTTGTGTGGAGTGTGTGAGTTGTGTATTTGTGTGTATGTGTGTGTGTTTATTTCAAAGGTGATATGGAAAGGGAGTACTTATTGTCAGTTGTAGAGAGAGAAAAAAAATTAGTTTTGTAGAATGATGCAAGATTAGCGGCACTGTTGTAATTTGTGTTAAGTTAAGTAGGCCAGTTATCAGGTCTTAGTTCAATAAAATTAATGAATTACAATCAATGTATCTAGGTACTAAAAAAAAATTAGAGTAGAATCTAATTGGTCCACTTAATTTCTCTCCCACTCCCAGAATTTTTTGTTAGAGCTTTCAAAACAAAGTTACAAACATGCCTATTGAGCAAAATGTATCACTTACAAATGAGCTTTTTAAAAAATCCTATACTCTTAAGCGAGCAATTCTTGTATGTATGTGTGTATGTATATAATAATAATAAATAATTTTATTTATAAAGCGCTATTAACAAACAAAATGTAGGCTCAAGGCGCTGTAATAACAATACAAACACAGACACGACAGCTACAATGACAGTTAATCTAAAACAGTTTTTAACAGATAGGACTTAATGTTCTTCTTCAAAAAAATGCAGCATGTTGTCTGTCTGAGATCAATATATATATTTTTATAATTTTTTTTATTTCAAAAACGGCTCTAACGATTTTCTTTAAAATTGCAAGGTACGTGCATAATAGTGAGAAAAATATTCTCATCTCATTGGCCACATCGGGAAAACTCGAGGTCGACCGTTATATCGGTTTGAAAATGTCTCATTATCGAAAAATTAATTTTGGCTAGAAGGTTTTATGAATGAACTAAGACTTCGTGAACGCTTTCACCAAAGATGTTTGCACGCCATCATAGACATACGGTGTCAAGACCGCACTACAAACAGCGATGTTCTAGCGAACGCCGGTATGAACTTCCCGACAGTCACGCTGGGCAAGGCACGTATCCGGTATGGGGCTCTAACATCTGCCAAAGGCTTTTTAGTGAGCTTAAAGGTGTTCGGCTTAACAGAGGTGCTCGAAGGAAACGCTTCTTTACATCATTAACGCGATGTTTTTAAGTCTCTAAGGGAAAAACGCACCATTTTAATTTGTTACAAAGTGTATGTTTTATCCTATAACGTAAAGATTTGCATCATTTAATGTTTCGTACTAAAGCCATTATTGATATATTAATAGCAAAATTAAATTCTGAACGTAATCATTTGATAAAATACACTGCAAAGACTTTCTTCCTTATCATTAATAGGCCAATAGTTTGACGCAAAAGATTCAATGTGAGCTTTGTTTTTGGAGACTACAGAAAGACTTTCTATTCAAATCGCCATTTAGAACTAAAAGAACACATAAGCAACACTTCAGATTGGTAGTCCTCTATCAGATCGCTCATTTTTGTTATTAAAAAATAAGTTCGGGTAAATATTTTGTGGCAATAGATTATTTGGCTCGGCCACCTGGTACTATTATTTATCGAATAATTTTGTTTTCGGCGGCGATACTCAAAGCCTTAATCTATATATGTGGGGTATCTTCAAATCGTTTTATTTCCAATGTAGTAAGGGCCTATACATTTATATTAGAATATTTTTTAAATCAAAACATTATTGAAAAGGTCCTTTTTAATAGGAGGAATAATGAGCTGTAGATGTCAGAAGAATGCGTTTTTGCAGTGAAAAATAAAAGCGCTTTTGGCGCAGGGCCTTCGCCCCGAGCCCCACTACTGAATAAAGTGTTGTAAATGTCAGGAGAATGCGTTTCTGCAGTGAAAAATGAAAGCGCTTTTGGCGTAGGGCCTTCGCCCCGAGCCCCACTACTGAATGATGTGTTTTAAATGTCAGGAGAATGCGTTTCTGCAGTGAAAAATGAAAGCGCTTTTGGCGTAGGGCCTTCGCCCCGAGCCCGACTACTGAATAATGTGTTGTAAATGTCAGGAGAATGTGTTTCTGCAGTGAAAAATAAAAGCGCTTTTGGCGTAGGGCCTTCGCCCCGAGCCCCACTACTGAATGATGTGTTGTAAATATCAGGAGAATGCGTTTCTGCAGTGAAAAATGAAAGCGCTTTTGGCGTAGGGCCTTCGCCCCGAGCCCGACTACTGAATAATGTGTTGTAAATGTCAGGAGAATGCGTTTCTGCAGTGAAAAATAAAAGCGCTTTTGGCGTAGGGCCTTCGCCCCGAGCCCCACTACTGAATAAAGTGTTGTAAATGTCAGGAGAATGCGTTTCTGCAGTGAAAAATGAAAGCGCTTTTGGCGTAGGGCCTTCACCCCGTGCCCCACTACTGAATAATGTGTTGTAAATGTCAGGAGAATGTGTTTCTGCAGTGAAAAATAAAAGCGCTTTTGGCGTAGGGCCTTCGCCCCGAGCCCCACTACTGAATAATGTGCTGTAAATGTCAGGAGAATGCGTTTTTGCAGTGAAAAATGCTAGAATCGCTTTTTAAGTCGGGGCTTTGCCCCGAGCCCCACTAAGTAGGCTTACAGCGCCCCCCCAGACCCCCGAGCTATCAAGAGAAAAGGCTCAACATGAATGTTGTTGTTTTTTTTTGTTTGTTTATTTTTCGCCGAAGGTTGAGATACACTGTTTTATATATATATATATGTTTAATTGAATTGTTTTTATGTATTCAACTCGTATTTATTAGGTTTAACGTTATTGAAAAATTATTGAATCACTATTTAAACAAAACCTTACTCACCACAAAAACAGCGTTCTTTACTCTTTCAAATCTCTGGGTTGTCTCTGCTGCACAGCGGTGGTTCCATACCGTAAAGGAATTGTGACTACCCTTGGCGTGAATTCGCCATTCTACAAGACAAAAAAAAACAAATTCTCTCTTTCTTTATTTACTTGGAGAACAAAAAACAACATCACTCTCACTCTCTCTCCTCTACTGTTTAATTTAAAAATAAACTATACAAAAACTGTTTCAGAAATGTCCTAGACTCCAACGGATGTCCAACCTGCACCTGTAACTCCGCTCCGGAGAAAGCCGTCACTAAGGATCCCCCATTCCTGGAATGTCACATGTGGATGAAGTGTGCCCAGGGCGTGTGTCCGTACACCTGCGCATGTCAACCTAACTGCTGAGCTGGCATCATGTGACTAAAGAACACAGACACACACAGACTTCATTAGACCTTCTCTCCGATATTTCGTTTTTTTTCTTTCACCCGGAGAGAGCTAGTCAAATAGTGAAGATCACAAAAGCGTGTTTGCATATCATACATAGTGTGAAATATGCTTCCTGATTAAAGCAAAATCAAATAAATGCTATTCTAAAATAAATTATGTCTAATAGTATTTTTATTTTATTTATTCCTGTGTACCCACAGAGGAGTGTATAGCTTCAGCTACACCATTCTACCGAATTCGATTCTAAGCAGCTTTCTTCATCTGCTCCCATGTCACTTCCGAATCGTCCATTTCGATGAGAACCGACCTCAAAATTTATTTTTTAAATCCTGCTCACTTTCCCTGCCTTGCATGATCGTTAGTGGATAATCGCCAGTTGTGTTCTTCTATTTCAAGTTTTGATTTTTAATGTCTAGGTGCCATAGGTTTCTGTTTGGTTTTCTCCCAAAAGTTGACAGTTGATTTTTTTTTTGACGGTCCACCTAATTCCCAGTATCCGGTGTATTACATTCTCCATACTCTGAGGCTACCCACCACTTTGCCTGCTATTAAACTAGTTTGGAGCCAGACATTCCTCTGTTTCTAATAATATGTTGTTGTTTTTTTTGCTTACTGTTATTCACAAACGTAAAATCTGAAATAGCTGTCTTAAATGTGAATATTTGTTTGGACCTCTTCCAGACAGAGCGCGCTGCACAGAGGAATCAAGCTTACATGCCTAGAGTTTTAAGAGCTTCGGTTCAACTCTATTAAGAATAAAATGGTTTTTCACAAGGAGTGTCCTAACCAGCTTCAATTTGAATGTGTTGAACTATGGGTTTCTGTTTGGCTCTCTCCCACAAGTGGACAGATATTATTTTCAGCGTTTCTGAGTCCCAGAATTCTTGCTTATTAAATGTTGTTGAAAATTTATTGGTTATGCCGGATATTTTACAAATACTTTGACCAAAACATTTCAGAAAAGTCAAACTTTAATTCATTTCGTCGAGAAAAAGATTTAGTCTTAGAGAACAAAAGAAGAAAAATGGGTGGCTGCCTGGTCGTGCGATTTGCACGACCAGGACTGTCGTTCAGATTTATTGATGGTCCAGGGTTCAAACCCTGCCCACTCCCATCCCCCGTCGTCCTGCAGGAGGTTTGGACTAGGACGTAAATTATATTCAACTCTAAAGGAACGTCCGAAACATGTCAAACATTTGACAAAATTAATTGTGTATTGTTTAGTTTATTCTTTTCAATAGTTGATACATGTCACACGCGCGTGAATACAGTCGCGCTTGACAGCACACATAACATAGTCAGTAGTAGTTGGTATCATTAATTTATCGGCAGATTTTTTCTGGAGAATAATTGATTTGCATAAACTAAGATGTAGGGTCAATTTAGTCTTGGGAATGAGATAGTTTAATCAGGGAAATAGAAATATCTTTATGTACAACTACAGTGTTTTCCAAACTGTGACACATGCACTACGCATAACAGCAGGGTTTCTTTCCAGGGCTTTTGACTGTGAGGATCTGAGCCTCTCAAGACCTTTACTCTAATGGAGTTTGAAAATGATTAAAGATGTTGGTAGTTTGTTTACTTTCGTTTGCTACATGTTTTATTTGGTGCGATGCAGAATATTTTAATATTATGTTACAACAAAGTCAAAGTCTAGAAACAGGCTTGACCCCAGGCCAGATATTACAATTCAGCTTGTTAATAGTATGTATAATATCAAGACTCACAGTCACTATGCCATATTTTTTTTAATATGTAGCCTAATCTATATGTATACTTCCACTAGGTTGCCACGGTGAGGCCTGGAATATACCCTCAAAAGAAATTTTATCAGAGTAGGTTATTAATAATTATATGGTTTCATTATTGTATAGTTTGCACATATCGATATTTTTAGCTTCAGAGTTAAAAGTTAATAGTATAAGGTGTAATATCGATCTAGAGTTATCTTTTTAAGTAAAGGATGTGACTTCTATAAAGAAAGATCAAAGCTTTGCCGACGAAAGAGTTTCAGATATAGTAATTATTTATTAATTAGAACTTGTGTGTAACCAAAGATATATTGTGAACGAAATAAAATTATATTGTGCTGAATTGGGAAGGGTGAGAGTGTAATTCTGTAGAAAAGGGTGCGTAACTTTGGTATGTCATTTTGTTTCCCCTTTAAGTTGTATGTCTTTCATTATAGCACCGAGGCAATTCTAACATTCAGTTCTTTTATATCTCAGATACAATATCTCTAATCTGAAAGAATAAAAAAATGTCTCAACTTTATCATCATGACACAAAATATAATTAATTGGTTATCTAATTGTTAAGAGAAATTTAATAAATAGAAAGAAGAATTTGTTCTATGCGCTCATTGGACGATATGAATTGTTTTATTCACTTTTTTTAATGCAAAATGTTCATCCTATCTCCATGGGGAATATCGAATTACAAACTCGAATGCTCTTTCTGCTATTAAGCATAATACACTAGGCCTGGACTACCTCTCTGATATTATAACTGTGTAATAAAGTCATTTATATTATTGAAATCATTCCATTAGTTCATATTGTGCTACTTTATGTATGGCCATTCATTCACTTAATTTTAGATGTATTCATCCGCTACCAATATATCTTGATATAAATATAAAACAAAATCTGGCATGTAATTTACTTTCTTAAGAAAGTCAGATAATTTGTTGAAATGAGTGTATAAAAATTTAGTTTTAACTTGGTTACTGTCTTGGTAGCAACGCCAGTGTCTTTCGATCAGTTTTACAGGGAAGCAATTCATCTAGAGAAAAAATAATTTCTATGAATTGTGCCCCTTTGGCTATATCTTTAAAACAAGGATGCTGCTAATATATTTAGTTTTTATTTTTGTGATACACTTAGTCGTATTGATTGCTCACTTTAACACCGTGGAATTAGCACTTAGCGCGAGTTGCAGGGTGGAAAATAGGCAATGCTTTGGGTCAGTGCTGCTTATTTTAATGTTGGTTTTAATGTATTTCCTTTGTATAATTTTAGTTAGCTTAGTGTGAGACGCACGCTACACAAGGCACACCACACACACACACCACTAACGCTACACCACAAGCACACACTCCGCCTAAATGCCGCCACTTACAAAGTAACAAACACACACACACACACACACACACAAAAGATTTTTAAAAACTCTTTCACTACAATGTGGTTTTGTTAAATCGAATAAAGGCAATGATCTTCACCCAAACATTGTGATGTACCAGGCTTGTGATAAAGGAGTTTAAGTTCATATAGTTATTCTAAATGTGAGTTCAGAAAACTCGGGGGTGCTTAGAATGAGTGGATAGTGAATTTCTTGCTATCAGTTTCTTTCGTGACAGATTGTTACAATCGATGCTCTATGGCTTGGCACTTCTCTAATTATGTTTATCGATCGTGAGTTCGTTCAGATAAGTTCTGATTGAAAAATTATATTTATACCTTTATATGTGGGAAAAAGAATAGGTCAGAAGGCAAGATTTAAACTTTTGACCATTGTGACGACAGTGCGAAGTGCTTATCGTGCAGTCTTCCATTTTTATACTAACATTTAAGTAAAGTGAAATACAAATGTGCCTTTCAAAATATTACCAAACTTTTAACAAATATTTTTAAAGCATAATTAAAAGATTAAAAGAAAGAAGTAGAGATTAGAGGAATATAAACACATTTATATATGTACACATATTTTTATAATAACTACTTATATTGATATAAACAATGGATAAAAGAAATGCTCTACAAAATAATTTATTGTTTTTAAATATTTTAAAGATTTATACATGAAGTGACGATTTATGTATATTTTGACGGCCTTAGTATTCAGTCATGTGTCCAGTGATTATAAATGAATATGAAACCGTTAGTATATATATTTGAGAAATAAAATTTTATGGTATATGTGTCATCAATATGCTGGCAAAACGACTCATTTTTAAGTATATGATTACAGTTATGTTACTATATGCTAAGCAGACGAGATTATACTTCACAACAATATATAAGCAAATGAAAAACTTGGATTTGACACGAAAAGGCATAGGCAATCCAGCAGATTTAGAAGATCACGGCAGCTATTCAGGCTTCAACGAGCCAATATCAAGAAAATAGGAATTAGCGAAAATTAAATTAAACTAAACTGGAATCTCAACAAGCTACAGATCGTCAGCTACTGATCGAAGCGACACCTTCTAAGTTTAATTGGAGAGTAAAAATGTAAGTAAAAAATTTAACTAGCAGTGCGAAAAAGATTTACTTCCCCTCGAGGCTTTTAAAGTGTTTCAATGTCTGTCTGTCTGTCTGTTACATGTTTTTGTATAAGTAGCTATTATCATAATACTTTTGCGGATGAAGTTGAAACGGGTACAGATTATTTTGATGCTTCTTGGTGGTCAGTCTTTGGCTTGTAGCCTCATATAAAGCTAGAACATACAACTAAACTGATGTAGGTGTATTGTATTGAAATGGACTTACTTTACAAACATCCTTTTTTCAACAAAACTTAATGTAACATTTACTAATAATACTGTTGTAAATCTAAGGCAGGCAACTCAACGAAAGGTAGGAGGTAATAATAAACGATATATTTATTATAAGATATCAACAAATAGTTGAACTTCCGCTATTAAGTCACAGGGGGTGATATCTTAAGTTCTAAGAGTCCTACTTAATACCAGAACAGCAGAACAGACTACCGTCACACTTTCAGTGTCGCTCCAGGTATCCCAAACAGTTCACTAGTATCACACAGGACAGCACTTAGCCCCAGACTGTTCAGACTCCCATAACCTCCTCCGGATCTACAACAGTCCTTCTTCCTGTATAAACATGTCTTATACTGCTTGTGTTCAATCGTGCTCTGATGCGCACCATCAGTGTGGCGCGGGAACGAAGTTACAATACATACAGATTTAACTTTAGATGAGATCTAAAATCTAATTGTCACAAAATTAAATGATATTAACATACATCTAACTCACTACAAATGGCTGGAATGCTGCCTGGTCGAGTGGTATGCGTGCTCGGACTTCTCGATTGTCCGAGTTCATACCCTGCCCACTGCCATCCACCGTCGTCCTGCGGAGGTCTAGACTAGGAAGGACTTTCACAATGGATTAATTCTACCTGCTAGTGCTGACAGAATTTATTATCAACACCTGAAACAGAATTTGCATTACTCTCAGTTAAAGCTGCCTGAGAGACAGATTGATTTATTCGATAAGTCTGTGCTATTCAGTAAACTAAAAATTAAAAAAGGTAAAGTTCTCACTTTTAAGACCTTGCAATCTATAGATGATGTTAAAATCACCTGTTTCTTTGGCCCACGGTTAACGATTGTTTAATGTGGCCAAGCACATCGACCAACAGCCTTTACTTTCGCAACAAATGTCAGGTACCCCTAAAAGCAAAGGCGCGGTGGCTGAGTGGTAAAGCGCTTCGCTTCAGAGACTGGGTCCCGAGTTCGAGCCCTGATGAATTCTGGGATTTTTAAGTTAAGAACACTGTTTTAAATAGTTTAAGTTCTTTTTCTCTTTGATTTATTGTTAGAATTGTATTAAGTTAAATATTCATATTTTTTTCAAAGAATAATAAAGCGAATTTCATTTCTTCAGAGCACTGAAGCAAGATTCAACTCAACAGCAAAGACAAGTTTCTGAATCATATCCCCTTACGTTACAAAATATAGCGATACACACATTCTTTCAGATATAATGGCAATCAGTTGAAAACCTCTTAAGGCACAAGTAATGTGATCCATTCCATTATCAGTACACACAAAATATTGTATACGAAAAAACTTATGTTAACAGAGTCTGTGGATGGGTCTGCCATTGAAAAAGGTTCTATCCAAGGCAAGAGACAGAGAGGAATAAAGAAAGACAATCGACAATCGTTTGTGGTTCCCCTAAGGTCCAACAGACTAAGGGATAAGGGAAGTTGGTAAAGACGAACATGGATGGCAGTTGGGAAAAAATGTTATTAGTCTACGTATAAGTTAAATGTTTCATCGTAAACAGCTGGTAGCACCATGCATAGTACAAACATTTATTCGATCTGTCTGTGAACAGTTCAAAGATTAATCTAGATAGTTCAAAGATTACTCTAGATAGTTCAAAGATTACTCTAGATTTTGAGTTAGATCTTGAGACTGTAATCTTTGTTCGTAGCATTCTTAATTTTGTCGTCACGCCAATTTTTAGCGTCATTGGAGTTGTGGGGAACGTCATCAACTTGGTTGTACTACGTAACTCTGGTTACAAAGACACCAACGTATTGTTGCTGGAGTCGCTGTCCCTGGCTGACCTCATCTTGTCTTTTCTGAACATTCTTCTTAGGACCCGAGAGTTCGTTCAGCCGTTTGGAGTTATCATTTACATCTACAGTTACGGTCCTTATATCATCATGGCGGTTGTGGTGAGTTTCCACTTGACGCTAATCGCCATCGAAAGAGTCATCGCCGTCTGCTTTCCTTTTCACGTGTCAAGGATCTTCATCCGGTCACGTGTTTACTTCGCCATCTTCTTTATTTACATTCTCAGCATCGGAACATACTCTCCACTCTTTGTCATGTTTGAGCCTCTATGGGTTAACAACCAGACATCCGTCGTCACCGTCCCTTCCCAGATCTTCATTTCCAATATGGCGGGAATTATCTTTTATCTAACGTCAGTGGCAGCGAATATTATCGCCATCACCCTGCCAGCGATTGTCAGTACTTGTAGTTTGATTGTTGGAATGAAATTGTTAACGAGAAAGCTACAGCTGACATCCCACTGCAGCCAAAAACGCTCCAAGGATCTGAGCGCCATGAAGATGATTTTCTCCGTAAGTTTTTTAGTTTTATTCAACAACGGGGCGACTCGAGGCATGAACTATTTTTTTCAAGCGTATGAGCTGACCGAAGGACCGCTGTACGACCTCCTGAAGGATATGCTGACTCTTGTCAATCAACTCAACACTTCATTCAATTTTTTCGTCTATGTCGCAATGAGCAAGAAGTTCTTGAAGACCTATCGAAAGTTTTTTTGTAAAGTTTTTACTAAGATAAAGTGATGATTTGGATATAGTGATGATTTAGATATACTGATGATTTGGATATACTGATGATTTGGATATAGTGATGATTTGGATATAGTGATGATTTGGATATAGTGATGATTGGGATATAGTGATGATTTGGATATAGTGATGATTTGGATATAGTGATGATTTGGATATAGTGATGATTTGGATATTGTAATGATTTGGATATAGTGATAATATAGATATAGTGATAATATAGATATAGTGATAATATAGATATAGTGATAATATAGATATAGTGATGATTTACATATAGTGATGTGTTTACAAGTCTACAAATGTGGTAATATATTAATATAAATGTGTAAAATGAAATACGGGTTTTTATGCTATTTGTTATATTGATATACTTTTTGTCAAAGCAAAGTTCATGATTGCTGTAAAATAACTAAGGGAGATTACTTTTGTGTTCTTGATTAAATATTTTTAATAGCAGTTCACAAAAATGTCCAATTGTTATCAGTTGTGATAAATAAATGAAATGTATGTAACAAGTTATTTTTATAAATTATTTTAATGCTATCCAATTTTTTATACGAAGAAATGGTATTTAATTATTTAAATAATCAATTACTCATTTCCGAAGCATTACTCTACAGTAGGACGAGAGAGAAAGTATACAAAATAAATATTTCACCAAAAAGTTTATTGATTTCAGTTAAAAGCACTCCGGTATTTTCCGTCGATACACAGCCCCAGCTGTGATCTACATATTGTGCCACTCGCAGACATCTCCATCTGTCTCGTTCTGAAGCCGTCTGCAGCTAGGTGCTCTCTTCTGTCAGTCAAAGCAAGGTGGTGCCTAAGCTGGTGGGTCACCTCGTTTTCATCTAATAAGTAACTACATTTTAAAAAAAAGGTTATTGAGAAGAAGAAAAAAAAAGAGCTTTGAAGAACTTCCACATCTTGTCTTTGGAAAACCTTTGACCTATAAGACATTTACAAAGACCAACACATTTCTAAATATCATTTTAAAATGTTTATTTCTAATCTAGTTTCATAATAATAGAGAGTTTTCTTTCCCCTTTCGGACCTGGTCATCTTTACATCAGATGATGTCAGTGTCATCTGGTTCTATGGCTTGCTGTTAACGAGGGTGTCATGTGGCCAGCAAAACGCCCATTACTATTCCCCAACTAATGTCTGGTTCACATTACAGCTGGGCTGACTCGGAGGAGCTCAAAAATCCCGAAATAAAAAAAATGGTAAGTCTTTACCAGGATTCGAACCAAGGACCCCGGTTCAGAAGCCAAGCGCTTTACAGCTCAGCCACCTCGCCTGATAATATAGTTTTAAAAATTGACTAAGACAATCTATTCCCTTTGACTTCTTCAGTCTACAGAGACAAGATACATCAGAGGGTCGACTGGCAAGACAGACCTGAAGCAGTAAAGTATTATATTCGCTGAGCGTTCCTGGGCCTTAGTTCAAGATATTATTGGTTCCCCTTTGCGTCATGGTTCATCTCTCAGGTGGGATCCATACAAACGATACGGAATACGTTTAGCACCAACACAGTGGCAGAACTGTCAAAAAGAATATCACAGTTAACAGTCTTAAGCTTTAGGGGTTCCACTCCTTATGCATTAGCACCATATTGGCTCAATGCTGTGTTTTGATGGCACCTACCTACTTTTGCCTGTCAATAATACCAGGATTGCAGGTTTTTTAATGTTTATAGTCAGCGATGTCGAATAAGATATACCCCGATTGTCTATAAAGCACACAGTGTTTATATGAATAAATAAACACACTAATATCAAACATTCAGATAGCGTTTCTGTGGTTGGGATAAACATTGACAGCATTTGTGTAATCTTCTAAGCAGCTATAAGAAATAAGATATTACCGAAGCCTCTACAATGCAGCCCACAGGATAGAATATTAACAAATAAATAATAAACTATTAAACAGTTACATTTATTCTAAGTCTCTATCATGGCATTAATTTGTAGGATGCGCGTAGATATATTGCTTGTAGGTATATTACAAGTAGATATATTACTTGTAGGTATTTACTAGTAGGTATGTCATTTACAAACGGTATTACAGTACTGTAACTGGGCTAACAACACTTACAAAAACTAAGAACAACTTCCGAACGTGATACAATGATTATTTACATGACGTAAACCCAACTTCAATGAAACTATTAGATTTGTGTAAGAACTTTCGAGCTTCTAGAAACATATCACTACATGACGTCACACAGGCTTGTTTCATCTGTACAACTACTTGATTCAACTTCTTACATTCAGCTTGGTACAACTTAGTACAACAATTTGCTTCCACATACTGTCTTGTTACCACATACTGTCTTGCTATCACATACTGTCTTGTTACCACAAAATGTCTTGTTACCACATACTGTCTTGCTATCACATACTTTCTTGTTACCACATACTGTCTTGTTACCACATACTGTCTTGTTGCCACATACTGTCTTGCTACCACATACTGTCTTGCTACCACATACTGTCTTGTTACCACATACTGTCTTGTTACCACATACCGTCTTGTTACCACATACTGTCTTGCTATCACATACTTTCTTGTTACCACATACTGTCTTGTTGCCACATACTGTCTTGTTACCACATACTGTCTTGTTACCACATACTGTCTTGTTACCACATTCTGTCTTGCTATCACATACTGTCTTGTTACCACACACTGTCTTGTTACCACATACTGTCTTGATACCACTACTTTCTTGTTGCCACATACTGTCTTGTTACCACATACTGTCTTGTTACCACATACTGTCTTGTTACCACATACTGTCTTGTTACCACATACTGTCTTTCTATCACATACTGTCTTGTTACCACAAAATGTCTTGTTACCACAAAATGTCTTGTTACCACAAAATGTCTTGTTACCACATACTGTCTTGCTATCACATACTTTCTTGCTACAACATAATGTCTTGTTACCACATACTGTCTTGCTATCACATACTTTCTTGTTACCACATACTGTCTTGTTACCACATACTGTCTTGTTACCACATTCTGTCTTGCTATCACATACTGTCTTGTTACCACATACTGTCTTGTTACCACATACTGTCTTGTTACCACATTCTGTCTTGCTTCCACATACTGTCTTGTTACCACATTCTGTCTTGCTATCACATACTGTCTTGTTACCATACACTGTCTTATTACCACATACTGTCTTGATACCACTATTTTCTTGTTGCCACATACTGTCTTGTTACCACATACTGTCTTGTTACCACATACTGTCTTGTTACCACATACTGTCTTTCTGTCACATACTGTCTTGTTACCACAAAATGTCTTGTTACCACATACTGTCTTGCTATCACATACTTTCTTGTTACCACATACTGTCTTGTTACCACATACTGTCTTGTTACCACAGACTGTCTTGTTACCACAGACTGTCTTGTTACCACATACCGTCTTGCTATCACATACTGTCTTGTAACCACAAAATGTCTTGTTACCACATACTGTCTTGCTATCACATACTTTCTTGTTACCACATACTGTCTTGTTGCCACATACTGTCTTGTTACCACAAACTGTCTTGCTACCAAGGTTAATTAAAAATATATTAGATTGCAAACGATATTTCTATGCTTATTCGTATATGTTGACTATGAGGCCCTTTTCCACTGGCATTTGAGGAAAAGGTCACACATACAATCAAGATTGCAGAGCGAACAGTCAATACAGCGATATATATTAACATCATATCTAACAAATAATTCCCCTGAGGCATATACTACAGATATTGTTCTTTGCATTTGGTGAAAAATAATTAGAATCTTAATGGCATTATATTAGCTATACTACTACAAAAATTATAATGCATACGCCTTTCTTGTAATTATTAAAATAAATCAATTGCCCTTTTTTTTTTTCACATTTAAACTTGATTTGGCCTTAGCTTATCAAGAACATTTTAAAAACTTGGTTGGACCAATCTTTTAACAATAAAAAAAAACTACTATAGTTTGAAAAATGTCAAAAGTTAGTATCTCTCATGGCGTAAACTACTGAGACATGTGTTTAGTAATGCAGTGAATGACATACTCTTGTGTGCAATAGTACATTGATAGACATTCTCTTGTTCTGTTTTATAGTTCAGTGAATGACTTTATCTTCTCCTTCTGTTCAATATCGTTTGATTTAATAGACACCTGACAATGCTCGAAGTAATTCACTTGTATTGTCTATATAGCATGTGAGGTAGTAATGACCTCTAGCGCTATGCTCTATTCGACGATGTACATATGCGTGGATGATAGATGATCCATATGTCTAGGTTACAAAAACAAAATAGAGACGTCATGAGAGTGACATTAACTTGATGAGCGATCATAAACTAAGACAAACACACTTCATTATTAAAACATGTATTTCAAAACTCCATTTATTATATATAAATCGCATATCACAGATAAACTTATCCTTTTGAAATGTTTTATAATCATGTAAATATGTTAGCTTAAAAAAAAACTGCTGATAAAAAACTGAACTCAATTTTTCACGCAAAATAGTTCCACTTTTAAAAAAATCACTGAAAGACATGCTTGAGTGACTAATATCAATTATACCCACGACGGGTATTATTATATTATTATATCCACTTCACTAGCTTAAGGTGTTGTATCAGAGGCTGTCATTTTAATAATTGTCACGTCTAGGTATCTATGATTACTTTAATATTCCTCTTTGTTTAGCTACTTAACACAGTCAATATAATGTACTATTAATCAATGGTTCCTGTCCATTAACCTAGGCGATAATGAAGTAGTCTTTATAATTCATGCTGTCTAAATATTTAAAAAGAATATAAATGTTATTATATATTATATGTTATTACATTATATATAAATATATTATATGTATAGAGTTATATCTGTCGCTGCAAACTCTAGGAAGTACAAGGACCCACCGATTGCCCATATTATTCTTAACGCTATGTTCATGAGGAAAATAAGTTCCATAAACCCCGCACCTTGTATACCCCGCACAGCTGCCGCCTGTTTTTTTTTTTTTTTACAGTTTATAACCCGCGGGTTATAAGAGGGAAAATACGGTATTTTTAAATACAATATCAAAATCTTTTATTAAAATAAAAACAAAGCGATTGTTAATGATTTTTTTTCCTCAGAACATGAAGTTATTGGAGATTTCCAAAAGGGAGGCATACTCTGTGATTATTCATCAAAAGAAAACTTTTTAGGTGCATTCAATTTACAGAATACGAAAGTGTTGAAACTATTTAAATTGAAAAATCCTAATTAGTGTGCAAAGTGAAGAACTCTAGAATCTAATCTCTAAACATTTCCAATTGCAGAATAATGTAGTTTTTAGTTATTTAGTAAGCGAAACTGGCATTTCAATATGGCGTCTATGGCTTTGTTTATCTTGTCTATTGGCTTCAAAACCTCTCCTAATTTTCCCATTTTTATTTTGTTTATCTTTTTCTTTAGTTTCCATTACAACTACACCATATTTCTTCATATCGGAAGTACTGATAAGCGAAATATTTATATATACCAAATCATAATTAATTGTCACTTCTCTGCTTTTTAGATTCAAACTTCTTCCTTTCACTTGGAGCACTAAAATATTTTTTGTTCTTCTGTACTTTAGTTGTCAACAGCGATCTTTTAATTGGACTTCCTTGACCTTGACATTGTTTATTTTTTCTAGTGACTTAAAAATCTCGCCTTATCTTCCTCTTTTCGTTTTCGTACATTTTACATTATGCTCCATTATATCGCCACGATATTTCTATATGTGACTTACTCTTTCTTTTTCTCTCTTACTGAATTGTGTTGCTTAGTAAAACTATCTTAAAAGTCAAAGTGTAAATAGAGAACAGATTTCTGAGATTAACTTTCAGTGTGAAACTCCCGAATACAACAAGATAAAGATTTAGTCACGCATGAAAGACAGTTGAGCTATTTACTATACTATATAAGGATACGTATTTATAGTCTTTTGAGTATTAATTTCGGAACCAAAAGAGAACATAAAACTAGGAACTACATGAGACGCCAGAAAAAGTGAAAATTGAGACACTTTGAGTAGAAGACTCCACGACCATTTTCCCCTGTGACCCAACGTTTGAAAGAGTTACTAAAGCGTTATCCTGTTCTTTCAAGAGCGTCTGAAAAGCCGAGCAGCTGTGCGGACCCGCAGGTGTGTTATAAGTCTTGATTGGAGCACAACAACTAGAACCCGATGTAAAGTCCATGGATAAATAGTACACAATTCATAGTCTTTGTACTTTTACTAAGTTTGTACAATTATGGTAAATTACACAATGCCAAGAACTAACTATCAAATCGATCTGTCTGCGAACAGTTCGGTGTATGCATCAGTCTTTGAATTAGATCTTGAGACTATTATCTTTGTCTGTAACATTATCAACTTTGTCATTACGCCCGTTCTTAGCGTCATCGGAGTTGTGGGAAACGTCATCAATTTGGTTGTACTACGTCACTCTGGTTACAAAGATACTAATGTCTTGCTGCTTGAGTCGCTGTCCCTGGCTGACCTCATCTTGTCCTTGTTAAATATTTTACTGAGGACACGAGAGTTTGTGCAACAGTTTGGAGCCATAATTTATAGCTACAGTTACGGTCCTTTCGTCATCATGGCGGTTGTGGTGAACTGCCACCAGACATTAATCGCCATTGAGAGAGTCATTGCCGTCTGCTTTCCTTTTCACGTGTCAAGGATCTTCATCCGGTCACGTGTCAAAGTCGCCATCTTCTTTATCTACGTCTTCTGCATCGGAACATACTCTCCACTTCCGGTCATGTTTGAGCCTCTATGGGCTTACAATCAGACATCAGTCGTCATTGTCCCTTCCCAGATCTTTATTTCCAATATGGCGGGAATTATCTTTTACCTCACGACAGTAGCAGCCAATATATACGCTTTCATGTTACCAGCTATCGTAATCACTTGTAGTTTCATTGTTGGAGTCAAATTGTTGATAAGAGAACTACATTTGTCATCCCATTGCTCGCAAAGGCGCTCCAAAGACCTGAGCGCCATGAAGATGATTCTCTCCGTAAGTTTTTTAGTTGTATTCATCAGCGCAACGTCTCTTGGAATGAACTATTTTTTTCAAGTGTATGAGCTTACCGAAGGACCGCTGTACGACCTTCTGAAGGATCTACTTACTTGTATTAATCAGCTCAACACGTCGTTCAATTTTTTCTTCTATGTCGCCATGAGCAAGAAGTTCTTGAAAACGTATCGAAGGTTTTTTGCTATTGTTTCGACTAGGACAGTGTTTCCCAAACTTTGTTCCGCGGAACGCTAGTTTTACACGAGGCCTGAATCGGTGTTCCCCGAGCTACTGGAATAATTAACCAGTAGGCCACCACGTTAAATTTATCTATGTAAAAAAAATAACCAGTGTTCCGCTAAATGCTCTGAATCAGTGGCGTAGCTCTTTGGGAGCTCCTCCATTTTGTGTAGCATTAAAAAAATTAATGTAAAAAAAAATTAGAACACTCATTTTGGACCCCTCAAGTGGGTGCCCGGGTGGTATTTTTAAATTATCTACCCCCTCCTCTCCCCCCCCCTCAGATACGACAGTACTCCGAGTGTATCAAGTTAAGGAAAAAGTTTGGGAACCAATGGACTAGAATGTGGGGAAAGTATTTTCAACTGTTTCATGTTGGATAGTATCTTTAAATCATAGAAAGAAGAGACTTTAAAAGAGTGGTCTTGTGAAGTACTGCATTCATCCAAATAGAAGACCATTCATATCAATTTATAAGTGTGGGAACTAATAATAATTGAATGAACAGCGCGCTATTAGCAAACATAACATAGGCTCAAGGCGCTGAGATAATATTACAAACATAAACACGAGATTTAAAATGACAAAGTAATTTTTTAAAAGTTTTGAACAGATAAGTCTTAATGTTCATTTTTAATGTAGTGTATCATGTAGTCTGTCTGAGATCATTGGGGAGCGAATTCCAAAATTTTGTGTCATGCACTGAAAAAGACCGCAGACCGTAGCTTTTGAGGGAGAAACGTGGCATTACTAGAAGCGTTGAGTCCATGGAGCGTAGGCATCTCTGAAGGACATATGGAGTGATTAATTCACAAAGGTACAAGGGGCATTTCTTTATTATAGATACACTGATGACAAAGTGTGGCCACCTTGTAGTCGATTCTCGCTTTCACAAGAAACCAATGGGGTGTGCGCAAGAGAGCAGTAGCAGAATGTCCTCTTGTTTTTTTTGTAGAACTTTTGTGCAACGTTGTTCTGAATTCGCTTCAGCCCTTGGCGATTTTGTCACCCAGCATAACTGCTAACGGGGAATCGATGGCTGAGCGGTTAAGCATTAGTTTTCCAACCCGGGGTTCTGGGTTCGAATTTGACAACATGGATTTTGAAGTTCGTGTTTTTTAGGGAGCCTCTGGTTAATGGGTACCTGACTTTAGTACTGGCCATAGGACACCGTTGCCCCCACACAAAAAAAAAAGAACTACTTCTTCCCTATAGATCGTAATTTTGAAAGCGGACTTACACCTGACAGCACGGTGATGCAGTAGTCAAGGCGGGAGAGGAGTACGAATACGACAGCTAACTCCGTTGTCAAATATGGTCGGATCTGGCCAAACTGATAAGAAATGAACGGCATTAATCGATACTTAAATAAGTTGCTCGGTTTCCAATCCTGATGCCATACAAAGCAGATAATAACCAACCAAAATAATGAACTATTTGTTAGATCCTTTACTCAAATATAAAAAAACATAATACAACAAACAGAAATTGTGTCCATCTTTAATATTAAAAACACAAAGAACAGAAGTACTACATAAAAAACTGCCACTTGTAAGTCTGTCTGTTGACTTCGTACATATAACAGTTAACTTAAAGAACTATACAAACATTGGAGTTAACGAAAAAAGCTCATAGAAAACTAGAGGTATAGGTTAAGAAACCATGATGCTACAACTCTCAAGGACCACAACGCTGCATTCAAATTTCATATAACAAGGACGATAACCTACTCTTTATCAGAGTGTCTACTGTTCGGTGTATTTTGTTTTCAATAGAGACTATGAAATTTAAATGTGAAATTCGAAATCTAAAAAAAAGTATGTAGTTACAATTTCATTTCCTCAAACATGTGTATTTTAAATTTGTGTATCAATATGTGTATACAATGTGTATTTTAAATTTGTGTATCAATGTGTGTATACAATGTGTATTTTAAATTTGTGTATCAATATGTGTATACAATGTGTATTTTAAATTTGTGTATCAATGTGTGTATACAATGTGTATTTTAAATTTGTGTATCAATATGTGTATACAATGTGTATTTTAAATTTGTGTATCAATATGTGTATACAATGTGTATTTTAAATTTGTGTATTAATATGTGTATACAATGTGTATTTTAAATTTGTAATGTATGTTCACGTTTTATTTACATGATTTCCCCCCCCCCCCAAAAAAAAAACATAGATGTAACTTGATAGACATTTACAATTATATATATTTAAAAAACAAGCAAAATTTAAGTAATCTTTTTTTTTAATTTTCTAAGGGAAAGAGCTCCGCACTTACAAATATCTCTCTCAATAATGTAGTAGTAATTTATGTTATTCGATATAAACAAAAAATGAATTACCAATAATAAATTCACGATTCAAGCTATGTTAGGGAAATTTTATATTTTTGAAATTTTACATCGTCCAAAGAAACGGTGTGGAAGAAATAATGTCTTTAATTATCCAGGGGACGAAACTCTACCTATTTAGCCGTATCTGTGAATACTGAAGGATTGATTTCCCTTATTTGTTTCAGACAAAATAATTAACTACCACTAACTAATTGACTAATTGTTGTTGTTGTTTTTTTATTGATTCATGTCTTGTCTATGTCAATGAATAATTCTGCCGCTTGAACTATAGATTTTGTGTAGAAGAGTTTGGTTACTATAGATTCAGACTTGGAACCATGAGATGACGGTACACAAATTATCACTAAGCGTCTGTTTGATTATCTCTGTAGTGAATATTGTCGGAAATTTCTACTGACGTGTGTGTAATATATAGATCGTCTAGATCTCCAAAGCGAATTTATTTTTAAGATTATTATATCTTGAAAATCTATAATTGTTTAATCAGAAGAGCAATTAGTCAGTATTTTTTTCCCCCAGAGATAAGGCATAAACTGTCAAATTTCTAGATCCAGAGTCCAGGTTCCAGATTATTGACTCCTGAACACATGAATAGTTTGCTAGGTAACAGTGGCTGCTTGGTAGTAATGTTTGCACTCTGGACTGTTTCGATTGTCCGGGATTCAAACCCTGCCTGCCGCCCCTCTTGACGTCCTATTGGAGGTTTAGTTTAGGATGTAAGTCTTCAATCCTGAAAAAAGGTCCAAAAAATACATAAAAACAGAAAGAGAGACGTCATAAGCAAAACAGCGTTTTATCACAGAACTGAAGACCCACGACTAGTGTAATAGACACTAGAACAATATGAGCCTCGATAAACACAATGATTTTATTAGTCTCTATTTATGTGCTTTACTCCAGCCACTTGTTCTCTAAAACTGACTTCCTTTTACACACAGTCCTGACACACTGCTGTTCACTCAGCCATGTACTCTTAAGGTCCACTGGTCATTTCATACACAATACACTTGCTATCACAACTAGGTAGTGTGTTGTTTGCTTATCTCAGCACCATACTTACACAACAGTGTAAATTTGTAACTAGACATTGTGTCTCCTCTGAGTCCTTTGCGTTGTGTAGTTTGTCTTACTGGATTTACCTTTTTACCTTTACCTATCCATTAGTCTGTTGGACCGTGGGGCACCATGCATGATTCGTCGACCATCTTTCTCCATTCCTCTCTGTCTTTTGCTTTGGTTAGAACCTCTTTTAATGACCGGCACGTCCATTCTTTTGTGTTGTCTTTCCATAGCTTTCTCTGTCTGCCTCTTCTTCTTTTTTTTTTTTGCTGGTGCTGTTCCCTCAAAGAGGGTCTTTGCAAGCCCTCGAAGACATTGTAATATAGCCACAGATTTTTAGCTTATGTTTTTTTAAGATAGTTAGCAGGTCATCATGGGTTCCAATGGCTGCAGTAACCCTGTTTCTAATCTCTTGGTTTGTGATGCGGTCTTGAAATGTGATACCTAGGATCCTTCTGTAGCATCTCAATTCCATTGCTAGGATCCTCTTCTCCAAAGTATTTAAAACTACTGACACTAGTCAGCTTTTCACCTCCAACACTGATGCCCCTTTATAAAGCCCTGTAAGCTATTGATCATAATTTGTTGCTTTTTTTTTGGCATTTATTTGCATACCATATGCTGCGGAAGTCTTGTCAATGCGCATCACCAAGTCAGCTAGTTCTTCTTCTGTCCATGCTAGGCCATCAATGTCATCTGCGAAGCGCAAGATAGTAATTCTTCTTCATCCAATGCTTACAGTACCGGCATAGCCTTCCACAGCATCTTCCATTGTCCTTTCAAGCAAGATATTGAAAAGTGTTGATGAAAATAGGCAGCCTTGTCTCACTCCAACCGTGGTTTTCAACCTGTATAGCAGTTCGTAAAGCCAAATACTCCATAGAAGCTGCATTCAAAAGTAGTGTATATATCCATCAAACACTGGGCGATACGGAGAGCTCTTTGTGTAATGAGAATCTTTAGCCAAAGAGGTTATGATTACTGACTAACATATACTATAATTTTATTCTGTTAGGTGCAAGTATCGACTGCTATAAATACAAGATCAAGACTGTGCAGATAATTGTTGTTTATTGAGATATTCATTATGTAGGTATTAAAACTTCTCAGATTTATGTCCACTGTCACTTAAATAACTTTGCAGACGAATTAAAACTATAATTGAACCGGGGTTTCTAGTACAGTCACGGACGTATCAAAGGGTTAGGCCTTTGTAGGAACATTAAATAGTTTCTCGCTTAGAATTTTTCTCTTTAACTATAGAGTGGCCTAAAGAGCACGACGAACATTTCAAATGTTTACAGAACTAAAACTTTAGTACAAAGATGGCTTTATAATTACATCCAGAAACTTCGCATTAACTTTTACAATTTGACCTCTGAACTATTTCATTCGCTCTCGCTAGCAGCACAACTCATCACGTGATCAACTTAATTGTTATACTTTGAAGATATAATCTTTCGCTACAGATAGATGCTGCGTTGTTCTAGAGATCTACGCTGATTTCGATGCTAGAATGATTGCATTAAAGACACATTTTAAACTTATCAATACAGCAGACAATTGATATAAGTTTAAACTTAGTTCTGTTTACAATTTCACATGCAGCTATAGATGCACCGGTTTATACAATTGAAGTTACATAGTTTATAGTATCTGAATACAAGTTTGTTCATTTTACATCAATGCTTCACTATTGCAATAAAAAAAAAAAGTTTATGGTGCTTTAAAAAAGGAAATTTTCCAATTCTTTTAGGTTCTCAGAACTTATGAATACTTTATGATAGTTATACATTTTAAAAAAGAGTATCTATAGTAATGAGAAGTTATGTTTAGCTCAAAAGTTTGGGGTTTCCTTTATCTCTCGTTTCCTTTTTTTATAAGCGAAGTATTTCCTCTTCTCGGAAGTAATTTTAATGAATTGTATTCCCTTGTTCTTATATGTACAAATATGATTCTCATTCACTTTGTTGTGTTCACCGTGATACGTTTGATCGTATTCATTATATATTTGAACATTGTAGGGTATGCGTTAAGTGTGATCTTCAAAGTGGATCAACGTGAGTGGTTTGGTTTAGTGTTGCTTCCCCTTGGGTTGGTTTTAACCACTGTATTTTTTATAACCTTCTTTTAACTCTTTCTCTCCTAATCGACGATACCATCGTTGATTTTGACCTCTTTAAATTAAATTAACGATTAATTTTTTAAACTTGACTTTGAATTATATAAAAAGAGCATGCATTTCCTTTTTATTCTATACCAAATACAAACATTTTCTGATAACAAACAACAAAGCTATTGAAGCCCAATCATAACAGGGTAGTGAAATAGTAATGAGCCAAATGAAGAATTCCTTCAAAACGTGGAAAAATAATTACGCAGAGAAAGAGTTAATGAGTTTTAGATCCACACACTTACACACTATCACACACAATGTTTGAACATATCGCGTTTCAGTGAAATCGTATTGCCAATACTATTCAACTTGAATTTAAAGTCTTCAGTTTAAAGATACATAGATAGCTTCTCTAAAACAAGAACATTCATTAAAGGTCTTTTTAGATCTTTAAAAATAATATCGTCTAGTTTATTTCGTTTTTAGTTTAAAAATGTAGTCATTCAAATAATTTTGACTTTTTTTTAAAAAAGCTGCTTTAGTACATGGCGTCACTATCATACCATAAATATTAATTCAAACCTCATCTACTTTATGTTTAGTGTTAAACTTTGGCGAATAGTAGCGTGAAGATAGTTGGTTTTCATTCCATCATGTCTTTGAACAGTTCAGTGTTTATTCTGGACTTTGAGTTAGATCTTCAAACTGTTATCTTTGTTCGTAACATTATTAACTATGTCATCACACCCATTTTGAGCGTCATCGGAGTTGTGGGGAACGTCATCAATTTGGTTGTACTACGTCAATCTGGCTACAAAGACACTAATGTCTTGCTGCTTGAGTCGCTGTCCCTGGCTGACCTCATCTTGTCCTTGTTAAATATTTTACTGAGGACACGAGAGTTCGTGCAGCAGTTTGGAGCTATCATTTACATATACAGTTACGGCCCTTTTGTCATCATGGCGGTTGTGGTGAACTGCCATCTGGGGATTATCGCCGTCGAAAGAGTCATTGCCGTCTGCTTTCCTTTTCACGTGTCAAGGATCTTCATCCGGTCACGTGTTATGCTTTCCATCGGGTTCATCTTCGTCTTCTGCATCGGGACATACTCTCCCTTGTTTTTCATGTTTGAGCCTCTATGTGTTAACAATCAGACATCAGTCGTCATTGTCCCTTCCCAGATCTTCATTTAAAACATGGAAGCGATCATCGTCTATCTCACCACAGTGGCCGTGAATATATACCAGCGATCGTCATCATTTGCAGGTTGTTTGTTGGGGTCAAACTGTTGATGCGAAAGCTTCAGCTACCAATGCACTGCACGCAAAAGACGCTCCAAGGACATGAGCGTCATGAAGATGATTCTCTCCGTCTGTGTTTTGGTTTCGTTTAACAATGGGTCATGTCTTGGGATGAACTACTTTTTTTCAGGCGTATGCGTTGACCGAAGGACAGCTGTACGACCTTCTGAAAGATCTGCTGACTCTAATTGATAAGTTGAATACAGCGTTTAACTTTATTGTTTATGTCGCCATGAGCAAGAAGTTCTTGAAAACGTATCGAAATTTTTTGTCTAAATGCTTTCAAAACAAGAATTGGTTTGAAAAGAATACTATTTGTACATGATAATTAATGTTGAAATTATTTTGAATGTTTTTTTATAAGTTAATATTTCAAAACAAAAATCTAAACTTTTAAAACAAAATATAAGAAATGATGAAATCAAAATATTGTTTAAAATACAGAAAATTGAATAAAAGAAATGTCAACATTTTAATACGAATTGAGACTCGAATTACAGTTCAAGTGAATTTAGTAAATAGATGAATTATGTTAAGTTTTACATCTGCACAATATGCTTTACATTCGAATTATACTATTGCTTTGTTCTTTGCTATAATGTAGGTTTATAGTCAATAGAATATAGAGTGAACAAAAACATCAATGCTTATGGCTCTATACATGCTCAGACATCAATATAAAGGGTGAGCAATGGCTGTGATTGTACTTTAGACAGTTCTAGTGTCAGTTCTTAAGAATAATTTTGTAATGGAATTGACTGGTTGATACATATTGGCATTTTTTGTTAAATACGTTCGCCCAAGTACGACAGAGGTACAGGTTCAATTAAGAAAAACAGTTTCTCTATATGAAATAAAATATTTATTCTTCTATGCTGAAACCATAAAAAGATTGAATACACACTATGTATCATGCCATTTGAAGCAGCACATGAGATGAAGGTGGCAGCTGTTCACTTTACTTTCCGAAACTAGACCAACTACTTTACCTACCCAAACTAATTTCAGGTACCGAATAAGAGCTGAGTGGTTAAAAATTAAGAGAATAAAAAAAAAACTGTCTGCAGTGAGATTCGAACCCGCGACTCCTCAGTTAGTAAAGCCAACAATAACAAATCGTCAACTCGAGTACTATATACGGGTGCTCCACAAGGTTGTGTACCTTCTCCTGTACTGTATACTCTTTACACTAATGACACAAAAAGCATCTATGACTCAGTTAAACTCATTAAATTCGCTGATGATACTGCCGTAGTCGGTCTTATTTCAGGAGACGAAACTCAGTATTGAAGCACTATAGACGAGTTTACAAACTGGTGCACTGACGATCATCTAGAACTGAATGTCACAAAACTCAAGAACTTATAATAGATTTTAGAAAGAAAAAACAAATGATTAACGAACTGCAGATAAACACTATATTGATACAAGAAGTGAAGTCATATAAATATCTAGGCGTCATCATTGATAACAAGCTCTCATGGAAAGACCACCTTGGAACACAGAAAACAGCCCAGCGACTATTTTTCCTATACAAACTCAATAGCTTTAAACTAAATAAGAAGATCCTAGATAATTTTTACGGCGCAACTATGCAAAATGTGCTAACATAAAACATACGTAATAAATTGTTGGCAAGGCAACGCTTCATCTAAACTTTCGCGCCGCCTAGAAAACATAAAAAGGGCATAAAAATTTACACGCACAACTTTACCGTATTTAAATGAACTTTCTGAATACCAATGTCTAAGAAAAAACGGAAAAATCTTGGATGACAACAGTCACTCGCTCCGTCATAACTAGGTCAAGTCGTCGCGAAATGGACGACTGCTGTCAATCAAGACAAGAACAGAGCCTTACAAAAGCTCTTGAATACCTCACTCGGTCAGACTCTATCACCGCCACTCAATTGAACAGGAAACATGAAAAGAACCAAGATGCCTGTGTGTAGGCGCTGAATGAACTCTTTATGTTGTGTCTGTTCTATTTATGTGTACATTTCTGTTGTGTTGTTTTGATATGACAAAAGAGACATTGTAATCACAACAAATTTCCATAAGGCCCAATAAAGCAGTCTTAGTCTTAGCTAAGTGCCTTACAACTAGGCCACCGCCTCCCGAGAGTTCAATTAATAATCAAATGTATCAATACAGTATTTGAATTCATACGATAATTATATTTTGTGGTCGCTTATCTTATGATTTCTGTGACTACATGTTTGCATACTGATATGGTGTTATTTGTTGATATTTATTAAGTTCACCTGCAAAGATCAAACGCAGGTGTTTTATAGAATGTCTGGTGTTTTTAGGGGAAGTACGAACTAATTCTCTATTCCCTGCTTTGCCAAGTCATTCTCTAGAATAACAAGATCTACATCAGGCAAGGTAGAACACGTCCTATGAAAGATCATCCTCATCATGTGTCCCTTGACGCCCATCATAGGGGTGCTGTGACAGTTAGAAAGATACTTATAAATAAAATATAAATAAATCAGAAATATAAAACACATAAAATGAACAACAGAGAGTTTTTAAACTAAAAATATTTATCTGCAGTCCAATAAGCTTTAAACAAAGTGTAATTTACATTTTCAAATAATCACATGTTTCTTCTAATCAACATACTGTATTTAGAAAAAAAGTTTGAATAGTAATATGCATTAGGAAATATACTTTTATTGACTTTGTTCTATCTAGTCTACAAAGGGAAATAATTTCATGCAGAAACAGTGTGCATATTGAGCTGGAAGAACTGTCAACAGGCATGAGCAATAGAGAATCAAAGTAATAAAGGCTGCTCATTGCCTTAAAATATGTACACTAGTTATACTTATGTTCCAGTCAGTTATGTTAATCTAGATAATACAAGAGACCAAAGGATGATAAAGAAATTATGTGTACAAGATTGTTTAAAATGAAACACTATACTTGTAAGTCTTTTTCTTAAATCAATTACAGTCACTACAGAGTTTCAAATTGTATTGCTGGTTTGCAGAAAATAAAAAAAATTTTAATTCGTAAGAAGAATGTAGGACAATGCAGTTATATGCGAGATCATTCATGCTATTTTTTTAAATGCTTGAAATTGTCTGTCTAGAACGTGTCATCTAGATTTGTAAAAGAGACACAAAATTCATTTGAAATTCCCCTGAGAAATTCCCTAATGACATAGTCTGTAGCTGCATTGCCTTCCGACAAGTAACAAGAATCTTCGTAAACATGTTCTAAAGTTAGATGTCACATCACTTTGACTAATATTATATTATTATTGCTGATTATTATCATTATTAATAAATAAATGATCTAGTATTTATTCTCATGCACTACCTGGGGTCGAGATTTTTAAGGAGGGAACACAATTCATAGTAGTCCCCTTAATTGTGTCCACTGAGGAATTCTCTGGCGATGTGGCAGGTTTGCAGAAACACTGCCCTCTGACAGGTAAGGAGAAACTTCATTGGGAATATTTTGGTCCTCAACGTGTCTGCGAGGTCAGTTGTCACTAATCCCTCGGTTGATACAACAGCAGGATTTGTTGTTATTTTAATTAATTTCCATTGTCGCTGGCAACAGATGACCTCTGAAAGAGCGCTTACAAAGGCTGCTGGTACCACATTTGAGACTCAAAGAAAAGTACTTATTGAAGACAGGCGCAGAGAACGAAAATACAACTTCAATATATCGCCGGTGGACAACGGCTTTGTCTGCACCAGATGCATAAAAATATTGTGGTCGAAACTAAGCTTATACTTAATTTTGGGAATTCATGACATTGCCACACCTTACCGCGATGTCAATGATATTTGCGGATTTTCAATTTTGTTTTAATATTATTTTAATTATATTATTATTATCATTTCGATTATCAAAACAAGGATTTTGGTTTCCATTTAAATTTATTGTTAGTATCATCTTCTCAGATAAGTCAAGAGTCAATCTACTACATACGTCCATGTACAGATAGGTAAAGAACAACACTCTAATGGTATACTTGTAAATTAATGTCTTTGGCTAATAAATAAATGTCTATTTTTAACTTCAGTTACCTAATACTATTTAGCAGAAGAAATATTAAAATCTGCAAATCATCATTCTGTAAGTTCTGTAAAATTTGTTACTCATAGTGACGTATATGATGAAGTTGGTCGAGGAGAAAAACTGACAAATTAAATTGGTGATGTCCAGTAATAGCTCGTGAAACGGCCCGTACATTATTCTGTAGACGTTATAGTAGTGGATCATCACGAGACCGGAGATAGTGAACAAGACGGACACGATACACACCGCCATGAGAAGTCTCATACCTTTCAGATCGTTGGCGTCACTTTGTTTAACTTTGGGGAAAGACTGCCTCTTTCTTATTAGTAGCTTGATCCCCACCAGGGCGGAGCCTATTATGATGCTGATAGGGAGCACCCCAGCGTTGAAAATCCCAACGCCTAGGTTGGTAAAGTTTCCCAGTGTGTCGTAATTATCCAAAAAGAATTTTGTCGGTGCGATAGTGTAGATTGTTTGGTTTAAAGCTGGTAGATGCATCAACCCAGGTTCAAATATAAAATACCCAGGGAAGTTCAGGACAAAACAGAATAGATACATGCAAGTGATGATTAACAAGACACGAGAACGCGAGAAAATTCTGGCCACGTGGAACGGGAAGTAGACAGCGATGACGCGTTCAGCAGCGATGCTCACTAGATGGCACTGCACGACGCACAGCGTGATCTGGTACGCTCCGAACAGATAGACGAAACTAAAAGTACCAACCAGAGCCGCGAGCACTAAGTCGAAGCGCTCCACGATGAAATGAGCGTGTAGAATAGAATGCACTAAAGAGAGAAACAAGTCAGCCAGGGACAAGGACTCCAGAAGCAGGACATTGGTGTCCTTAAAGCCACATCGTCGAAGGACTATGATGTTGAGAATGTTTCCAACTACACCGAGGAAGCAGAGGATAGGCGTCAGCATAAGATTAATTACCCACCGAGCAGAATTAATAGTCCTAGTGTACTCATCCTCTGAATCGATCAAAGTATCGATCTTACTTAGTGTATCGTTTAGCCTCAAAGCATTATCGATCATTTCTACAGCCTGAAGCTCCATTTCGAGCATGCACAGCGAAGTAGACTCTATTCAATCAGGAATCAACTTCCATCCTCTGTACCTTTGTACATATGAACATTATCACATTAAAATGTCATATAAATATCACAAATCCATATCACTCAGATTTATACAATTTGAGATTATGAAGAACAGATAAATAGTCAACACAAAAAAATAACCAATCCTTAATTAAGAATTAAAAACACAATGTCCCTTAACACACTGACTGAGGTCATTTACGACCTCCAGCATAATCACAAAGCACGACAATTTGCATGTAAACATTCTCAATTTGATGGAAGGGAGGAAATAGGTTAGCAACATTATGTATTGCTTACCAATGTAATGATTTAGGTTTAGAAAAAGTACATACAGACTACATTTACTTTTTACTTTTTGAATAAATCAAAATTTCTAAATACAGTTTCCTGTTTACTGGCAACGACGATAGTGAATGATACATCCAGTGAAGATATCTGAAATATCTGAAGAGCATTTCAAAGTGGATATAGTTTATGTAAATATTGTCGCTTAAAAGTTGCGCTCTTGTTCAATATATAACATAAGACTAAACGACTAAAATATAATATACATTTACTAATCTTAGTATAGGTAATGATAAGTCTAGGGAAAGTCTCTAAAGATATAGCCGATACATGAAAATATATGTAATTAATGCTGTATTTAAATGTCTTTGAGTTGTCTACAGATGCACTAGAAAAATATTATACGTAAAAAGGGAGATCATTATAGTTGGTAACACGTCAATCAGATTCGATTAGTTCTTTGTAGTAACAGATGCTACAAAATTAAGTTGGATTTTTAAATTTATAATTATAGCGGATAGATAAAACAACCAACATTTCATTTTTTTAAATTATACGCAATAGCTCTCCGAAATTTGAGTAGGTTAAAAAAAAAGGTATATCTAGAAACTTTAATCATTAAATTACATGATTAAGATTGGTGTAGATACTATCTACCCATTTAGCAAACTGTACGGTTTTGGTTATAATTTCTTTGCCTGTTTCTTTCAGTTACGCTCATGTTTGGGTACAACATGGTGACTAGGTAATAGTATATTCACAAAATAGTATAATACAAATACTTGTAGACCATCGATGCTTCACTATTTTATGGATGAACTTAAAGACACTAACATAGACAGTGAGAAAAGGCGAGATGACGAAGAGTAAATGTACGAATCTTACAAGCACACAACTTTATTACAGAATGGAAAATTGGTCTATGATTTCAGAAACAGTTCGCATTTCTTAAGTTTAAAAATTCTAATAATTATATCAGGCCAAAATTTTACATTTAAGAGAAGTCAAATGGTTGTTAGCATTTCAGGCGCAGGACATGTTGTACAAAAAATATATAAATCTTCATGTAATTCTTGATTAGGAGTGTTGTGACTGCATGAGCAACCTAAGTTCACAACCTCTTAAGTTCTGAAGCGTACTTCAGTAATGTATCAAGAGATAAACCAATCAACTTCTTTGTATAGTCAGAAATGATTTTATTTTATGTTCTTGTCCTTCTGATGACCTCCAGGGAAACATGGAATAAAATTTCGGCCATGGATCCTGTTTAAACAGAGTGTCTGAACCATCCCAATCTTGTCACCACATTGTTAAAAAAATGATGCCTAACAAAGTAGTTTTCACCACCTGCTAGATTTTAGCTAACCACTGAGGAATATAATAATAGAACACGCTGCTAGAACTATTTACCTGGCAGAAGATGTTTTAAGTTGTTTTTTTTCTTAAAAATGTACTCTCTAAACTAATGTTTATAAACTAGTGTACAGGAAGTCAACTCTCACTCATGCCTGTAATAGTCTCTTTTTTCTTCTCAAACAGTTTAGAGAACTTTACGAAATCTACTCCAGAGAAATGCCGATTTGCAATTACACTACTTCTCGTCGCGCTAAAATGATTGTAATATTTTTACTTGTTAGAATATTAAGATACGTATTGATAGTCATTGTATACTTTACAATGAAAAAGGCAGAGGTGACTCATGCCTTTGGTGTCAGAGGCAACAAAATACCCAAGCAGCGATTTTGTTTCTTTTTACTTATATTTGTCTTAGTTCATGAAGATGCAGTCACTTTATTTTCTTTCAATACATTAAAAAATTCAAACTCTCATTTACCACATAGTAGTTCATTATTGATCATATTTAAAAAGTTGATTGTTGCAGGAAGTCGACAGTGACACAGCTCTACAGGATACATTAAGAAAAAGTTACATTTATGGTGATTATATGTGTTCAACTTTCTTACTCGTCAAAAGTATTTAAAAGGAAATAAATTGATGTATCCATTTGTTGGTTTCGATTCACTTTTTGTTTTGAGAAAATGATTTTATTGATGTATTTAGAAAAGGAACAATTCAAGCTTGAAGATCGAATTTTAAACAAATTGTAACGTCGGTAATGGACACGGTAATGAACTTAATAATAAACCTGGTAATGCACATCGTAATAAATTTGGTAAAGTCATGGTAATGAGCCTGGTAATGGAATCGGTCTTCCCTTTTGGTCTTCGCCATGCAGCAGCAGATAAAATCGTAGATGGCGCTTCCGAACTGAACAGAACCTAATGTTTTAAATTTTAAAAAATCATTGAATCAGTTTATTTGACAGATTTTTGTACTTGCAATTTTAGTATTGTTCCTTTGTTTAATGATATTTGGTCACTTTGTTTCATATTGTAGTCTCAACCAACCAAAATATTCATGTCCAGCTCTGTTTTTTTCTGTACTTCATCTTTTTTTAACCCACTTCCTGTAGTCCATCTTTTCTACAACTTGGACACTTTTGATGTACAAATAGTGGACAAAGGAGAAGTCCTCCGCGCCGCAAATGAGTTAAACTTTAACAACTGTGAGAGCTTACTTAAATAATTCTGTTTGGACTCAATGCACAAGTGCTACAAAGTCAAAGCTACCCATAACAATTAACTATTAAAACTAATTATTAAACATACACTTCAAAGGATTCACACATTCAGACTCTCATTCTGTTTCTCTTACTCTCTCTATCTGTCTCCCCCTATCTCCACTTTCTCTCGTTATCTTATCTCCTCCGTACTCCTTTCTCAGTTTCACTCTCTAGCCACATTCCTTACTTGGCTACACAATTTAAATACAAAGTAGGACAAGAAATAATAGTAATAATAAACCTTTTTATGTAAGACTGCAGAGACCAATCTTCTGAACTTGAACCACTCATATTTCTTTTGACCATTCCAATTTCTTCTACAGTGCAAGCCCCAGAAAGCCTATACACGTTATCTCTCCGATCCAGCTGAAACTTCGTACAATTATTCATTGACATAGACAAGACATGAATCAATATTTCTTCTTCACCCATTCTCCGATCAAGTTGATACTTTAAACAATTATTTATTGTACCTGACAAAACATGAATCAATTAACAAAAATACTCAGTCAATTAGTTATTAGTTATTAATTCTTAAAGTGGTCACGACTACTTAAGTTGTTGCCTACACATTCCTGCCAATGTGAGGTCGAAGCTTATCACCACGAGGGAATTGGAATTTCTACCATAAACCTCTACAAACCGCAAGATAGCAGCCAATCATCGAGGAAGTTTTATCTAATCTAAGTAACTGTATTTTATTTAATGGCCAACGATTGCAAAAAGCTAGAAAACATTTGATTTGAGTTGTGTTTAAAAATCAAGAGGATTAGTATTTTTAATTGTATAATAAGACTAACTTGATCACTTTAATTTCTTTGGTTAGTTCATACAATCCTCTTTATACTGAACTGGAAGTGCACATCTCCGAGCAAGAAGACACTTTTGGTAATGCCCGCAGCGTGTTGTATCACGTCATAAAGTACAAAGATATCCCTTTCTTTCCTCTGTATTATACAGCAAAGGACACACACTTAGACAAAAATAGCCCATTTTCTCTATTAAAAAATTTCAATCGTTAATACTTGAAGAATATAATATCATAACTTATGCATTTTTAAAATAAATAAATATAATAATAATAAGGCCCTTAACATCATCACTAAGAAGATTCTCGTTACCTGTCAGAGGGAGGTACTGCTGCAGACCTGCCACATCACAAGAAAATTACTATTATTATTATGTTCGAAAAGAACGAGTATTCATTCTCTGGCGCTACCAGGGTCGAGTTTCGCTAAAGGAAAACAAAATTCATCGTAGTCCCTTTATCAGTTTCCACCGAGGAATTTTCAGGTCTGCCCTCTGAAAAGCAACGAGAATGTTCCTAGGAATACCAAGGGCCTTGAAGGTATCTGTGAGGTCTGTTGTTACTATCCCCTCGGTTGATATCACAATGAGGTATATTGTTGTCTTAGATAATTTCCATAAACGCATAATCTCCAAGCCTAGGTTCCCATATTTTCGTTGTTTTTCCAGCTCAGTTTTTTTTTAATTATGAGATAGTGGTACGGCGATGTCATTAATGGTAGCGACCTTTTCTTTTTTATCGATGAGCAGCGAATCTGGGCGATTAAAATCTACCGTTTTGTCAGTCAAAATAGGCCTGTCCCAGTGCAGTAGATGATCAGTAGACTCGATAACCTCTTGTGGTGTGTATTTGTTATAAGGAGGAGCATCCTTACCGATCAAATTGTGTGTCAAAGCCAAGTGTTGGTGTATTAGCTTTGCCACTTGGTTATGGCGACCTAGGTATGCAGATTCCATTAAGGCTGAACATCCTGCCATAATGTGTTCTCACCCACATTTCCACATTTTCGGCATTTGTCAACAATATTGATTTCTTAGGATATGTTTCTCGTAATTTTTTGTCCTAATTACTCTGTCCTGTATTGCTGTGACAAAGCCTTCAGTTTTAGGGAAGAGATGACCTGCTTTTAGTCATGCTAAGGAAGCAGCCTTGTCAATGTTGTCCCCATCTAATAAAGCCGGGAATTTTCCGTGGAGTGTTTTGTCTTCCCATTGGCGAATCTCATGCCCTACGTCGTCCAAATCGACATTAACATCAACATTGTTTAGGTTCAGAAGGGTTGCATCATAGTCGTATTTGCGTAGGAAGGAAACTAGTTCAGTGCTGAAGGCGTGCAGTTTTGATCGTATTTTTAAAACTTGCGTCTTACACAGTTTGAAGATGTTCTGCAATCCACGGCTTTCATCCTTCCAGGGCAGGTGTGGCCTTATGGTGGAGGACTTGGGGTGTAAACATCAAAATTTGGTTAAAAATTCCTCCTGAGTCTGTCAATGTCATGTAGGTCGGTATCTGTCCATTTGATGACATAATGATGCAGAGGAGCACTGGGACGGCCCAGCTATTTATTGCCGTGATGAGGTTACTGCCAGACAGTTTTGTGTTGAGAATTTTATTTCCTCTCTGCTTGTATTTGCCAAGTCCTCTTTTAATTTTTGATGATTTATCTTGGCACTCTGGTTTATTCCAAGATATTTATAAAGGGAGGCAGAGTTCAGTTCTTCGATACCTTCAAATGCAATGTTGGTGTTGGCTGCCTTGCCCTTTTTTAATTTTATGATACCACACTTATCCAAGCCAAAAGACATGCAGATATCGTCACTAAAGCATTTTACCGTTTTAATTAAGCTGTGTAACTTTTGCTCGTTCTCTGCATATAGCTTTAATAATAATAGTATTTTTATTATTATTATTGATATTATTATTATTATGTTCTATAGTGTCTCCTTCGTGACGAAGACTAGCACAAGAAATCTTAAAGCTGTCCAACATGAACAGTACCAATTCGACAGTAAATTGTCCCAACTTTGGCGAAAGAATGTAGTCCGCATGCCAGACAATCGCTTTCCCAAACGACTTCTGTGCGGGAGTTGTGCGCATGAGGGCGCTCCCAGTGAGGTCAATACAAGCGCTATAAAGACACTCTGAAGAGCTCCTTCAAGGAGTGAGATATTGACATTCGTGGCTGGGAAGCACTAGCTCTCTCTCGATCGCTCCTAATGGCGAGAAGCTGTGTCGGTGCGTAGGTTGTGGCATTCTAGCACCAATGTTTATTAAGTGCACAATTTTTGAACGCACATTCTTGGTTGCCTTGCGTGTAATCCTATGGAGTGGTTTTGTTATTATGCTGGTGTAACGTCGTGTGTTTGAGATTCTTCTGTGTTCCCCTGTTTAGGGTGAGTATTTAAGGCATTACTGTATTTCGCAGTTGTTTCGCTGCCTTAGCGTTTTGGGACTAGAACTTTTAATTTGTCTTTTCTTGTGTCTCTACAGGGAGTTAGTTCTGGGATTATCAAGATTACATTGGAGTTTATTATCGGCTGTGGCCCAGTGTTGAACGTACTATTGTGTTGGTTGTGTGATAGCAAGGTGCAGAATTATTGTTTAATTACTATAACCACAATATTAGAATATTTTAGACACAATGGTATTACTCCATCAGTAGTCATTATTACTTATATTCATGTCATTAAACAGTTACATTGTTAACATTGAGTCAATTATTTATTGTAAGCACGAAGGTGCCTGTTGAATGTCAGGGGCCCGCGCAAACGAATTAAGGCTTTAACACAACCCTGGCAAGCTGTGAGTCTCGAAGGGACAATATTTGAAGCAAGAAGAGTGGCCAGCGCCGAACCAAAAAGTTGAGAAAAAAAGCAGGCCTATCTGCAACTGACCTAACCCACCCATGCCACGCATGCGGCCAGCTTTTTAAAGCAAGGATTGGACTTTACAGTCATTTTTGAGTTCATAGGAAATGAGAAATGTGATCATCTTTGACCACAAACGAGGAGCTATATATATAATATTAAAATCTCACCTAAAAAGAACAAAATCAAAGCAAAGAATTAATCACTAAATTCCGACCCCCCCCCCCCTCCCTCCTGCGGAGGGGATTTTCATTTCGGGTTGAACCCCCCCCCCCCCCCCCGTCTACGCCCATGCTATTTTCCATCGTTTTATAGAACTGAACAGTAAACAGAATGTTAACTCCAATGTAGGTAATTGTGACGATTTCTATTTATATTAATTGTTGATTAAACAGAATCATCACACGCCGGAGATGATGTGAATGATTTGATAATACACTAAAAAAACATCTGTGTTCTCTTTGAACTTCTTTAATAAACTTTTTCAAGTTCCACCTAGAAGTAACTTGTCCATTCAGTAACAACTTGACTTCAATATCTGCATAAAATAACAACTTAGAGATACAACAACTTCAACTAGTATAATTTTGACAGTTAAGAATGGTTACATGTGGTGACCCCAACTAACTAACTTAATTTAAACTTTTCTAGATCGTACTTTCCAGAATCATAGAAACTTCTTTCCTAATTATTTTATAAACTGTGACCTTCTAGATGCTGACGTATGCTATTTTTTTCCTTAACCTCTTTCTTTCTCTGACTGGATGACTAAAAAATTAACTTGATTACTCTGGCTAGCCTTGACTTGACCTGTGCTTCTAGAAACCGGTCGAAATAGGTCACAGTCTCGACACGTGACAGTAATGTTGCTAAGCTTTAACTGTTGACAAGTGAGCTATGCCATTAATGTTTTTAATGCAAGAGATACAATGTGGCATTGTTATTAAGATATAGAAAGCGACCTTTAACAAAAAGAAAATAGTTTTTGGAATGCAGTTATATCTAACTTTAGATGATTAACCTATATGGCTCAATCTTCAAAAAATACGTATATGATTATAACTATTTAGACCAGAAAAGATTAAAGCTAATGATTAATAGTCTCTATGTTAAAGGAAAGAAGCCAGTGATTAGTGTTTCATTTGTACCCACCGTGTTAAGTAGTTATGACGGCTGCTAAAAAACAATCAATAGTCTGGTAACTACTTAAAATTGCACTTTTATTCAGCCTATGATGCAATCGAAAGCACCTTGATACTAGTACTAAAAATATGGTTATTTGGTCGTCGTAGGTTTAATTATGATGCATCACACACGCGATCTTTTTGAATGGTATTATTTTGACATGTAAACTTCAGTGTATAATAACACTTTTTTTTTTAATTTCTCACGGCAAAAGTATTAAATGGAGAAAATTTAAAAAGTTAAAAAGACTGGATTATATGGTCATGTGATGTTGTCTTTAATTTGTGGAGTTTTCAAAATATTAATAAATATGCGTGAGATTGTGCGTGTGTGTGTATGTAGACTTCTCGTTCCATTGCCTAAGCAGTGAGATAATACCAAGTTAATGTCGATCTAATGACGTCTCCTTTGTCGATCTAACAATCTGCATGGAGAGGAATATCTCTGTGCATGAAGAGGAACATCTCTGTGCATGAAGAGGAACATCTCTGTGCATGAAGAGGAACATCTCTGTGCATGAAGAGAAACATCTCTCTGCATGCGCAGTAAAGGTTCCAAACAGAGAGCCGGCCTCAAAAGTCGAAGGAATACTGCTAGATCTAGTGATATGTACCACCTCATAATAATTATTCAAAGAAAAGTCACGTGTCTGTTTAATCAAACAGGAACAGAATAGAAATTCATTTTGGACTCCACTGGTTATTAGCTTGAGTACTTCATTCTAACAAACTGATTACTTACTTTTTTCAAACGTAAAATATGTCTTATTTTACTAACTATATTGTTCAATCTAAATGTTTTAGCTTATTTAATGCTAAGATCTAGCATTATAGATTTCGGTTATTCATTTTATTTGTTTATTTTAAATTTTTCTCACTAAAAAAACTTATCACAATAATGTTGTTGTTTTTTTAATTGCATTAGGAGAGCTACTGATGTATACATGAATTTGTATGATACAAGGAGGGCAAAGTAAAATGTACCATTAGTACCTATTCCCATAGTCTAAGTTATTCCCCTTTGATAGTTAGCCATGTTGTTAATTTTTGTTGTGGTGTCCATTATTAATAGCTCTACCAGAATGAGGGAATGTGTGATATTTGTCTCGACTGCCAGTGGAAACACATGCGTATCTATATATTTATATACCATTTGTGACGTTTAAATGACCTTGTTCTAAATAATCTTGTTTTTATTAGCTTTGTTAGAGGTCCTGGAAGGGAAAAAGACGCTGTCAGTTTTGTGTGGCCAGTCTGTCCGTCCGTCCGTCCCGATTAGATCTCAGAATCTAGAAGAGAAAATGAAAATCGGACATCCTGATATTTTAGATCATTGAAAGTTCTGATGCAACGGTCACTTTTTTCTTTTCTGAAAGCGAAAGTTCTAATCTTTTAAATCAATTATGCAAGCAGCTTTTTCATAAAAATACAATATTTTTACAACTATTCACTATTGCTAGTGACTGGGCTTTGATTCGTTTTAGAAAGCGAAAAGGACATTTACCATTTTTTAACACATTTATGCAAATGGTTTTAGATTTTTGATTAAAAAAATATCTTTTTTTACAATTGTATTGCTAAGTTATGTAGGTTTTGTCATACTAAATACTACATTTACACACTAAAAAAATGTTAACTTTTTTTAAAGAGAAAAAATGTATTTACTATGCAAATAAGTTGATTATAATTTAAAACAACAATTTATAAGTAGTCTTTCATATTATCATGTGAAAATTGAGTACCACCTGCATCATTGAACGCAAAACTAAAGGATTTTTTTTTATACAGAAATGTTTTTTTTCTTGAGGCTTTGAATAAAAGATTAACCCTTTACAGAACAATTAGATCAATAACATACTCATTGTATGACATAAGTTATGCCAGGTTCACATCTAACTTCACATTCAGTTTCAACTATCCCTTGGTCTGCTGGACCTTTGGGGTACCATACAGGATCTGTCAACCTTCTTTCTCCATTTTTCTCTGTCATTTGCCTTTGATAGAATTTCATTGTGATAATCTTTCTGAAAATATTTTTTTGAAAGCTGCCTTTTTACCTGGCTGTGTGGACCACTTCTGATAGAATTTAATACCGATATTCTTCTGAAATTATTGAAACCTGCTTTTTTTCCTGCCTGGGTAGACCACTTGGGGGGCCGATTTTGAGTTTGTGTTTCCACAAAAACTGTCTTTTGTAATTTTGTTTTTAATATGTTTATGAGTATATGAATAAAAATAATGGCCATACAGTTTATTATTTATTAATTAATGATACATCAAGTTGGCTGTATTTAAAGACACTTTGGACACTTTGGTTACTTGAAGATATCTGATCCATCTAATCTGTAAAAGAATATCTCAACCCAAAAAAAATGCGCTATGGAAATGAGTTTAACCTAAATTTTTCTAAAATTCTCTGACAAGTCTAGCTTTTTTCTACAGCGACCAAGAGCCTTATAAAATTAAAACTTCTATTACTGACAGTTGATTTGAGATGAAAAGGTGATAGATCTTTGAACAAATGGTGATCCTCTGTTTAATTAGAACTTACATCTATCAGAGCCATTGATTCTTTTCAAAAGACTACGGTCCAAAAGCTTTACAAATCAACCTAAAGGAAATCATTCATCATCAACTATATTCTACTGAACAGCTTCTGTGGTATTAAATGCATTCATTTGGATCACACTGGTGAGTTTAAGAGAGTGAATTTGAAACATGGGAAACTCACAATCTCTCTAAATTTATGCCCATGAATGGTCCTCAGAAAATGGAAAGTATGGTGATGGTGATGCAGAGAAACTACCTAGTTGTCCCTCTGAGAGCATCCATTGTCTCTGCACAAAAGGAGCCAAAGAAAATAGAACAGTTTTAGTCTATGTTCTAGCAATTGTAACTATTTGTTAATATTGTGGTGTATTGCCCTCAAAGCAACAAAAGGGAACAGATTAAATCTTTAAAGTTTGCATATTTTTAAATGTGTTGTTTCTTTTTACAAGATTTGAAAGTATCATACAACTACAATTCTAAACATTTATTTTGTTAAAAACAAATTATTTTGTAAACCCAAATAAAAGATATAGACAAGATAGATGACGAGATTTGTTACGCAAATGTGCAGATGTTGAAATTATGTGTATTTTTGTTTCATGGTAGACTCTTAAGCACTGATTTCCAGGTAAAAACACACTTTAAAAAGACAAGAAAGCATACAGTTTTTGTAACTTTAATTATTTCTTTTAATTCAATTTTATCAGCATTTTTAACAACCCAAAAGCTTGAAGAACAAAAATATGAAAAAATCAAATACTTGTACAAACTAATGATTTTCACCACTGAGTTTAAAAAACTAATGACATTGACCACTGAGTTGAACAAACCAATGACTTTGACCAATGAGTTGAACCAACTAATGATTTTGACCACTGAGTTGAATAAACCAATGACTTTGACCACTGAGTTGAACAAGCCAATGACTTTGACCACTGAGTTAAACAAGCCAATGACTTTGACCACTGAGTTGAACAAACCAATGACTTTGACAGCTGAGTTGAACAAACTAATGTTTTTGACCACTGAATTGAACAAGCCAGTGACTTTAACCACTGAGTTGAACAAACCAATGACTTTTTATCACTGAGTGGAACAAACTAATGACTTTGACCACTGAGTTGAACAAACCAATGACTTTGACAGCTGAGTTGAACAAACTAATGATTTTGACCACTGAATTGAACAGCCCAATGATTTTTTATCACTGAGTTGAACAACCCAATGATTTTTGATCACTGAGTGGAACAAACTAATGACTTTGACCACTGAATTGAACAAACCAATGACTTTGACCACTGAGTTGAACAAGCCAATGACTTTGACCACTGAGTTGAACAAGCCAATGACTTTGACCACTGAGTTGAACAAACCAATGACTTTGACAGCTGAGTTGAACAAACTAATGTTTTTTACCACTGAATTGAACAAGCCAATGACTTTAACCACTGAGTTGAACAACCCAATGATTTTTGATCACTGAGTGGAACAAACTAATGACTTTGACAGCTGAGTTGAACAAACCAATGACTTTGACAGCTGAGTTGAACAAACTAATGTTTTTGACCACTGAATTGAACAAGCCAATGACTTTAACCACTGAGTTGAACAACCCAATGATTTTTGATCACTGAGTGGAACAAACTAATGACTTTGACCACTGAATTGAACAAACCAATGACTTTGACCACAGAGTTGAACAACCAAATGATTTTTTATCACTGAGTGGAACAAACTAATGACTTTGACCACTGCATTAAACAAACCAATGAATTTGACCACTGAGTTGAACAAAGCCATGACTTTGACCACTTAGTTGAACAAACAATGACTTTGACCACTAAGTTGAACAAACCAATGACTATGACCACTGAGTAGAACAATTTAATGATTTTGACCACTAAGTTGAACAAACCAATGACTATGACAAGTGAGTAGAACAATTTAATGATTTTGACCATTGAGTTGAACAAACCAATTACTTTGACTACTATAAGAAATTGGTATTTTTTGTTAATTGTTAGGACAAAACGAACAGATAACGATACAGGTTTTTTTTTTCTTTTAAGGAACACGTTTAAATATATCTTATTTCTTTTTCGTATTTCAAACTGTTAGTCAACTCACTGATTTTGAGGTTCATCTAAAGAGTCACACACATTCACACTCATCAGAAAGTGACTATTTTGGTTTTAAAAAAACAACATAATCTACTAAATCGTTAGAATTTACATCAGCGCCAAACAATGTTCATGGAATTTAAAAGTCCTTGTTTATCAAGCTAGATTCTAGATCTATAAATAGTAAGCTGACATTTAATTTTAGACGAAATAATTCAGACCAAAATAAACATTCTTATTTCTTCAAAGACTAAATAACAAATGACATAAATTCTAATTGTTAATATCTACAAATCAACCGTCTGTATGTTCTGTAGAATTTGTTACTCATTGTGACGTAGATCACAAAATTGGTGGAAGAGAACAACTGACTAATCAAGTTTGATATATCTATCTTCAGCTCCAGAATGGAAGAGTACACCGGTCTGCGGTCGTTATGGAAATGAACTATCGTAAGACCGGATATAGAAACCAAGACGGACACGACACACACTGCCATGAGAAGTCTCATCCCTTTTAGATCATTGGCGTCACCTTTATTCATTTTAGACAGCTGCTGACTTTTTCTAATTATCAGCTTCATTCCCACCAAGGCGGATTCAATAACGATGAAAGCTGGAAGTATCCCAGTCGTCAGGTTCCCCGCGCCCATTACGCTGTATTTGTACATGGCGTCGTAGTTTGCCAAAAAGTATTGCGACACTACTCTAATATACATGGTTCTGTTAGTGCCAGGTTAGTTTGTTGTAGCCACATCATATATCAACCCGTGTGGGATGTAGAAAATGATGGAGAAGATGTACATGCAGAAGATGATGATCAGAACACGAGAGCGCGAGAAAATCCTGGCCACGTGGAACGGGAAGTACACAGCTATGAATCGTTCTGTGGCGATGCTCACCAGATGGCACTGGACGATGCACAGGCTTCTCGAGAAAGTTGACACCAAGTACAATTGTGCATAAGAGGCAATCAGAGACGCAGCCACAAAGTCAAAGCTCTCTATGACAAAATGAATGTGTAAAACCCCATTGATCAAAGAGAGAAGCAAGTCTGCCAGGGACAAAGACACCAGAAGAAGAACATTGGTGTCTTTGTAACCACATCGACGAAGGACAATGATATTCACGTAGTTTCCCACCACTCCTAGGATGCATAGAATTGGAGTCACGATATAATTGATTACCCAGCGAGCTTGCTCCACAAAAGAGACATAATCATTCTGTAGATTTATCCAGCAATCGATTTTCAATATTGTTTCGTTTAATGGCAAAACTTCGTTACTCCTTTCATCAGTTAACTCCATTTTTGAAATTGTCTACCCTGATCTACTGTGGTCAAGTATAATTATAATCACATCAATTTTTGTGATCACGTTTTTTTTTAAGCAGTCTTCTAGTTATTCATCCTACTGTGGAGAGACCCGAGGCTGAATACCACGATGGACTCCTTTGAGTTCTTACATAAAAACGCAACTCAATCCAATTGAGTTTTATTAAAGATTCGCTACATAACAAATCTTTATCACTACTTCTATTTAAAAGTCTCCATTTCAGCCTCTATAAGCCAAAAGCTACACTAATAAACTATAATCACACGTTTTATCTGGTAACTAATTCTTGAGCTGTATCTTTGATATCCCTACCGTTGCGAGGGCAGAGGCTGATCACTACGAGGGAGTACTTTGAATTTCTTAAATAAACCGCCATAAGCTACTTATGTAGGGCAAACGATTACAAGAGGCTAGAAAACATTTGATTTAAGTTGTACTTATAAAGTTAAAGATTTTTTCCATTTGTGTAATAATATTATCTAATAAGATGACTCTTATATATTTTGTTATTTTGTACAATGATCTTCCTATTGAATTAGAAATGTAAATTTTGAAGCAAGGTGAAACATTTGGTGGATGCATGATGGGAATTGTATCACGTGACTGTGGTACAAAGAGGCCTTATTCTAATTCAATGTTAAACGAGTACTTACATCATTTAGATCTTTTGATGTGTTAAAGCGAGGCACAAAAATGGACGATGAAAGCCCAGTTTCAGTAACAAGTCTATCAAATCGCTAATGATAAATGATTCAGTAAAGTATAAGTTGAGAACCCCAACACGTTGATATCATGACATCATCATCATTGTCAAGCCTAAATAGCTAGTATTATTAAACCTCCTCCTACTGCGGTCTAAGGTGTGCGAAATCTCATTTCTTATCAAATGCGCGGCTGTGAATTTCCTTCTTCGCTTTGAAGATCCAATCACACGCAGGAGACTGATTGTTTGGCCCCCTATGCTATACTGTAAGCCTTTTTATCTCTGTTTGTTTGTTTTGTCAGATCGCTGAGCCCTGATGAAGACTATCTTCCTGGCGTCATAGCTAAAAACACCGATATTCAAGAGCCTAAAAAAAAAGATTTTACATCAAGAGGTTAGAACACATAAATGTGTAACTGGAAAAAAAAGAAAAATGTGTTGAACTTTTCAATAGTGCTAATGTAAAAGCGAATTCTGTAATGAATGTCCTTAAATGTTTATAAGAAAATGTATTTTTTAAAAAGAATCAACCAACGAATACATCTTGCTTTGAAATATACCTTTTAATTACACATTCATAGCTCTGAGACTATCTGACCACAGTTCAATATAGCCAAGTTTATCTCTGGTTTAAATATCTATGCACTAACGTATATTTGAATGAAACAGTATGTTCAAACCAGGAAAAAAGTGCCTTATAAGAATTGTTGCCAAATGAACGATATCTTTTTCTGAAACAAGACATACAGTCTGGCATACTGTTGTACAAAATGTTCGCCTAACTATAAATAGCATCTCTGTTTATAGTACAAGTTATTTTAACTTCAATGATATTTGACCAGTATTTTGCATAGCTATTGTTGTTGCCAAAACGAGCTATCCCTAAATTCGTTGCAAAGCTAGAGATACAATGACGCACATTGCTAAACAGAAAGGTCGCTATGCTATAATGTAAGACCTTTAACAAGCAAATAGACAGACTTTATTAACAAATATGGCCTATTACTTTAAGAACTATACATATGTCTATAAGTAGATAATCAAGAAATGATTACAGCCAATGATTAATAGCCTCTTTGTTGAAGGACTGAAATTTACGACAAACTTTTAATTTACAGTATCTGTGTTACGCCGTTGCGACAGCTGCTAAAATACGATCAATATTTGAGTACTCATAGCTATGTAAAGAATTTTTTTTTTTTTTGCTTAGCATCTGATACATTCAAAAACACCTTGATCTAGTAAAAGCAATATAATTATAGATTTGACATGGGTACAGCTATCATTAGCCAGTCATACATGTCTTGTGGCCATCTCTTTTCATTAAATGATTTTACATGTAAAATAAACTTGAATGAGTGATGCCATCTTTTTATTTTCACAGGGAACATAACAGCACGACAACAAAAGTACAGATCTGATATCTTCCGTGTTATAGGTATAAGTCTTGTCATGTTCTTTATAATTTAGGAAGGTTTTGAGAGGTTAATAATTATGTGTGAGTTTGTGTGTGTATGTGCGTGTATGTGTGAGTTTGTGTGTGTATGTGTGTGTGTGTGCGTGCAATTTTCGTTCCGTTCCCTGTGCACCGAGATGTCCTTAAAGTTAATGCCCCTCTAATGACATCTCCATTTTAAGTAACATAGTCCAGTTCACCATTGTCTATCTAACTAGATGCATAAAGAGAGCCGTCTCTTTGTAAGATCCACGTAGTTCTAGACGTTTGTAACTCTTCAACGTGGGTTATTAAATAAGAAAGAATTATTTCGAGCTAAGACACATGTCTTTTTTAAATCATACGTTAACGTTGTAGGAGATGAAAGCAGAAGAGACAGTCGAGACACAGAGATAGAAGCAGAAGAGACAGTCGAGACAGAGAGAAGGAAGCAGAAGAGACAGTCGTGACACAGAGATAGAAGCAGAAGAGACAGCCGAGACACAGAGATAGAAGCAGAAGAGACAGCCGAGACACAGAGATAGAAGCAGAAGAGACAGTCGAGACACAGAGATAGAAGCAGAAGAGACAGTCGAGACACAGAGATAGAAGCAGAAGAGACAGTAGAGACACAAAGATAGAAGCAGAAGAGACAGTCGAGACACAGAGATAGAAGCAGGAGAGACAGTCGAGACACAGAGATAGAAGCAGAAGAGACAGTCGTGACACAGAGATAGAAGCAGAAGAGACAGCCGAGACACAGAGATAGAAGCAGAAGAGACAGCCGAGACACAGAGATAGAAGCAGAAGAGACAGTCGAGACACAGAGATAGAAGCAGAAGAGACAGTCGAGACACAGAGATAGAAGCAGAAGAGACATTTTAAACACAGAGATAGAAGCAGAAGAGACATTTTAAACACAGAGATAGAAGCAGAAGAGACATTTTAAACACAGAGATAGAAGCAGAAGAGACAGTCGAGACACAGAGATAGAAGCAGAAGAGACATTTTAAACACAGAGATAGAAGCAGAAGAGACATTTTAAACACAGAGATAGAAGTAGAAGAGACATTTTAAGCACACAGATAAAAGCAGAAGAGACAGTCGAGACACAGAGATAGAAGCAGAAGAGACATTTTAAACACAGAGATAGAAGCAGAAGAGACATTTTAAACACAGAGATAGAAGTAGAAGAGACATTTTAAGCACACAGATAAAAGCAGAAGAGACAGTCGAGACACAGAGATAGAAGCAGAAGAGACAGTCGAGACACAGAGATAGAAGCAGAAGAGGTAGTCGAGACACAGAGATAGAAGCAGAAGAGACAGTCGAGACACAGAGATAGAAGCAGAAGAGACAGTCGAGACACAGAGATAGAAGCAGAAGAGACACTCGAGACACACCTGAACATTTATTTGAGTACCAGGCTCTAAATGACGGATAGCTTTCTAATTTTTTTTTATCTTGATATGCTACAATTTCGCCGAGACATTGTTTAATCGAAGTTGTTTAAGATTCATTCTATGAATTAACAAGTTATACATATTAGTCATTTATTATTTTTATATCAAATCATTCTAAGAAAGTTTTATGTAAATGTCACATAGCGCATTAAGAGAGCTACTAATAATAAGGCTTGTCTTCGAGTCCGAGGATCAGTCACGAATGCAGTATTTCCAGTAGCTGCGTAGCCCCAGCTCTGATATACATATTTTGCCACACCCAGGGCAAGCATAACTATTGTCCGCAGCTGGTCTATTTAGATTTTCTTCTCGGCTTTTGCGTCTGTCCTCGGCAACGGATTTTCTTTTGGTCTCAAATGTGTATCCCGCGGCCTTTGTGAGTGACCTGCAGCTGTCTCGTTCCGATGCCGCATGCAACCAGGTGCTCTCTTCTATGTCAGCTAATGCAAGTAGGCGCCTAAGCTGATTTTTGAAGCGTTTCCGTAGGGTCCACTACCTTATAGCTCACCAAAAAAGACTGTCTTTGGCATATGTTCGTCTCCCATGCGGGATACAAATGTCTTTATAAATATACTAATACTTACATTTAAATGGTGCACAACAAACAATATATTATATAACCAGTGGGAAAAGTTCAATCTCCCATTGTCTTATAGACATGTTGCTAGTACATATAGAGGTGTTCATTGATAGCTATTGGGTATGTGTTATTCTTACGTTGAGTTTCAATATAAAAGGGCCACATAGTCGATGGGAATGTGTACGTATTTATACACTACTTATGGACTAGTGGCGAAACAGTTTATTATGTATTAAGTTCGGTGTATTTCAAGAGACTTCGATTACTCAAAGGTACAGAATCCACCTTAATTCTGTTAGAAGATTGTGTTTCTGCTGTCAGGGATTATTTCGAAGCTATGGAAATGTCTCTATGCTGATATTTATGTGTTAATTTATTGATATGGAGAGAACACGCATTACAATAACGTGAGTTTATTTTTTTATTGACACCCGAGGCTATAACAATGTTGGAAACTTAAATGAGATGTTTCTTAAATGGTCTCCGACAAGTCCAGCTCTCTACTCGAGTAAAGTAAAAAAGTAAACTTCCTGTTTCAGACCTTGTGGTCTATATGGCAGTTGATGTAAAGGTCATCTGTTTCTGTGGCCTACGGTTATCGAGGGTGTCATGTCGCCAGCACAACGACCAACCGCCTTTAGTTCACCCCAACTAATGTCAAGTACCCATTAGATCCTGAAATTAAAAAATACCAATCTTCACCAGGATTCGAACCCGGGACCGCTCAGTCACCGCGCCTCCTCTCTACTAGAGGGACTAAGATACGACTAAGATTAAGCTGCTGATATTGACAGATGATAGGACGAAGAACCTTGAGCCAGATGATGATCCTGGGACGACCCTTTTAGAGAGATTCTTGATTTTAAACTTTACTTGTTGTGCTTAGGTATCCCAAATGTACCTAATGGAAATTAGTAATCATCAACTATCTTCCACTGAACAGTTTCTGTATCAGATAAGGTGCAACGCGTATTGCAGTGAATTCATTTGGATGAAACTAATGAGTTTTAAAGTGTAAACACGAAACGGAAAGATAGATAGATAGATTGATAGATAGATAGATAGATAGATAGATAGATAGATAGATAGATAGATAGATAGATAGATAGATAGATAGATAGATAGATAGATAGATAGATAGATATTGTGATTGTAATGTTTTGCTCTCAACAAAATAAATAGTTCCAATTAAAGACGTGGAATTCTGTAATTCAAATGTGTTTACTTTCAATTAACTCTGGTCGGAATGAGGTCGCCAGCTCATCAGTTCCCCCCTCTCCACACAGTTGATGTATCCAATAGGAACTTCAAGTGCTGATACAGTTTGGGGCCAGCGGCTTTGCAGGCTCTTTCAGGGTAAAGCACTGAGTGCTGCAAACTGTCTAAATGTCGCAGGCAGCTAAAGCCCAGGCACTTATCTCATCAACCATGCAATGATCCTAGTCACTTCACGACTGAAGGAGGTCATATAGTTTCCATAAATAGTTTCGTTTAAGTCACGATTCGGAAGTTCCATGAAGCGACAATCTTAACTTTTTTTTTTTCACTGCCAATAATAAATGTTTTATTTTTGAAGCTTAAATGTAAACTTTTTTAAAGAAGACAAAATGTTGACGAGAGACAAATTCAAATTCTTATCTGCACATGTTTAAATTATGTGTGTTTTTTTTTTCATATTAGATAAATTAGCCTTCATTTACATATAAACACACTCACAATTAACATAAGCTTTGTTTATTTGTTTGTTTGTCTTTTAAAAGGATGTCTATATTTTTCTTGTTTTATTATTTAACTTGAGCTTCTCAAAATTTTGAATAAATCAATGACTTAAAATGTCGGTAATTTCCATCATCCTTTAATTATAATATCGCACTTTTAAAATAAATAAATAAATTATGACTTTTATATAGCGTTACTTTCATGCTCATAGCATAGCATCTCATCTGTGGACCAGTTGGGGGGGGGGGTATCTGGGAGTAAGTTTTCCGTGCTGCCTCTTGTGGCTCAGTAAACACAACTCTGCTCGAGTCGAGTCGTGTCGAAGCTCGAGCCCCCTTTATAGCCAAGCGAACTTGGCCTCTCGACCACGCTTCCCATCTATCTTTTTTTCTCATTCTTAGTTGTTTGAAATTATTTACAATGGAAGTGCTAATACATAAGAATGTACACGGTTTAAAAGGTTTTAAAAAAATACAACATATTGACACATATTGCAGTGTCAAGAGCAGTGAACAGTCACATTCAAGTATCCAGTACAATACATGGGCGTAGCCGGGGGGGGCTTGGGGGTTTAACCCCCCCCCCTCCCCCCGAAATAAAATCCCCCTCCACCCGCAGGGAGAGAGGAACGGACTTTAGTGACTTATTTTTTGCTTTGATTTTGTTTATTTTAGGTGATATTTCAATACTAAACCATCACTTGCCCCAGCTAGAAGTCAAGAGGCTAAGTAACAAGGCTTTTCTTGGCTACCTAAGAAGGGGGCTCGAGGTTCGACACCCGACTCGAGCAGAGCTGTGTTTACTGAGCGCCTAAAGACAGCACGGAAAACCTTCTCCCAGATACCTCCTTTCCAGCTGGTCCACAAATGAGATTGGACCAAAGCGCTCTGAGCATGCTATAAGCGTGAAAGTAGTGCTATATAAAATCTATTATTATAATTAATATGAAGTGAGATTAAACTATCAAGAAGATGGATAGTGTTTCCAATCTAAACAGTACAGAGTTTTTGCAAAAGAAAAATACATTTGTAATTTTGTTTATTCATTAAAAGTATGAAACTTTATATTTAAAAAAAAACACATTAACATATGGTGTATCAAATAATTCTTTATATTGAATAAAATTACTCTTGACATTAAATCAAATCTCTTGACATTAAATAAAATAACTCCTTACATTGAATCAAATAACTCTTTACATTGAATCAAATAACTCTTTACATTGAATTGAATAAATCTTGACATTGAATCAAATAAATCTTGATATTGAATCAAATAACTCTTTACATTGGATCAAATAACTCTTGACATTAAATAAAATAACTCTTTACATTGAATCAAATAATTCTTGACATTGAATCAAATAACACTTGACATTGAATCAAATAACTCTTGACATTAAATAAAATAACTCTTGACAATGAATCAAATAACTCTTGACAATGAATCAAATAACTCTTGACAATGAATCAAATAACTCTTGACAATGAATCAAATACCTCTTGACATTGAATCAAATAACTCTTGACAATGAATCAAATAACTCTTGACATTGAATCAAATAACTCTTGACATTGAATCAAATAACTCTTGACATTGAATAAAATAACTCTTCACATTTCGTCGGAATCTCTCCACAAATATTTGTATCCCATATAATTTTCATCTATTTGTATAAGTAAAAAGTACTTTTACAAATAAAAAGATTATATTAGCTCCTTAACCACCATGCACATACAGTACTGTAACATTTGTTTCCCTTTTCTTTAAAAAAAAAAAATAATTAATTACTATTAATTGATTAACTAATTGTTTATTTTTTTAATTGATTCATGTCTTCGAAAATGAATAATGTTGCCAAGTTCCAACTTGCTCCAAGAATGGGAAGATGGAGACAGACAGAATGAGCTAATATAAGCTTTGTGTGGAGTCAGTACGAGAGAGGTGAATTCACGACGATAAGAAAAATATCGATTTTGTTTAAAATTGTTAAATTGTACATACTAAGGCATCTTTTTTTCAATCAATATCGATTGTCTCTGAGTCGCAGGAAACCACGGTACAAATTAAATGCAATAATTAAATGGGCACAACTTTTAGAATCAGTTAACAAAAGAGAGACATTCACAAAGTGTTTCATTTGCATAACATAACATAAACATTACATTATCATAGTTACAATGATTGTGTTATTAATAAACTCCGACACCGGTACATGGTGCTGCAATATGTAACTGGTGACATATGCCAGCGTGCGGCAAGCAGTCAAACTGACATCACTTTAGGTTACAATGATTGTATTATAAATAAACTCCGACACTGGTACATGGTGCTACAATATGTAACTGGTGACATATGTCAGCGTGCGGCAAGCAGTCAACCTGACATGACACTGCACGTGAAAATCTCCCGTCATACGTGTACGTGATCGTCTAGACTAGAAAGAACTGGCGACATTCTCCGGACTTTTCTCCCATTTTGTAGAAGACCTTCAGGGATCCAAAAAAAAGAGAAAGACAGACAGAGTCCGGTACAATGGAATCCAGTACGAGTTTAGAACAAGACAAAGTCAAGTACGAGTTCAGGGCGAGACAGACAGTCCAGTACGAGTTCAGAACGAGACAGAGAGTCCAGTACGAGTTCAGGGCGAGACAGAGAGTCCAGTACGTGTTCAGAACGAGACAGAGAGTCCAGTACGAGTTCAGGGCGAGACAGAGAGTCCAGTACGAGTTCAGGGCGATACTGAGAGTCCAGTACGTGTTCAGAACCAGACAGAGAGTCCAGTACGAGTTCAGAACGAGACAGAGAGTCCAGTACGAGTTCAGGGCGAGACAGAGAGTCCAGTACGAGTTCAGGGCGAGACAGAGTCCAGTACATCTTCAGAACGAGACAGACAGTCCAGTACGAGTTCAGAACGAGACAGAGAGTCCAGTACGAGTTCAGGGCGAGACAGAGAGTCCAGTACGAGTTCAGGGCGAGACAGAGAGTCCAGTACGTGTTCAGAATGAGACAGAGAGTCCAGTACGAGTTCAGGGCGAGACAGAGAGTCCAGTACGTCTTCAAAACGAGACAGACAGTCCAGTTGGAGTTCAGAACCAGACAGAGAGTCCAGTACGAGTTCAGGGCGATACAGAGAGTCCAGTATCCAGTGTTCAGAACCAGACAGAGAGTTTAGTACGAGTTCAGAACGAGACAGAGAGTCCAGTACGAGTTCAGGGCGAGACAGGGAGTCCAGTACGAGTTCAGGGCGAGACAGAGTCCAGTACGTCTTCAGAACGAGACAGACAGTCCAGTACGAGTTCAGGGCGAGACGGAGAGTCCAGTACGAGTTCAGAACGAGACAGAGAGTCCAGTACGAGTTCAGAACGAGACAGACAGTCCAGTACGAGTTTAGGGCGATACAGAGAGTCCAGTACGTGTTCAGAACGAGACAGAGAGTCCAGTACGAGTTCAGAACGAGACAGAGAGTCCAGTACGAGTTCAGGGCGATACAGAGAGTCCAGTACGTGTTCAGAACCAGACAGAGAGTCTAGTACGAGTTCAGAACGAGACAGAGAGTCCAGTACGAGTTCAGAACGAGACAGAGAGTCCAGTACGAGTTCAGGGCGATACAGAGAGTCCAGTATGTGTTCAGAACCAGACAGAGAGTCCAGTACGAGTTCAGAACGAGACAGAGAGTCCAGTACGAGTTAAGGGCGAGACAGAGAGTCCAGTACGAGTTCAGGGCGAGACAGAGAGTCCAGTACGAGTTCAGGGCGAGACAGAGAGTCCAGTACGTCTTCAAAACGAGACAGACAGTCCAGTACGAGTTCAGAACCAGACAGAGAGTCCAGTAGGAGTTCAGGGCGAGACAGAGAGTCCAGTACGTGTTCAGAACGAGACAGACAGTCCAGTACGAGTTCAGGGCGAGACAGAGAGTCCAGTACGAGTTCAGGGCGAGACAGAGTCCAGTACGTCTTCAGAACGAGACAGACAGTCCAGTACGAGTTCAGAACCAGACAGAGAGTCCAGTAGGAGTTCAGGGCGAGACAGAGAGTCCAGTACGTGTTCAGTACGAGAAAGAGTCCAGTACATCTTCAGAACGAGACAGAGAGTCCAGTACGAGTTCAGGGCGAGACAGAGAGTCCAGTACGCGTTCAGGGCGAGACATAGTCCAGTACGTCTTCAAAACGAGACAGACAGTCCAGTACGAGCTCAGAACCAGACAGAGAGTCTAGTACGAGTTCAGGGCGAGACAGACAGTCCAGTACGAGTTCAGAACTAGACAGAGAGTCCAGTACGAGTTCAGGGCGAGACAGAGAGTCCAGTACGTCTTCAGAACGAGACAGACAGTCCAGTAGGAGTTCAGAACCAGACAGAGAGTCCAGTACGAGTTCAGAACGAGACAGAGAGTCCAGTACGAGTTCAGGGCGAGACAGAGAGTCCAGTACGAGTTCAGGGCGAGACAGAGAGTCCAGTACGCGTTCAGAACGAGACAGAGAGTCCAGTATAAGTTCAGGGCGAGACAGAGAGTCCAGTACGTCTTCAGAACGAGACAGACAGTCCAGTACGAGCTCAGAACCAGACAGAGAGTCCAGTACGAGTTCAGGACGCCCCAAAATCCACTATTAGTTAAGAACGAGTACCTATTATTCGAGAGGCTTGTGAGAACTTAAAGGGTTGCTATAATACAAATCTGCTTGGATCCTTCCAGTGCAGAAGTAGCGATAGAAAAATGTTAAAATTTAATTTAAAGATTTTTAGTTATCAAAAAATATGATCTTTTCATAAATATAAAGCGAAATGACTCAATTTTCTTCTCCACGAGTTAAGTGGATATATGTAAAGTTCTACTAACAAAGCATCGTAGTAAAATTTTCCCTAAACCTACTGCATTCAATACTTTATAATAATGAATATTACTTTTATTAAATTTTTATATATTAATTTTATTGAATTGATAACTGCTATGTGGTGAAGTGTGTGACTTGGTAAAACACTTGACTTCCGTACCGAAGTATATCGAATTTGAATCCTGGTAAAGATTTTAGCTTTGAACTTTGGATTTTAAGGACACCCCGAGTCCACCTAATAATTCGTTGGTCGATTTATGGCTAAATTACACCCTCGTTAAGCTTCAGTAGGCCATCGAAACAGATGAGCTTTTACATCTGTTTCCATAGATAGATAGATAGATTACATCTAAACATCATGGGTAGGTTTTGTGATTGTTAAAGAGAAATGTAGTTTTTTTTTAGTTTACATTTTTTTTTCCTCATTTCCAAACATATTCATTTCATTTGAGCTCTATAATTATAACTTCTAGACTGCTAAGGTTGTTGGCTTTCTTTGTCAGTCGAGAAATTCCGTTTGTAGTTTTTTTTGTTTTATATCTCGAACAAGGGGAAACAATTCTACTTTACTGATAAAGTGGTATAAGTTGAACTAGTTTCCTTATTGTTTTTATAAAGAAAAGTTTCTAAATAACTAGACTATAACGCAAACACAGTGGGTACCGTATTGGCTTGCAGAGGCTGATGAGGTTCTAGCCCTCGAGTCAACTTTCAGTTTCATATAACTTTATTGACTATTAACTCTAACAATTCGTCACTGTAACATGTAGCGTAGAAGACTGTGCAATATCTGTCAGTTTACAGTTAGCTATACTTCGTTGCAATTCATCTCTTCTCAACTTGCATCGAGCCGTATTCCACAGAACAAACCAACGACACACTTCCCAGTGTCGCTCCAGGTCTCCCAAAGCTGAACCAAGTCGTACTCAAGTCTACCGAATCAGAGCCGCACACGTCTTGCATCGTCTGTATCGACTGTAACGGCTCAAGTCCACTGCAGTTCGCTGTATAGACTTTAACGACAGTAGTCCACTCCAGTTAACTCTACCCTAGTTAACTTGCATCGAGTCGTACACATTTCTCTTCCACTAGAGCCGCACACGTCTTACATTGTCTGTATCGACTGTCACGGCTCACTCACGACTCACGACTGACTTTCACATTAAGTCTCTGGCTCATATAGAGTCCCTATTCGCTCCTCCAAAATTGCACAAACACTGCTAGTATCATCTGGAACAATACGCGAGGAAACGTCACATCCTGTCTTTGTTTTTACATGTAGATTCCAGAGAACACCTGCTGCAGTGTCATCAAGCCGGGGTCACACGTAGTGACCTCTATCTGTCACTGTTCATTTGTAACACTATTTAAGCGTTCGAACTGTAAACTACTTCTTCAAGAACTTCTATTGGATTCAATATCTTCTCTGAGCTTAGAATGTGATCGCTTTCGCACTCAACATTCATGTATATTATATGATCATGTTGTTGAATCTGGTTATTAATCAATCAATAAGTATTCCTTAATCATTTCAAAAATATCCTAAGTCAAAATTCTTATATAGAAAGTGATCAGATATAATTTATTTTAAAACCTGCAGATTAACTTCCGGTATGCTCTGTAGAACTTCCGGCTCATTGTGACATAAATGAAAAAGTTAGAAGAAGAAAAAAACTGTGAAATGAGATTTGTGACGTCAATCAACAGCTCGTGAAAAGATCCGACAAATATGGAGACTGTGTAGAAATAATAATTGAGAGTAAGTCCCGAAACACAGAACAAAACCGAGATTATACAGACGGCTATGAGTAGTTTCATGCCTTTTAAATCATTTTTGTCTTTCCTCTTAGTACTTATAAGATTCTGCTTCTTTCTCCAAAGCAGTTTTACACCAACGATGAAACAGGCGAAAATAGTTGTGATTGGGAAAATCCCAGTGTTAAGAGCTGATATCCCAAGGATCAGGTAATTTAACATGACCTCCAGGTTTGATAAATAAAACTGGGTGGGGACAATGACGGCTATTGTTCTGTTCAGGGATGAAACATTCATCCAGCCGGATTCAAAAACAAAAAACTGCGGGGCATTGTATACAATCGCAAACAGATACATAGCGATGATGTACATTAAGACACGGGACCGCAAGAAAATTCTGGAGACATGAAAAGGGAAATAGACGGCGATGACTCTTTCAAAGGCGATACCGACAAGATGCAGCTCTACAACAGAGAGAGACGTTTGGTAAGCTCCAAACAGGTACACGAAACTGAATGTTCCAAACACAGACGCTACCACAAAGTCGAAACATTCGATGATAAAATGGACGTGTACAAATGAATGCACCACAGACAGGATCAGGTCAGCCACGGACAAGGACTCGAGGAGCAGGACATTGGTGTCCTTGTAACCGCAGCGTCGTAGAACAATGACGTTCAGAATGTTGCCAACTACGCCAAAGATGCAGAGGATGGGCGTGACCACAAAGTTGATAGCGTAGCGAGCTGTGTTCACAACCCTGTCAAATTCATCATCAGATCTACTTTCAGACTCGCCCTTTGATTCATTGATAAATATAGTGATGTTTATTCTAGCCAATTCCATGTCGACAATATCTCTTCTTTGATGTTACACTTGTCACAACCCAAAAGCTCTTGACGACAATTTTAATTATTTTGTATATTATTGTTAAAACGACGCTGTGGTACGAAATATTTATATTTATTGAGAATCGTTAAATCATTGTGTTTACTTTTTAAAAAAAAAAAAGCTGTCACACACATGTATATAAGAATTACTTAAAGGTATAAAATGAAGGTTTCCTGACAAATGTTACTCAAAATTTTAAGTTTTGTTTTGTTTTCGCCTTTAACGTATTGACTTGATGCTATCAGATATTAAAGACTCGTCGTTGGTGAAAAAAATTTGCCTCGTAGATCTAGATCTCGCAAAGTCTCTGGTAAGAACAGAAACGGTATATGACTAAGATTCCTTTCTAATAAATAGAGAACTCTCGAGGAAAGGCAAGTTTAAAAATTTTGTACGAAAATAAATATATGGATCTCACGTCTGGGGGGAGAATACAAAAATGGATGTTCTTTCGTCAATAGTTCAATAGAAAATACACATAATAATATGACATTAGTCGATTTTGTGTCATTGCTAATGTAAGCTCACAATCTTATAACTTGGGCAACGTGAACATATGGGAGGACATTGGTTAGGTAATAATCGATTACAAAGTGGGGAAAAAAAAATACATCTTTTTTTTTTATTACATCTTGTTGTTGATGACTAAAATTTAATTTTTAACTAGACATAAATTTATTAGTCATCTATTTGAATGATGTTTGTTACTATTAGATGAACATAATGTGTGATGGTTTTAATTATAGTCGAGGTAAACATGATGGATATGTCATAGTTTGTAAACGATAATTCGAATAGTAGCCGGCAGGGTGTAAGGAAATGCTGGTTACTTCCCTTTAAAAAATATAATCACGTACATATTTTTGTATGGTGAATGGTCTCCTGTATAAGTGTCTGTTTGGCTTATTAAATTATTGCAATGAGTATGACACAGAAAAAAAAATTCTACCATGGGCAAATAAAACTAAGAGCTGTCGTCACTTTTTTTTACTCACTTGTCATGTCATTGTGACATAGGTCAAGGTGACATGAACAAAGCGAGAGTTCATAACTCGCTGCGTCGTAATGCTACTAATTCAGAGTGACAAATGGTAAAAAAAAAAGGTAAAAAAATAATTAGACGGCTTCTTGGATATAGTGGTCATAAATAAGCCATTTATATATGGGATGTTTGGCTGAGTTGGTTACCTTTAGGCTTGATTTCGAATCCCAATGTAAACTAGGAATTAGAAATTCAACATAGTTATGTTGGCCAAGTGGCTAAAGTAAAGCCTAAAGTACGCAAGCGTGCTGATTTTAACTCACGGCCGGGTGTACAGTGCTAGTGCCTTACCCTCAGGGGGGACCTCCACATAAAAAAAAAATGTAAGACTCAAAACCAAAATAATTTTTGTTCAACGTTGAAATTTAAAAAAAAACAACTAATAGAGAAACTGTACAAAGTACGTCGCAGCCAGCAAATCGTGAATGAAAAGTTTTATTTCAAATTCGAAAGTCAAGTCTTCTCTTCTTACAGGGATACAAGTGAAATGGCTATAGATCAGTGTTTCCCAAACTGCGGTTCGCGGAATCCTAGTGTTCCACGAGTCCTGAAATGGGAAGAAGAAAGAAGTCTGGGTAACACTGGTTTAGATTACAAACAAACAAAAAAACAATTACGGAGGAATACCAATACAAAAAAATGTAATTTCATCGTAATTTTGGTTATAACGTTTCCTAGAGACTTTGAATATAATTTTTATAGATCGATTTTAGTATTAAATGAACAGTTTATGAAGCTAATTTCTAGCCTAACAAAAGAAAACTCTTGGACTTTGGTTTCCAAAGCAGACATGTTGCCTTCTTTTTTATTAGTTTCTATGATCTACTAAGATTCGTGTCTTGATAAGGAAATGCTACATTTAGCAATCACCACAGCTACTTCTATTCAAACTTAGACAACTTAAAAAAAAACTCAAATACTTGATAGAACCAATGACTTACTATCACAATTTACAACGACCACAAAGTGTACAACCGGTAACAGCACCGTCAACACTTGAAAACACAATTTAGCACTACAAATCTTATTTGGTGTGTTTGCTAAGGAGTATATGTTGCTATTTTTAGCTGTACTGTCTGGCTTCCATTTCTAAAGAGATTATCCTGTTATTTTCCGTTTGTTCCGTTTTAATACAGTCTGATGTCATTAATTTATCTTTTAAAACAAGGTTACAATAACAGTTTGTGTGGAAAATTAAACTTAAAATCGCCCCCCCCCCCCCCCAACAAAAAAAAAGGTCCCGCTCGGGCAGTTAAAAAGGAAGGTTTTATTATTTTAAGAAAGAATATCAGAAACTATGAACTACAAACTATCAACCACTACAAACTATCAACCACTACAAACTATCAACCACTACAAACTATCAACCACTACAAACTATCAACCACTACAAACTATCAACCACTACAAACTATCAACCACTACAAACTATCAACCACTACAAACTATCAACCACTACAAAAAGCTACAAAAAGAAGAAACGTGCTCGTGACGACAGTGCTAGAGACACAGTTGTAGTGTTCGACTAACGACTTGGTACCACAGGATACGGAGATTTATTAATGCTATTATTAGTACTTTGTTAATATTCATATGTATTCAATGAAATGATATTTATGAAGATATACTTATATCCTAGGTGTCATTTACAAAGATCGCATCACGAACGAAGAGAGAAGAAACAGGATTAATTCAGCAACTGGACCCCAGGATGACCTGCTAATCACTATCAAAAAGCATAAACTCAAACTCTATGGCAAATTCACAAGGGCCTCGGGGCTATCAGGGAACATAGAACCAGGAAGAATATGAAGAGGGAGTCAGAGAAAGCGATGGGAAGACAACATCGAAGAATGGACGGGCCTGTCAGTGAAAGAAATTGTATCAAATACAAAGGACATAGAGGAATGGAGAGACGGTTGACTGATCTTGTGTGGTGCCCCAACGGTCCAACAGATAAATTGATTGGAGAAGGTAAAGAAGACTAAGTTAAATGTGAACCTGGCCTTGAGATTATGTTATTGAATGATTATCTCATTGATCTAATAGTTTGGTAAAGGATTATTCTCTTATTTAGAGTCTCAACAAATAACACTTTTCCCTTTGGCCAGAGAAAGGCAGGGTACCGTAGTTGACGACTTTAATATGAAACATTGCTTATTAATTGTTGTTTTAAATTCAATTGCACTTGTATACATATTAAATAGATTTTTTCTCTTTAAAAATAAAAGCAAACATTATTTTTTTGGTAAATATATGTAATTCGTAGGATTAAGATTATTTAACTTTATAATACAATTACATTTTTTTTACCGTTTGCATAAATGTGTTAAAAATATGGTAAATATTCTTCTCCCTTACTAAATAGTCTCCCGTGTGTGTTACTATTAATAGTGAATAGTTGTAAAAAGATAGGTCTAAAATATTGGGATATCGGATTTGCTATATATTTTCTAGTTTACGAGATCTAAACAAGACGGGGACGGACAGACAGACCACACAAAACTAATAGTGTCTATCCCCTGTTTGGGGGCCGCTAGAGATACTTTTGGTAACAGTCTTAATGACTTGAGTTTAACAAGTATAACTATGTATGGATAGCAGGGTCTGAAGAGGAAGCTATCTTATCTTATAAGTTTTTTACAGACGTTACATCAAAAGAGATGATAATTGCGTCCTACACATGTCCCTGTGTCAGACTAGTCATGCATGTTAATTTTGATTCAAAATCTGCCAAGTCGTTGGTGTTCCTGGAGGCAGCCGATTCCATGCTTTAATAGTAGGCCTACTAAGGTAGATTGAGTGGATGTATTTGCGTTATACAGTATGTGCCTTTATATTTGTGTCGTTCTGAGTATTTATTTTGGTTTCTGGTTTTGTATATTAGGAATTAGTGTTTTATTTATTATTGCTACTTCACTGTCTAGTCTTCTGCCCTAGAAGGTCTCCAAATAAAGCCATATTATTTATGGTATTACTCTAATCAAATGTGAATATACATTTTTTAAAATAAATCTCACGGCTTTATTTTAAGTCTGTTCTAGTTTCTTTATGTTTTCATGAGTTCAGGGGTCCCAAACAGAGGATGCATATTCCAATATTGGCCTAATCAAGGTTAAATAGCATTTTAGTTTCATGTTCTTGTTTGATTTGAAAAAAATTCTTTTAATAAACCCTAATGTTTTGCTTAATTTCATCAATATGGGAATACCATGATAACTTTTCATTTATTAATACACCTAGATATTTTGAGTTTTTAGTCTGTGTTTCTGGTTTTCATGAATAAAAAATAATTAGTTTTTATTTATTTATTTTACTCTTAATAATTGACTTTTTTTCTGGGTGGAAAGATATGTTCCAATATGATCCCCATCTGTAATACTTTACTGGCACAAAGACATAGACTAAATTGACTAATTTAAAAGACAGTTACGGTAGTTACTCTGAAGTGGCCAATGTAATCAAACAAAATTTCCATTTGATTGGACCAATAAAAATTATCTTATCTTAAAAATTCAGTATCTTGATATTTCATACAATCATCTGCAAATAATATAACTATTGTTCCTGAACTAATTCAATTCGGTAGGTCATTTAAGTAAACCTGAAAGATTAGTGGACCAACGTATATCACTTGAGTTACACCTGAGTTTACCAGTAGTAGTGTTGCTTTGTAACCATTTATTAGACTTTTTTTTCCCCCAAAGCATTCCTGAAACGAAAACCAGTGCTTCCTCTGGGTGCATCCATTGTCTCCTGAGACATATTCTATATGAGTTTCACATGACATATATATCCTAAAGCAATAAAATTCAGGAGAGATAAAAAAAAAAAAAAGGACAGTGACATGAGAAATGTGGTGGCCATGCAATGAAGCTTTACAAAAAAAACATGAGAAAATGAAAGTAATTTTAACTATTCCTCTATTCAGGTGACATATTCATCGGCAAAATTTTTTTTTGTAGGGGGGGAGGGTGCGGGTCAGACGAATATAAAGAAGTTTTATTTTACAGTGAAGTGCGCTGGTTATGCAGATGAAAGTTCTCAGACCTTTTTTCGATACCAGACATAAAACTAAAACTTTATGACACACTACAAGAAAAAACAAGTTGATGTGGCAATGTATAAGCTAACAAAAGCGTTTTCTAAACGAAACTGCAAGTTCTTCATTGAGCAGACGGAAAAGGACGAAAAGAGGAGGAAACCAATGTTGCCAGGTCGCCTCGCAGACGACATCTAGATTAAGTACTTCGAGTTGGTGTCTCATCAATACAGAGGGATTTTCAAAAGATGGTTTCGGATAAACTTCCTAAATCCCATGAATTAGGGTAACTATTATATCCAGAGGGTTCCTCAATAAAAGTGCATAATTCTTCATTTAATATTTTTTGTATCTTTGCATGTAATGTTGCGCGCGACACGAGTGTCGGAAATTAAGACGACCCCCAGGCCAAAAAAAGCTTGGCACCACTAGTAAATTAATCTGAACATTATAATATAGTTTTTGTTATTACCTAATTTCATAGAATCCAACTGAGACCGAACCCAAACTTTAGATATGACCGAACTGAACCCGAACTATACTCGTCACCGACCTGAACCCGAACTATACTCGTCACCGACCTGAACCCGAACTATACTCGTCACCGACCTGAACCCGAACTATACTTGTCACCGACCTGAACCCGAACCAAACTGGAACGACTAGACGTCAGAAGAAACTAACAAGTCAACTAGACTACGCAGACGATCTAGATCAGAGATCTATGCCAGTGATGAAAACGATTCTTTAACTGCAATGTAATCTCCCATTACATTAGTGTATATATTTGTGCATTAGATTCTCTCTTCTATTCAATACTCTCTACACCAAACTTGACTTCATTCTTGTTTATCTTCATCAACATCATCCAGAGTGGCGGTATATATATATATATATATATATATATCTAGACTGGACATGAAGATCTTTTAACAGTACAAAAATGTGAAAAAAATTGTAAAAAGTTGAAACAAGTCGTTGTTTTGTAAAGTAGTAGAAGAAGTAAGGTGTTTTTTTTCAACCCTAACCTATATAACAAATAAGTTAATGTTTAGATCTAGATCTAGTAAGTGAATATCAAAAAAGGAGCACTCTCGTCTCATAATTATATATTTGCAATGTTTAGATGATCTACAAAGATCTAGGGAATCAATCTATTGAAATGTACATAAGATGACTAAAATCAATAGGCGTGAATTGGGCCTATTTCCATCTAGGATTTTTGAGATGTTATTTTAATGGAAACTAACAGGACATTGTTTTGTTTCATGAATTTGTGTGATATATAGTTCTGTGATTAATACTTAACATACCACATAGACGGAGTTCTGTGAGTTGATCAACAGATAAGAATTTCTTTACGTTTTCCAGTCTAGATATAATATATATAGGTCTGTGTATAATATATTCTCGCGTTGTGTTTGCAAGACTTCTATATCGACTGGTCTCTACTAGATACTTTTCCTGGGGGGGGGGGGGGGGGGGGGGGGGGGGGGGATTATTTTAAGTTTAAAAATGGTTATTATCTTATTTAAAGTTACTATTGTACGAGCTCCATGTTTATGAGTAGCTCCACACTGAAATTGTAACCTTCAATGCTATGTGGCTGAGAGGTCTAAACCGCTTTGCTAGGGCTTGGCCAACAAACAAGAGGGCTCCAATCCCGACAGTTTAAGTGAGTTGAGTTTATCACTGCAGGGATTAAATACAGCTTGTCTCGGTATGTCTGAAATGACCTAATCATGTACATTGAAACGTTGGATTACGGACAAGGTAATTGGAAGAAAATAATATTTACATGTTATCTTATGTGTTAACTATGATGAAGTTGACATACAAATTGATACAGTTGTTATTTCTGTCAAGAACATTTAGGGCAGCGGTTCTCAACCTTTTAAGCTCGGCGACCCCTTTTTACAATTCCTCACTTTGCCGCGACCCCTCTCCCCCCTTACACACACATAGCAATAGAAGATTAGACAATAACAATCCATATTTTCGATAGTCTTAGGCGACCCCTAGCAAATCGTCAATCGACCCCCAAAGGTGTCGCGATTCACAGGTTGAGAACCCCTGAGTTAGGGGGTTCTGAAATCGTCTGTCCTAATTCCTCTGATGACAATGCTACTTATCTTGCATCATTCACAACTAATTGTTAACCTCTTCCCACTAAGCGTTTCGTGGAAGAGCCGCATTTTAGGCGACCACTTGCGACTAAGAGATGAAAGTGATGATGGCTGGAGAAAAGATGTCAAGGCTTGGTACTCAAACACATATAGGATTACTGTGGAGCCTGTAACGCTGCCACTATAGATCATAGGTTTGTGAATTATTTAACTGTTATACCGAGTAGAGCAATGTGACCCCCTATCTTATGCAGTTATTTTGTCATTAAATTTTGGTGCAATTCTTATGAATATTTTTTTCTTACATTTGAATAACAATCTCTAACATCTAATACAGCCTGTGGATTTTAAGTGATTTAATTTAAATTTTCCTGGATAAATATTTATATACAATTATTACTATAATCAAGAAGCATTGTCGAAACATCTTTAAGCAGGTTTTCATTTTGATGTATGTCTTATGCCTCCTTTCTATTTATGATCAAACAAAGAGAATTAAAAAAATATATATACTTCATACCAATTGTTACAAGGTTTATATCCACTGTGTCTGTCTGTCTGTCTGGTAAAAAGTTTGTACTCGTCATTTCTCCCACAACCTTTTCTTGGATCAAGTCGAAACTTTTCACACTTTTTCATTAGCATAGACAAGACATGAATCAATAAAATTCTGTACTGGTAGTTATTTTGTTTGAAATTAAAAAGGAAACTTAATCCTTCAGTATTCTCAGATATGGTTAAATATGTAGGTCCCCTTAGATAATTATACACATTATTATTTCTCCCACACCCATTCTCGGATCAAGCTAAAACTTTAAACAATTATTCATTGTACCTAATAAAATATGAGTCAATTAAACAATTAATCAATTAGTCGATTAGTTATTGGTAGCTAATTATTTTGTTTGATATTGAATACATCAACATTATTGATATAGAGTTGTAAATGTAGAGTTCTTCCCTTAGAAAAGCTTTGTTGTTGTTTTTTTATAAAAGATCTTTTTTTTTTTAATTTTGCTTGTTTTCTATCTGATAATTAAGCTATAACTAGAGCCGACAGGCCGAAGATCATCATCTGTCCCAGCATATGGGGAAAAGCGAAAAATCTAATTTTTTAAATCACTTATGCAACCGTAGACAACTAAACCACTGTAAGCGTATTAGATTTAAACTTGTACATCTTGAAATAATTTGAATAACTTTTTTGTGATAAATACTAAATAGAACTTTTAATACAATATTTTAAAAAATCATTGAGATGAAATGCAATAAATATAGTAGACTTTAGTAATAATATCAAATGGTATTTTAAACAAAATTTAACTCAATACAATAATACTTCTTTCCAGTCTCACGTACTGAAGATGTCCGTCCTAAGACCTCTGATGACAATGCTACTTATCTTGCATCATTCAAAACCAATTGTTAACCTCTTCCCACCATCACCATAGAAAAACACCACGCAAACACACGCACACACACTCCATAGCACGCAGACGATAAAAGGGAATGAACAAAAGAGAAGAACAAGACGGAACCAAAATGTCTTGACTGTATTTGAAAGTCATTTCACATCCTGCAATTGAATTTGTCTTTTTACATTTTCCACGTTGGACTTCAACGTTTTTAATATTTGTGAATCAAAAAGTTTCTTTTGTTTAAAATCGTTTTTGAACTTATTCAGGTTTCATTTCCGAGCAGTACACCTACAATAGATAAGTTGGACTAATTAGTCTCATTCTACAACCTGACACAGACCCCACTTAACAAGCCACCAAGAAACACACTTTTGATGAAGACGCTATCATCCTGAATCTAGATCTAGTTTATTTAAGTAGAGTTCTGGCTTGTTAAACTTCAACATCGATGTCTGTCTGGATGTTAAACCAAAACATGGATGTTTGTTTGATCGTTAAACTTCAACATAGATCGAAATCCTTTGTGGCTATACAAGATGTGAAAGTCATGCAGTAATTTAATTTATAAACATTTGAAGTAGAGACCTGTGAAGGTGTTATCAGCTTAAGTCAAGCCAAATTTATAAAATAGTTTATTAAACAAAATGTATTGCCACATATCTCAATACTGTTCAATTTATTTCTCTTTTACTATATAAAACAAAGAGAATGAATTACCATTAATTAACTAATTTTTTTTATTGATTAATGTGTTGTCATCAACAATGAATAATTGTACATGGATAGCTGTATTCCTCTAAAAAAAAAGCTTGAATACGCTAGCATAATAAAAAAAAAATTCTAATGTCTAACTATGTTCCGTTGTTCAGTTGATGTTAACTTTTTTTTCTTCTGTTTTTAATAAACTTGCATTTTATTATTTGTAAAAAATTGTTGAAAAAATGTCATAAATAACCACGTTTTATAATGGAATCCAAACTCATTTTAAGAATTGTATAACAGTAGATGGATATAAGTCATCAGCTCAATAAAAAAAAAATAAACTGATAGATTTTATTCGGAAATTTTGGGTGCAAATTTGTTGGGGAGAGGTGTGACGCCCTGAGATAACTGCACCAGGTGACATTGACTCTGGTTGGTGACGACACTGGTTTAAAGATCTCACAGTTTTTTGTTTTGTTTTTTTAATTGGTAAATAAAATTCGCGAATAGGATGACTCGCCTCATTTTTATTCAGTCGTGAAACGTTGAGTTCACCATCAAAATTCTGGGTAGATGTTGGTTGGTTCCATCTTGATGTCTAGGAAGTTATTTGTAGTGATAGAGATGGTGTTTGTATAGCAGAAGGCAGGATTAGATGATTTACATTGGAAACACGGACAGGACCTCAACGACACGACTCCAAGAACAGCTTAGAGATATTTGAAATCGTAAAACTAATTTTAATAGCACACAACTGTGGCAGCCATAGGTGTAATGCAAACGTATTACATACACAGTGGCAGCACTAGGCTAAAAGTATTTTAATGAGAAAAAAAAATATAGCCTAATAAGGGACGGCATATCGTAGAAGTCCTCATGCAGGCGCCGAATAATTTTATTTAGCATTTCTCCAAAGAATATTGCAGAGTGTCGAAGCAAGTACACAACCCTGCTTCACACCATTCTCTATAGAGAAGTAAGCTGATAGGTCATCGCTGTATCTGATCAGACCAGCTAACCGTGAAGCGAAAAAAAAAGAGATTATCCAAATCCTAAAAAAAAAAATCTGTCTGATCAATGGCGTTCGCAAGCATGCACTTGCAACCATGAGGTCAACGGTCACATTCACCACCCAGCCCAGCCCCAAACTCAAATACCTGCCCGCACCAACAATCTAAACAGGGCGCATACACCAATGGCTTTAAGCATATACTAGACTAACAATGTCTCTATTTTAACTGTGTATCTCTCATAAAGATTAGCGACAGGGCTACTGCAGCGATTGGACGCCATGATGACCTGCTAACTATTGTAAAGAAACGCAAGCTTAAAATATATGTCCATATTTCAAAATCGCAAAGACCTTCCTACAGGCAACTATACCAGGAAAGAGAAGAAGAGGCAGACAGAGAAAGGACAACATAAAAGAATGGATGGGCCTGCCATTGATAGAGGTTTTAAACAAGGCAAAAGACACGGAGGAATGGAGAAAGACGGTCGACAAATCTTGCTTGGTGCCCCCAACGGTCCAACAGGCTAAGGGAAAGGTATAGGTAAATAGGTAAAGGTAAATAGGTAAAGGTAAATAGGTAAAGGTAAACAGGTAAAGGTAAACAGGTAAAGGTAAATAGGTAAAGGTAAACAGGTAAAGGTAAACATGTAAAGGTAAACAGGTAAATGTAAATAGGTAAAGGCAAACAGGTAAATGTAAATAGGTAAATGTAAATAGGTAAAGGTAAATAGGTAAAGGTAAATAGGTAAAGGTAAATAGGTAAAGGTAAATAGGTAAAGGTAAATAGGTAAAGGTAAATAGGTAAAGGTAAATAGGTAAAGGTAAATAGGTAAAGGTAAATAGGTAAAGGTAAATAGGTAAAGGTAAATAGGTAAAGGTAAATAGGTAAAGGTAAATAGGTAAAGGTAAATAGGTAAAGGTAAATAGGTAAAGGTAAATAGGTAAAGGTAAATAGGTAAAGGTAAATAGGTAAAGGTAAATAGGTAAAGGTAAATAGGTAAAGGTAAATAGGTAAGGGTAAATAGGTAAGGGTAAATAGGTAAGGGTAAATAGGTAAGGGTAAATAGGTAAAGGTAAATAGGTAAAGGTAAATAGGTAAAGGTAAATAGGTAAAGGTAAATAGGTAAAGGTAAATAGGTAAAGGTAAATAGGTAAAGGTAAATAGGTAAAGGTAAATAGGTAAAGGTAAATAGGTAAAGGTAAATAGGTAAAGGTAAATAGGTAAAGGTAAATAGGTAAAGGTAAATAGGTAAAGGTAAATAGGTAAAGGTAAATAGGTAAAGGTAAATAGGTAAAGGTAAATAGGTAAAGGTAAATAGGTAAAGGTAAATATGTAAAGGTAAATAGGTAAAGGTAAATAGGTAAAGGTAAATAGGTAAAGGTAAATAGGTAAAGGTAAATAGGTAAAGGTAAATAGGTAAAGGTAAATAGGTAAAGGTAAATAGGTAAAGGTAAATAGGTAAAGGTAAATAGGTAAAGGTAAATAGGTAAAGGTAAATAGGTAAAGGTAATCTCTCATAGTGGAAACGTAAATACAAATGTGACGCTAAGTGATGAAACAATGAATGATGTATACACATTACAGATGTGAAGGCAGCACTAGGTACCACATTTTTAATGAGAGAAAAAAAGTGAAATTAATAGAACGAAGTAACGGCAAGGGCACGAAGCACGAAACACCCGCCCCCCGACTCAACTATTCCACCTAGCAGCGACGCATAACTAAGCAAACAAACCAATAAAACTTCCAGATCTCAAGACAGTAACTTTCTGATCAACGGAGTTCCCAAGCAGGCGCCAACCAGAGATCAAGGGTCACGTGCAACACTCAACATTGGAGTACCACAGATCTTATCATCACTGATATACAACAATGAAGTGCCATAAACCCCAATCTGCAGATAGAAAAAAAAAATATTTACAAGTCAAAGAATAACCACCCTCACGGGATTAACATTTTAGTCATGTAGCCACCAACGACATCAGACAGATAAGTCAATCATTTGCCTTAATATTTTGTATTTTTCTTTCTGTTTGTAGATGATGAAGGCCTCTTGGCTAAGGTCAACTGTTTCTTTGGCCAACGGTTAACGAGCAGGGTGTCAAGTGGCCAGCACAACGACCAACCGCCTTTCCTTTCCCCAACTATAGTCAGGTACCCATAAGAGTTGGATGGACTCAGGGGCGCCCTAAAAATCCCGAAATTTAAAATCCCAGTCTTCACCGAGATTCGAACCCAGGAATATAGGTTCGGAAGCCAAGCGCTTGACCACTCAGCCACCTCCCGCTTGATAATTTGCATTGAAGAGACTTTCTTTCAAGGCCCTATCATCAAATGTTTTTGAAAAGCAGCAATGTTAAATGACTCGACGTGTTTAAGTATCATTTGAACAATATAGACACCTCAGAGACAGACAATTAAAATCATCAAGTTGAATGACTCGACGTGTTTAAGTATCATTTGAACAATATAGGCACCTCAGAGACAGATTATTAAAATCATCAAGTTGAATGACTCGACGTGTTTAAGTATCATTTGAACAATATAGGCACCTCAGAGACAGACAATTAAAATCATCAAGTGCAGTGTTTTTATAACATAATGGTTACTATTCGGATTGGTGTTAGCCATAGTCATAGTCCTTATTACTTAAACTACTTCCGGAGTAGCTCGAGAAAATATCAACCCTCTCCTTTTTGTAACCAATAATTGAACACCGAGCCAGGCTCGGTCACTGTATAATAAAGTCTTGAAAATTATAATTTAAATTTATTTTTAAAATACTCTTTCTATGTAGAAATGTGAGATTCCCGCCCCCCGCCCCCCAAGTTTCCTTATTCTTAATTATTCAAAGTTTAAAAGTCGTTGATCAATATGTAATCGTGTGTAATGCTATGTAGCTCACTTCTATATTCTATCATATTATTTCAGCATATTACATCTGGGCACTATGTCCCACTAACCGTTGTTATTAAAAGACGGGCTTATTATGTACACGCCAATTTACAATGTGGTGTAAAGTTCTTTTTTTATATCATATATCACTTATACTCCACATAACTGTAACCTGGTTTCGACTAAAGTTACGAAACTATATCGCAATTACACATTGAAGTATTTTTAAAGCAGGAAATTATATTCTTACCATGTGTGTAATCGTTGGGTCCCCATGATTCACAAATTATTTTGATAGCATTCACTTCCTCTGAAATCTCATTGTATACAATTATCTTAACGACACGTCAGCAGTCAGTAAAATAATAAAATGAAAGCTAAAGAGACAGTGTGTTTAATTTTCAGAGTCTATTGATAAGGCTTGGCGTTACAAAATAAACCTTATTGTTTAACTTTAAGAAAGAGGAAGTAATTACATATGTTTACATAAATACTTTTCTACAGGTAATTTTAGAATTGGATGTAGACAAATCAGAAACAAGCTCCTTTGTAGAAGTTTTTTACTGATTTAAACCGCGTTTCCTCTTTGGTTGATACCTTCAGTTTAAAGAAATTGTCCACACGAAATAAAGGAAGAAATACTTGTAATACTTTTAGAAGCGAAATTTAATTGGGCTAAAGAATGTCACTGTTGCAATGATTTTCAACAATATTAATATTTTATTTTACAAAATACAGGATAAATGTACTAGCTACTGGCAATTACGCAGATTTTCAAGCTATCTCCAACTCCGGATTACGTACAAAACAGATATCTAACTTACCACGCCTTGCGTGTGTCTCCGACTAGTTGTCTTTTTTTTTTTTTTTTTTAATGTTGTACGTCTCGTACATAGAGTTGGTATCTGTAAAGATGAATATTACTGTAGTTTTGTATGTCACTACAGAGCCTGTTGTTGTATACGACGAATATTACATGACTATCAATTCAGCTCGTTTCGCAATCAATTTTGTCCTGACTCCAATTTTCTGCATTTTCGGAGTTGTGGGAAATGTCCTAAACATCATTGTCCTACGGAGCTGTGGTTACAAGGACTCCAACGTCCTGCTCCTGGAGTCCTTGACCCTGGCAGACCTGCTTTTGTCCGTGGTACATTCCTTTATACACCTCCATTATATTGTCGAGTGCTTCGACTTTGTGGTGGCGTCTCTGGTTGGAACTTTCAGCTTCATCTACCTCTTTGTGCCCTACCAAGTCCTCCTGTGCGTGGTTGAATGTCACTTGGCTGGCGTCGCCTTCGAAAGAGTCATCGCCGTTTACTTCCCTTTCCACGTCGCGAGACTCTTCTTAAAGTCACGTGTCTTAATTTACATATGCATCATGTACGTATTTTCCATCATCGTAAACATCCCGACCTTACTTGTTTTTGAGCCCCAATGGGTAAACGTAACCGCCTCGTGGCCGTCGTAGGACCTACCCAGTATTTTCTGCTCAACTACGAAGACATGAACAACTATTTGATAATGGGGCTGAGCGTGATCAACACCGTGATACTGCCCTGCGTCACTGTTTTGGGATGCGTCGTTGTTGGCCTAAAACTTCTTATGAGAAGAAGACACACCATTCGCCGAGCCAAAATTGGAGACACCCACGACTTGAAAGGGATGCGGCTTCTGGTGGCTGTATGTCTAGTGTCTGTGTTTTACTGTATACCTGGCCTCACTTTGAATTACTTCTTCTACGTGTTGTTACGTATCTAGGTAACAATGCCTAGATACTATTTTTTTTTCTTTACCTGTAGGTTGTCTGCCCCCTTGTGTAATAAGTTTTTTTTTATTTTTCACGGTGAGTCAAGCCACACAGACAGTGACCGGTCCTTGACCTATGTGTGTACCTCTGGTTGAAAGGAGGGTGTTTTTTTTTTTTTTTTTTTTTCTTTTCTTCTGTCTCTTTGAAGAGCGTTCTAGATCTGGGTGTTGATGACTTTCTGTTCTAGAAATTACCAGATATCGACGCGCGGTAGATTATATAAAGACCGCTCGCGTAACGTTGACGGACAGACATACGGAGACAGCCGTGAGACAGAATAGCGGAGACATTGCGTGACCCGTGCGTGGTATACCAATTGATCGTGTAAGTTAAGATTTTTCTTTTTTCAAGGCCTTGCTTGTATTTGTAATTATATTTTCAAACTCTTGTATTGTAATATTTTTACATGCCATTTTTGTAAAAGGGTTTTGGTCAACCCTTCCATTTTGTATTGAGTTATATTATGATTAAACATTAAGTTGATATTTTACCTTCCGATTTCTTGTGTCATTTTTTTTTATTATTCATTGTAAGTCTTTGATTAAATTCAGACTTAAGACAAGTGACACAACTGCTTTTCTATTGTCACGTTCCCCTAGGCAAGCCATTTAAAAGTATAATTCAATTCGTAATACGTGACAGTGTATAAATCTTTTACCGGGCCGTTGCACGAACTTATGCTGGATGTTTCCAATTTTATTGGTCAGTTTTATTCATCTACCAACTTTTTCATTTACGTCACTATGAGCCGGAAGTTTTACAGAACTTACCGGAAGTTAATCTGCAGGTTTTAAAATAAGATATTTTTTTTTATTTGATATTAATTGTACCTTCATTGGAATCAATGAACTGTATTTTTCATTGTTCCTTTTTCTTTTTCTTATTCGTACAATGCTTAAAATAGTTTTTAATATTATTTTGGTGTCAGATGCTTTAAAATTTAAATATGTGAATTGACTTGCTTACTTTTCATTGTTATTAGGTTTGCGAACGATGTATTTAGTCTTGTCATAGTTCGTTGGAGATGTTCATACATGGAGACGAATCCATAAACAGCTAGCTTTCTGGTGTATCCGCTGTAAAGTATTTTACTAAACCATATAATAATTGTATGTACATTTCAGTACTGTAGAATCTCTTAGTTGGCAACATCAAACTTTCAATATGGCGTGGTTTATTTTATCTATTTTAGAATCTCTACTGATTTTCTTATTTTAATTTTCTTATGTTTTTATTTATGTTCCATTATCTTTACACCTAATTTGCTCCTATCGCTTAGTCTTTATTTCTTTCGTCTAGAATATCATTCATTTAGGAAGGTAGACGGAATCTTATAAATATAAGTACAATCAAAGACGTAATCATCTTCTTTCTTTCAAGTAACGTCTGTATTTTATAAGATAAGATAAGATAAGATTACATTTTAATGTGATTATCCCCAATACTAAAAAGGTTTAGACTAAGTTGTGTACATCCTGTGGCTCCATAGGCCCCCTCAAGCAAGTCTGTAGCATCAATGATTGACCACACAACTAAATAACAACATTTGGCACACTAGAAGGTTTACTGTATTTAGATGAAAAGATCAAATAATTTACCCTTCAACGATGAGAGATCCTCGGTGGCTGTGCGCTAAAGCGCTTGGCTTTCGAACCGGAGGTCGCGTGTTCGAAGACTGGACTTTTAATTTCGGGATCTTTGGGCGCTCCGAGTCCACCCTTCTCTAATGGGTACCTGACATTAGTTGGGGAAAAGGCGGTTGGCCGTTATGCTGGCCACATGATACCCTCGTTAACCGTAGGCCACATTAATAGATGAACGTTACATCATCTGCTTTTTGGAGTCACGTGGTCTGAAAGGGAAACTTTACTTCTTTTTTTTTTTTCCAAAGATGGTGTGTTGAAATTGTTTTCAATACTGTCACCGTTACCAACGGAATCTTGCCTCGTACGGAGTGCTTTGATAGAAGGGGCAACTATTGTGCTCCACTTTCACAGGTAAGAGAACATGCGATTAAGCGTATCAAAAATTTGGCTTGTCCTCTCCTTTTGTTTTGTCCTACAGCCTATTGTAGTGGTCACCCCTGTCAGCTTTTTTGTCCCTTTAAAGTTTGGAAGATTCTTTCCCCCCCCCCCCCCCCCCACCAACCGATAAGCTTTCAATTGTATTATTTTATTTACACTATTCCTCTAATTCTATAAACCCGTAAAATCTTGTACAAGATTTTGTGAATGAAGTTGAAATTATTCTTTTAACTATAACGCACAAGAACAGGTCAATAAACTGAATGAATACAATTTTAACTTGTATGTGTAACTCTTGAAATGTTAATGTTCCAATTATGTTGTATATTAAATATTTATAATAATAATAATTTCATTTATAAAGCGCTGTTAACAAACATAATGTAGGCTCAAGGCGCTGTAATAACACAACAGACATGATTTAAAATGACGAATTAATCTAGACAAGTTTTGACAAGTAAGTCTTAATGTTGTTTTTGAATGTAGTTTAGCATGTAGTCTGTCTGAGATCAAAGGGGAGTGAGTTCCAAACATTTGGTCCGTGCACTGAAAAAGCCCGCAGACCGTAGCTTTTGAGGGAGAAACGTGTCACGACTTGAAGCGTTGAGTCCATGGAGCGCAGGATTCTCATAAGGACATATAGTGTGATCCGTTCAGTAAGGTACAAGGGCATTTCTTTGTTGTAGATACACTGATGACAAAGTGTCGCCACCTTGAAGTTGATTCTCACTTTCACAGGAAGTCAATGGAGTGTGCGCAAGAGAGTAGAAGCAGAACCACGAATTGGTACAGCCTCCTGAATTCGTAGCAGCTTGGCGATTTTGTCATCTCGTATAGCTGCTACCAAGGTATAGCAAGCCGGGAGAGTATGAATGCCAAAGGTAGCTTTTTTTATTTTGTTGACTCCGTTGTCGATATGGTGGGATCTAGCCTAATATGTGCAGCTGGAGATAGAGTGTCTTACAGAGCTGACTTAATCAGTTGGTCAAACGACAAAGCTGAGTCGAAAACAAACATGCCCCTATTATGAACTACATAGACAAAGGAAACTTGTCAGTTTGTGATCAATAGTAAATATGTACTCTCGCTTTAGTCATAGTGTTTAAAGTCCAATTGGAATTCCTTCCAGTCTTATCTGCCTTCACCTAACGTTTAGTCCAAACAATGCTTAGAAACAGTTCCACTGATTATTTGTGACAGATGCGACACCTATGAGGGAACTGAGGAATCGTACAACTGTGAGTCATGATATTTATTATATTTTATATGGCTCCTTCTGTGTCGAAAGACAATGGAAACCTTAAATGAATAACTGGCTTTAGTTTGTGATGTATATTATGATCATGCAAATACAACAAGCTTCGTATTTCCCCATTCATTTGCCCTTTACTGTGGGCTTATGATTGACATATGAATTAATATGAAATGTGTAAGAATTATATTTTTTTTTTATTTTTAAAGTAACTTCCATAATATATAAGATAAGATAAGATTAATATGGATAACATCATCGTTAATATTTTGTTATGATTCAAAAATGTTATGTGCTAGTATTCGTTTGTGAATGTGTTTTAAAAAGTAAAGTAAAATACCACATTCAAACTTCGATCTGTAGAGTAAATAATATACAACAAATTTGTTTGTATGATCAACTGTTAGGGAGGATGTCAGAAGGCCACCACAACGATCAAACGACTTTACTTTCACCCAACTAATGTCTGGTACTGGGTGGACTCAGTTGCGTCGTAAAAATAAAACGGTACTCAAAAGTCCCAGTCCACCAAGATCCGAATGCGAGACCAGTTACTTCGGTAGCCAAGTGTTATACCACTCAGCCACCACTGTAGAGACGCATTTTAATAGTGAACGCACAATTGTGACGACATTAATCCAAAGCGAGACTGTAGATTAGATAGATGAACGGACAGTTGAGGCTGGGCTTCTGATGAGTACAAATTATACAGACCCAGATTAGACACACACCACGAGTCTCTTTCCTAGAACGAAGTATCAGTCGCATCCTATGTGGTTTTTGGTGGCGCTTTTCCATAACATCTAAATTTATATATATATGCACCTAAAATTGATCAACATACTAAATTAATACTGCAATTACAGCATTGGATTGTACAAGATTGCGCAGTAGGTTTGAACAGAAAAAATACAGTCTTTTAGAAATATAGATATTGAGGCACAATAATATTAAACAGGTCTTAAAGACTGATAGATCTATGATATACGTTTTAATGAGTAGGGTTAGATCCCTGTGGCGACTTTAGGCAGGGTATACAGTGTTCTTGTATGTTGACATAACTGCAGGCTCTTACTTTCTGCATGTGGTACATGAGCTCGCTAAACTTGGATGTCACTATGTCCGTAACATAAAGATGAATATATTGGTAACATAAATGTCAATATGTCTGTAACAATGAAGTCAATATTTCCGTAACATACGACCATATCATGAATGCTTGTAACATAAATGTCAGTCTGTTAATTGTATTAATAACATGATTTTCACATATTTTGCATATGTATTTCGTTTAATATTATAGATTTTCTTTTCGAAAATAAAATTTAATTGTCATTACGTCTATACATGTTCTTGTCACATCCCAGCATGAGCTCAATGAGATTGTGTACTAACACTCGTCTGTGTCCTGACCTGTAGTATGTGTGTCGTTACTTTTGTTATTCCGTGAAATAAAGCTTGAAAATGTCAACATTGTTGTTGTTATAATAAAATACTTTATTATGTTCGTTACGTTATCTGATCCAGACGTCAATCCTTTAGTTAGCCCAATAATAGAATATGCATCCTCTGTTTGGGACTCCTCAACTCAAGAAAACTGGAACAGACACAAAATAGAGCAGTAAGGTTCATAACTAATGAACACATTTGACTAGAGTAACACCTTTAGTAAAATCACTAAATTTAGAAAGCCTTCAGGAGAGAAGACTCAAAAGTAAAGTAGCATTCTATATTATAAAGTAGAATGTGAGGTGTATGTAAGTTACTTATAGACATCAAAACCGCTTGACCAATCTTGATAAAACTAGGCAGGAATGTTCCTTGGGTACTAACTTAGACCGTAGTGTATGTATTGTAGCCCTAAAACAAACTTAAGACCCTCAAAAAAAACAAAGTTGTCCGACTCTATTACAGCTATAGTATTTATGGATCTAGGCCATGGTTAACAATGTTGACATGAGAAAAGATCGAAAGGATTTAGACCTAGATCTAATTTTAAGAAATACACTTTGCGCACATAGTTTTTTACTATGACACATGAAAATACAAAAGAAGATCCATTGATTTCATTATGTAATAAAATTAACCTTGAATTTCGTGTTTCAAAAGCATTTTTTACATAAATTAGTTCCTGATATCTGTGACTACAGATTTCCTGGCGAACATTCTTTCTTTAGACATTACCAATTGGTTACACATTAACACATCTCTCTACTGAGTCTATTCCAAGGTCTAGGTCTAAAACTCTTATTGAACTTTAAGATGATAAAACTTCTTTTCGCAAAGATAGTTTTGTGCTTTAACACATAAACATACTAATTATTGTCCATTCATTTGATATTTTAATCAATTTAACATTCAAATTTGTTTTTCTAAAGCATTTTTAATACATTCGTTCGCTGTTCGCTAAAGTTGCGTAGCCGTGTTGAGATAGGCCTATATTCATTCATGAAAAAAGGTCACGCATGCGCAACACAGAATGAACTCTATAAAGCCAATTTTTAACTCTAGATTAGTGTAGATTTAGATCTATGTCTACCTCAAGATCTACTTTATACTGTAACACATGAACATTCAAAATTAAGTCTATTCATCTCAAATTTTAATCAAATATATGTAGGCTTACAAGCAAATGTTTTAATTTGAAAAAATGGATTTAAGCCTATTAGCTATTTTTATTTGATTGCTTCATTCACACTATTTTTACATTGACACATTCGCTTTACTTATTACATTATTATTTCGTTTAATTGTGACTATATCGATAGTAATGCGCAAATAAAGACCCGCGGGTAACATATGTCTAGTTATACATAAAACACTGAAGCATAATCTTCAAATACAAAAACAAAACCTAATAAAAATACTCAGAAAGACACAAAGATAATGATACATTCCTCGTCCCATATGCTAGGACAAATGTGTACAAATACTCTTTCTTCCCTAGTGCTATTAGAGCATGGAATGGGTTGCCTGAGCTAGCTAGGAAAACCAGTGACATGGCAGAATTTAAGTCATTGCTTAATATGCATGACTAAATGCATGACGCGTAGGACGTAATCATCTTCTTTTTTGAAGTAACGTCTGTATTATATAAGATAAGATAAGAAGATAAGTTACATTTTTTTAAATTTCCTTAAAAATCACTTGATGTATTACAGTGGTTCCCAAACTTTTTATTGTGGCATGGCACCTCTTTTATAGTCAAACACAAACCAAGTGAAAAATCACATAAACCAAGTATCGCATAGTATACACAATCTAAAAAGATTCATTAATGTAATAATTATCGATACTTTATTACTTTATGAAAACAAAAAGCAAAATTAATGACCTGGATGGAATAAATATGCTGAGATTTAAAAGTGGATTTATGTCTGACCCAATATTTGTGAGTAACATTCATAAATCTTCACATGCTCTAATCATTCTTTGTTCTTTGGGAAGGGGGGGGTGTAGCTGATGAAGTTCATAGCTCTGCATCCACATTCTAGCGAATAGAAAGACGGTAAAGCATTCAGCCATTTCTGTACAATAACCCATTATGCAAATACGTTTCTGAAACCAGAATTTAGGGTTCAATCATTAGTTCAGGTTCCTTCATTGGGAAGCCGCTGCTGTAATGGTGTGTTAGGGACCTGAGTTCATTCACGTGCTAACGAGTTTAGCACCCAGTTGGGTAAATCCAAATGAAGAATGTTTTCAAATCTTTGGTTCAGGTCTGCATGAAAACCCGTCAAGTGGACAGTAAGCAAGCGAATTTTCTTCTGTATAATTCATTATCAAAAGCTTTGGAAACTTAGAACAAGTTTTTGTTTTTACTGAAAAGTTTCGCAACAAACGCAGATGTTATGCTCTTAGTTACAATTAATTCAGTTTCAAATTAGTTTTGTTTACTTTGACTCATAAATCAGCTACACATGCTATGTCATTGAATAAATTGTGTTGCAAATCCTAGTCTTTGCTTTGCAGGAACTCCAATACTGAATCAGACATCATGAAATTCAATTCAATTCAAAATACACTTTTAAATAACTAACGTACTTCTGTGTGAAAGAGTGAGCGATTTAAGTCTTCGTCATTTTCCAAACAAAGTTGAGCAAATAATCTCTCATTGAAGAGGAAATAATCTCTCATTGAAGAGCAAATAATCTCTCATTGAAGAGCAAATAATCTCTCATTAAGGAGCAAATAATCTCTCATTAAGGAGCAAATAATCTCTCATTGAGAGGGTTCCTTTTCATTTTTTATCCTCTGCTCTAATGACATAATCGAGTTATCAATACAAGCTTTCACTTAGATTTTGTGTGAGTCTGAATATACATTTGGTACAGATTGTTTGTATAATGCCTCTATTCAACTCGTATCTTCGTGGAAATTGGAACTTTGTGATGTACAAATCTGGGAATTGTAATGTATTTGGATTCTGAAAACTGAAAACAAACGCGTTATCCTTAGTGCGATAGGCGAATTTACAGAATCCCTAATGTCTTTTAAGCTCTCGATACGGATCTCGAAAACGTTCTCACGATTTTCCTGAAAATTTGAAAGTTTATGTATATATAAGGGGAAAAATACGAGCTAATGTGACACATTAGGTAAAAATGGGTTTGACCATTATAATTTTTCAAAGTATGGGCCTAATTATTTCAAAATTATATTCGGTCTGGAGATCTTAACTGAACATTGCAATTTCTCGCATATATTCACTAAAGAGTTCAACAAACAAATAGAGTCTTATTGCGGCTTCAGAACGAGACAGCTGGAGGCCGCGGATACACATTTGAGACCAAAAGAAAATCCGCTGCATAGGACAGACGCAGACGGCGAAAAGAAAATCTTAATCGACCACCGGCGGACAATGTTAATACTTGTCCTGGATATTGCAAAATATGTTAGTCAAGGCTGGGGCTGCGTGTCACGGGAAATACTGCATTCCTCATTAATCTTCGGACTCGAAGACAAGTCTTATTATTATTATTAGTATGTAGAAATAAGCCTAGAGTCTTGACTACTGTCTATATGTTTCTAGGTCTGTATCTTAATCACTGCATTCCTCATTAATCTTCGGACTCGAAGACAAGTCTTATTATTATTATTATTATGTAGAAATAAGCCTAGAGTCTTGACTACAGTCTATATGTTTCTAGGTCTGTATCTTAATCACAAAAATATAAATTTCTATGCCATATCTCAAAATAGATTCAGTATTCTAATGTAGACTATTTTCTTTTTATGTTTTCAAGTCTGGATCTATATAACCTTGTTACAACTTTATATAGATGTATACATTAGCGTAACCAAGATTTTTTTTTAAAATGGCAGTGTGATCCTTATTTTTTTATTTATTTATCATTCATTAGTTATTAATAGCAAAGTAATATCTCTTGCAAAATGGCACCATCTTCATAAGGGAGGAGTTATCTTTGCTTAAATATCGAAGATCAGAAAATCATGGCCTGACGTAAATCTCGCGAGAGCTGGTTCCGGAGTGTATCCCTTTATTCTAAGTTAGCCAAGCGTACCGACGTACTACACTAGCGGTCTTCTCCGTTCTATCAGAAGACTTTTAGTGTACTACTTCATTGCACTGACTGACTCGCCGGACTTTTGTGCCGCAGCAATCTTATACAATTATTCACCTGTCATAGGTGTACATTGTTGTTTCTTAAGCAAGCCTGGGAGCTCTTTTCGGCATGTTTAGAAGTAGGTTATGCCCCTTTGCTTTCATACTTAAAAAGGTTGTTGGTGTTAGGGTGGGTTTTACAGGGTTCGTCTAGGCCAGCGGTTCTCAACCTTTAGAGTTCGGCGACCCCTTTTTATAATTCCCCACTCTGCCGCGCCCCCCCCCTACACAGACACATACAGCAATAGAAGAGTAGACAATAACAATCCATATTTTCGATGGTCTTAGGCGACCCCTGGCAAATGGTCAATCGACCCCCAAGTGGGTCGCGATCCACAGGTTGAGAACCCCTGGTCTAGGCGCTACGGTATGATGTACTTCCCCGAGCTCCCCACCTGAACAGTGTTTATTAACTTCCTGTCGGTGTTGTAATTTAGCCGTGGCTCGTGTGCCTGGGCACCCCTAAACAATCTAGCAATCAAGTTATGAAATGTGTATCAAAAGAACGAAAATTATAAATAGTGACATATACTAGTGAATCACGAGATTACATATAACAAAGCAAAGTTTAATAGAGTAATGACGAATAAATATTGGTAGCATTTACAAAGGTTAATTATAAGTTATACATTCTATTCAAAAGAACTATAGCACACCTTAATCTCAGTGCCACAGTCAATCAGGGCTCGCAACGCCCACGCCCCAACGCCATGGACGATAGTGGCTATCGGATAGTCAAATACCATAACAAAGGCTACAAATCAGACTTGACTCCGGCAGAGTCCCAAGTCTGCATCCCTAAACATAAAAAAAATACGCATTCCTTGAGACCGCCATTCACAAGATCATAGGACCAACGAAGAATAAAGTAAAATAAACTAACTTACCCAAAACTGGGGAAAGAAAACACCAAAGAAAACCCCAACCAAGGATCCGCCATCGGGACAACAGAGGCAAAGAAGCAATCACATCAACAAAGCGCGACCTTAGGAACTAAAACCCAAACCATTATGGTGTACAAAAGAGAAACATCCCAACAAGAAGCAACTCTAGAAGCGCACGACAATTGAGGGGAAGGGGGATGTGAGCAGGTCGGAGGAAAGAGATGGGGAGGGCCAGAAGACAAGGAAATATGAAGGAGAAAGAAACTATGTATATGCCTTAAGAGTTTGAACAGCTATATTACATTGTACTTACATGTGTTCCTGTAAGATTTAGAGCGTATCAGTTACTCATAAGCCTATGTGAACAGCGATGTGTGTAAGTTGTGTGGTTGAATAGCTTAACACTGTTATTTAGGGAGTGCAGGACGGCCTCGAATTCGAATCCCGACTGGATCTGAGTTGTGTTTGATGAACGCCTTACTACATAGGTCTCCCTGATACTCCCTTCCCTCCCCTACATGTTCACACAAAATAGATTGGACCATAAAGTTCTGAGCATGCTATAAGCATAAAAGGTGCGTTACACGAAAAGATATTTCTTATTATATCTTTTGTAACTTCTGATGTATATGTAAATATTAACCTAAAAACAAATACTACATGCGGTCCATTATCTTTGCTAACTTGAAGTGCATACGTTGTTTCGTCTTGATATGATAGTATTGTTCTCTCACAATTTAACTTTAAGAGAATAAGAGGCCGGAACGCTACAGTCTACCAACAACGTTAGGTTACATAAAATAACATTATTGCATTATTTCTGGTGGCAGTGGTATTGCATAAAAGAGAATAACAATATGATGTTTTTATAACAGCACAATGAAGACATTTTAAATGGTAAAAACTAAAAGAGAGCTTTCTCATCTCCCTGACCGCCATGACAGGCTTTTTATGTTGGATGTATTTGCTACAAAGCTTATATCAACTCTGTCTGTCTGTCTGTCTGGTACAAATCTTGTTCACGTTGTTTCTCCCACTTTCCAGTCTCGGATCAAGTTGAAACTTTGCACAATTATTTATTTTACTCAACTAAATATGGAGGCGCGGTGGCTGAGTGGTACAGCGCTAGGCTTCCGAACCTGTGGTTCTGGGTTCGGATCTGAAGACTTGGGTTTTGAATTTCGGTGTCCTTAGGGCGCCTCTGAGTCTGCCCAGCTCTAATGGGCAATTGACATTAGTTGGGGGAAAAGTAAAGGGGTTGAGTCGTTAACCACAGAAACAGATGACCTTGCGATCTGCCTTATAGATCGCCAGCTCTTATAGGGGAACTAACTAAACATGAATGTATCAAAAAAATGAACTCATTAATTAATTAAATAGTGATAATTAATACATTTTGTTTGATATAGAAAAGGGAAATAATTATTACAGTTTTGATAGATATGGCTGTAAATGTGGCGTTTGTTCCCTATCTATATAAGCCTTGTTGTTTGTTTGTTGTTGTTGTTGTTGTTTTTTTTTGTTTTAAGTATTTATATATTTTGCTTATTTGTATGTAAAGAATTAAGTCTGGTTTTCAGTTGTACTATTATAAAAGAAAGATAACAATGTAAATGTTTATAAGCCATTTACGCTCCCCGGTTATGGTTACTTGTATCTGTGGATTTAATATAGCAAAACTCGCTGAAAGTAAAAACCAAGTTGAAAAGATGAATATCTCCTATTTAAAATCGATTAATCTATTGAAGCTTAAAAGATGAATTCCTACTGGCTAAAAAGATGAATTTCTCTTATTTAAAAAGATGAATTCTCCTAGCTAAAACGTAGCATTTCTCCTAGCTAAACTGATGAATTACTCATAGCTAAAGATGAATCTCTTCTTGCTACGATTCTACCAACAAAATAGGATGACTTGCCTAAGTTGAAACTAATTAAATAAATATAAAACTTACCATTTAAAGGAATAAAACACATCAGTTTGTTCAAATGTTTCATACAAACTTGGATATTTCAGTTCTACGTACCTTCATTTTATTGTTTTCTGACTCATACCATACCTTCTATGTTCGATTGACACTTGGAAAGAAAAAGAATTTGTCTCAGTATAGGAGTCAATATCTCCACCAAGTAACGGCCCCAAGCCCAGCTGAGAAAGGAGGAGGGTTGGGCGTAGGGCAAGCCACTCTACCCTGTAGAAAAACCACTAGCTACAGAAACACCAAACAGCAAATCAACAGAAGTCACGGAATAGGGAGAAGATGGTTTATCTTTTTTTTTTTAATGGGAGTCAATAAAAATGTTGTTTTTTTTAAGTCTTGTTTGTTTTACAGAGTATTCAATTTTTTTTTAATTTATATCTGAGCTTGGATTTATTTTGTATGGGGAGGGATAGAGATATGTGTGTGTGTGTGTGTGTGTGCATGTGTGTGTGAGCATATGTGTGTGTGCATATATATGTGTGTGTGTGTGTGTGTCTGCGCGCGCGCTATACATTTGAATAAAGAAGCCAGGAAGCTTTATTGTAGTCACTAAACTTATTCGTTCCTGCCGTCTATCATATTAAGAATCCAATCAATAGCACAGGTAAAAAGTTTATTAGTAATGTATGTAAAGTACAACCTTCCAGACCTTGCGATCTATAGAGCAGATGACGTAAAGGTCATCTGTTTCTGTTGCCCACGGTTAACGAGAGTGTTTTGTGGCCAGCACAACGACCAACCGTTTTACTTTTCCCAATCTATGTCATGTACCCATTAGAGTTTAGATGGACTGGGGGTGCCCTTAAAATCTCGAGATTAAAAAACCCCTCGTTTCCGAAGTCAAGTGCTTTATCACTCGGCCACCGTGGCCCCGAAAGTTGTTTTTTAAACTGAGTGTGTTGCCATATTTCCAGCAGTTCTTCGACTGAAGGAGGCCAACAGAACATTACATGTTATCAAATTTTAATCGAGACTATCTAATGTTTTAACTACAACACAAACACACAATTAGATTGAGAACAAAGAGGGTCTGTAATAGCAGGTTTATTGTAAGTGAAATGGAACAACGAGAAAACGTCATAGAGCATTGATTCTTATAGCTACTCTATTAAGTAGTAATTAGCCGAACATCAATACTGACAGTCAGGAGACTTAAATACAGATCTAGGTTGCTGTTATATCCGAAGTATACTATAGTTAGATCGGAAGCTAGACAGCAAAATGCTACAAATACATTCAAGCCTACAACTAATTCAACTAATTACATATCATTAACTGTTTATAATTTAAAATCATTCCATGATCAGTAAAATGAATGAATATTAGTTTATAGAAATATTTTCAAATTACTTCAATGCAGGAAAGCAAAAAGCTTTTCTTTTTCTTTTTTATAGTGTTAGAAAAAGCAAATTTGTATATAAAATTTAAATAGGGAAATTCACACACAAAAAAGTACCTACATTTCAGTCAAACATCGAATAAATAAAATCAGGCGTCATTTGGCTTTCACTTGCAAGGAAAAAGGAAGCTGAGTGCAGATCTGAAAGAGACAGCCGGAGAGGTCTCATGCACATTTGAGACTCAAAAAATGGCCCATGAAGACATGCGTAGATGACGAAAAGACTTTGTCTGCGATAGATGTGACAAAATATGAAGATCGAAACTGGGCTTGCGAGGTCACTTAAAATACTGCACCCATCCTTAATCTTCGGAATCGAAGACATTGCACATATATGTTATATATAGCGTAAAAGATGTAGGCTTTCTAATACAGGCTGTAGGGCATACCGGCATGTAAGTGCTATGGCAGATACCATTAAGTGATGTATGATGACAATTTGTGACCAAAATAGATTTTTTTTTTCATATTGCCAAAACTCTAAAACGATAAATATAAGATAAGCAAAATCTTTTTTTTTCTTTGTACATGAAAATGGCTGTACTTTCCTTTACTCACAATCATACAACAGAGAAAAAAAAAGATTCAAGTAACAAGATTCGTATCATATCTGCAGAGATATAAGGCCATAAATTCTTATTAGTTTTACAAGTTCATCTGGGTCTATGAAGGTCATCTGTGTAGGACATCTAAGTAGGTCATCTGTGTAGGATATTTAAGTAGGTCATATGTGTAGAACATCTAAGTAGGTCAGCGGTGTAGGACATCTAAGTAGATCATCAGTGTATGACATCTAAGTAGATCGTCAGTGTAGGACATCTAAGTAGATCATCAGTGTAGGACATCTAAGTAGGTCATTCATTTTAACTCCGAAAACATTATCACGTTATCATTTTAAAATGACCAATAATTTAACAACTTTAGCTGGTCAGTCGTCGAGTAGTACAGGTCTGGTCAACACGGCTACCTTGTTACAAGTGGACATTGCCATCAATTGTTTCTTTCTTCCGTTGGTCAGCCTGCTAGGCGTCATCAACAACAGTCTGAATATCATTGTCCTGTCGAAGCACAGCTTTCAAGAGACGACCAACATTCTGTTGCTCTCTCTGTCCGTGTGTGACATGCTGTGCTCTGTGCTACAGCCTCTACGCAGGGTGCACTGCCTCGTCGAAAGGTTTGACCCTGTGGTGGGTTTGACTTTAAAATCATTCTCTATGGCTTATCTCTTTGTACTGCCGGATCTTTTCGTCTCGGCAAGTATTTTGCACACGACCCTGATTGCTATAGAGAGACTTGTTGCTGTTTGCTTCCCCTTGCTCGTGTCTCGGATCTTTACGCCTTGTCGCGTTAAGTGGACGGTATTATTTCTTTACATTTATGCCATTGGGATGCTGTCCCCGACGCTGTTTTTAGTGGATTTCACATGGGCGTATGATAGTAAGTACAACACGACAAGGGGGGCTGTAGTTGTCAGCAGGTTTTATACAGATAACTATCGTATTATCAACGAATACGCCAACGGGACAACGCCCTACCTGTTTATAACCGGCCCCGTTGTGGTCATTCTGTCTTGCTCGGCAGTGACGGGATTCAAAGTGACCATTGGACGGAGAGCAACTCTGGCGGCAATGACATCTTCAGCCTCGACCAAACAAGTGAAAGAATTGAAGGTAGTTAGAATGCTGCTGACCGTCTGTGCGATCAATGCTGCTGTGGCGATTCCAACAGTAGCCATCAACATGTTCCTGATGTACTCCAATTCGTTGATCCTAGCCTTGGGTACATTCAATTACGTTTTGAGAAGCGTCATCGGCCTCATCTATCAATTAATTGCTTCAATCAACTTTTTCATTTACGTGACAATGAGCTCAAAGTTTTCAAAGACATTAAATAACTTACTTTGTAACAAAGTTATAAAATAAATGAAACATTTTAGTGTGTGATAAAGACACATGACAATAATGGAAAAATGTATAGTTTTATTTAGCATAGAATTTACCTTATTTAATTAATATTACTTTTGTAGCAGATTTCAGCAAAATCGTATATTAATTTTCTCAGAAAAAGCTCGCAAAATTCCATTCGTTTAACCCGGTAACTTGGTTTTTAATAAATTACATTTAATTTAATAAATTGCGACATTCTTTGTTGAAATTATTTTATTTGTTGGCAATACATTTTTAAAGACTTGATGGAGATAAATTGTTTTTTTTTATTCGGATAATAATTAGGGACCTCCGCTCCTTCGTTGCGCCCGCCTCTAGACCACCGAATTCCGTCCTCAAGGCATTCTAGATATAGTGGGGTTCCAAGTATGATCCATGTCAGGTCTTCTTTGTAATTGTAAATATACCTTAATTAAAACACAATGTATGTAAAAGAGGTGTGTGACTGCCTAAGAAACAGATAGTACTGGGCCTCTGGCCTTGTTAGTTCAAATCTTCTGGTTAAGAAAATTAGTTTACAAAGACAGTTTGTGTGGAAACACAAACTCAAAATCGGCCCCCGAAGTGGCCCACCCAGGCAGGTAAAAAGGCGGTTTCAATATTTTCAGAAAGAATATCAGAATGAAAGTCTATCAAAGACAAATGACAGAGAAGAATGAGGAAAGAAGGTTGACAAATCTTGTGTGGTGCCCCAGCGGTCCAGCATACCAAAGGATAGGTGAAAGTTAATGTGGAGTTAAATATGAACCTGGCCTAACTGATGTCTTATAATGAATATCTAATTGAGCTATTTGTTTTGTAAAGGGTCAATCTCTTATTCCTGAAAAAGAAAATAATAATCATCCGTTTGAAAAAAAAATTCCATTAGGTGTTATAATGCTATAACCCCGAATTGATATGGCCGCATGCAAGGAGAAACTACTTATTAATTATTGTTTTAAATTATGTCCAACTTGTATGGCTACTAAATTGATTGTTTCTCTTTTTAAAAAAGTAAAAAATTTGTGTGTGTGTGTAAATGTAGTAGTTACTATTACAGAATTTACTTAACTTAGCAATACATTTGTAAAAAAAAAAAAATTGCCAAAATCCAAAACTGTTTGCATAAATGTGTAAAACATATAAGTTGTACACTCCCCTACTAAGGAGCATCGCGTGTTTGTTACTATTAATAGTAAATAGTGTAAAAGTGGTGTATTTTTATAAAAAACACTGCTTGCAAAAGTGATTTAAATAATTAGATTTTTCGCTTTCAGAAAAGAAAGAAGTCGCCGTTGCATCAGAACTTTGAATGGTCTAAAATATTATGATGTCAGATTTTCACTTTTCTAGTTTACGAGATCTAAACCGGATGACGGCCGGCCAAACATGCTACACAAAACAAAATAGTTTTTTCCCTTTCGGGTGCCGCTAGCAAAAGGAGTTAAAATAAAAACATATTTCTCTAGTTTTTTTTTTTTATTTTCTGCTCATGTTACTTAATAAAATCATCTTGATTCTCTACGCAGTTTATTATTATTATTATGTCATGAACTAAATGCACCTTTCTGCCACTGTGAGGATCGCTGTATCTCTGTAAACACAATTCTTATTGTTGTATCCCCTTTAAATTTGTCCCCCTTTTTTATGATATATCATCTGTAACATCAGAATAATTAGATGCTAACACCCTCTCAAGATCTATATATACACTTGATATGTCATCGCCACTTAGACTTGTGGCACAACAAAATTTAATGTTATATTTTTATAATATTTCATCGCTAAATCCACGAGCCTGATTAAATATTACGTGTTAGTATTAGTTGACCGGCTGACGCTGTTACTAGTATGTATTCAGAAGTATTCAATGAATTCATTGCTATGAGGATTCGATTCATTGTGATCCTAAAATAACATAGTATGTAATTGGCTAATAGAAAAGGAGGAAGTTGGTGCATGGTCAAAGTATCATTACCTTTGGGGGAAAAACTTTCTTTGAGTTACAGTTACAGACCATAAACGAAGTAGCCTTGATAGTAGTATATGCACTTGTAACAGAGAACACTAAATTTTGTGTTTTGTGTACACAACATATATTCTTTTCTTTTTAAAAAATAAATAAAAGAAATAGGTAAATCATTAAAAGCTCATATAAAACACACACATTTATTTTAAATATTGCGTAGAACGTTTGGAAGTAAACGCCGGGACTCAATAAGCTAACCGGGTTATTTAATATAAATAGTAAATAGTTTTAAAATATGTGTAATTTAAGGGGGAAAAAGACATACATATTTATGTTTATAAACATAAAGGTTTGCTTTCAGAAGTAAGCTAGCCTCAAAATATCGTGAAATAGAATTTTCTAAACCTTTACAGTTTTTGAGAACCAAACGTGACAGACGGAAGGACAGACACACAAAACTAACAGCGGCCTTTAAGGAGGCTTTCAAAATGAACCGCTTTATGTCAATAGGAAGAGAAAAAGAAGATAGATTTCCTCCCCGAATTGAGTGAGGACATGCAGACCAGCTATATTTTCAATTACTTCAGAAATTACACAAAGTATCTATGTAAGACTCAGCAGGTCTAGATTCGTGATAATCGAAAAATAGTCACGTGGCACACACAAATTATGACGTTTAGGGTAAAACCACAGACCTATATTTGTAGACTGGACACGCTGGTCTCCATACACTACACACCACGATGTCCAGAAACAGGGTGTCGATTTGTAAAGTAGTTATTAGAAAAACATTTTAAATACTTTTTTAAAAAAAAAGACAATACAGTTTATAGAGTGATTGTTTCTCTTAATAACCAATGAATGTTAGATTAAAAAACAATGAAACATCTCTTTACCCAGTCCCCTTCAGCTCCCCCTCCCACCCCGAATGTATGGATCTGCTACACGGCCTTTTCCCCGTATGGCCAACGAGCTAGTCATTCTTGTCTCAATACGCCAACTGTTACATGTCTAGGAAAATCGTTGGAGCCTTAATCTCTGTGAGAACAGGAAACTTACTGGGGGGTTTTGTTTGTTTGTTTGTTTGTTTATTGGCAATGTAGTCTTCTAATGAATAAAAAAAAATTATCAAGACACCAACTAAAAAATAAATAAAATAGCAGAAATATTTTTTAAAAATAAACTCAATTCTTTATTGTTGTTTTTTAATCCAGCACCACTGTATTTCAAAGATGCAACTATCAATTATTAAAGGGATAAAAATTAATTTCTGTTACCGTATCATTTAGATGTATTGAAGAAAAAAAAGCTCAGGTCTAGCTATGTTGCTTTGCTGTTTAAAAACATTGTGAACCTGCTGAGAAACTCTTCCTTCATATTAACAGTGTCGTTCTGAAATGGTTAAAGGTCAATATTAACATTTTTTCCTAGACAATGTTTCAACTGTTACGGAAGGTGAATTAGGGTTTCTCTTGATGCAATTTGTTTACGCATAGAATCTTTTAGAACATCGTAACACTTACAACAAGGGGTTCTCAACCTGTGGCTCGCGACACCTTTGGGTGGTTTCTTGTCTTCAATTGAAAGTTTGTCAGGATGGACGCTTTCTACTATTTCACAGGGCGAGGTTAATTTTTTTTTTAAATCTGCAACTTCCTTGTTCGTAAGCTGCCTGCCTCTATGTTTCTCTCTTTATGTATGTTCCAGCAAGATGGCACCTAAGCTGGTATTTAAACGTTTTCTGGAGTCACATTTGTTACGGCTATCAACTTTCAGCTTGCCCAAGAAATTATCCTTGCGCAAAGTCGTTCCTAATGCAGGATATACTCAGCCTGTCGAACTAAAAGCATCTTCTACTCCACTGACTAGAAAGGAATGCATTTTTGCCACATTACTGTGGATACACTCTATAAGTCTAATTAAAGGAAGATTAAGCTTTGATGAACGTAATCGTAGGCAAGTGTACATAGTTCCTTTTCTCGTTAATCAAAAATGTAACAATTCATATGAAGAGGAAATGTTTATCTACAAATCGCCTTTCAACTGTTTCTTTTTAAATATTCCTTTTTATAGAATTTACTGTTTGTTATGTCATCCAATATCTTTTTCCTCCATGTGAACTAAATAGTGAATAGTAGTGGTACATATGGGTACATGTGATATATGTATAGGGCTCCTCCTGGTACAACAATTTCTTTAATTTTTTATAAAGAAGATAAACAATGTAAAATTGGTTCTTATTCACAAAGTAAGGATTTTACCGTTTTATTATTGTGTTTTAAATAGATAAATAATATATAATTTGTTTGTTACAATTTTTTGTAATATGTAATACTGAAATAGAATTTATGTATGTTATGAAACGTTTTTCTACTTAGTTTAATAACATTTTTTTGTCACGAAAAATGCAAAATTTTGCTATTAAAATGTCCATAGAGTTCTCTATATTATTGTACTACAAAAATAATCTACCGAAAGGTCATCGTCAAAGACTGATAACAGTTGCAAAAAGAAGTCATCTATTTTTAATTTATATAAAATTTACTAGTTTTTCAATTTTAAATGTCAACTACATAAAACATTATCTTTTCCTTAATTAAACTGTTTGAAATCAAATTTAATGTTTTAATTTTTATAAATTTTAGCATTTTGAAGAAATATTTAAGTAATGTTTTGTGAAATAGTATAGGAAAAATGTGTAGATTTATCATAAAAAGTAAATAAATTCAATTCAGAGTATGTTTATATGACCTCAATCGGCTATGTTTACGTTGTTCCAGTGGTATTTACGATGAGTGTTGGCTTTAAGAGTTAAAGGTACATGGTTCAATGACTAATTGGTGCATTTTTTAAAATAGACTTTTTTTTCTTTTCGTGTGTTTAAAATAAGAGTCTGTACTTAGGATAACCTAAAAAATAATTATTTTGTCTGAATAAACATATATTATTAGCTTAAAATGAAGAGAAAGACAGACTTCTTATTTCAATATGTCTATCTAGCTTTCTTTGTAAATTTTTTTACATCTGTATCTTGAATGATGTTTTTCAACAGCTAGTCTTGTCTAACAATATGATCAAACCAGTTCTTTAAAAAAAGATAAACATATCAACGGCATTATACAACAAATATGACGGCATTTTTTTTTAACAGCGAATAAAAAAATTGTTCAACTACGCCTAGAGATTTGAAGATCGATGGGAATATTTACCAAAATGAAACAAGAAAATGAGTCGGTGGTGTAGCTAGCTACACTGTTGTTCATTTTTTAAGTAGAGAAAAATTGCAAAATAATAATTATGAGACAATATGTTCAATTACTAGATCTAGTTCAAAACATCAAATTAAATAATACATCGGTTAGAGTTGAAATGAAAACTTGATCCCTCAGAAGCTATTTTACAAAAGCACGCCTGGTTTTAACTTTTTTCAGTTTTTTTAACGTAATTTTGTAGTGTTAAAGGATCTCCATGCCCAGTGTAGATATAGTAGGCCTATATAGTTCTCGCAACGAAAATTAAAAAATTGTATTCTGTGCCTGCACTAAGCATTTCGTGGAAGAGCCGCATTTTTGCGACCACTTGACTAAGGGATAGATGGAAGAGATGATGGCTGGAGAAACGATGTCAAGGTTTAGCACTGAAAGAAATTTATGATTACTGTGGAGCCTGTAACGCTACCACTATAAATTTTGAGTTTACATTTACGTTACTCGATATATTAAAAAAAATGCAATGTGACCCCCTATCTTATGCAGCTATTTTGTCATTAAATTTTGGTGCATATGTTATGAATAATTTTTTCTTACATTTGAATAACAGTATCTAACTTTTAATACAGCCTGTGGATTTTAAGTGATTTAATTTAATTTCTGCCATATAAATATGTATATACAATCATTACTATAATCAATAAGCATTGTCGAAACATCTTTAAGCAGGTTTTCATTTTGATGTATGTTCTATGTCTCCTTTATATTTATGATCAAACAAAGTAGAATTAAATAAAAAAAACTTTACTTACAAGGTTTATATCCACTTACTCTGTCTGTACTCGTTATTTCTCCTACAAACTTTTCTTGGATCAAGTCGAAACTTTTCACACTTTTTTATTGGCATAGACTAAGACTAAGACTGCTTTATTGATCCTTACGGAAATTTGTTGTGATTACAAGGACTCTTTTCTCATATAAAGACAACACAACAGAAAAATACACATAAATACAACAGACAACATAGAGTTCATTCAGCGACTACACACAGGTATCTTGGTGCATTTCATGTTCCCTGATCAATGAGTCTAGGTGATAGAGTCTGACCGAGTGAGGTACGAACGAGTTTTTGTGCCGCTCCGTTCATGTTTTGATTGGCAGCAGTCGCCCACTTCGCGACGACCTGACGTAGTTCTGATGGAGCGGGTGGCCGTTGTCTTCCAAGATTTTTTCGATTTTTCTTAGGCCCTTTTGTTCAAAAAGTTCCTTTAAATGTGGTAATGTTGTGAGTGTAATTAACTGTTAATTGTTTTTTGTTTGTTATTTTTTGTTTGTTTTGTAGCTGATGAAGGCCTCGTGGCCCAAACGTCCTTTGTTTTACTTGGTCCGACAGGGTTACATATAGGTTACATATATGCATATTTTTCGTATTTTCTATACAGTCGTTTACCCCTGCAGCAGTAAATCTTTGTTTTTTGAGTCTTTGTTCTATAGATGTAGTATTTATTTGCAGTTCACATATAGTTTGTTTTTTCTTTCTAAAATCTATTATAAGTTCTTTAGTTTTTGTTACATTTAGTTCTAGAAAGTTGTCAGTGCACCAGTTTGTAAACTCTTCTATCGAGCTTCGATACTGAGTTTCGTCTCCTGAGATAAGTATCATCAGCGAATTTAATGAGTTTAACTGAGTCATAGATGCTTCTTATGTCATTAGTGTAAAGAGTGTATAGTACAGGAGAAAGTACACAACCTTGTGAAGCACCCGTACATAGTACTCGAGTTGACGATTTGGTGTTGATGACTTTAACATACTGGGGCCGTTGGGTTAAAAAGTTTAGAACCCATGCTTGTAAGTAAGGGCTTACATTTAAGTTACTCAGTTTGTTTATCATTAAATGTGGCTGTATGGTATTGAAAGCCGAGGAGAAATCTACGAAGAGGACTCTTGCATGTTTTGGTTATATCGAGATGCTTATAAAGCTGGTCCAAAAGCAATAGAATGGCATCCTCAGTTCCTCTAGCTGCTTTGTATGCAAATTGCTGAGGGTCTAGGCTGTTATTGACTTTTGCTACAAGTTGTTTAAGCATATATTTTTCAAAACATTTCATAACAATAGGTGTTAGTGCTACTGGGCGGAAATTATTTAAGCAATCTACTTTTGGTTTCTTAGGCACTGGTATGATCACTGAAGTTATCCAGATGTGTGGAATTACGCACGTTTGCAATGACTGGTTAAAGATATGAAAGAAGATAGAAGAGATTTGCACCGCACATAGCTTGATCAGCTTGCCACTAATTTTGTCTGGTCCAGAAGCTTTTATTACGTCTACTCGTTTGAATAACAAGGTCACTTCATCCTCAGTTACAAAATTGACGTAGGGCTCTTGTTTTCCTTTGGACAGAGTGTTGAAAAGTTCTTTGTGTAGATCAACAAAATCTTCTTTGTCAAAACGAGAATAAAAATAATTTAGTTCGTTGGCGAATTTCTCATTATCATCCACTGAAATTTGTTCTCGTTTTGAGGCGCAGCCTGTTATTTTCTTTAATCCTTCCCAGAATTGTTTTGAGTTGTTATTTGCATTGAAATTCTCAATTTTTTCTTTGTATGTTTTTTTCCCTTCAATTATTGCTTTTCTCAGTTTCTTTTTAGCATTAATAAACTCTTCGCTGCTAGCCTTATACTTTGTTTTCTTTTCAGTAATAAGGTGTTTGATTTTTTTTGGTCATCCAGGGCGTATTGTTTCCATAGACTTGTATTGTTTATGTTGGAATTGTTAACTCCTCGCAGAATGATAGATATGAGTTAACAGTTTCTGTTAGTTCGTTTATGTCTGGACAGTTTTCAATAAAGATTTCCCAGTTAGTTTTCTCAATGCATCCTCGTAGTTTTTCTACAGCCTCTTCAGACCACATCTTGACCGTTTTTATAACTCTCTTTGTAGTTTTAAGAGTAGGTTTGTAATTTGGTATAAGATGGACTAGTACATGGTCAGATTCTCCAAATGGGAACAAACTTTTACATTTGTAAGCCTGCTTAATGTTTACGTAGCATTTGTCGAGCGTTCTACCCTGGCTTGTGGGGAGGGAGACGTACTGGCAATAGTTTGACAGTGAGTTGTCGATATTCAGGTTGTTGAAATCTCCAGTTACGATAGAAACAGAGTCTGGGTGTTTTGATTCTACATTGTGAAGCACATCAAAAATTATTTCCGACGCAGTTGCTGTGTCAGCCGTCGGTGGTATGTACACAACAAAAATATACACCTGGGGGAATTCTCTAGGCAAGTAGTAAGGCCTAAGTGTGACACACATAAGTTCAATGTTAGGGTCACACATTTTATTCCTGATGTTCACATTATTGGCGTTGCAGTATTCTTGTTTATATAGATTGCGAGTCCTCCTCCTTTTGACTTCCCACTATTAATTGTTCTGTCTGCTCTATAAACATAAAATTTATCGAGATCAACAGAAGAGTCGGGTATCGTGTCATTGAGCCAGGTTTCACTGAAACACATTAAGGAACACTCTCTAAATTGATACAGATGTTCACAGCAACCTGTTAATTCTTCCATCTTATTTTGTAAAGACCTAACATTGCCTGTTACGATGGGTGGAAGGAAGCCTCTTTGTCCTCTTCTTCTACACTTAACTCGATGGGTGGAAGGAAGCCTCTTTGTCCTCTTCTTCTACACTTAACTCGATGGGTGGAAGGAAGCCTCTTTGTCCTCTTCTTCTACACTTAACTCGATGGGTGGAAGGAAGCCTCTTTGTCCTCTTCTTCTACACTTAACTCGATGGGTGGAAGGAAGCCTCTTTGTCCTCTTCTTCTACACTTAACTCGATGGGTGGAAGGAAGCCTCTTTGTCCTCTTCTTCTACACTTAACTCGATGGGTGGAAGGAAGCCTCTTTGTCCTCTTCTTCTACACTTAACTCGATGGGTGGAAGGAAGCCTCTTTGTCCTCTTCTTCTACACTTAACTCGATGGGTGGAAGGAAGCCTCTTTGTCCTCTTCTTCTACACTTAACTCGATGGGTGGAAGGAAGCCTCTTTGTCCTCTTCTTCTACACTTAACTCGATGGGTGGAAGGAAGCCTCTTTGTCCTCTTCTTCTACGCTTAACTCGATGGGTGGAAGGAAGCCTCTTTGTCCTCTTCTTCTACGCTTAACTCGATGGGTGGAAGGAAGCCTCTTTGTCCTCTTCTTCTACGCTTAACTCGATGGGTGGAAGGAAGCCTCTTTGTCCTCTTCTTCTACGCTTAACTCGATGGGTGGAAGGAAGCCTCTTTGTCCTCTACTTCTACACTTAACTCGATGGGTGGAAGGAAGCCTCTTTGTCCTCTACTTCTACACTTAACTCCTATTCCTCCTCTACGTCCTCTCTTCTTACGTTTTGTGCTAGGGATAGGGTTAGGGTTAGAGCCTTGGGCCTAGGCTCGGTATTAGGTTCCAAGATGGCGGGTGTATAGTCAATACTGTCAAGTGTATAAAGATAAAGACAAGACATGAATCAATAAAATTCTGTCCTGGTAGTTATTTTGTTTGAAATTAAAAAGGAAACTTAATCCTTCAGTATTCTCAGATATGGTTAAATATGTAGGATTTGGTCCCCTTAGATAGTTGTGCACATTCTTTTTCGCACACACATTCTCGAATCAAATTGAAACTTTAAACAATTATTTATTGTACCTAACAAAATATGAATCAATTAAACAATTAATCAATTAGTCGATTAGCTATTTGTAATTATTTATTTTGTTTGATATTGAATTAAATTATTGAGTTAGATATATATATAGTTTAAAATGTAGAGCTCTTAACTTAGATGAGCTTTGTTGTTTTTTTTTATATTTGCTTGTTTTCTATCTGATAAGCCTACAATGGCAGGACAAAGAGTGTATCTTTCCCTGTTCTTCCATAAGGCAAGACTCTAATTCCCTTGTCTATGTCTGTGTCAGGAAGCATATCTACTATCTAGATCACTGTGATTTTTAAAATTAAGTTATAACTATAGCCGACAGACAGAGTCCATCAGGTCTCCAAGCAGATGGGGACAAGTGAGGACAGTTGGAGAAGCTCGCCCAGAACCGAGATGCCTGGCATTATCTCATGTCATGGTGTCTAATTTCAAAATGCAAAGGCCCCTAAAGAGGTCAAGCCCCACGGGCCCCTCAAATCCTTAGCTACGCGACTGTTTCCTTGCCTTGTACGGCAAGGATTGATCATGATCGAGTATTTCCTAGTCGTGAATGTCAATTTCATATTTGTGGACGGAGCTCTTGAAAGTGTCGTTTTATCGTTTGTATTGAGAATGTTTTTCAGCAAACAGTTCCGCATTTTATAAATCGCTTTTGGGGGTGGGGGTGATCTTCAAGAAATACGGACTCAATTTTTCCCCATCGCAGACAGGACCTTTTTGTTGTGACAGATGTAAGATTTTGAAATCTGGTAAATGGTAAAACTAATATACCTAGTCAAACAAATATACCTGGTCAAACTAATATACCTGGTCAAACTATTTTACCTGGACAAACTAATTTACCTGGTCAAACTAATATACCTGGTCAAACTAATTTACCTGGCCAAACTAATTTACCTGGTCAAAGTAATTTACCTGGTCAAATTAATTTACCTGGCCAAACTAATTTACCTGGTCAAACTAAATTACATGGGCAAACTAAATTACCTGGTCAAACTAATTTACCTGGCCAAACTAATTTACCTGGATAAACTAATTTACCTGGTCAAACTAATTTACCTGGTCAAACTAATTTGCCTGGTCAAACTAATTTTCCTGCTCAAACTAATTTACCTGGTCAAACTAATTTACCTGGTCAAACTGATTTACATGCTCAAACTAATTTACCTGGACAAGCTAATTTACCTGGTCAAACTATATACCTGGTGAAACTAATTTACCTGGTCAAAATAGTTAAGCTGGACAAACTAATTTGCCTGGTCAAACTAATTTACCTGGTCAATTTAATTTACCTGGTCAAACTAATTTGCCTGGTCAAACTGATTTACCTGGACAAACTAATTTACCTGGCCCAACAAATTGATCTTGTCAAACTAATTTACCTGGTCAATCTAATTTATCTGGTCAAACTAATTTGCCTGGTCAAACTAATTTACATGGGCAAACTAAATTACCTGGTCAAACTAATTTACCTGGCCAAACTAATTTACCTGGATAAACTAATTAACCTGGTCAATCTAATTTACCTGTTCAAACTAATATACCTGGTCAAACTAATTTACCTGGTCAAACTAATTTACCTGGCCAGACTAATTTATCTGGTCAAACTAATTTACCTGGATAAACTAATTTGCCTGGTCAAATCAATTTACCTGGTCAAACTAATTTACCTGGTGAATCTTTCTAAGCGGATATGTAAGGCGTTAAAGCTTTTTCATTAGGCGGGAACATAAAGGTCCAGGACCCTTAAACATATACAAGTGATGGAAGGACTACAGCACTGTAAACTTTCAGTTTTGTAGATGTGCCAAGTCCTGTCATTGTTGAGATTTTATCTTCAAATCTGGCAATGTGGGCACATGCAAGGCCGGAAGTCAACCATATCATCTCGGTTAACATCTATCGAGATGGTTCTACCACATCATCTGGGTTAACATCTACCGCTATGGTTGTACCACATCATCTGGGTTAACATCTACCAATATGGTTCTACCACATCTTCCAGGTTAACATCTACCACATCATCTGGGTTAACATCTACCGACATGGTTCTACCACATCATCTAGGTTAACATCTACCGAGATGGTTCTACCACATCATCTAGGTTAACATCTACCGACATGGTTCTACCACATCATCTGGGTTAACATCTACCGCTATGGTTCTACCACATTATCTAGGTTAACATCTACCGATATGGTTTTACCACATCATCTGGGTTAACATCTACTGCCAAGGTTCTACCACATCATCTAGGTTAACATCTACCGCTAAGGTACTTCCCAAAAAGACTAACATCTTTACATTTGCGAGTTTTTGGTCATCTATGAAAATGTCTGGTTCTGTGACTATTTTATTTGTTGAAGGTTATAGCACCATTTTTTTTTTTTTTATTGATGATGAGGTCAAAATCTTTGCAATCCTTTTTTGAATCGGTAGCAAGTTCTTTTGAGGCATTTAAATCACAGTCATCTGCGAATAGCGGATCTAATGAAGCCGTACTTGACTTTTACTTTTGGCCTCGCCTTGAGTCTCTGTGTATTCCGTAAATGTACTAAAATGAAAGTTCAGTTCAAATTTGTTGAAAAAGAAATTAGTTCAAGCTTTGTTTTATTTGGACTAGCTCTCTTGAAGCTAAAACCCAACATCGAAGACCGGTAACCACAACAAGTAAATTTTAAAAATCTGGCACTAAAGAAACGTAACAATTACTATGTTTAAAAAAAAAATCCACAAATGTCATGTTGAAAAAATTACATGACTTGTAACGTTGTTTGTGAACTATGAAAAATAAGCATTGACTTTAAATAAGATATTTTAAGCTATATATTTTACGCAGGGGAAGACAATAAGTAAAGACAAGTAATAGATCTATCGATTAGTAAAATATCTAGTTTGATAATGTTGAGATTCTATTGTATCTTATTACATTCAAAATACGAAGGGCTAGTCTTTAATTGTATATAATAACATTCTACACTATTATTTTACGTCTAAAATGCAGTCTTATATAGTCCATGTGACTTCATGTGGTGATTTAGTTCAAAAATTAAATACATTTATACAGTTATTAGACAGTAAAGTAATATATAGATATATATCAAAGGATAATTTTAGAAAATGAGATTGTAAAAACAAGAATTTTAAATGCAGTGCCAATCCACTTTGCTGCTAATTACAAAATAATATGTCATCAACAATTTTGTTTTTAAAGGTGAAGACTTCTTGGCTGGTGCTTGTTTTGAGATGAGTTTAGAAAAATCGATAGAAATTCACTTTGTAATCTCCCTTGTCACAAAAAGACACATTTATTCCAATTATAAACTTACATATAAATGTACAAAAGAGTTTGTTTGGAGTTAGGTTTGTTGTTGTTTTCGCCGAATCACGAGACCTGCTCGAACTTAGTAGAGCCTCTCCAGTACTTAGCTTTTGTGTACATAATATCCTTATGTAATTATTCTGTTTAGTATACATAAAGGCCTATACATAGAGTCTATACATAAATCCACATATTGATGACGTGATGTGATGTGATGATGATGATGTGATGTTGATGTGATGATGATGTAATGTTGATGTGATGTTGATGTGATGATGATGTAAAGCACACCAAGAAAAACGGAATCTCTCAAGCGGAAAAGTTTTACGTCTGCCCTTCTAGGTGACATTTCATTGGTTAAGATTGAAATACTAGTTCACATACATTTAGATCTATTTAGTCGATCAATGTGTACGCGTGCTGAAAGTACAAAGTAATGGAGGCGGCCTTTTCATGCGGGTCTGGAGAAGTATCCGTATCATAATTCAATTTACTTCCCTTGTGCAATGCACATGTGCAAAATTAAAATCCATTAATAGGCTGTCCTAATCATTGAAAGAAAAGATTGGGTGGAAGGCTATTCATAAAACTTTATGATGTCGTATAGTTGAATGAACAATTGAGTGATGAATAGCCGATTTGTATAGTACATTAAAAAGACATAAAACATTTGTACGTATATTTAGTGCTATTGTTGACTGTCGTCGACTGCTAGCACCAAGCCGCTGGTAAACAATTAAACCAATGTAGGCGTTATATATTTTTACTTTATAAAACCTGAAATAGATTGAATAACTTCTTTGTAAAAAATAATACATATAACTTTTGTTTCAATATATAAATAAATTCTACTTGAAATAAAATGAAATAAACTGATATTTTAAATAAATCACACTAAAAACACGTCTTGACACTCCGACATCCTGGAGTCGTTCGAGACAGCTTACGTTAGTGCCGCTTATCTTGCATCGTACACACTGCTTAGCCATAAACCAATCGCTTAATTCTTTAACCGTCACAATAGAAACACACACACACAGAGACTCCATAACAAGTGCATGCTGTGAAATTTACTAAACCAAATGGTTAATTACACATCTCTATCAACCAATGGTCAACTCAGCTTGTTGGCGGGCAGCTCTACTGGCATTGACATTTTAACACAAGTGGACATTGTCCTGAACTGTTTCCTGATTCACCTCCTAAGTCTTCTCGGCATCGTCACCAACATCTTGAACATCATCGTACTGTCCAAACATAGTTTCCAAGAGACCACCAACATTCTGTTACTATCCCTTTCAGTCTGTGACTTGCTATGCTCTCTGTTCCAGCCGGTCCGTAAAGTTCATTGCATTGCTGAAAGATTTCACCCCGTGTTCGGTCTAACTCTGAAATCCTTCACTACAGTCTATTTCTTCTTATTGCCTGACATATTCGTCTCGGTAAGTATCCTACACACCGCTGTGATATCAGCCGAGAGACTTGTGGCTGTTTGCTTCCCGCTACACGTATCTCGGATCTTTACGCCATGTCGCGTTAAGTGGACCATTCTATTCATTTACGTTTTCTCTATAGGCCTGCTTTCTCCAGCCCTGTTTATATCTGAGTTTACTTGGGTGTATGATAACAGTTACAACACTACAAGAGGGAGTGTAGCAATGAGCAGATTCTACGCGGACCACTTCCGGGTGCTGAACGAGTACGCCAGTGGGGTGACGCCACATTTGTTTATCTCAGGTCCTGTGATGTTGATACTGTCCTGCTCTGTCGTGACTGGGTTAAAACTCATCTTTGGACGGAGGAGAGTTCTAGCTACTATGACAACGTCGGCCACGTCAAAGCAGACGAAAGACATGAAGGTCGTGAGGATGTTGTTGACTGTTTGCGCCGTCAACGGCGCCGTGGCAGCGCCCACCGTGGCCATCCATTTGTTTCTGTTGTATTCAAACTTGCTCATGTTGTCAACAGGGCTACTCACCTACGTACTGAGGAGCCTGACCATCGTGATTTATCAGCTGATAGTGACCATCAACTTTGTGTTCTACGTCACAATGAGTTCAAAGTTCGCTAAGACTTTAAATAAGATATTTTGTGTTACGCAGGGGAAGACAATTCGCATAAGACAAGTTGGCTAATTAATTGGATCTGTTTTAGTATAAACTAAAACTAGTGTGGACCTTTATTGCTTTGTTTTTATTTAACATAATTTGGATGTTTCTTTAGGGTTGAAACTTTTAAATTTTGCCGAACCTCCCGTTGGATGGGGGGATCTGTGACCATTAATACGACAGAGCAGCAGTGGCGTAGCTAGGGTAGGGGGGAGGAGGGGGGAGAATAAAACAAAATACCCAGGCCCCATTTGAGTGGGCTCCCAAATGAGTGTTCAAAATTGTTTTTTACTTTAAATATTAAATATTACGCCCCGGAAGAGACAAAGCCTCCGGGCCCCCAAATGATGGAAAATTTCTAGCTACGCCACTGCAGACCAGAGCGCATACCACGAGGCAAGGCAGCCCCCGCCTTCCTTTCTAGAGACAATCCTTATTAATTATGTGCTTTCTGTTCGTCTTTTCGTTTGTCCGTTGGTCTATAACATTTAAATCAGTAAATGCTTGAGTGATATGAAAAATCAAATATTTCAATGGCTATTTGAGTCCTTTCCTAAAACCGAAACTTTTTCATATTTTAAATTCAATGTGCAAACTTTTGTTATTGTTTTTTTAATGACAAATCAGTACAATGTTTATGTAGCTTCTACACTTTGTCTTCTGTAGCATAAACATATTCTGCCGATGGAGACCACTTCTTGATTCGACCTTTTTGGTCCTAATAAACGACTGGTTCGATTAAGTATTATCCGATTAACTGGATTTGATTGTATGTCTTTAAAAGTACTGATAATGTGTAAGTTAAATTGATTTAAATTGTCTGATTAATGTAATAAAGTATGTAAAAAAAAAAAAATTTGTAGATGCATTAGTAATGAGTCCACGATAAATACCATTAATGGATATTTTTATACATGGCCGAAAGCCTTGAAAAGTTAGCTTTTTGGTGTATCCGGTGTACATAATAAACGAAGTGTTCATACTGGACATTCAAATTCTCTAACCTCCTAAGCTGTTAAGTTTGTAGCACATACAAAAATTGAATAAGAAAGATTAGATTTTCATTCTTTGACTTAAAACTTATTTCAAAACCTAGTGGCAATAAAGGAGATTTGGTACGAAGAAATCCACCACACTTGGGGTATTGTTAAAACTAGAGCTCATTTCCATATATATATTGTCCTGAACTGTTTCCTGATTCACCTCCTAAGTCTTCTCGGCATCGTCTGTATATATACAGGGCCACAGGGCCGCCGCTACCTATTGTGGGGGGGGGGGGGGGGGGGGGGGGGGGCTCAACTTCCTGACAAAAGGGGTGTTATAGAGTGTGTGTTTCCTAGGCGGCGTTATAAAGAGGTTAAGCGATTGATTGGTGGTTATGCATTTAAGATGATGAAATTAGCATAATGCAAATGTAAAACGTCAGACAATCTTTAGACATGAAAGAGTATAGACGTTACTTACTGGTAAGCTAGATTTCGTTTAAATATCAGTAAATTTCATTAATATTAGATCTCTATCTCAAATTATATGTGTGAAAATTGTAATAACAGTTATATTTTTTTTCACATAAGAAGTTTGTTCCAGTTGTTTAAAGCTTGTTTAGTAAAAATATAAAACGCCTTCATTGGTTCAGTTGTACTAGCTGTTTGTAGCGACAAGTCAACGACCATCTAACAACAAGGAGAGGGGGCGTCGAAAACATGTTTTATTTTCAGTGTAATTTATTTGAATATTAGTAAAATTATATGTTCAAAAATTAAAATCTCTTAAGTAGGAGACGGCGTTTTATCTTCTAATAAGATCGTTTTAAATGTAGACCGCTTTATGAGAGGCGCTTGTGCAACAATATGGGTCAAAACGTTTAAAACGTCTCCGCTAGTGCGATTCTTCTGGATTTTTTTTGTCCCAGAATAGTCAAATTTCTTCCGCCTATTGCACTTTATAATAGTGTCGACTTTTGTGTGACAAAAAAACCTCCTCGACAGAGACGTCTTACTTAACCCGAAGAATATTGTTAAAAAGCTCACGCCCATTACAGACGTACTTAGGCCTACCTAGAATGTCCCTCGCATAATACTATTGGCCAGGGCTGCCTCATTATTATTAGATTTAATATGGCTCTCGACTTTTTTTCATTAGGATGAATAGTGCGTTCTGAAAGAAAACACATCAATATTAGCCTATTAAAAATTATCTCTTCTTACTAAGAGAAAAAGGCCAGAAGACGCTTAGCCTGAGTCCCGCCCGTAATCAAACCCTTTGCCGACTTGAGCGAAAACCTGCCGCATTTTCGATTCTATCTCCATGAAGAAACTTTTACAACGCTTAATTTATGTAGGCAACACTATTCCTGAAAAAAAAAACTGACCATAGACATAGTATCTATAGGTTTGTGAAACTAATTTTAGTGAAATTTCATTACCTAAATTTGGATTCCATACATCTACATAGTGTTGAAAATATAAATGAAAAATAATACCTAAAAATTAAGTTATAATTAAAACATAGTTTCCTTTCTTTTTCATTATATTCTATACAAAAAATGCAAAGTTAAAATTGAAAATAAAACAACTTAGAGGGAATTGGGATACGACAACGATGCGAATAGGAAAAGAAAAGGAATGGTACAAAAATGGATTTAAATCAAAAAGCGCTTTAGGTACAGTGTCCAGCTCAGTCTTAATGATTTTTTTTTTTCTAAAATAAAAAAGATGGGGGGGGGGGCGCAGGCGGCCACAACCCTCGCGGCGGCCCTGTATATATATAGTTATATATATATAGTTGGCTTTAACTTAGTGCCCTTGACATTGTTTAATTTATCTTGAAAATATAATATTTGAGATTTTTTATACATGATGGAAAACATTAAAAAGCAAACTATTTTGGTGTATCCGGTGTACATTATAAAGAAAGTGGCGTTAAGATATGTTGTTGTTTGTAAAGTTACATGTGTAGGATTAGTTGCATGCACTTTTTTAGATCTGTAGAAAAAAAAAGTCTAAGTTTTTCCATGTGTAGTTAGTTGGCAATACTGAATTTCAATTTTGCATCCTTGGCATTCGTTAGTTTATCATGAAAATCTCTAATATGAGCTTTTTTTAAGCAGTTAGTAACACTATCAAAAGTAAAGTAAAGTTCCCCTTTCAGACCTTGTGGTCTATAGGGCAGATGATGTAAAGGTCATCTGTTTCTGTCACCTACAGTTAACGAGGGTGTCAAGTGGCCAGCACAAAGACCAACGTCTTTACTTTCCCCAACTAAAAGTCAGGTACTCATTAGAGCTGGGTGGACTTAGGGGCGCCCAAAGATCCTGAAATTAAAAATCCCAGTCTTCACCAGGATTTGAACCCAGGACCGCTCAACCACCGATCCTCCAGTAACACTATAAGGTTTGTAATATTTTTTTTCGCTGCAACTTTAAATATTTTTTTTAACTTATTAAATTTTTATAGTTTAGAAAAAAGTCCTAATAAAGAAAAGCAAGTAGTAAAACGTAATTGATTTTTTTTTTAATCGAGAACTCGGAATATCTATATGAAGACGCGCGCGTGAGTGTGACTATAAAAGACAGGTATATTGGGGAAGCTTTCAAAATCAGGCCGTTTCAGGGGGAGAGCATTACAATACGCAGAACGCAATTTAAAAACAAGCACAAATGTTGAAATACGAAAAGCTTACCTAAGGGGAAGAACTCATCATTTAAAACCATATGTCTCGATACTGTTGGACTTATTTTCCTTTTCAATATCAAACAAATTAAGTAATTACCACTAATTAATTTATTAAACAGTTAATTTTTTTAAATTTATTTATGTTTTGTTTGGTGCAGTGAATAATCGTGTTAAGTTTCAATTTGATACGAGAATGCACTTTTATAAGAAGTGCGAAAGGAAAAAGAAATGGAGGGTAGGTAGGGGTGGAGTTAATGGACAAAATAATATATAGCCAGACAATAAATCAACTGGTGTAGCCGGTGATTGAACATGTGATGGGGCAGCCTATGATTGGGTGCACATTAAGCGCTTCGCAAACACAACTGAGCTAGAAATCTTCAATTAAAAATGTCTTCCTTTCGTCATGCGCATCAGCACTATTTAGCATCGCCATTTGCTGTCGCACTGTTGTCAGGCTTTTGTTTACTCAATTCATTTTTTTCTTTAGCCTTGTAAAAGGAAACTTTGTGATCCTTTTTGGGGCTATTCTATTTTTAGTGTATGTGAGGATCGTTCACGTGGCTGCGTGTTTGATTCGCTGTTATTCTGTCAATAGCCTTTTAGTAAAGCGATGTATACAGCGTGATGTACCACTAATGTTTTAGGGCACCAGCTTGGAGCTTAAAACCAACTAAAAGACTGTCCTAGACTGTGACTGTATCGCCCAGCTACTAAGCCAAGAGATGATGTGTGCTGATGGTTAACTGGCATGTTATCCAATGTGGAGAGGATAAATTTATTGTTATTACTATCATGTCTAAATATATCAATACACAATATAAATTACTGAATAATTTTTGCTTGGTTAGTGATTACAATTCCTCTTATCAGGTCACACATTCATGGGCAAAAACAGATGGTTGGACACGGATCTTGAAAAAGATCCAAGGATTTATCTAGATATTTGAAAGTTGATATCTTATCATAAAGATCTAGATCGTTGGGAAAAAACATTAATAGCTCGTTGGCTCAACTGGGAAATGTTTGATCATTCTAATTGTTTTCAAGCATAAAAAAAAAATTTGTTTTGAGTCTTAGACTGAGACTTGAGTCCTCCAGCGCCGTTCGGCGCATTGGGTGGCAAGCTGTCTACACCAAGATCTGTCACTGGCAATGTCTGCAGCCTCCTCCCACCTGGAACAGAATACGTCTTCGGGTATTTCAGAATTAGGCACAGGTCATTAAAGAGTTGAATAAATTAATATTGAGCAAGATTTTACTTCTTCTAAGTCTAGAACTTTAATAAGGGGAGGGGGGGGGGGGGGGAATTGGGCAGAGTACAAAAATGTTCCATTATTTAAACTGAGATTTATGAGTTTTAAAGAGCAAACTAATCCCATCTATAAGATTTATAAAGAGGAAATTTCTTTTTTTTTTTTTTTTAAAACATTTCCCTGCTGGGGGGGGGGGTCTTATTTCGGGAGGATGAACCCCAAGACCCCCACCCCGGCTACGCCCATACTTGTAAAGCACTAAATCATTTAATAAAGTCTAATCTAGGTGATGCAAGATCTAAGTTACACAAACACACAAAAGACAGCAATAATATCACACTAGCTTTCTGAGACTAACGACACTTCATTATATTCGCATGTTATAAGTTCTGTTTGGGTTCCGGGCAATCATTACAAATTGGTCACTGTGTCAGGCTGTTAAGAATGATGACATACTAAAATAGAAATATCTTTACCAATTTAGTATTCGGTCAGGATCGTCGTCAAGATGTTCGAACTCAATCCGCCAGCATCCTCAGACATCATGCAGGAGGATTTAGGCAAATCTGAATCTTTATAATCCTATAGCGCTACATAGGTCACATGATAATGTCACGATAATGTTTCACAATAAAAGTGTTCAGAATTCTGAATGCAATTCGTGTCTGAAAACTCGAGGGGCTTGAGTATCCAGTTAATTTTTCGTACTTTTCTCTTTGAAGGACCAAATAATATTTATACTGACGATGCATAATATGAAATATATTAAAATCTTCAGAAATTTTTTAAAAATATTCTTAACTTTTCTAAAACAATGTTTAGATTTCTTACTTTAGAGGTGAGTGCAACTACTTCAATAATGGTCCTATTGCCTTTTCTTTTTTCTTCAACACGCAGCAAACACACCGAAGAATTTTTTGGCAAGTTTTTGAAAATTTGGAGCTCATTGTGACGTAGACGATGAAATTTGCAGAGGCGTTGAACTGGTAGAGGAGAACCTGGACACTGTTTTTCAAGAGGAGAGAGTTCGTCGTTACAATCATCGACCTATTGGCTATCACTTCAATGATGTCCAATATGGTGGTGGGCAGACAGGACAGAAGGGTCACCACGCACACAGTCAACAGCATCTTGACAACCTTCGCGTTCTTCGAGGCCGCATTCGACGATGCGGATATCGATGACAACCTCTTCAGATCACGGACGACGGTCAGCTTGATGACGATGACCGTCGAGCAGAGGAGGATGACCAGCAAGGTGACCAGCGAGACCAACGGGGTCATGACGTAGCTCTCGTAATAGGTCACCTCGCCCAAACTGCCCTTTGCCCAGGGCGTCAGATCAACCTGCGCCACCGTGGTGTTGTATCCAGGATGAAACAGCCAGACAAAGGTGTACTTCATGAACAGGGGAATCATCAAGCTGAAGTTGTACACGTACAGGAGGAGAGCCAACAACTTCACGCGGCTCGATGTGAAAATACGAGAAACATGGAACGGGAAACACACGGCCGTCAGCCTCTCAACAGCTATAGCCGTGACGTGGGTAAGGCTGGTGGCCATGCAAGCTGTGCTGAAGCTGAAAAGATTCACTTCGCTAAACGTTTTGAAGGTGATAGCGTACGCTGGACTAAACCTGGTGATGATGCTTTTCATTCTTCTGAACGGGACACACATGGAGTAGAAAAAGTCGCTGACGGACAGTGACAGAAGTATAATGTTAGAGGGCTCTTTGAATCGATGCCTGAACAGAACCAGGCCATTCAGAATGTTGCCGAAAATACCCAAAATGCTTAAGGCGTGAACCAAAAAGCAATTGATAATGATGTCAATGATATTAAAGACGTCATCGCTGATTACTGAAGCGGGCGATGAAGCGCTGTTGCCGTTGGTACTTGCACTAAGCAGCCCCATGCCTCTATCAGTAGCATTGTTCGTCTGAGTAGACAGACCAGTAAATATCTCAGAGATGTTGGTACCAAAGTCAGGCGTGGCCATTATAACTTTTAAAAATGCTTATTCAATTATCGAAAATATAGATCAATTTAGGCTCAAGTTGCTGCTGATTCTCTATAGATCCGATTACTGTATTTTGTGTTATTTACTGGTATTTAGAGCCCAATCATTATATTACAGGCCTATATTTAAAGCGTAGAGTTTCAAGCATATAGTCTTGTATAAGATGTTTAATGGGAAACATACCACGCTAGGTATAATAGTATTCAGATCCTCAAGTACCTTAAATACTGAATGACGCTATAATATAACACTGAGTCTTTTAAAGGTATAGAAAATGTACAACAAGTTTGTCTAGTGTCATAAAGCCACTTTATAGTGTATCCTCTTCATAATTTTCTAAATAGCACGTATGTATGAAAATAGAAAAACCTAAATGTGCTTTGTTTCATCACTCACTAGAGGTACGAGACATAATGTCCTACATGTTAAAATGCAAGTCTCTGTAGACACATTAAATGCAATGTCGTTTTTACATTTTTGTAATAAATTAATTTTTTTAATGGATTTTTCCCCCACAAAATTTGGATCTTATCGACACAGAAAGTTCTGTAAATATTTGATATGAAGATCTGAGCAAGTTCTTTATATCAATCCACCAATCAGACCTAGTGAGAGACTAGTACTGTGGCCACGGAGCAGACACATACGCAATTAAAAGCTGATCTTCTGATGATGTAAACTAAAATAACTAAATTAAAAACGTTAGTGAATTGTTCAACCATAAGAGACTTTGGAGGGAATGAAGGTAGGAAACTATATTTAGAGGTATAAGAAAAATATGTTATAACAAGGTGAATGATTTTTTCACCACCAGACATTGTGCCAATCAGAAACATTGCATCATCTCTGTATTAGTCTAATATGATCGATAAAATGTATGTTACAAGTGTGATCGATACTCAAGATTCAATTAAAGCGATTGCAAATAATAACTGTAAATAAAAACGATGTTTGTTTATCAACATCTAAATAAATATGTATTCATTATGCATCGTAAGCTTAAAAAAAAATATTTTTAATATTACATGAGATCATGTTCTACTTTTAATATCTTAATGAGAACATTTTCTATTTTCAGCAACTTAGTGATGTCATCTTCTATATTTGTTTCTTATATGTGCCTATAAGTCTTCATCTCTCTGTTAATTATAATAAATACGGTGTATTAAGTGGTAATCGTAACCAACCAGTGTTTAAAACTTTTTCAAAATCTAGACAAATCTAATTATGAGAATGTCAAATTATATTATGTTTTGTAGATAGACTTATTTAATTCTGGACATTGATTGGTGTGGAAACAGATCTGGTCCAAACAGACACTCGGTATTTAAGTTCAGATTCTTCTAGTGCTATAAACACACTTCAATGCCGCCTCAGAAAAAGTCCCAGGAAGACTCCGTCAGTTATCGGCTTTAAATAACCTTGAAACAAGGGCGTTAATAAAGAAAATGAGGCTTTAAATTTCCTGATCTAACACATTTTCTCGTTTTAGCTATGTTTACATTATCTTGTGATCAGATCTATTTCTAAAACACACACAAAATTTTACCTTCAAATAAAATCATCTCAAGTTTAGCCAATGGGGCATCTACTTAAGTTTCCCTGACATAATGTACGTATAATTACTTGAAACGTCGTGTCAAAACCAAATGTTGACACGTCTATCACTTGTAGTAACAGTGGCGACATTGATACTACTTTCTTGTTTGAATTGAAGCCTTAACTTAGCTGTGTGAACTTTAAATTATGTTATCTTATTAGGAGTAGACGAAACGGAAAAACGCGGCATGCAATTTAAACTCCAGATGACATAGACAGAGATCTTTTTGAGTATTTACAAAGACTCTTTGGAGAATCAAACTATTTTTATAACTTCCTGGCAATTACATTATTAAGTAGGGTCTTTTATTAGGAGGTCTATATTTGCATTTCCTAGCTACCTGGAGTGATTATTGAATGATCATTAACATTTTTAGAAAGTACTAGCATATATATATATATAAAAAGAAAGTACTCGCTAATTTTATGATTTAGTTTCAATACGTAATATCAGAGATTTACTAAAAGACATAAATATTAATGGGAGTAGGTTTATCGTCACTGACTTGAACAAATTTGTAAACAATTTTTAAAAATAATTGTTTGTTGTCATAAAAACGCGTTACAATCTCAGGGAGAAAGGAAGAAGCTATTAGTCAATAGAATAAACGATAAATGGACAAGCTCTCATTCAAATTACAAGAAATACGAGGTCTGTTAATAGCTATCCCGACACCACCAACGTCTCAACTCAGAACCGGATATAACAGAATGAGACAACACATGTTCCGGAAGATAAAAATTGGGACCAGTGAAATCTGCCCTCGTGGAGTGTCACCAAAAGTACATTCGTCATCTAGAGCCCCGAACAAGACACTGGAATATTAGTTGGCAGAGTTATTGATTGACTAGATTGACCTAGCTACACGCGTAGGACGTAATCATCTTCTTTTCTGAAGTAACGTCTGCACTTTATAAGATAAGATTTTAATTTAAACAAATAACAGAAACAAAAAAAAAAAGGTCATTGTATCACTGAGTTTGGAGTCAGTCATGGCATTACATTTGTATTAGATCTAGACAAAACAACAAGACATCTGTGCGATTAGAAATATTTGTTCAAATTGTTTTTGTTTAGTTCTATTTCATCTTTTTAACTTGTCTCACTACGCTATGATCCTATCACTTGTCTCACTACGCTATGATCCTATCACTTGTCTCACTACACTATGATCCTATCACTTGTCTCACTACACTATGATCCTATCACTTGTCTCACTACACTATGATCCTATCACTTGTCTCACTACGCTATGATCCTATCACTTGTCTCACTACGCTATGATCCTATCACTTGTCTCACTACACTATGATCCTATCACTTGTCTCACTACGCTATGATCCTATCACTTGTCTCACTACGCTATGATCCTATCACTTGTCTCACTACGCTATGATCCTATCACTTGTCTCACTACGCTATGATCCTATCACTTGTCTCACTACGCTATGATCCTATCGCTTGATCCTATCACTTGTCTCACTACGCTATGATCCTATCACTTGTCTCACTACGCTATGATCCTATCACTTGTCTCACTACGCTATGATCCTATCACTTGTCTCACTACGCTATGATCCTATCACTTGTCTCACTACGCTATGATCCTATCACTTGTCTCACTACACTATGATCCTATCACTTGTCTCACTACGCTATGATCCTATCACTTGTCAGGACCAGATGGAAAGGGGAGGGGGGGGAGGAAGGAAGGGGTATCTGGGGAGATTTTACCGTCATTGGTTTTTAAAAACATTTTTTTTTAAAGGGAGGAAATTCGAACTCGTCATTCTCGCCTAATCGGTTTGATGTGCAAACCACTCTGCTAGTGAGCTACTTATGACCACAGAAGCTTGTATAGTTATATATTGTTTATTACAATGCAGAGCTACGATCTATAAAGGGGACTAATTCAGCTTATACCACCACTTCAGTCAAGTTTAATTTCTTACCAACAAAAAAATGTATAACCAATAGTTAATTAACTAATTGGTCAATTTTTAACGGCCCCCGAAAGGAGAAAAGACGCTATTAGTTATATGTGAAATGTCTGTCCGTCTGTAGTACTGACATATTTTTTCTATATTTTTTTTTTAATAATGCTTAGTTTTTATTTATTCGAGGCTACGAAACTAAAAAAAAAAAGAAGTAATATTGATGCCCTCCCTGGTAATTATCCTATTTCTCGTCCTATTATACACTCCTTGTCGTTTGAATTACGATAATTTATTATCAGATATCGACTGCAATTATCAAAACGACTCATCAACATTTTTCCTTGAGGCAAGATTACATCTACCAATATGCATAACTGTCTTGTCATCAGCCTAAATGTGCCATTTCATGTTTTCAAATGTATGTAATTAACAATGACATGCTATTGTGTAAATACATACCTTACAGACATGTAATAACATAGTAAAAAGGAAATCATCCAAGGTCAAGCCTTTTTAGTGATTTATTTCAAAGTTAAAGTTTGTTCATGGGTTTCTACTGCATGTAGCTTGAAATAATGCTCTATATCAAACTGATATATGCGAATACAATTGTAATCAAACTAAATTTCCATTTTTTTTTTACCAATAAAAGTATCTTATCTTTTCTTATATTAATATTTTAATGTAGATTTTTCTTGACCTATCTAAATAACTGAGTAAATATTATTTGAAAAACGAGCTATTCCATTTTTATACTCGTGCGGTACTCATACCTAATCACCAAACATAGTCTTCAATTGTATTTTAGACTTTGATACCTAAAGACACAACAAAAGAAGGGAATAATTGATGAAGTTTATTTGGGGCTAAGAATTTAAATACTAATTTTTTTAAAATCCAAGAACAACGAATCAATTACATACAAATGTGAAGCTAGACAAAAAAATGAAGGATGAACACACTTTGATAAACTTGGCTTGGAATACAAATCTGTATGCCATAAACGTAGAATCGGCAGCAGTAGAGATAAAGGTCACTGTAGTTTTGGATGTCACCACGAAATCAGTTGCTGTAGGCAAAGAGTATGTCATAACTGTTCATTCAGCTCGCTTCGCCATCTATTTTGTTCTGGCTCAAATTTTCTGTATTTTTGGATTTCGGGGAAAATTTTTGAACATCAATGTTCTTCGCAGTTTTGGTTCCAAAGACTCCAAGTTCCTCCTTCTGAAGCCCTTGATCCTGGCAGACCTGCTTCTGTCTGTGTTAAATTTCTTTCTGCACATTCATTACATGGTCGAGTGTAATGACTTTGTGGTTGCGTCTCTGGTTGGAACTTTCAGCTTCGTCTATCTGTTTGTACCCCAACAAGTTCTTCTATGCGTGGTAAACTGTCGATTGACTGGCGTCATCTTTAAAAGAATCATTCCCGATTACGTCCCTTTTAACATTGCCAGACTTGTTATTAAGATCACGTGTCTTGTACAATGGCCTGTTGATTTTGTCTGTTAACATGCAACTATTACGTTGTGTCTGAATTCCAACAGAGGAACGGTATCTTAGTCAGGCCAGAGCTGCTGTTGGACCCTAACTAGTTTGACTAAGTTCATAAGAAAACATTAACGATTGCTCGATTGTATCTACACTAGAGAGTTCGTCGATTTTGGGCTGGCGTAGTTTTTACAAAAATATCAACTCACTCTGTCTGGTAAAAAAAAAATTGAATACCTTATTTCTCCCACTCTCATTCGTATCAAGTTGAAACGTTGAACAATTATTTATTTGTGAAAACAAGGCTACAAAGACAGTTTATGTGGAAACACAAACTCAAAATCGGCCCCCGAAGTGGTCCACTCAGACAGGTAAAAAGGCAGGTTTCAATATTTTCAGAAAGAATATTGGAATGAAATTCTATCAAAGGCAAATGACAGAGAAGAATGGAGAAAGGAGGTTGACAGATCCTGTGTGGTGCCCCAACGGTACAGCAGACCAAGGCATAGGTGAAAGTGAAGAAGTTTAATGTGAACCTGGCCTAACTGATGTCTTATAATGAGTATCTACTTGATCTAATTATTTTGTAAAGGGTCAATCTATTAATTGTGCGAAGAATAAAAGATTCATTAGTAAATTTTAAAAAATCATTTAGTTTAGTGCATTTTAGGGGAAAAACTGCTTGCATAATTGCTTTTAAAAATTAGATTTTTCGCTAACAAAGAAAAAAAGGAGCCGTTGCATCATCAAATATTATGTTGTCGGATTTCACTACCTTATCTTATTTAATACATACGTTACTTCAAAAAAGATTATTACGTCCTACGCCGCTACGCGTCATGCATTCAGTCATGCAAATTAACCAATCACCTAAATTCTGCCAAGTCACTAGTTTTCCTGGCTAGCTCAGGCAACCCATTCCATGCTCTAGTAGCGCTAGGGAAGAAGGAGCATTTGTACAAATGTGTCCTAGCATATGAAACGAGGAATGTGCATTTATCTTTGTGTCTTTCTGAGTATTTTATCAAGTTTTGTATATGAAGATTATTGTTCAGTGTTTTATGTATAATTGCTACTTTAGTTTTAAGTCTTCTATCCTGAAGGCTTTCTAACTTTAGGGATTTTACCAAAGGTGTTACTTTATTCAAATGTGAATATTTGTTTGCTATAAATCTGACTGCTCTATTTTGTGACTGTTCCAGTTTCTAAAATGTTTTCTTGAGTTGGGGGGTCCCAAACAGAGGATGCATATTCTATTATTGGCCTAACCAAGGTTTAACAACATTTTAGTTTTATGTTCTAATTTGATTTATAGAAATTTCTTTTAATAAACCCTAATGCTTTGTTTGATTTTTTTATAGTTTTATCAATATGGGGATTACATGACAGTTTTTCATTTATTATAACACCTAGGTATTTTGCGTTTTTAGTCTGTGTTACTGGTATACCATGAATAAGATAAGTGGAATTAATCTGTTTTAGTTTTTTTGTTACTCTTAATAAATGACATTTTCTGAGTGGAAAGACATGCTCCAGTTTGATTCCCATTTCTGTAATTCATCTAATTCTCTTTGTAAAATATCTGTCTTGTGTTGTTTTTATTGTTCTATATATTATGCAATCGTCTGCAAATAATCTGACTTTTGTTCCTGAAGTAATGCAATTTGGTAAATTTTTTATGTAAATTAAATCCTTGAGGTACACCTGAGTTTACTGTTATTAGTGTTGATTTAGAGCCATGTATTATTACAGTTTGTTCTCTCCCTATCAGAAAATCTTTAATCCACTGATGCAATGGACCGTCAATGCCAAAATATTTTTAAGCAAACTATGGTGGTGAACTTGTCAAAGCCTTGGAAAAATCTAGTAAGATAGCATCTATTTGCTCACTATCCTTAAAACTTTTTGAAAAATCATCAATTAGTCCTATTAGTTGTGTTTCACATGATCTATATTTTCTAAAGCCATGTTGGTATGGAGTAAGGACATTATGGTCTGCTAGGTGGTTTATAATGTCGCTACATATTATGTGCTGCTGGTAAGTGATACTGGTCTGTAGTTTCCTGGGTCAGTTTTTTCTCCTTCTTTTAAATAGGGGGGGGGGGGGGTGACATTAGCTTCTTTCCAGTCCCTTGGTACTCTGCCCTGGTTAAGAGATGCCTGAAAAAGTATTTTGAACACTAGTGCTAGCTCATTGCTTAGTTCTTTGAGTAATCTAGCTGGAATACCATCAGGTCCAGATGCTTTATTCGGTTTGATGTTGGCTAATAGTTTTTGGATTCCCTTTTCTTGTACTTCTATATTTCCTATGTTGTCTACTTGGTTCAAATGAAGCAATATGTCTTTGTCTCCTGGGGCTGAGGATGCTGATGCAAAGTATTTGTTTTAGGATGTTAGCAAAACCAAACCGATATTACAAAGGAACCTACTGCTGCACAGGTTACTAGACAGTCTTGAATCAGCACATCTGGCATTGGCCAGGGATTCCCGTCATTACGCGATGTTACCGGCCAAAGTAGATGTATTATATAAGATAAGACTTCGCGAACTAGCCGCACTTCGAGTCTTGGCCGTAATGTGTGTATATTTATATAAGTAAGGTTACATCTATGAGAAGACACCCGTAAAATAATTTATAAATATATTTATTACAGTTATATTTCATATATTATATTTATAGATCATGAAAACTATTATATAAAGTCTATACACATTTCAAAGTTAATTGTAACTATATACACTTTCGATGGCATAAGAAGAGTAGACAAATTGTTCATTCTCGCTGTACTAACTCACATCAAACGTACAAATCTAAACCATTATGTATAGCTCATACAATCCATTCATCAAGTTATGAATTAAAAAAAAGAAAAAGACTATTAATAAGAATAAATTATACTAATTACATTAATTTCGTTTTACGTTGCTAAATTAGCCGTTCTAATGCTAGTTGGTAATAAAGAGCTGCCAACTCAAAAAAAAAAGTGCCTATTTACAGCAAGCATTTCTTTTTGCAAAGAAAGAGTCAAATTTTGTCAAGGGAAAAAAAAGGTGCAATTAGCAACTAGGTGAAATTGAAACAACTTCAGTCAAATATAGTTGTACAAAATAAACAAATAATATCTTACAAAATTTATTGACAAAACTTTTTTTATAACTAAAACATGGAGGAAACCTTTTTTTTTCTTTCATGCTATTTTATTTTTGGTTAAACTTTGACTGATAAAAAGAAATGCAGCTCTGATCAATATAAAAATATAAATATGATGATAACCAATAAATAAGATTTCAAATAAATAAGATAATATCCATGTGAAATAATAATTTACACAATAAAATTAAGTGGCAAGTTGTTTTTTCTTAATCCAAGGAAGAGTTGAGACTGCTATATCTGGACACAGTCTTACAATAATGATTTCCTTAAAAAACACTGGAGCATAAAAAAATTCTTATGACTACATAACTCTCCTATTGATCAGACAAGTTCAAAGTCTGCCTCTTCCAGAAACTGACTCTCTAGGTTTGATGTTAGAAGAAGTATCAAAAAGCATATTGAATTATTTGTTCTTTACTACATGACAGAAGTTCCTTCAATAGAGATACTACATGAAGAATATCTCAGGTATATTGATGTCTATCTTAAAATGTACATACATTGCTGATATAAAACTACAAAATATATTTTTTAACAGATTATATAATTTTGATTTTGATGATTGGGACATTTGAGACAGGAAAAATTTTGTGAAAGATCAACATATATAATGAGTGGTTCCAAACATTTATCCATGCATCATAACCCTGAGTTCTAACAACACACAAGTTCAACTTTCATGATGCAAACCAAATGTGGGGGGAGACCACTGACACAGACTTTTTTAAAACAACGTACTAGTGCCTCCCCCTTTCCACCTGAGCATTACCAACAGTCTGTTATTAGTCGAATTAACTGACAGAACAAATTGGCTTAATGACAAGAACAATCCATGAATAGTAAAAATAAATAGGGGGGGGAGAGGATTTTAAAACAGTAGATAGTATTGCTGTCAATGTTCTATCTACATAGATACATTTTGTATACTAATACTTTCAAGCACCCTATGTAATATAATGTCGTTAAATAGGGTGACTACAAGGACGGACTCAACAAAACAAAAAGTTTTTTTTATGCTGCACATCACAGTCAAGTAGAAAAATACCTTTGGTCTATGTATAAACAAACTTATCTCCCTTCAAATTATTTCCCTTTACATCCAAATTCAAGAAGAGCAGAAAATAGAAATAAAAATATGGTAAAAGTAAAAATTGGACAAATTGCATAAGAAAAGGAACAAAAAAAAACATTTGACTTTTAGCCCCATTAAGGAGGTATACATCCAACAAGGCATAACATTTACACTAAGAAACAATATACAACACATGAAAGTCAATCTACAACGACTGCGCTATTGACTACCTGAACATTTCTTGCCCATTCTTTATATCATGCATTAGAAGTTTTAAAACTTAAACATGAAAGTATTTACTTTGCTTGCAATGTTGATCTACAAGTTGTTGTTGTATTTTTTTTCTTCATTTGACTTAAAGTAAAAACATGACAGGAAATTGTTATCTAACCTTCTGATTGTAACTGCAAGACTCTATATTAAATGAAGTTCTAACTAGTGTAGTGATTTTATCTCTATGAATAAATGAACTCTTCATGCATACATTTTCATAGACTCTAGATATAGGTATGTACATTTGCATGTATGCATGAAATAAATATCACAGATGTCATAGAATGGTATCAACAACAGCTCAAATCAACATACATATCAAAAGATGTATAAGCTTACATATCAACAAACAGGAAAACAGTTCAATATTTGTGTGTGTGAGTTCAACAATGTAGACCATGATGTTACTCCACTGGTTGCTGATCAAGGAATGTTGGTCTCAAATGGGTAATTTTAAAACGATCAAATTAGAAGAATAAATAAAACAATCAAAATGATAGCAAGACATAGTAAAAGCACTGAAACATTGTAACATTTAATTTCTATTGTATCCAGGCTTTTTAAAAAATTTTATTTCATTGCTATTACTTAACTTAAGCAATTTTGTGAATCTTTTTTCTTTTTTTTTTTTTTATAAATTTGATGGTCTTAACTATTAATTATTGTTTGGTATTTATCTAATTAAATAAAAATTCTTGTTTTAACTCTATTTCAGTGACACTGAAGAAAATGTGTTTGTAAAATATTTTATGCTTTGAAGTCAGACTGTGAAGTCTCTGCATTGTTTGTGGCTAGAGGCTCATGACCAGTTAAACTATCTGCACTTTGTGGGACTGTGACACCTCCACTGACTGCTGCTTCACTTGTTTTGGCTACTGTCTGACTTTTGGTTGGGTCTGTTTTTGTCATTGGCAATGAACTCCCTTGAGTGTTTGATGGTGATGAGTATGGAGACATCTTTTTATTTGTTTCTGCGACAGATGAGTAGTTGGCTATCACTGGCTGGAAGTGAAGAGAAGGTTCATGTGGGCAAGAGGTCGAGGTCGCAGAGTTGGCAGACCATGACCTGTAAAGTGTCGATGATGATGACAATGGCAATGATGAATGTGGACAGGCAGCAAAGGATTTTGACAACTTGGCTTGAGGACGAGAGGGAGAGAGTGAAGAGGAGTGCTGCCCATAAGAAGAGGAAGAGCTGTCATGTGGGCAGTAGAAGGAAGAGTTCATCGATGGCTGTTGATTCACCGATGAGTTGAGTGACCATGAACCTGCGCTGATAGAAGAATGTCCATGAGGGCACTCATGATGTGAGCTCATACGGGAAATTCTACTTGGTGATTGGCTCAAGCCATGATGTGAGGTCATGTGGGTATATCTACTTGGCGATTGGCTCAAGCCATGATGGGAGGTCATATGGCAAATTCTACTTGGCGATTGGCTCAAGCCATGATGTGAGGTCATATGCGTATATCTACTGGGTGATTGGTTCAAGCCAGACATGTTCTGTGTTGGTGAAGTATGATGTCTGTCCTGGCCTCGGACCAAATAATCACGAGCATACTCCATGAACTTTGAACTGTTTGATCTGGAAAATTAAACAAAAATTATTTTGTTTCTAATAAATTTACTTCAATTAATAACTGTAAAGCTAACTGTAGTTATTTAATTATTAATTGTTATGTAAAAGTGGCAGCTTTTAATTTAACATTTAAATACATGCATTTCAACTGAATGTTTAATATAACTTTTTCTTTGGTCAATTATTTACTACATCATCCAAAAAAACATTGGCAAAATTCTTAGCCACAAGACAGGTGCTCATGTTGTAATAAGATTGAATGCTACTCTTTCTCAACTTACAGATGACTTTTTTTAACAGCTGACAGTTTATGCTCAGGTGTACTATGTGCTTGGGGAGGTAGCTGTTGTGAATGAAACCATAAAATAAATTAAACAAGAGTTAACTGACTTGGTTTGTACAAACTACTTTAGTTATAATTTCATTGGTTATAGAACACAAAACATAATAACTGCTAGAACTAGAAGCTTTTCGAAACTTACATAGAAACGTTGATGTTTTGCTTCAGTCTGAGACCTGTGAAAATAAATGAGATACTAATGTAAGATGAGTTCCTTAATTGTATCAGTAATTTTGCATTCATTTTACCTTACTAATCTTCATAATATGTCCAGTGGTAGTAGAACCTAAATAAGCAATAGAAAAATAAGTACTTTTTAAAAACAAATTTTTTTTTAGAGAAAGAACAACTAAATACTGCCAATTATCTGAAAATTAGAGGGTATGGGTCCCTTTCTGCTTTGTAAACAAAAAATTAATTAGTAATAATTGATTAACTAATTGGTTAATTTTCGGATTGATTCGTGTATTATTAGACTATGACTATGCAAAATTTCAACTTGATACATTGTCATTTTAAAAGTGTTCACTTGAGCTTTATAATTCTCAAGACAAAGAGAAGCTAAGAAGTAGTAAGTTATATTCTTTCTTAAGCTATGCATAACAAATGTTCAAGACCTGTGAGTTCTCTGTCGTCTCTCGTCCAGTTCTCTTAACACTTCCTGGGCTTTCTCTATCTGAATTTGATTCTGTCTGCGTATCTCATTCGATTCTTCTATCAGCCTGTCAGGATGTAAGTGTTGGCTGGAGTAGGAAGCCATGACGTTGGTTCTCAAGTCTGTGCTAAGGTTCTTCAATGATTCACCTAAAGTAGTCTCTTCCCCCGTGGTACAGTGGTGATATCTACCATCACTGGAAGGGAAGGATCTTCTCAGCCTTAAATCTGGAACATGGTAGACAAGGCTGTCAGTTCTGGTTGGGGAACAAGAGGTCGACCTTAACGTCCTACCGCTGGCGCTGGATTGCGAAGAATGAGGTGACAAAGAGTGACCTCTGGTTGAATGGTTGACAATCTCACGCCTGAGGCTTACCAGATACTCCCGTCTCTGTGTCGGTGTCATTGACTTGTTGCTGTGACCATCTAGAGAGCTATTAGGTGAGAGACTTTCAACAGAACCTGAGAGGTGATGCTTTAAGGGGTTTTTCACTTTCTCTCTCTCATGACGGTACTGTTCTCTCAGCCTCTCCAACTTGAAAGCTTCAATCTCTGCTCGCCTCCTCATGGACCCAAAATCTGTGCCTTTGGTTTTCCTCCTACCCCGCACCCCACCTTTCTTTCGATCGTGTGTCTCAAGACAAGACTCTATGTCTTTCTTACTTCTGTTCAGCTGAGTCTTGTACTCTTCAAGATACTCTTTGGTCACTTTGATTAGTGTCTTGGATTGTTTGGGTTTCATCTCCTCTCTACTCCAGGCATCCTCCAGGTTGGACAAGAGGTAATCTGTTTGGCCAATGCAGTAGTTGAGCTTGGCTTCCAACAGCTCTATGGTCAAACTTGTGGGGAGATAATTCAAAGACATGAGTTCAATGATCTCTATTCTCTCTTTGTGGAGCTGGTCAAGCTGCCGGTGTAATGTGGACATGCTGTCTTTGTCTGAAGACTGGGACGAGTTCATCTGGTGGGCGCTGTCCACTATAGAGTCAGTGCTACAGTTGACAAGCCTGACAAAGTCTGTCTGTGTGTAGTCATCTAAATTGTCCACACTGACCTCAACACCAGTGCTGATCATTGGGCGGCCTGTATTCAGTGAGGACACAGAGAATGCAGAGTCACTGTCATCATCCCAGATAGTCTGCAGTGTTAGTGGAGAAAGTGTTGATGCTCTGGAATTTGTGCTGGAGCTATCATCATTTATAGTTAAGTCCCTTGATGTATCCAGTATTTGGTCAGATTGTTGCCCCTTGTTGTACTTCCCAATAATATCTTGTATGTGCAAGTCTGTAGTATTTGGATTGCTGTCTTCACTGTGTGGTTGAGACTTTTTCGTAGTTGGCATGAACCCCCTTGGTCCTTGTATAAATGATGTGTTAGAATCCCCTGCTACAACATCTTCAGACTGGTAGCCAGAGTTCATTTTTGTTTGCTTTCCTCCAGTGCACTTGTCTACAACTTTAACATTGGATGTTTGACTTGAAAAATCCACAGACTTGGACTGGAATTCTTTTGTTTCTGATTCAGTATTTGTGCTTACAGTGCTAGTTCTTTGAGATTTTTTTGTGACATTCTGTTTAATGAAACTATGTCCAGTTTCTGTATTGGCGTAACCATCTTTAACACCTATGGGTCTAACTCTATTGAAATCTTCCACTGTACTGCCCATTCCTCTGTCCAAAATTTGCGGAGGAGACTGTGACGTAATTGTGTCAGTGTAAGGGCTTACACCTGTACTTCCTGGAAGGGAACCATTTTTTGGAATCACAGTAACAGGGGAATCCCCTCCAGATGAATCTGATTCAAGGTAAAGGCTTGGTGAACCCTTCAATGATTCAGCTAACAATTTCTGCTTTGTGTACTTCTTCTGCCGCGATCTTTCCAGAAGGTTCATCATTTTACTGTGCTCAGATTTAAGTTTTTCGATTTCATTCAGGATCTGGTCATTTGAGATGCTTAAGAAACGTGGGTCAGAGTAGTAGTGCCTGGATAAGGGAGACCGCTCTCTATCATAGGGGGATGTGTCATCAAAGCTTTCTGTATTGATCAGTGACACATAGCTGCCATGTCCAATCAGGCCATTACTTCTGGAACCATTATGAGTACCATCAGTTATGACCTTTGGATGTGAATGGCCTCTATTCTCAATGCTTTCCTTTTCTGATGTGCCCTTAACTTCAAATCTGGGAGTGGAAGATATTTCTGGTAAAGGCACATTTTCCATGTAGGGAGAAGAGGGTGGATTCTGTTGTGCTCCACAATTAGATGAGTTGTAAGAACCATTACTAGCAATACTTATTGATGCTCCAGACTGCAAGGTTCTCAAGGGTTGGATAAATGACCCATATTCTTGTATCTTTTCATCTCTCTTGAAGTCCAGTTCTCCCCAAGTCGATGCCCTTGCTCCAGGAGTGATTAGCAAAGTGGAATTATTGTTAGGAGGTTGAGTGTCACTTTGTGGTTGTTGAACCACAGGTCCATAGGATATCAGTAAAGCTGATCTGTTACTCTTGAAGAGAACAGCAGGGAAATGTATGACTGTTTCTTCCCTTCTGTAGCTCAGTTCTCCACCATTTTCATATTGCCGAAGCTCCTTGTAGAGCTCGTCATAACTAGAGATTGATTTGATATGGCTTTCTGAAATGTTGGAGGATTTGACTTCTTCTGAGGCTGCCAGAGTCATGCTTTTTTCAGGACTGCTGGGATGCACAAAATTTGGTATTGGCATAGACCCACCATCTCTGTTCCACTCTTCAATCAATCCAGGGTCAATGTTGTCATTACTTTCAGCCCTGCATTTACTTCTGGCCATTATCTCATGGGCTAGTGCTAAAATTTCCAGATGCTTCTCACGAAGTTTCTTATCTTCATTGTCAATGATCTCTGCTTGAGACTCAGCATCAGCAAATAGAGTCTTTGCTTTCTTTGATATCTTCATTGTGTCTTCATCAGAGTCAGCATGTGTTGACTTCTTGTCAAAGTCAACTGTCTGCACTGCTGCATCTTTTGTACTTTTCATGTTGCTTAACTCTTTACTTGTGTCTATGAGAGAGCTGAAGTCATTGTCTCTAGATGTTTTCTGCACTGCTGCATCTTTTGTACTTTTCATGTTGCTTAACTCTTTACTTGTGTCTATGAGAGAGCTGAAGTCATTGTCTCTAGATGTTTTCTGCACTGCTGCATCTTTTGTACTTTTCAGGTTGCTTAACTCTTTACTTGTGTCTATGAGAGAGCTGAAGTCATTGTCTCTAGATGTTTCCTGATGTTCTTGCAACAAATCATTGCCAGCTATTCCATGCCCCAGTTCATCATCATCTAGTACAGACATGGCCACTTCTCGTGAAAGTCTATCAGCATCATTTGCATCTCCATGAAGCACATGCTGGTCATCCATCTCTGTGGTCAGTATAATCTTTGGAAGTTCTGTCTCAGCCTCATCCCAGCTTATTGTAGATGTTAGTCCCATGAGCGGAAACACTAGACTATCTTCAAATGAATCATCTGATTGTAAAGATCCAGAATTAACATCTGCATGAAGATCTTCAAGCTGATTATCAGTAACTATATCTTGATGGCTAGAATCATGTTTCCTGCCTGTTGAGGTATTAGCATCATTATTCTTGACAATATTCTTTCTCTCAAAGATTAATTGAAACTTGTGTTCCTCCTCCTCCATTTCATACTCTTGTTTTATTCTGGGCTTCATTTTAAATTTCTTTTTGCTTGATGGTGCGCCATCCCCAAACATGTATACACTTTTACTTTCCCAAGGGTTGACACAATGGGAACCACTGAACCATGGATCTTCTGAATGCAGTGTGGATCCAAAGTCCGTTGCTAGACTTAATAGCCTCAAATTGCCTGCCCTCTCTGAACTCACTTCTGCCAGCTGCTGAGCTTCCAGTGTTGCATTTACAGCAGCTGCTTTCAAAGGCTCATTGGGCTCAGTGTCTTCACTTTGAGGTGCAGGGGAAGGGATTGAGTCATGTCGTGCCCTTTTTATCCTCCAGACATGAGGAGATCCTGACATTTGGTTGGAATGAGATGATTTGACCACTACACTCCTGTGAACAATACTGTGGCTGTCTGATGACAGGGCGGTCTGGTCAGTTGAGGATGAAGCAGGTTGTGGATGTGTTAGGCTTGACACTTTGGTCACATCTACAGGATCAATTCTTTGGACATTCTCTCTAGTCCATTTATTATCTACACCTGCCATTTGTGGGTTAAAGACTGTATTACAATTACTAGACATATTCTGGGGAGTTTTTATTTCTATACCAGTAATGTGTTCAGTTGCAGGTGAGTTGAAATTATAAATAGAATCATGTAAAGAATAGCAAGGATCCAATACCCGAGCATTGTACATTTGGTTACTGGTGAAATCTTGTAAACTGTTTCCGTTCCACTTTTCAGAATTTCTATTTTCTCTGTCTGTGCTGTTAACTGTGTAGTTTTCTTTGTTATCCTCAAACAAAGTCATTTCAGGTGTCAACTCAGAAACTTGTTTATTTTGTCCACTAGGGGAATATGGACTGTCAAATGTATCTATAGGTATATTTGATTGATCAGTCTCAAAAACAAGGCTATTTTGATCATTCGAGCCATCATTCCAATGTTCATGACTGTGTACAGAGACATGTTTAGCTGTCGCTTGGGCAGTAGTATCTTTAGCCTGTGCTGTAGACATTTTAAAACCATAATCAACAATTGTTTGAGCAATACTGGCATCATCTATTGGTAGGGTGTAGACCAAGTCTTGTATTGAATCAGTTTCAAAATTATGTTGGCCAGTCCTGTGAACATCATGGTCTAGTTTGATTTCTTTCTGTTCTGCTTGTCTTTGCTTAGTGCGTAAATGATGGAGTGACTCTTGTTTAATAAGATAGTCCTGTGAAAAGAACTGTCTTTCCTCATTGTAAACTGAAGCGCCCTGACCTCCTTGGACTGCTGTTTCACCATCTTGGCCATAATTTCCCATCTGGATATGACCAATGCCACCAGAAACTAGCTGACAGCTCAGAGTATTTTCCTTTTTCTTGGGACATGACTCCATATCCTCATGGCATGTTTTAACATATTCACTCTGTGATTCCTGGGCTTGTCTAACATAGTCTGGGGTTAAGAGGTCATAGGCTGGTGTTGAAAGGTCACAGCCTGGGGTTGAAAGGTCATAGTCTGGGTATCGCCAAACATAACTGTGTTGCTCATCTTTTCCATTAGAAATATTTAGTTGATCAACAGCTTCCTTGGTTTCATTGTTAGCAACGTCTCTGTTTGTAGCTTGAGGCTCATCTTCCAGTTCTTTGTTCTCACTGCCATCTTTAATCTGCCCAAAAATGTATTCCTGTGTATGCAAATCAAGATTTTCTTTATGGGTGGGGTCAAGACCCTCTTGGTTGTACATATCCTTATTTCTTTCTTTAATTAGCAGATCAAGTTCATTTGATTTATGTGTTTCAAGATCTTGTTCTTGTTGAGCATAATCTTCTTTATGATCCTTTAATTGTTGTTTATAAGAATCATACTCTTGCTCTTGATTCTGTGAACTTTCTTCAGCTGAATGTTTCTGTGTAACAAGAACTTGCCCAAGTCTCTTATAGTCTTCACTTTCTGTTTGTTGATCAGTAACTTCATTTGGTTGATCATGATCTTGATATTCTTCTGGTCTCTCACCATCATCTATAAGAACATCAGATTGTTGTCTGTCTTTATCAAATCTTTCTTTCTGATTATCTCTACTCTGTATCACTGTATTAGTATTATCCAGTATCTGTTGGACAGTACTATCAGAAGCTTGTAATGTTTTAACATCATCAGCAAGAGTTTGTAGGCCTTGGAATTGTTCATCATTGCCATTGCCTGTATTGTGGTCTGGTTGAAACAATTCTAAATGGTCAAATCCTATCTGTGAATCAGAGTTGACACTGTCTGGTTTGTCTTTCTTAACACTCCTTGCAACTACATCTAGACTTGGTTGTTCTCTTAAGTTCTCTTGCTTCTGATTATCATCTAGACACTCTACATTGCCTGGAGATTGTCTAACGCTGACATAATCCACTAAAGTTTGGCAGTAACTGTCAGGTTCTACGTAGGGGTGGATGTCAGAATCTGTTTCTACAGGACTCTGGATAATTCTTTCTGCATCTGACAAGCTAAATATGTCTGGGTTCTCAAACCCATCCAGTGACATGTTCTCTTGTAATATACCTTTGTTATATAGCTCTATAGTATTGTTTAATAGGATTGACTGAACAAGTTCTTCTGTTGGTTGCATGTTCTGTAAGAGTCTTGTGTTGTTTTGTAGAGATTGATCTAAATTATAATCAGAGAGATTTGATTGAAGATGTTCTTCTGTTGGTCGTAAGGATTCTAAGAGTGTTGCATTGTTTTCTAAATCTATAGCATTTTCTGACTGGCTTGATTGTGCAAGATGTACTGTTGGTTGTAAGTTTTCTAAGAATGTACCATAGTCTGATATTCTATTCTGGACTCTGGCATTGCTATCAGCACTAGTTACACTTAATGGCTTCTCATGTATACGACATGTTGGTGAATCATTGTTTGTTGCAATGATGTTACTTTCACTACCTAGATGGTGTTGGGGTGTTAACAATGGATGAGGTATGTCATGGGTCAGTAAGAGTTCAGAGTCAATATTAGGCGCATCTTCTCGATCAGCATCTACAGTATGATTGATAGTCAAGTGAGCATTTTTTTCTTCTAAAGATGTCTGAAAGACAATGTCCCTTGCTCTGGCAAGAACTGTCTGTACCAGATTCTCAGCCAATCTAAAAGTATTAGCATCACTTACTGGGATAGGAATATCTATTGGACTAGAGCTATATGCCAATCTCATTCTGTTTTCCTTTATACTTTCCTTTCTTATTGAGCCTACATTAGCACTAGAGAGTAGGACACTTTCATCCTTCTCTATAGGTTCTATCTCAGTCATGTTTGATTCATGTGGTGTAAAGGTCAGGTTCTCTAGTCGGGAGGTCTCAGGTTTGTTTTGTAATGAAGGGATTACACTTGTTGAATCTTTTGATTCCATGACCTTAACCAAATCACTTTCATTGTCTGGTGTTGATGTTGTAGCGGTGAACTTGAGAGTAGCAGCTCCAGTTGGCATCAGACCATATCTTGCTTTGGCAAGAGCAAGTCTAGGCAAGGCTTCCAATGACTGATCTTGGGTTTCTGGTAAAACTTCAGAGCTACTATTCAACTGTTTGTCACTGTATGTATGTGAGCTATTCCAATTGTACATTAAAGTATCTTCATTCCAAACGTATTCTTTTTTCTTGGATTCATCTGTGTCTGTACCTAATGTTTCTGGTGTGTCCAAAAGTGTACTAACCTTTGAAATGTCTGTAAAAACTGAGCTGTCGGCCATAGGTTTAAGGTCTCTTCTAAAGAATTCTTCTAGATCTATATTGCCTAAACTGATGATTGTTTGTGGTACAATCAGGATGTTTTCTGAGTACCTTTTGTCTTCTAGATTAGCGTCTACAGTTTGATTTTTTGGATGCTCAGAAACTAGGTTCTCATGTGCTTGTTTAGCACCTTGATTTGTATCCAGACTTTCAAGTTCCCCGAGTTCATTATTTAGGCCTCTAAGTCCAGCTTGTTTGGTCCCTAGGCTCTTAGTTTCTATTTGTTTTGAGACAACATTTTCATGCATTGGCAGCTTATCATGTTCAGACTGATTTGATCTTAGGTTATCAATTTCTATTTTGTTAACAATAGGGCCTGTAGGTTTCTGACCAACAAAGTCTATGTTTTCAGGTACTGACTGTTGAATATCTACCTCTAGTCCAGTTTCTGGGCTTTGAATCTCTACCAGTTTAGCTAATAGGTATTCACTGGCTAGGTTTCTATCATCTTCTAATATGTTATCAACTGTTTGTTTCTTACCCCTTGGGTCAAGTTTAGCTTGTCTAGAGACTTCATGTGATTGTTCAAGCTGAGTGATGAGGTGAATATCAAGTGTATTAGTGCTTGTAGTTATTTGCTGATTAGCAGATAAGTTTTCTTTATAATCACTAGCAGCTAGGTTTTCTTGACGATAATTCCCAGTTAAGTTTTTTTGCTGATAATCTCTAGCAGCTAAATTTTCTTGTTCATAATCTCTAGCAGCTAAATTTTCTTGTTCATAATCTCTAGCAGCTAAATTTTCTTGTTCATAATCTCTAGCAGCTAAGTTTTCTTGATGATAATTTTCAGTTAAGTTTTCTTGCTGATAATCTCTATTAGCTAAGTTTTCTTGATAAGCTCCTTTAGCTAAGTTTTTATGAAGATAATCTCTAGCAGTTAAGTCTTCTTGATAAGCTCTTGTAGCTAAGTTTTCTTGTTGATAAGCTCCTGTAGCTAAGCATTTTTGTTGATAAGCTCCAGTAGCTAAGTTTTCTTCTTGATAAGCTCCAGTAGCTAAGTTTTCTTCTTGATAAGCTCTAGTAGCTACGTTTTCTTGATAAGCTCCAGTAGCTACCTTTTCTTGTTGATAAGCTCCTGTAGCTAAGTTTTCTTCTTGATAAGCTCCAGTAGCTAAGTTTTCTTGTTGATAAGCTACAGTAGCTAAGTTTTCTTGTTGATAAGCTCCAGTAGCTAAGTTTTCTTCTTGATAAGCTCCAGTAGCTAAGTTTTCTTCTTGATAAGCTACAGTAGCTAAGTTTTCTTGTTGATAAGCTCTAGTAGCTACATTTTCTTGATAAGCTCCAGTAGCTACCTTTTCTTGTTGATAAGCTCCAGTAGGTAAGTTTTCTTGATAAGCTCTTGTAGCTAAGTTTTCTTGTTGATAAGCTCCAGTAGCTAAGTTTTCTTCTTGATAAGCTACAGTAGCTAAGTTTTCTTGTTGATAATCTCCAGTAGCTAAGTTTTCTTCTTGATAATCTCCAGTAGCTAAGTTTTCTTGTTGATAAGCTCCAGTAGCTAAGTTTTCTTGTTGATAAGCTCCAGTAGCTAAGTTTTCTTGTTGATAAGCTCCAGTAGCTAAGTTTTCTTGTTGATAAGCTACAGTAGCTAAGTTTTCTTGTTGATAAGCTCCAGTAGCTAAGTTTTCTTGTTGATAAGCTCCAGTAGCTAAGTTTTCTTGTTGATAAGCTCCAGTAGCTAAGTTTTCTTGTTGATAAGCTCTAGTAGCTACATTTTCTTGATAAGCTCCAGTAGCTACCTTTTCTTGTTGATAAGCTCCAGTAGCTAAGTTTTCTTGATAAGCTCTTGTAGCTAAGTTTTCTTGTTGATAAGCTCCAGTAGCTAAGTTTTCTTGTTGATAAGCTACAGTAGCTAAGTTTTCTTGTTGATAATCTCCAGTAGCTACCTTTTCTTGTTGATAAGCTCCAGTAGCTAAGTTTTCTTGATAAGCTCTTGTAGCTAAGTTTTCTTGTTGATAAGCTCCAGTAGCTACCTTTTCTTGTTGATAAGCTCCAGTAGCTACCTTTTCTTGTTGATAAGCTCCAGTAGCTAAGTTTTCTTGATAAGCTCTTGTAGCTATGTTTTCTTGTTGATAAGCTCCAGTAGCTAAGTTTTCTTCTTGATAAGCTACAGTAGCTAAGTTTTCTTGTTGATAAGCTACAGTAGCTAAGTTTTCTTGTTGATAAGCTCCAGTAGCTAAGTTTTTTTGTTGATAAGCTCCAGTAGCTAAGTTTTCTTGTTGATAAGCTACAGTAGCTAAGTTTTCTTGTTGATAAGCTACAGTAGCTAAGTTTTCTTGTTGATAATCTCCAGTAGCTAAGTTTTCTTGTTGATAAGCTACAGTAGCTAAGTTTTCTTGTTGATAAACTACAGTAGCTAAGTTTTCTTGTTGATAAGCTCCAGTAGCTAAGTTTTCTTGTTGATAAGCTCCAGTAGCTAAGTTTTCTTGTTGATAAAATCTAGTAGCTAAGTTTTCTTGATAAGCTCCAGTAGCTATGTTTTCTTGTTGATAAGCTCCAGTCGCTAAGTTTTCTTGATAAGCTCCAGTAGCTACGTTTTCTTGATAAGCTCCAGTAGCTAAGTTTTCTTGTTGATAAGCTACAGTAGCTAAGTTTTCTTCTTGATAAGCTACAGTAGCTAAGTTTTCTTGTTGATAAGCTACAGTAGCTAAGTTTTCTTGTTGATAAGCTACAGTAGCTAAGTTTTCTTGTTGATAAGCTCCAGTAGCTAAGTTTTCTTGTTGAAAAGCTCCAGTAGCTAAGTTTTCTTGTTGATAAGCTACAGTAGCTAAGTTTTCTTGTTGATAAGCTACAGTAGCTAAGTTTTCTTGTTGATAAACTACAGTAGCTAAGTTTTCTTGTTGATAAGCTCCAGTAGCTAAGTTTTCTTGTTGATAAGCTCCAGTAGCTAAGTTTTCTTGTTGATAAAATCTAGTAGCTAAGTTTTCTTGATAAGCTCCAGTAGCTATGTTTTCTTGTTGATAAGCTCCAGTCGCTAAGTTTTCTTGATAAGCTCCAGTAGCTACGTTTTCTTGATAAGCTCCAGTAGCTAAGTTTTCTTGTTGATAAGCTCTAGTAGCTAAGTTTTCTTGTTGATAAGCTCCAGTAGCTAAGTTTTCTTGTTTATAAGCTACAGTAGCTAAGTTTTCTTGTTGATAAGCTCCAGTAGCTAAGTTTTCTTCTTGATAATCTCCAGTAGCTAAGTTTTCTTGTTGATAAGCTCCAGTAGCTAAGTGTTCTTGTTGATAAGCTCCAGTAGCTAAGTTTTCTTGTTGATAATCTCCAGTAGCTAAGTTTTCTTGTTGATAATCTCCAGTAGCTAAGTTTTCTTCTTGATAATCTCCAGTAGCTAAGTTTTCTTGTTGATAAGCTCCAGTAGCTAAGTTTTCTTGTTGATAAGCTCCAGTAGCTAAGTTTTCTTGTTGATAAGCTCCAGTAGCTAAGTTTTCTTGTTGATAAGCTCCAGTAGCTAAATTTTCTTGTTGATAAGCTCCAGTAGCTAAGTTTTCTTGTTGATAAGCTCCAGTAGATAAATCTTCTTTGAGGCTAGTTTCTTGTTCTGATTGTTCTCTTTTATCAACCTGTTGTCCCAACAGTTTAACACCTTTGTCTGGAGGTCTGGAGTCCTCAAGTTTTAATGTATTAGATGTTTTTGATGAAAGATGGTTAGTGACAGACTGCTGAAGATCAAGGTCTTTTGCTTCATCTTCTTCATAACTAGCTTTTGGAACATCCCTTGTCATAGTATTCTGAGTAAGCTCTGTATTCAAATCAGTGCCAAATAATTGGTCTGCATTTCTTGTATGTAAGTTGAAATTTGCTGATGGAAACTTCACATTTTCAGCTTCTTCAGTTTTACTTGTCTGGAAGCCATACTGGAAAATATCAGTGACAGTAATTTCTTCATTGGAACCCTGTAAAGAGACTTTATGTTGATCATTGTTTGTTTTATCAAATCCAATCCCATCCTTTGAATCAAAAGTTGATTGCTTAGTAGCAATGATTTTGCCTGTTGAATCAGTATGACTTTCTAAATCTTGACAACTCCTAGTTGACTGAGTCACTGCAGCATTCTCTTTTAAAAGTTCAGCTTGGCTAATGTTGAAAGTATCTTTCCTTGAAACATTAGAACTTACTGGATGCTGAGCTTGTGGCACTTCAGCATCTACATTGTGGCTGGCATGAACTTCAGAAGCCCTCACTTGTGTCTCTCCACCTTTTCTGACTTTGTCAAATTCGTTCATACTGTCAATGTTATGATCATGAATATTAAAGTTGATAGGTTCATGTGTACCTATCTTTGTCAATTCTTTATGATCTGTATGTGCAGATAGTTGTATGACATCAGTAACAATTGGTTCTTCAGGAGGGAAATCTGCTTGATTTTCTGGACTTTCTTCACAAAGTGTATTGCTGTCACTGGTCTTCCAAGTGAAATAAGTTAAAGTAGCATTTTCCTCTGAAAGTTCAGCTTCTCTAATTGTTTTCATGTCACTACTTGAGTCCTCGAAACTCAATGAATAATGTGATTCAGCTGAACTTCTAGGTGTTTTCTCTGCCATCTTTTTAGACTGACTGACATCAGCATTTTGTCTGGCAATATCTGACTCTTGATTGGCTTTGTCTGAATCTTGAGAAGTAGATTTGGTTTGAAGTATTTCTGTATTACCTGGTTTTGCAGCAAATGGAGTTTCTGAGAAACCTTCATCTAAAACTTTATTACTGTCACTAAGAGTCCATGTTAAATGTGTCACTGTTGCATCTTCCTCTTGGTGATCAGCTAGAACACTTAAGTGAATATCACCAGATGAATTACCTTGACTATTTGATTGCTGCGTTAGATGTAGTTGATTGTCAAAATCTGAAATCTGGTTGTTGTCATGGTTTCCAGAAGTGAATGTATTGACTTCAGTTGTGTTAGCCTGATTCTGTAAACTGACATTTAATTTTGTACTGTCACTATTCAAAGAACCAAATTCAGTTGCCTTGAAAGTATCATCTTTATCAGAGGCAGGTTCAGAAGATGTAGGAGTGGCTGGCCCAGTTAGTTTGAAATAGTCAGTTATGATAAGCTCCATCTCAGAATTGCTCCCTGTTGTCTCATCAGCACTTTCGCCTTCAGAGATTGAGTCATTAGGACCTTCATCTGCACCATAATGCAAGGAAGATGTAGCCAGATCTGTATCATCTCTGCCAGCTATGGTATTGATTAACAAGCCTGACACTAAGACTGAAGAGATGTTTTTATCCATGTCTGAGATTGAAGGCAAACTTTCTGGTGAAATGGGTTTATCAGTTAGTTTAGTCTTAATGGAAACTTCTGTTATTGTTTTATCCTCATCTGAATCACTTTGTTTAGTCAATTCTGATATTGTATTTGTTTCCACTGTTGCACTTTTCAGCACTGAAGTGTTTGATGGGAAAATGTTATTATGATAGCTTGATTCTTTAGAAAATACTGTCGGCTGTGTTGGATTAGTTCCAGTCCATTCTGATATTGTATTTGTTTCCACTGTTGCACTTTTCAGCACTGAAGTGTTTGATGGGAAAATGTTATTATGATAGCTTGATTCTTTAGAAAATACTGTCGGCTGTGTTGGATTAGTTCCGTTTCTAAGAATTCGCTCATGCAATGTAGAGTCATTCAAATCAATCTTTAAATAATCATCTGTGATCATCAACTCTTCTTCTGAGCTGATTTCCTCTAAGGCTTGTGATGTTTCTAAAGCCTCTGATGTTTGTATAGGTTGGGATGTGTTGAAAGTGTGTAATGTTTCTAAAGCTTCTGTTGTTTGTATAGGTTGGGATGTGTTGAAAGTTTGTAATGTTTTTAAAGCTTCTGTTGTTTGTAAAGGTTGGGATGTTTTGAAAGTGTGTAATGTTTCTAAAGCTTCTGTTGTTTGTATAGGTTGGGACGTTTTTGAATGAGCTGTTTTTAATGTGTCTAAAGTTTGTGATGTTTCTAAAATTTCTGATGTTTTCAAACAGTGTGAGGTTTCTGAAATCTGTGATGTTTCTGTGTCAACTTGTGATGTTTCTGAAATTTGTGATGTTTCTGAAATTTGTGATGTTTCCACAGTGTTCATTATCAGAAGTTGTAATGTTTCTAAAGGTTGCATTGTTCTCTCCCTAAGACTGTCTGTATTTCTGAAGTTTTCTTTTGATTTGCTTATTTTATGATCTGACTGATCCTGGGGCATGTCCAAGTTATCATTACCAATAATAATGCTATGCTCAGAATCAATTTGCATTTCAATATCATTTAGTATTGTTTGAGGATTACCATGGTCATCTGATTGATTTGTTTGATGACTACTATGATCATTTGATTGATTTGTTAAATGAACAGTGGTGTTTATTGTACTGCTTTCAATAAATTCAGACTGTGAACTATTCATATGAATACCATGGGGACTTTTTGATACTTCAGAGTTTTTTACTGAGGTCTTGCTAATGGTTTTTGATGATTCATCAGCAGACTGACCAGACAATACTTCTTGTCTTGCGTCTAAGGAGAGAATATGTCTCTTTGGTTCAGCTGTCCTCATTTTACTAAGCTTATCCCTATGAAGAACATCAGCTTCAGAGTTAAGTGTTGACATGGAAAAAGATGCTTCAACTGGAATCAACATTTTCTGTGTTTGGTTCAGAGGTTTCTTAGCATCAGTATAATCTTTTTCTGAAGTTTGATTTACAGAGTTTTCTTTGACATTTAAGTCTATCTCTAATGGTTGATTTAGAGATAAATATTTCATTGATGTTTGGTGCAGAGATTTCTCTGATTCACTTGAATTTTTCTCTGATGTTTGGTGCAGAGATTTGTCTGATTGACCTGAATATTTCTCCAATGTTTGGTGCAGAGATTTGTCTGATTCACTTGAATATTTCTCTGATATTTGGTGCAGAGATTTGTCTAAATCACTTGAACATTTCTCTGATGTTTCATGAAGTGATTTGTCTGATTCACTTGAATATTTCTCTGAAGTTAGGTGCAGAGATATGTCTGATTCATTTGAATATTTCTCTGAAGTTAGGTGTAGAGATTTGTCTTTATCTGTAGACTCTATGTGAGATGTCAAGTTTACAGGTCTATCAATATCAGAGTAAACTTTTTGTGACATTAGAGTATCAGAGTTATATGCATCACTGGAATCTTCTGATTTTTCTTCATCCTGATGATATTTCTGAAATGTTTGGTCTAAATGTTTTTCATCCTCAGTCAAACCTTTCCGTAATGTTTGGTCTAAATGTTTTTTATGCGGACTCAAACCTTTCTGTAATGTTTGGTCTAAATGTTTTTCATCCTCAGTCAAACCTTTCCGTAATGTTTGGTCTAAATGTTTTTCATCCTCAGTCAAACCTTTCTGTAATGTTTGGTCTAATTGTTTTTCATCCTCAGTCAAACCTTTCCGTAATGTTTGGTCTAAATGTTTTTCATCCTCAGTCAAACCTTTCTGTAATGTTTGGTCTAATTGTTTTTCATCCTCAGTCAAACCTTTCCGTAATGTTTGGTCTAAATGTTTTTCATCCTCAGTCAAACCTTTCTGTAATGTTTGGTCTAATTGTTTTTCATCCTCAGTCAAACCTTTCCGTAATGTTTGGTCTAAATGTTTTTCATCCTCAGTCAAACCTTTCCGTAATGTTTGGTCTAAATGTTTTTCATCCTCAGTCAAACCTTTCTGTAATGTTTGGTCTAATTGTTTTTCATCCTCACTCAAACCTTTTTGTAATGTTTGGTCTAATTGTTTTTCTTCCTCAGTCAAAACTTTTTGTAATGTTTGGTCTAATTGTTTTTCATCCTCACTCAAACCTTTTTGTAATGTTTGGTCTAATTGTTTTTCTTCCTCAGTCAAAACTTTTTGTAATGTTTGGTCTAATTGTTTTTCATCCTCAGTCAAACCTTTTTGTAATGTCTGATGCAGAGGTTTTTCATAATTGAAATATTTTTGTGATGTTTGGTGAAGTGGTTCATTAGCACTTGTATAATCTTTAACCAATATTTCTTTCATGGATTTTTCTTCAAAATTTGAATCTTTCTGTAATGATTGGTATTGTGTTATTTCTTTATCAGTAAAATCTTTCTGTGATTTCAGACTCAGAGATTTTTCTGAATTGGTAAAATCTGTTTGGAATGTTTGACTTAAATATTTTTCATTATCATTTCTCGGCGTTTGTCTTAGATCTGTTTCTGCACCAGTAGAACTACTAGAAGAATATTTTCTCAAAGATGTTTGTGCATCAATAAAATCTAATTCTCTTGTAGGGCTGAGAGAGTGTCTCTTTTCTTTGAAATTAGTTTCAGATATTCTTTTTGAGAGTTTCAATTCTTTCAATTCTGAATTCTCTTCCACTTGTGACTGGTTCGGTAAATTGATAATGTCAGTAATAATTATCTCTTCCTCTGATTCCCCTGAATCTGATGCCATCTCATTTGCTTTAAGACTCTCATTTGTCAGATTTTTCATAGGTGAATGTTCTACTGAAGGCTTGGGTTCAAAGCCCAGTGGTGGCCCAGATAAATAGAAAATGTCTGTGATTGTGATCTCTTCATCAGACTCACTGCGGCTGTCCCCTACAGACTTCTCAAATGTCTGATCTGTTTTTCCCAAAATGGTGGTCCTTATCTGTTGAGCGATGCTGGCTTGTTTTGAGATTGTCTCTTTTAGTAGTAAATCCATGTAACTTTTGTTAGATATTGGTGTTTTGTCCAGACCTGGAGACTCTTGTAAACTATTTTTGTTTCGAAGGTCACTCACAGATGCTGTGTTGAGCTCTACATCAACCCCTGAATGTATTGCCTTGTTGCTCATGAGCTGATTTTCTAGAAAACATTCTGTCATTTGTGTCTCTGATACTTCTGAATCATCTTTAAGAGTCGTCTTATTGGGTTTAAAGAAATGATTGGGCAGAGTGTTTTGACTAGTGTTGTCTTCAGGAAGAGAAGAGCTTATAGAATGTGCCATTATATTCATAGCGTGAGAATCTTCAGGTCTGAGTGAATGATGGGTAATATGGCTGCCATGAAAACTTGAACCTTCATTAAATATCTGTGAAGTGTTCACTGACTTATTCAGACCTGAAAGTTGGACCAATTCTTTAGATCCCTGCCCCCACATTGAATACATTTCTGAAGGCCATATAATGCCCAGTATGTCTGAGAAGTCCACGTTGCACAGATCATCTGTTGATGTAAATTCATTCAAGGTTGACCTAGTCCAAAATGGCAGCAAAGAGAGGTCTGTCTGCACTAACTGATTCATGAAATTGTCTTTATTTCCTGCTTCTTCAGACCTGGTATCAAATGGAGAACTAGTTCTGAAGTTATGACCTGAGGCATGCAAATGAAAGGGGTCATCATGAACAGGGAAAACAGGGTCAGAGACGTCATCACACACCACATCAACATCAAGATGAAATCCTTGGTCAGACTCATTTATCTTACACTGTTTAAAGTTAGCATTACTTTCATCTCCTTGTTTTGAACGCTTATGCTGAAGCTCCGATTTGTAATTCTTAAACAGTTCTTTACCAGTCTGAACAGCCCTGCTTTTTAATGTCTGCAGACCAAGTTCTATTTGTGTCGCAGATGATGACAGAGCTACACTGCCATCTGAAGACATTGTTGCGCTGTCATTAGATGAATCGGTGACATTGTCATGAGGAAGTGTCATTGAGGATGACAACAAAACACCAGCACCAAAGTGCTCAAGGTCTGTAAGGCTGCCTTCTTCATGGGCTGACTCAAGACTGGTTTCTAATGATGAACCTGTCTGGGTCTTTGTATCTCTAATGTAAATCTTTTCTGGCCTGCTTCTTGGTGAGGTCTGAGTGGATATATCTGACAAGTCAGGATTGTCGGTCATGCTCTCTTCATCCATAAAACTGTCAGACAAAATCACATGTCTAGGACTGAGTATTAACTGTTGAGACTTTCTCTGAGATGACAGATCTGCTTGACAGGATATGTCATTAGAACTAACTGCTTGACAGGATATGTCTTCAGAACTGACTACTTGACAGGACATGTCTTCAGAACTGACTACTTGACAGGACAAGTCTATAGAACTGACTGCTTGACAGGACATATCTACAGAACTGACTGCTTGGTTTCTTTGCCTGGAAATCTCAGCATCTCCGCTGTACTGAAAAGATTCTAGATATTTTTCTAACTTATGATAATATGGTTCAACAGACAAATTTTGAGTCTCATTCAATCCATGGGAACCAAGAGATTCTACTTCTCTAGTTACCGGATCCTGTGTAAGCCTGAATTCATTTCTGACTTCTGATGGCTTGGTTTGCACAGAAGACATATTTTCTACCAGGACACTGTCCATGTTGATGAGTGAATATTTAGAAGATAACACATTTTGATTGTCAGTTTGACATCCACTTTCAGATTGTTCTGGTTTATGATCCGGGGAAACTTTTTTGAAATATGGAATACCAGATTTCACTTCTCCAATGGAATATTCCGATGAGTCACTTTCATCTGAGGAGTCTCTAAAATCATAGACATTTGTTTCACAATCTAATGAAATAGAGTAATCAAGGGTTGACAACTCTGAATGTGTTGTGCTGTGAGTATCAGTGCTCTCCCTTGTATTGTTGACTTTGCTATCAACAATTTGGGCAATTTCTTGGTCAGGGTCTTGTTGCTCAATATATGTTGGTGGGAAAATTTGGTCATCAGACTCATCAATGTCCATCTTACCAGCATCTAAAATGTCTGCTGACCTGGACCTATGTAAGGCCACCTTGTTGGGAGTCATGTGATTTATAAAATAAATGTCGTCTAAAGAAGAAGAACGCTCATTAAGGCGAAATTGGGTCTGGAGAGAGCCTTTGCAAGCAATGCTGCCAGTGGCATTACTTCCAGAACACAGACTGTCTGCAGATCTGCTTCTCACTTGTGCAGAACCATCTTCTTGCTGGGAGACCTTCCTGCTGACTGATAAGGAGACATCATCATTGGACACTTGATTCTCCAGAGATTTGTTTCCAAAGATGTACCATATAACATCATCAGATGCAGCCGATCTGCTCATGTCACCTGTCCACTGTAGGACTTGATCAGCAGACATGCATCTGTCTGAGATCTCCCTTGGTGATGTTTGGCCCAAGGTGACATCAGATTCTGAGGGAGATTTTTCCCGCCAAGTTCTCATCCTATCAAAATATAATTGTGGTTCTAGACTTGAATCTTTAGATTTGGATGTCATGACCACACTGAAGTCCACTGAGTCTATCTTAGATTCAGAAGGCTGTAAATGCACTGAACCATCAGAAGAGATTGTTTCCTGGAGATTATCATTGTTCATCATTTTTCTGCTATCATCACTAAAATCATTTTTTCTTGTACCAGTACTGTGTAAGTCATTTTGAGGATTGGTTGCAGAGATCTCAGAAATCTTATGGTCTAATAAGGCAAGCATGCAATCAGAGAGATCATTTAAAGATCTCCATCTTCTACCCAACAGCCTGCTTGATTGTGGCAGTAGCTCTGATAAGTTCAACAGAAGTGACCATTGTCTTAAGGCTAGGATAGCATTAATGTCCCGCTCTGGGAATCTGCCCTGAGGTTTTGGAAGTGGAAGTGGGAAAGAGCCTTTATGTTGAAGAGATGACTTAGAGCTGGGATCGAATCGTATCTCCGAGTCCACTGGATCTTTCATCCTACCAGGCTTGCGCTCATAGTAGTTGTCTGGGAGGACTCTGACATTTGCAACAGTGGCTTCATAGTATTTGTAGTCTCGTGGTGATCCAAGCATGGGGGTAGCTCTCGGCGAGTCAGGCTCAGTACAGTCTGAGCTAATGGCAGAGTCACTAAGACTTCTTGAGTATCTCTTAGCTGTGTGAAATATTTTCTGATTCATTTCTTTGTCTTTATGTCTTTCATCATGTACAGTCTCTGAATCTTTCAATTCAGAAATATTCCAGCCTTGTTTTGCTTTTGGTGCTCTATGAGATGGCAAGTGATCAGAATGAATAGGCAGCAAAAATGTTTTCTCATTAGAATTTACTAAATCATTTTGTGTGTGAAATTGTTTCGAGAAATCATCATTTGTTTTCATGTCTGATGGTTCTCGCATATGACTAGAACTCAGCATTGTGTCATCACTAGATTCTTTGGTAGTGTAAGTCTCATGGTCAGTTGAGGTCAAAGAGTACAGTCCAGAGGAACTGGTCAGAGTCGTGGAAGTATCAAATATAGAGATATTGGCACTTTCTCCTAAATGGTCTTGGAAATGACCTGAAGATAGGATGCTGTTTACCAAGCTAGATGTTGATAAGGCGTCATCCTTACCAAAGGAGAGTGAGAACTGAGTCTCAATTGTTGCTTCACATGGAGACACCACAAGGCTGCTCAGTGTTTCACAATGTGTAGTGCTGCCCAAATCAGAAATTTTATTTTCATTCAACTTTTGAACCATATATAGGTCAGCATCAACTTGAAATTTAGTCACATTATCAGCATTGGTTCTAGAAAATTCAAGATCTCTTAACTCAAAGCCTTGCCTATCAATGTCTAGACCCACATTTGTACCAGTTTTTAAAGCTGTATCCACATTTTTTTGATTACTTGACACACTAGGCTCAATAGATGTAAATAATGATTGACTCTGAATATCATCATGACCTACTGCTAACTGATCAGCTTTACCCTCCACTCTGTCTTCACTAATAACACCAACAAGACCAAGAGCTGCAGATGTCATGGTTTCCAATGTGGGCATTGTCAAGCCTGAATCTGTAAAATCTTCTTCTTTCTTTTTCAATGTTGATTTCTTCTCTTCATCCTCAATAAGTCCATACTTGCTGTGCAGTGCTGTGAGCTTCTTCTGACGCTCTAGGGCAGACTCTGTTCTTTTAGGCTTCCTCCTTTTGCTTCTCTTTCCAGGTTCAAGAGCCAAGGATGGAGTTAGTTTATTTTCTGCATTAGCACTAAGCAAATCTGCAGGAGACTCTAGCTGTTGTATCTCATCCAAGCCATCAATAAAGTCTTTGGCCTCATCAGATTCACAACTGCTGCTGCTCACAACAATCATCTTTGTGTTGGATTGTCTTTCTTGGGAAGATCCTGCTGATGCCATTGTCATTGTAGGAGATGACATCTTTGTGAGGTCAGACTTGACTGACATTCTGTATTCTTCAGATGATGTTGGATCTGCAGTGTCAGAGTGTGAGTCTGAAGTGATAGGAGTACCAGAAGGAAGCCTGAAATTATTGTCAATTTGTTTTTGTCTCAAGTGGATCTGTCTTTCCTGGTAAATGTCCTCATACTCCCTGAGACCTTTGCACTTGTTCACACTTGGACCTCTGACCTCCGACCTTTGTCCTGGTTGCTGGGTAACACCAGGCACTCCTCTCTCAGAGTCTTCAGACTGGATGCTGCTCTCCAGGAAGGAGTCATCGATGATTTGTAGGTCAGTGAGAGACGAAACGTGTTTCTGAAGAGCGTCACTTTGGAGTGGAGGATGAGCTTTGCGCCTACGTCGAGATCCAGAATTTGGACGGGAGTTAGTGAGGTTAATATTTTCTGAAACAAAAGTTAGGTTTTGCATTAATAAGCATAAATTAATTTACATAAACAAAATTAATTCATCCTTAATTTTTAATTTTAAAATGATATAAATAGCTTAATAGATGACAACACAGTATTCGTTTTTCCTTCCGAGGCATTAAAAGCAAAGCTTATTGATAGCTTAATATTTGAGATGTATAGTTGGCATGACAAGCTTTCAAGAATGAAAGTATATCTACTCCTTCTAACTATTCCCATTTAACGCATATATGGAGACCAAGTAGTGATTAAGAAAGCTTTCTTAACCTTGCATATTGAGAATGAAATCTCAGGCCACAACTAAAAATCCAACATATTTGAAAAGAAAAAAAAAGGACTTTAGCCAGTCAGCTATGGCAGCAAATACTCTTGAAATATTCAGATTTTAGAAAAAAAAATTCAGTATTAACATCTCTGACAATAATAATAGCCTTCATTAGATTCATTCAATAGTTTAGTTTTTCCTGAGCTACCTGTTTCAGAGGAGTCATCCGAGACATGGCCAGCAGCCTTTGTAGAACTCTCCTGAGTTTCCTTTTTCTTTTTCACCCTCTTTCTTTTGACTTTGCCTGGCTTTGTCTTATGTCCACTCGGAAGCCTAAAACAAGCACACACAAAAAGTGTCAGTGGTCAACTGAAAACTACATCAAAAAAAATAGGGGGGGGGGGGGCATCAAATTCTATTTACATTACCTGGCATGACAAAATTGTGACACGAAAGTCCCTGTTTAAAATAGTTATGTTAAGTCTTACAGTAAGTAGAGTGCACTTTGTGCCATGCATAGGACTTTGAGGCAAAGGGGAGGGCACTGATGACAAATAATCCAAAGAACGGAAGTGGTTCTCTTATAAGCTCAAGACATACTCATCGTTTTCTTATCAAGTTCTATAACAATAACTGGTTCTCTTATAAGCTCAAGACATACTCATTATTTTCTTATCAAGTTCTATAACAATAACTAAGGCGTGAACGTTTGAGAAAAAAATATGTAGGGTAGTGAGTTTCTGACATTTTTGTGGTTCCATTCTTACAAATGTTTCATTGTAACAACTTAATAAGCTATACAATCCTGCCAGTACCCACCTCTCAGTTTAGAGGCTAAATAAACACAAAGTTTCTAGCACCCCATACAGTAGACGTATTTTCTTACCCACATAGCGCAGTACTCCCCTTCCCCATTTACTGAACAACAAAAACACACACGCTTCTCCACATTGTCACCCTCCTCCCAGGTACATGGGGACATTAAGTATGTAAGCCTAACCAGACGAAACCTAATGCCAGGTAATACTGGATCGAGATCAAACGTTAACATCAATGTCAGATCTCCTGCTCTTTAACTTTCATATTTAAAAAAAAAAATCTAACGTGCAGTTGAGTTTTGTGTGGAAGAGGGGGGGGGGGGTATTATATCACAAGAGTATACATGTAACGTGATCTGGTGGTAAGTATAAGTCACGCAAGACAGGTGTTACTATATTTACATATATAATGCACAGTCAACCCACCTTAAGATGAAAGAGACTAACGCCAGAACTATCAAAACTATTCCAGTCAGCCTGATAACGAAATGCCAGGAGTTCAAATCTGTTTCTTCCATAACGAACAGACTGGTTAAAAAAACTGTTAATCCCACGGACACTTTAAACTAGGAAACATTACTTGAACTGATCGTATCGAGATAGCCCTTGACTGCATATGAGCGCAAACAACCTATTGAGGCCATTGCAACTAACAACCTGCTTTGTTTATAAACAAACGTCGAACTAGCGAAATTAACAGAAACCTTGCTTCTATTCCATGCTTATATCCATATCGTAAGGGCCTGTGTTCCACTCTTGTTATAAAAACATATCAGTAATCAGGCGTCCTCCTATGATTGACACGGCAGGAGGTAAGGCGGTCTATTGTGTCGGAAGAGAAGAATGCGATTATCGTCTGCTTCTGTTCACATACATATCCCATCGGTGTTTCTATAAAGACACATACGCACAAAGTTTTGCGCTGTTATGTCAGCAACACTGGCGGGGTCAAGGTCACGGCGCGTGGGGCTAAGAAGTTATAATCACCAGTTTAAATGTCCCTGTACGGTGTCCACATGGCCGCAGCGTACCAGAGATAAGAAAGTCTTATCCATGCCAGCAACACAATGGGTCAGAGAGTCTTACACAGTGGCATAAAAACTGTGTGCTATATTTATTATTTTTTTTAAACTATTGATCCTGATCTATATTACTGTACAAACAACAGAACAAAGCGTTCACATAAGCACTGAACTGATAGGTGATTCTGGGCACAAGGGATTCACAGGTGTATTGTGCGTCAACACAGGTAGGTATAAGTTTTTAAAAAATGATATTTGCGCTTATTTCTTTGTAACGGTTGTCTAAGTCAAAACAGGTCTATTAAAGTGGCACTGTTTGCACATAGTTTGAGAAGCGTTGTAATTATGAAATAGCACAATCCAATAAATAAATCCATGACATGTGTCACGGCTCAGTTGTTGCACACAGTATCAAAGGCTGCTACCTTTATACCAATGAAACTATTCAAGCTAATAGATTAAAAACCTTGCCACAACAGTGCCGGATCTAACTTTTGATTAGCCCACCGAATAAATAATTCAACGCAATATCTTGTAATGAAAGCAATGTTTTAAAGGCAATGCGATAGTTCTCAAATTGATTTTAAAAAATAATTAAAAGGTCGTTAGTGCAGATGGAGAATTCAAACACAAATAGACAGGAGAACTATAAGCTAAGTTTTACTTAGACTATAAGAAGACGACATACTACATCAGAATCTTATATCAAGTCACACTAAAAGACACACAAGTCACTGCAGCATTTCTGAGCAAACCCTTTAAATGTAACATGTCCATAAACTCAAATTGTGTTGCCTGCCGCTTGCAAGCATTCTAAATGTAGTACCATAAAGAGCTTGTGATATATTTCTTAACAGAAAAAAAATGCATGAATATTTTATCTTATAAATTACAGACGTTCCTTCAGATTTGAAGATAATTACATTCCACGCTCATCCATGTGTTCATTTCGTTGGGAATGTTCATTGGAGACTTTAACTCAGCTAAGTCATCGGTTTTCCTGACTGATTCAGAGAACACGTTCCAGGCTCTAATCGAACTATGGAGGAAGGAGTACTAGTCCTAGCACAGGGGTCGGCAACCTGCGGCTCGCGAGCCACATGCGGCTCTTTGTATGTTCAGCTGCGGCTCTTCAGTTCCATGCGCAAATATTATTTATTTTATCGAAAAAAAAAATATTTAAAAATCGTTCTGATTCGATTCTATCTCTCAGCCACTTGTACTCCCTTTTCGGCGCCCCCCCCCCGCCCCCATGTCTTAAAATGTAAGTATTTGCAGGTAGAAGATATTCACATTTCTTTTGCCTTATAACTTGCAACATAAAAGACAAGGCACAAGTTAAACTTTTTGTCGCATATATGCCTTCCCAAGGTCCAAAAGAAAAACTTCTAGGATTTCTACCGCTCTCGTAACAATCTATAGGAGAAGATACAGCTAATGGCTTGCAAAAAATACTTTGAAGACACTGTAATCTATATAAATAAAATCGTTTCAATAGCAACTAATGGAGCCAGAAGTAGGACAGGAAAAAATAAAGGAGCAACTACAATTCTTTAGCGCAAACTAAACCAAGAAATTCTTACGTTTGACTACATAATACACCTTTGTGTCCAAACATCTCCGACCGAAATAGTTGAGGTCGTGAATTTGGTAATCAAGATTTTTAACATTATCTTGTCAAAAGCACTCTATCATCGTCAGTTTAAAGAATTCTTAACTAAATGAAGACTTAGTATTCTGACCTCCTTCTTTACAATAAAGTGCGATGGCTTTCTAAAGGTAAGGTGTTGAAACGTTTTGCTTAGTGCTTGAATGAATTCAACACATTCCTAATTGATAAAGGCATTAATCACCCTGAATTAGAGAACGACAAATGGTTGCAAGCATTTTACTTTATGTTGTATATAACAGTGAAATTAAATGAGCTGAATCTAAAACTGCAAGGAAAGGAATACCAAGTCTATGTTTTGGCAGAAGAATTCGTTTGTTTTGAAAAAAAAATAAATTTTTGCAGAAATTATTCAGAGCGGTTAGTTACTTCATTTTCAATTTGTAAAGCAATATTGCGATAAAACCAGTGCAACTGTTAACACGAGGTACTTCAACACAGAAAGAAAAATTAAAATTGAATTTATTTGAGCAATTAAAACTAACAAAATGGCTGTAGCATTTATAAAAAAAATCTTCTCAACACTAATAGTACCGAAATCCACATCAAACCATCTGAAATTGATACTGTATCTTTAGACATGCAATTGATCGATTTATAAAGTAAAACTTTGTGTAGTGGAAAATATACAGAGTTGAAAATCAAGTTGTAAGAGTTGGAGCTCCAGAAATGTAAGGATTTGTTTGCTCAATTTTTTGTTATTAAAATACAGGTTAGTGTTGTATGTAAATGTTTAATTGTTTAAATTTTATACTGAAATAAGTAATTATCCAATAGAACCATATATATATATATATAATCTATATAAAGATAAATTGATATTTTCTCTTTTGAATAAATAGATTCGTTTTTTTCATAAGAAAAACTTTATTAATGCGAGTAGTATTTTATTGTTTGGAAGAAAAAAAATCTTGTGGCTCTTTAAAGGCGTTGAAATTTTGTAAATTGTAATTTTGGCTCTTCCGACTCAAAAGGTTGCCGACCCCTGTCCTAGCATATGGAATAAGAAATGTGCTTCTATCTCTATCAAAGGTCGGTTTATATAAATATGCACTCAAGTGGTTAGGGTCATCTAAACAACGTGAGAACCGTTACATTAGTTAATTAGACCCCCACCCCCCACCCCCTTGCGTTGTTATTATAAACTTTGTGTGTGTGTGTGTGTTTATCCAGACGTCAGTGTAGGCTTTCTAGTAAAACCGAGGTACACTCTAAATAAAACAAAAACCCAGACTGATATGTCCCGTATTGATATAACGGACATGACCTTGGCGTGTGGACACTTCAATCTTCTAGCTAATTTAATGACTACCGATTCTGTCAGCGATAGGTGTGTGCGCGCGCGTGTGTGCCTACGTCAACGTGTGGATCGATCTCGGGCCTTCACTTCTTGTATGTACCTGGACGTTGTTTCACGTCTCTACCTGGACGTTGAGCTGATTGCCCTGACCACGTGACACGTTCTAACAACATCAGAGAGCTACTCCACATCACATTGACAGAACGAATGTCCGTCCAAGCTGGCAGTGGGCGAATTCTTACAAGAACCGTTAAAAAGAAGTCCCAAATGACAAATTTCTGCTCACACTGAAATAAATCTTTACATTTTTTTTTAAACAATATTTTTTTTTAAATGTATTCCGAATGTTATAGTTTCATTTGTTTTCAGATCGTTTTAAAGAAAGCCGACACAGGATGTCACAAATCACATATTATTTGCATACGGACGATGGTGTAGTCCCCAAAATTAGTTGGATGTCTAACTCCATGGAATGTAAGACCCACAGATTGTCTGCCGGTACATTACCCTAACAAAAAGTACTAGAGACCCAACAGCGGGTTCGATACAGAGCTTAATGCCACAGACACACAGGTGGATTTTGATACAGAACTTAATGCCACAGACACACAGGTGGGTTTGATACAGAACGTTATGCCACAGACACACGAGCGGGTTCGATACAGAACTTAATGCCACAGACACACAAGTGGGTTAGATACAGAACTTAATGCCACAGACACACGGGTGTGTTTGATACAGAACGACAGACTGGTCTGACACAGAACTTAATGCAAAAGACACACAGACGGGTCTGATACAAAGTGGTTAAATACATGAAATACACAAAACGATTGCGATGTTGCAGTGGTTGAACTCAAAAGTCCCCTCACGAGACAAGACCATCAAAAAATATAAGTTCCACATCAAGTCCAGCTCAACACGTTCACTTGACGAAATACAAATATACACGAGAACTGACACAATTAGTAATTTACCATCTCGAGTTGAAACAGGTACTATTCGAAACAAAAAATAATAATTTACGATACCAAAAGTCATGTATCAAATAACTGAAGGAAATTGTTTAAAATTTCCTTCTAGTTCTAGAACAAAGCAGTTTTGACATATCCACACTAATTCTATACAGCAGCATTGTTTCCCATGTATTTCCAACTCTACGTCCATTAAGTGTGCGTGTCTGTCCCGAGGAAAATAGATCGCTGGCGAGGTGCTTAACAAATAGCGTGCACACAAACTACCAAATCTTCCAAGGCGAAAGAAATATTTCAGGATTAATGACACAAGTGCACGAAAATGATGCGTTAAAATCAATTCGAGACCAAGCGTGACTAAACACACCAACATCAAATCAGTTTGTCGATGCTAAATATAGCACATTTAATCTTTTTTTTTTTTTTTTTTTAAATCTAGTCAACGGTATTTAAAATGTAGATTTTTTTTGTCAATGGTGAAACTGTGAACGCACTTGCAGCACAATAAATGTATTGATTAGCGATTCAACATTTTTCAATCGCAGTCAAATAGTTCACAGTTCAATATAAGGTGGGGGAGAAAGGAAAGGTTTAAGTGTCTGTGGGGGAGGGGGGGCATATCTAGGTCAATCGTTTGGCTGATTTGAGGCGTTCAATCACTAACAGGTAAATTTCACAGATGAATGTGTGTGTGTATAGACTGCTGTGTAAACACGTTGGTGTGACACACACACACTGTGAAGACGTGGCTAGGGTAAAAAAGTAATGTGCGCTATTTCATCGTCTTTACACATTGTGACCTGGTCAGAGTGTGTAACCAATACGGTCAACTAATCCAAACCTAATAGTCAATTAAGTAAAAATGTATGCATAGATATAGGGTAATTTAGACAATTTAGGTAATTTAGCTAGGAATTTGCCATCATTTCGGAATCTTGACCTGTTTAGGGGCTTTTGCATTGACATTCGACATCATGACATGAGATAATGGCATAATAATTAATATTTAACAAAAAAAAATGTCAAACACTCATTTGGGGTCCGGGAGAGATTTTCGAATTCCTCCCCATCCCCTCACCGTAGCTACGCCACTGAATTCAAAGTCAAAACAAGGTCCTCGAGCTATTTCCTCTTGTTAAAATAAAAACAAATGTATCCAAGTCATGCTAAATTATTTTATATTAACTGTATCATTGTACCGTACCGTATTTGTACTGTTAACTAATATATTGTAAGGAGAGATAACCAACTCTATAATTATAATAATGAAGGGAAGGATTATTTCCCTTGATCATAAAAAAAAACGTCCTGCTATTCTCCCTTTAAACGCGAATGACGCATATAGCTCCATTTTGTATCTATCACATTAAACAATATAAAAGCAGAGACTTGATAGAGTTCTAGCATATAAGCATCTAATTAAACATGTCTGTGGCATTTTACGTCTCGAGAGACGATCTTTTCCCTTTGCAACTTCTTGTGTGACTAAAGAGGCCAATCCGTGATACACAGCAGGGTGGGCATATATAATCACCAGGCGCCGTTGCATTTTCACCCTTCTTTCTGCTTCTGTTGTGTATGACATCTGCAATCTTTGACCCTTCCTTTATGCTCTCTCTCCATGAGGATCTGTCCAGTGCTACCTCTTCCCAGTTGCCAGTGTCGATTTTGAAGAGCTTCATGTCGCGTTTGCATACATCCGTATAACGTAATAGTGGGCGACCAGCGGCTCTCCTGCCTTCTATTAGATCGCCATACAGGATGTCCTGTGGAAGTCGACCTTCTGGCATTCTACGAACGTGGCCAAGCCAGCCAAGGCGTCTGCTGCTGATAACAGAGCGGATGTCCTGGCACCCTGCTCTTTGTAGCACTTCCTCATTGGTTATCTTATCATGCCACCTTTTTTTAAAGATCCGCCTTAGGCATTGGAGGTGGAAAACATTCAGCTTTTTTTCCTGCCATGAGTAGGTTGACCATGTTTCACTTCCGTACAGCAAGGTGCTCAACACACAGGTCCGGTAGACTAGGGCTTTAGTACTGTTAGTCAGCAATATGTTGTCCCAGACTCTTTTCTGCAGCCGTGACATGGTGGCCATTGCCTTGGCTATCCTGTTGTTTATGTCTTTATCCAGTAGAGTGTTGTTGAATATGATGGAGCCAAGGTAACAAAAGTGATCAACAATTTCTAGTGGTTGGCCATTAATGCTTACTTGAGGTGCAGTGTTTGTGTTTTGGACAAGTATCTTAGTCTTGCTTTGACTGATGTTTAAGCCGAACTTCTGGCAAGCAGCAGATAATTTGTCAACCAGGCACTGTAGCTGAATATCAGAATCAGACACAATAGCTGCATCATCAGCATACAGGAGTTCCCTGACGAGTAGCTTCCTAACCTTGGTTTTTGCCCGCAGCCTTGATACATTAAATAGTTTTCCAGAGGATCTTGTATGGAGAAACACACCTTCGTTTATGTCGTTGTACGCATAATGCAGTAGACAGGAGAAGAATATGCCAAACAGAGTAGGTGCGAGCACACATCCCTGCTTGACACCACTGCAAACCTTAAAAGGTGCTGATTGGGCTCCATTGAATTTGACAGTGCATTTAGTTTCCTCGTGAAAACACTCAATGAACTGCAGTAGTTTGGGAGGGCAACCTATTTTCCTTAGGAGTTTGAAAAGGCCACTTCTGCTGACCATGTCAAAAGCTTTAGTCAGATCAACAAAAACGATGTAAAGGGGTCTGTCTCTCTCTCTGAATTTCTCCTGCAGTAGTCGTAGAGAAGATATCATGTCTACAGTGGATCTACCACTCCTGAATCCACACTGAGACTCTGGGTAGACTCTAGAAGCTATCACTTGCAGCCTGGACAGTGTCGTGCGCGTTTGAAGTTTTTCTTAGCATTTAATATTGGTGTTTCAGCGTATAGGAAGTAGTTTATTGTGCGTTTTGCTGTCTAGAATATTGTGTGTGTGTTTACGTCATCCTTAGTTTCCGCAAGAGAGAGAGAGAGCTGCTTTTGTGAGCTGGGTAGCTGGTTTTTTGGTTCCCCTTGTAAGAGTACGTAAGTACATAGTTTTATTAAGTACGCTGATCTTTTGGGTGTCGCTATTGAAAAGTTCTTTCTTGTAGCGGCAGCGCTAGATCTAGGTTTTCTTTTCTTTTCAGGGTGTTAGGTTTGGGCTATGGGAAAGTGTGTCGTCTTTCTGCCCTTGGAGTTGTGTAGCAACTATCGGTGTTGAGGTGTAGGGAGTTGAGCTTCTGTTGGACGCCGAGATGGAGTGTGAGTGTGAAGGTGTGTTACGGAAACCTGTTGGTGTGATATTAGACTAATTAGTATCCAATGCTAACTTCAAGGATATTGATGTACATGCAAATATGTTTGAAACTTACAATTAAGTTTAATTAAATATTGTTCCTGTTGACAACTGTTGTTATTCACTAAATGTTCAGTTGAATAACTGTTATGCAATGTTTGTAGTTTACATGCTATTATCTTTAGGCTCTTGTGTTACTCTGTTCAGGCTGGGGATACGGGACCGTAATATCATATCATACCCTAGCTAATCTGAAATCCCACCCTGACAGACAGTGCCACTCTAGCAAAGATCTTGCCCACTATACTGAGGAGAGAGATACCCCTGTACTTGTTGCAGTCAATTCCCTTTGTTCTTGTATATTGTGACTATAGTTGCGTCACGCATGTCCTGTGGGACATGACCTGTTTCCCAACAGCGGCAGAGGAGAATATAGAGTTCAGGGAGCAGGAGTGATTCGTTGACTTTCACTACTTCCACTGGGATACCATCACTCCCAGGAGATTTTCTATTTTTTATGCAGTTATTTGCTTTTTTAAGGTCACTGAGGCTCGGAAGATCATCTAGGCATTCCAGTACTGGAAGATCTGGTAGAGAAGCCAGGGCGACATCGTCTACTGTGTTTTGTGTGGCATAGACTTCGAGGTAGTGTTCTGTCCAACGTTCTAGCTGCTTGGTTTGATTTGTAATTTTTTCTCCTGATTTGGATAGAAGGGGGGCAGGCTTAGACACTGTTGGACCCAGGGCCGCTTTAATGCCATCAAATAGAGCTTTGCTATTTCCTGAGTGGAGACTGTCTTGGATTCTGTTGCAGGTATCCCTCCAAAAGTTGTTAGCACATTTTCTAGCCATTTGTTTCGCCTCTTTATTAGCACTTTTGAAGGCCTCCAAAGATCTTGGACTTGGCTTTGTCTTGTGAGCGAGGTGTGCAGATCGCTTTTTCTCGATGCAAGGTTCCATATGTGCTAGATTCGCCTCAAACCAGTCTACATTTTTGTGTTTTTGAGGCCCAAAGGCGGTGATTGCCGAACTGTAGATTACATCTCCTAATTTCTCCCATCTGATAGAGATGTCTTCTTCATCACTTAACGAGGGGATTGAACTGTTCAGGAGCTCGCCAAAGAGTGCACACTTCTCTGGGTCACCTACATGGTGGACGTTAATTCGCCTAGTTCTGGGTTGAGTGGAAGTATAAGCCTTCTTGATAAGTAGTTTGATTTTGCTTAGCACTAGTGAATGGTCTGAGTTGCAGTCGCACTATGGTATGAACGGGTGTGGATGACACTTTTCAGATCCAACCTTCGGGTGATGCAAAGGTCAAGCTGGTGCCACCTTTTTGAGCGAGGGTGCTGCCAAGAGACTTTATGGCGTTCCTTGCCAGAGAAGAATGTATTTGTTACACACAGTTCATGAGAGCTACAGAACTCGAGTAGCCTTTGGCCATTGTCATTGATTTTGCCAACACCATGAGGTCCCAAGCATTGTGGCCATGCATCATTTCCATCACCAACACGGGCATTAAAGTCTCCATTTATATAGAGGTGCTCGGATTTTGGAATACTTTTAATTACCTCCTCTAGAGCTTGAAAGAATCTGTCTTTGTCCTCTTCCGGTACAGCAAGGGTTGGTGAGTAAGCACAGATTATATCAGCTATCATCGACAGAGAACTCAGCAGACTAAACATTGATGTGGCCTGCCTGCAAGAAACCAGACTGGCAGACAGCGGATCTCTTACAGAAAGCAACTATACATTCTACTGGCTAGGAAAACCAGAACAAAGCCCTAGAATACATGGCGTCGGCTTCGCAATAAGAAACAGTCTCGTCCCCTGCATCGCGATGTTTCCCATTGGCAATGAAAGAGTAGCACACATGAAATTAAACATGTACGACTAGATTAACACATGGATACGGCAGGAAAAGTAATCTTTTTTTGGAAGGAAAGTCTGTAATTCAAATAATTTTTAATTGTTGGCCTGTAACAAAACAGTGGATGCTAGTCCGACTTGCTTATGATGACCTAGCTCTATTTTGTAAGTTCTATTTAATGACGCCCAACAACTAACATAGGATTAACTGTTACGAGACACTGGGAAAAAAAAAAAAAAGCAAGTGCACTTTACTTAGGCCGCTGCACCCTATGCGGCCGCAGTGGGCCCCGCATTTTAATAGGTCCCGCGCTTAGTCTAGGTGTAAATTATTAAATGAAACCATTTTAACTTATTATTACAGGGTTCCATTGGCATCTGATTTTCCAGGAGCTCCTGAAAAATCTCATGAAATTGCAAAATACATGAAAAAGTCGAGAATCTTCTGAAATTATCAAAACCTCCAGAAAATTCATAAAACTTTGAAAAACAGACAAAACTGTCATTTTGGGATGTTATTCAATATGGATAACGCCAATGCTACTCACGAAAAAAAAAAAAGGCATTGTCAGCTTTCAATTAATAAAAATGTAATAATAAGGCGAATTTTAACCAAAACAAAAAGTTCAAATACTTAATTTACTTTAATAGTCACTGGCATACAAATATAGATCTCGATATCTTAAAAAAAAAATCAAGAGCAATATTTTGCAAGTCGATAGTAGCCTAAATCTAAAAGGCTGATCTCAATGTTAATCAACTTTTTGTTTGTAAAACTACCATCTACTGTAGCTGGCTCGTAACGTTATTGTGGCCGTAATTTTGTACTTTGTATGGAGGATGCCACAAAGTATTTATAAAAAGACGACTTTATTTTCTAAAACAAAATCTTAATTTTCACTTATTATTCTTATCCCTACACAGACTGGGCCCCGTGCTATCCGTTTCGCATAGGGCCTCGCGATCCGTCAATTACTTCGCGGGAAGACTTCGCGGGAAGGTGTCGCAGGAAGACAGTTACAATGGAGTTATGGACTTTTGACATTTTTTTTTTTTTTTCAGCTTGTTGCTTTGCAAAAACTTTTGTAAAGGACTAGATTCTACTAGATCACTAATGGGGAACTGTAGCAAAAAACAAAGCAGCAGCCCATTGAAGAGGATTTTCAGAAACGCTGCGATGGATAGGCCATCCAACATCACAAGGCAAACCCTCACCAAGAACCCCCAAGGAAAAAAGAAGAGGGGACGGCCCAGGATTGCATGGCGCTGCGATTTGGAAGCAGATGCCTAGCAGATGAGCAAAAGAGGGGGGGGCGTTAGAGAGACTCGCCCAGAACCAAGACGCCTGGAAGAAGCTTGTTGGTGGCCTATGCCCCAGACGGGACCACAGGGCAGAGATGAGACGCCTGGAGAAAGCTGGTTGGTGGCCTATGCCCCAGACGGGACCACAGGGCAGAGATGAGATGCCTGGAGGAAGCTGGTTGGTGGCCTATGCCCCAGACGGGACCAAAGGCAGATGAAGGCTTGAACATGATGACGACGCAAGTCTCTATATATGCATATAAAATACGAACGAGACTCTACTATAGATAGAACTGATAAAGTACTTTGTTTATTTTCTTTATATTTTATTTTCCTTAGATTCTTATATTTCCTTTTATTTTACAAGATCATATGCCTGCGTAAAACAGTTGACACCAAAACCTGTCCTGATTGACGTTTACAATTGAAGTCCACATAAAAAATTATCAATAAGGGCATTTAAAGAAAAAAAACCTTACCGAAATAAAAAATTAAGTCCAACCATTAAGCATTGTACGTACGTAGATAAGGATTTGAACACGCCATCAAACATACATAAAAATACACATAACCAACAGATCAACTTACAGTCACTTTCTCGTCTCAATAGCTTGCTCAAACATTCAAATTTCCACTAATGGTATCAGATAGTTTTGTTGAAAGAGAATCTAAGGGCGAAAACTCTTCTGAATCATCTGCAACATATTTTTAAAGCCTTTCTTTCCAACTTGATTTATATTGATACCTTTTAGAAATCGATTGACTAGAATCGAAATCAATAAGTTCTAAAGCCGTTGCAGCATGTCTTGTATAGTCTCTTCACAAACTTCTATAGACCGGTGTTGGGTTTCATTTGGTGGATGTGAACTGGAGACATTCAACAGGAGCTTCAAGATAATGAAAAACTAGCCCATAGAGAAAAGAAAACTCTATACGGATCACATTCTGATTGAACACCGGTAAAAGTATATAGGTTATTATGTTTATAAGAAATAAACGCAAACATGGCATTTACAGTTTACTCATAAACACCAACGGAGTAGAGAGTGGTTAGCTACCGACACTAAGATCTTGAGATCGAAGCTCAATTAATTGCCCGAGTCCGACCGAGACCAAATTAATTCTTCAGTATTTAGAGATATGGCTAAAATATTTGGGTTTCTGCCCTCTTAGATCAGAATTGTACACGTTATTTCTCCCTCACCCATTATCGGATCAAGTTGAAACTAATTATGTATTGTACATAACAAAACAAGAATCAATTTAAACAATGAACCAATTAGTCAATTAATTATAGGTAATTAATTAATTTGTTTGCTATCGGATTACAGTCCTGTATTTGATTACAGTACACTAATATAAGCACAATCCCTCTAAGAATGGAAAATGTGAGCGCACATTCAGCTTCAAATCTGAATTTTTTAGACGGACACGTGTACATGTAGGCTAAATGTAGGACATGGATGCAGTGCATTCTATTACGTTCTGAGTCAGACAAAGATGCAAACTTTTTGGGCGGACTAACTCCAGGACAGTAAGTTTTAATTCCAGACTTTTTAAAGGCTTTTATTACCCCACAAGTCAAAATTAGTATTCAATGTACTCATGATGCCTGGGTCTAATAATGCCTTCTGGCCTGAAAAGAAAGCTTCAAAAGGAAATCTCATGTATGGTGTAGAAACTATAAATAGCTAGCTAATTGGTGTATCCCGTGTACAGACGTTATACATAAATCTCATGTATGGTGTAGAAACTATAAATAGCTAGCTAATTGGTGTATCCCGTGTACAGACGTTATACATAAATCTCATGTATGGTGTAGAAACTATAAATTGCTAGCTAGTTGGTGTATCCCGTGTACAGACGTTATACATAAATCTCATGTATGGTGTAGAAACTATAAATTGCTAGCTAGTTGGTGTATCCCGTGTACAGACGTTATACATAAATCTCATGTATGGTGTAGAAACTATAAATTGCTAGCTAGTTGGTGTATCCCGTGTACAGACGTTATACATAAATCTCATGTATGGTGTAGAAACTATAAATTGCTAGCTAGTTGGTGTATCCCGTGTACAGACGTTATACATAAATCTCATGTATGGTGTAGAAACTATAAATTGCTAGCTAGTTGGTGTATCCCGTGTACAGACGTTATACATAAATCTCATGTATGGTGTAGAAACTATAAATTGCTAGCTAGTTGGTGTATCCCGTGTACAGACGTTATACATAAATCTCATGTATGGTGTAGAAACTATAAATTGCTAGCTAGTTGGTGTATCCCGTGTACAGACGTTATACATAAATCTCATGTATGGTGTAGAAACTATAAATTGCTAGCTAGTTGGTGTATCCCGTGTACAGACGTTATACATAAATCTCATGTATGGTGTAGAAACTATAAATTGCAAACTAGTTGGTGTATCCCGTGTACAGACGTTATGATGGTGGTAAGTTATGTATTTGTAATGTTTCATCAAATCGTCCTTTCACAAGCAAATTTGTATCTTTTAGTTGGCAGCAATGATCTTTCAAAGCAACGTTCTAGGCATTGTTTAGGATTGAAGCCATTTCGTGAGAATCTCCATTTGCAAGACTATACGAAGTAGTTGCATTTATAGTTTGTGTCTAAAGGGTACGCTCATTCTTTTGTCATAATGGCGGCTCAATTACACGTAGGCCTACTTCCGTCAAAATGGTAGAGGTCTCTAATTAAAGAATCGGTTCGGTCATTAGCACTCAGCAAGGGAGCTCGTCTAGTTCCAAGGTGACTTTCGTGTTCAAGTGCGCCTGCAATCAGTTAATAGACAACAAAACTACTAGAAAATGCACGCAGTTACCGTGAAAAGTAAATTAATTTTTGTATACATTAAAATCCTGAAGGATCAAATTGGAAGCACTACGCTCGAAGACGCTAAAAGATGACGCATACATTGACTTACCCAGGATTTATGAGTACAGGAGTGACAGCATTTATGAAATGTTCCCATGGCATGTTCTCATAGGCGTTACCTCGTCTGCCGCTAAATACTTCAAGCAATGAACTTATTGGTAGCACCAATGTGTATCACTGGGAAGGCTGCTCTCCAGAAGCTCATTAAACTGTACCACAAGTCTCACTAAGAATACCGATCTCCAGAAACTCACTAGACTGTACCACAAATCTCACTAACAATGCTGATCTCCAGAAGCTCAATAAACTGTACCACAGATCTCACTAAGAATGCCGATCTCCAGAAGCTCACTAAACTGTAGCACAAGCTTGTCTCACTAACAATGCTGATCTCCAGAAGCTCACTTAACTGTACCACAAGTTTGTCTCACTAACAATGCTGATCTCCAGAAGCTCACTTAACTGTACCATAAGTTTGTCTCACTAACAATGCTGATCTCCAGAAGATCACTAAACTGTACCACAAGTCTCACTAATAATGCTGAATCCTACAAATATTTACGTCACCTCTAGCAGCAGTTCTCTAGCCCAGGTGTGTCTCGCCCATTTATTACACGTGTGTCATGCAGATAGCTGCAGGTGACAGTCAATACGAGCGCGCGCTGAATAGTGTTGTTCTGTCAGTGACACTCTGTGACATTATCGAGTCTGTTGAGATGTTTACACTCCTAGCAGACAGAATGGCTTGGTGATAGATCTACATCTACTTGTTGCAAGATTATTATTAGACGCCGATTCAAGTCGTGTGCCTGAAACACGCTCCTAACCATTTACTTTGCATTTCAAACTCGACCAGTTGGAGTCTATACATATTTAAACAAGAACTCCAACTATATTTACGCCAGACTACGTCCAATCAATAGTCTGCGAACCACTTTTTTTTTGTTTGTTTCTTGGGTTTGGGGGAGATGTACTTAACTAAGCAATTAGTTCAGACCTTTCGTTGTTCGCAACAATTCACAACTAGATCTATAAACATCCAAGTATTTTATGGCACAGAATTATACAGACTAGTCAGAAGAACACAGACACACAAGCAATTAGCTAAAAAAAATACTTTAATACAGAAGAAAGCATGACCACACTCTAGTGTGCCATCTATTCAAGTAGCCAAAACGTGTCAATAATGTAAAGAAAGGAGATTTGTTTATGTGATCTCCAATGTTCTGAGACTTAATAGTTCTACAATCTACTGGCAGACAACTGATACTGGCAGGGTAAAGAAAGATAAGAGGAAATAAACACTAAACGTGAATAACTTGGTGTACAGAAGTTGTCCACCTTGAAACATTTATATTGGAAAATACATCGAAAATTACTTTCAAATAGTATTTAAGTTGACATATATAGTACATCTTAGTGACAACAGCCACCACGCCTATTGGAGGCTGTCCCGGGTTCAAACCCTGGTGAAGACTGGGCTTTTTAATTTCGGGATCTTTATCGCGCCTCTGAGTCCACCCTGCTTTATTAAGTACCTGGCATTAGTTGGGGAAAGAAAAGGCGGTTGGTTGTTCTGTGGGTCAGAGAAACCTTTTTATCATCTGTCCTATAGATCGCAAGGTCTGAAAGGAGAACTTTTTTTTTTTGTAACTTTAAGTAGGCCTATACCAACCTGGAATAGTTGTTAGTAATATCTACCTCGCCCCAACCCTCTCCCAAGTAAGGTGCTCTCTACTACTGTGTAGGTCACTCCAGCACAACGAGCTCTATATAAAGTTAATGCTGGCCCGATAAGAACAAGCCATTGGTCTCTTGCACTAATTGTAGTAATCCTACAGATACGCCAAACTCTAATCGTAGGCCCGAAACTAATTCGCTCAACATGTGAATAGAAATGACAAATGGAACAAGATTGATAGGTTAATTATATATAACAATATATGTGTGTGTGTGTGTGTCACAATAGGCCTCTTTATATCTGTGTGTGTCTCAATATGCCTCTTTATATCTGTGTGTGTCTCAATATGCCTCTTTATATCTCTGCGTGTCTAAATATGCTTCTTATTTCTATGTGTCTCAACATGTTTGTTTATATCAGTGTAATCTTAATATATGGCTGTCTCTTAAAATGTGCTTGTTTCCCAATATGTCTCAGTCTCTATCTGGATTCATCTATTTACACATTTATTTGTGTTTCTTTCTTTTAAACCTCTAATAACTTCTGTTTGTTTCTATAAGGTTATGTATGTCTCTGTAGGCTTCTATATGACTACAACTATATGACTCTACATCTATATAATATGACTCTACAAATAAACTACTAAATATATATGACTGACTCTACATCTACATGACTCTAAAAACATTAATGCTATGTCTATCTTTATTTTGTTCAAGAACATTCAAAGATGTGTTCATGTATCAGTCGATGTGTTCATGTATCAGTCGATGTGTTCATGTATCAGTCGATGTGTTCATGTATCAGTCGATGTGTTCATGTATCAGTCGATGTGTTCATGTATCAGTCGATGTGTTAAGCTGACCTAACAGGTTTATAGATGTGTATTCTACTGTGGTGAACGTCAGCCATTTTGTTTCTCTAAACATTTTCACCTTTAACTTTTTTATAGATTTTTTCATTTGTTATATTGTGCCAATTTTAACGTTCTGAGGCACACTACTGAACGTCTGCCCAAACTAAATCCTCATTCAAGGGTCATTCACTCTAAGCTGATATAGAACATTTAGTTTTCTGTGCTTTGCCTTCGTTAATAGTTTTTTTTTCTTGTACAATCAACAGGTGCCACTGCATAGGCATAATAGATCGTATAACTAATAGATCTTTACTGCACTGGAAATGAGTCATAAACAAATAGCTTTGACTTACCTTTCAAGTCTAAAACAAATCTATTTAAACAAATGGGATTAGTTGTCTTATGTTGTTTTGATTAAGAGTCAAAATGTCTTAAGATCACGTCTTTAGAAAACTGTTTCCTGCCTGTCTGACAGAATGCAGGATTTGATGCTACAATCTCTATAATTGAAAGGCTAGCCGTGCAACACTTGGCTTGAAAGATTGCCGCAATCAATAACGTCACAGTAGATGTTTGTAGATGGGAAGACAATTGCTTCATATGTCACTTTCAACCAGGGAGTCTCGCCTCTCACTGGCTCGCCATACACGCCACAAGAAACTTGAATATATGAGGTAGAATGTATTTGTACATTTATTTCGTTTTGTTCTGGAGAAGTCTCTGTGAAAGCTGAATATATGATACTGTTAACTCTGCAATTTATCTTTTCAGTTTTCTAATGCGGGGCTTTACGTGCGCCCGTGGTTTTGAAAGGAAGAGATCAAACTGAAAGTGTTTATTTATTGGGAATCCCCGAAAACATGACGCGATCAGGTTTCTTGATATGAAGTATCTTCCCTCGTTGGTAGAGAAGAAAGATTTCATTCCGTCACCAGATTAAACAAAAAAATAAAACGTAAACTTATTTTATAAAGCGGACAAAAATAAAGCTGCAGTGAAGTATTCGAGTAGGTGGAAGGAACCCTCCACCCCCTTTTGAAGTACACCTTGAGCTTAACCCCAGGTTGAACCAAGCCGCAGGTCCAATGAACACTTAATAGGGAAATGTCATCTTTGAGTCTGTATTGACTCTATATATAGAGTCAATTTATCACTAATCTTGGACTATTTTAATGCAGTTTGAAGCACTCCAACAGACGCACTCTTGCGGAAGTCTAAGTAGTCATTAAAATGGCTGTCTTATTTCAGCCAAGCGTTCACACATAATCGAAATGTTATCAACAACAAGCTGTTAAAGACCGTGTAATACAATCAGTATCATGTTAGTACACGAGCAATGTACTTCTTGTAGTTCTCATCTTAACAGAAGAAAGGTTTAGAGCACTGTTTCCCAAACTGTGTTCCGCGGAACCCTAGAGGCCTAAATAGGTGTACCAAGAACTACTGGAATAATTAACTAGTAGGCCGCCACGTGAATTAATCTCTCTAAAAGAATACGCAAGGTATTCCTCTAAATAATCAGAATATGCGATGTTTTCCATTAAGATAAAAAGTTTGGGAAACACTGGTTTAAGAGTTAAAACAATCGAAACGAGTACAACTACTGACGAGTAGAGCTACTGACGAGTAGAGCTACTGACGAGTACAGCTGCTGACGAGTAGAGCTACTGACGAGTAGAGCTACTGACGAGTACAGCTGCTGACGAGTAGAGCTGCTGACGAGTAGAGCTGCTGACGAGTAGAGCTGCTGACGAGTACAGCTGCTGACGAGTAGAGCTACTGACGAGTAGAGCTACTGACGAGTACAGCTGCTGACGAGTAGAGCTGCTGACGAGTAGAGCTGCTGACGAGTAGAGCTGCTGACGAGTACAGCTGCTGACGAGTACAGCTGCTGACGAGTACAGCGAGTACAGCTGCTGACGAGTACAGCTGCTGACGAGTACAGCTGCTGACGAGTACAGCTGCTGACGAGTACAGCTGCTGACGAGTACAGCTGCTGACGAGTACAGCTGCTGACGAGTACAGCTGCTGTCGAGTACAGCTGCTGACGAGTACAGCTGCTGACGAGTACAGCTGCTGACGAGTACAGCTGCTGACGAGTACAGCTGCTGACGAGTACAGCTGCTGACGAGTACAGCTGCTGACGAGTACAGCTGCTGACGAGTACAGCTGCTGACGAGTACAGCTGCTGACGAGTACAGCTGCTGACGAGTACAGCTGCTGACGAGTACAGCTGCTGACGAGTACAGCTGCTGACGAGTACAGCTGCTGACGAGTACAGCTGCTGACGAGTACAGCTGCTGACGAGTACAGCTGCTGACGAGTACAGCTGCTGTCGAGTACAGCTGCTGACGAGTACAGCTGCTGACGAGTACAGCTGCTGACGAGTACAGCTGCTGACGAGTACAGCTGCTGACGAGTACAGCTGCTGACGAGTACAGCTGCTGACGAGTACAGCTGCTGACGAGTACAGCTGCTGACGAGTACAGCTGCTGACGAGTACAGCTGCTGACGAGTACAGCTGCTGACGAGTACAGCTGCTGACGAGTACAGCTGCTGACGAGTACAGCTGCTGACGAGTACAGCTGCTGACGAGTACAGCTGCTGACGAGTACAGCTGCTGACGAGTACAGCTGCTGACGAGTACAGCTGCTGACGAGTACAGCTGCTGACGAGTACAGCTGCTGACGAGTACAGCTGCTGACGAGTACAGCTGCTGACGAGTACAGCTGCTGACGAGTACAGCTGCTGACGAGTACAGCTGCTGACGAGTACAGCTGCTGACGAGTACAGCTGCTGACGAGTACAGCTGCTGACGAGTACAGCTGCTGACGAGTACAGCTGCTGACGAGTACAGCTGCTGACGAGTACAACTAAGTGTATTGCAATGTAGATTCTTCTTTAGAAAATCAACTTATCGAAGTGTGTGATCCTAGAAAATACAAGGGAGGAAGAGAGGGAACTCATAGAGAAACAAGAAGCTGAGTAAAAGACATGACCAGTGCTAGTAATGAAATTCTAAGGTAGCTTATGTATAAGATTATAATACACTTTTGACTAGTCAACTACATGTATATGGTGTGGAAGGAAGTATTTTTAAGCTTTGTTTAAGCAGAAAATGTACACATTTGGCAGTCGTTTGTTTTTGTTGGGCAATAATCTTAAATAAATAAAAAAAAAAGAAGAATCAACTTACCTTTTTGGCTGACCTTCACCTTGACTACCATGTCTGAGGGTGTTATTATCAGCTTGAGCAAGTTTACCACCAATTTTCAAGTTTTCAAAGGTTGACAACTCTTCTGGTTCAAAGCTAGACAAATCTTTACGTTCAAAGTTAGACAACTCTTCTCGTTCAGCATTAGACAACTCTTCTGGTTCAAAGTTAGACAAATCTTTCTGTTCAAAGTTAAACAACTCTTCTCGTTCAGCATTAGACAACTCTTCTGGTACAAAGCTAGACAACTCTTCTCGTTTAGCATTGGACAACTCTTCTGGTTCAAAGTTAGACAAATCTTTCCGTTCAAAGCCAGTCAACTCTTTCCATTCAAAGTTAGACAACCCTTCTCCTTGATTTACAGCTCTTGGTTGCCTCCTTTGATGCAGCAACATTTGTTGCTGGGCATCATAACTTTGTTGTTTGTAATGTATTTGATGGTGTAGATCTTGCTCACCAAGTTGTCCTTGTGCCTGTTGCTGATTCATCTGTCCTTTCTTTAACGATCCCTTGGTATTCATCTGCTCAGCGAAATATAGGGAATCAAATGTCGGGAAAGGAATATTTTTCGAGTTATCTATCGTGTCAGAATTGTCAAGTGAATCTTCAGACACCTGCAGATCAGAAGACTCATTTTCAGAATCTGTAGCAGCAACATTTTTGGCAGTGACCTGTTTGGCAGTGACCTGTTTGGCAGCGACCTGTTTGGCAGAGACCTGTTTGGCAGCGACCTGTTTGGCAGAGATAGGTTTGCTTTGATGCAATGAATCTTCCATTTCAGAGTCAGTCTCCGAAGCCAGGTCGTCTTCACTCATTGAGTGATCTCTTTGAGATTCTCGTTCTTTAAGATGTTCACTGTGATACATTGACAGTTCATCTTCAGAGACATTTTCATGAACAATATCATTTGGAACCCTTAAACGTTTGTTTCTAGATCTACTCTCAAGAGCTAACTCATTCTGACCAGTGGAATATTCTTTTTCAGGGCTTCTATCTTGATCCAAATTGATTTGAGCCATCCATTGTCCAGCCTCAGAGTGTACGCCATGACTATGGTCAGTCTGATACATTGACTTCCAGGTCTTGGGCCGAGCAATGACAAATTTTCTGTTGCTGGAGGCAGTGAAGCGGTCTTTTCTGCCAGCAAAGCCTTTTTGACTGTTGTCATTTTGGTTCATCTCTATTTGTGCCTGTAGGTCTGTTTGTATCTCATTATCTATGCCAGTTTCTTGTTGGTTTAGGTCATTGTCATAAACAAGCTGCTGCCCTTTTGCCTTAGTGTCATCATTAGATTCACTTTGATAATAAACATTCTGTTTAGAGTCATTGCCTTGACTGTTAGGGTCGAGCTGCTGCATGTTTGAGAAACTAGATTCAACTGAATGTGATCTTTGACTTTTCTTTAACTTTTCAATGTCAGGATGGTAAAGCTCAACCATGCTTTCGTAACTACTTCCCCTGTCTGCATCAAGTTCTTGAACTGCATCAAGTTCTTGTATTGCATCTTGCATTGCATCTTGCATTGCATCTTGCATTGCATCTTGCATAGCATCTTGCATTGCATCTTGCATAGCATCTTGCATTGCATCTTGCATTGCATCTTGCATTGCATCTTGCATAGCATCTTGCATTGCATCAAGTTCATGTACTGAATGATGTTCTTGTATTGCATCAAGCTCTTGTACTTCACCAAGTTGTACTGAATTAAGTTTTACAGCCACAAATGTGACATTGTCTTTCTCAACTGTTACAGTGGTTCTCACTTGTTTCTCTTGTTCTCTCTCTGTTAAATCTAAATTCAATGGGGTAGAAAGTGTAACGCTCAGCTGAGGTAGCTGTTTATCTGTTTGAATAAGTCCATGAAGAACATTCATTGATGAAGGCTTATCTTGACCATCAATACTTTCTGACTGAGTTGTGTTGTTTGTATCTTGCCTCTGTTGGGCTCCTGCAATGTCCACTCTTTTAGGAGACTTTGTCTCAAGTCTCTGGGAAGCTCCAGCAATGTCCACTCTTTTAGGAGACTTTGTCTCAAGTCTCTGGGAAGCTCCAGCAATGTCCACTCTTTTAGGAGACTTTGTCTCAAATCTCTGGGAAGCTCCTGCAATGTCCACTCTTTTAGGAGACTTTGCCTCAAGTCTCTGGGAAGCTGAGTTTGATTCACTTTTTGCTTGAGTCAATTTTCTCTGGTGTGCATCTCTACATGTTTCATCTTCTTGTGAGTCTAGGTTAGTTTTATAACTGACTTGAGACATTTCTTTGTCAAGTACTTCTTCTAAATATGCTAAATGTTGATCACTTTTAATTTGTGACTCAGTAGAATCATTTCCAAGAGAATCTTCAGTAGATACTGAGACATGTTTATCATAAGCCAGAGAATTATAGTCAGAGCCATGATTCGCATCAGCTGTCAAATATGTGGATAGTTTTTCTGACCAAATTTGTCCACTTGGAAGAGTGATGCTGTGTGGAGTCAAATGAAATCCATTTTCTCCAGTCCTATTGCTGATAATGTCAGAGGATGTGTCATAGTTTTGTACAGAATTCCCATCCCAGTTGTCTAAAGATCTAGCCAAGTTGTTGAGACACAGGATTGAGATGTGATTATCTTTATCTGAACCAGAGAATGTTTCTTCTTCAAGATTTATGGCATGAGGGAAAACATTGGAATCATAAGTATTAATAATAGTTCTGTCAGGTATATCCTGGGGAGCTGATGTTCTGTATGGTATTGCTGATGTTACATCTAGTGTTGCTGATGTTACATCTAGTGTTACTGATGTTACATCTGGTGTTGCTGATGTTACATCTAGTGTTACTGATGTTACATCTGGTGTTGCTGTTACATCTGGTGTTGCTAATGTTACATCTGGTGTTGCTGATGTTACATCTGGAGTTGCTGATGTCCTATCTGATGTTGCTGATGTTCTATCTGGTGTTACTGATGGTATTGCTGACTTTACAACTAGTGTTGCTGATGTTCTATGTGGTATTTCATTTGGTATTGAAGATGTTCCATCTGCTGTTGCTGATGTTCCATCTATTGCTGCTGATGTTCCATCTATTGCTGCTGCTGTTTTAAATGGTACAGCTGATGTTCCATCTAGTGTTGCTGATGTTTTAAATGGTATTAGTGATGGCATTGCTGATGTTCCATCTAGTGTTGCTGATGTTCCATCTGGTGTTGCTGATTTTGCATTTAGTGTTGCTGATGTTCTATCTGGTGTTGCTGATGTTCCATCTAGTGTTGCTGATGTTCGATCTAGTGTTGCTGATGTTCCGTCTGGTGTTGCTGATGTTCCATTTAGAGTTGCCGATGTTCTATCTGGTGTTGCTGATGTTCCATCTGGTGTTGCTGATGTTCCAACTGGTGTTGCTGATGTTCCATCTAGTGTTGCTGATGTTCCAACTGGTGTTGCTGATGTTTTAAATGGTACAGCTGATGTTCCATCTAGTGTTGCTGATGTTTTAAATAGTATTAGGGATGGCATTGCTGATGTTCCATCTGGTGTTGATGATTTTCCATCTAGTGTTGCTGATGTTCTATCTGGTGTTCCATTTGCTGATGCTGATGTTCTATCTGGTGTTGATGATATTTTAAATGGTATTGCTAATGTCACATCTAGTGTTGCTGATGTTTCATCTGGCATTGTTGATGTTTCATCTGGTATTGCTGATGTTTTAAATGGTACTGCTGATGTTTTAAATGATGCTGCTGATGTTCCATCTGGTGTTGCTGATGTTCTATTTGGTGTTGCTGATGTTTCATCTGGTGTTGCTGATGTTTCATCTGGTGTTGCTGATGTTCCATCTGGCATTGTTGATGTTTCATCTGGTATTGCTGATGTTTTAAATGTTGTTGCTGATGTTCCATTTGGTGTTGCTGATGTTCCATCTAGTGTTGAAGGTGTTACATCTTGTGTTAATGGTGTTACATCTGGTGCAGCTGATGTTCTATCTGATGTTGTCTTAAGAAGTGCAGTGTTGTTATCATTACCACAAAACTCATCACTCTTCAATGAAACAACTGAGCTCATTAGTACGTCAGTATTTGAAGTATTTTTGACTGAAAGGTCAGGGGCTGGGATATTACCTCCCACTTTCAAATAGCTGACTAAGTCAACCTTCAGTGTAATACCAGGAGTTAGAAGTGATGTACTTAACTGTTCACTCTGGCTCTGTATTACACTGTCACATCTTTGCAATGGCAGCAATGAAACTTTTGTCTGCAGTGAATTATTAGAGTCAGTCTCAGTCAGTCTGTTACTTGTCTGCAAGACATCATCACAATGTAGACTAGTTAGGTTGGAGCAAAGGTTGGAGCCTGCTATTCTAGTTGCACTCTCTGAGATATTGTCATTGGTGTCAGTTTCGGGTAGACTAAACTGTGATGATCTAAACTCATCTTTGAGAACATTAGATTTGTGGAGATCATAACTCTCACTGCCAGGAGTGGAGGACTGAAATCTGTCTTCCTCACCAGTCCACTTACATCTGTCTGGATCACATTGACCCAAAGTTACATCAGCCATAGGCATGACTTTTTCTGTGTTGACATTTTGTTCACTTTCTGTCACTGACAGCTTATGTCGTTCATTGACATCTTGTTCGTTTTCTGTCACTGACAGCTTATGTCTTTCAATGACATTTTGTTCACTTTCTGTCATTGACAGCTGATGTTGTTCATTGACATCTTGTTCATTTTCTGTCACTGACAGCTTATGTCGTTTATTGACATCTTGTTCACTTTCTATCATTGACAACTTATGTCTTTCATTGACATCTTGTTCACTCTTTGTCATTGAGGAAAAAAGTCTTTCATGGGTTAATGTTGTTCCTTCACCAGTTTCGGTCTTATGAAGTGTGGGTTCTTCATGAGTTAATACATCTTTAGATGTATGGTAATTTGCAGAAAAAAGTACATTAAAGTTTTTATTGAATGGTTGTTGAACAAAATTGTCACCATGCATCAGGGGTCCCCACTCCAGATTTCCAGACTCTGTAACATCTAAACCTGTCTGCATTGAGCTGTGTCTGCCCACTATAGCTTGAGAATCATCTTGTGAAGTCCGACTAAGACCAAGCTCATGTTCAGTTTGGATGTTTTCCTGTTGCTGTTCAAAAGCTAAAGACTTAATGTCTTGAGAACCTCTTTGAGAATGTGCACTACTATAAGGCCTCATGATGATAACATCAGAACCTTCTAGACTTGGAACATGTGTGTCAGGGTCATGTTGCCCCACTAGTAGAGTACCTTGACCTAAGATCTTTTTGTCTAATCCACTAGTGTTATTCCAATCAGACTTTTCTTCAGTAAGAAGGTTTGGTTCGTTCTGGTGAATTGAATGTCCTCTTACATTTAAAAGCTTATCATCTTGTGGGGACAGACTTTCATGGTTAGCTATTAAAGGCCAATCACTTTGTGCAGTAGTGGAATGAGTTCTCTTCCCTGAGTGCTCTTCCCTTTCACTGACGCCACTAAGTGTGTTGTCTGTCATAATAATTTGACTCAATGATACAGAAGAGTTCACAAACTGGGGTTCTTGAGTTTCTCCAGAAGGATGTTTCTTAGACTCTTGTAAAATGAATGTCTCAAGTGTCTTGTAGAGCCCATGATGGAGTGTTTCTTTGTGGGTGTCCAGCTCTTCTCTGTGTAGTGTGGTTGTTACCGAGTGCTGGAGAGATTCTATGTTATCAAAACATTCTTCACCAGGGCCAAGCAGGCTAGAGACTCCACAGGGCTTGAGTACATCTGTATATTCCAGTCCAAGAGAGGTTTTAGAGTGAGATACAGACTGAAAGATATCGTTAGGTTTGTTTCCTTGTTGTGTGACAGCAGTAGAACATGTATGAATTGAAAGACTGTTTCTTTTTTGTTCTTTGAGTATTTCATCCATTGAACTGTCTCTAGTGGTCGGGTCATAATACTGAGACATATTTTGGCTGTCTCCTAAAACAGTTTTGTCATTTTTACTGCTCTCGCTCAAACCAGGTACATTGACAGTGACATTTAACTGTCTCTGATCACCAAATGTGACAATGTCACATCTAGCAGTTGGTGTTAGACCATGAACGTCCCTGTCTGAAATATTTCTATCACCAAAGTGACTCTGTCCAGGTCTATTTGGCACTTCTGATATTAGATCCTTAGTTTGTAAGGATGATGTTAGACCAGGAATATCTCTCTCTGAAATATTTCTATCACCAAAGTGACTCTCTCCAAGCCTACTTGGCATTCCTGATATTAGATTTTCAGTTTGTGATGATGTTAGACCTTGAATATCTCTCTCTGAAATATTTCTATCACCAAAGTGACTCTCTCCAGTTCTGTTTGGCATTCCTGATGTTAGATTTTCAGTTTGTGATGATGTTAGACGTTGAATATCTCTCTCTGAAATATTTCTATCACCAAAGTGACTCTCTCCAAGTCTACTTGGCATTCCTGATATTAGATTTTCAGTTTGTGTAAATGGAGCTATATCATTAGAATCCTTTATTTCATGATTTTGATTAATGTAACTTCTATTGGTCTCTACAGATATTGAATCTTTAGTTAGTGATGTTAACAGTAGCCCCATAGCATCTCTTCTAGAAGGACTTTCTTCCTGTCTTTTGATTAATTCTGATGTAAGATTTTCAAATTGTGGTGTCAATGTCGCAACAGCATAATCCCTTTCTGAAATATTTATTTCACCTAAGTGACCTTCAGCAGGACTTTTTGCCTTCAAATCTTCCCCAGGTAAGACTAATCTTTCTAACATTACATCATCTTTGATTCCAGTTTGAATCTTTTGAGAGTCTCTCCTTCCTAACAAATCCACACTTAGGCTATTGCCATCTCTAAATGAAAGGTCTGCTTCTGAAATACTTGCTTCTTGCTGAAAGATGGTTCCAGAGTTTTGGATTACATTACAAACTTTTTCATCTAAATTTTCATCATCTTCAACGTCTGTTCCCTCTAAAGAGAGTTGTTCCTTTTGTCCATCGCAAGTGTTGCTTTCTTCCAAAGAGTCTGAATATGAACTATCATTGGAGCTTTCAGCTTCAACCTCTGTATATCTGTACATTCGTTCTCCACTAGCAACAGCTGCTGCACTTACTTTGTCTCGACTCATTTCAAGGGAATCACTAGACATTGGGCTGAAGGAGGAGTCCAACTCTTGAAAGAAATGTCCATGAACATTGATGTTTAACAAATGATGTGAAGGAACAACTTGAGAATGCTGGGACAAAGTTTCTCCTGATTCTAACTCTGGCTGGTGTAAACTTGGATTGTCTCTCAAGGGAAATAAACTTTGTTGCAAATATTGGTATTGCTGATCTGCCCCTTCATTGTCAAACCAAGACACTTGAATTTCAGGCACATAAGTATTTTCTCTGACAGCTCTGGAATTTGAAAGACTGGAATGTTGAAAAATGGAAGGGTCATTTTCAGAGCTAAGTTCTTCTGCACTTCTGACATGAAACTCATCGCTCAAAGATTCTGGTCTGTCCTTGTTCAAACTGCCTTCTATGTCTGCAGTATATCTGGCAAATTCAGTGGCCAGCTTGTCACCTTCCGGCTCTGAATGCCTCCTCCATTCATCATTGGTATTCTGCCGACTTCTTCTCCTGACTCCAGCCACAAGAGCTGACATGTTGGAGCTGTCTGGGACAGCAGAACTCATTGATGGAGTCAGCTCGTCTTCCTCAGATGTTTGCTCTGGAACACTGGCCAAACATGTAGCGCTCAAGACCAGCCTACTTTTGGACCTGGTCCTGCTTGGACTTCCTCCAATAATGTGCAGGTTGCTATCAGATCCTCCAAGTGAACTTGCAGTTTGTCTCTTGACTTTCGGAGTGACATCAAAGTCATCATGCTTGACACTTGGGTAACTTTGACTTCTGCTTATGATGCGAGATTTATCACTAGAGTCAGATTTAGGATCTTTTTTTACTTTACTTGGAGGAACATGTTTAAAAAACTGTGGCCTGTTTTGGTTTCTTTGATCTATGATGCCCATGTTAACAGAACCTTTCTTTAAATACTTTTGTTTTGGAATGTCATCATTGCTGGAAGTCAGTTCTTGAGAGCCAGATGGTCTGTGTGATCGCTTTAAGGTCAGGTTATCTGAGAGGTTACTGGAGTTTGTTTCTAGCTCAGCCACATCAGTGTCAAGACATAGAAACTTCTTTCTGACATCCCCTTTTTTACTGTGAGAAGGAATGGACTGTTCAAGAGACCAATCATCACCTGCATGGGCCTTGCTAGGGGACTTTCCATACCTATCATGTCTTGGTACATGTCTCTCTCGTCTGAGTCTCTCGTGAGGATCATGAGCTTTGCTTTTTTTGTCACTCCTAGTATGTGTTAAGCTTTCATCTGACTTGTAAGCTCTCTGGTGAGGTAAGCTTTGCACTTCTAACCTTTGAGCTTTCACACGAGCCTTGCTTTCCACATCTCTGATTCTTTGAGTCCTTTCATGAAGACCTCCTTTCAGCTGCTTTGATCCTCTTCTGAGGTAATCATGTTTAGCAATGTCCTCCTCCTCCTTATGTTTTTGTGATCTCATTGAAGTGGCATCTTCTTCCCTTTTTCTCCTTAAGAAGTCATGAGTGAGCATCTCAGATTCTTCAGGCTCCTCTGTTTTATCATCCACTTCAGCCTTGAAGAGCTTCCTGCTGCCTTTTCTGAGAAAATCAAAAGATGATACTGACTCTTGACTTGAGTCTCGAGATCTCTTTCCTTGCACTGTGAGAGGGTCATGAATGGGTGTGGTCATTGTTTTCTTGCTGCCTTTTTTTAAAAATGGATGTTTAGGCTTGTCTTGAGACAGAAACTGTAAAATGGATTTTCTTTCAGATCTGGATAGCTCAACTGGACTGACTGATGGTGAGCTCATTCTGTCTTTGCTGCCTCTGAGGTAGTTGCCTTCTAGGTCGGGTCGAGGTGACTTTGGTTGGTACAGCCGAGCAGTAACTGCTGCAGCTGTGTTTGATAGGTTCGGGGATGTAGATTTTGGCTTGGTAGGAGGGGTAGACCTATCCCTGCGAACTCTACTTCTACCTCTGGAGGGTCTACTGGGAGAAGTCATTCGTGGTGGATGTGTTTGAAATGGTGCCGATGGATCTGATGGAGATGCACTCAAGTTTTCAGAGTCCCTGTCACTACTTTGATTGTCTTCCTGTTTGGCATTCGAATCATCCCAAGTGTTCAATGTGTACCTATCATTGAGTTCATAATCATCACTAGCACAGCTGTCACATTCACTGCTGTCCATCTTTTCTTCATTGTCCTCCTCCTCACTGTCATCACTGCTGACACTGTTGGCCTTTAACGGCATGCCTTGCTGACCAAAACCCTGCTGCTCATCCCCAACATGACACAGGCTGACCGCCCTGCTGGGGAAACCGTGGTCATAATCTTTTGTGTTGTCAGCGATGTTTGTTACACTCCATGCTGACCTGATTGGCCTTGGGGAGTCTAACTCTACTTGCAGTAGGTCTTTCTTCTCCTCCAAGTAGAGCTCCAGCTGTTCCTTCTGTGCTTCCATTTGGTCTATAACAGCAGTCTAGACAGAAACAATAGGATTTGTTTTAGATATAAATACATGACATTAGGTTAAGAATTACAAACATTTTAACAATCTACTATCAATAATGTACCAATTTCACAAAGAAGTAGTTTATTAAAAAAAAAAAAAAAAAAGAAAGAAAAGCCATCTTTCTAAGTTAAAATTGGATATATGGCACACAATGAAAAGTCCACCAATTATTGGTGCTTACAAAGACCTTCCTTCAGGGAACAGTACCAAGAAAAAGAAAAAGAGGCAGACAGAAAAAGTGATGGGAAGACAACATAAAGGAATGGACTGCCACTGAAGGAGGTTCTAACTAAGGCAAAAGACAGAGGAATGGAGAAAGACAATTGAAAAATCTTGCTTGGTGCCCCAACGGTCCAACAGACTAAGGGATAGGTGAAGGTAAAGATTGAATGAAATACACATTAGTACAGCACATTTTTTAAAAAAATAACCGGTTGGGTAGATGGAAGGAAAACTTTATCCTAGTCCATGTATATTTTTCATTGTGAAGACTAGGAGTTAGCCCTATGCAGTTAGTTAGGGCAGTCAAATATTCAACCGGGAAAAAAAAATTCATTGCTATTGAGCACTTACCATATTTTTTTCATATAAAGTAAACTATGAAATAGAAACTAGTTATCCAATGTTATTTTCATTTCTATTTTCTGTCTTTTTTTTTGACCCCCCAAAAAAATGCTTTGACTATCTAGTTATCATTAAAATACTTAAGGAAAAAAAAAGGTAATACAAATGAATACAAGATTATAGTAAATGAAAAAGAAGTGTGTTACCCCTTGGTGAATATATTCCAGCTCTCGGGCATTGAGCTCCCTCATCCTGGCTTCTTTCATTTTAATTTCTCTCTTCTTTGCCTCCACCTTTTTGTGTTCCTGCTTGTACTTCTCATCTACCTGCTTGACCTGCTCTGACAGGGCTCGAGTGTTCCCTGTGTAGTGGAGTTTGTTGAGAAGTTCCTTCTGGACTATGTCTGTCCGACAAAACAATGGACAGTGTTACATTCATAAATAGGAAATATCTAAGGCATTACAAAATGTAGTATTATACAAAGTTTCAAATAATTGAATAGTTACAAAATGTTTTTTCCAACACTTAACTATACAATACTGTGAAATTTTGGTGTATAAAATTTTAAAAGACTGCATGATTAATATTTATTATATATAACAAGGTTACAAAGACAGTTTGTGTGGAAACACAAACTCAAAATCTGCCCCCGAAGTGGTCCACCCAGGCAGGCTTCAATATTTTCAGAAAGAACATCCAAATGAAATTATATCAAAGACAAATGAGAGATAAGAATGGCGAAAGAAGGTTGACAGATCATGTGTAGTGCCCCAACGGTCCAGCAGATCAAAGGATAGGTGCAAGTGAATGCAAAGTTAGATGTGAACCTGGCCTAACTAGTTCCCCTTTCAGACCTTGGTCTATAGGGCAGATGATGTAAAGTTCATATTTTTTTGGCCTACTGTTAACGAGGGTGTCATGTAGCCAGCACAACTACCAACCTTTACTTTAGAGCCATTAGAGCTGGGTGGACTCACAGGCGCCCAAAGATTACAAAGTTGAAAATCCCAGTCTTCACCAGGATTCGAACCCAGGACCCCCGGTTTGGAAGCCAATCGCGTTACCGCTCAGCTACCGCGCCGCTCCTGGCCTAACTTATAACTTATAATTGATGTAATTGTTTTGAAAAGGCTCAATCTCTTATACTTATACGAATGCTTAAAAAAAAAAAAAAAAAAAAAAGATTTACTCATTAAAAATAATGTGCACAAAAATGAAGTTTATAAGATTAGTATTCATTTTAATTTAGGTCTAACTTATAATGCATACTAATTAGCTATTTCTCTTTAAAAAACTGCTTGCATAACTGATTTTAAAAATTAGATTTTTCACTTTCAGAAAAAAAAAAAGTTGCCGTTGCACCAGAACTTTGAATGGTCTAAAATATTGTGATGTCGGATTTTCAATATCTTTTCTAGCTTACCAGATCTAAACGGGACAGACGGACAGATATTTCGCACAAAACTAATTGCGTCTTTTCCCTCCTATTCGGGGGCCGCTAAAAAAAAAAGGATATATCAAACCATTGGTTAGAGGAATATTTGAATACATATTTTTTAATTGAATTAAAGTATTCAGAAAGAATGAATCAAGATAATACGAGATAAGAAAACTTCATAGGTCTGATTTCAGTTGCACATTACAGCATTACATCTATAACAGTAACAATGTACAAAAAAAAAATAATAATAAAAACACACACAACCAGTGCTTGAAGGATTAGGTACCTATGTACTTTTCAGTGCCGAAAAATGACATCAAAATACCTGGACAGTTAATAGAATGCATGAAATAAACATTTTCATTGATTAAGCTTGAGCTGCATGTCATGTATCATTGAACTAAATGGATGGGATACCACAGATATGCTCGGCAAATATATCTACTATGTTTTGTAAGGCTAAAAATGAAATGATACAAGCTGAAAAGTTTCAAATCTGCCTCTATACCTTTATATCTTCCCTCTCTTGATATTTTCCTCCGCCTAATTTCCTGGCCAGTTTGTCCGGATAAAGGAGTAAGTCTATCATGTTGACCAAGCATGGACTCGGACAGCTCATCAGTCTGTGTGCCGAAACCCTCCATTAAAGGGTCACTATTACCAGAAAGAGACTTGATCTTCTGCAGCTCCTGTTGAAGTTTTCTTTCAACTGTAGACATGAGAACCAAGGCTTAGCAAAAAAGCAACATCCAGAATTAAAAGAGTTACACAAGTTAGAAATGATTGAAGAGAGAGAATTAAAAAGCTAAGAAGTAATCTCTAATACAAAGTTATTAATTCATTAGCTAGGACAAAAGCAATAGGATGTACGGAGAATAGATACAAATAATCTGTCAAAAAAACAAACAATGGTGTGACATTTATACATAAATTTTCGAATCAATATAAATATTTGTATTATTCTTCTATAAAAGTAATAAGATATCTGAGCATTCTTTTTGTCTCCAACAAGATTTAGATTTCCCAATTCCAAGAACTCATCCACCAGTGATGTACTCACATTTCTCTTTGTCTTCATTCAGCTTTCTCCTCTGCTCTTCAATCATCTGTTCTTGCTTTTCTCTTTCTCTTCTTGCAGCCTCTTCTTGGGAGTCCAGGAGTTGCTTCTCTTTCTGGAGCTCTTCCTGAGCTTTTTGGTTTTGGGACAACATCTTTTCTTCCCTTTCGTCCAGGGCTTCTTTTTGGGCATCCAGTTCTCTCTTCAACTTCTGAAGCTCATGTCTTGAACACAAAGAAAACATTGCGGTCAAAACAATGTATATTTGCTTCACCTCATTTTTGTTTTAAATTTATTGTACAAGTTTTTTCTATCACAACATATATTCGTCTGTATATGTTATCTTAAAGGAAAACAAAACCAATACAGTACTTTAAGGTAATGAGTATAAACAATGTTTTATTATTTGTGTTTTTTTTTGGCAAACTTAAAGGTGGCTGGCTTAACAGAAGTGCTATTAAGATCTACTCAGGCATCAGTTTGACCTCACTGGAATAGAAGATAGCAGCTGACAGCAAATGATCTCTGAAAGAGACAGCTGGAAAATTCTCACAAAGGTCATTTAAGACCCTAAGAAAAAACTTGCTGAAGTCAGATGCAGACAGCAAAAATGATAACTTAAATAGAACCTCAGTGAACTTTGCATCAGATGAAGCAAAATATACTGCACTAATCCTTAATCTTTAACTTGAAGACAAAACTTTTGTGGTTTCATTGTGACCCAAAGGATAAGAGTTTACCAAACCCTGTGACACACCTTTATAAAACATTATATATTTTAAAGGGATTTTTTTTAATGTTAATAATATTTTGTTAATCTTCCCTTTGAATAAGGACAGTTGTCTTTTAAGTAGATATTTTGTTCTCAGATCTATCTGTGTTTTAAAACTTTGGTCACAATAGTTCACATTTCTTTAAAATAATTATAAGAATTCATTTGACTGAAAATATATTCTTCTATACGACTCGTATTCTTATGAAAGTAATCCCTTGATTTAAATGCAACAATGAGAACATATTTATGGAGTTAAGATTATTTGAAAAACAACAAAGCTCCACAGATTTCCTACCAGTGTTGACTCCAAGAAAACAAAACCATCCCTGGTTGAAACAAGCCAAGCCAATTAAAGTCCAGCACTAAGCAGCAAAATGCTTACACCACAAGCAAATCAATGGCCGGCATGCTCTATACAGTCAACTGGGATCAATATAATCCATAGTCCATAAACAAAAAAAAAGGAGTGTTCTTATAAAAATATCCTTCAGGCCAAACCCAACACTTCAGTGATGAAAATGTTTGATTTTTAGAATTTGCATCTTAATGTTCTGTTTAGAGAACAAATATTGAATATTGTTTCAAGCTATTGATACAATTTCCCAGTTTCCATTTATAATGAAAAAGTTTAAAGATTTTGGTTGAAGCAAAAATGTCTACTTCTCAAAAGCTGAAGGTTAAAGGTCAAAAGATTGTAGGGATGTCATTTCAGTTTCTATGCACATTAGAAGTAAATTTTTCAAAATGGGATATTTTTTTTCTTTAACAAATATAATAAATATATTCTTTACTTAATGTACATCATATAAATTCCTACCGTATAGTGTAATATCTTTTATTTATTAAAGTTTGTAATATTAGAAATAACTTTTCCACAGTAAATCTTTAGTTTCTATTATCAAACTATCTAGACTCATGAAACATCTACATATGTGCTAGAGAAACAATGACAAGATAATTTCTTAAGTCAGCAAAGGATCACTACAAATTTGCAGCTGAAACCTCTCCAGGATCTTGTTTATTTTGTACCAAGATTAGAAAAGAGTGAAAAAGATACAATAAAAGCTTTTATTCCATTCCACCACATTCCAAAGTAAATTTTAAGCTCACCATGGCCTAACCACATATCACAATTCTACAGAAATGGAATAGCACACTATAGATCACTAAATCAAACATAAATCCATGAAACAATTTTTATAGGTCAGTGTATTTCAATATCCCTTTTAAAAATGGGAAAAAAATAAATGCTTCAATAAGGGAAGAAAAAAGGTTTTCATTATTTCCTCATCAATAACAAATCAATAATCAAAGGGTTGGGTTTAAATGTCTCAGAACACAGAAAAACTATTTCTTGTTTCTTTGAGTCCTATCCAGCAGAGACTTGCTCAACAGACTTGGTTCAATAGGTATGATGATTGATAGGGAAACCATTGCAATAGAGGCAAAGAGAAAATATCTCCCCATGAAACGACTAAAAAACAACAAAACTCTATGATACAGATCAATTCTTGTTTCAAGTCAAAAGGAATGTTTCCCTTTTCTTTTGTAGAAGTGTTTTCATCTAGTTTTTAGTTTAAGACTATTTTTATAACTTGTCATCGGAAAGTGCAGTGCAAGTAAAAGTAAACCTATTTTTACCCAGCCCATCTCTTCTATGTTAAAACTGATCAGTGTGGGGACCACATAATGTCTCCACATTACCCTACATCACCTCACACCTATGAATCCATGTGAGGGCTAATTTTATATTTAGCTACATTCAAGAAACCAACACAAGATTGATAGAGATTATAAAGCATTTGATCAGATATATAGTGCTTGTTTGTGTTACATGTTTCAGATGTTCCTTTAGTATTAAAGATTATTACATCCTAAACAAAACCTCCTGCAAGACAACTGAAAATGGCAGCAGGCATGGTTTGAATGCAGGACTATCAAGATGACAGTAGTGCATGGATACCACAAGACAATTGCTTGAGAATGTGAAAATAACCAATTAACTATGAATTATTTACGGCTTTCATTGTTGACATTTTGTTCACTCATTTACAACTTATTATTATCATATTTAAATTTCTTTAAAAATCAATACTTTACAAATTTAATAAAAATTTATTAATTATAATTACATTGTGATGAGGCCCTGTAAAAACAAAGCTGGGAAGCCAACTAATATTATATGTATTTCAAACTAGAAACAAAACATTGAGTTATAGTTTTTTTGTTCGAATTCTAGTGTAAAATTTCTTTACATATAAATCATCTATGGAATTTTCAGAGTGAAATGTAAGATTTCATTTAGATATCTGAAGAAATAATAATTAGGTAATTGCTTTAAAGCAAATATATAACAGTTATTTTACTCTAAAACTGAAATAAATTTGCTGAAGTAAAACTTACGTGGCAGCTTCAATTCTTTCCGTTTCATTGTCATGGTTTTTTTCTACAGCCAGGCTAGAATGATAAAGAAAACAAAAGCTTTGTTAAACTTTGAATAACAAATGAAGTCAATTTAAACTAAAGGTACATTAAGATGATCTTCTAAAAGCCTGAGGATCAGCAACTTTGTGTATGCAATTGTAACACCGTCTCACACACAGACACAAATGAGGAAGAAAAAAATAAAACAAGAATGGATTCCCAAAGATAAACAATCCGATAACTTTGTCCAGCGTGATAACAATGCCCCAGCACTACCACACTCGCTGGAGCATGTCTCAATGAAATACTACAATTGAAAGCCAACAGCCTATTGTTTCCACCCAATAGTTCATTGCTGGCTCAATAAATCAATATCACAAATGGAAGAAAATTGTTGATCATTAGATTATTTCACCCTACTCGTAAGAATGTGTTCATTTTCAATCACAAATAGAAAAAAAATTATTTAAAAGAAAAATTAAATATATCAAAATATGTTGTTTTTTTTAACATCTTGTAAAACTAATGAATACAAACAAACATAATTCATGATTTTAATATGAGCCAACGACTATTTTGCTGAGATGATAAATATTTCTCTGTGTTTATACAATTAAATTTTGTAAAGCATTATTAAACAATATATAATTAATGATTTTTTAATATTTTTTAAAAATAAATGATCAAGTTTATCAAGATGAGCATCCAACATCCTGACAGCAATAGCGGCTCAAAGAAATTGATTAACATCATGCAACACTATTTTAATTGTAACAAAGAAAAGGAAAAACGAATTTGATGAGTGTGTAATTTGTTAAGGCTCGAGTTTTAAAAAAATGAGTGTTCCAGCTAATCTACAAGAAGAATGTCTAAACAAACTGTCTCTAATAAAGGCAAGAATTTTAAAATGCTGTTAAACTTAATATTTTTACCATCAAAATTTTTGTTTAAAATATTATCAATAATTACTCATGGTGCAGGTCTAGTTTCCGCAAAGATTAATAGTAAGCAGTGTATAGTCATGTGAACTATTAGTTAACCAGGCAATGGGAAATAGATTTCAACTAAAGTACATCAGTGACATTAAACAATGTCAACAAAAAAATAGGAGTCAGAAGCTACTTAATAAATGAAAAAAATTAAAATTGTGAAAAAAAATAAATAGATTAACTTAAAATTAACTGGATAACAAAATTGGATCGATTCATCATCTCAATTATGTCTTCCTAATAGAGACTACTTGAACCATTATTCTTAATAAAAAAAAATTGTTTATCACATTGAGAAAAATTACTTTGGATCGTTTTAAGTACTTAAATAAATCTTCAGTGATTTTTTTTAAATTTCATGCATCCCTTTGAAACAAAATATGAAAACAAAGGACGCTAGCATATTATTCCAGTCCACCTTTTCAAAACTTGTCAATTTTTTTTAACAATATCTCTTATGAACTGGTGCAAAGTGTAAGCCTATTAGTGCATTGAAAGGCAAAATGGTAAGCAATAAAATGGTAAGCAATACAATAAAAACCCATTGTCAAGGAAGTGAAATCAACTTACCATATATGTGCAGAATCCATGCTGCCATTCAAATAAAGCAAGCAATAAACTATCAACCAAATTTCACCCCAGGCCATATTATAAATTAATAAAACATATTTGTAGCAAGTAAAAAAAGAATCTTTATTAACCCATAAATACATCATCCTAATAAAGTGGTAGGACGCAATAGGATGTTACCAGTAGTTTTTTAAACTTTTATACAAGAGAAGCAATTAATAAGTTATTGTAATACCAAGATGCATACGTATATTTGTTGTTATAAAGGTTATACAACAAAGATGGAAGTAGTAATTGATGCGTTACAAACAAAAACATACAAGTTAACTATTATTAAGTCAAAGATGATTACAAATTATTTGGAAAGAAAACATTCAGCATGTTTAGTAGATGATATTTACAATTAAGCTTTAATTCAATACACTGACCAAGAGTTATTGGTCATAATTTTTAAAAAAAACGTCATACAAATTAAGATGCAACATTCCCAGTCAATCTTCAAGAAAATGATTATACTAAAAAATGCAGTTATGTATTGTAAGTAAAGGCCTGAATGCATACAATGCAAGTAACTGTGTGACATGATTTAATTGGTTGGACTGACTGAGTGTTCAGTGACTTACTTTGGGTTAAACCAGGGAGGGTACTGATCCACAGCAGATGGAATGTCAGAATAAGAGCTACTGTTGCTCATTGGTTCATTACTGCTTTGAACACTCTGAGGAGAAAAGAGAAATAATACAATTATAATATGGAAATACATATGTATCACACAGATCTATCCCTGTATTTACATTGAGGGTAAGTCTCTGGCTACAAACTAGTAGATGTACATTGTGTGAAATGTCAGTGATAGGTTTTGAAGTCTCAATTACATTATTGTCCATAAACTTTAGGCTATACAATAGAGAGTTCTGTGTAGAAAGTTTCTTTGTATCAATTCAATCAGTTATATTTTTTTTTTTAAGTTCAAAGTATAGATGTTAATTTGGATGACTGTCTGGTTGTTGGAAATGCACATCAGACTGCCATCATGATGGTTCCAAGTTATCCTGCATGGAGGTTGGACATAAATATCTTCAATTGTGAAGGAGTCAAAAATTTATAAAGATACAATTGTGTGTTGCATGGCATTACAAAATGTCAATGACTACTTTAGCCATTTAAGATTTGATTTATGATTTAGTAGATTTTTTTTAACCAAAGCTGTTTTTATGGATAATGTGAAATAAATGAGATATTTTACCAGGAAAGATCCAGAACGACTTGCTCTTGGTTTAAAATAGAGTTGTTTATCCCTGAATTGAAACTTGTTCATTTCTCCTAGCTGTATCTGATCACCTGCAGAGTGAAGACAACCAAACAAAGTAGACATTTAAAATAGTCATCCTCTAATACATATAAAAAATAATAGTAAAATTGATCAGACATGTATAGGTTTTCTAATTAAGACACAAGTGTCAAATGGATCAGCATTTAAACCAGTTAATACAATCAATAACAAAAGTGGGACAATGGTAGGTATTACAACAAGCCAGAGTGGTCAAGCTTGTCATCTCAGTGGCCCTGCAGAAGTACAGAAGGCCAAGCCAGACACTCTCTAAATCAAAACTCCCTGAAATTGTCTGACAATTAGATTGGTTTCACAGACAAGTCTTAACCAGGGAGGAAATGTCAAGAGTAAGAGCTACTCCCTACAACTTCAATAGAGAAGCTTAAAACTCCATCCAGAAATTAAGAGAGACAATAATTATTATTCTTTAATTTAAAAAGTTTACAAATGCTAACAGTGTCTGGGGAAAAAAAAGAGTGGACAGAACAACTATTAGAAGAGTATTCTAGAAAAGAAGTACAGAAAACTTCTTTAATTTGGACGTAGCCTTATTTTCTAAATTTTATTGTATTATAAGTGTAAGCGGCTCATTAACAGAAATGAACTGCCAACATCTCTTGTATTGTATTCTGGTAGAAGAGATAAAAGAAAGGAAGAAGAATTACATTTTGATGTTACTTACTTTCAAGAGTAAATATATAATCACAAATAAATAAGCTACTCAAACAAAATAATATATTCTAAAAAAAAACAGTAGGAGACAATACAAGCGGGGTCTTAACCTTGGTTTAGTTTTCTTGGCTGTGTGATGACTTGATCATTGATGCGGCACAATGCTCCAGGCTCTGGGTGGAGAATGATCTCTCCCTGAACATTATCAATATGACAATGATTCTGTAAGACATCCTCTCCTTGCAGTTCTATTTTCAAATTGGCAACAACATGTAAAGTGTTACTGATAGTTTTAATTTAACAGCTAGACCAACCAACTCAATGATGAACTATCAGGCAGATATAAAAAAAAAAGGGGGCAATAATAATGATAAACTAGTAATGTCTTTATATCTTTCAATGCTCTCCACTAGACTCTTCAAACTAATTTTTGAGATCAATGAATTTCTTTTTCCCTTTCAAATAGTGTCATGACAAAAAGCAAGTTGACAAGACAGGAATAGAAGACTATGTGGAAGATAAGACAACAATGATCAGATAGTAATGTCCTGTTGACAAGACAGGAATAGAAGACTATGTGGAAGATAAGACAACAATGATCAGATAGTATGTCCTGTTGACAAGACAGGAATAGAAGACTATGTGGAAGATAAGACAACAATGATCAGATAGTATGTCCTGTTAACAAGACAGGAATAGAAGACTATGTGGAAGATAAGACAACAATGATCAGATAGTATGTCCTGTTGACAAGACAGGAATAGAAGACTATGTGGAAGATAAGACAACAATGATCAGATAGTAATGTCCTGTTAATTGTTGTCTAATTATAGGGATGACTGTCAAATCATGCTGATTATTGGGCTGACAAGACTAAAAGAACTTTTAAAAGGCAGATATAAGAATTAGTCAGACAACAGTAGTTTATTCTAGCTATATACTTTTGTTTACTTTTTTAAAACTATTAGTCTTAGGGCTTTTTGAAATGTATACTTGAACTAGAATGTTCTACTAACCTTTGAAATCTTCAGAGTGACTGTCACCTTGTCCAAAAAATGTTTTACCATGCTGAAATCAAAATAGATAAAAACATGTAGGTCACTTTAGGTTGTGTATCAACTATTTTACATTTCAAAGTGAACAGTGTTCCCTCACCCTTTTGCACTTCAGCTTTAGCAGCTTCATTTTTTCATGGGTTTTTATATGTCACAAACGGTTAAAATAATTCTCAATTTTCTCTTTTTTAGGACTTTCTTTGAAACTCAATTGGTGTAGTATGTATATATATAGTTTATGAATTTTTTATATTAAAAAAATACCTTATAATATAAAATATATTACTAATATTTATTGTAACAATAAATAAATGTTATAAATAATGAAAATGATACGAGTTACAGAAGACAGTACATATTTACTTTCTGAAATGAGAACCACCACTGCTTGTCTGAGATGCTACATGCCTACTCACAATTGTAAACAACGCACAATTGTTTTCACGCCTTCGTTGCATCTTAGCTCCTGACTGGCTCAGTATATAGTGGTGGGTTGTTTATTTCTGTTGGTTCACATAACTAAATCCCTCCACTTATCTCCAGTTAGCTGCTATTCTTAGCAAGATATCAATAAAAGAGAAAAGTCCATCCTATTAGGTTATCCAGCCAGCTTTTCTTTAGCACTGCGATTTGGAAGCAAATGCCAAGCAGATGGGCAAGACATGGGAACAGTTGGAGAGACTCGCCCAGAACCGAGATGCCTGGAGGAAGCTTGTTGGTGGCCTATGCCCCAGAAGGGACCACAGGCAGAGATGAGATGAGATGATTTCTTTGGGCTGCCCCTTGAGTGACGAGTCATGTCTCACAATTTTACCGAACCAGCTCAGCTTTCGCCTATCCCAGCATTGAGGAGATCTTCCTTTTTGTTATCCAGAGTGTTGACTTGTAAAAGTGAAAACTGGTATCTGACACCCCGCATTTTTCTGTAGCATTTACTCTCAAAGGCTTGAATTTTTTTTCCACCTCAGTGTTCAGTGTCCAACTTTCACGTTTCTTTAATTGAAGGCAATTTTGAAAAAAAGCTACCACAGAATTGTACTCAGACATGAAAATGAAATCACTTCCATAAGTGTTATAGTGTTAGTCAGGGGCGGACTGGCTATATGGGCAAACGGGCAAATGCCCGGTGGGCCAGTACCGAATGGGCCGGTTTGGTTGCAACCAAGAAAAAATAATTCAATGCAGACAACTTAAAAAAAAGAGTGAAAGCACCAAGACAAAAAGCCCGAACAGGTTTTCTTATTGTTTTTTTTTTTAATTCTTATTACAATAATTTTGTTTGAAATTCAACAAGAATATGAAAAAAAAAAAAACACTGTACTTATTATCATTTGCAAAACGTTAGACTGTACTTTCCGCTATGCAGGAGTGGCATGGACTGCTTTGATGTTTCGAGGTTGTGTTTGGCCTAATCATTTCGCTGGTCGGCATGGGCCTTTGATGGCACTCCCATTTTTTTTGCTCCTTCCCTCCCCCGTCTTTTAATGGTTCCAATGAAATTTTAACAAAAAGAGGGATAAGAGAGGTTAAGTTGGAAAACATTGATATAACGCAGCAATAAAAAAAAAAAAAGCGACAATTAGCTCTTTAACAATACTTAATAGAAATTATCTTTAACACATACACATACACATACAGCAGCGAAATTGCAAACAACCCAACTTATTCACAGCTCAATATGAATATAACTATATTCTATAAAGCTCTACTTTCTGCAATTTGAAAAGAAAAAGTTTCTTTTTGTTTATTTTTAATAACATAGATCTAAAAATACTACACTTAAGGCTTACAAAAAAAGTATTTAATTAAAAATAAAACTAGATCTAAATCACTTTTATACTATTATAACTAATGGCAAACTTATGCTTAGTATGATGTCATTAATGATGAAAATTATTACAATAATTACAATAATTTATATAGTCACATCCGATATTTAATGAAAGGAGATTTATATTTTAAATAATGTGTCATGGTATATTCATATATACAAATCGCATTTTTGAGAATGTACTATATCTAGGAAGAAGCAAGAGCTTTTCACATTAAGTAAGTGCCTCTCTAACTGTTCTGCTTTCTCTTATCTTTTAATGGAATGGGTTGCCTGAGTCAGCCAGGAAAACCAATGATTTAGCATATTTCAAGTCACTGATCAACATGCATGACTAGATTGACACATGAAATGCGTAAGATGTAACAATCTTATTTTTTGAAGAAATGTCGGTAATCTATAAGTAATACCAAAAAGCTTCAAACTCATTAGGCTGCTATAGTATTATTTATAGTTTTCAGACTACATTCATGTATAAACAGAATACATTATGTAATCCTACAAATGCATATATTGAGTTTTCGATGCGTTATCAAACTTTATATATTTTGAAGAGAATTAGGCTTACACCTATAATATAACACATAGGCATAGCTGGGAGGGAAGGGTCTTCAAACCATCACTTGCCTCAGACCTCGTCTGAAAGGGAAACTTTACTTACTGCCCCAGTGCAGCCAACTTAAGCAAACTCCAGTCACCAAATTTCATTAGCGTAGCCAAAAGGGATTTTGTGGTTACCCTCCCCCTCCAATACAAAAACTAAAGCATTTTACCATTTTTTACCAGTCGCTGGACTCTATTGAATAGCAGATTTGGTTTTTGAATTTTTTGTAGCGGAAGAGTAGCAGGCTTACTGCATTATAAAAACCTCAGAATATGTGTTTTTAAAGCTTAAAATAACGGCGTAGCCCCAGGTCTCCCTAGCTGCCCTTTGGTGGAGTGTACTGTCTTTCCACTAATTATAGGGAGTATTCTAGGGTAGAAAAAACGTTTGAAAGAATGAAAGACCAGAATGTAATGAAGATTAATTACATATACACACACACTAATATATATATATATATATATATATACATATATATATATATATATTGTTATAAACCTGGTGGTGGCACAGATGGGGATAGTGGTGTGTGTGTAGTCAGCCGACTCAAATCGCCCCAGGCCAGTGCTAGACGAGCGGTCAGCCAAGTCGAGTGTCAACAGGACAGTTGGGGAAGGATCGCCGTCGTGAACAGAGCTCAGGGGCGTCAAGAGGGATGTAGTCATGCGACGAAGCTAGAAACGTCAAGCAATGTTCCGTCCAGTTCTAGAAGGCCAGTAGGGACCCTATATAAAGAGCGGAGGTGTCCAGTCAAGACGGTTCACGGCAGGGGTTCAGAACACGGTCAACTACAGCACAGTTCAACGGTGTGGTTCTATACGGAGCATTTTGATGGTTCAGTGCGGAGTACTGCCAAGTACAGTTGAGACGACTGGCGTCTTGATCTTGGTCTGTGATTGAGCCCGACACAACGAGCCCAGTGTGTGAAGTCAGTCCTGAACTGTTGAACCCAGTGCAAGCCCAAAATGAGAAGGAGAGGACAGTGCAAAAGTTGATACGGCAGTACGGTGTTATCGGAGAGATATTTTATATTTTTACAGTGTACGTGTTGCCAATTGTACAGTATTGGCTGTTATTTATTCAACTATTAAAGTGTTACATTACTTTGGAGCCCTGAGTTGTCAAGTTCTTTAAGTTGGTGGTGTATGGTGCAGTTTGCAGATAGCCTGGATAGTGAGATTCGTAACAATATATGTATATATATAAATATATATATATCTAAATTGCGGAGTGGGGTAAAAAATCCCCCCCTTCTACACCAAAAATATATGACATGCCATTTGTGGGCTGGTTTATATGGTAATGCCCGGGCCGATTTTGATACCTAGTCCGCCCCTGGTGTTAGTAAAATGTAAAATTAATGCACGTATTGCCTTACCTTAAGTTCAAAGGATGATTGTAGTCCAGGCTCGGCATTAAAGAAAACCAAACATGGAGATTTATAGATAAAACTGGAACTAGATGTATTAGTACTAACTGGAGGGGAACCAAATCCAGACTGTTGATATAAAAAAAAACATAGAAATAACATGGAAGTCATTTTCAGAGCACAATTTTTAAAAAATTAAAAAACCCAGAGAAATGGTTAATTACCTCATGATCATATGCTCTGAGCAACAGCGCAGCCTACGCAAAGGAAGAAAAAATAATAACAAAATCACAAAATATATATTTGGACAAAATAAGTAAATAGATGTTTTAAACTATGTGGCAGATAGTGGTGACAGGATGTTATAGAAGATGACAATAGCAAACATAATAAGACTTAGCAGTGACAAAATCCAATAGGATAACACAGAAGACGAAAAAACGGAAGAAAAACAAGCAATAGAAAAAAACAAAGCTTAAGTAAGAGAAGGAACTGCTAAGTACTACCATTAATCTGAAAATTACTAGGTTTACCTCCCTTTCTGCTATATATAAAACAAAATTAATTCATTAGTTCAAAATGATAAACTAATTGGTTAATTTTTGGATTGATTCTTGTAATGTTATGGACTATAATATAAATAATTATGCCAACTTTCAACTTGATCCGAGAATGGGAAGTGGGAGAAACACAAAAGTGTTACAAAACAAAGAAGAGTGAGAGATAGGGAGACAGTATAGACAACAATAAAATAGAAGAGAATTAAAGAGAGAACAGTGACTGAAAAAAAAAAGCAAAAGAATGAATGACCCAGTGAAAAAAATGAGATATTATTAGACAGAGAATGCTACAAGAGCACCATAACAAAACATCACAGTGAGAAAACAAGACGTGACAGTTACAACCTTGTTCTGATATTCCTCTAACTTTTTTTGTGTCCACCTGCTGGGATCAGCTTCCTAGAAAAAAATGAAATACACCAATGTGAGGCTGACCTATAAAAACATAAATGAAGTTAACGAATCTTTTTTTCTAGCTAGGAAATAAAGTTGAAGAAATAATGATGTCCAAGATGATTTCTTTTGTTTGTTTGTTTTTTTTGTCATTTATTTAGAATTTGGAAGTTTCAGTTTAAAGCTAGGAAATGTTTGTTTTAAAAATCTTTATAGAAAGTATTTTTTTTAAAAAAAACACAAAAAAACATTATATATGTATGCATATTTTTCTGACAAATACAGAAATTTAAAGTTTTAATTCTGATTTTTTACAGTGCAGTGGTCATGGCCTAACTCAAAGTGTTGCAATTTATTTTCTCAAAGTAAAATTTTTTTTTCAATAGTTAATAGACAGTTTAATATTGCCTAGGGAGGAGTAATAGCTGAGTAGTAAATTGCTTGGATTCCAATCCAAAGGGTCCCACGTTCAAATCCTTGTGAAGAATGAGATTTTTTTTTTTTGGGGGGGGGGGGGGGGGGGGGGATGATCTTTGAGGCGCTTCTGAGTCCACCCAGGTCTAATGGGTACCTGACATTTGTAGGGGAAAAGTAAAGGCAGTTCATGATTGTGCTGGACATATGACATCCTCGTTATCATTGTCACAGAAACATTTTACCTTAACATCATCCTCATTATATTATAGACCTCAATGTCTGAAAGGGGAACTTTAAATTGCCTCAGAAAAACACTAAAATCCCAAGATCTCATTTAGTGATTACTGTTTTTAACAATTTTTTCCCTGCATTCTTGAAAAGAATATTTTCACACATTATTTCAAAGAAAAAAAGTTATTGCAAACACAAACTTTTTTAAAGTAAAAAATAAAACTTGTTATATGCCTTTCTTTATATTACTAAAATAACATTTCCAACTTAGCACAAGAAATAGATAATGATATGCTTTAATTTTTTCTCCTTGTACTAATATATGTCACAGCATCTTATAAATTTCTAGCTTTGAACTAAAAATGTATAATAATATGTTGTTGTTCACAAGATGAAAGATATCAATAAGTCTTTTTTTTTTAAGATTTGTGTTTTAAGAAATATATTTTTTTAATTATTTTTTAAATGATATGTTTAAAAAAAAAAAAAGCAAGTAAAGAAATTACGAAAAAAAATGTATGGAGGACGAATATATTAATTGTTTTTTTTTTCCTCTTGAAACAAATATTACATTGCCAACATGATTCATTTTTTGTTGTTGTTTTTTTCCTTTATAAATGACCTATGAATCAAGAAAGTGGTTAAAATCTATGTTAGTTTTGAAGATTTAAAGATTATTTAAAGTCAGAGCAGGAATCTAAATATTTTACTTAGTTAAAAGCAGAAACATTAAATAATTGATTTAATTTGATAACTAAATTTGTGAATATGAATTTAAATCTTGCTTGCTGTGATTTCAAAGACTAAAAGGTAATGAAAGTTTGTGTTTTTTGAAAGAATAAAAAATTTCACTCAAAATAAAAAGCTTTTGAAAATCAACAAAAAAAAAATGTCATTAGTGTTACAGCAACTACTTAGCAGTTAATGTCAATGAACAGCACTACCCCTGGTAACATTCTAGGCCTCTAGCTAAACAACTTTTGGTGTATTAAGAGTGAACAAAAACAAACAGATCTTTGATTTTTTTTGTGTGTACCTCATAGCTAGCACACAGAACATTTAAGTCTGAGGTCATGGCTGCTGGTGACTGAAACAGTGGACACAAATAGTGAGATGGACTTTTAACAGATTCAAGTCATCCAAAAATGATTGAACAAAAGCATTTTAATGAAATATTGAGCCACTTATTCCATCTATCAAAATTGTGTACTTTTTATCCGTACAATGAGTTATATGTTATATGTTGCTTGGTGTTTCTAAGTCTTATACATGTACTACGAAATAAAAAAATAAAAAATTTAAAACTGTATCAAACCGAATTTCTAAACGTTTTACTATCAAATTTATTACCATTCTTTGTTTAGATAACAAACTTAAGTCCATTCAGGCCCAAGCATTTCTTTCTATTTCTACAACCAATTAAAAACAGTTGGGTATATTCTAAGGAATACTCTTTTTTTTTTTCTTTCTTTAATTTAGAAAGTAGAGTTCAGTGGCACCTCATAATTTACATTTCCTCAGGCTTTGAGTCATCCTTTAATAACACTGAAGGGGATGGCAACTAAAATTGCATTATGTGATTTAATTGTTAGGTTTGAATAAGAAGTTTTCTTCAATGTCATGATATATTAAATACATAGATTTGGACAAGATCAATTGTAATGAATAAAGAAAATAGAATAATATTTTAGAGTCAATTTTTTTGTATTTAATTATTTGAAATTATTATCTTGTTTTATTTGTGTGCATGTTTTCCTTTGTTTTGATTCTTTTGTACAAACAATTTTACATGTAACACTTTGAAAAGGGTAACTAAATTTATTGCTAATGATTTTCTGTTAATCATAATTCTATTTTAAAAGGACCAATAGTCTTTTTAAAAAAACTTGATTTTTTTACTATAGCTTTTAGGTCAGTATATGTCTGTTTTACTTACAAGTTGGGCATTCTGTAATTGTTTCTTAAGTCTCTCGATTTCAGCCCTTAGTTCTCTAATGAGACGAATATTTTCATCCTATAAATACATAGAAATATGTAAATACCCTTTACCATAAATAAGTTTATGGCATCTTAAACATCAGAGCATTTATAAGCCAAAAGTATTCCACTCACAATGATAAATTTGTTATTTCAAGGCACATCAATACTTGCATACATGAACTATGTTTTAGCTGCAGCTTAGTTTACATTAAGGGAACATAATATCCCCATATTACCAAAATGTGGAAACGACAAAGGAATTAACCCAAGTTGAAAGAAGACTTCTAGCTACATACATAGTTATGTAAAGACAAAGATATGTGTAAATGATTTAAAATGTTAGTTTATGGCTTTACAAATCAATTTTCTAAAATTAATTGCTTAAATATTGTTTTTGTTTTTTTTCAAAGGATTAATTTAATTATCAAATTCCAAAGCAGTAACTAACATTTTTTTCATCACCTTTTTACACTCCATTAGGAGCAAGGTGGTTGAGGGGTAAAGCATTTCGATGACTTGGATTCAAAACCCAAGGGTTCTTGGGATTGAATAAGGGTGAAGACTGGAATTTGAATTTCAGGGTTGTTAGGGCACCCATGAGTCCACCCAATTCTAATTACTTAGTTGTAGAAAGTAAAAGCATAGAAACAGATGATCTTTACATCATCTCCCCCATCACAAGGTCTGAAAGGGGAACCTTTTTTTTACACTCCATCACCAAAAACTTGTTTGACTTTAAATATTATTTTCACATCTTATAATTTAATCATGGAACATCAATATATTTTAACAATTGTGTGCACAAAACTATCTCAGAAATCAAACAGAAAAGGTGACAAAAGGCTCATTATTCCAAAGTGCAATGTTATCTACCTCATTAATCTTTGGCTTGTTGACGATCGTTTTAGCTCTCTGTGCATATCTCAATGTGCTAATGGTATCACTGTAGTAAATACTGGCTGGACTGATGGCTGCAAATATAACACAGGTATAAACATCTTGAAAAACTTATAATGCCAAAAACAAATTACCAAAATTATAATAAAATTAGGACTTAATTAAATATGTTTTTCTAAATAAGGAATTGCTATACCTCAAAATATAAGGTCAACCAGAAAAAAAATAATTTGTTATAGATGCTTTTTTTTTCTTTGTTCTAAAGGTATTTAGAGAATTTATTTTAACTAGTTTTACAGTTTTTTTGTTTTTAAATGTTGTTGTTTTTTTGCAATAAACTTTTTTTGCTACCTCTCTTTGCCAAGGTGTTAAACACATTTTAAAATCAGATACAGTACGACTATGTTTATCCTTAACAGATTGGAAATAAATATTCAGATGTAGATGACTGACAGATTTTTAAAAATTTAAGTTATAACCAGAGAAAAGTGGTTATAATTGTGCATTGGGAGAAAATTATTTCAGTAGTGTAAAGTATCAAATTAGGTTTTATTTGGGTTTTAGTAGAGTTTTTTTTTGTTACAGACTAATGGTTTGTTTGTTGATTTTTAATCATCATAACATACTGGCTATCATTAGAGTTTTAGAGTTTCCACCAAGACTATCTTTAAGAAGCCAGGTCAGAACAGAATCTCTGTAAGGTATATAGAAACTCCTGAGTCTGGTGGGACTGCCTGTCGAGTCAATAGATCCACGAGTACCAGGGCTGGGGTTGATAGTCTCAATGCTAAAGTTGATCAAAGAGCTTTGAGCTAAAAACAAAATGGAAGAGAAAAAAAAGTACAGATTAAAGAATTGTTTTTCTATTTACAACATACTGATACATTTGGTTGTTATTGAGAACATGTGCCAGTTGCACACCTTAAAGTTCCACTCTAAACCTAGTTTATAATGGTTGACTAATAATTGCTTTGTGATATGGAGGACACTTACAACTCCAAATAAAACAATGGAATTTCTGTGCCTAGGGACAAGAGCAAGACAAACTTTCCAAGGTTCAGAAATTAGTGAAGTATATGAACTTTTTTTTTTTTTTTTGATAGTTCTGAAAGAATCACTTTATTATAAAAGAACAGGCTCAATTCATAAACAGTGAGCAACAATTAATGTATAAAATTGGACTAAAGAAGGTAACTTTAACATATCATGATAATCAAATCTAGATCTGGACTTATTAAGCGAAATGGAATATTCCATAGCTTTTGAAGGCACAGTGGCTGAGTGGTAAAGTCTTGGACTAAAGAAGGTAACTTTAACATATCATGATAATCAAATCTAGATCTGGACATTTATTAAGCGAAATGGAATATTCCATAGCTTTTGAAGGCACAGTGGCTGAGTGGTAAAGTCTTGGCTTCTGAACCAGAGAGTCCAGGGTTCAAGTCCTGGGATTTTTTAATTTTAGGATCTTTGGGGCGCCTCTTAAGTCCACTCACCCTGACATTATTTGGGGAAAAGTAAAGATGGCTGACCATTGTGCTGCCAACATGATACCATCATTAACCATGGGCCACAGAAACAGATGACCTTTACATCATCTGCTGTATAGACTGCATGTACTAAAAGAGGAACTATACTTTTTTTATCTAAATAAAATCACATGAAATACAAAATCTACTAAGTCCCTACTTATCAATGTTTTGGCAAAAACTTAGGTCAAAATAATTAATTTAGGTCTAGAATCATTGAAGTCTGATTAATATAGAGCAGATTAAAGTTTATTTAACGCCCAAACCTCAGGGACTACAGTCCTGCAAGACATTTCCAGAGTTACAGTAGATTGAAAACAGCTAGGAGGGTTCTACTAACTTCTATGGTACACCTAGAGTCTAAAAGTTCTAGACATTAGACAGTACATCAGCACTGTAAGTTTAGATGTAGATTAATTTACTTAACTTCACTGCAGTAAGTTAAGCAGGTCAATACTTGGCAATACAGAAAACTGAGAAGATGTCAGATCAAGTCAGATGTCTAATTAAATTTTATTAAAAATACAGTAAATTGAAAGTGTTAATCAAACTTCTCTAGAGATGTCTTATTTAACATAAACGTAGATATAGATAAATAGTCTATGACAAGATCTTTATTTTTGAAAACATTACCCAAAACACTGATGACATTTCCTAAAGTGACAAGGGACTTGTTTATGAAAGCACCTTCCTTGATCCTGCCTTTGTATTCTGAATGGTAACTGGGATCAGCTCTCTCACTTTAAAGTTTAAAACAAAAGAAAACAGTCACAAAAGTGTGAAGAGCTGTATGGTCTCAATCTAGATCTGGATTTAGATCTCTAGATCTAGATATATATCCAATTTTAGATCTAGATCAAGATCATACATTAAAGAGACGTTCTAATTCAAACTATTGCTAACATGAAACAGAAAGAACACCCTCTCTCTCTCTCTCTTATCTTATAAAATACAGATGGTGTGTTTCTTCCAAAAAAAAAAAGAAGATGATTACGCCCTACTCGTCATGCATTTAGTCATGCATGTTAACCAATGACTTAAATTCTGCCAAGTCACTGGTTCTCCTGGCTAGTGCAGGCAACCCATTCCATGCTCTAATAGCACTAGGGAAGAAGGAGCATTTGTACTAATTTGTCTTAGCATATGGAACGAAGATGGCTGCCTGGTCGTGCGGTTTGCTCGCTGGACTGTCGTTCGGATTTATCGATGGTCGAGGGTTCAAATCCTGCCCGCTCCCATCCCCCGTCGTCCTGCGAGAGGTTTGGACTAGGAAGTAAACTATCTTTAACTCTGAAGGAACATCCGAAACATGTAAAACATTTTACATTTTTCCAAGAGAATGGCTTCACCTTTGAGTATTTCTGGGTATTTTATTATGTTTTGATTTTGTATTTGAAGATTATGGTTCAGTGTTTTATGTATAATTTCTACTTTACTCAAAACACTTGTTTCTTGGTATGGCTTACAGTCTATCTATACAATTTTGTCAACATGTTAGCCATGTTTGTTGTTTTTAAAAAAACAAAATCGTATTTTTAACAGGCCTGGTTGTTATTGTGACATACAGATATAGCGAGTGGTGATGTATTTATTTTTCATTACCATACAGTCCACCCACCTTTTGTTTAGATGCATAGGCCTAATTATTGATAAACATAAGCAATATCTATTCCTAATTGCAGCTTTCTAAAAAATGGTCTCCAAAGCCTCCAACTCACTTGCCTGAGAATGATATAGGCCTACTATGTTGCTTTAGTAACTGAGTAAACAGGGGACAGAGGGTAGTAAGATTAAATACTTAGACCTGTCAATGACGTAAGTTGGTCAACTAGCTTAGAGGCCTAGCTAGGGTGGGGGGAGGGAGGGAGAGAATTTGAAAATCCCACACGCACATCAACAAACACACACACACAAACAAACACATATACCATTTCATACAAATAGGCCAATTATACGCTTTCAATTGTAGGAATGGTTCTAGTGAAAAAGTGTCAGTAAAGATAGCCCGAAAACTATTCGGCATAAAAAAAAAACTACTTTTCTCTCTTGAATGATTATTGATCGGCTGTTAGTACAAACAGATAAAATCCTGGTTCGAAATCTGTAAGGCGGGGAAAATGATTGATTATTATATCAAGAGTCTTAAACGCGAAACTGTTAATAGTTCATAGTAAAAGCATAGTAATAGGATATAGTTGTTTACTGTGTACTTATACTAACACGAAAGAACAAAGCATAGATAAAGATCATTGTTGGGGGGGGGGGGGGGGGGGTCTTGACTGCAATTAGTTCAGGGTAATAGTAAGGACATTTAGTTTCACCCTTTCTATGACTATATGCAACACCCCCCTCCCCTTCCTAACCAAAACTATCTAATTTCCAATATCCACTATTGTAGATTAGTCACTCAGATCAAACTCTCTATATCAGGGGCTCTCAACCTGTGGATCGCGACCCCCCTTGGGGGTCGATTGACGATTTGCAAGGGGTCGCCTAAGACCATCGAAAATATGGATTGTTATTGTCTATTCTTCTTTTGGTGTATGTCAGGGGGGGGGGGGGTCGCGGCAGAGTGGGGTATTGTAAAAAGGGGTCGCCGAGCATAAAAGGTTGAGAACCGCTGCTCTATATGGTCCTCGTTTAGTCACTGGATAGGTAAGCATTTAAGTGTCGATTGGTGTAATTGGTCCAAGACGAGCCCTTTTCAGTCATTTTCGACGACTACCGTGTGTGTTGTAGGTACGTGATCAAACTTCACGACATTGTGCTAATTGGTAATGATGAATATATCAACATTTGGACAATGGAGCAGTGTGGTTCACTTAAATTTAAAGTTCTAATACAAAACATAATTTCAACATTGTGCTTACAGCATTCATTTATATATGTAGTACCCCCCTCCATTTTCCACCTTTATAACTTAAAACCAGGGGAGGAGGGAAGGACGGTCATCTGAACCATGCATTGTGGAGAGAGCGTCGAAACAGTGTCGCATATCTTGTACGAATGTCCCCAGCCCCGAGACCTAAGGGGGGACGTGTCTGAGCAGTCACTTGACTTGTATGGTAGCTACGAGGCATTACGCCGAACGACCAAGTTTCTTACAGGGCACTACGGGAGGATTAGTCCTTCCTGCTCTGATTTTTCAATAGGAGTTTATCTCAGGTCATCTGAACCAATGGGTCGGCGGAGCTGCCGCCAAATGGGCCTTTTTGAATGAGTGAAACGATTTTATAATCCAAGTCTGCGCTCTTATGTCGTGATTGATTCCTGTCTCACTCTTGCAAAAGAGTCTATGGAGAGAGATACGAATGAACATCATCCTTAGGGAGACAGATTGCAAAGTAAAGTCAGGGCCGATTTTCACACCGAATCCGTCCCTGATTAATAGCATTATTTGTTTAAAAAATTGTCATTGAGTGCGAACATTAAGGAAGAGTGCGTAATGTATTTCACGTGACTACGCGAAACTATCGAAGACCCAACGGTGACTTATATATCTTGTCGCAACTATGGCTGAGGAAGCCGTTGTCTACATCGGATCAATATAAGTTCACTTAAGCTTGTGAACGCTTATCTGATGAAGGTATTTTATTAACCTAATAAGGAAATTAATTAACCAGGAAAGGGAAATAATTTGGAATCGTGAGATGTTGCGTGAAACTAAAGAAGAATAAAAGCACTCTAAGTGTAAGTTCACTTGCTGTAAGAAAGAAGAGGGTTATGTCATAGGCTAAAAATATAAGTAGACTATGTTTTGTTGTAACCTTATATAGAAAATTACGAAAACATGCCTCTTTCAAAGGTTTTATTATACAAAATGACAAAACATTCCTTACTACACATTACACTCACACAAGCTGACCAAGACTCTAAGCCAGTTTGACATACCAGTGCAAAGCAGTTCACAACACACAACAAGAAACATAATTACACAACATATGTGAAGTATATGTACTCATTTCAGACCTTGGGATCTGTGGAGGAAAGATGATGTAAAGCTCGATAGTATTTTATGGCCGACAGTTCACGAAGGTGTCACGGGGCCAGCACAAAGACCAACCGCCTTTATTTCCCCAAAATATGGCGGCTACCCATTAGAGTTAGGTCGACTCGACCACCCCAAGGGCTATGTTAAAATAAAAGAACTCTGGCACAGCTCTCTTTTGTCCAACTTTTTATATTAACAACAAGTATGTCACTCTTAAATATAGAACGTATAAGGTCACTCATTAGCCTAGAACTTCTAAGGTCAATATTAAGCATAGATCTTCTAAGGTCACTCATTAGCCTAGAACTTCTAAGGTCAATATAAGGTATTGATCTTCTAAGGTCACTCATTAGCCTAGAACTTCTAAGGTCAATATTAAGCATTGATCTTCTAAGGTCACTCATTAGCCTAGAACTTCTAAGGTCAATATTAAGCATGGATCTTCTAAGGTCACTCATTAGCCTAGAACTTCTAAGGTCAATATTAAGCATTGATGTTCTAAGGTCACTCATTAGCCTAGAACTTCTAAGGTCAATATTAAGCATTGATCTTCTAAGGTCACTCATTAGCCTAGAACTTCTAAGGTCTATGTTAAGCATAGATCTTCTAAGGTCACTCAATAGCATAGAACTTCTAAGGTCAATATTAAGCATAGATCTTCTAAGGTCACTCATTAGCCTAGAACTTCTAAGGTCAATATTAAGCATAGATCTTCTAAGGTCACTCATTAGCCTAGAACTTCTAAGGTCAATATTAAGCATAGATCTTCTAAGGTTACTCATTAGCCTAGAACTTCTAAGGTCAATATTAAGCATTGATGTTCTAAGGTCATACATTAGCCTAGAACTTCTAAGGTCAATATTAAGTATTGATCTTCTAAGGTCACCCTAGCCTAGAACTTCTAAGGTCAATATTAAGCATAGATCTTCTAAGGTCACTCATTAGCCTAGAACATCTAAGGTCACAAGGAAAGAAACGTCTGATCTACGTTCTGTGTTTTACGTACATAACGCCCTTGTATCAAAGGAATGCCGTCTTAACAATGAAGTACATTGTCAATTAGCATTACGTGATCTATGAGTTGCATGCTGTTAAAAAAAAATAATAGGGGTCCTTATACTATTATAACCTTCATTATTGCATTGTAGTTTCTGGCGCTTAATTAATCACTATCATCCTACAGTTTGAGAAAGATCTTCTTACAAATAGAGCCGGAGGTTAGCCCTTCTAATCCAATAGACTCTAGCCTTAGATAAATCCTAAATGCCCAATGAAAAGTAAACAGGTCTGTTGTCTCGGCTCTAATGTGAATAACGTTTTGAAGTGTCTGGCACGGGCGACAATGAGGGGTATTGTAATTAGCTCCCCTGACAGAATGTCTACACAGTTAATTCTCTCTAACTAATTGCATTAATCAATAATGATAAAAATGGAAAAAGGAGGGAGGGAACAGTTTTATTCAGAATGGCTAAAACTAGACACTTGTCTGAAGCAGCAAAATGTAAAATTCTGCAAATCGGCGCAAAATAAATTTAAAACGAAACAATGAACATATACAACCAATGGGAAGACAATTCTTAGCACATCTGCAGAATACTAGTGTTACGTACATGCTAAGAAATGTTTTTTATTTTATCCACTGCGCATTTAGACAACTTTAAAGGGACACAATCGGAATTGTCTCAGTTATGAATTATAGCATGACTGATATAACTAAATTAATAGTTTACATTTTATGTAGATCTAATTTAGAACTCAAAAAAATATTCCCATCTCATTTTATTTATTTTTCGTTTCAAGCTTTAAAAATAAAAATGAAAGAATGATATGAAGGTAAATTTCAATGAAAGGTTTGTTCACCTTTTAAGAAATAGACTTAATTTAATTATACTGCCGTGTACACCATACCTTTATTAGTGCAACGACATAGGTACTCTCATAAAAGCTTATAAATTGAAATAGAATTGACATTTAGAAAAATAATGGATTTTAGGGTAGAGAATTATCTAGTTTGATTTTCATATACTTGTACAATGCTCAGGTAGTTTTCCAGAAATGGGGGTCAGGGATATTTGATATTGTGTTGATTGTTCTGGGGTAGAGGATACGTGTATCATTGTTCTGTCTTTTATGGATTCAATGGTTAGGTAGTATGTCTTTGATATTAAATAATGTTTCTGTTAAAAAAGAGAAAGCGGTCATAGTAATTAAGTTTCCTTGGACCCTTCAACCTGTATACAATGGCGCAGGACACATGACTTATGCCAAACGGGATAGTGACTGAGTGATGCACAGGAACATTTTTTTTGCGTTGATTAGCCCAGTTCTAAGTACACCTTGTTGTACATTAAAAATTACAGTTACAATGTGAATTCATGCCTGTCAGCTGGTAAACGCACCAACAAAACCATTAAGCATTATGTTTCTCGGAACTTTCGGGCTTTTATAGACACTAAAGACAGTTTCTGTCGAAAGAATCCAATATCCAGAACCTTATTCGTGTACGTACAAGTGACTACAAGAGAGGGCAATAAACAACCTAATGATCGTCAAATTTACACAATTTCTGAACAATGTTTTTATGTTAACCTTAATTGTTGTGAAAACATAGAACTTACGGTTTTGTCTTATGTGTTTTTAGCAATGTAATCTTCTACTAAAAAAAAAAAAAATAATATATCTAGTACAGCAAAAAAAAAAAAAGAAGAAATATATACCACGATTTCCGCCCAAGTTGAGAGCCGAAGTGAAAAGACTTGTGCCTAAGAAAGATGATGTTTTATGAACTTGTGATGTGAAAATAAAGATATATGTGCCTCGTAAAAAAAAAATATATATATATACCACATGTGGTCCATATTTAAAAAAAAATGTGAACATCTTACTCGCGAAATGTTAGATACATATAAACTCATATAAATATATTAATAGGAATACATTATGTAAAGGTTTGACGACTTGAATACAATAGTGACCGCGTGTCGCATAAGGCTTGCAGGCAATGTCCTCCAACAGAAAGAACCACGCAAACCAAGAATCGAAATGAGTGAATGTAAAATAAGGAAAGCGCAAACTGAGATGCCCTTGTATAACTTGCCACCGCAGCCTCATGGAGGACCTCAGAGCAGTGCATCAGGCTGGGAGGACGTCACCAACGACAGATCTCTTTGGAGACAGCTTGCCGCCCAATGCGACGAACGGCGCGAGATGATCTAAGCATTGATTTTTAATAAGCCTTCCCCCCCCCCCCTCAACTATGAATGCTTTCCACAGAAACATATGGCTACAAATAGTAATGATCGATAAGGTCCACTATCACATGTATCCTTCATAACGCCCCATATCTACGTGGCCAATATTAAAATCAACACTCTATTACTTTAACATGCTATCGTCTGCTTTATTCAGAAAACTCACATAGCCGAGAAAGTAAACTTTGAAATTTATTTTTTTTTAAATCTACTGTTTGACATAGGCACAGATTAGTAGCACTGGTTTGACAAGGGAAGGCATTCAAGGTCTTCTCAGATAAGGTTGTCCCACTTTGTCTTGCCAACTTCAAAATATGAAATTTATCATAACATAAAAAGAAAATCCAAATCTTGACGTTTGTCATTTAGTTATATATCAGAGAATATCGATCTTAGTTACTTTTGAATGGGTCGTTGTTAATAGTTTTATAATATGCATGACTAGATGCATGGTGCGTAGGACGTAATCATCTTTTTTTAAAGTAACGTCTGTATTATATAAGTTAATAAGATAAGCCTACGCTAAGTCAAAACCTATGTACAATTTTCATTTAATTTTTGAAGCTTAAGTCAATAATAAACTGCATAATACAATAAGACTGTGTTCTAGAGGCTACATTATGTTTAATTCACTTATTGTGTTTCTGTAAATTGTATCATTAACTGTAACTGTATCTCATAAAATAAGGTCTGAAAAAGGGTACCTTTACTTTTTCTAAACTAACTATCATTAGTCTTAATGCAGTATCAGATAGTTGTTCTATCACCAGGAATGAAGCCTGATTGAACAGAAAATATCTTGTCATTTTGTATAAATAAAATTTCCCAGTTCCAGTCTTTCCAGAGCTACTGTCACTCACCTGCCCGCCAAATCCACAAGATGTACTTTACTGACCAACTCACAGGGTAGATTGTCCTCACTCTTGGACTGCAAGAGAAGGGAAGTAAGTGCGATGAACATCAACTATGACGCAATATTATTGGGTGATGAAATATGATGTAACGAATTTCATCACAAATGTCTACTGATCTAGGTCTAGGTCACTACAAATTACATTTACCTGAGTCAAGATAATGGTTACTATGGCATGGCTTCTGCTGCTGTGTCTGTGTATGTGTGTGGAGGCAGTCATTCTGGTCAAAAATTAGTAATTTTACAATGTAAGAATTTTTACAGAAAAAAACATATGTAAGTTTATATTAAATGAATACAAATGATATTTTGGTAAACAACAATACATGTACTGAAGGTATTTCCATACATATTTAGGTGCATTAACTTTTAAAGTTTTTAAAGTTTGTTTGTGTTGTTGTTTTATTTCGCAAGGTTGCTATTGCCGAAAGTGGTAATGGATATAAGCTCTACACAACCAATAAAATGCTTCCTAATGGCATGCGTCTCAAATAGCCTCTGACAACTAGTCCAACTTCTAGCTTTCACGTGTGGCTCAGATATAGTGAGTCTCACGAAAGTGTTTTCACTAACAGGAGAAAGGGCGAAGGCTAACCACCAAGGAAATTGAAAACTCTGAATTCAAACCTACTGCCTTTCAGCTATACCCAATCATGGGAAAGGCTTGCGGAATCGACCCTGAGGAAAAAATCAGGAGTCGGCGGCCGTTAGGCAATTGGCAGCACTCAGTGCTTCACCCTGGAAGAGCCTGCGACAGCAGCTGGCCACAAACTGTATCAACAATTGCCTTTCCTTTGGATACATCAGCTGCGTGAGAGGGGGGCTGCTGTGTGGGCGACATCATTCCGACCCAGGCATTCATCTCATCTCTGAGATGATCCATTCTTATTCAGACATGGCTGTTGAATATCTCTAATGACAAGGGAAAACAGAAATTTTTAAAGCGCGGGGAAATTATACATTGGCAATGCGAAAAAAAAGAGAATAACAGATCAATGAAGCCTTAATAACCTCTGAAGTGGACAGTCCCTAATGAAATGTCTAGACAACAAATTGTTCTCGTAAGTAAGTTCAAGTTTTAAGAGTTTTATTATGAACTAGTCGACCGGCGGCGTAGCATACGCCGGTATTTTGCAGGGCCGGCCATAAGACACAGCAACCTATCCGACCGCAGTGGGCCCCACACTTTCATAGGACCCGCACTAATTCTATGAGTAAATTATTAAATTAAACCATTTTATAACTTATAACAGATTTCTCGTGGTCACCTGATTTACCAGGACCTCCTGGAAATCTAATGAAATTGCAAAATATATGAAAAAGTCATGGAAATCTCCAGAAATTATAAAAAATCTTTTGAAAACTCAGACAAATCTCATGAAATATATAGACAAAAATTGTCATTTTGGGGTGTCATTCAATATGGAAAACGCCAATCCTACGGGCGATAAATAAAAACGGCATTTTGCATTGGCCGTAATTGTGTAATCTGGTGAAAGAAGCTTCTCGCGCCTCAAACTAATGAAGAATTACTTTAGTTCAACAATTCTCGTAGATAGATTGAAACATTAGTTGAATGTTTCTATTGAGCGTGATTTATGTAGGAAATAAAATGCTCATTATACACTATATGACTTCGCTACACGCAAGGCTCGTAAAGTTCATGGGATAACTCTATCCGCAGAAATAAAAGAGTGATCTTTCCTTTATTTCTTCTTCTCGTCCAAACTCTTGAGCGAAGAAGAGATTATATATATATATATATATTTCCAAGTCATTAGATGTAGCTCTAAATATATTCCGAATAAAAGAACTCGCGCATCGAGTTTTTTTCTAATCTATCTCTAAATACATTCCGAATAAAATAACTCACGCATTGATTACTTTCTAATTTAGCTCTAAATACATTCCGGTTCCTGACCCTATTATTATAAAACCAGTTCAAAATAGATCAAGTTCACATTATCTATGTACTTCTAATAGAAGTCTTCTGAATTACCTTTGTTCATTGCCTGCATCTATCAGCGCTTGGATCTCATTGGCGTCTTTCACAATATGGCGGGACAAATCTTTGAAAGAAAAACAATGAAAGTTAGTGTCTAGACCTAAAACATGTATTCATAATGTCTAGACCTAAAACATGTATTTATAATGTCTAGACCTAAAACATGTATTTATAATGTCTAGACCTAAAACATGTATTTATAATGTCTAGGCCTAAAACATGTATTTTTAATGTCTAGGCCTAAAACATGTATTTATAATGTCTAGACCTAAAACATGTATTTATTATGTCTAGACCTAAAACATGTATTTATTATGTCTAGGCCTAAACCATGTATTTATAGCTCCACGTTTGAGTAAACTTCATGACTATTTCAAAACAGTTCCTGACGTGGTCACTCTGAAGGAGTCTGATTCTAGTTTACAAAAAAATCTTATCAGTTTTCTCTTTAAATATTGGATTGTCACGAGATGTACGCGTCAAGGTTGGCAAAGAAATATAAACAGGAAGTTGGGGGGGGGGAGGGCTTTCAATATGTCTTTTATATCTAGTAGTTTCCAGTTTCTACACAGAAGAGAAATAAACTAAGGAAGATAATTGTTTTCTGATACTACAAAATTTAACTTTCCATTTCTGAGTTTGGGAACCTAACAATAATGGAAAAAACTTATATTGGGGTCTAAGAGTTAGTCAGCTCAGTTTATAAGTTTCAAGCTTCATGTTAAGTCTACTCATATGAATTTATTATTGAATTTATAGTATAATGTATAAAAAAAATACATTGTTAGATTTATCAGCTAAGTTTTTATTCGCAAGTCATTAAATAAGTTAAAACAGTAGTTGCAATTAATGTACAGAAAAGAAAACACTCTGAACTACTCACCTTTGACATAAGGACCATGTTTCGGGTGTTCTCGAACTTTCAGAGTGTACGGCTCTTTCCTGCTTCTTCTTTGGAGCAGGTCTCGAACTCTTTCCTTGTAGATTTCCAAGAAACTGACCAAGAAAGATATTTCCTCAGTTTATATGAGTGCGTATGAATATATGTAGGCCTACACATTTTTGACAGATCATTGCGTAAGTAGAGAAAAAAAAAATCTAGCCAGCTTTTTTTTTTTTGGTGTATCCGGTGTAGAGAACAAAGGAAGTGCTGCTAAGGTGTGTGTTTTTAAAATTGGAGGATAATTGGTGTGCACTTTTGAAGACTACAGAAATTTCATTTTCTGGGCACTTCTGTTTGTGGCTCATTTGTTTTTCATTTAGTTTGCCAAATTGAAATGATTGAAGTTCAATTTAGCCTCCTTGACATTGACGTAAAAAAAACACATTAAAAGTTGTGGAAATAAACGAGTATATTTTACATTTTGAGACTGGCTAACAATTGGTGAGTCTAAAATAAATAGAAGCTATTAAGTAGATATCCCCCTAGCTTTTAAATTAATAACGTCAACTATAGGTTTAGAAAAAGTATGGCAGAAGGAAATAGCCGACAATGCCTAAGGATTTTTTTTTGTCTATTACACATTTTCCAAGACATCTACTAGTACCAGAGATAACTGGAGTGAGTAACCTTATTAGAAATATTGTTAATGATTCAAGATTCTTAATAGGGCTATGGATGATTTTTTTAAAAATTCATGAACATAGACATAAATAAATATAGACTGGCTTCATGTAACTTGAAAACATGTATATCTAATGTATTCGGATTTCCGAATCATGAAACATTGCATGATCTTCATTCTTAGAGATTTAAAAAAAAAAACACTAGTGAAAATAATGTAATACTTATATAGGTATATATATATATATATAGATATGAATACTTAACTTTTATACTGCTCATAAATGCTGTATAATAAAGTACACAAAATTGTAAGTCTCAAATTTTCGTTTCAAAAAACTCTTTAATCGGCCAGTCTATATTTATTTATGTCTATGTTCATGAATGAGTTTTGCATGTTTAATTACGGCAAAGGCTTTAAATATTTTTCACCTAGTTGTTGCCCTTTTTTATTTCCCTCCTCTTCCCCTCTCCAGACAGATTTCTTACAAGTACAAAAGTACTGCATACTCTTTAGGAATGTGTTGTCACTTGATCATCCAACGCAAAGTCAAGAATATAATATAGCAATGTGTTAGAACAGGCTGGATGTAAATACTCATGGACAATTTTAGAACCATTCATAACGAAGTACTTTTTATGCAATAAGATAGCAAACTTGTGTCAACACCAGGTTCAAGCCGTGGAGCCAGAGAAACTGAGTTGTTTTCTGGTGTATGCCGTTAAGTCGATAAGGGCCAGTCCTACAGATTGCCGGGCCGTATGCAAAATGGATTGCTCGGGGCCCAGTCTGGGTAGGGATAAGGATTATAAGTAAAAATTAAGATTTTGGATTCGAAAATAAATTTGTCTTTGCATTTTATTTCTACTTTACTAAGTACAACAAAAAGCAGATAAACATTCAGATCTACCTTTTAGATTTAGGCCTACTATCGACTAGCTAAATATCAATTTTTGTAATAGGTCGAGATAGATTTAGATCTATATTTATATGCCCGTGACTATTGATGTAAATTAAGTATTTGAAATTCTTTTTTTGGTTAAAATTCGCCTTAATTATCTACATTTTTATTAAATGAAAGCTGACAAAACCTTTTTTTTAATCATGAGTAGGATTGGCGTTATCCATATTGAATGACACCCCGAAATGACAATTTCGTCTATTTTTCAGGAGATTTGTATGAGTTTTCAGAAGATTTTAATAAATTCCGGATATGACTTTTTCGTATGTTTTGCAATTTCAGGAGATATCAAGGAGCTCCTGGAAAATCAGGAGGCAGCGGTAACCTTTAAATAATAAATGTTTAATTTGATAATGTAAACCTAGAATTAGCGCGGGGCCAATGAAAGTGCGGGGCCCACTGCGGTCACATAGGTCGCAGTGGTCGAAGTCCGGCCCCGATGTCACTATACGTGAGGAGAAGAGTGTATAAGTGATTGCATAAGTCTGTGACATACATGGGCGCCCGCAGGGGGGTGCAAGTTGGTGCACTTGCACCCCCCTGGATTCTAAGCAGCCAAATTGAAGCCATTTTTTGCATCAATTAAAATCTAAGTAGCAACTAAACAATTAGTGCTTCCACTGGTGACTGAAGTATCAGGAATTAATGGCTGACCCCTATGAATTCCGAGTAACCAAATTTTAGATAGTTTTTTACACCTTCAAATCAATTAACTTCTGCAAGGAAGCAGCTTAACATGTAGTGCTTCCACTGAAATAAAGTTTATAAGGATAAGTTATTATTGTAATAAACTGAATAAGCTAATCTGTAGTTCATGTCCGACCATGTGCGCTTTATTATAGGCTTGCAATTCAATATTCTACAGCAAGTTAGCCGTGACGATTTGTATTTATCATCATATTTATTAAAGGCCTAGAATATGATAAAATTATTTTTTTTAGAACACAGTGAACAGGTTTGTGGTGTATTTTATTGTGACTCGCACATCAAATCTCCGAAGTTGTAGATTTGCAGTGTTTCTATTTCAATGATTTCCCAAAGAAAACAAATCAAGCCTACCTGATCTCTACTGACACTCTCTGGTTCCCTCTGGAGTTCTCCTCAATGTGACCAAACAGAGCCTGCACAAACAAAAGTTCAAAGGTCAACTGGATGTAATCTAGACCTATAACTTCTTTCTAAAGTTGTTCAAAGTTTGAACTAGAAATCTATTTCCTATTTCATTTCCTTCTCTTATCTTATCTTATCTAATACAGACGTTGCTTCCAAAAAGAAGATAATTACGTCCTACGCATTTCACGTGTCAATCTAGTCACGCATATTAATCAATGACTTAAACTCTGCTAAGTCCTTGGTTTTCCAGGCTGATTCAGGAAAATTATATTTTTTATTACATCAGACAAAAAAATCATTTCATGCTCAAATAATTATAAGCCTATCGCCTTGGGGGTCTTGTTTTAAAGACAGAAATGATCTCATTCTTTAAATCACTCTCAGTATTTTATAATATGATTTTCAATATGGCCTCGCATTAAGTATGACATGTTAAGTAGCCTAATGATTGAAGATTTCTTTTCACACAAAGTCACATTCCTCAAGCCTAAGAACCGAGAAACCATTACATACTCACTAAATCATGTGCCATGTTCAAGTTTCTTGAGGTTATTTCAAATTGATTTTTTTTCATTATCCAAATTAATAAGTTTATATTTTTTATCGAGTTTGAAATTCAGTTACAAAATTAATACCATCATAGAATAGTACAGTTACTTAATTAAATTCCAAGATCAGTATGACAATCAGTATGAGAATGTGATTGTAAACCTGTTTAATATTGTAAATTTTGGGTTCAAATGCACAATAGCAAATAATAACCAGATACTACACACAATTCTTATTCGGATTTTATGTGTACATTTCTACTCAGAATCTCCGAGATCTAATAAGTGATCAGTTTTTTTATTCAATTTTGAATGCACATAAAAGAGGTATGAGAAGATGCTTAGTCATTGAATCCTTTGAGCGAATCTTGTACGCCCACCTCTAAGTCAAGTCACTCACTCGCCTACTAGTAAGTCAGGTCGCCAGATAAAATGTCAAATCAAATACTAACAAGTCAAGTTGCACACTAGCAAGTCAAGCCGCCTAATAAAAAGTCACGTTGTCCAATAATTTGCCACGTCGCTACCTAACAAGCCAAGTTGCTCAATAATTTGCCAAGTCGCTACCTAACAAGCCAAGCCGCCCAATAATTTGCCAAGTCGCTAACAAGCCAAGTCGCCCAATAACATGTCAAGTCACCCACTAACAAGTTAGGTTGCCCACTAACAAGTCAGGTCGCCCACTAACAAGTCAAGTCGCCCACTAACAAGTCAGGTCGTCCACTAACAAGTCAGGTCGCCCACTAACAAGTCAAGTCGCCCACTAACAAGTCAGGTCGCCCATTAACAAGTCAAGTCGCCCACTAACAAGTCAAGTCGCCCACTAACAAGTTAAGTCGCCCACTAACAAGTCAAGTCGCCCACTAACAAGTTAGGACGTTCAGTAAAACTTCAGGTCTCCAAAAAAGTGTACATGTAGGCCTATAGTTGCCCAGTCAGTGAGCCCAAAAGTGTACATGTAGGCCTATAGTTGCCCAAATCTACAAAAAGCCGGCAACTAGTTTTCCTGTACAGCTCTAGCTCTAGGAACAGACAAACTTCAGATCATCTTCTAAACATTTGTCAAGACCCAGCAGTGTATTCATGACTTCCTTACATTTAGTCTCAGACAGTAGCATTAATGTAAATACCTATGACCCTTGACCCCCACTTGGTACCGTGAAGTACATTTCTTATTTTCTTTTCTCAAAGAGGCTCACTGATGTCACTTGAGATTAGGATTGATTGTAAGTACTATATATCGACCGATTTTTTTTTGGGGGGGGGGGGGGGGATGGGGGGGGGGGTCAATAGAGGGGGGGTGCAGAGCTTTAGTATTTCTGTTCTTTATCCTATATCTAGCGTGACGTTAAATTAGATATTTACCAACACTATCACCTTGTTTATCTTGTAGAAGAAAAAAACACTTGTATTGTATCCAATTTTATGTTTATCACAAAGAGTGTAACATCAATGGAAGATTTACATAAATGGAGTCTTTGGCGTATCCAGTGTATAAAATATTTAATGTATTGAGAAGATGATCGTAACCGTTGGCCCAAGAAAGTTGACCTTAACATCATCGCAAGGTCTAAACTTTACTTTACTGTTGATAAGCTATGTATTTATTTTAAAATGCATAATATTCGTGAGATTTTTAGTTCTAATCTCTTGAAGCACAAAGTAGATATTTATTATGAGTTGGCAACAGAGACACCAAGATAAAGGCACTATTATTATTCCATTCGCTAGAAAAAATTCGTACAAGTGCTCCTTCTTCCCTAGTGCCATTAGAGAATGGAATGGGTTGCCTGAATCAGCATGGAAAATCAACAAATGACGTAGCAGAATTTAGGTCATTGACTAGCATGAATGACTTGATTGACACATGAAATGCGTAGGACGTAATTATCTCCTTTTTTTAAGTTACGTCTGTAATCTATAAGATAAGATAAGAATCTATAATACAAGATAAGAATCTAAAAGATAAGGTAAGAGCTTTTTCAATGCTACGTCCTTGACATTATTTATGTTGTCCCTTCTCTCCCAATCTTTGTCAATTCGAACGTTTGTATTCATGGTTCCACTACATCGCCCCATACATCTACAAATCGCTTTCTCCTTTTCTCATTAACAGCATCACGTTGACAGAGAAAGAAAGCATTACTAGATCTGTCCTCCTTCAGATCGGACTCATTCAGCGTGTAGAATTCAGTCAATGCTAGATGTTATAATACGACAGAGCGCAAAATAACAACCAGATAGACAAAAAGAGAATCAAATTTTCCTAGTTCAAAACGCTGGGACCTATACAAACAACTACAGAAGTGTTTTAATATCAGCATTCGTTAGCTCATTAAAAATGCGGCCAAAGTTAACACAGAAAAACAACAATTTGTTGGGTTTTTTTTTGTTGTTGTTGTTTGTTTGTTTTAGATGTTGTGGATGTTCCTTCAGATTTGAAAATTATTGCATCCTTGTCCAAGCCTCCCGGCAGTAAAAAAAAAAAAGGAAAGTTCCCCTTTAAGACCTTGCTATGTACAGGGCAGGGGATGTTAAAGTCATCTGTTTCTTTGTCCAACGGTTAACGAGCTAAGTGTCTTGACCGAAATTCGAACCCAGGACCCCAGGTTTGAAAGCCAAAGCGCTAAACCACTCAGCCACCGCGCCATTACAAACCTCCTGCAGGGCGGCGGGGGAAAGCGGCGGGCAGGTTTCGAACCAGGGAAATTTGGGCGATAGCAGAAAGCGCATATCACACGAGACAGCCTCAACTTGTCTAGAAAAGTTTAGATTAACATTCATATAGTCATATATTCATTGATAAACGAATGTGGGAAGCGTGGTGGAGAGGCTAAGTACGCTTGGACTTGGCTTGTTTTAGCTACCTATGAAGGGGCTCTAGGTTTGATACCCAGTTCGAGAGCCTAAAGACAGCACGGAAAGCCTTCTCCCAGATGCCCCCTCCCCTACCCACTTGTCCACAGATGAGATTGGACCCATAGCGCTCTGAGTATGCTTTAAGCATGAAAGTAGTGCTATATAAACGAAATAATTATTCAGGTTTGATGAGTACAAATATTTTTTGTACGTGTCACTAAAAGTGAGATTATTCAATAATTAAATGACATGAAATATTGTATTTACAAAACAGTAACCTTCGACTAACACAGAGACCACTGTAATCTTCACATAAGTGATAACTAGACGTAGTGCTTTTTTTTTTTTTTTAAATAAAAAAAATAGGTGCCGGTACTCAGTGATGGATTGCCTAACTTTTAACTACTAATAAATTAATAATATACGTTAAAATTTTTTTAAAAAGTAATTTTTTTTTTCCCACATTCAAAAAGGTGCCGGTACTCCGTAGCGGTGCGTACCGTCACAAAAAAAAAAAAAAAAAACGCCCTAACTATACAAGTCACAGCCCAATCACTCATAAGTCTTGGTTAAAAAAAAAAAAAAAAAGACCCAAACTATTTTTCAAATAAGATTTTGTTTTTACTTTCTTTCTGTCATTACAAAATATCGTTTAAAATTCTTTGCTTCAAATATTTCCTACTCCCCTTTTATTAAAATAAACATTTAAACACGAATAGCGGAAAATAGAAGAGCACAAAACAGGATACTATACCTATACTTGGTACTTCACCGATTTTTTTTCCTACCTACATTTTAGCATAATATAAATGATCTAGCTACTTTTAGTTGGCATGAAATTCTTTTCAACTTTCAAGAGCATGACAAATCTTTTTTTTTTAAATCAAGGCACTAGAATTTGTGTTTTTTTTTTTTATCTCCGCTCTCAGTCTAACAGGAGAGGATTAGTACTAAGTCCCAATACCAATTTAAATCGGCGTTAACTTTTTGTGTAGATTGAAGCAAGGCTTTGATAACTTGCAAGTTGCCGTCGTAGTGGCCGCCTACTTCACAACTACATCGACATTTAGAGATCAATACAAAATATGTTGATTTCTCATTCCAGAGAGTTTTGAGGTCATGAAATATTCGTGACTTATTGAGGGCGTTCTATGCTAGTGAGATCTGATAAATTAGAACTAGAGTGGCTACTATTTGATGTAGGATTGGGAATCAGAGAGAGAGAGAGAGAGAGAAGAGAGACAAAGAGTCGTAGAGAGGAGAGAAAGACACAGAGAGAGACAAAGAGAGAGACAGAGAGAGACAGAGAGAGCATTGGTTGAAGCATTACTTCACTTTTAAGTCCCATGTTCAGACACAAAGTCTTCCAGGGCTCAGTAGTGTCGTCAAGATATGAATTCAGCTTCTACAAATCAAAGTGTTTTAGACGCTTTGTTGTTAATTGCTTTGTCTAAAATAATGATATGTAAAATGTTTAATTTACTTTCTACGTACTAACGTAGACATTATTACGCCACCGCCCCAAAGTCTTAGAATTAATAAAGTTAAGTACTTTTTTTCTTTTTTTGGTAGTTTGCATAATTTTTTATTTATCGAATAAATAAATACGCGACCTTTAGTTTGCTTAAAGGATGCCTTTAGCCAATAATCTATTACTTACTGTGTTCTTGGAAATGTTAAGCACTTTTCACGTTGTAAATCTCTTTGCTGCCCCCCATATCCCCATGATAAGTAGAAGATTACATTGCTTTTAGCCCGGTTTTTTTTTAATTATGAGTCACATTAACAACAGAAAAATCTGGTTACATTGGAGTGTGATCGTTTTGTCCTTATAACCGGCTGATCCGACTAACCAGAATCAGTTGTATAATAGGATTTGTTTCGGCCCGAATAAGCGGCTGGTCCGACTAACCGAATTCGACCATATTTAACATATAGAATTATGCATTACAGTCCGTGACCACAAGACGAACGTGCCAGCAGTGTAATGGCTAGTCGTGTTATCAACCATAACAACGCTATACAGTGTATACACATTCATACAAAAGTAAATCAGACATTTACAGCTAGATGTTTTCTTGAGTAAATCAGACATTTACAGCTATATGTTTTCTTGAGTAAATCAGACATTTACGCCCATGTGTTCTCGTTAGTAATAGTAGATTATAAGCCCCAAACTTCTCCGGTAATTAACACAACAAATAAATGAAACTTGGCCCGATAGCTGATCTCCTGGAGTTAAGGGGGCTAACATCATACTAGTAGGCCACGTGAAAAAAGAGTTACGCTTGACCAAAGTTGTATGTCTGCATGAACTTTTTTCGAGCCATTTGTTCTTCATGTCTTCAAATGTGTATTTCACTTTGAATGTAATCATAAAAGAAAGCAATAAATAATGTAGAGGTGTTCACTTCCCTTGGTCTCGTTTAGAATACGATCCTTTCTGACGTAATGTATTTGTAGTCAGTACTTGTAATCTACAATATACAATTACAGATCAAACAAGATTGGGGGAGGGACAGATGAATGGGAGCAGGGGCGGTCTTAGCAGTGCGTGGGGCCTGGGGCGGTTGCCCCACTTGCCACTCCTTAAGGCCGCTACTGAATGGGAGATGCATGTGAAAGAAATCATGTCGTCGAGAAACCGGTTGATGATATAACAATTTGCAATACTTGACTCAACCAAAAAATAATTGCAATAGTTGACTCAACCAAAAAAAAGGTGGACTCAACCGAAAAAAATGCAAAGTTGACACTTAACCGAAAAGAAAGTAAAGTTGACTCAACCAAAAAATGCAAAGTTGACTTAACCGAAAAAAAAAAGTTGACTGAACCTGGAAAACGATTTGACCATTAATAACAAGATCACAGGTATCTAAATTGCGTGCTCACAGCACGGAGATACCACAGTAGGTTCGAGGTCTATTCGCAAAGGATCATAATGTTATGTAGAATTTGATGTGAAAAAAAATTTTCTTTAAATAAATAAAAATCTTTGACCCACTCGAGACAAAAACGTTAATTGTCCTATCCAAAGAGACTTGATCGATTATCCAAAAAAAATTATATTCAAGATGAAGAGGTGTCACATGTTCTCACCCAATCCTATTGTAAAATCTCCGTGATTTATGTAGCAGAGATAGCTGCGGACAGAGGTTGGGCATTTGTAAGCACCAGGCCCTGTTGCACTATCGCCTTTCTTTCTACTTCTGGTGTGTCACTAAGTCATCTGCAATCCAGGACCCTCTCCCTGTGGATCTATCCAGTGCCTCTTTTTCCAAACTGTTAGTGTCAAATTTGAAGAGCTACATGTCGCGTTTGCATACATAAGTATACCTGTAAAGTGGGCGAGCAGCGGCTCTACTGCCTTTTTATTAGATCACCATACAGAATGTCCGGTGATAGTCGATTTTGTGGCTTTCTGTGAACACGACCAAGTCTGCCATGTCTTGTCTTGTCCAGACTTCGCAGCATCTCCTCATTGGTTATTTTATCTAGCCATCAAATTTTTAAAATCCGGAAATACCATGACCATGTTTAACTACTGTATAGCAGAGTGCTCATCACACAGGTCGACTAAAGCTTTGGTATTGTCCCACACTCTTTTCAGTAGCCGTGGCATGGTGCTCATTGCCCATTGTCGTTGATGTCTTTATCTAGTAGCACATCGTTGGAGAGGATGGAGCTGCTTAAATATCCCGTACCAAGAATATTTTCGAGTCTAGACTCTCATTTGTCATATCGTACTCTCTAACAACCTTCACCTTGCCTTTCCTTTCATGTATAAGCAAATGAACTTTTTTTCTGGAAGAATCTGTCCGCCATTTTTCCCGCGCTTTTTATGAGACGTCTCATGATGTGACCTGATATTAAAGTACAGCTAACCTTTCATCGTCATTCGACATACACACTAGAGTGTGAGTGTGAGTCTGTAAAATACATTAACTTTTAACTTTATCATGAGTTGGTTAAATCTACGCCTGTCTTAGTTGTATTAAACTGTCTTGTAACCACATTTGGAAATGGCCCAACTTTTTTTGTCCAAACACTTTGAACCCATAAGGCAGCTCTTTGAAGCTGTTTGTATTCATACATATTGAAAATAAATGACTAGTGACAAAGTCTGAAACAAATATCAGAGAGGCGCAGGAAACTTGACTAGAGAAATAAACATGACAAGCAGACAGAATCAAGGACCACCACGAGGAGAGACTGAAAGATTAGAAAAGGCCCACGTTGACAAATTGATTCCAGTGTTCAGATTGATTAATGTCCATCATGCCTCGTTTATATGCCTTAAAAGCCCTCGACAATGGGCTTGACACTAGAAGGCGAAATGTCACCAGCGCCGCTCGAGTTCGAACCGGGTGATAATTCAACTGTGCCGAAGAGGTTTTAAAACAAAAGGCAATGACTGACATGCGCACTCTTGACTTCGCATGGAATGTTCCACGCTGGACTATTATCATTTCAATAGCAGAGATCAATGGTGTCACTTAATATAAACTCTAGAACTGCTGTTTTAAAAGGGATGCGGGACACAACTGACTCGAGTTTCAACGAACAGGAAGTCCTGCTGAAAAGCATTATGGGAAGAGTACAAAATAAAAAAGGCTAGAATCGATTCTTTTAATAATTAAAATTTATTTTTAGATGATAGATCTATTTATTTTTAGATGATAGATCTATTTATTTTTAGATGATAGATCTATTTATTTTTAGATGATAGATCTATTTATTTTTAGATGATAGATCTATTTATTTTTAGATGATAGATCTATTTATTTTTAGATGATAGATCTATTTATTTTTAGATGATAGATCTATTTATTTTTAGATGATAGATCTATTTATTTTTAGATGATAGATCTATTTATTTTTAGATGATAGATCTATTTATTTTTAGATGATAGATCTATTTATTTTTAGATGATAGATCTATTTATTTTTAGATGATAGATCTATTTATTTTTAGATGATAGATCTATTTATTTTTAGATGATAGATCTATTTATTTTTAGATGATAGATCTATTTATTTTTAGATGATAGATCTATTTATTTTTAGATGATAGATCTATTTATTTTTAGATGATAGATCTATTTATTTTTAGATGATAGATCTATTTATTTTTAGATGATAGATCTATTTATTTTTAGATGATAGATCTATTTATTTTTAGATGATAGATCTATTTATTTTTAGATGATAGATCTATTTATTTTTAGATGATAGATCTATTTATTTTTAGATGATAGATCTATTTATTTTTAGATGATAGATCTATTTATTTTTAGATGATAGATCTATTTATTTTTAGATGATAGATCTATTTATTTTTAGATGATAGATCTATTTATTTTTAGATGATAGATCTATTTATTTTTAGATGATAGATCTATTTATTTTTAGATGATAGATCTATTTATTTTTAGATGATAGATCTATTTATTTTTAGATGATAGATCTATTTATTTTTAGATGATAGATCTATTTATTTTTAGATGATAGATCTATTTATTTTTAGATGATAGATCTATTTATTTTTAGATGATAGATCTATTTATTTTTAGATGATAGATCTATTTATTTTTAGATGATAGATCTATTTATTTTTAGATGATAGATCTATTTATTTTTAGATGATAGATCTATTTATTTTTAGATGATAGATCTATTTATTTTTAGATGATAGATCTATTTATTTTTAGATGATAGATCTATTTATTTTTAGATGATAGATCTATTTATTTTTAGATGATAGATCTATTTATTTTTAGATGATAGATCTATTTATTTTTAGATGATAGATCTATTTATTTTTAGATGATAGATCTATTTATTTTTAAGATATTGGAAGGAGAATAGTTTTCTAGTTTAAACAAAAAGACTAAATCTATTTGTTCCGGTGTATTGTTTTCAAAAACTTTTACTCTAGATATTAAAAAATTATCTTTTTTAATAGTGCAAATATTCTCTGTACATCGAAGTTCTTTTATAAGGATTAGAGTAGATGCAAATCAAGTGGTATTAGATTATTGAATACATTTTCTTTTGTTACAAATCAGAAGGGGCGGGTTAGGGGACTGCAATCAATGTCCTATAGAGTTTATGGACACATCACAAGGACCTCGGGGCTCGCAAAGACCTTCCTTCAGGAAACATTACCAGGGAAAAGAAGAAGAGGCAGACAGAGAAAGCGATGGGAAGACAATATCAAAGAATGGACGGGCCTGTCATTGAAGGAGGTTCTGGCTATGGCAAAGGACAGAGAGACACGGAGAAAGACGGTTGACAGTTCTTGTGTGGTGCCCCAACGGTTTAAAGACTAAGGGATAAAGTGGTGAAGGATAAATATCCTACGGCACCACTTGCCTATATTTGTACTGTTCTCTTATAATTTAATCAGTGCTTTTTTTGTGACGGTACGCACCGGCCCGGCGTACCGGCCCCTTTTTCAATGTGGGGAAAAAAGTATTACTTTTCTTGCATTTTAACGTTTATTATTAATTTATTAGTAATTAAAAGTTAGGCAATTTATCACTGAGTACCGGCACCTCTTTTATTCCAAATAAAGCACTGAATTTAATTATTAATATTTGATACTTATTATTACTAATTAATCGATAGATTATGTATTTAGATAATCGTTGTGTATTCAGTGCTACCAAATATTGAATAGTATTAGCCGATCTTTGACTTGAAATGGTTAATGATTCAATCACAAACAAACTCAAAGACCACTAGAATCACACATACACGCATATAGATTCATAAAAAAAACAAATGAAATATTTAAAAAATACTTTTAAAAAATCTCACTTATATAGAATGACATTGCATCAATTATTTAGTATCAATCAAAACTGTTCACAATTGCGTAAATTAATTCTCCTCGTCTTGCGACTTTTATGCGTCTGATATCATGAAGGTTGAGTTCTATTCGCGCTTGGGGAGAGCTCTGTTCAATGACTGCAATATCTCTCTTTATTGCAAGGTTTATCTCCCCCTAGCTTAGTACATCTCATTTCCATATACCAAATTAATTACAACTAATTGATTGACTAATTAGTTAAATTTTTGATCGATTCATGTGTTGTCATCGACAATGAATAATTATGCAAAGTTTCAACTAGATCTGAGAATTGAAAGTGGAGGAAATAACCTGTAAAAGATTTTGACCAGACGGGCCAAGTGATTTGATATAGGCTCGGTAAAGGGGTCATGCTGTTACGACACTGTGATGCACATCGCTACCATTAATGCACAATGTGTAGCAAATGGCCCGATACCCGTAAGAACGAGGCGAAGCCAGTCCAGTTTCTGTCAAAAGCGTTATGCGGAACTAGTGTTATGGCAGAGGCGTCACTTGAGGCTTATCTGTGACAGGGGAGGCGGCACTGGAGAGCTGTGTGACCAGGGAGGGACATGAGACTTGACACCTACTATCTGCCTTGGCAATGACCTTAAGCTGGGTCCTCGCTAGACTGACTCCCTTTCCTTGAGTCCCTTTTGTTCATTATACAGGAAATAGGGTTTTCACGTATGCAAAATGGGCAACACATAAACTAAAACAGTTTAAAAGCAATATGTAATCTAATCAAATTGAACCATATTGGTTTGTTAACAACAGTAACAAATTATTAGCTATTTCTGATGTTAAGCAACGTTTAAGCGAGACCAATGGTTTTAGTAGGACTCAACACTGACCTCCATTGATTCAACGGTGAAGGACCGTGTTCATACCTTCTAAAACCATTGGTCTCATTCTCAGGATATTTCCAACGTTAATGGTTAGTGGAGTGGATACAGGTCTGGTGACGCGTATCCACTAATATGGGCAATATCAGCAAAATGTGTGGCCATTTTCATACAGAGAAGATCAGATTTTATTTTTTTTTTTTTTTAAATAACTAAAAAACAGTGATATACTTGTGTCATTAAAAAAAATATACGCCATACACTATTAATAAAATATTTAAAAACTCATTGTGCAATATTGCAAAGCAATTATGGGATGTCTTAACTTTGTTTTTAAATTCTTCATTATTATATTTTTTAAGCTTCAATGGTGCAAAACTTTTGTTTCCATTTACTAAAACAGAAAGCAACTTACGTCCCTTGTTTTCTTAGTAGACAAAGTTATTTTATTTGCTATGAGAATCGTTTTATTTAATTAAATTAATTCCTCCTGTATGATCCCGATTGTGGTTTATAATTTCTCATTCTAATTGTTTCTTGTAATGCTTCAAAATAAAAGGAGTCTTTCCAATGAGCTTTGCAAAATCAGGCTATTCTATTTACTGCCCAGCTAATAATTTCTATATAAAAAGATACGCAAATAAATTATTCCTGTACTCTGTTTATTTATTCAACTTCTTAAATACAAAGAAACATTTGAGTCGTATGCAAAAAGACAAATTAAACTTTTAGATTGATTACAGTTTGAAAAATTATACCGCCTCTTAGTCCGCCCAGCTCTGGAGTGTACCTGACATTAGTTGGGGAAAAGTAAAGGTGGTTGGTCGTTGTGCTGACCACATGACACCCTCGTTAACCGTAGGACTTAGAAGCAGATGATTAACGGATATTAATTTCATATTTAGTTGTGTGCGAATTAAAAAAAAAATAACTATTTTAAAAACACAAAAAAAAACGATAAAAATGTCATTAGTGTATGTTCTGCACACGGGCGCCAGTGAGGAAGGTGTTGTGGCACAAGTAGGAATGAGTTATTTGTTTCGTAGAAAGGAAAAATGTTGACAAATGACGCGACTAGTAAAAACAAGACTAGGATTTTAGGAAGAATAGCGAAATGTAAACAGACTACCCTTTACGGCTTTAGAGAGACAGGTTTTTATATGGACGTAGAGATTTAGCTTGACGACATTCGACGGTTCCCTTCATTATTATTAAACTTCTTGTTCGACATTCACTACCAGCGTGGACTATAACTTCTAGTGTTGGCCTTTCCCTTGTCTTCTGTAATTTCGCTAATAGAGAGTTACCTCCACTGGACTGTGTAATACACAGCGCGGAAACGCCAAACAGAGGGCAGTCGGGGGCTACTGCCTCGGAATCTCCACAAGAGAGGGGCCTCCAAAAAATGGGGGGGGGGAGGGGAATCCGAACTTCGAAGGTTCAGAAACTTTAAAAAAAAATTTTTACCCATATTTTTTGTGTTCGCATTTAAGGGACAATACTTTAAATCTTATGGATGACAAAACTATCGTGGTTATAAAGTATCCGATTGAAGTGTGCTCGTCATCAATAAATGCAGCTCAGGATTTACAACAGTATGTCATTCCAGGGGCTCAAAAAATATACTATTTTTAATCAAAAATATGCATATAAATATTTTTTTTTAAAGAAGGAAAATAAGTTTAGTTTTATTTCTTCTAAAATATGGCATGCTTTTAGATATTATTATTATTATTATTATGTTAGAAATGAACGATTAGTCATTCTCTGGCAGGGTCGAGTTTCGTTAAAGGGAAACAAAATTCATCGTAGTCCCTTTATCAGTTTCCACCGAGGAATTTTCTGGTGATATGGCAGGTCTGCAGCAGTATCGCCCTCTGACAGGCAACGAGAATGTTCCTAGGAATGCCAAGGGCCTTAAAGGTCTCTGTGAGGTCAGTTGTTATTATCTCCTCGGTTGATATAACAATAGGGTAGATTGTTGTTTTAGATCAAATTCCATAAACACTTAATCTCCAAGCCAAGGTTCCCATATTTTCGTTGTTTTTCCAGCTCAGTTTTTTTTTTATAAATTATGAGATAGTGGTATGGTGATGTCAATAATGGTAGCGGCCTTTCTTTTTTATCGATGAGCAGCAGATCAGGGCGATTAAAATCTACCGTTTTGTCAGTCAAAATAGGCCTATCCCAGTACAGTAGATGATCCGTAGACTCGAGAACCTCTTGTGGTATTTGTAATATAGAGGAGTATTTATTATTATTATTTATTTTCATTATTATTGAGTGGATTTTTATTAAAGCTTTCCGGCTCTGATTCTACTCTGTTCAACTTTTCAGACAAAAGTTGCATAAGAGAAAGACTCTATGCTCACTGGTCATAGAGTAGAAGTTTAAGTGTCAACGGGCTGTTTAGACGTACACATTTGGAGAGAGAGGGCGTTAGAGAAAATGAGAGGAGGGGGGAGAGTGAGAGAGTCAAGCGAGACTAACAAAGCAGTACTAATACCTTACAACTATTGATTAGCAGCTAATCGATTATAGTCTCACCCACCGTTTTGATATTTAGAAATAAGACTATGGAAGCAAATCTTATCCGGAAGGACAAAAACAAAAAACTTATCCCTCATTCACTAGACAAAATTTATATGCAGAATACTGCCAACTGCAATTTTCAACTAGAATAACCTTGCAATCTGGGGGGGGGGGGGGGGGGGGGGGGGGGAGCCGGTTAATGAGATTGTCATGTGGCCAGCACAAAGACCAATCACCTTTACTTTCCGAACACAAATCAGGTAATCATTGGAGCTGGGTGGACTCAGGAGCGTTCTGAAAATCTTATAATGAGATTCAGACTCGAGACATCTCGTTTCGGGATCCAAACGTTTGACAACTCAGCCACCTCGCCAAACAATAATAACAAAGTTCCAATTATTTTTTTTTAATCTCAAATAGTGTTTAACTTTCCCCACCCCTACCTCCATGGATTTGGGACATGATGGATTTGGGACATAATGGATTTGGGACAAAATGGATTTGGGGCATAATGGATTTGGGACATAATGGATTTGGGACATAATAGATTTGGGACATAATGGACATCAGTTAACATTTTAATTATATTTATATAAGAACTCATCTCTAAAATCATTTGAACAATCAGAGCTTAAGGGAACAAAGAAATATATGTATTCTGTAGCCTATTCATATTAACTTTTTAAGGGATCTACAAGAAAAAAAAAAAACTATTACAAAGAGAGTTTGAGTTACACACAAACTCAGAGGAGGCCCCGAGAGTCCCGCGTTATTTCATATAAACTTTATTTTTTTAGTAAGTAATGGCTCTAAACTTACAAGGCCTGCTTCACATGCAAGCTTTCGGGTTCAATGACATGATCCTACGTAAAGTTCATTCTCATTGTTTACATCTTAGAATAAAATCTTTTTTGATGCAATGTCATTCTATACAAGAGTTTTTTTAAAGTATTTTTTAAAAATATTTCATTTGTTTCATATGTATCTATATGCGTGTATGTGTGATTGTAGTGGTCTTTGATCATGTGTAATTTAATCATTGAATATTATTAGTATAAGTCAAAGATTGGCCAATACTATTCAATACTTGGTAGCACTGTATACACAACAGTTATCTTGGAAGGTAAAGTTATGTGATAATCGCCAGCTGCTGCAAACAATTTTCTGCTTGCTGCGCTAGTTACATTAAAAAAAAAAGATAAATTAAAAAAAATATTTTTAAAAGTAAAAAGATTACATATGAAAAAGAACCGCACAATTACTGGCACGAATCTCAATTCTGCATAATTTGTCTCCTTTTTATATAAACCACATTAATTAATCAACTAATTGTTTAATTTTTTGACTGATTTCTGTTTTGCTATCGACAATGAATAATTGTGCAAAGTTTCGACGCTGCATTGCGATTCATAATAAAGAAAGATATAAAATAATGTTTATAACATTATTATTTGTTTTAGGTTAGGTCTAACTTATAATGCATACTAACGAGGAAGGGAAGTAAGAGAAATAACGTGTACAAGATTTGTGAGTTGATACGTTTTTGTTTAAAAAAAAAAATTTTTTAAAAGACCTACCTCACAAATTCTAGGAGTGATTCCAAGCTCCCCCTGTGGAGGACACACAAAAGAAAACAATCAGAAGAAGCGATGAACATATGCACGGGTACATAACAGGGAATGAGGAATGACGGCAATTATAAAATTAGATTTTTTTTATAAAGGAAAAAAAAAAATTTTTTTTTAAAAGTTTTCTAATAAGTAAAACTTACTTTTCGAAACTTAAATGTATTAACTCTTTTTCTCTCCTAATTGACGATGTCAACGATAATTTGACCCCATTCAACTAAATTGGTTTTGGATTTGTAAACTTTAATTTGTGTCGCGCAAAAGAGAGCATGCATTCTTCTGTAATTCAATACCAAACATAACATTCTCTGATTACAAACAAAAAAGGTTATTGAAGTTTAACCATAACAGGAGAGTGAAATACAAATGAGCAAAAGGAATAAGAGGGACTACTATCGAAACGAGGAAAATAATTGCGCAGAGAAAGAGTTAAACGTATGTCGAAAAACGAAATAATATTAATAACAGACATCTATAAATTAATTAAATGCGAAGTCATTTAACCTACATTTTCTGTTAATGAACATGTCTGCTGTGGGTAATGGACCTCATTCACCAATCGTAAATAAACACATTTAGCCACCTCATAATATTGGTAAAACAATGAAAAATACGTATCACGTGACAGCCTTTGTGAATTACATAATTTGTATAGAAGATATATAGAATCACGTAGCTAAATATTGCTTGTTTACGATTAGTGAATGAGGTCCATTTCAGTTCTAGTTTAACCATCTTTACTTCGGCTTTAAGGCTCGCGTTTGTTGAAAGCCTTGAAATAAATATTCTACTATCGTATAAGTGACATTAAGAGACATCTTCTTTAAAATGTTTACAATTCCTTTTTTAAAAAAAATTATTGAAATCTTTTAATAAAAAATCGGAATCAAAAGGTAGACTTATATTGCTGTACTCTTCATGTTCAGTTGTGTTAACTTTTGCTAGATCATCTTGCCAGATTTTTGCCCTGCTGAGAACCAAAAGGAAAATGGAACAACAGTGTGGCGTCAAGTGCCGAATCGTGTCCGCAAACTTTTCATACAAGGGACCAGGGAATGTTTTGTTATATCCTTGTGGAATACTTGTGTGCTTAGGGGCGATACAGCTGACCAATCAGTGAACTGAACATTAGCTATTGATTTTTGTCAATATTTGTGATTGTGTTTCTCACTTTCAATGTTGATGTTTGCCTGGCCAGAAGTGCGAACTGAGGTGGGTGGGGAAGTGGATGGGGTTGTTGAACGTTTGTCGCTGTATGTGTAGATCGAGCGAAAGGTGGCTGACTGGTCGAGTGGTATGCGCGTCGGAATGTCGTATCAAAGCTCTCGAGTTCGAATCCTGCCCTCCGTCATTCCCTGCCATTCTGAAGAAGGTTTGAACTAGGGCCCAGTAGGACGTAAAGGATCTTTGTTTCTATAGGACTATACGAAGCGTATAAAAACAAAAGTCTTTAGATGCTCTACATGTGTTGAAGTGGGGAGATACACTGTGATCAGGGCTGGAGTTACCTATAGGCAACATAACCTATAGCTTAGGGTGACCCCACCTTTAAAAATAGTTCCAGTGATATTTTAATTCATTTGGAAGGAAGAGTAATGTTGGCTACAAGGCGACCCGTATCTCGTATGTCTTAGGGGTTTATCAAGTCTAAACCCGGTCCTGACTGCAATGATTAGGGAGCCTGAGATTAGTCCACTAATTACTTGTGGCTAGAGATTAACTAGGGTGTTAGATAATCAGCACAATGATCGATGGCCTTGTTCCACCCTGGTCTCGTGGTATTCGCTTTGGACTTCGGTCAGTTCCGAGTCTGACTCATGCATTCTACCGTCCCCATGCCGTCCAGGACATTAATTGCAATCCTGAATTAGGAAAAAAACATCCGTAACTATCTAAAAAACTGACCACTATTGAACTGGTCAATATAGTTGGGTAGACATGGCAACAAATGTCTTAAACTGAATCTCAACAAGACATTATTTCCATGAATCACGGATGATTGGGTACTTGTGAGAACCAAATGTAAATAGAACTTGAAAGATTACAATGCAGTTGTTTGTTGTTTTTTTTTTGGTTTCATTGTCGTCTGACGTCCTCATTGTACGTCTTATAATAAATATGACGTATTTTAAAGTTTTATGAAATTTATCTTTATTGTCTTGAACATTGTTTAGTTTATCGTGAATTTTCCCAAGAACATGCTCACTTTCCAAAGTTATAATACCATTTGATATTGGCATCGACCTCTTCTTAAACTAAATACAGAAAATGTCTGCTCGCCCTTCCTACTAGGGGGATAAAATATGTTCACGAATCAAGTGCCTGTGAACATTTTAACATATTTGAAAGTTTATTGATATTATTTTTAAAAAAATAATCAAACAACAATAAAATTTGCATGAGACAAAAAGGCAAATTATTTGCATACAAATTTTGTTTTAAATATTTTAAAGTTATACATGGCCCAAACTATAATGATCATAATTATTAATATAATGACCAATACAATGGAACTTACAATGACCAGCAAAGTAACCAATAGACACACAGTGACTCATACACTGAGATCATGCGACAAATAGTTATTTTTATTAAGGCATATTTAACAAGTTTGAAATGAGAACTCGAGACTTTTGACTCTGTGTTATGGAGTCTGAGTGTTTCTATGGTGAGTGTTGGAAAAGGTTAGCGACTGGTTGTGAAAGTTGGAAGATAGGTGACATTGTCGTCATTGGTCTTAGTTAGGACAGATGACTCTAAAACGTGAGACTGAAAGGTTGTGTTATTGTAGAGAGTTAAAAAATATTATCACTAAAGTCTAGTACATTTATTTTATCTCAGATTAACTTGATTTTATCTACATTATAAAAAAGGTTATATTTAGTATTGTTCACAAGGAAGTTATTCAAGTTTTTTTCAAGTTTTATTACTTAAGATACATTACACCTAAAGCGGTTTAGTTGCCTACTAGCATTTCGGTTCTGTAAGTCAACGACCGTCAATATCACCCGGCTACACGAGTGCTGTAGTAACTCGGCAAAAACGCTCAGAAACGAATTCATTACTTACTGGATGTCCCATCATAGTGTAGGTCTTGCCTGTACCTGTCTGACCATAGGCGAACATGCAGGCGTTGTAGCCCTCGATGGCATCTTGCAGTATCTCTGTACCCATGTCTTGATAGATCTGTAGACAATAAAGACAGACAAAACCAGTTATTCAGAACATGTATGCGGTATAAGGTATGCAGTATAAGGTATGCGGTATGAGGTATCTCCGCAACCAAAACAGTTTTGCAAAAGAAAGCGACAAAGATCCTCAAATTATATTAATACTATTTTTTTTCATAGTGGTTGGTTTGAGATCCCTGTCCATGTATGATTATGTGTAATATAGATGTATTGCGCGAGAACGAAAGACGTGCCCTGCTTTATCGAACTGTTCAAGTATAAATTTTTTATTTATGTCTCTGTTTAATAACTATGAAGAGAACTTGTTTGTTTGTTTTGTTTTTTCTGGCATCTTTTGGTGTCAATAGAGCGTGACAAGTGGGGTTGATAAAAACAACGCATCAACAGGCACAACGCCATCAGTTCAGTCCCTTCATTCTGCTGAAAAAGTCTTAAATCGGTTGTCTAGATCAGTGAGGCTGAAACTAAGGCAAGTGGTGGGTGCTATCTAGATCAGTGAGGCTGAAACTAAGGCAAGTGGTGGGTGCTATCTAGATCAGTGAGGCTGAAACTAAGGCAAGTGGTGGGTGCTATCTAGATCAGTGAGGCTGAAACTAAGGCAAGTGGTGGGTGCTATCTAGATCAGTGAGGCTGAAACTAAGGCAAATTAATACCACCTCAACATCCCTAATAATAGGCAGCATTTACAGACCACCAAATTATAGTTTAGAATACATGCAGGAACTATGTAATCAGATTACTACACTTAAAGAGACAAATAAAAATGCAGTTTTTTGGATTATGGGTGATTTCAACCTACCTGATATAAATTGGAAAACACTAACCATAGATAAACACCAAAACCTTAAGGACATAATGAGCTTTTCATAGAAACTTTACACAACCTAAGTTTAGATCAAATCATTAAAAAGCCAACTAGATTTAACAACACATTAGATCTCTTCTTAACCAACAGACCTGGATTAGTAGTTGATTATGATATTATCCCTGGTCTATCATACCCTGAGATCATAAAAATACACAGTCAGATAAAAGCAGTAGCCAATTCAAAACCCAAAAGAAAAATCTTACTCTGGAATAAATGTAACCTAACACAACTACACCAAGCTGCATTAAACTTTCAACAAACATTCTTATTAGAAAAAGACATTAACCAACCAGTCGATGACCTCTGGAATTTCATTAAAAACCATCTTAAAAGCATTATAGAAAATCATATACCAACTAAATACACATCAAACAAAATAAATAAATGCTGGTTTAATAATAGACTAAAGAAGCTTTGTAAACAGAAAGAAAACCTATATAGAAAATTTAAAGAAACTAAGGCAGAAAGAGTTTACAAAAAGTATATAAAAATTAAACACTTAACCCAAAAAGTAAGCAGACAGCTGCAGAGTGAATACATAAACAATGTAATATCTAAAGATAACAACAAAAACCTATGGTCATACATTAAGTCTAAGAAAATGGAAACAACAGGCATAGCGCCATTAAAAGATGAACATAACATAATACATAATGATAATGAAACTAAAGCAAACATCCTAAACAAATACTTTGCATCAGCATTCTCAGCCCCAGGAGACAAAGACATATTTCTTAATTTGAACGAAGTAGACAAAGTAGATATAGTATTACAAGAAAATGGAATTCAAAAACTATTAGCCAACACCAAACCAAATAAAGCGTCTGGACCTGATGGTATTCCAGCTAGATTACTCAAAGAACTAAGCAATGAGCTAGCCCCAGTGTTCAAAATACTCTTTCAGGCATCGCTTAACCAGGGCAGAGTACCAAAGGATTGGAAAGAAGCTAATGTCACCCCCCTATTTAAAAAAGGAGAAAAATCTGATCCAGGAAACTACAGACCAGTATCACTTACCAGCATCACATGTAAAATCCTAGAACACATAATATGTAGCAACATCATAAACCACTTAGACAAACATAATATCCTCACCCCATACCAACATGGCTTTAGGAAATATAGATCATGTGAAACACAACTAATAGGACTAATTGATGATTTTTCAAAAGGTTTAGATAATAGTGAACAAATAGATGCTATCTTACTAGATTTTTCCAAGACTTTTGACAAAGTTCACCACCATAGTTTGCTTAAAAAATTAAAATATTTCGGCATTAATGGTCCACTGCATCAGTGGATTAAAGATTTTCTGATAGGGAGAGAACAAACTGTAATAATAAATGGCTCTAAATCAACACCAATAACAGTAAACTCAAGTGTACCTCAAGGAACAGTCTTGGGTCCACTACTATTTTTAATTTACATAAATGATTTACCAAATTGCATTACTTCAGGAACAAAAGTCAGATTATTTGCAGACGATTGCATAATATATAGAACAATAAAAACAACACAAGACACAGATATTTTACAAAGAGAATTAGATGAATTACAGAAATGGGAATCAAATTGGAGCATGTCTTTCCACCCAGTTGTTAAGAGTAACAAAAAAACTAAAACAAATTAATTCCACTTATCTTATTCATGGCAAACCAGTAACAGACTAAAAACGCAAAATACCTAGGTGTTATAATAAATGAAAAACTGTCATGGAATCCACATATTGATGAAACTATAAAAAAAATCAAACAAAGCATTAGGATTTATTAAAAGAAATTTCTATAAATCAAATAAGAACATAAAACTAAAATGTTATTTAACCTTGGTTAGGCCAATAATAGAATATGCATCCTCCGTTTGGGACCCCTCAACTCAAGAAAACATTAAGAAACTGGAACAGACACAAAATAGAGCAGTGAGATTCATAACAAACGAATATTCACATTCAAGAGTAACACCTAGAGTAACACCTATAGTAAAATCACTAAATTTAGAAAACCTTCAGGACAGAAGACTCAAAAGTAAAGTAGCAATTATACATAAAACACTGAACCATAATCTTCAAATACAAAAACAAAAATCTTATAAAATACTCTGAAAGACACAAAGATAAAGGCACATTCCTCGTCCCATATTATAGGACAAATTTGTACAAATACTCCTTCTTCCCTAGTGCTATTATTGCATGGAATGGGTTGCCTGAGCTAGCTAGGAAAACCAGTGACTTGGCAGAATTTAAGTCATTGATTAATATGCATGACTAAATGCATGACGCGTAGGACGTAATCATCTTCTTTTTTGAAGTAACGTTTGTATTATATAAGATAAGATAACTAATCAATGTAAGGTCACCAGGTGGCGTAACGAGCTGCTGGTCAATAAAGTCTGGTAGATCTACTATGAGAGACTAATTAGAGAGGTCAATAAGAAGTTAATGGAATATAGTGGCAGAATTTAAGTCATTGGTTAATATGCATGACTAAATGCATGACGCGTAGGACGTAATCATCTTCTTTTTTGAAGTAACGTCTGTATTATATAAGATAAGATAAGAAGTGGTCGTGGTATTTATTATGTACGGATGTACCCGTTTTACGTCTGATGAAGGGGGGAGATAACAAATGGATTACAGTCGCTACAAATAGTCTTGCAGTTTTGTATGGATTTGTGTCTAAGACACGTAGGTCACTGGTCAAGTGGATCATGATGTACTATTAGCAAAATGACCACCTTAAGGATACACCAACTCTAGGGTCCTTCTTTCTCACCTATACTTTCAACCTCCACTCTGTCTCTCTCTGTCTCACTGTCTTACATTTTCTTCTTACGCTCTTTTTCACTTCTTTTCTCCCCCCCCCCCCTCTCTCTCTCTCTCTTTCGCACAGCACACATAATCTCTCTTACACACACACTCTCTCAAGCTCTCTCTCTCTCTCTTTCTCTCTCTTTGTCACAAACTCTCTCTATATCTATCTATCACTCCCAATCTCTCTCACACATACACTCTCTCTCACATACACTCTCTCTCTCACACACAAACTCTCTCTCAATCTTTTGTTTGTTTAGGATTTGTGTGCTACGACAATACAGCCTACTCTATTTTTAGCACACAGTTTCCTAATTGAAAAGGATTCAGTGACAATATTATGACAACTCTTCCCACTCAACAAATGGCTCTTGGCACACATTCAAAACCAACACTGAAGCTATTGAACCAAATAAAGTAAAAAAATCTGGATTCGATTTTTTTTTACGTATTTCTAAAAGTGAACAAAAGAATCACTGTCAAAACACAATGTTTACCATAAATATATTTTCTTTTGTTGAGACAATGTTCAGTCCGTAGACGCGTCACACTTTTTTTTTATTTCACAGTGTAAACACACCAGGTGTGGAACTAAGTCAAACTGAGTCTTGTCTGTGAGGGGTTTTATTGAAAGATTGGGTCACTGTTCAATGATCGTGTCATTCATTCAAGCTCAACTATTTTGTGTGTTTATATTGAACGTAGGGTAAATCGAATGTCTGTTCGACGACGTTAGTAGAAGATACTAGTCGACCCGCGGCGTAGCATACCCCGCTATTATATTTTTTATATTTTTGTTTATATTGAACGTAGGGTAAATCGAATGTCTGTTCGACGACGTTATTTGAAGATACTAGTCGACCCGCCGAGTAGCATACCCCGCTATTATATATAGAGATTACTGTATAGGCCTACATGAAAATAAACAATTCACCAACGTTAATAGTTTCCTAAAGCATTTTTATTAAATGAACGAACTCTTTTCTTTGGTACTGGCCAAGAATTCTCAATGGAGCAGGTAGAGAATGTTGAAACCCTAGACCTAGATTTCTATATATCAATCAATGGTTATACAGTTTTATAGATCGAAATATGACATAAGAAATTCCCCCTCCTTCCAAGTTTATGCTCATTCAACCGGTCGTAGCCGGTGGAGTAATAGTAGAAGTGTATAATAAATAAAAACTTTAATTGATGGGAAAGAGGATACACGATTTAATTAGTTTTACTTATACATATGACAGCTACTAGCATGAGCGTAGCCAGGATTTGTTTTTGTTTTTTAAGGGGGGGGGGGAGGAGAAGTCTTGTGAGAAAACTGTGGAAAGGGTCGTTCCTTGTTAGTGGATGACATTCCTGGTAGTTTGTGTAGACCAGGAGTGGGCAACCTTTTTGTATCAAGGACCGCTTTAAAAAAGGTTTATGAATGGCGGGCCGCATATATGTTTATATCTTAGAAAGATACGCTAGCTAACAGTGAATGTCTTTTAATTCATATTTACACTGTATTATAGTCACATTTCTTTCTTTTTTTTTTTTACTCTCCGCGTTGAAAAATTACAAGAGTTAGCAATTTTTTAAACAAATTTTACGATTTTTTAAAATTGCTGTTGTCTTTTTATATCACAATATCCCCAGAAATATACAGTTGTACTTAATGTGCAGTATTTTATGTTTACACTCGTGCATAATGTTCCAGAACTGTAAAGCTATCTTACTAGTTGTCCCATGTGACTGCTGTCAAATTACAGTCAGTCAACATTGACCTGTGATTATATTTGTTTAGTTTCCACAAAAAAATACTTGCTCACTGAATGAGACAATAATATATCTTTCGGAAGTTAAATGTCGGGACGATCGAAACCTGCCCTTAAGGAGCATAACCAGAGAATGCTGACCATGTCCTTCAATGGTGCATACTAAATCAAGAGACCCGAACAAGATTCTCCAAAGACTATTCGGAGAACTGCCTGATCTGGAAACCACTGCGCGATTCATCTCAGATATAGAATTATTGATCTGAACCCTCCAACATGAGAACGAAGAGGAAGAAGAAGAACAGATGTATGTGTACACAAATAGTGTGAACAGCAGCAAATTTTTTTAAATGTTGAAATTCAGCTTTTGGCACCCATGGGACTCCCGTCTAGCTGACTCTAGCTTCTCTTTGCTTGGAGCTATGTCCTCTAAAGCTGAATCAGCTTCTGCGATAAATGGTGAGCTAATGGTATTGAAAACTGGTTCTTGACGTCTTAAAATTTGCTTTTATAAATTGCACAATAAAGGAATCTATTAATAAGTTGTACTTTTAATAATTTCACTAAAAATAGTTTCACCTTTCTGCAAAGGAAAATGACAAAAACTATTTTTTTTTTGCTTGTCTGTAGAAATGGAAAAGTCTTGTTTGAAGAGATTTAACATGCATTTATATTTCATATGTAAACAACCAATAGCAATGGCAATTATAACAAACATGAAATCTGTCTTCCACTCTTCATTAGAAATATTGGTAAATAAGTCAAGGTCCTTCAAGTAACATAACCATTTCTTCCTTGAGATTTTATATCTCATTTGCCATGCCCATGCTAAGCTAGCGGATACATTGAATTATTTTGTTCATTTTACCCGTAGTTAATACACCTAGCTCTAAAGAATTCGATTGCAGTGTATTTGTAACTAATGTAATGATGAAATTTTATGCAGCTTTGTGCAAATTTTCCTGTTTAGAGTTTATGGTTGGGATATTTTTTTATTAAGAAAAAAAATGTTTTTCTCATCAAAGATCGAGCTCCATTAGTTGTTACACTTGCCATCTTGTTCCAAGCCTACCCAACACTCAGAGATTGTGTCTTGAATCGAGTGTGTTGATGTATAGCCAATGAGCATAATCTTCGTTTACTTAAAACTTTTATAATGAGACAGTTTCAATAATTATAAAAGTATTATTTTTAATATTTATATGTATATACTGCGGGCAAACCTGATTTCTATAGGTGTCGGCGGGCCGCATAAAACACTTCGGCGGGCCACATGTGGCCCGCGGTCCGTAATTTGCCCACCCCTGGTGTAGATTATCGTTCTGGAGCCAACGAGAAGGGAGAGGGCGGCACATATTGTGACCCTGTGTTAGTGGCAAGCTAGTGAACCCTGAAGGAACGTTAAGACATAGGCGGCAACAGTGAACATTGTACCGTTAATGGAAGGCAGTGGCAGAGACAGTAAACCCCTGCAGGCCAGGATTACCAGACGTCTGGTAAAAGGAAGATATTTCCTAAATTTTAGAAACGATTTTCCGTCCGTGTGAAAATGTACGTTTTTTTTTTTTCTATTCTTTCCTGCATCCATAATAGGCACACGCTGGCAGAACTACCTTACAAATAAGCATGTTCTGCTGGTGGCAGTTGCGCCTGGGTTGGACACAATTGTCCTGCATGAAGGACGACCGCATGCCAAAAGCGTTCTTTAAGACAGCGTAACAGCGGTGCCCCCAGGGTATGTAGTGTGTGTGTGTGTGTGTATGTTTCCAAGGTTTCCAAGGTGATGATGGGGAAAGGAAGCATTGATTGTTGATGTTGTAAAATATGCAAGAAAAGCGGCCATTTTGATGATAAACATTAGTAATTAAAATAATCTTTATAATCCATTAGGAAATTTGTATTACAATTTGTGCATCACACCAAACAAAACATAACTATAGAAATGGCGTGGGGTGATAATATTTGTTTACGTACGTGAATCAGCTGAAAGTAGTTATTGTTTTTTTTTTCATGACCGATTTGCCGTTTCGTTACATCGAGTCCTACAGGATTGTGAACTGGTAGCCATGAATTACGTCCAGTTATTCGAGTCTTGATGTTGCCATCAATACCAAGTGATCAGTAGACAAGTTAATTTATCCTTCATTAGACTGCGATAGTCTACTTGAATTTGTAGGGCTTTCATCTTCTGTTTTAATTTGTAGTGCTCTCATTCCCGTGTATTCCCCCGCCACCTGTTATTTGCTTAGTGCTATGACCGACTGTAATGTAGACGAGATGGACAGAATGGACAGAGTCTATCTAGAATGTTGACATTGAAAGATTGGATTCACGTGAATGATTCAGGGCGAGCAGTTGATCGACCCGAAAGGGAGAGCATGAGATGTAAAGTTGAAACATTGCTGCGAGTTCGTTAATGCACTAGTACTAGTACAGATTTCAATGGAGAGTTGACACTTACACGTGACAGACACAGTTCATATTTTAAGAAACGTATTTGAGGCAGATTTCATTTTCTGAGAGACACATTTCATACTTTAAAACACTTTTGAGACACATTTCATATTTTGATAGACATATTTCATACTTTGATATATTTCATACTTTGATAGACATATTTCATACTTTGATACACACATTTCATACTTTGATACACACATTTCATACTTTGATACATTTCATACTATGATATATTTCATACTTTGATATATTTCATACTTTGATATATTTCATACTTTGATATATTTCATACTTTGATAGACATATTTCATACTTTGATAGACACATTTCACACTTTTGATTGTCACGTCGATGTCTGTAGCTTGATGGTATTAATCACTGCAACGGACACAATAGAAACACTTGAAAGTAGCAGCTCTCTGTTTGTATTGGTTGTTTTTTCCATTCTTCATCCTCTTTTCTTTCTTACACTCATGCTTTACTCTCATACTTTACTCTCATACTTTACAATTTATACTTAACACTTTATATTTTACATTCATACTTTACACTCATACCTTACACTTATACACATATACTTTACATTTAGACTTTACACTTATACTTTATACTTATACTTTACACTCAGACTTACTTTACACTCATGCTTTACACTCATAGTTTCCTATTTTCTTTCTTCCTTTTCGCCAGCTATTTCTCGCCTTGTCTTTTCTTCTTTCACTTTGTCTTCAGTTTCTTTCTCTCTCTTATCTATTCATTCGTTATTTGTCTCGCCAGCGCTCAGAGCACTAAATAAACAGTGCACCCTCATCACAGTAGCAGAGAATTAACAAAACAACATATTAAAGGTACTTTATACCATGTCATCTCCACTAATCACTCAAGTCTGCTGTTTCTGATCGAATGTTTATACCGCAAAGAACGTCTTCCCGTCATGCTTAGGTCATTATCTGCACGCGATTCACGATGTAGGACAGTATCCAGGAGTATCGATTTTAGGCTATTGGCTAATTGGTCAAACTCATCCCAGCTCTGACGTATTTAAGCTCTTCTCATTTTCTCCACTTTCTAATATGAAAATGTCTATGTCACAGTGGTTCCCAAATTATTACAACTAGGTTTACATAATTTTTTTCTAGGTTTTTCTGATGTTTTATTACAAAGCTTGTATTCACTCCCTTCGTCTGTCTGTCTGTCCATTCTCGGATCGAATTGAAAATTGCAGAATTATTCATAGCCGAATACAATACATGAATCAATCAAAGAATAAAATAATTCGTTAATAAAGTCGTGGTAATTAATTAACTTTGTTTTATACATAAAAAGGGCAAAAATCTTTCGGTATTGAGAGATATGGCAGTTATTGTGCGATGCTTTCCCTTGCATAGCTTTAGTTATTGTTTTTATAATCTGTTACAGTCCAGAGTCTATGTATACACTGTGTAGCTTAATTCTTATCTTATCTTATATAATACAGACGTTACTTCAAAAAAGAAGATGATTACGTCCTAAGCGTCATGCATTCAGTCATGCATGTTAACCAATGACTTAAATTCTGCCAAGTCACTGGTTTTCCTGGCTAGCTCAGGCAACCCATTCCATGCTCTAATTGCACTAGGGAAGAAGGAGTATACCGAGGAATGCGCCTTTACCTTTGTGTCTTTCTGAATATTTTATTAAATTTTGTTTTTGTATTTGAAGATTATGGTTCAGTGTTTTATGTATAATAGCTACTTTACTTTGAGGAACAATGAAACTGTTTTGGGGAACCCAGGGGAAGAATTATTTTTACAAAAACTAAAAAAGATCTTATTATTTTAAGTGAAGCATGGGCAAGTGTTGCAACAAAAGTGTATGCTGTTATACAGTAACTTATGTTAGACATATCGGTTCACGAATAGTCAGTTATACAGTAACTTATGTTAGACATATCGCTTCACGAATAGTCAGTTATACAGTAACTTATGTTAGACATATTGCTTCACGAATAGTCTGTTATACAGTAACTTATGTTAGACATATCGCTTCACGAATAGTCAGTTATACATTAACTTATGTTAGACATATCGCTTCACGAATAGTCAGTTATACAGTAACTTATGTTAGACATAATGCTTCACGAATAGTCAGTTATAGCCTACAGTAACTTATGTTAGACATATCGCTTCACGAATAGTCAGTTATAGCCTACAGTAACTTATGTTAGACATATCGCTTCACGAATAGTCAGTTATACATTAACTTATGTTAGACATATCGCTTCACGAATAGTCAGTTATACAGTAACTTATGTTAGACATATCGCTTCACGAATAGTCATTTATACAGTAACTTATGTTAGACATATCGCTTCACGAATAGTCATTTATACAGTAACTTATGTTAGACATATCGCTTCACGAATAGTCATTTATACAGTAACTTATGTTAGACATATCGCTTCACGAATAGTCATTTATACAGTAACTTATGTTAGTCCAGTACAGATTCCAAACTAAAAATGGCTTTTTATTGCTGATGCTTTATTAAGAATCATTCATTCCTTTGCTGATTGTTGACGGGAAGTATACATGGAATTGGAAATATCTATATAGAACAAGATAGAGGTCTCTTACACGCTTTGCAGCAATGTAATGAGCTTACCTACGTCTTGAGCTCAGTTAGAGACTGTGGCTGTCAATACGTTGTCATGTAGTGAGTGCAGTGTCGATGTCTAATTAAAAGCACGCACTGTCATTGACTAGACTTGATGTCAACAGTGATGGCCTAGAGTGACGTTCTTCAGCAAAGATAAATCAAGCCCCTAGAGGACATTATTTGGCCCAAGGCAAATGCGAACGCCAAGATCAGTGAACTATTAGTCTTACAGTGCTGATATATATATATATATATATTATATAAACAGAGAGAGAGAGAAATTAGGATGGATAGATAGATAGATGCATCTAGTCATGCATGTTAACCAATGACTTAAATCCTAACAAGTCATTGGTTTTCCTGGCTAGCTCAGGCAACCCATGCCATGCTCTAATAGCGCTAGGTTACAGTGATATGAGCAAACTAATAGGTTGAAAGGCTGTCTTACAAGCTCAATATCTACGCCCCATATGAAACACACTGAAAATTCACCTCGACATAAGAATGGACATCATCTCATTGCGTGATAGCGCGTTATGACAAGGATGATGTGCTAGTGAGTCATTCTCCGACATTCATCTAGTGCTCACCGGATGTGTTAGCGCGCGGTTAACACTAAGACACACATAACACATAGCACAGCACACAACAAGAGTCGGCTCCATCACCGTCATTGGCTCGTGTAAGTGCATATTTATTAGATGAGTTGAAGGATTGAGGGGGGGGGGGGGGCAACACAGGGCGTTAATAGGAGCTCATTCAGACCTTGAGTGGCTGCCCGCCATGTCCGCCAGGCATCAATACTTAAGTAACAGTGATCTAACTCATGATGCCACTGTCAAACCACAGTATGCCATATGCTTATAAGCATGCATGCATATTAATAGTCCAACGCTATAAACAGCAAGCCAGACAACTGACAGTATCTTCACAAATTGGTTCGCTTTAGTACGAACGCGTCACAGGATCTCCGTTACAGAAAGGAGTGTACAGCATACGTACAATCAAAAGCCAACACCCCAATCAGTGGCACCCAGCCTAAGGGCCCAATATCCATTCCGTGAGGCTTTGCAATCCTTTCACTCGAAACACTCGACACGATTTTCACCCCTGACATGCGAAAATGAAATAAAGAAAGTCTCCGGCTAGCTCATATAAGAACACGGCCACGTGTGCTGTGGTGTTTGAGATTGGAAGAGGGAGGGAGATGGAGGTGGACTCACGATTGAAGTCAGGGAGACAGCAAAAAGATCGTTACATCTTTGTTATTCACTTATTATTGCAGATGTAGATAGTGTTATGACCCTGCCATGCGCACCGCCATTCAAGCCGGTGCAGAAGGTGCGCACTGCCAGAAACTACAGAGACGGATGTTGACAGTAGAAGAGAAAACGATTTCCGCCCAAGTCTAGAGCCAATAGGAAGAGACTGTGCTAAAAGAAGATGTTTTGTGTGCTTGTAATGTCCTGTGAATAAACATTGTTGCCTTGTTGAGCTGCCTCCCTAAAGTTATTACAATATCTACGTATTACGTGACTAGGCAAGCTGTTTGAATGTGTTTTGACGTTGTCTTCTGTGTTTATAGATTTATATTTAACTGTTGACAACACCCTTTCTACCACTCTCCACTAAAGTAGCATGCATTTAGATAACATACTACAAGATAGATATGATGCATTCTAAGAACAGACCCGTCGCATAGAGATCTAGGTCTAGATTTAAAATATTTACTTTTGATGATGCTGATGTTTCCAAATTTATAAGAGTACATTTTTTTTCTTTGTTTTAAGAACTCTAAGATATGCTGCGTCCAAGGCATACACTGACCTGTTCTTGACAAGGTACAGAAGACGTCTTGGAGACTTTCGATGCGCCATCATAGCAGAAGTCAAAAGTGAACTGCTTGATTCTCTCCCTGTGATCTCCGAATTCCGGCTGACCTTCGACCTGAAAAATTTAATAAATGGCGTGAATATTCAATGATTTTAAGAGATCATTATAGACTTTGTGAAGACAGTCATTTAAAGACCGCATCACAAACGAAGACTGGGTTACTACAGCGATTGGACCTCACAATAACCTGCTAACAATTGTTTAAAAAATGCAAACTAAAACTCTATGACCATATTACAAGGTCTTCGTGGCTCGCAAAGCCCTTCCTTCAGGGAACAGTATCAGGAACAGGAAAAAGAGAAAGCGTTAGGAAGACAACATAAAAGAAGGAACAGGCCTGCCATTGAAAGTTGTTCTATCCAAGGAAAAAGACAGAGAGGAATGGAGAAAGATGGTCAACAAATCTTGCGTGGTGCCCAAACGGTCCAACAGACTATGGGATAGGTGAAAGTGTTGAAGATTAAGACAGAAAATGGAAATTTTGAAAATAAAAGACAGCATGGCTACTAAATCAAATACTCATTTGACAAACCCATTATCACAAGTTGGCAGTGACCATTATACACTGTTTGTCAGTACAGTGTCAGGGACAATGATACTGGGAAACTTATCAAACGATTCGTCTTAAGATAATTACCACCAACATTACCACCAACAACATGATCAATAAACTTTAACAAGATTTCCCCCTTTTTGAGACCTAAGGGTCCATCTATAGGAATCATGCCCATGACCCTCACTTACTTAAATCCGGTCCTGAATTGCTGATAAAACTGTCGAATGTTGGCTGTAGATATTTTAATCTGGCAGCCCAAAACATTCTGTGTAGAGTAGTTTCTATTTTATTAGGACGACAGGTAGCAGACGTTTTCTTAACCTTGACCCCTCACAACTCAGCACTCACACACACGCCGCAAACATGCAATGCTAGTAGGTAGAGTGAGCACAGAAATGGATATAAGCCACCAGGTGAGTCTCGTGGAGCCTTTAAAGCCACAGACTTTTAACAGATTATGGGGTTTTGCACTACTTAAAGGTTGTATTTGCAGATAGCTATTCCAAACCTTTAAAGGCGTTTAATTTTTTAATACAGAACTTTTTATATAAACTTGAACAAACTTCTTTGAAGTTTCACATTTATTGACAATAAGTACAACTTTCAGGCCTATATGTAGAAACGAAAGTTACAAATTTGAACAATAGAACAGAATTTAACTCTCTTCAAAACTACAATCCACGCACATCTCTCAGTCTTTCATGAACTTTCTTTGAAACAGATTTTCCGTAACGCATCTTGCATGCTTATGTCAATGATCCGTGCGCTATGATCCAATCATTTTTGTAGACCAGTGGGGGGGGGGGGGGGGGGGGGGGTATCTGGGTGAAGGGTTTCCGTGCTAACTTTCGCTGCTCAGCAAACACAACTCTGCTCCAGTCGGGATTCGAACTCAAGCACCTTTGTTAGGTGGCCAAGCCATAGCCAACTGGTTTTGGCCTCTCAGCCGTTCACCTCCTTTTCGAACGCTTCCTGTCTATTGGTCTAGTCAGCAGCCAATAAGAACACTCCCTCATCAATACACATAGACTGATACCACGAACAAATATATCGTATTATTATTATTATTATTATTACATAGCTTTTAACAACTCTATCTGTGTCTCCTGGTGGTATTTTGTACACATTATTTCTCCCACTTCCCATTCTCGGATCAAGTTGAAACTTTGCACAATTATTCATTGTCGATGACAACACACGAATTATGAATCTTATTTTTTTAATAACCCTTAAGTCGTAATTAATTCATTTGTCTGATATAGAAAATTTTAGAAAATTAGGCCGTTCGCTAAAAGTTAAAAACTATTGATTTTTTTTTTTTTAGAATTTAAAGCCTTGTATTTATAGAAGTACTTGGATAGCTCAGTGGCTAGCACATCTGCTTTCCTTTGCGGAGGGTCGAATTCAGACTCGAGCAACTTTTTTTCAAAATTTAACTAGATTTTGAAAGGTCAGCAAGGAAACCTTCTGCCAAATTCCCCTCCCCTTTTTCCAACTGGTCCACAAGAGTAATTAGACCGTAACGCACAGAGCATCCTATAACTTCTATAAGAATGAAATGTTGCGATCAACAAAACAGTTAATAAAAATAATACCAATCGCACAAATTTATTATTTCTCATAATCATCTTAATTACCCTAAATGAATATTTCCCAAACCAACTCAAATCCATAAATCCTACCAACAATGATTTATAATATACTGTAGAAGTATTTACTTCTAAACACGTTAACAGCTCACTAACAGACTTCATAGCACAAATATAAGTGCCCTCTCAAATTGCATCAACAATTCAATAACACAAACAATGTAAAAAAAAAAAAAATTATCTAAGGGGAAGAACTCGCACTTACAACTATATCCCGCAAGAATGTAGAAGTTATTTCCCTTTTTCGATATCAAAACAAAATAATTAATTACCAATAATTAATTGATTAATTTGGTTGTTTTTTTTCTATTGATTCATGTTTTGTTAGGTGAAATAGATAATTGATTTAAGTTTCCAGATGCTCTGAGAATGGGTATGGGAGAAATAAACCTTTCACTACATAGACAGACAGATAGAAAGAAAGACAGAATTGATATAAGCTTTGTAATAACTTCGAGTTTTAAGTCTGAGTTCAGTATCAACATCACTTCCACTCTAAAGCCGCATTCCGTCATTCAAAAGGGCATCTATCAAAGTCTGGGATCGCGTCATGAAAAAACGTGTACATGTCAATGCCTTTGATTTTCTTGACTACCTGAGACGTGCATCCGCTCATACACCTGATTTATCTACCATCGATTAAGTATTTTCAGTTTCACCTAGCCATTGGTTGTGTGCAACGACCTAGCGTTTAGTTCATACGATTCTTTATTTCTCTAATGGCGCGATTGTGTCCCCTTTCCCATGTATTTCATCCCCAATAAGAATCATCACAGAATCCTATTTCATAAAGAGAAATAGTGCAAGTCTATATTTAGATTTTATTACGAAGCATTAAAGTTGTTGACGCTAAAAGACATGAATCGAGTTTTAAGCTAAAATATATTTTTTAAAAAATATTAATATCAAAGCTATGGAGAGTCTGCATGCACGCCTTAAAAGAATATGGGGAAACAGTGCATTTATAAGCGGAGTCAGAATTAAGAAACGGACCAAGTAGTGAATAAATACACGAAGCCATACAATTAATATTGTCTATAGCAGGGGTTCTCAGCGTGTGGGTCGCGATCCCTTGGGGGTCGATTGACAATTTGCCAGGGGTCGCCTAAGACCATCGAAAATATGGATTGTTGCTGTCTATTCTTCTATTGAAGTATGTGTGTGAGGGGGGATTGTAAAAAGGGGTCGTCGAGCATACAAGGTTGAGAACCGTTGGTCTATAGGAACATAAATTTGCTAAAGTTATACAATAGTGGAACCACTATGATCTTTACTTGATTATACTTTATAAAATAAAGTACCCACATTAAGAAACAGCTGGTAGTTCATTTGATTAAATTATACAACACACTGTTAGTAAATGAATTCAGATTTGTCTTTAATATTGTAACCAATGTCTTACTGTTAAGGTATGGCGTTGTAATTGTGGTAGGCTAACAAAAAATTATAATTTTATTCAAAGTCTGAGAATCTCTTTAGTATCTTTAAAAAACCTCCACTGTGTTTTTTAAAGAGCAGGGAACGAGCAAGACACAGTACTAAAGTCTGGCTTTATTCTTGCCCTGAACTGACACTATATTTATTGTTATAGTAGACGAATTAATAGTCATTCTTTGGAACTGTCATGATAATGATTCCCATAGCGCAGTGTTCCCCAAACTTTTTCTTTAACGGAAAATTCGCACACTCTCTGAGTATTTAGCGGAGCACTTTGCTTAATTTTTTATTAGAGAGATTTATTCACGTGCTGGCCTACTAAGTAATTATTCCAGTAGTTCATGGAACATTAATTTAGGCCAAGCGGAACACTAGGGTTCCGCGGAACACGGTTTGGGAAACACTGCTAAAAGGGAAACTTTGTCCCTCAACAGTGTCCACTGAGGACTTTTCTAATGGTGTGGCAGGTCTGCAGCAGTACAGCCCTCTGACATGTAAACAGAATATATATTTTTTTTTAAAGTAGTGGCTAGTGTAGGGGGACTGCTTATAGTTTGACAGCTATGCTGAGTCTCTAGCTAGTGTAAAGGGACTGCTTATAGTTTGACAGCTATGCTGAGTCTCTAGCTAGTATAAAGGGACTGCTTATTGTTTGACAGCTATGCTGAGTCTCTGGCTAGTGTAGAGGGACTGCTTATAGTTTGACAGCTATGCTGAGTCTCTGGCTAGTGTAGAGGGACTGCTTATAGTTTGACAGCTATGCTGAGTCTCTGGCTAGTGTAGAGGGACTGCTTATAGTTTGACAGCTATGCTGAGTCTCTGGCTAGTGTAGAGGGACTGCTTATAGTTTGACAGCTATGCTGAGTCTCTGGCTAGTGTAGAGGGACTGCTTATAGTTTGACAGCTATGCTGAGTCTCTGGCTAGTGTAGAGGGACTGCTTTTAGTTTGACAGCTATGCTGAGTCTCTGGCTAGTGTAGAGGGACTGCTTTTAGTTTGACAGCTATGCTGAGTCTCTGGCTAGTGTAGAGGGACTGCTTATAGTTTGACAGCTATGCTGAGTCTCTGGCTAGTGTAGAGGGACTGCTTATAGTTTGACAGCTATGCTGAGTCTCTGGCTAGTGTAGAGGGACTGCTTATAGTTTGACAGCTATGCTGAGTCTCTGGCTAGTGTAGAGGGACTGCTTATAGTTTGACAGCTATGCTGGCCAGGTTTCATATTCCGTACGGGGACGACCGCGTGCCAACTGCAATCCTTTTTGATAAGCTGATAGGTGCTCAGGTAACAGGCGTGCCACTTATAAACAATTGAGCATTTGTGTTTATTGATTCATGTTTTGTTTGGTACAATAAATAATTATTTAAAGTATCAACTTGATCGGAGAATACGTTGGTGAGAAATAGCGTTAGCAATTATTTAAGGAGACTAAACCCTACAAATTTAGCCATATCTGTGAATACTGAAGTATTAATTGCTGGTATTAAACAAATATAATTAATTACCACTAATAAATTGTCTAACTGGTTAAATTTTTTTTTATTGATTCATGTCTTGTCTATGCCAATAAATAATTTTGCGAAGTTTTAACTTGATCCGAGAAAGGGTGTGTGGAGAAATAATGTGTACACACTTTTTACCAAACAGACAGACAGAGTGAGTTGATATAAGCTTTGTAAAAACGTATAATGGAATAAGCGTATTCCTGGCAATGTCAAACGATCTAGTCCTATATGATTCTTAATAAAAAAAAAAACAACCTGCTACCTTTAATTGTTGAAGTTTCCTACAGGACATGTAGAGGCGGGGCAGGACCCGGACAAGATTTTAACAACGTGCCGAGATTTTTTTTTTAACTTCGGGAATTCTAGATGCTAATAATAGCACTTAAATTACATTTTAGGGTATTTATTGCAAAGCCATATCGATTCGTGGAACCACAGCCGAACTATCTCATTCCAGGTATTGGCATCAATCTTGTTTCAATAGCCATCTCACCTTTGATGTACGCCATGATGGGTGGGTGTACTCACGCTGGCGGGTTACACTAACACGATCATTGTTCCAAGCTGAATACATTGACCACGAAAATGGAGTTCCCAGCCAAACAGTAGGGGACTTTTGCGGGTCCCTTTGTTAGGTCTCGTTGTCGGGGGTGCTGCGGTAGAGTATCGGTGTCGCTTTGTTAGTCGCTTATTGCTTGAGTTTCATTGTTATGTGCTTGTTGAATGGAGAGAGTAACCGTCCAGTGATTAGCTCGTGCGTTTCGCTTGATTGGTTTCTTTTTGGTCGAAGTGTTTCGTCTTGCTGTTTTGCTATTGTTTGTCAAGCATGTCCGTGGACAACTAATTAGGCTTCAGACTATGACCTTTGTGATAAAAGTCAAAGGCCAGTGAGGTGATTTATAGTTCATGGCATATCGGTACTAGTGAAACCTCGTCCTGGCCAATGGATATCAATGTTGCTAGTTAGGACCTACATATAATAACAAAACATGTTTAAACAAGCAAATAAAAAAATATATACAATTAAAAAGTTATATATTTATATATATGGAGGATAAACGTACAATTATTTCTTTATTTCCTAATACTGCGATATTATCTCTTTTTTGTATAAACGACAATTATTACGACTAAATGATTAACTAAATTGTTTGTTTTTTTATTATTGTTTATTTTATTTTTATTCATGTGGTATAGTGTTTTTAGGCTGTAGTAAGCTAGTATAATATATTATTATTATTATTATTTCTAATTGTTTTGAAGGCGGTGTATTTTGTTTCATACACTGCATTATTTACGTTTAGGTGAATACTTAACGAAAATAATAAGCCGAATTGGTTTGTAATTGTCTTTCCCTAGTTGTTTATTTTCATTTTATCTCGTTTGTTTTGTTTACATGTTTCGGGTCCTTCAGAATTAAGATGATTACATTCCTAGCACCACAGCCCAGAGCGCATACCACACGACCATGCAGCCATCCTTTGTTTCACCTAATCTTATAATTGGACACTTTTGACTACATGCTACAGACAACAAAAACATAAACCCTCAAAGAACTCATTATTTTGTTCATTAAACACATACATAAAGGCTTTAAGGGAAGGCAGGCGGGGCTACAGCTCTGGAACCTCCACAAGAAAGAGGTTCAACACAATAGAGAAACAAATTCATATTTCTACGGGTCAGCAATGTTACCCCATTTAAACTTTTTTTTTCGCCTTTTTACCGACAATACTTTAAATCCTACAGTTGCCCACCTTGTCGTGGTTAAAACATGTCCCCTTATGATGTGCTTGTATTATAGTACGAAATTAAGACATTGCTTAAACCCCAAAAATTAACATTTTTTGTTACTAAAATATGCATATTAAATAATTTTATTTTTTTAACGAACGAAAATTTAATTTACGGTACTTTCTTTTTTTTATCTGGCAAGCTTTTAGATATTAGTATTATTATTAATAAAAGTATTTTTATTAAAGCTTTCGACAATGTATAGGGGCCTCCGCAAAAATTCTGCTACAGGGCCTCCACTTAAAAAAGTCCGGCCCTGTACATACACATGCCCACACATGCAGACTTTGCTCTAGTCAGTGGAGCGTGTGCTTCAATTCACAACGCACCTACTCCCAAGATAAACCCAACACACGGACACACACGACTTATTGCTAGCGAATCGATTTCTGTCCAGTGAGCTTATCTTATTGGGAACATTGTGCCAAAGAATGAAACACATACATATTATAAATGTACCTTTATAGGTAGAAATATGACAGGTAGTGAGGACAGGGAACAACTTTTATGCATTTCATTAAATGCCATTCAGATTTCCTGCATGGCTTAGGAACTATGCCTTGAATCGTATGCTATACCGGTACTATTTGTCCATAGATGTATTTTAATAGATGTATATGTACCTACATATATAGTGTATATAGTTCAGTGGTCTAGCTGTGTTACCATTGGAATACCGGGCAGTTCAACGCACTTGCAAAGCGGTGTGATTGTAGAGCGGAATGCGTTGTAAATGGAAATTACATGAGAGGAGTAGGAGTCGACTGTTTTGACATCAATAATAATAATGTAAAAATAACAATAATTATTACTGTTAAGGGGAACAGTACCAGGAAAAAGAAGAAGAGGCAGACCGAGATAGCGATGGGAAGACAACATAAAAGAATGGACACGCCTGTCATTGAAAGAGATTCTATCCATGGCAAAAGGCAGAGAGGAATGGAGAAAGATGGTCGAAAGATCATGTGTGGTGCCCCAAAGGCTCAACAGATTCAGGTATAATAAGGTTTGTCTTCGAGTCCGAAGATTTATGAGGAATGGAGTACTTCCCGTACTGACACTGCCAGAGAATAACTTAAAGTATTTTTCATTCAATAATAATTTATTTTTATGATCCTGGAGGGAATTTGTTTTACAATAGTCACAGTGTATTACACAAAATAAAATAGTTCAACTATGTAACATTAGACTCATATATATACAGTTTTCTATGTATTCAAGACAGACGTTGTTTATTGAATGAATCCTTTGCAAGAGCCGACGTTGTTTATTGAATGAATCCTTGGAGAAATATGACGTTGTTTATTGGATGAATCCTTGGAGAGAGCTGATGTTGTTTATTGGATGAATCCTTGGAGAGAGCTGGGTGAGTTCTATGTAGTAAAAACGTTTTCCTTAAACGTTGTCTATACTGACAATATATGAATATCTACTATTAAGAAACATTTTTTCAATACTAAATATTTGTATACTGCATTCGCCCAATAAAATGTTTGTTTAAACTATCACTTAACTAATGTAATAAATAGTGGATAAGGAACTATTTCCATCAACATATATTGCATAAACACAGACATATATGTCTATATGTGGAAATCTATAGGACTAAAAGCAATCTATCAACGGGATAGAATATATCTGTGAGAAATCTCATTCTTACACACTGCTCGATTCAATAATCAGTCTTTAAATATAAACACAAATAATTAAAAGCCTAACAACGGAAACGGGTGGACTAGGACTCTAGAAGTGAATGTTTTTCTGTCGAACTGAATGTCTGGATATCTGGTGTAGGTCGTTGTATTGTCCACTAAAAACCTTAGCCAACCGTTTGCCATATAAACGGAGTTGTACTTGCCAGACTGGCCTTCATAGTTCCGAAACCTACCAATCAAGAGCCATTTCAACACGCGCGTTAAGCGGGCGCCACACACAGTAAGAGAGACAGATGTGAACACCATAACGAGGACACGCTCATTGCTCATCTGCTACACACTAGCACACGCACAGAAACAGAAGTGTATGCTGTACAGTGAGTAACACACTATTGCAGAGATAGATGTGTACGCTGTAAACTGAAACACAAGAATTCACATAAATAGACTTGTACTAAGTGCACACAACAGAGCACATAAACAGACGTGTACAACAACAGTACACATAAACAGACGTGTACAACAACAGTACACATAAACAGACGTGTACAACAACAGTACACATAAACAGACGTGTACAAAGTACACACAAGAGAGCACATAAACAGACATGTACAAAGTACACACAACAGTTCACATAAACAGACATGTAAGAAATACACACAACAGTTCACATAAACAGACGTGTAGTTTGTGCGCACAACAGTATTCAAACTTCGCTCTTACATGGACGTTGGTGATGCAGACGGTATTGCCTGAAGAGGTCACAATATTCCTGGCGCCGGCATCTCTTTCTCTGAGGATAATAAAATATAAACATTAAATGAATATTTGTATATGATAGACATGGCAGCGTAAAAAAAAAAAAAAAAGGCTTCGCTCTATGAGTTCTATAATTCTTCGCGATTTTTGTCAAAATAATAATCTTATCTTATATAATACAGACGTTACTTCAAAAAAGAAGATGATTACGTCCTACGCGTCATGCATTTAGTCATGCATATTAACCAATGACTTAAATTCTGCAAAGTCACTGGTTTTTCTGGCTAGCTCAGGCAACCCATTCCATGCTCTAATCTAATAGCACTAGGGAAGAAGGAGTATTTGTACAAATTTGTCCTAGCATATGGGACGAGGAATGTGCCTTTATTTTTGTGTCTTTCAGAGTATTTTATTAAATTTTGTTTTTGTATTTGAAGATTATGGTTCAGTGTTTTATGTATAATTGCTACTTTACTTTTGAGTCTTCTGTCCTGAAGGCTTTCTAAATTTAGTGATTTTACTAATGGTGTTACCCTAGTCAAATGTGAATATTCGTTTGTTATGAATCTCACTGCTCTATTTTGTGTTTGTTCCAGTTTCTTAATGTTTTCTTGAGTTGAGGGGTCCCACACGGTGGATGCATATTCTATTATTGGCCTAACCAAGGTTAAATAACATTTTAGTTTTATGTTCTTATTTGATTTATAAAAATTTCTTTTAATAAACCCTAATGCTTTGTTGGATTTTTTTTTATAGTTTCATCAATATGTGGATTCCATGACAGTTTTTCATTTATTATAACACCTAGGTATTTTGAGTTTTTAGTCTGTGTTACTGGTTTGCCATGAATAAGATAAGTGGAATTAATTTGTTTTAGTTTTTTTGTTACTCTTAACAACTGACATTTTTCTGGGTGGAAAGACATGCTCCAATTTGATTCCCATTTCTCTATACAAGATTCCATATTCTTATCAAGCCTTACGATTAGCCAGGTACTAACTAGAATGTAGAACTAAAGTACACTTTCTTGGTTTAAATTTATATATTGTTAAGACGAAACCATTGTCTATGTCTACTCTTAACAGTTCTACTAAGAAGACTGAAGATGAATGGACCACATTCACCAATCGAAAACAAACAACATGTAGCCACGTGATTCTCTATCTCTTCTATACTAATTACGCAATCCATAAAGGCTGTCAGGTGATACTTTTTTTCCCATTGTTTTATCAATATTATCAAGTGGCTAAATGTTGTTTTTGTTTACGATTGGTGAATGAGGTCCAGTGCTGACATCGAAACTAAGATTGGGGCAAGTGTCATTAAGCGAAACTAAAGAATGTCTACGCTACAAGATCTAGTTCCATGTTTTATCGCGTAAGATTCACTTATACGGAGGTTGTGTGCTAGCCCCTAGTCTATAGTATAGACCTACATGAAGATCTTTCTATGTAGGGATATAAGAAAATTTAATTGTTCTATTCCCGTAGCATAGAACGTAAAAGTCTTCATGTCAGTGTAACAGTTTGAGAAAAAAATTCTTACTGCAATTTTTTTTCGCAAACTACATATCTTCTACAATATGTCAGGCTTTTAGATATTAGTTTATTATTAATAAGTGGATTTTTGTTAAAGCTTTTGAAAAAGGTTTGGGGATTCCAACAAATTTCTGCCGCTGGGCCTCCACATACTTAAATCCGGCCATGGGAACGTCGGAAATTTAGAAGATAATATAAGATAAGTCACGTTGTTCCCCAGAAGATGTTGATTTAAACAAGATGTCTCGTTCTCATTCATTGTACAAGGCACTCTCTTGTTTTAATAGTTTGTATTTTGCATTCCAAGAAAAAAACAAACTCAAAGATCTGTTTCAAAGAAACCTACTTTCTTTTTAAACACACCAGAGTCAATACTAGTCTCTGTATCCCCGTTCCCTTACAGTTCGTTTCATTCGTATTTCTAGGAAAAAAGGTTTGAACTGAATGGAACTCTAAATCATTAGTTAAAGAGATCTGAGCGATACGTCCAATATCCAACAACCAATCTAGATGCAGGAGACGCCAAAGATACGTCATACATTAAATATACAAGAATCATTTTATAGAATACAAATAGAAATCGTTGAGCATGTATTCACAAGAATGGAAACTATGTTAGATATATATATATATAAAAAGAACACGCAATGGCCAGGCCAACAATTTAAACCGGTAGACAATGGCACGTAGCAATGGTTTTTAATAAGTTTAATTAAATTATTTTGAATTAATCATGTCATTTATTTTGAGTAGATTTAGTCTAACAAGAATAAATCTGTGCGATACGAAATATTTCTCTACTGTTGTAGTTAAGTGCAACCTTCATGGTTAGGGTATGATCGGTGAGAGCTATGGGAATATCCGAGAGAAATATTACGTTGTTTTTTTTTTTAGTCTAAAAACGTTTGTAGTTTAACGTGTTTAGGGAACGATCTAGTTCTCTACGCAAGAGTTAATTCCTCTTAGTTAAATGCATTTTTGTATAGAACAAAATTAATTAACTACGTCTGATTAACTTATTAGTTAATCTAGTCAATTTTTTTTTTCATGTGCTGTCGTCGACAATGAATAATTATGCAAATTTTCAGCTTAACCGAGAATGGGAAGTGGGAGAAATATTGTGTTAAAGATTCCACCCAGACAGACAGACGGAGTGGGTTATAGTAAGCTTCATAAAGAGTGAAATTAGTTGCTGAACAGTTTGTTGAAACGCGAATTAGGTTTAACTAACTATATTATTGAGCTACCGAAGCAAGATGTATCTTCAACTCTGACATATCCCAGTTTTAGAATGATTCTTTATTTAAATTAGTATAACCTTTTTTTGTGCGTCTTATTGTTAAATAATAGGATTTAAAAGCGCAACTATTTTGTCCATTTGTCATAGAAATATTTTGAAAAAAAAAAAAATTATTTCTTGAAACCTTTGGGCTTCCGAAAGAATCCCAATAACTTCATTCGTCTACAGCACAGGACAATGGACAACCCAGTGATCGTCAAGTTCGGACAGTATATGAACAATTTTAACGTGAACTGTTGAGTAAACCGTAAACTTATGTTTATGTTATGTGTTGTTGGCAATGCTATCTCTTCAGTACAGAATAGAAAAAAAAATAAAGATAAAATTTATTATAATATATTTTTTTAAAAGAAAGGAACGACCTGAATTTGAACTCACGGCTTTCGCCTTCTCAAGCTGACATTCTAACCACTCTGCAAGTGAGGTGCTTCTGATTGTAGAAGATTACACAGTTATGTATTGTTTGTTTCGAACTTAATTTATAGCGGCGACCTATATAGGGGACTTGTTCAGATTATACCACCACTTCAGTCAAGTAAAATTTCTTTTCCTTGTTCGAGATACCAAACAAATTAGTTAATTAACGCATTGGTTAATCGTTGTTATTGATTCTTGTGCAATATTTCAGCTTGACTTGTGATTGGCTGTCGAGGAGAAATAACGTGTACAAACGTTTTGCCAAGGCAGACAGAGAGAGTTGATAGAAGCTTTGTACAAAAAAATGTATTTGTTCTTTTCATTTTAAAAAAAATGGGGGGAGGGAAGATCCCAACAAAACTAAATTGCATGTATACGCCTATGCTCGTGTTCGTGTTGACACAAAGTGCTGTGACATGCTTATTACCCTCCCTCGCCTGACACTCGGAAACAGCTCATTAAGATAATGTCTCATTGCGTGTCCCGCCAATGATTGCCCATGCCCTGGGGGGGGGGGGGGGGGGGGGGGCGCACCAGTGACTACAGTTTGTGTAGATCAGCTGTGCCGAGTGCGTAGCAGAGTATGTATGCATATATATGTGTGCATAGTGACGGATAATCTTCCCTATCGTGTACAAGGAAAGAAAATGTCGCCTAACAGTTTCATAGATCAAGGGATATTGATTCGGTTCTAGAAATCCCTTTCATCGCTGGAAATACTAAACCTGTTCACTTTACCAGCTAGTCATATCAGATATAAAGAGCGAAGCACGGTTAGCTTACTAGCCCCCCCCCCCCCAACACACATGGGTCCTTTTTGTCGTATCCTAATGCCTCTATATACTTCAACCGATTCAATTCAGCGTTAGATCCTAACGGACTAAACAATTTTATAGGTTCACCTACAGGAAAGAATTTCATTTCAACAGCTCGAATTCATTTATCCTCCTCCCCTTTCCTGTATAGATATTTCTACCTTTTCAACCACAAAGTCAATATCCTAATAAATGTGTCATGTCATAAACCAGCGATATGTATATTTTATCTCATGCGATGGACAGAAGTTTCTCTGTTTAGCAGAAATGTTGGGCAGCTCGTTATCTTTAGTTATTTATCTCGTATGTGTTAATATGTATTGGGCAATAAGGAATAGTTTGTGAGAAGCTAATAAATAATGATCGTTTCTTGAAGTGTTTTATTTTAGAATGAAATATAAGGATACTTCTGTTTCATCTGATAGGCCAGCGATTGCACCCTTGAAAAAAGACGGGTATTATTACCTAGTATAAAACTCTACACATTCTTGTTACTAGAAGAAGTTGGAACTCTTTGGCACGTTGGAAGCACTAGTCCTTCGATGAAACTATTGTCCCCCAAAAATCATCCAACAGGAGTCTTAGATTTATATGCAATCAGCAGTTTTCATTGATTGTAATAATGAGAAATTATTTATTGATAATGTTTGTTTGACTTACGTTTAGGGGAGGTAATAAGGTAAACTACAAATATATCATGCAGCTTCAGTCCCACTATATGTTGTGAAAAATGGAATTACGCCCTTAGGGTATCAATGTGCCGTGCATGTTAATTAGACTCATAAGCTCCGCTAAATCATTGGTTTTCATGGCTGATTTGTACAAGTTTGTCCTAGCATATGGAACGAGGAATGTGCCCTTATTCTTATGTCATTCTGAGTATTTTATTAGATTTTGCTTTTGTATTTGAAGATTATAGTTCAGTTTTATGTATAATTGCTCGTGTGTTATTGATACTTTACTTTCCCTGAAGTGTCTCTAAATTTAGTGATTTTTCTATATGGTGTAACTCTAATACAAAATATCCCATTTGTAATGAGTCTCACGGCTCTATTTTGCATTTCTTTGTGTATAAATTCAGAAAAAAAGCACAAAGGCATATTATAAATAAACTACCTCTATCAACGTATAGGCCTATAGTTGGTGTGTAGGGCACAGAAGAAAATGTTTTAAAATTTGTTTACTCTTGTCTGTTTTTTTTTACATTAATGAAATCAAATATCAAACAAAAATGTTTGATAAATTCTTGATATCACTTTAAATTTTCTGGACAGACATTCTAATCAGTGAACAAAATATTAAATTGGGGGGGGGGGGGGGGGGGGCATTTATTTTCATTATTTTATTTATAATTTAGATATATATTTCTTAAGTTTTAAATCTAGATCCAATCTTCCAGATAGCCCAAGACTTGATCACCTTAGACTTAGTTAGCTTTCTTTACCAAGTAGTCGAACATTTGTAAGCTAGTATAACACAGCGAGAGGGAAAGAGAAGAATGCCAGTCTCTTTAGACAAAGGAAATCAAACTGGTATTTAGCACACAACCTAGTTATAAATACAGCGGCTATTTTTAGAACAGATGCATGTCGCGTATGCGGTACGAACGCAGACCGTGAGCGCCAAACTTTAACAGCGTACTCACTTTTGGCATAAGGTCAAGGGTGAGTTTTCAAAACGAAACTTACTCTCTAAGCGAAATAGTTGATAAAAGTGTAGTTCTATTTTCATTTGGTTTTGCTATGAATCGATATTATTTGCTGGGCCGAAGCTTATCTAATAACAAAACTTACTTTTGACTAAGAGGCCGAATTCTGACAGCAACTCGTATGTTTGACGCCATAATTCTAACTCAATTATACGTAATCCGTAAAATGGTTTTTAAATCTAGTATTATCCATTGTCATTGTATAACTCCTTCCAAATATCCATGATGATGTGGAATGTAGAAATGCAACAATAAACAACACAATTACAATAATTAAATCCAAGAGCTTTTTATGTTAGAATCTTTTTACAACTTTTACAACTTGATACAACTTTTTTTTTCTAATAAGCTAAACAAACGAACGACACTGTCAGCACACTCGAAACGAGGTACCGCCAATGTTCGTCTCGTGTGAGATCTGTCAGCTCTCTTGCGCTGAAGTCAAGGAACAACGCCGCGTCTAGTCTGTCGCGTGTTTCTATGCCTGTACTCCGTGTCGGTCATGCGCGAAGCTTGACAGGGAGGTGTATTATTGTTATTTGTTCCTTGATCTTTAGATCTACAAGTTGATCCATATGCTATGTAATCAAATCGAATCAATATTTGAACTGGACAAAAATACATATTGGTCTAACGGCGTGGAATGTTGTTGTTTTTTCATCCGGGTCATTATATTTTTCCTACACTAACTCACTAACCCCAAATTTGCAGAGAGATATAAGGGAGGTTGGGAGCAGGGGCGGACTGGCTATTTGGGCATTCGGGCAAATGCTCGGCGGCCGGTACCCAATTGGGCCGGTAGGGCCAGTGAAAGGGCTTATATGAAATTACTAAAAGATATAATATTCTTTTATAAAAGGAGCACTCAGAGTGTCATGATTTACAGAGTCTACAGAGTTTGAGGGCAACTAATTTCAAACCTTTTCTGAAATAACTAAATAGCCTACATCCGTATGCAATGCTTCTGATAGTCTACATCCCAAATACGGGCCTACAAAAGATATTCAACAACCGTTGTTAAATCTCATTCTCACAGCACTATGAAAGAACAAAACACAGCGTTATTCATTCCCGTTATCTAACGAAGAAACATTAATGTCAAGACAACTTAAGCCGAAATACAAAGAGACTTTGCTCAAATTTAAAACAATCTTGACAGATTTTGTTTTCCACAAGGATATTAGATTACCTTTAAACAAATGAAGGCGATGCTCTGAGAGCATATAGCATTGTGTGTGTAGCCAACTTCAAGTTGTGGATACTCTAACACAGTGATGCCCAACCTAATTTGACCTGCGGGCCAATTTTAATTTCCGACACTCGTGTCGCGGGCCACATGAACGAAAAAGTACAAAAATGAAATTTACCTGAAACTATTTGTAATAGAAGCCTGTGAATCTAGTACTTAATTAATGGGATATTTGAAGTTAACCTTCTTTTAAGCTACAGAGAAAGGCTTCATTTCTCTACTTAAAACGTGAGCAATATTGTATCTAGCTTCACCACTGACTCATTTTCTTGTCTCTTTTTGGTGAATATTCCCATCTATCTTCCAATCTCTAGGCGTAGTTGAACGAATCAAGAATGCCGTCATATTTTTATTTTAATAATGTGTTTATATATTGTTTTTTTTTTAAACAGCCACACTTTCTTTTCAAATCAAATATGTTGGTTTATTATCATTTTCTACAAAAAGTAAAAATCCGTTCACTTCTCCTGGTAGATTCCACATTCAGGGTCCCATTTTATAAATGCACTAATGTAAAAGGTCATGGTACCAATCCGTCAGAGAAAGATTGAAGCCCTAACGAAGGTAAAGATACATTTTTCAACTTCTTTTTTTCTTTTTGGAGGTTGATTTTCTACAATTTGTGCCGATATATCGGCGGGCCGGATAGAACCACCTCGCGGGCCGGATCTGGCCCGCGGGCCGTATTTTGGGCATCACTGGACTCTAACAGGATGTACACCTACAATTTATTTAAGAAAGATGACCTTGTGAGGTGGGCGAACAAAAGAATTGAGCATTTAATTCTACACGCTCGAGACCATGGCTAGGAGTAGAGCCGAATCTGATGAGAACGTGCAGGTGATGCGATAGTTGCTGTTATAGAGGCAGAACTTTTAAAGTTTACTGACAGGGGCGTATCTTGCAATTCTGCTGTCTTGTACGCAAGGAGCTTGTGAGGGAAGTTACTGCTCAATAAGGATGTGTAAAGAACAGGCTGAGAAGCCTCATGAAAAATGGCAAACACTTTCATGTTGCTAAAGACGTTCTTCGAGCAATCCATTTGGACACAATCGAATAGTTTGTTGATGGGGGTTCTGAACAAGCCTTGTATGTGAATATCAAGTACATGGTTCTGTGATGCTCTAAAAGTCATTCGGATCTACTTTTTTCTAGATCTTTTTCGGCTGACTTCCTGTTTCATGTAGATCTTGCTGCTCCGTTTCCAACATTTTTGACACAACGTTATTAGCGCTTTACAATTTTGTACTGGGCAATAAGCAGAACAACATTGGCGTAGCCAGTGTAAGGGGGGGGGGGGGGGTCAACAATCCCCGACCCCCAAATGAAATCCCCCAGCTTTGATTTTGTTTCTTTTATGTGAGATTGTAGTACTAACCATCACTTGACCAGCGCAGCCAAGAGGAGTTTTGTTGTTTCAAACCCCTCTCCAGCGGGGTTTGCAGTTTAAAATTGCAGTTAAATTAGACACTCAAAAGCCTATGGGCGTAGCCAAAGGGCGTTTGAAGCTAAAAAAAAAATACCTCATAAATATAAGAAAAAACGAATTACACATGAAATATTCTATGAACGTTACCAAGCCTAGGATGGGGGGGTTCAGTTTAAACCCCCCTCCTCCGGAGGGCTTTGTCTTAAACTTTAAAACACCTCCAGATGGTTTTGAGTTTAAATACCCCTACAGAGAGTTTTGAGGTTGAAAACCTCTCTCTTCAATATTATTCTAAAGCAAACTACAGTCACCTAAATTCTATGAGCGTAGCTAAGGGGGTTTGGATTTGTTTAAAAGATTTTTTAGTTTACAACCCCACAACAGATTTTGATGATAAAACTTACCTTTTCGATATAAAGTCTAACGCCAATAACAATGACCAGTCACCTAATTCCAAGAGTGTAGCCAAGAGAAGTTACAAATTTCCTTGGCTCCATTAATAAAGTGCAGTTAATAGTCATCTGCCAAAATTGAAAAAGACTAAATGTGCCTCAACAAAGATGGCTAAGACGAATTTTAGGAGTCAGTTCTAGAGATTGGGAAAGGAAATGCTATTCTGAACTGGGAGTCGACCCCTTAGTAAGGTTGTGACAGAGCGTCGTATGACAAAATGAATTACGCATAATAAGTATTGCGATGACATGGAGGCCATTACGAGGAAAGCGCAAACAGGGACATTCTAGTAAAACTTGGCCCCACACTTTCATGGAGGTCCTCAGAGCAGGTAGGAAGAGGCTTCAGACATTGCCAGTGACAGATTTTTGTGGAAGCAGCTTGCCGCCCAATTGCGGCCAATGCGCCAAACGGCGCGGGAGGATCTAAGTAAGTAAGAATAGCAGATTTGGTTTTTTGAACTAAAACTTTTCAATAGCAGGATAATGCACTGTAGATACCTCAGAATATGCCATGTGTTGCATCTTGTTGTTTTTCAATACCGGAAATAGTTTTTGCCGGCTCTCCCCCAGACTCTCTTGCTGACAAGAGCGGGAAGTCAACAATTTTTCCACTTACTCCAGGAAGAACCTATTCTGGGGTACAATAAGCGTCTTCCGAAAGAATGAAGGGTCAGAAAGTAATAAAGATTAATTATGTACACACACATGTATATATATGAGATGAGATTCCCCCCCCCCCCCCCCAAAAAAAAAAATCCTGGCTTCGCCCATGCAGAACAATATTATCGAATGTTTCTTATTTTCATTTCTTGTGCTGCAGATCGTTAGTTACAGTTCATTATTTATTGAACGTAGCATGAATGTCAGGAATCTGTATATTGTTTAAAATGCGACTGTCACTGTAAAGATTTGGACTTAGGCTCTGTTGTTCTTTTAATTCGTCTCTTGTAAAAGTGTTACCTTTTTTTCCCTTTGGTGTCACCGTAAGTTTTCAAGTGGTCCCCAACTGGTCATGAATCATGGGCCCAAGCGCAATGAGCCCCGCTGCTGCTACACCACAGGCTGTGGGTCCAGGTTCATTCTTATGTAATTACAGACATTACTTCAAAAAAAGAAGAAAATTACATCCTAAGCGTCATGCATCTATTGGGTACCGGTACCTGACATTTGCTGGGGAAAAGTTAAAGTGGTTGGTCACTGTGCTTACCACATAACACCCTCTTTAACAGTAGGCTATAAAAACAGTTGACCTTTAAATCATCTAAATCTAATCTATAGGTCACAAGGTCTGAAAGGGAGTACTTGACTTTTCTAAGGGCTATTACATCAGGTTAGGCTTTTTGTTTTAATGTATACTTTATCATTTGTAAGTCCTTTTTAACTCTAAATTCTGCCTGTATGTTAAATTTGTCTTGAGTTTGACAATAAAAATCTATCCACATAACCAGTACTATAGACAAAGAGTTATCATTCAAAGACTGGTTTTGGTTCCAAAGGATTGCTGTCTGGTAATGGTTGTGTGATATGTGCTGTGGACTGTTGTCTCAAAAGTCACGGGTTTGAACCCTGCAGGAGGTGTGGGCTAGGATGTAACTATCTTCAACTCTGAAGGAACATCCAAACCATGTCAATCAAAAGACTAATATGTAAATGTCACGTACGCTTTATCTATATTTAGCTCAAGGTTCGCCGGCAAGATTTTCAGCTACCTCGGGGATATCCAAGTAGACAGAAACCTTTTATTAGAATAATTGTAATTGGTCAGAAATGTTAATTATTGTATGTTATGTTGTATTTTATTGGTTGGCCATGCGACGGAGAGATGTTAGTCACGTGGTAACGCTCTAGAGTCCGGGAAAGATTCTAGATTTGCCTCCAGTGTTGAGCGGAATGTGTTAGAGATAAGATGTACTTAAGTCTCGTGTTGGAACTCAAAGGAAGATGACATGATCATATTATTGTGTAGCTCATTTAATTTAGTAGAAATATACATATTTTATGTTTTATTTTATCACAGTATATCATTGTAACTATTAGTGAATAGCTTTTCCAAGTTCTGAATTAAAGTATTTGTATTTGTCGAAGAGAAGTTTCTTCGTTGATTATAATAATAACATACTTAGATCCTCTTATCAACTGGTAACTTCTAGATGATCCTCTTATCAACTGGCAACTTCTAGATGATCATCTTATCAACTAACAACTTCTAAATGATCATCTTATCAGCTGATGATTTCTAAATCCTCGGCAACCACGATCATCATTAATTGTGCTGTTTAGATCAAGATAAACTTCAACGTGACATCCAACATTATAAAAGATCGTGACATTGGCACATTGAGGATCGTGACAGTAAATATTTTTTTAAAAATCCAGACAACATTGGATACAGAATGACTTCAAACAAAATATTATGATCTAGTAAAGCTTTGAGTCCCAAGCAGTTTATTGTGTTCAATTAGGTCAAGCTTTATAATTGCATTATTGAAAGCACATAATGATGTAAAAAAACAAAACAATTTATAGTGTAATTTTTTGATTAATATGTAACTTGTATAATTAGAATTCAAGATGTAACAATTTGTGTAATTAGAATTCCATTATATATATAAACACATATAATTAGAATTCTAGATATAACAATTCAAACATCAAATTATATTTCCATCATATATTATTAGAATTCAAGACAGTAGTCTTCATGTTTTTTATACCCCACTCTGAAAACTGAACCAAAACTTGCCCTGCACAGTTCATCAGGTCAAGGAGCAAACTACTTTCCAAATGCACAGTGAGTTCTCTGCTAGTGAGTTCTCTGCTAGTGAGTGCCTTGGAAAAGACTGTTACATCTAGTATGAAAAGCAACAAATCCTTAAGTTCATTTACCAAAATCACTTCAAAGTAGACCTCGGAGTAAACATAGAAAGAAGTCAGCAACAGTTATAAAAATATATTACTTCATTAAAAAAATTTTGTTTCACTTTGTTACATACAATAAGATACGCATACAGCCATAAACCCTGGGATAGATATGCACTTTTTTTTTATTGCATAAATGTATGTTTGACCTACAGTCAATTCAGTAGAGGCTGCAGTCCTGCTATCAGGAGACTAGTCCATCAGACTTATAGTGTCTCTAGGGGGAGACCAAGGAAAACACACACACAAAGGACTGTGTGCCTAACAAACTGAGTCCAAGTCAGGAAACATGTCAAGTAAACTGGTAACACACACAATTAATGTTTCTCTTTGTAAATGAGGCTTTAAATTACCAAATTTAAAAAAATGTATTGGGGGGGGGGGGGAGACAGGACAACATTTTATACCAACAAAACTGAACACTTTGAATTCATAGATCTAAGTTTTAAAACCCATAGATCTAAGTTTTAAAACCCATAGACCTAAGTTTGGATTCATAGACCTAAGTTTTAAATCCATAGACCTAAGTTTGGATTCATAGTTCAACAAATTAGAATAGCACCAGTCATACTACTTTTCAACTATTACCCTTGGGATTATGCATTAAATCTCACAAAATGTACAAAGTGCCATACAAGCCAAGCCACTAGGTGGTTTTGTATCTTGTCTAAAATTCTTTTAATTATACCTGTGTCAACCTTGTCAATATCATCCAGTCTATATGACTTGAAGATTTGATCATTTTCATTGACTCCTTATTAATGGCTTGTTTTGTCAGACACAGTCTAGCACACATGAATAGATTTGTACCATACCAGAATTTATTTAAATGACACTTGAGCAAATGTAGGTTAAATGGAATAATGGAACAGTTCTGAATGTTGATCAACAAAGCATTAAATTTCATATATCTGAGAATATATTTACTAGAAGGCACCATGAATATTAGCAATTAAGCTATAACACTTGAGCTGTAATTCATTAAGCTATAAATATTGGGGGAAAAAAAGAAATCACTTTTGATACATCATTCATTATAATTGGAACCCAAATTAATTGTATGAAATGTCAACATAATGGATAGAGAGAAAAGGGAGAGAACTAGGGAATAATAAATCATAATATAACAATGTGTTATACTTATTGCCACTGATTATATACCCTCACAACCTAATCAATAGGTCACTGAATATACTTTCACTACATAATCTTTAGGTCACTGTTTATACCCTTACAACCTGACAATAAGGCCATTGATTATACTCTCACAAACTAATCATTAGGTCAGTGGTTAGACTCTCACTACCCAACATAAGGTGACTGGCTACACCTGCTCAGCCTAATCATTAGGTTGCTGATTATACCCTCAAAACCTATTCACAATACTCTCACAAACCAATCATTTTGTCACTGATTTCACCCCCAGACATTTGAGTAAGCATCTGGATATTGTAAATAAATATTAATTGATATAGCTGGCTAAAAAAAATATTACTCTTTAACAGTAGGTAAAGGCCAGTAATTAGCAAGAGTACTATTTAAAGGCGCCAAAAGTATTCCTCTCATAAATAAATCTACAACACTATTATTAGGTACTTTTTTTTTTTACAAATCACAACCTCAATTAAAAGTTATATAATGAATTAAAAAAACAAAAACTGTTTCAACAGTCAAGGGGATGGTCTGTGACCTCCTGTGTTTCTATTGTTTACAAATATTTGATTCCATAATAATCAATAAAAAATAAAGTACTGCACTTAAAAAAAAAATCATTATAAATATAAATTATATGAATCCATATAATAAACTTGATATCAAATATAAAATGACTCCAGGTTATAAATCATGTTACATCAATTTGTATATATTTTATAAAGATCACATTGGACACTAAAAAAAAAAAATAGCAGAAATTCTTAAACAGTAAAAAAAAATAAATCATCAAATATTTACAATATAAGTTACAAAAAAAAATCTAAATACAAAACTTCGCAGCCTAAAGCATCTTTTTACAAATTTCCAGAGAATCTTTGAAAAAGATGATTATGTGTTGATCTACTTGCTTGTGTTTGTTGGGTATTTCAACTCGTTCAAGCAACCCATTCCATACAGGAAAAAAAATGTGTTTCCTGGTCGATGGAATAAGAAACATGCTTCTATCTTTCAGTTTGTCTGTGCATTTTACAAAAGAATGCTCAAGTGTTGTACATTACAGAAATAGTTTAAGTTTATGTTTAATACATAATGTTTCTGACATCCTTAAGTCTTTCTTCTCTGGTTAGCTGTTTACAAGTTGTGAACCTAAGATATTAGTGAACACTTATGTAGACTACATGGAGGTGCAGTAGATGAGCGGTAAAGTGTTTGGCTTCTGAAGTCCTGGTAAAGAATATGATTTTTTAATTTTGGGCTCATTAGGCACCTCTGAGTCCACCCAGCTTGACATAAGTTGGGTAAAACTATAGGCTGCTGATCTTTGTGCTGGCCACATGACTCCCTTGTTAACTGTGGGCCACAGAAACAGAGGACTTTTTACATCCTCTGCCCTTATAGATCACAAGGAATGAAAGGGAAACTTTTTATGTAGACTGCATCCTAGCCAAAGTATTTCCACACTAAGTGTTAATGGACATTTAACCTAATAAAAAATAAACTTACTATAACCAATGTTATCCCCGTAGTTGCACAAAGCACTAGATTTACATTTCTAAAGTAGTCATTACATTTGACAGGAAAGACAATGTAGGACAACTCTAACAGAAAGATCTTAATCTTAGATTTCTCATACAAATCTCATTTGTTTTTTTGTTTTTAATGGAAACATTTTTTTTTAGAAATTATTATTTATGAAACAAAATCTAAAAAATAAAATAAAGCAAAAGAAGCACTAAACGAATGACTAAATATCTACCAATAACAATCACCAGAAAAAAAAAAAATAATAAAATGACTTCAACAATAACAATAGTGGTAGTGGAGTCTTAGCCTCGGCATTGCCAACTCTAATGTTGCTTTGGTACAGAAGTCTTGGGTGACCTGTACGGCGAGTTCTGTTGGGGTGACCTGTGATTGACCTTACGAGGGGAATATTGCACTCTTAGCCGCTTTATCTGGGGTCGCTGATTTCTGGCAGCGGAGGAAATCTGAAGAGGCTTCAACTCTTTTGGAAGGGAGATTCTGTGAGGGGTCTTCATTGCAGAACAAATCTTCAGCTAAATGGAATATAGAAATATATACAGTTAAAAAGTGGAAAGTTATAAACTGCCATTAAGATAACAACATCAAAAAATGCATGCAGACTTAAGGAGTCACAAGCTGAAACTTTAAGGATGAAAAATAAAGGTACTGAGGAAACTGATAAAACTTATTAATTATAATCTAGCAACTAGCCAGCCAGAATTCAAAGCAGAGAACTAGGTAACTATAATGTATTTAGGACATTCGTACTTTAGAAATGCAAGGTGATGAAGAAGAGCCCAGAACACTTACAGTATAGATGGTTGATTGAGTGATTTCATATATATAAGAAATTTCTTATAAAGTAACAAAACAGTGCTTATATTCTTTAAACTCAAAAGGAAAAATTGTGTGCAATAATTAATAATTAACAAGAAAAACATTTTTAAAAAATATTTTTTTAAAACAAAGCTTATTCAAAGTGTAATTGTATCAATTAGTTTGGATCAGTCAAGTAATTAACTTTGTAAAGATTTAAACCAACAACAATAAATCTGTGCAATTAATAATATTTTAACCACTTTTGTTTAGCACCATTTAATGCTTTTAGCTTTCTCACTACGCTACGATTCTATCATTTATCTGGATCAGTTGGGAAGATAGGGGGAGGGGAGACAAAGAAAAAGGATATCTGGGTGGATTTTCCCGTAATTAGTTTTTAAAAGCAGCTACAAAAAAAAAAGGGGGGGGGACCTGAATTTGAACATATGGCTCATGCCTACTTGTGCTGATGTGCTAACCACTCCACTATTGAGGTACTTATGACTAGAAAAGATTATATAGTTATATATTATTTCAATTTAGAGTGGAAACCTATAAAGGGAACTAATTCAGCTTATACCACCACTTCAGTGGTGAGGAGGTGAGGAGGAAGTACAATGTCTTACCAAACAAAATAATTATTTACCAATAGTTAATTAGCTAACTGTTCATTTTTTTTAAAAATGATTCTCATGTTTTCAGGCAAAAGAAATAATTGTAATTTCAGCTTGATCTATCAGTGTCAGAGAAATAAACTTTTTACCAGACAGACCGAGTGAGTTAATATAAGCTTTGTTAAAAAGAAAGTTGAAAATCATATTTATATAATACCATGTTTGTTTATATTCACATTAAAAAATTACCTAGATATCTATCAGTACTTACATTTTCATGAGCATTTCCAGACTTCAGACTGGCAACCAGGGCTGACTGAATCTGGTTGGTGGACTCTTTCAGTGGAGACTTAAGTTCTTGACCTGGCTCTCCTGGTCTTGTACGCTGAGCTCTGGGGGTGCAAATGTCATTGATTGTCTCCATCAGGGAGTCACTCAAGTCAATCTGCATTCTTGCCACAGGTTCCTTCAAGGGACTCACTTCAGACCCAGACCTGGCATAACACTCTTCTGAACAAACTTCTTCCTGAGACACAGAAAACAAATTCATTTTCTCCTCTTTGCCATCTGTGGATTCTTTTTCTGGGAAAAAATTTTGAAAACTTGTATTGCCTGTCCGTTCTCTAGACATTTGTGCATTCACCCTATGACGAGTTCTATTGTGGCTTTTTGCAAAGATTGTTGGGATACGAACTGGGGATTTCCCTCTTTTAGAAACTGATGGGCCAGAAAGGTCATGGTCATGTTGGTTGTGTGACTGTTGATCGGAGAACTGTTTTATACTCTGCGATACCAAGCCAGCATGCTGAATGTTTAGTACACTGTCATGCCTTTGTACCAGGACTTCAGCTCTTTTGATTTTTACTAGATTTGTTTCTTTCACACAGGCCTGGCTTTCAACTTTTGGACCTGTCTCTGTATCAGGGTCCACAGGGTCAACATCAGAAGTACCAATTGCATGAAATTCAACACCTGTAATGTCAACTTCTATGTCCATCACATCTTTTTCTGTGTCTGTAACATCCATCATATTGCTGCTACTTATAGTAGTGGTCTCATCCACTTGTGTACATGTGACATCAAGTATGGATTCGTTCTCCATGTCTGTTAGTTCATTCCTAACTACTGTGTCATCTAGCCCTGTCACATCCACTTCTAACCCTGTGATATCTTTCTGGTGTCCATGATCTGGGACATTTAATGCTGGACTGTTCTCCACATGATCTAACTTATTTGTGATGGTAACAGCAGTCTGACCATTGTCCATGTTTGTTCTTTCTTGAACATTAAGTCTGTTCATCCCATCCTGAGTCAATGAAGAATTTGGCAAGGCCCTCAATGACCTGAACGAGATGTTGTTGTGTGTGTGTCTTTCATGGAAACTGGATCGAAGGGACAGCATCATCTCCTCTCTATAACTGGACCGCTTTGGCGACTTCACTGGCACAGGGACATCTTTCGCATCACAGTTTGTAGGCTGAATGAAGCCTGCCCTAGCAAGCAAATTGTGAGTCTGTTTACTTATCTCCAGGTGTGGCTTGAAGTTGTATTTCTTACAAGGAGACAGGTACATACTTTGTGCTCTGATGGGGACATTTACTTTCTTACGAGAAGATTGGAGATCTTCTGCAGAAATAGACTTCTTTCGAGACACACTACTATATACAGGCAAAGCACTTTCTTGTTGGGGGTCCAATGCAGTTTCACTGCTGAAAGAGTTCAGCTTTTCAGATGTGGATGCAGACTTGCGTCGAACCCAGACCTCCTCTTCTTCCCTATTTGATTTATCAGAACCATGCATATTTACAGAGTCAGAACATATGCTGTGAGAGTCAGAAAACTCTGAGGATTTACCATGTGATAAACTTCTTTCCAAGCTGTCCATGCTGGACAAGGAGTTAAGAGAGGAAGTTATCTGTCTGGACACAGAGCTAATAAGTGATGAGCTGGAGTTCATGTGCGCTGCCGGTTTCCTGTACCCTCCGCGCTCTCTCATATCAATGACAGTGCCACCAGATATGGTGGAGAACCCAGCTTCAGACTCTAGGTCAGATCCCACATCCACCTCCTCACTTTCATCATCACCAGGGTTGACATTCACCACAGTCTCATCTGCAAATCCCTCAGGAGGTGGCAGCACAGCTTCCATAAGGGTAGGATCCAACTGAGAGTCAGCACTCTGGTTCATATCCTCATTGTGAGACTCCTTCACACTTTGTATCAGCTTCTTTCTCTTCTGCTCAAACTCATCCCTCCTGCTTCTCCTGATGTCATAGTTCTGCGGCTGAAGGTCAAGGGCACTGACACACACAGGCACAATGATAGGTGATGGCTCACTAATAAGATTTTTTTTCTTCTTCTTGCTCCCATCACTTAAACCAGCATTGCTGTCGATTTGGTTAACCGAGCACACATCAGCCTTGTAAGAACATTCAAGAAGAGTTGGCGATGAAACACTTCGAGGAAGGGTCTCCACAGATTCATCACAAATCTGTACATTCAAAAAGATATTATTAAGCAAACATCTTCTAAAATTGACTTGAAATAGAACATTTAATTTAGGAATATTTATCTCATAGTGAACAAAATTAAATAGATGGTCTCTAAAATAAAAACTTTTGTGTTTTAGAAATTAAATTTTTTTGAGATAAAAAAATTTAAGAATATGTTTATTTTTTTAAACTTACCTTCTCTTGGCGGCTACCACTAAGTCGTTTGAAAATATTTTTTTTGCTTTTTGATTTGCTCCTCATAGCTGGAGGTGACTCGGAACTTTCCCTGAAATCAGTGACATTGTAGAGAATATTTTCTGTTATTCAAATGACATTTGTCACTTCTAATCATCATCTGCACAATGGTTTCATTGAACTAAGCACAATCAACACAATGTTAAATATTTAGAAGTAGGAAGCTTTTCAACTATTTAAGTGTGCAATTTAAAAGAAAAAAATCTAAGGCATTTCCCATAGTGTTTTTTAATTCAAAATGTTTGTCGCCTCGATAACTCAAAAAAAAAATCTACATAAAAGGTAGAATTTGAAAGTACCAACAAAAATAGAAGCAATGCCCAGTGTTTAATCTCACATCTCTTATTCTATGAGTTAAAACTCATTTGCCAGTTAGAATCTATATTCTTGTTAGGACCTATATTCTTATATATTGAATATATTGCTGTGAGATCAACATACTACCCAAACTTTGTTAGCTAATGAGATCAGGTTCATATAAGTTGTTTTTTTTATTAAAATACAACAACTTACAGTATAATAGTAAGACATCACTAGTATGTCTAAATTATTTACCTTTTGACCTTTCCAGGGGATGTAAACAGGCTGAGCTTTTTACGAGCTGTTTTACCTCCCATTGCTGGTGTTGTTATATTCAGTGTTAACCTGTTATCTAATCAAAAATAAATTGTTCTGGTTATATTTGAATGTCATTTACTGATTAAATATGGGATGATTCTTCAGCAATGTACCATCAAATAAACAAAAATCACTATTTTCAATTTCTTATAGTACAGGATAGATTATGACAATAGTTGTACATTGTAGACATGAGCTACTGATCTCTTTGAGACATCCTTTATTACCTAAGGGGGTGAAAAAATGAAAGTGATCAATTTGATCTGAAATGACCAGGAAATGCCTTCTCATGGATCTAGTGATAAAGATGAGGGAGTTTTGTGTGAGACATTTTGCTCCTGACATTATTGCTCAGTGATCAGATTCACACATAACTATTTCTTTTAGGTGCCACATTTTCCAACCCTCACACATGTACAGTGAGAAAGTTATGCTGCTAGCAGACCTGCCTACCAAAAAAAGTCCAAATGCGTAACGCTGATGGTCAAAATGCGTATTTTGGCACCAGAATGCGTAACACTTACGCGATCCACTATTTTGTCATATATATATATATATATATGAGTGTTTCTCCAGTACTGGTTACAACTAGGTGTTGGTTCACTAAAAAGTCCGTATTTCATAAGATTGTTATTCAAATGTGACAATTTACATTACATTGCATTAAGAAAAGGTTAATCTATAAATTTTGATATTTTGAGCTCATAGGGTGCTAGGGAAATATTGAAATTGTAAAAAATGTGTGAAATTACAACCCAAAATGGCGGATTTTGATGTCACACAGAACACCATGGTATGATTGAATTAATATCGTACTAAAACCAAGGGGCATAAAACTTCCATCTTTGTTGGGAAATGTTGACAAAATCCTCATATTTTAATGTCATTATTTAGTTTTTCTCAAGGTTATCAAAATATTGATTAAACACGGCCACAAAAATGCGTTTGAGGCGCATCGTGATGTGTCCCACTTTACACGGAATTACAATCCTCTATGAATTGTAAACAAGAAATAAATAATATGCTCAACATTGCATTTCTGTTACAACAAGCATTAAAGATTTCTTTTAAAGTATTTTTTTTTCTTAAAAGCTTTCTAAACATGCATAATGAGCTTAAAATAAGTCGAGGTGTCCCAAATGAAGCGCCTGTGCTGCGTGTGTTAAGAATGGGATTATTTTTCCCACGACACTACTTTTTATGAATGAGAGTTCTTTTGAGCATCACAGATATTGTGTAGAACAAAAGAAGTGCCGCTTCCGCTGGAAATACTAGCGTAGTAATAAACAGGAGTACGTAAACAATAGCGTGTCCCACAATTAACCATTGATGCGCCTCAAGCGTCGACACGATCAATTGCCGGCAATCTTGCACAAAAATCTCATTTAATCTGTTTTTTGTGATCTTTTGTGAATCAACAACCCATCAGGTACGTAGATATTTCATTATTCTACTGAAATTTAAGCTTATTACAAATAAGTTTGATTGCAATATCCTAATCGAAGTGCTTTTATATTACGAGGTTACTAAATTTAACCATTCAATCATGACGTCACGTGAAGCGTCTTGAATACAATTTAGTCTTAAATGGTAAAGTTAATCAATTTTAAAGCCTGTTACTAAACAAAAAGTTTATATTTCTAAAAACAATTATGTTGATGTAATAGTAGACGTGTGTAGGGATTTAAAATAATTAATTTGTTTTTATTTTGAGAAGTAAATTGGATTAGGCGTTGAGGCGCTCCATGGGACCCTGTGTTGGTGTTTTTCATGCATAAATTATGGCGTCATATGTAGCGTCTAATACGAGTTCAGGATTTGTTAAGTTTTCTGTATTCATGGAAAGTTTCAATTAAGATTAAATGATTTTAATATATGTAATAAACTATTTTCAGAATCATTTTAAATGAACATTTTTTTTTTTTGACATCTTTCATTTTATATTTTTTGTAATTTTACTTTACATCGTTTGGGGCGTTTCAGTGGACACTACTCTGTTTGTTTACAAATGGTGTCCTAGTTTGCGTCTGTTAAGTCCAAATAGATTTTAGTGATATTTTGTTAAAGATTTTACAGTGTCAGATAATATTAGCGCTACATCTAAAAGAAATAAAGCAGTAGTGTTTAAGAAATATTAAATAATAAATTATTTACTTATTACTGTAAATAAGATTTAGATCTATTTGATTTTTCGTTTGAGGCGCATCTCGGACACTTGTCTTTAAAACTTTAAAGAGCTAAACTCTAGATCTAGACTGACTAGACCTCTAGACCTAAATCTAGATTTACTCTAGATCTAGATCTAATTATGTAATTCATTTTCTAGATTTACTCTAGATCTAGACCTAATTATGACTAATTATGTAATTCATTATATTATAGCTAGATTTACTCTTGATCTAGACCTAGAGTAGAGTACAAGAGTCTAGATCTAATTCAATATCTAGATTTAGATTTAACTAAATTATTAAATAAGAAATCATTAGATCTTTTATGAATCTAGACTAGTGACTCTAGACTAGGTCATTAATGACTAGATTTAGAATCCAATTCTAGATTAATAATATATTTTTCTTTAAATTGACAAGTATCTAGAAAATGATCTAGATCTATATTATAGACCTATTCTATATTAAAATGTATATTGTATCTAAAACAAAGTTTGGTTTAACCTGCACTTAATTTCCATTGTATTGTTTATACAGTATATTCAATTATATTGTATTCAGTTCTTTCAGTCTACCACTGAATGATTATAACTTAATATAATTATCAGTACTAGTCCTATACTATTGATTGAGTCTATCCCTATCAAGCAATTATGGGCATTACTAGACTAGATTTAAATAATGCACCAATATATAATATATTATTATTAGTATATATAATAGATCTATTTATTTAGATACTTAACTTATACATTTTTATAAATTACAGATTTCAGTAATGGAGTATCTGTTAGAGTTTCAAGGCATTTACAAGCCAAGAAAGACTCTAAATTTACAAGCATCAAAGCCTGAGTCTCTAACACGTGTTGCTGTTTTAGAGCGGAGAGAAAAGGAAAGGTTGAGAAAAGCTCCATACAGGGCCTAGTTAAGCCCACATGAAAAAGCTTGGATAAACAGAAACCGCAAAGAAAGAAAACAGCAAGCTAATAGTCCACTTAATGTCATCTCAGCAGAGGTTGGTGAATCACTAGGTACTGGATTCCAGACTCCAGTGGCAAAAAGAATGGCTGTTTCAAGGGCTTTGATGAAATTGCCTAGGTCACCCAAAAAATATGCTGCAGTTTTTGATGGTCTCACACAAATATGCTCCGCAAGAAAAAGTAAAGCTGTCCATGACATACGCTTTCTGCGCCTACCTGAGAGAAGAAAGCTCATCTTTCTAAACAACATTAAAGAAAGTATCAAAACCTAACTACACTCCACCAGCCAAAAAAAAAGTCAGATGTCTAGTGCTCTGCAGTATCCTTAGTAAGTACAACAAACTCAGAGGTTGTGCTACTCATTTCTAACATTTTGGTCTTCCAAGAAGTTTTATGTCCAAGTGCAAATCAGAACAAATTGCAATAAAAAAAACGAAGTGATTGCATTGCACCAAGTGCCTTGGAAACAATATTCATTTTTTACAGTAGATAGGATGTCTCAAGAACTGATTCCTCTCAATCATCTGTTAGTGCTCAAACAGGAAAACGTTTCATGCAAAAGCTACTTAAAATAAGATGCAGTCTTCCTTATGTGAGTTCTGTTTGAAGATTTTTCTTTATATAGAGGGCATTAATAAATTTCTGATCAAAAAAGGACACAGAGAGCTGACATTAAAAATCCAGCTTCATCACTCGACTTAACTCTATGCCCAAGTACTAATGCCAATTGTTTTCATAAGCTGCAGTGCATTGAAAGATCATGTAGCAACTGTGGTGTGGATTTAATTAACAAGTATTGAGCCTTTAAAAAATTGCACGGATGAATTAGCAGAGTGGAGTATAGTATATGGTAAAAGATGACGGATGAGTATGTTCAGTGATGGTACACTGCGAAAGGTAACAAAGTTTCAACCAGTAAATAAAGAAGGATCTTTCAATGACCTAGTGAGAGGTATTACACCTAACACAATTGCTTACAGAAATAGAAGCTGTTTCTGCTTTCCATGCAGAAATTCATATGGCAGTCAGTGCCTGCATGATGAAATATGTGGATCTTGGAAGGTGTTCAAACTTCAGAAACAAAATGGTAAGTACTTGTATTTATATATTTTTAAATAGCACTTTACAATTATCTGAGAAAAAACATTATTCATTTTAAAATTACCTAATTGATTTCTAAATGAAATTGTTTCTTTTTCTTCAGTAGTGCAATCTCAGTCAAATGTTCAGAGTCTTTGGATGTCAGTCCCATATGCTCAAATTCAAAGGTAAAGAGCTTTTACATATAAACATTTTAAAAATTTTCATTGAATCTTATGTTACCTGTATTGTATAAGTTGTTTTTTAATAATATACCCTGCTAAATAATTTTAGACTCATTTTAGAAATTAAGTATTTCAGCCCCATGTTGTTGCTTTTTCAGGCCCAAACAATTTCCTTCACTAATCAAAAGTACATTGTAAATAGCTGTGTGATTGTTAATTATGGAGAAATATTCTATCCAGGTATAATTTTTTGCACTGTGTACCTTTTAATTTCAATAAACAAGTTCAAAGTGTGTTTTAGATTGAAGTATTAACTTTTCAACAGTGCTGGTATATTATTCTAACAGGAGTTGTGATAGAAGTCCTGGATGATCAGCGCAAAAATAATTTTTTAAAAGGCACAGAAATAAAAAATATATTTGTATATCCAGAAGTGCAGGACATACAGTTAGTGTATGCAGACATGATTGTTACTGAAGTGATGTTGATACCAGATGGCAATAGTTTGAGAGTGGAATGTTTTGATTTCTGAATTTGTCAAATAAAATTTGTGTACAGTTTTATGCGTTTTCTTTTCTTTCTATTTTTTTCAAACCTTTTTCTGTGTGTTAAAACTAACAAAAGATATAAAATATATATTTGTCAATAATTTAAAATAATAATGATCTCTCACTTGTGCACAGATAAGACAAAAATGTACACTTATAAACATTATTTTTAAAAATGGTGTTCCATGAAGCACCCGCGACATTTTGTGAAATTAAAGCAGCATTTTTACAAATGGGTACTTTATGACTAGAATAGTGAACTTAATAATAAGTCTAATGGATCACTTTAGTGCAAAGATAAAATAATTTCTATATTCTCACAGAATATCTTTTAAAAAAACTTTAACTTGTAGTGAAGCAGGTGCTACGGTGTCCCAATTTTTGAATTGAGCTCAAATCCACTTTTTCTATGCAAAAGCATAAATTTCAGTATCTAAAGACTAATAACAATAAAGACAGTTATATTATGCTAAAATACAATGAATTTATCAATTGGTAGTTGTTAAATTATCAAGTGGTGTCCCGGTGATGCACCTGCGACGCAAAAGGGGGTACCCCATGAATAGAAACTGCTGTCAAAATCTACATCTTGCAATTCATTTTCTATTGATAAATCCTTATAGTGAACTGGTTGAAGAAGTGAATACAGTTGAAACGAAGCCAAAAACTTCAACTTTAATTTTAAGCATAATGTGACACTTTTTGGCACCAGTACTGGAGAAACACTCATATATTAGATCTAGATGTCATGATTAGACCTAAAATCTAAATCTAGATCAATATGACAATAGAGATGATATCTAGACTAGATATGGATCTATGTCTATATAATGAATATAATCTACTCTAGATCTGGGCTCAAGAGTGTTACCGATGCCATGGACCCGCTACAAACGTAGGTCTACTCCAAACTTTCGTAGGCCTACCTTCATTCTTGATCTATTCTATACTAAGACTAAGAATCTAGTCTAGATCTAGACTAGATGGTAGTAGATGTTATCGATCTAGAAAGAGAACCATGACATAACGTAATGTTTAGCTAAATCTATTCCTGTATAACAAGTTATCTAGATTCTAGATCTAGAATCCAGATCTAGATTAGATATCTACGATGTCACTAAATGTGTTTTGAATCGATAGCACTTCGATATTTTTTTATTTTTTTCTATACAAATGAATACAGGAATCAGGGATTCAACATAATTAATTTCTACTAATGAACTTACAAAAAAAAAAGTCACGTTGGTGTATCAGCTAACTGACGGCACCAACCCGCCACTCCCTCACTCTCCCGTTCTTCATTTCTAGACTAAATCTAATTGTTTTTAAGAACCAATCAACGTATAGATCTGGACACAATGTGTTCCCCCACCTTTTCTGTTCCCCCCCCCCCAACAGGACGGCTTAGCGTGACCTCCATGACCGCTCGTAAGCTAGTCAAGAGAGGAAAAAAAAAGGATACGAAATGCATAACGCGACGGGTTAAATGCGTATTTGCGTACTGACTATCATTTTTGGGAGATTTTGCGTAACGAATACGCATTTTGCGTAACGGTAGGCAGGTCTGTGCTAGGATAGTACACAAATTGTGTTAAAACCTCAGTGTACTCTCTGGAGCTCAAGGCTCATTCACAGACTAAAAGTGCTAGACTGCATCTTTGACATTTTTATTACTCAACAATTATTGAACGATCATTAGCAGAAAACTTCAGAACTAGGAGAGCATACACAAATCACAAAATGTCTAAATATGTTGGTCTAAATCTCAATTATTTGTGGTCTCTGACATTGATTAAATAAGCAGCTCAGAGTATGTTACACTTATGACAAGAATATGTTATACTTATGACAATCATATTAGTGAGAAAGCAACAACTGTTTTTACCCCCAAAGTGGCTAATGATCACCTGGTCGGAAACCAAAATAGGTTATCGGAACTGCATTTCAAACATTGCCAAAATGATCCCAGTGCTGGAATATTTATATTATATGATATTATATGAAGATGGTTAGATACAGTGCTTTTTCTGTGACCGGTACTGGTACTAGCACCTTTTCAAAACGGGGAAAAAAATTATTACTTTTCTTGTATTTTAACATTTATTATTAATTTATTAGTAGTTAATAGTTAGGCAAAATCTATCACCAAGTACCTACACCTATTTCTTTGGAAAAAAAAACAAAAAAAAAACTTGTTAGATCTATAATGAAAAGAAAAGTGATCTGTAAAAACAAAATCAGCACTGGAAATTGTTTGTTCCAAACAACAGCTCAGATATAACTTTTAAATAATGATTGAATACCTTGATTCTTTTTAGCAGTTGAAGCTGGAGTAAAAGGAGTTGAGGCCAATGCTGACCTTTGTGGCAGATTACCAAGAATGGCTTTCCTATTTAAATGGAATAATATTAATAATAAAACATCACCAAAAAAAAAAAAAAAAAAACGTATACAAAAAAAAAATTAATGGTAATTTAAAAAGTTTTGAGCTAATTAATAAATTTGTTTTTCAAATATGTTACTTTTTAGAGGAAGAGAATGGTACTGTATCTCCTGATGCTCTTCTTTTTCTCATGACACAAGGTGTGACTGTGTTGGTGAGCATTTCCTGCATTTGATTCGCATTGCCAGAGGAGGCATGCGAAAGCTCACCCCTTTGGGTGCTATTCAAGGACATATTGACACCTTTCCCGTCAGTGCTGCGACGGAGTTTAGCCAACCCATTGGCAATGGAGTTAACAAAACCTAAACAAAGATAATTAGCATTAGGGTGGGCTGAGCATTTTAGATGGAATAGCAGACGTGAAAAACAAGATAAGGCTTTATGCACTGAGTTTTTCTCTCACTTACCAGTCAATGAGCTACTTCTCTTCCTCCTGAGTTTCTGAGAAACTTCTTTGGATTCTTCCAACGTGTTGTCATCACTGGCGTCCAGGTCATCATCAGTACCAAAACATTCTGCCATCAGACTAACCTGCAAAACAACAGAGACAATACATTAGATCAACAATAGATGGAGTACAATGATTGGACTGAGTGATTACTCATTTAGACTAGACAAAAGCCAGCCGACTTATCACACCAGTTAAAAAAAAAACACAAGGAGTAGCAAAAGGAATTAAACCCAGTTTTTGATGTAAATCATGTAACACAAGAAATTTTGCATTCGATAAAGAGAACAATAGCTGTATGTAGTTAAAATGTATAGCACAGTTGTATATCACTGGCATCACTTGTTGTACTGCAAAGCAGTAATCAAATATATTTATGTCAATGGTTACATAGTAATGGTAACTAAATACATTTATAAGTTCTAAGTTTTTATCACAGGACAACAGACTACAATCTAGTTGCTAAATTATCTACAAAACTATGTCTGAAATCCAAGATGATTCTTAAATATCAATAATATTGGATACAACCTTGACTGGCAACACAATTGCAGACTCTTTGGCCCCCCAGGGAGGGCAAATTCAGCCCACTGATGAGGCTGTAAGCTTTCATCAAGCCCTGGCTATAATACAAAAAACAGAAATGGAAAAGTGGTTTGAGTGCTGGGACAAGTCCCAAAAAGCCCAAGGAGTCTGGGAGCGCATGAGGCGCCCTGACCGCACTTCCCGTGGTGGAGGCTGTCCAGGCCTGAGCAAGCTATTATAGCACAGCTCATATTTCTCGCAACTATGGCCAATTTTGATTCGCGGTGCCCCTGCTGCGGGGAAGAAGAGGAAACTGTGCCTTATATTCTGTTTGACTGCCGCAGACTTGCTGATCTCCGTCTCAACAGGTCTGGGAAACCCAAAATTCTCGACCTGTATGGCGACATTTATGCACTACGCAAGACAGCAGGGTTTCTGTCCAGGGCTTTTGCAAGAGAGGATTTGAGCCTCTCAAGCCCTCACTGAGGATACAACCTTTAAAATCCATGTCAAAAGAACCAAATTTAGAAGATTCCATGGCAAAGCCACATAAACACATATATCAACAGTCTTGGAAACAATGTCTAACAAATGCTATTTAAATATGTAACTCCTAACAATAGTTTGCCTGTCACTGGCCAAAGTATTTTAATGGTAATGAGTAAATACAACAATGTATCAAGTGAAATGTGAGGTACAGGACAACCAATGTTATTTAACATTAATACAAGTTTTTAAAAAAAATTACTTAATATTCAATAACTGCTGCTTTTCTTTTTATTTACCAATACTTATTACTTAACAATGCAACTTAAAAAAAAAAATGAATAAGGTTTAATTAGTTGGTTTTTTCCCCTTTAATTCCAGGGTGTAGAAACTATTGGAATATTTAAGTAAATAGAGCTTTTAAAAAATATAAACCTATTAGTTTATCCAAGGTCATCACAATATCACTAACTAAATGATGATTCTAGAAATGAATCTTTAAAAATTAAAAAAAAAATCTTTTTTAAACATCTGACATATAAATACATGTTGAGATACAACACAGTGAACAGTGAACCATGCAGATAACATTAGGCAGTGTTAGAGGTAGATTAAACACAAAAAAGGTCATGCTGTTAAAAACCAATCATTCTTGGGGTTACTGGCGAGGGACAGACACCACTAACTTACTCTGGAGTCGGATCTTCTGAAGGAGCAACTGCTGACATCCCTATTCTGAGTAAAAGTTCAACAGTGAACCTTGTGTTCAGGCCAAATGTTCATTTTTGTTTTCAGTTACCACTTTCTATCAGTATAGGAAAAGTTTATTTCCCTCCCTTCCACGAGGTGGGGGTAGCAGCGCAGTTTCCAAACTGGGGGGTCCCAGGTTTAAATTATGAAATTTTAATTTTGGGATTTCGGGCGCCTCTGAGTCCACCCAGCTCTAGTTTGAAAAAAAGTAAAGGCGGTTTGGTTATTGTGCTGGCCACATGACACCATCCTCAACTGTGGGCCACAGAAACAGATGACCTTTAAATCATCTGCCTTATTGCAAGGTCTTCACTTCACTTATTGTCCTTTGAAACTAAAAGTACACAGGTTGCTATTTCTGGGTTAACCAATGTGTCTAGCAGAAAGTGCACCCCAGCAAATGTTGGGCACAATAAGAGCTGAGTGCTCTTAGGTAAGTCCTGATATCCTGGAATACAAACTCACAGGCATTCACTTCATAAGCAAATCTCTCTACCACTAAGCCACTAATGACAATATTAACATGATGTTATTAAGTTAATGTCAAATCTCATTATACATGGGACATCTATCAATGACCAATATGATAAATGTGCAAACATGCAAACTAACTGTTGGCACTACTGAATAGCCAGATTTTTAACCTACAAAGATTTAAATATATTGCATAGGTACATATCACTAACACTTTAACATCCAAGTAAATGATTTTAATGTTCAATTGCATAGAAGCAAAAATATAAGGTAGATAATTAAAATATTACTTGCAACATCACAACTAATCTTGGCCTTCAATTTCATTTGTACCCGTTCTTTTATCAGGGCTAGCAAAGACCTTCCTTCAGGGAACATTATCAGGAGAAAAAAAAGAAGAGGCAAACAGACAAAGGGATGGAAAGACAACATAAAAGAATGCCTGGTCCGACATTGAAGAGGTTCTATCCTAGGCTAAAGACAGAGAATGGAGAAAGACAGTCAACAGATCCTGTGTGCTGCCCCAAGGGTCCAACAGACTGAGGGATAGGTGAAGATGATGTGCTTACTGTTGATTATATAAACTATCCACTGTTAGCTAACATATAATTTCAATAATAAACAATAAGTTAATGAGCATCATGTCAATTTTCAGTAGCTAACAGAATACAGTTGATAGAATCACTGTGATCCAGAATGTTATCATGATTGATTCTCAATCTGGACATACCTGATCAAAATGTGGTGATGACTGATTCTAAATCTGGACATACCTGGTGTTGCAGAGAGCCACCGACCATCCCAATCTGATCCCAGTTTTTTATCAGCAGCTCCACGATGCAAGTCTGGGTGTGGAGCAGCTTCTCTTCCGAGGAGCTCATCTTCTGAGTGCCCTTGTTGCTATGCATCATGTTGGGGGCCATGACCAGGGCCAGATTGTTGGCCGTCATTTTGTTTTTATCACAAGCAGCCGCCACCTTGGACAACATGTGCATGGTATATCTCAAAGCCGCAATGTTCTCCAGTGGTAAAAGCAAACACAACTGCAGCAGGGCTTTCTTCTGTATATTTAAGAAAAAAAAAGTCATATAAATAACTATAGTGTAGTAGTACAATCATCTAAGTTGCTTATTAGTAACTAATATTATAAGCACCAAGATTTCAGCATTAACTTCAGTTAAGTTGGACACACTGAAAGATGTGCTCTACAAAAGCCATTTAATATAAAAGGAAATCTCTTGAGTGCTGGTGAAAAGTGGTAAAGGTTTCAAAGTAAAGTAAAGTTTTCCTTTCAGACCAAGTGATCTATAGGTCAGTTGATGTTATGGTCACCTGTTTCTTTGGCCAATGGTTAACAAGCAGGGTGTCATGGCCAGCACAACGACCAACCGCTTTTACTTTCCCAATCTAAAATCAGGTATCCATTAGAGTTGGGTGGACTCAGGGGCGCCCTAAAAATCCCAGTCTTCACCAATATTCAAATACAGAAGCCAAGTGCTTAACCACACAGCCACCCCATTCCCTCAGTAAAAGTGAGAAGAAAAAGATTTTAAAGTCTAGATTATGAATTCTGTAGCTGCATTTAGATCGTCCTCAATAAGATATACATATTCAAATCAGATGACAATAAAAGGTCGCTAGGCCACTTTCTAAATCAACAAAATATTTTGCCACTAGCCTAGCACCTCACTGGTCTGAGTTTATATTAATGAGAGCATATACTTGTTCCTTAACAGTGAAGTCTAAACAAACACAATTCTAAATAAAAGCTTTGTATCGCAAAAGACAAAAAAAAAAAAAAAAAAAAAAAGAGTTATTAAAATAGCAATATTGCGGTTATGAGAAGTTAAGAAAAGTTGGTGCAGTTCATACAATGGTATGAAGTATGGACCTTTTTTTTTTTAAAAAATACTTTTGATAATGGATGAGATTGAAGTCAATAATGCAATATTAGCTCACAGGATCTTTATCAGGAGGTAGTTGATAACATCTAATAAAAGCATCCAAATAGATGCTGACAAACAAAGGCTCTGGCAGTTCCCTAAAGAACTGTTTTATTAGTACAGCTGTATCAAATACATTGGCTCCATCCAGAGATTTGCCTTCATCAACAGCAAGCTGAAAGTAAACAATCAATACAAATTACAAACATTGAAGAAACATAAAATATTAAATGGTTTCACATATTTACAATTTGAAACACAGACTGAATTTTGACATCATAAACACATAGCGAATAATATGTATCTTATGGCTAATGTATTATATTATTTAGTGCATTAAGAAAAGTGAGAAACATTTAGCCCATGAATGATGGAGGTGTAAAAGAAGTTTTATATGCTTACTGTGTCAGTGCAACATCAAGTTTATGTAAAACACCCCCAAAAATAGTAAACAAAAATTATTTTTTAAAAATGTTTAAATAACATATTTGCCAAACAAACCTTTCCTTTCTTAAAATTCATCTGTTGGCAATGGCTACACAAATATCATTATTAAAATAGATTGCTTCTTAAAATAATTTGACAACTCTTTATTGATTAGTGTGAAATGAGTGGCATAAACAGCTTGCCCAGATATCAAGGGGGCTCTAGTTCCAATCTCGACATGAGCTGCATTGTTTCAGCAACATGGACCCTTCTCTTAGATACCTCACCCCCCACAGAGTTTGGATAATAGCACACTACGCATGCCATAGAATGAAAGATGCATTAATCAAAAGTAATTTTACCAAACTTTAATCTGAAATTTGAAGACTTACAAAGCTAACAAAAAGAAATGCAGTTAAACTGGCTAATGGAAAAAAAAATATATAGGCATCCTACTTTGAGTTCTTTTTGTCGACTAACTGATCCAGATTTTCTAAAGAGACCTTCACAATGAAGATGTTGTTCAATTAAATTGCAGGCTTGTACCAGAAATCTAGAAAAAGGAAACACAAAAGTCTAAATCATCCAGCCCTACATTTACTTAGAATCTTTTACAATGTTTTTTTTACTAGGAACGGGGTCCTTATCAATGGTTATTTTTTTAAACAATTGAACTAATGAACTATTGAAAGAGTCATTTTAAATATAAAAACATATCTTACTGCAATTAAAACAATACGAATAGGCAAATTTCGATGGTGCAAACCTTAAGAGGATAACAGTATAATTTATTATCCTTTAAATGTGTGCTGAGATAAAACATTACCAGTGTGAAGTAAAAACAAGCTTTAATTTCACTTACTCTGGTACATAGCCATAATTCTGTAAAAAGCACTTGGGTAAAGCATTTAATGGTTCTCCAAAGATTTTTCTTTTGTAGTTTTCATCCTGTCGATGTATTTAGAATTTCATTCAAAAAATAGAAATAAAATATATATATATACATGATTACAACAAAAATATGCATTAAAAATGTTGACAAAAAACTTTTTTTTAATTTTGAAAACAGATAAGAAGAGCTAAATTTGTATTTCTTTACTTCTTATGTATGTGTGCTGCTATTAAATAGAAACAGTTTTTCTATTCGAGTGTACTGACTGGGATTAGGTAAAAAACAAAATTATACTCTATATATAATATGTGGTTTTATAGATAATGAGTGTTTCTTCAGTACTGGTATACAATGTGTCACATTAGGCCAAAAATTAAAGTGGAAGCTTTTGGTTTCATTTTAAGTGTATTCACTTCTTCAGCCATTGCACTTTAAGAATTTATCAATAGAAAATGAATTTGAATACATACATTTCCTCAGCAGTGCTGGCAAAAGGGAGTACACACTTTTGCATTTCAGGTGCATCACTGGGACACCATTGATGATTTAAGTATAACTAACTGTTCATTTGTTTGCTTTTTTAGCATTATTTGAATGTTTCTATTGAATTAAGCAGCTAGATAGAGAAACTGAAGTTTTTGAGCACTTACGTTATGTTTGCGCTCTATTTAAAAAATGGGACACCGTAACACCTGTACTGGTACACAAGTTTTTTTAAATAAGATTTTTTATAAGAAAATAGACTTAATGCAATACTTGCATTATAGCTAAATATATAGGCTATAATTTGCTGCAATATCTGAACAATTATTCAAGCATTTATTATAACATGACTATTATATCACAAGATGTTGCGGGACACCAATATGAAATACATAGGGGTTTTTTGTTAATACATGCTAAAATTCAACTTTTTTTAAAGTCTGTAAATACATTACCACTTATTCTTTTATTAGTGATTCACAAAAAAGTTTTCTATAACCACAAATGAATGTACTAGGCCTTTGTGTGTGTGTGTGTTCAACAATCCTTTAAAAACATTAGACATAACTGCCTCAAACATGACCTAATCATAGACTAAAAGGTGCAGCTTTCTGACTTTCAATGCACCAAGAACAAGATTTAAAACTAGATTTACTTATAAATTGAAATATAGAGTAGATTTAAATCTACACTAGACCTATATCTAGATTATGACTTGTTCAGTGTCCCGTGAAGCACCACAAGCAATGATAAAACAATAATGCTTACATTAACTTAGATTAAAAAATAGTATTCTATGTATTCTAGATCAAACTTGAGAATAATAAGATTAACTCTTATTATATCTGAAAACTCTGGTGAGAAAACTACTTATATTTAGATCTCTGAGATTTTCTGGTATGATTCAACATGTGGTGTTTTAGGTGCTACAGTGAAAAAAAGTGTCTGCTGTTAATTACTATGTAGCCTTTTCCCAAGAAAATGGAGCTAATTGTGTACTATGCAGTATCAGAGTTACGATTAAGTAATTCCCATCACATTAATAACTTTGTTTAAAAAAATATTGTCCTTTTTGTCAAGCACATTTGAGGTCTTTCACCTGGAACACCAAGGAGGTGCGGTGGCTGAGCGGTAAAGCGCTTGGCTTCTGAACCAGGGACTGGGATTCGAATCCTGGTGAAGACTGGGATTTTTAATTTTGGGATCTACGGGCGCCTCTGAGTCCACCCAGCTCTAATGGGTACCTGACATTAGTTAGGGAAAAGTAAAGGTGGTTGGTTGTTGTGCTGGCCACGTGACACCCTTGTTAACCGTAAGCCAAAGAAACAGATGACCTTTAAATTATCTGCCATATAGACCACAAGGTCTGAAAGGGAACTTTTTTTTTTTTACCAGATAAATTTACATATATAAATTTTTATAGTTTTAAAGAAAAATAACGCTGTGACTGTGTAAATTAATCATTGATGCTTTTAGTAACAGAAACACACTAGGTAGCAGAATCCTTTTACTTTGTTTACAATTGATAAAGGTTTACAATTCCAAGTTTGGTGGGACACCATGGAATGCACCTGTGACGCATTTTTTACGGCAACATCTAAGTAATACCAAATTATGGTATATAAATACAAATATATAGATAATGCAATAACATTATATTGTTGACCTATTGTTTATAAAATGCCTGTTCAATAATCCTTAGGTTGCTTTTAGTAGAATATATCTTCAACCTAAGCCTGGCGTTCTGTGTTACATCAAAAGATGCCATTTTGTGCACTATTTCACACATTTTCTACAATTTTAAAATTCCACTATGCACCTTTCAAGCTCATTATATATCACAATTTATACATTATCCATTTGTAAGTGTAATGAAAAGAAAATTATGACATTTTAATAACAATTTTTTAGTAGTAGACTTTTTAGTGAACCAATGCCAATACTATACCTATTTGACAGTATTTGTCACCAGTACTGGAGAAACACTCATAAACTCATATTGAGTCATAGATCTATAGATATCATATATTGAATGATTAAATATATATGAATCTTATATATTTATGATTTATTATGTGTGGAGCATTAGAATTTAGATCATTACTGACATTAGTCTGATTAGAATTATAGAATTAGATTAATCATCAAAAATGTCAAATTTTGCTCCTTTTTTCAATTCAATCTTTAGTTTAGTTTTGACTAGTCTAGTCTTTAGTACTTTTAGCCTTAGCAATAGTCTAGTCTAGACCTATCTACTTATCATCTATGATCTAAAATTCTAGTGCTTCTAATATCACAATTATTAATCATTATTATCATCATTTATCATGATTTACTTAAAAACTTACTTACCTGTCCCTGCTGTAGTTGGCTCGATAACGAACAGCTTTTTCTAGACTGGTTAAGTTTATTTAATTTTTTTACTTTTGGTAGCTTTACCCCAAGTTCTCTAATGCTATGATAGATGAAAGAATACAAGTGATCTATCCTCTCTACACAATAAATTAATATAAAATCCTCCATTATTTTGAATTAAAAAAACACAACATTGAAATACTAATCAATCTAATCTACTAGATCTACATTTATTTTGCTTCCTAAAATTAAATATTGTACAATATTTTTGATTGGATATGTGTATTTGCCAGATAAATTTTTGCAAGCCAAAGATTATTTTCAAATGTTTTTATTTTATTGATTTGTATTTGATACATTTTTATTTCGCTATTTCCATGTTACATTTTAATGGTAAATGATGATTTTAGTGTAATTTAATATTTTTTCAGACCCTTTTTTTAATAACGGCTTCACCATTTAAATTTAGGCAGTCTGGATACAATAGCCTACCTTCTTTTTATTTCAGTCTCTGGTTTATACATTTATCAGTCCTATCTACATTTGACTTAGATCTTGCTTGATTTATAATAATAATAATATGTAGAATTTACATATTACATTTTCTAGATAGTCTTGGTTGTTAATAAAACGCACTCACACACACACAATTGCGAACAGGCGTTATAAACTTCCATTTATCCTCTTTCCCAGATAAATAAAATTTCCAGCAGTTGGAAAGGAACTACCACTACGGCTCTGTAAGTCACAACGTAGTCATATATGTGCAATCAGGGCACTGGCTGATCCGGGGGGGGGGGGGGGGGGGGGGCGATGGCGATGAGACCAAGAAGCAGAGCGTTGTGGAGAAAAGTAAAAAGTAAAGGAGAAACAAAACAAAAAAAAAAAAGATCTAGAAATGGAGATAATATAGAAAGGGAGTTGAATTAAATGAGAGGGAAATGAACAGTGATAGGTAAAGGTCAACGTATGACCCCGGCGAGATAACACAGCAGCGGGTGTTCTCTGAAATGTACATGTATAAACTAAGACTGGATGTGACGTGTCCTTACGTGTTATTCCAGAAGGTACTAGCAATGTCCAGTGACAGATAGAGGTCACAACTTGTGACCCCGGCAAGATGACACTGCAGCCGATGTTTTCTGGCATCTACATGTATAAACAAAGACAGGATGTGACGTTTCCTCACGTGTTTTTCCAGAGGATACTAGCAGTGTTTGTGCAACTTTGAAGGAGCGATTAGGGACTCTATATGAGCCAGAGACTTAATGTGAAAGTCAGTCGTGAGTGAGCCGTTACAGTCGATACAGACGATGTAAGACGTGTGCGGCTCTAGTGGAAGAGAAATGTGTACGACTCGATGCAAGTTAACTAGGGTAGAGTTAACTGGAGTGGACTACTGACGTTAAAGTCTATACAGCAAACTACAGTGGACTTGAGCCGTTACAGTCGATACAGTCGATGTAAGACGTGTGCGGTTCTGATTCGATAGACTTGAGTACGACTTGGTTCAGCTTTGGGAGACCTGGAGCGACACTGGGAAGTGTGTCGTTTGGTCTGTCCTGTGGAATACGGCTCGATGCAAGTTGAGAAGAGATGAATTGCAACCAAGTATAGCTAACTGTAAACTGACAGATATTGTACAGTCTTCTACGTTACATGTTACAGTGACGAATTGTTAGAGTTAATAGTCATTAAAGTTATATGAAACTGAAAGTTGAGTCGTCCAGTTCTTTGCAGTGTTTTTATATGTGTGCCTTTTTTGTTTTTGTATTTGAAGATTATGGTTCAGTGTTTTATGTATAATTGCTACTTTACTTTTGAGTCTTCTGTCTTCTGTCCTGAAGGCTTTCTAAATTTAGTGATTTTACTAAAAGTGTTACTCTGGTTAAATGTGAATATTCGTTTGTAATGAATTTCACTGCTCTATTTTGTGTCTGTTCCAGTTTCTTAATGTTTTCTTGAGTTGAGGGGTCCCAAACGGTGGATGCATATTCTATTATTGGCCTAACCAAGGTTAAATAACATTTTAGTTTTATGTTCTTATTTGATTTATAGAAATTTCTTTTAATAAACCCTAATGCTTTGTTGGATTTTTTAAATATAGTTTCATCAATATGTGGATTCCATGACAGTTTTTCATTTATGATAACACCTAGGTATTTTGCGTTTTTAGTCTGTTACTGGTTTGCCATGAATAAGATAAGTGGAATTAATTTGTTTTAGTTTTTTTGTTACTCTTAACAACTGACATTTTTCTGGGTGGAAAGACATGCTCCAATTTGATTCGCATTTCTGTAATTAAATAAATAATCTGACTTTTGTTCCTGAAGTAATGCAATTTGGTAAATCATTTATGTAAATTAAAAATAGTAGTGGACCCAAGACTGTTCCTTGAGGTATACCTGAGTTTACTGTTATTGGTGTTGATTTAGAGCCATTTATTATTAGTTTGTTCTCTCCCTATCAGAAAATCTTTAATCCACTGATGCAATGGACCATTAATGCCGAAATATTATAATTTTTTAAGCAAACTATGGTGGTGAACTTTGTCAAAGGCCTTGGAAAAGTCTAGTAAGATAGCATCTATTTGTTCACTATTATCTAAACCTTTTGAAAAGTCATCAATTAATCCTATTAATTCACTAATTAATAGTCTCATTGGATTGGGGGGTTAGCCTATCAATATAAGGATTATAAGCAGTCGTATTTCCTGCCCCCCCCCTTTTTTTTGTTCCCCCTCTGGATAAACAATAAAAAGCTTAAAGAAACACTAAAGAAAGGGGGTGGGGGAGAGGAGAACGTCTCGTTTGGTAACAAGGTCAGAATGTTGTCTTTCATTTTCCTGACGGCTTTTCTTTTCACCGTTCTTTTTGTCTCTTTTTGTTTTTGTGTCCTGGAGAGGTAGAAATCCGTTTAGCTAACTCTTTTATTATCCGAGGTGGGTTTTGACCGTGGGATTTACTGGTTTACGCTTGGGGCTGTTGGTACATCCAATCAAAGCCGCCTCGTTAGATTTGGACAATAGGCCCCTATTGCTTCTATTTATATAGACTATGCATTGTAGTACTATTTTAATATATGCAGGCTAAAGGGCCTATATTGTACATTGTAGTAGGCCTACTAGGCTCGTGCTTGGCAAGAAGATAGGCCTATTTGGAGCACGAAGGACAATATAGCCCTGTAAAGCCCTAATTATAAGCTAAAATATTAAAGAAAGAATAAAAAACTAATATTTTTTTTTAAAAGAATGGTGTATTGCTGACTGTTTGTGGACTCGCTGCTTTCTATTTTCGACAATTTAATATCCCTTAGTTCAACACATGCAAACAAAACGGACATCCCAAGTGTGGAGAGAAGAGCCGAAGCCAAGATCGGTTGCAAATTTCTATTTTTGGAAGCTTTCAAGTGAACCATGATGATGTCAACAAAACAAATTTTGGACACTCGTTTCCCCCCCCCCCCTCAAGTTGGGGCCCGGGGGGATCTTCAAATTCTCCCTCCCCCCACCCTAGCTACGCCACTGCATATATAACAACAGTAGTTGTGCAAAGTTTCAACTTGATCCTAAAAATGAATGTGGGAGAAAAAGCGTGTACATTTTTTTTTACTTGACTGAGTTGATATAAGCTTTGCAATGAGTGTGCTATGTTGGTTTTGATAGCATTTCTCAGTGTTAGAAACTCAACAGCACTCCGGCAAGAGATCTTTAAAGTCTGAAGAAAGAAAATATTTGACCTTGAGGATTCTAATGCTGTAGACAGAACAGAAATGCACTCTCGGTTCAAATGAATGGTTCAAATCAACCCTGTCTGGAAGATAATACACCCTTCCCGTTGCATTTCACATATCGGAATATTTCCTCTTTCAGTATTAACTACTTTTGTTTTTCAGATCAAAGTCTTCTACATGTGGACGATTTACTAGTGCGGGGTGCGTGTGAGGGATGTAGGCCTAGTTGTTGCCTGAGGCATTCAAACACCTATGAACGCCATTTATAAATCCAGTTTGTTTGCTTAGGTTGATGAAAAACATGGCGCGCTGTTAATATCTACATCTTTGACTAGTCGAACATTAAAGAATTCAACTTATCAAAAAAATCTAAACTTCATTTAGAATCGACACATTAATTTAATACTAGATTTTAACATAGATATGCCTACATAGACAAGACGATTAATTAATTAAATATAATGAAAACTTTTTTGTTTGTTTGCTTGTAAATGCCAACCGGCAGTATTCCATGGTACATTAGTTCTTGTTTAAAACACCTGGTCAGCTGAAGCAATCCAATCAAACACTTTTGTGCAGTGTATGACTAGAAAAAAAAATAGTGAAATGTGATTAGATTAGACTAAATTAAAAGAAATAACAGAGCGTAGTCTAGAGATCTATATAATCTATTAGATAAGAATGGAAGATTCTAGATTTTTATTGATAAATGGTGTTCAAAATTTTAATAGTCTTTATTTAGCTATATATAAAAATATAAGGGAATTAGGAGTAAAGCTCCCTAAAGTTAAAAAATTTAATAAGTTAAACCAGTCACGCAGGAGTTTATCAGCATCATCTTTATTAGCATCAGAACAACAGGTGAGACCCGATCTTCATCTTCGATGATCTTAAAATAAATCCTTGATGATGATCTTGGACATTATTCATCAATATTTTGTCTTTATATTTTTTCAATAATTAGACAAGCCATTTTTTAATTTAATTTAAAACTTTTAAAAAATAGTTATAATACATAGAAAATATTTATATTATAATTATTATTAGTTTCAAGTTTGTCATTTTAATTTTAGTTCTGTGTTTATGTTTGTAATGAAGTTATGAGCTATGATTTATCTCATTATGATGTTATCACAGCGCCTTGAGCCTACATTTTGTTTATTAACAGCGCCCTATAAATTAAATTATTATTATTAGATCTCTAGAGATTAATTCTAATAATTCTGTCATGATTTAGAATATAGACTATTGACTATAGACCAGTGTCAGTGATTCCCAAAGTTGTCTAGACTCGAGTTAGAGTAGACCCCCCCAGGGGCCCAGTCGTCTACAAAGACTTCCAAGCCAAGGGGGTCTAGATTCTAGATCTAAGGCTCGCTGATAGAATTATGATTTGAAAAGCTTTTGAGTAATTGATGATAAAGTTGAGAAAAGACCTACAGTGGATAAAATCTTTGCTTTGACAACAAAGAGAAAATAGTGGTTTGCAAGTGTTTTAAAACAGCGTTCCTCAAAATTTAAGGAGGTGCAACATATTACTTTATTATTATTATAGCTTTTATATAGCGCTACTTTCATGCTTATAGCATGCTCAGAGCGCTTTGGTCCAATCTCATTTGTGGACCAGTGGGGGGGAGGGGGTATCTAGGAGTTGGTTTTCCGTGCTGCCTTTAGGCGCTCAGTAAACACAGCTCTGCCCAAGTCGGGTGTCGAACCTCGAGCCCCCTTCTAGGTAGCCAAGCCAAGTTCAAGCGCACTTGGCCTCTCGACCACGCTTATACGAGTGGACAAGCTAACTGTGCGTGGTAATGAATACTTTTTTTTTATTGGTACAATGTACCTGTTCATTTTATTATAAATCAAGAAATACATGGTTGGTTCCTACCAGTGCTTTTTTTTTTTGTGAAAGAATAGGTGCCGGTACTCAGTGATGGATTGCCTAACTCTTAACTACTAATAAATTAATAATAAATGTTAAAATACAAGAAAAGTAAAAAAAAATTCCCCACATTGAAAAAAGGTGTCGGTATGCCGTAGGGGAGGGTACCATCACAAAAAAACAACACGTGGTTCCTACTGTGGGTATAGTACCAGAAGTGTTAGTAGTACACTGAGTCATCCATTGACAGCTTAAAAGTGCTAGATTGCTTGAATATCTTCAATTTTTCAATACAGTTCTAAAACCAAAGCTCAATATGTCAGAGTCAGTTCCCTCCTTCACACTGAAGTATAAATGGTTGTTGAAAAGCTTTTATAAATGTTTGACACCATATCAGAGTTCTTGGAGGCTAAACTTAAAGATCTAATTTTAAAACGAAATTTAATCAAGCAGAGAGCAGACAATGGCTATTTAACATACTTGTTTCACAAATTCAACATTACGTATGGTTTTAATTACTTTTTCAGACTTTACCTTACTACGATTAGAAATCAGTAAAAAAAAAAAAAAAAAAAGCACATTGAAGTTCATGAATCAGGAAAATTGCATTCTAAAGCTAAGCAGTGGGTCTACTGATTACAGTCAAACATAGCAAGGGGTCTATGAGTCAAAAAAGTTTTGGAACCACTGCTCAAGACTAAAAGTCTTTAGAAAATCATTATTTTTAACTATCATTAGTATTAATATTAAAAATCAAATTATTGATCTATATTATAATCTGATCTACATATATGCAAAAATATCACTGATTGATCAAGAGATCTCTAAAACTGTAGTACGGATTTGCATGACACAGGTTCCTATTAGCTCCAAGATCTACTCCTAGGCGCTCACTAAGAACCGGATTTGACAGATTTGTAACCTGATGACCTTAGTTTATGGAAAAAACTGCACGATTTTTCAAACTTTTGTATTTATTTTCAGTATTTCCCCAAAAGGCGGCATCCTATGTATAAGGTAGAATTAGCACAAAGATAGGACTTCCTGTATTTTATTTCCTAAGTGAACTTTTGTAACAAAAAATCTCTATTTACAAAAAATAACTTAAGTCACTTCTGCTTCCCATTAGACACTGGCTAAAAAAAAAAACTGATCTTAAGGCATCAAAAATATAGATCAAGATCTAGAGCATATTTCTTTTTTATCTTTTTTTGAGAGAGAGAGAGCAAGGAGTTATATTTTGTAGCATTGTCGTTTAGCTAATTAATAATTGGTAATTAATTATTTTGTATGATACCAACAAAGGAACTTAATCCTTGACAATTTAGTGATGTGGTTAAATATGTGGGGCTTCTTCCCATTAGATAATTGTCTGCAACAAAATTGAGTCATAAAGCTTTTAAATAGAAAACTAAAATTTTTAACTTGTAAGTATGTAAAGCTTTTAAATAGAAAACTAAAAATTTTTAACTTGTAAGTATATAAAGCTTTTAAATAGAAAACTAAAATTTTTAACTTGTAAGTATATAAAGCTTTTAAATAGAAAACTAAAATTTTTAACTTGTAAGTATATAAAGCTTTTAAATAGAAAACTAAAATTTTTAACTTGTAAGTATTTTCTTACGTCAAAAGTGTCTAATTTCTTCCGATTGATGTACCATTGTTCAGTTGACACTTTTTACACAAACAAATATGAACCCTACAATACATCTTTCTGAAAGAGGGGGGCAATAAAGTGCAGGAGGCCAAATATGCTCACTGTCTCTGCGTAATCTGTCTGGTCTTTTGTTCCCTATCAAGATTGGTAAAATGCATAGGAGTAGTGTATTAAGTATTACCAGAAAAGAAATGTTTGCTGCATAAACTTTGCCAGTTGTCTTTAACTATGTTTTAATTTCATTGTTTTTTCCTGACTTGAGAGTGCTATGCATTGACAAAAGTCTTTAATATTATACATGTATCTTGTACATTTCTCAGGATGAAAACTTGAGATGCAAGATATTTGGCAAGCCCCTCTACAGTATTCCCACAAACTATCTTCCAAACTATGGCTTTGTACCAGAGTAAGTCTATAGATCTTGGTATTATGTGTTTTAATTCTCTCTGTAGGTGGAATTTTTGTGATTTCTAATTGGCATTCAAAAACTCTTTTTATGTTTGTGTGTGTAGATTTCTGGTGAAGTCTTGTGAAATAATTGACCAACATCTCGAATGTGAAGGAGTTTTTAGGAAATCTGGATCAGTTTGCAGACAGAAAGAGCTTCGGGTAATGTGGTGGAAAAAAAATGTTTTTATTAACATTTATTTATATAATGATTATAATTTACTTATAATGTGGCGACTCAAATCTCAGTTTCACATTGTGAAAAGTAAATCTGATAATTGACTTTTTTTCAAGCTTTACTAAAAAGATAAAAATGCCTTTTTTCTAAATTGTTATATTTGATATTAACTGTATACTTTCAGTTTGCTGTTGAAGATGGCAAATCACTAAATGGAGCCAATGTATTTGATACAGCTGTGTTAATTAAACAGTTCTTCAGAGAGCTACCTGAACCTTTGTTTCTCACCATATTTCTGGATGCCCTTATCAGATGTTACCAACTGCCACCAGATAAAGATCCTGTAAGCTCATATTGTGCTTAAATTAGTCAGATTTTTGTCCAAAAAAAGTTGGAAAGTAGATTTAAGAAGGTTTTAAATCATGTTCAGCTATCTTTCTTGCAATTACATCACGAAACAGTTAAATAATTTTTTTCTGTCTCAAACTATTCAGCACTACTTATTATGGTCGTGTGTTATGAAATGTTATATTTTGTGCACTCATCTCGCTTTGAATGCTTTTCCTCTGTCTAATGAAAGAATTAAAAAGTACATATATAACTGATGTGTTGAGCAACAAGAAATTCTAAATTAATCTGCATTACTTTATGGCTTCTTTAAATAATCTTGTTTTCCTATTCTTACAGAAAAAAGCCATTCTGCAATTATGCTTGTTGTTGCCCCTAGAAAATATAGGGACTTTAAGATACACCATGCACATGCTGTACAGGGTGGCAGCCAGATGTGATAAAAATAAGATGACAGCCAACAATCTGGCACTTATCATGGCCCCGAATATAATGCACAACAACAAGGGCACCCTGAAGATGAGCTCATCAGAGGAAAAGCTCCTTCACATTCAGACATATATCGTGGAACTGCTCATCAAAAACTGGGACCAGATAGGGATAGTCACCTCATCCTTAGAACATCAGGTTTGTTCTATTGAATCAGCTGTACATGTTTCATGAATGCTTTATTCCCACAACCAATTTTTTTAAAAATGATTTTGGCTAACTGTATATCTATAGGAGGAACTATAAGATTGAAGCGGTCTTTAAAAATTCTAATTCAGAAACATTTAAAATTTACTTTGAGATATCAATCAAAGAATGAGTATTAGGCTTACAGTAATTTATGAATCTAAATAATTCAATACAATTAAGTTAGGCAAACATAAAACAAGTTAGATGTAATGTTCTACTTTTAAAAAAAAATCTCACATTGATTAAATCAGTAATGCCTGAATTTTGTTTTTTTCGTTAGTGTATGTACCGGTATACATTTTGAAGGCAGGCATTCCTCGTTTCTTTAAAATGCAGATTTCCTTTACGTGAGCAAAAGTTTGAGGGGCATTACTGCCTTAAATTGTACAATGTAACCTTAGCCCTAATACAAATTCCAAGAAGCCTATTTGACAAATACCAATAGATAAAATTTATTTATTTATTTTTAACATTGTTGGAAAGACTTGTACATACAAAGAGCATTAACTAATATTTCACTGTGTCTTGTTTGTTTATGATTTAGCCTTGTCAGAAAATGAAAGTACTTATCAGCTTCTTAACTTTTGATCACTAAGAATAAAATGCTAGGTTGTAATTTTTATAGCTATCTAAAGTAAAGAAGCCATGGTTATGCTTGCCTATTGTTAAGTGGCTGCTTGGTTGTGTGATATGCGCGCTGGACTGCCATTCAGACTTGTCGATAGTCCCGGATTATTACCCTGCCCGCTGCCATCCCCCGTCGTCCTGTGGTAGTTTTGGACTAGGAAGTAAATTATTGTGAACTCTGAAGAAACATTTGAAGCATGTAAACCATTTTACAAATGTTTGTCCCAGTTTTTACATATTTGTGACACAATTAATTTATCCCATGTCAAAGCTAATTAAAGAAATTGAAGATTTATATGCACACATTGGACACTGTTGTTTTATTTGTAAAATTTTTAAGGCAGTAGATCTAATTCACTAGAAATTATTGAAGACTGGAATAAAATATATAGAACATATGTGATGCCTATAAATGCATGATTTTAAAATTATTAGAGACTCAGATGCTTGTATTCATGACATAAGTAGATTTTTCATTTTGCTACATGTGATTTTTATGGGTTTGGCATGCACTTCTTCTTTGCATGGTGTTAGTGGTTCTGGTAATACAGTTCAGTACAAAGTGTATGTCACTGAAGTTGTTAGTTTAATAATGAGATTTGAAAGGTAAAACTTGCTACTAAAAACATCTTCTCAACTGATCTGATTTCAGATGGGATTACTATCAGAAGGTTTTGCTACTGATGATGACTTAGATGCCAGTGATGACAATACACTTGAGGAGTCTAAAAATGTGTCCAAAAAGATCAGGAGAAAGAGAAGTGGTTCATTAACAGGTTAGCATTGTTTTTGTTCCCTGGCTTGGTTTTGTATGTAAGTAATCATAACAATCTACTTGTCATAATCTTTATGGTTGTTTTAATTCTGAAATGGAAAACAGACAATTCTATAATTGATCCGTTTGAGTTTTTATATAATAATTGTTGTAAATTATGATGCTGTTAATGTTGTAGTTAATATTAACATAAATTACAGTAATATTAGTATTTTTTAAAAAGATTTTTTAAATTTTGCTTTTTCTCTTGATCTAGATTTAGTGAGCTCTATTGCCCACGGTTTGTCCAAACTTCGTCGTAGCACAGATGGTAAAGGTGGCAACATGTCGTTAAACAGTTCCCAGAAAGGGGAAGTTACGATCCCCTCCTTCCAGCCCAGCACAGCCACCAAACAACCTCAAGAAATACCAGCAGATGCTGTCACTCCTTGTGTCATGAGGAAACGGAGAGCCTCTGGAGACACTGTGCCATTCTCCACCTCCAAAAAGTAAGTTGTACTAAGTTTTTTTTTTTTTTTTTTTTCTAAATTAAGATCTAGATTAGATCTAGTTGACAGAAAAATAGTTAACTATGCCCAGTTTCAGTGAGACATTCAGACAGATGTCTACTATGCTGTAATCTAGTTATCTGCTATCTAGTGATTTCTATTAGCCCTGTTAGTGCGCTAAAAGCTATGGAAATAACCAGGACTGGATTCAGTCTTGATATGGCCCTAAGCTTTTAGAGATATGGGGCAATTTTCCCTTTGCTCTTTTTCTTTTTTTTCTTTTCAAAATGATTCAAAAATCCCTGGAACCATTTTTTGTGGCCACAAGCTAGCTAGACCTACCATAGATAAATCCAGCACTGTAAATGACTGCCCGTTAGTTTACGAGCCTACGTATTTTTTTTTTTCTAAGTTAAGAACTACTAAATCTAGAAAGCAATTTTTAAAAATTAGATTGATTTAAGATTCTAGAACTAAAACTAATCGTAATCTTACAATAAATTTCAATCTACTTAATCTAGATCTAGTGCGGATAAGATTTAATCTAGATCTACTAGTGCGGATAAGATCATTATTGCACCCAGTCTAGAATTGCATAAATAAGATAGTTTGTTGTTTCTATTAATTTGTATAGTAATGGATACTACTTAAATGATAGCTAGTAAAAGTATTTTTATAATTTGTAGGAAATATATAGCAAAAGAAAATGCATGTATTTTTTTGTAATAACATCCCATCACTCAACAAGGCCAATATGGTGACTGATATGACTTTGCAAATCAACCTGTAAACTTGTATTAGTCCAGTTAAGATTATATAAAGCACATATAATTTATAAAGCTAACAATTCAAATCTTGTTTTTCTTTCATTATAATTCACAAGTATAAAAATATATTGATTAGTAAAATAAATTGGAAACACTCAAAGAATTCACTACAAAAAATAAGAAATTAGGTCATAAAGCTTCTAGCCTTTTGAAAAAAAAAAATTTTTTATTGCTCTTTGTTCTTTTACTAAAAATTTGTGTACCAAATTTTATCTTTAGGCAAGCCATTCTGGGATATCTCCCTCAGAAGTCTGCTCTTGCATCAACTCCATTCACTCCCTCTTCAACTTTAACCAAAAATCAAGGTACTAAGTTGTTAGAAGAGTAGATTTTTAGTTGTTTTTTTGTATATCCATGATTTTAAAAAAATGTTTATTAGAATGGAATGGGCTTCATTCGAAGTGGTAGGGAACAGGGGATGCCACAAACAGATCTGCCTACCGTTACGCAAAATGCATATTCGGTACGCAAAATCTCCCAAAAATGACAGTCAGTACGCAAATATGCTTTTAACCTGTCGCGTTACGCATTTCATATCCTTTTTTTTTCCCCTCTCTTGACTAGCTTACGAGCAGTCACGGGGGTCACGCTAAGCCGTCCTGTTCGGGGGAGGGGGGACAGAAAAGGTGCGGGAACACATTGTGTCCAGATCTATACGTTGATTGGTTCTTAAAAGCATTTAGATTTAGTCTAGAAATGAAGAACGCGAGAGTGAGGGAGTGGTAGGTTGGTACCGTCAGTTAGCTGATACACCAACGTGACTTTTTTTTTTGTAAGTTCATTAGTAGAAATTAATTATGTTGAATCCCTTATTCCCGTATTCATTTGTATAGAAAAAAAATATCGAAGTGCTATCGATTCAAAACACATTGAGTGACATTGTAGATATCTAGTCTGGATCTAGATCTAGATAACTTGTTATACAGGAATAGATCTAGTTAGTCATTACGTTATGTCATGATTCTCTACATTATTCTACAATCTAGATCCAATTTACTTTAGTTGTAGTATGATTTAGATTGACTAGATCTAGATCGGTAACATCTACTACCATCTAGTCTAGATCTAGACTAGATTCTTAGTCTTAGTATAGAATAGATCAAGGATGAAGGTATGGAGTAGACCTATATATATATATATATATATATATATATATATGGCAAAATAGTGGATCGTGTAAGTGTCACACAAAATACGCATTTTGAACATCAGTGTTACACATTTGGACTTTTTTTGGTAGGCAGGTCTGCACAAATGATCAGAGTTTAATTGACACTTCAGCTAAGGAAATGAGTCAGATTGATATGCTACAAAATTAATTTCCTTGCTAGAAAAGTTATCAAATGTGAAGGCACTTCGTATATGACAAGTGATTATTTCTTATAACACAGTGCATGTTGTCTGGTGTGTTCATGACTGAGAAAGGGGATGGGGACAGCCAGTCTTTATCCTTCGCTAGACACACTCATTCTCAAAAAAAGCCTGATATAACATGTCATATATACCTTGCATGCAAAAATGGTAGACTTGGTAATGATCAATGGAATTGTCTTAAAGAATTGTTGTACTGCAAATACAAGCTGAATTGTGGGTGAAAAGGCCTGGCTGCCTGTTACTGGGTGTGATTGGCTTCAAATTAACTTCAATATGGTCAAAAGTAGGGACTTTTAAAAGTAACAATAAAGAGAATTTGAATGACATGCAATTTCAATTTATGCATTAAAATTATCTGATTTCCAGTGTATGTTTTTGTATATTTTTTTATAAATGCTTTTTATGTGTGCATTTTTTATGCTCCGATCTCTTGTGGACAAGTGGGTGGAGCAGGTGTCAGGATCAATTTATTCTAATTGTCAAATACTTTTTTTTGGTTACAGTTACTAGTGCAATTAACGTTACTACACCAGCTATAGGAAGTAAATCTCGTAAGAAGCTAAGCTTGTTTTTATCTCCAGGTAGTAGAAACAAGACAAAAGAGTAAGTAGTTTGTTTTTTGTTTTTTTTCACTTTTTACTGTATAACTGGTTTGCCAATCTGAATATTACACTTCGTAAGATCCTAAATGCTCCTTGTTAGTTCATTGGCTACAAACAAACCGCAGTTGGACAACTATTGAAGAAAAATACATTTTTAAGAATGCTAAAAATATATATTAAAAAAAAAACAACAACATTCATTAGGTCACAACTTACATGTTACCATCACATAGAAGATACAAGGCACTGATCACACTCAGGAACTTTTTTATTCTCCTGGCTATCAAAATATTAACTACAAACCAACTTCCTTTTGTAATGACTGAGTGGAACTGGTTTGAACATGTTTTTTGTTTGCTGTATATTTTTTATGCTATCTGTGATGATTACAATTTTTAGTTCCTATTTTCTGATAATATTGTTTACTAAACAATGCTTATTTTGGTTTGTGTATATTGAATAGCACTAATAGAAACGATTGTCAGGGAAATATAAAATGATTAAAACACACTGAAGAAATTGTTTTATTCTTTTTTAAACACATAGATGCAAACAGTTCATTGATTCTCAATTCAGCATCAACTTGACATACAATTCTTGCAAATTCACTGAAGTAATAAAACCACAAACTAATTTTGCTTGGTTACACTGTAGTTATACTATGACAAAGTTACACATATACTACTTTGTACTGATACAACTTTGAAGTGATATAACTTTATATTGATACAACTTAATTTTGGAGCAAATAAACATACTAATTTAACTTGACTTTAAACAATTCCTGGACCGCAACTGCTGAAGTACCTCAACTAACTTTCCCCCAATTTATACCTTTTTGATTTGTCTTTTCTAGAATCATAGAAACTTTTATTCCAAATATTTCTATTATCACCTTCTAGAATTTGACATGGGGACTTTTTTCCTGACATCTTTCTCAGATTGTTTATTATAATTATCACATGCTTACTTTGTGAATTTCTCTGACCTGACCCTTTTCTAGAATAAAGTAGAATGTGAACACAGTATCGATTCGTGACACTATCACTATAATGGTTTTTTATGTTTAATGTATTGTGAGACAAATATATTCAAGTGTGATAAAGATATTATTATTAGTTTAAAAAAAATAAATTTTGTCTCTAATTGTGATTTAGTATAGTTTGCGTTTGTTGTGGTATGAATTAGATTGTGACATGGTGAGCAAGATGGTGATATTTATTTCTTATCTTATAGTTAGAGGTTTTATTTTGTATTTTTAAAAATCTAGGCAGACTTCAGCCTCCCTCACCTCTGAATCACCGCCAGATCTTAGAAAAAATAAACCTTTGAAAAGTAAAAATATCTTTAAGAGACTCAGTGGCAGTCGTACAGAGAAGGTAAGCACTGGACATTGCTTTTCATGGTACATTTGTAACATGACCACATTTTATAATACAGTTGTAATATTCCATATTGAGAAATGAACCTGCAGTTTTATTTATAGTTGAGACCTATCTGTAATTATAGTTTTAAGTTCTAATTTTGGTCGTCTAGTGTATTTTAGTCTCCAAGTAAGAGGTCATCTCTTAAAAAAGTGAAGAGATAGTTGCTGTCAGTTTGTTTTTGTCTTCAATAGACTTGATGTCTGTGTCATGTCCCTCACTCAGTATATAATGGAACTCATTTGAGTGAATCAGATCACTTATAGAAGATAATATTCTATTATCACTATTAAGTATTTTTATATTACATGATAGAAAAAGCTTAGCTCCATGAGTTGATGTAATTGTTATTTTATATTCTGTAGGTCAGTGATGATGTCCCTATGCCTCGCAGTGTTTCATCGCCAACACTAAATGAAGTAGATTATAGAGCCGATGTTGTCTCGTCACTGTCTCTTCCTAACCCAGGCTCCTGTCACACCACTTCTCTCCAGTCATTGCTTAGTGCAGATAGCTTACTTTCACTTGACAGCGGAACATCCCATGACATGTCAGAGTCTGTATCCACTTTCAACATTTCACCAGACAGTGGGAAAGGCTCGATGCTTGGAGAGAGCTCTTATGATTTCACCATACCGTCTCATTTCATGAGTACGCATACTGGAAAGTTTGAGGCTCCAAGTAATATTAACCAGGTGACACACCATCCTAGTATTCAAGACCAAATCCCACATCAACTGGAGCAAAGCCATGGTCTGACAATGCTTTGTGAAAACTATTTAACCTCTGACGAAGATGATTCCTTAAACCTCAGAAACCATATGATTTCCAGGGAAGGCTCTCACCTTAATGAATTAAAAAATATGCCAAAAAAGACAAATATATCAAGAAACAAGTCTGTCTCTGCTGAGGACTTACAATCTGGCAAGCTGAAAGTGGATGTACCTGTCAGAGTACACAGCTTGTATGAGATTCCCAATAAGCAGCACTATGTCAAACCTCATTTACATATCAGTAAGCAGACGCACAATATGCTGGCCAGGGCTGGCTACATTTCTCCAACAAGCTGTGATTCTAATGAGATTCACGTGCCTGTGAAGTCTCCCAAACGTTTAGGTTACAGAGAGGAATTAATGCTTTCTCTAAGGCCTAGCTTACATGAACGCCATTCACATAATAATCACTTGTTCAGATCACTGAGAGGGCTCCCTGATTCTTCTTCCACTCAGGATGGAAACCATAGTTTGAATTATATAAAATTAAAAAAGGATTATGAGGTTAATGCATCGGGTAGCGATGAGGGTGTAATAACACAGAAAGAAAGTCTGTTGTCCAAAGAGAGGCATTTAGAGTTGTCTCTGAATGAAGTTATGGAGACAGAAGTGGATGTGACAGGAATAGAACAAGATTTGGAGACTGACGTGGATGTTACAGGTTTAGAAAAAGATATGGTGGAGACAGAAGTGGATGTGACAGGGTTAGATGTTTCTGAGACTAGTTCTCTGCAAAACAATGCCATGGATGTGAAATTAGATGTTACAACTATCACAGATTCTGGCAAGTTAACTAATCAAGTCTCGGACACAGAAGTTGATGTGACCAGTAAAGCTAATTTGATTGGCAATGTTGCAGATAATCAACCTGATAAAACAGACATAGAAATTAGTGAGATAGATAATGCCCCTGGCATTGAAATGAATATGACGAATAATGTTGGTATTGAAGTTGATTTAACAAATATCAATACTTCTAAAGATACTAATGAAACAAATATAAACCAAACAGATGCTAATATACTGACAAAACCTAGTGTCAATGAAACCAACCAAGCTCCAGTTATCAATCACAGTCTAAAAGACATCAAGGCATCCCTAACTCTGTCTGGTATCTTGGACCAAGAGATTGTCAACCAAGTTGAGATAAAAAGAGTTGAAGTCTTGCTGCAGAAACGTGAGAGTGTTCTCAATATTTCTCATGCTGGACTTGTTGCTCAGAGCATCAAACAATTCAATGCAGGCAGTAACCAGGGACAGATAAAGCCTTTGGTACCAAAAAGAGGGACATCCCCCATAAGGATTCCAAAAATATTCACCAAAACTTGTTGTTCAAAGTCTCCTTTGAAAGAATCCAATTCCAGCCTTCTGTCAACAACAACAGCAGGAAATGGTCCAGAAAATGTAACTACCTTTTTTCCAGTTGTATCTATGTCTTGTACTTTACAATATAATATCAGTTGCAGTTTTTGCTTTTTTTTTTGTTTTTAATAGTTTTATAAAATATACATTTGTGCTTCATCTGATAAATAAATTACTTGTGTAGTTTTGCAAAGAAATTCTGATCTATTATTTCCTTCAGAAATTTCCAAAAGACCATTTGACAGACATACTGAAATAGCTTTGGAGTTTCTGATAACTATAATAACTCTCAATTTCAAGAATAGTTTGAAAGCTAAGATATTTAAATTTGACCAAAAGAATCAGTCAGTTTATAAATAAATAAATGTGTTCTTGTAGTGAAAAGATGATCCTATTATTTCAATAAACTTAATTTTATTCCAAATGAATTATTGTATTCAGGGGAACTGCAAGTCCTACTCATGCTGTCCCACAGATTGTTTCAGTTAGTAAAAGTTTTAAAAGTTATTGTTTAATTGCTTGTGCTACAGTGTTCAAAATCCTGCATAGCCTACCCAACCATGTTGCCAAAGGTTCAAGTAGGATTTCATAGATGTATTCAGCTTTGAAATAGCTAATGAAATATAAAACACTTTTTTTTTCTCTTTTTGCATACTGTTCACATTCATGAAACAAAACCATTAATATTTGAATTATTGTAGGGTTTTAGAGTTTCCAAGTACTGGAGAATAAAAGTTTTTCTGGTTTAATTTAGCACTAAATTTATGTGTTTTTTTTTCATTTGATTTCTAGTTTGAATATGGAGCCACTAAACAGTGCAACATTTTTGTTTTTTTTCTCTTTCCTTTCATCTCTCATTTTTTTTAATGAAATTCAAAAAAAAAAAAGTGACGAGCTATTTTCTTTGATTTCAGGAACTGTTACAAGCAGCAATAAAAACACCTCTGAAACTGCTGAACCCAGTGTCTCTAAAGACACCCACTTCTACTAGAACTCAGCGGCCACACATAAAACGTCTTAAAGTACACTATTCACCTCGGAAAATAAATCACAGGTCACCAAAGTTGGGTGGTGCAGTCAAATCTCCTTCTGGCATGAGTCAACAACAGTCCGTAGATTGAACTTCGTAAGCTGATCTATAGATACAAAAAGGACAGCTACTCCCGGCTATAGACAAAAGAATTTCTAGTCAGGAAGCACAACTCTGTCCATTTTGGTAGTTGACAATCAAACTGAATGTTCTGTATGGATAGTTTCTCTTCTTGTTCATGTACCAGTATTTGAGAAAACACAATTTATCTTAAAACTTTTTTTTATACCAGTATTGAAATTGTCTTTCATTGAAAGTGTGCAACATTTTGTTATGTCCTAAAAGCTGAAGATTTATTTAGCACATGGATCTGATATACACTTTGTACATAAACCTTCACACTTTTCCTTTGACTATTTGTGAACGTTTTGCCGTTTCTAAAAGATTTTCCAAATAAAATGGTTTTAACTCTGTTTCCTAATTAATCGTTGATTTGATCCCATTAAATTAATTTTTGTTTTTATAAACATTAATTTGTGTTTTGTAAAAAGAGCATGCATTCACCTAAAAGTCTATACCAAAAGTACTGTTTTCTGATTACAAACAAAAAAAGTTTAATAACAGGTATAATGTGAAAAATGAACAATTCTGTCAGAATGTGGAAAATAATTACAGAGTTCAGTCTCCCTTACTATATCTGGTCAAGAATGGCACAGTTATTGAGCTCTACTGCCTTTTTTCTACAGCATATATGATAGTAAGAATGTACAAAAATAATGATGTAAATACTTATTAGTGTGTGTGTGTGATACAGCTGTGTGTGTGTAGGCATGATTGACATATATGTGTAATTATACTAGGTCATCTAGGCAGCTGCTGTTAAACTGGTGGTATGTCTTCATCAACACAGAGTGTTTTGTAAATAGCAATGAATTAAAAAAATGATGTATTTATTTATTATACAAAGAAAAAGTTATTTTATTATTGCCCTTGAACTGTGTAACAAAGAGTCTTATTCTCTGCAATTTGATTGTAAAGCCTCAGGATTAATATCAGCTTTGTTTACATATCAGCTGTGAGTTGTTTTCTTGTTCAATAATCAAGATACAGCTTATAATACAGCTTGCTCAATTATCATGATTGATCTTTCAACTATCATGATACAATTTGCTCAATAGTCATGATAGCTGTACATCTTGCTCAATTTTATTTACCATATTATATTGAATAATTTTAAACCTATATTTACACTTTATTTTTTTGGATATAGTTTTGTTTTTCCTGGACAGTAGCTAATCCTATTGTTGATGTTCTATTGAAGGACAGGGAGTTGAATAGTGGTGAACTAAGTTACTGGTCTTGGATGATCTGGCTGGTCAAGGCTGACCTGGTATTTGAGGACATCAACCAGATCAGTAGATATTGATGTTTGTGTACTCAAAACTGCACCCTTATGCCACATCCACTTCTTGTGGGCCTGCCTGATTTTTTTTTTTTAAGCAGACACCACAAGTTGCTAAAAAAAAATATGATAATAAAAAAAAAATGTATTACCAAAATATTAATTACACATGAATGGTAAAAAATAAAAGAAAAGAATAAATCAGGTTTCAACATCTGGGTGTTTTGTACTAAGGTCTCAGTCAAACATGGTTCAGTAGTATACCAATACAGTATTTTTTTTTTATTGAGAGCATAGTTTGTGGTGTTCTGATTCTGGAGGAAACTGGCAAATTTCCATTGACATCTTAAGAACATTACATTAGAGCATTATCAAGCTCATGCAACTGTTAGGGACTAATATGCACAGCTATTCTGTAACACACTCTCCTTATTTACAAGGAATCAGGGAGAACTGAAATAATCAATCCGCAATAATATTGTCTAGTTTCAAAACATATTGCTGTATTTACTATAGGTTTTGTGTTCAACGTTGAAGAATTTTAACTGAAGATTGCCTGTACGCTGTTTGTCTTTATTTTTTATTTTACATGTCAGTGACCAGGGCCATTAATTCTACTGTTGTATATATAAGTTGGGTTTATGTACCCTTGTCAATGTTTTTTTTTTTTTTTTTTTCAATTATAAAATTTAGTTATAAGCTTGTATTTTATTTTAGTGTTTATGCATTGTCCTAGAATGAATGATATTAAACAAATAACAATGTCCCATGAAGATTTACAATGTATGCATTTATGTAGAGTCAGATTTCATCCACTTTTTGAAGAATATTATACAAACACTTTACATGTTCTCCTGAAGGTTGGATACTTTAGTATTCTATTATAAAGTTATGTCCAGGTAATTGCATTAATGTAACTTTTTTTTTTCCAACAAAACTTTAGTGATCAGTCTCTAAGTATAGGTCAAAAGTTCATACTCAAGAGCGTGACTACAGAATCAAGTTCAGCCTATATTGCCTATTATAAAACAAACAATTCTTAAGACAACTCTTGTCTCAGGTTTTGATGCTTTTGTGACCCTACCGTCAATAGTTTTTGGTCGTACTCCATCAAATAAAACTAGATTATTGGCACTTTTAAATGCTGTTTTGTTTCATTGTTTTGTTTATTAGTGGCCCCTAAAGGGGAATAGCCGCTATTAGTTTTGTGTGAACCGTCCTATTTAAATCTCATAAACTTGAAAATATATTGAAATTCCGACATCAAGATATTTTAGACCTTTCCAAAGTCTAAGCAATAACTACTTTTTTTTCTTTTCTTTAAGCGAACATTTTAATTTTTTTAAATGAACTTTGCAAGCTTGTTTTGTTTTTTTTTCACAAAAATATACAATTTTTACTATTCACTATTAATAGTAAAAAAAAATAAATCACAAGACTATTTAGTAAGGGAGGTAGCCATTTAACTTATTTCTAACATATGCAAACAGTTTTAGATTTTTTTTTTTGTTTTATGCTCTCAGAATATCAAGATGGGCGCTTCTGGTATTCAATGTTAGGGCAGATGAGTTAAAGGGCATCTGTTTCAGTGGCCTACGGTTTAGGAAGGTGTCATGTGGCCAGCATAACGACCAACCGCCTTTACTTTTCCCCAACTAATGTAATATCCTGAAATTTAAAATATCAGGATCCGAACCCAGGTACCCCCGATTCAGAAGCCAAGCGCTTTACCGCAATTCAATTGGACGAGGTTAATTTGTAAGAAATCTCCAAATGTCTCGTTCGGAAGCCGCCTCCATCCATGTGTTCTCTTATATGCCCACGCCTTTCGCTGCCTCTGTAGATGCAGTGTGTAAAGGTACATGTATAGCTAATCATTTAACTTGTCTAAAGAAAAGTTTTCACGGTCACTATAAGTTCTTAAGAAAAAAAAAACTATTAACTTATTAGTTAATATCCTATTCTCTTACGTGAGCAATTCTTGTATGTATGTATATCTACCTATATCCTATACTTTTACGCGAGCAATTCTTGTATGTATGTATATATATTTATATCCTATACTCTTATGCGAGCAATTCTTGTATGTGTGAGTATATATATATATATATATATTTATTTCAAAAACGGCTCTAACGATTTTCTTTAAAATTTCAAGGTATGTGCATATTAGTGAGAAAAAAATTCTCAACTCATTGGCCACATCGGGAAAACTGGACGTCGACCGTTATATCGGTTTGAAAATGCCTCATTATCGAAAAATTAATTTTGGCTAGAATGTTTTATGAATGAAAATTTTCCATGACGTAAACGGGAAGGACGCTAGGCTTACCGCAGTACACAAGTAATTTAAAACACTTCTTTATAATTTTTAGCGGCCCCCCTTCACCAGGATTCGAACCCGGGGCCCAGTTTTGGAAGCCAAGCCACTTCGGGGGCCGATTTTGAGTTTGTGTTTCCACACAAACTGTCTTTGTAATCTTGTTTTTTTTTTTTGCTTTTGCTTTATTTATAGTTCTATCAAGTATGATAAAAAAAATTATAACAGTCAAACTAGAGTTTGTCTCAGTGTGTCTAACAAGCGAATAATTATTTACATAACGACTTACAACAATTGTCAAATTTCTAGGAAAATCATTAGAGCCATTTTTGAGATCAGTGTCCAACCAAGTTCCATACACCCAGCCAGAAGTTTCCACGAAGGAACTACAGGTACTGTAATTAAATTAGTTAATTAATGCGGAAATACCCGCTGAAGTTTATCTGTTCCAGGTAAAGATTGCTCAGACTAAATTTAATTTGAGAAGATATTTCGAAACACTATGACAGTCAAACTAGAGTTTTCCCAGAGTGTCATCTAGTTAGTGTTCTTCACATTATGCCCTTCCCTTTCCATGCGCAGCGAAAGGCGTAGGCATATAAGAGAACACATTGATGGAGGCGGCTTCAGAACGAGACATTTGGAGATTTCTAATTCAGATCTACCTTAAGAGCTCTCCTTCTTATTCAGATCTACCTTAAAAGCTTTCCTTTTAATTCAGATCTACCTTAAAAGCTCTCCTTCTAATTCAGATATACATTAAAAGCTCTCCTAATCCAGATCTACCTTAAAAGCTCTCCTTCTAATTCAGATCTACCTTAAAAACTCTCCTTCTAATTCATATCTACCTTAAAAACTCTCCTTCTAATTCAGATATACATTAAAAGCTCTCCTAATTCAGATCTACCTTAAAAGCTCTCCTTCTAATTCAGATCTACCTTAAAAGCTCTCCTTCTAATTCAGATCTACCTTAAGAGCTCTCCTTCTAATTCAGATCTACCTTAAAAACTCTCCTTCTAATCCAGATCTACCTTAAAAGCTCTCCTTCTAATTTAGATCTACCTTAAAAACTCTCCTTCTAATCCAGAACTACCTTAATAGCTCTCCTTCTAATTCAGATCTACCTTAAAAACTCTCCTTCTAATTCATATCTACCTTAAAAACTCTCCTTCTAATTCAGATATACATTAAAAGCTCTCCTAATTCAGATCTACCTTAAAAGCTCTCCTTCTAATTCAGATCTACCTTAAAAACTCTCCTTCTAATTCAGATCTACCTTAAAAGCTCTCCTTCTAATTAAGATCTACCCTAAAAGCTCTCCTTCTAATTCAGATCTACCTTAAAAGCTCTCCTTTTAATTCAGATCTACCTTAAAAACTCTCCTTCTAATTCAGATCTACCTTAAAAGCTCTCCTTCTAATTCAGATCTACCATAAAAGCTCTCCCAATTCAGATCTACCTTAAAAGCAGTGGCATTGCTAGAGTGGGGGAGAAGGGCTCCAAATGTGAAAATCACCCCCAAGCTCCCACTTGAGGGGGTCCCACAAATGAGTGTCCGAAATTTGATTTTTTTTTTCATTAAAGTTTACGCCATTATCTCATATCAGGATGTCGAATGTCAAAATGCAGGGACCCTAAAGAGGTCAAGTCCCCCGTGCCCCCAAATCACTAGCTCTGTGGCATTTTACGTCTCGGGAGACGATCTTTCCCCTTTGCAGCTTTTTGTGTGACTAAAGAGGTCAATCCTTGACACACAGCTGCGGTCCAAGGTTGGGCATATGTAATCTACATGCGCCATTGCATTTTCACCCTTCTTTCTGCTTCAGTCGTGTATGGCATGTGCAATACGAGACCCTTCCTTTATGCTCTCTCTCCATGTGGATCTATCCATAGCCACTTTTTCCCCATCTGCTAGTGAGTGTCAATTTCGAAGAGCTTCATGTCGCGTTTGCATACATCCGTATACCGTAAAAGTGTGCGACCAGCGGCTCTTCTGCCTTCTGTTAGATCGCTATACGGACAGTGGCGTAGCAAGGTACCCGTGTTCAAGAATATATTGGTAGGGCCCACCTCCAACAATAAGAAGAATGTAATGTGTTACAAAAAAAGAGTAATTTGAATGTATCGGTACATTGACCAAAAGACATTCCAATGCAAGTAGAGAAGCTTTTTAATAATCTTATTACGTTTGATTCAGAACTCCAACACGAATTAAAATTGTGTAATGTTTGTACACTTTTTTTAACAGAATTAAACGAGATAACGGAGTTTCAAATGTATACAGATATGTTTTAGAAGCTCTTGTTCCCATTCTACAAATTTACATTTGTAAAACAATTCAAGGTGTACAACTTTGAAACATTGATACAAACTAGTATCTAGTTCTACATCCGATATTTAACATTAAATAGATTGAATATTTATTTACTAACATTTTTTCTGGCCTTCTAAGTAGCAAAGTATGATACCAGTGCATCTATTTCTAAATGCGCTAGCGACTTCTTTTGATTGTGATTGTTGTGAACTCCTAGCCTATGACTTTGACATGGATACATTACGTATGCAATACTTCAAGAACACCAGGGATGCATTAGAAATATTTAATAAAGAAATAGGAATAAATTATAACTTTAGATAACGCCAACAAAAGCTGAATTCCTAAATATACATTAACTTTCAGAACTGCCTTATAATAGCTCCTACTATGCTATCACAAAACTCCGGTCCCCTGTCAACAATAACAAAACTTCAAGCGCTGTCACTCTGTCCCCACCAATGGACCAATGAAATAATAGTAAAAATAATAAATAAACATAGAATTCTTTAAGTCTTACAACCAAGGTTCTATGACGTACCGTTTACAATATTATATAAAAAACATAATCACCATTGTAGTATTCTGTCATATTGGAAGGACCATCATAGCTTCTGAACCGAGGGTCTAGGGTTCGAATACTGTCGAAGGCTGGAATTTTTAATTTCATGATCTTTAGGGCGCCTTAGTCCAACCAGCATTAATGGGAATCTAATATTAGTTGGGGAAAAGTAAAGGCGTTTGGTCGTTGTGCTGGTCACATGACACCCTCGTTAACGTGGACCACAGAAACTGATGACCTTTACAGCATCTGCTCCATAGATCGCAAGGTCTGAAAGGGAATTTTTAAAAATACTTTTATCATGACTTAAGCCTCGTAGTTTATTTAAGGATAAATGTGTAATTCTGCAGACGTCTGGTTATCAAAAATATGAAAATCTAGAAATGACTAATCTATTTCTTCGGATATTCCGTCATTGAAGTTACATGTTACTTAATACTAATTTTATCAACTTTTGATTTGTCTTGAGTGCTGTCATCAATGAAAGAGAAAAATGGTGCGGAATGGATGTCTTATAGTATCGGTATTTTTGCAATAACTGCATTGCCTAACAGTAAAAGGGTCTATTATCTCGTTTTGAATCTTGGGCGCTTTGTTTTCCTGTCATTTCCACTATTCAAAGCAATTTTCTGAGGCTTTTCTATAAATATAATGGCGTAAACTTTTTTTAAGAGCTATGAACCAAATTTTAACCAAGTACCAAACATTGTTCAGGGAAAGACTATTTCCTGATCCATTCAATCTTCTGTCTATCTTCTAGAACTTTGTTATAAACCTGCTTCCCAATCCGGTTTTCTAATTTACTGGGTTAGCGCAAAACTATTTAGCTTTAACGAGTCCTATGTAAAACTTTGATGTTTTTTTTTTGGTTTGCGATGTATTTAATATTATTTTTATTGTATTTTATTATTCATCCCCCTCTTGTTTATTCTGTTCTAATGGTTACACTAACATTTTGTACACACTACAGAAGACAACAAAACAATCTGATGAAGACTTCCACGAACGCACCGTCCTGGTGGAATATTTGACACTATTGTACAATATAAACTTCGTGGGAGTCCATGGCTTTTGAAACAACTATTGAGACAGTTCAATGTCTACTAATTGTAATAGAAATCTAGATAAGATCTCAGACTTAGTTTTTTATTATTGTTGCCCCCCAATCTTGCTATACTATCAATGGTTTTATGAACATACAAGGAGAAAAATGGGACGATATGTAAACGATTGTCACCTCAAACGCACTATTAGGGCTAGCCAATGTAACCACCATTACAATTTACAATAAAGTTGAAGGGAAGCGGTTCCTTACATTAAAGTTTCAAGAAGCTTTGAAGTTTATATACATTTTGGTACAACGTTCAGGAGATTTTGAGTGAGGGAGCTTTCTAAATTCTATTTTTTTTTTAAATAGGTTATTTACTAAAGTGCGTTTGTGTTTTCACTTTGGTGTCATCCCCATGTTTTCTTGTGGGCCCCAGCTGGTCAAGAGCCATGGGCCCAAGCGCAATGAGCCCCTTTGCGCCATTGCTGCTACGCCACAGGCTGTTGGCCCCTAATAGTCGTAGGCCCGGGTTCATAGAACCCCTTCGCGCCATGGATGCTACGCCACTGTATACGGGATGTCTTGTGGAAGTCGACCTGTTGGCATTCTACGAACGAGGCCAAGTCAGCCAAGGCGTCTGCTGCTGATAGCACAGCGGATGTCCTAGCACTTCCTCATTTAGTTATTTTATCTTGTCACCTTATTTTAAAGATCCGCCTAAGGCATCGGAGGTGGAAGACATTCAATTACTTTTCCTGCGTAGGTTGACCATGTTTCACTTCCGTATAGCAAAAGTGCTCAACACACAGGTCCGGTAGGCTTTAGTATTGTTAGTCAGCAATATGTTGTCCCACACTCTTTTCTGCAACCGTGACATGGTGGTCATTGCTTTGGTCATCCTTTTGTTAATGTCTTTATCCAGTAGAGCATCGTTGGATATGATGGAGCCAAGGTAGGGTTAGAGGCCTCTAAAGAGGTCAAGTTCCCCTTGCCCCCAAATCAGTGGCTACGCCACTGCTTAAAAGCTCTTCATTAAAATCTTCTTTTTTTTTGGCCAACAATACGAATTCAATTGCAAGAAACGATTGGGAGTAGGTAGACTCTATATGTTTATAAAAAAAAATAATTATTTCATTTTAAACACAATAACCAATGTCAAGGTAATAATTTACAAAAATTCTTCTCATTTTATTGTGAATGGGCTAACATTCCTAGTTCCTATCGTAGACTCATTTGCATATTCGTCGCGCATATTTTATTTTGCAACACAGTCGATTTGCCACATGTGGTGAAATAAAAAAAAAAAGGTTTTGACCTTAAGGCAGTGGTCGGCTTCTAGCTGAGTGCATTCATTCGATCGCCTCAACCGCTTGCCAACGAAAATCGAAGAATGGCGCGTGAACACTTGAGAGAAAAAAAAAAGAGAGTGAGATTTTGTACTGGCGCGTACGTCACTTGTGGCAGACGCAACTAACATCAAATAGTCCGAAAGTGGGCCGAAAAAAATATCAGTGTTTACACATTTACTTTTCGCCAGAAGTTGTAGAAACAGGCGGCTAAATTTAATACATCGCCAGTGACAGTAGTTTGCTCACGTACTTTTTCGCGAACTTTGGATTACATTGTTAATAAATTAATTAGATTTATTTCAAACCGCTCACTAGCTTTCTATACAAACTATTTTATAATGTTAATGTAAGCATAGTCTGTGTAAACAGACCAGAAGATTTGAATCAACTACATTTCAATTGTGAAATCAGGCTAATTAAAAAAAAAAACTCATTAAGCATAGATCTAGTTTTAGTATTGAGTTCAGAATATAGACGACATCTATTTCTTTTTTGAATTCAAAAGTGCTAGAAATCTAAACGGTTTTCACGATTGACCTTAGACAGGTACAAAACCTGACCACGTGTGTGAATTGTGTCAAGTCGCTGTGTTGTGTGTTCATTGGATGGTGTAACCTGTAATTATCTTGTTTACATACATTTTTGTTTGCTCCGTGGCGGATATTTTCTGGGACATAATGAACAATAACTTTCCAAAGGGACTCACTCTAGATCTAAATATCTTTAGATTTTAAAGGTGAGTAATGGGGGTCTACTATTAAATAATTGAAGCTAAGTTTAAGTAATTAATAAGTTACACAATGGCGGGCAAACAGTGTATAACTGTATTCAGTTTTCAGCCTTAAGGCGAGATCAATCTAGATCTATAACTATTGGTCTCAGTTTGAGCAAGACACGTGAATGATATGGCTTAACTTTTAGCAACCAGGTAGATCTAGATTTAGATGTATATACTTCAAGTCTCAAGATTAAGGAGGAGTGCTGTATTTCTCAGAGTGTTCAAGTTTTGATACGAAAGTTTGCAGTGATAGTTTTTTAACAGACTGTAAATAGGGATAGTTTGACTCTTATCTTATCTAATAGGGTTACGTCCTACGCGTCATGCATTCAGTCATGCATGTTAACCAATGACATAAATTATGCCAAGTCACTGGTTTTCCTGGCTGGCTCAGGCAACCCATTCCATGCTCTAATAGCAGTAGGGAAGAAGGAGCATTTGTACAAACTTGTCCTAGAGTGTGACAGTGGGAATGTGCCTTTATCTTTGTGTATTTTATTAAATTTTATTTTTGTATTTGAAGATTATGGTTGAGTGTTTTATGCATTATTGCTACTTGACTCAGATAAAAACACCATACAAATGTGTATCTAGATATAAACTCTTTTTATCTGATCGTTTCTCCTTACAACTGAAATGTTCTATTTTTAGCTCGAGCTAGTTACAATCAAATGTACCCAAGAGCTTGTATCTAGACCTAGCTGAAATACTTCGTCTGGTAGCTCAGAGTTTTCTGTTGCGAGTATGAATAGGGCGGCCAGACACTTGCACATTCAAAGGAGAACAAGAAATAGGACAAAGCTTTACATAGAAGGAAAAAAAAACAACACAAAAGTAAAATGTAATAACTCGCCTTACAGTCAACGTAAGATGTCAACTCAAAAAGTTATTTCTTGTACATCAAGTATTATTCAACGCTCGTCTCCTGGACGCCCCATTCACGTCATAAATGTGGGCCCTTGGACATACCATTGATCGCATGTCTTGTACATGTTGTTCTTAGGTTTTGACACAAGCGCGGCGAGGTGTAGATCTTGGAGTACACGAAATCCTCGTGTCAACATTTGATCAGCTTATCCTCATAAAAAAAAATCTAGGAGTTCTACTCTAGGTAAAACTGTAGCGGAAGGTGCTGCAAGTAGACAGTGATGGTTTAAGCTTTTCGACTAGCTAGTGAGAGTTCAGCATCTGTGTAATAAAAGTGTTCTTCATTCCATTACTGAGACTCAAGACAGAAGTATTCCTTGGCTGGTCATGTGGTTTATGCTTCGGATTGTCAACACGATGGATCCGGGATCGAACACAACACCCCTATCGTCCTGCAGGACGTATGAGCTAGGACGTAATGATCTTCATTGTTGTAGGAACGTCAGAAACGTGTGCAAGAAAACATTGGCATCTTATTACAATAAAGCACACGTATACACACGCGAATATTTCTTTCCGCCAATACAAACTTAAAATCAAATAAAGCTTTTGTAAGGGGAAATAGCCGCCCAATTACTACAATATCTATCAATACTGCGAGATTTGTCTCCCTTTTTTCTATATAAAATATATTTCATTACCACTAATTAATTACTAATTTATTTTTTTATTGATTTGTGTGTTGTCCTCTGCATTAGATAAACATTGAAAAGTTCAACTTCATCCTAGAATGGGAAGATGGAGAAATGAAGTGTACAAGATTTGTACCAGACAGGCAGTTGATATTAGCTTTGTAAACATGTCAATGATTGCTTGCTCAGAAGTTAATTCAAGTCACGTTTTTTTGCGCCAAAACTTGATAAAGCTTATATATTATTAGAACCATCGTTTGAAAAATTCTTACCCTGAGATGATACAAATATAAACACTTGGTCACGTGAAATGTGACTCTCCGAATCTTGAGTTGATTCGTCTAGAGTGCTTGCCGTTGTCAATGCACCGTCTCGTGCATGTATATTGACAGAAGAATTTTAAACTAAATACTCTCCAACTGAACCAGCGGCATTTTAATGATACAGATGGAAAGAATACGTGGAGAAAGGAATTCGAATTGGTCATCTCCACACATGCAGCCCAAATGCTGTGTTCGAGTCTTTTTTTAACCCATTGCAAACAGTTACCTGTTTTCTTCTGCTCAAGTCAGCGGATTATTTTTGGCGACTCTCATTTTTCTACCATCGACTTCTTTTTTAAGCGGCCCCCGAAAAGGGAAAAGACGCTATTAGTTTTATGTGAAATGTCTGTCCGTCTGTCCCGTTTAGATCTCGTAAACTAGAAAAGATATCTTATCTTTTCATACAGACGTTACTTCAAAAAAGAAGATGATTACGTCCTACGCGTCATGCATTTAGTCATGCATATTAACCAATGACTTAAATTCTGCCAAGTCACTGGTTTTTCTGGCTAGCTCAGGCAACCCATTCCATGCTCTAATAGCACTAGGGAAGAAGGAGTATTTGTACAAATTTGTCCTAGCATATGGGATGAGGAATGTGCCTTTATTTTTGTGTCTTTCAGAGTATTTTATTAAATTTTGTTTTTGTATTTGAAGATTATGGTTCAGTGTTTTATGTATAATTGCTACTTTACTTTTGAGTCTTCTGTCCTGAAGGCTTTCTAAATTTAGTGATTTTACTAATGGTGTTACTCTAGTCAAATGTGAATATTCGTTTGTTATGAATCTCACTGCTCTATTTTGTGTTTGTTCCAGTTTCTTAATGTTTTCTTGAGTTGAGGAGTCCCAAACCTTGGATGCATATTCTATTATTGGCCTAACCAAGGTTAAATAACATTTTAGTTTTATGTTCTTATTTGATTTATAGAAATTTCTTTTAATAAACCCTAATGCTTTGTTTGATTTTTTTATAGTTTCATCAATATGTGGATTCCATGACAGTTTTTCATTTATTATAACACCTAGGTATTTTGCGTTTTTAGTCTGTGTTACTGGTTTGCCATGAATAAGATAAGTGGAATTAATTTGTTTTAGTTTTTTGTTACTCTTAACAATTGACATTTTTCTGGGTGGAAAGACATGCTCCAATTTGATTCCCATTTCTGTAATTCATCTAATTCTCTTTGTAAAATATACGTGTCTTGTGTTGTTTTTATTGTTCTATATATTATGCAATCGTCTGCAAATAATGACTTTTGTTCCTGAAGTAATGCAATTTGGTAAATCATTTGTGTAAATTAAAAATAGTAGTGGACCCAAGACTGTTCCTTGAGGTACACCTGAGTTTACTGTTATCGGTGTTGATTTAGAGCCATTTATTATTACAGTTTGTTCTCTCCCTATCAGAAAATCTTTAATCCACTGATGCAGTGGACCATTAATGCCGAAATATTTTAATTTTTTTAAGCAAACTATGGTGGTGAACTTTGTCAAAAGCCTTGGAAAAATCTAGTAAGATAGCATCTATTTGTTCACTATTATCTAAACCTTTTGAAAAATCATCAATTAGTTCTATTAGTTGTGTTTCACATGATCTTCTTGTGATGTCCAAGGGCTGAGCCGAAGGCTCTTCGAGCCCTAAGTTTGAAAAAAAACCTGATTGGTCGTCCAGCCAAACAGTAAAAAAAAAAAAAACCTGTGAGAACACAGTTCTGTTTGAGAGAGATCCGAGCAATGCCTATGTAAAACATTGCTTTTTCCAATGCCTTTGGCCCCCGACGCATGCTTGGCTGCACATGGCCGAAGGCCGAGGACACCGGGAGCCTCCGCCATTTTCCTTCGTTATACCAAGCTAACCGTGGGGGACTCGCCATTTATGTAACGGTCCTTTGAGGATGTGTGACAGGTTTGTGGGGACTTTTTACAACACCGCCCGTGCAAGGGGTAAACTCTTGTCTACCCGTGGGCATCCCCACGGGAGTTATGTTTCGCCATTCATTTCGCCTAGCTACCCCCTCAAGTAGCCGTTTCCACCCAGGTGCCACGGTGAGGCAGAACAGCGTACCTGGGTTTCACATGATCTATATTTCCTAAAGCCATGTTGCTTTGGTGTGAGGACATTATGTTTGTCTAAGTGGTTTATGATGTTGATCCGACATCACAATATTTTAGACCATTCAAAGTTCTGATGCAACGGCTACTTTTTTTTTTTCTGAAATCGAAAAATCTAATTTTTAAAATCAGTTATGCACGCAGTTTTTTAAAGGGAAAAAGCTAATTAGTATGCATTATAAGTTAGACCTAATTTAAAACGAATAGTAATCTTGTAAACTTCATGTTCCTGAACTTTTTTTATAGCGGAAATTTTTTTTTTTTTCGAAGATTCGAATAAGAGATTTAGCCTTTTCAAAACAATTACATGAATTGTAAGACTTCAGTTAGGCCAGAAGAGGCGCTGTAGCAGAGCGGTAAAGCGCTTGGCTTACGAACCGGCTTCCCGGGTTCGAAGACTGGGATTTTCAACTTCGGAATCCTTGGGCACCTCTGAGTCTACCCAGCTCTAATGGGTACCTGACATTAGTTGGGGAAAAATAAAGGCGGTTGGTCGTTGTGCTGGCTACATGACAACCTCGTTAACCGTAGGCCACAAAAACAGATGAACTTTACATCATCTTCCCTATAGACCACAAGGTCTGAAAGGAGAACTAGTTAGGCCAGGTTCACATCTAACTTTGCATTCACTTGCACCTATCCTTTGATCTGCTGGACCGTTGGGGCACTACACAAGATCTGTCAACCTTCCTTCTCCATTCTTATCTCTCATTGGTATAATTTCATTTGGATGTTCTTTCTGAAAATATTGAAGCCTGCCTGGGTGGATCACTTCGGGGGCCGATTTTAAGTTTATGTTTCCACACAAACTGTCTTTGTAACCTTGTTGTTAGTTATTATTAATGTTTGTATTGTTTTGTTTTCGTCCATCAAGTGTTCTGATTGTTATGATCGCTTTAGAATTGTTTTAAATTATAGAACGATCCATAACTTGACATCTTTTTTTTTCCCCCTAAGGTTGCAGTATTGGAGAAGAGAAGTCTTTTAATGACGTCATAGGGGTGGGTGGGTTAAACATTAGGGAAGGGCAGTAAAGATCTCAGCCTCACTGCTTCAACATGAACACAAACACACACTCCTTCTCTCTCTCTCCTTCTACCTCTCTCTCTCCTCTCTCTCTCCTCTTTATCTCATTCCGCCTCTCTCCTTCTCTCTATCTCATTCTCCCTCTCCCCCTCTCTGTTTTAGTAGAGAAAAACAGCAGCAACTAAATATGGGTAAATACTTCAGTTGTCTGTCTCTACTCATAGTCTTTTTAAGACCTGAACCTATGTATGAGCTGTGTCTAAGGTTTTTTTGGGGGGAACTTTAGCTAACTTGTTTTGTGGGTGTGTCCAAAATTAGTTTTGATGGTCTTTGTTTTAGTATTTCTGTCTGGGTTGTTCTAACGGTGACTAGGTTGTTTTGTTAGTAAGTTTGTATCTAGGTTGTTTTGTTGGTAAGTTTGTATCTAGGTTGTTTTGTTGGTAAATTTGTATCTAGGTTGTTTTGTTGGTTAGTTTGTATCTAGGTTGTTTTGTTGGTAAGTTTGTATCTAGGTTGTTTTGTTGGTAAATTTGTATCTAGGTTGTTTTGTTGGTTAGTTTGTATCTAGGTTGTTTTGTTGGTAAGTTTGTATCTAGGTTGTTTTTTTGTAAAATGTTTTACATGTTTCGGTTGAAGATAGTTTACATTCTAGTCCGAAACTCCAGCTGGACGACGGGGGATGTTAGCGGGCAAAATTTGAACCCTCGACCATCGATAAATCCGAACGATAGTCAAGCGCAAACCGCACGACCAGGTTGTCTTGTTGGTGTTAAGTTTTTGTTTTGGTGTCTTTTTGATTTGTTGAAACGTGTCCTTTTGTTCTATTGTGTCTTTTTGGTTTGTCGGTAAGTGTCTAAGATGTTCTAGCGTGTGTGTGACGAAGACAGGTTTTAATTTGTGTGTATGTGCTTTGGGGGTTGTTTGTTACGTTTGAGAGATAAAGAATGGGGTACTTTTCCATATATAGAACAAGTAATAACGTTCAGAGAGATTTCATTCGTAAATCTATGTATACACGAATCAATATTTCTTTCCTCTTTTTCTCATACCCTATTAAGTTGGTATTGCCTTACTTGATGTAGTGAATTGGTTTGTGCGTGTTTGTTGTTTGTGTGTGTGTGTGAAGCCAACACGCCGCACTAAACGTATCATTGCGCTCCATTTGATACAAGATCAACATCTTGTTTGTGCGACATTTACCGTGTTCAGGAATGTGAGAAACAATAAGGTTCGTTTTTTTTATAACGAACACATTGAATTGGCGTGCACTTCAGAAATAACATTTGTTATCTGCATCTCTGAACCTATTTGTTTGGAAGACCATATATATATATATACTATTTTCTGTTGGGCGAAACATCGTGAAAATTAAAAAAAAAAAGACCTAAACACTATTTCAATCATAATTAACACACAAGCGCGCACACATGTACAGATATACATATCTTTATTTTATAAATTGCAGACAGAATTTAATAACGTCCTACAAGTATCCAAACGTTGATTAAAGGCTTATACTCTTCTAAGTCATGGCTGATTCAGGGTACCCGTTCCATCCTCTAATGGCAGTAGGGAAGAATGAGCTATTGGTTGTGCTGTTGCAATGGAGCTCATTCACCAAACGTAAACAAACAACATTTAGCCACGTGATTCTATATATATTCTATACAAATTATGTAATCCATGGTGGCTGTCACGTGATACGTATTTTTCATTGTTTTATCAATATTATGACGTGGCTAATGTTTATTTACGATTGGTGAATGAGATCCATTCACATTTTCATTCTTCAGAACTACGTCTGATCATCCAGACTCCAGCGTACTTCCGAGATACTTATTTAAATGAAGAAGCAAAATAGAAAATATTTTAACGAAATAAAATACATTTATTCTTCAACTTGGAATCACGAAAATATTAAACAAACTTTACAAACACTCGGTGGACACAATAAACGTATTTAAAAACTGAGCTATTAGGTTAGTCGTCTTTCTCTGCATATATGGCCATTTTCTTCAGAATTAAAAACTGGAAATCTATAGTCAGTACTATTGGAATTCTAATGTCTGTTATGCACTGGTTATCGTATTTGCTTGAAGCAAATTATTTTTAAACTATTTATTGTGTATTTGATTTTTTAAAATTAACATTTTATTTTTTTAAACCATGAGACCTTGACGCGTACAATACGTGACAAATTATTTTATTTATAAATATGCAGAACTTTCAACTTCAATATAGATCAGTGATGCCCAAACTACGGCCCGCGGGCCGACGCTCTTCTATCCGGCCCGCCAAAACATTGGAACTAAATGTAAAAAAAAGTGTAAAAAAATTAGAATGTTGAAAAAATATTCTCACTCTTTCCTTGAAAAATTCCATCTAAATGTTTGGTATTCTAATATTTATAGTTAATAAATTGTTTTTAATTCTAAGAACACAAGTGTGTGTTTTTTTTCAATGACGATAAGACTTGACAGCTATTTTTAATTTTTGGAAAATTCCGCTTCTGTCTTGAGCCAGCCGTGTCCTTGACACCTTGTGTGTGAAACACAGAGCATCATTGATGCATCATTTTGGGTCGTTTTCTTTTGATATCAAAGCTATTGGTACCGTATTGTTTAATGTTTGTGATTTAAAGAAATTGGAGAGCCTAAGAAACGAGAACTGGACTCTAAATGTAGAAAAGTGGACAGATCTTTACTTTTTATATAATATGATAGTAGGCCAACATGTTTGATTTGTAAAGAAAGTGTTGATGTTTTTAAAGAATAAAACATTAAAAGGCATTATGAAACCAAACACATATGGTGGCATTCTTGGTTTGAGCCGCGAAGACAGGATTTCCAAGTTACGACTAGAGATTGGGAGGATTGACGAGAATATACAGGGGCGGAGACAGGATTTCCAAGTTACGACTAGAGATTGGGAGGATTGACGAGAATATACAGGGGCGGACTGGGTAATGAAATCGGCCCGGGCATTACCATATAAACCGGCCCACAAATGGCATGTCATATATTTTCGGTGTGGGGGGGGGGATTTTTTACTTCACTCCGCAATTTATATATATATATATATATATATATATATATATATATATTTCGCAGCTGTGTGTATGTGTTAAAGTTAGTTTTCTATTAAGTATTGTTAAAGAGCATTGTCACGCCTTTTTTTTTTCTGCGTTATATCAATGTTTTTTAACTTAACCTCTCTCATCCCTCTTTTTGGTTAAATTTCATTGGAACCATTAAAAGACGGGAGAGGGAAGGAGCATAAAAAATGCTAGTGCCATCAAAGGCCCATGCCGACCAGCAAAATGATTAGGCCAAAGACAACCTCGAAGACATCAAAGCAGTCCATGCCGCTCATGCATAGCAGAAAGTACGGTCTAACGTTTTGCAAATGATAATATGTACAGTGTATAGTGTATTTTTTTTTTGATATAACAACAAGAAAATGTGTTCGGGCCTTTGTGTCTTGCTGATGTCACTTTTTTAAAAAGTTGTCTGCATTGAATTTTTTTTCTTTGGTCGCGACCAGACCGGCCTATTTGGTACCGGCCCACCGGGCATTTGCCCGTTTGCCCATGCCCATATAGCCAGTCCGCCCCCTGCGAACATAGAACAAAAAGAGACAAGAAAATGAGTCGGCGATAACAGCTACAGAGTCGCTCACATCTTAAGTAGAGAAATGAAGCCTTTTTCCGATGGCGAATGTGTAAAAAAGTGCTTGCGCGCAGTGATGGAAGAAATATGTCCTGAAAAAAAGAATGCAGTAGAAACTGTCAACATTTCTCGCATGACAGTTACAAGGCGAGTTTAAAATATGGTTAAAAATCTCCATTCACAATTAAAAGACAGAGCAGCAGAATTCGAAATGTTTTCTATTGCCGCTGACAAATCCACAGACATAATTGATACCGCGCATTTCTTGGTATTTATTGGCAATACAAACAGCAATTTTTTATATAACAGAGGAGTTAGCAGCTATGAGGAGCATGCATGGGACTCACTAGCGGATCCAGAACTTTGGAGTGGGGGGGGGGGGGCGATTTTTTTTTCAAACCCTAACCCTAGCGCCCAGTAAACCCTAACCCTATGCATAAACGTGCGTACAGCACACACACACACACACACACACACACATATATATATATATATATAAGAATAAAAAAAAAAAGCAGTGTTTCTCAACCTTCGGCGAAAAAAAACCCCGTCATGTTGAGGCCTTTCTCTTGCAAGCTTGGGGGGTCTGGGGGAACGCTGTATGCTTCTCCGACGCCAAAAGCGTTTTCTTGCATTCTTCATTGCAGAAAAGTATTCTCCTGACATCTACAGCTCATTATCAATCTATGGAGTTCGGGGCGAAGCCCCGACGCCAAAAGCGTTTTCTTGCATTCTTCACTGCAGAAACGCATTCTCCTGACATCTACAGGTCATTACTCATCAGTGGAGTTCGGGGCGAAGCCCCGACGACATAATTGTTTTCTTGCATTCTTCACTGAAGAAATGCATTCTCCTGACTTAAAGCTCCCTATTAAAAAAGAACCTTTTGAAAAGTGTTGTAAACTATTCTAATTTGAATTTATAGACCCTTAATACATTGCAAATAAAACTGATTTGTTCCTTGAAAAGATAAGATACCCCACATATTTAGATTAAAGCTCTGAGGATCGCCGCCCAAAAAAAGAATTATTCGATAAATAATATTCAATAAAATTCAAGAATAAATTGTGAGTTATAGTTTCAAATTTATTACTAGGAAACAATTATTTTGGTTTAGAACTCATCTCAATCGTGACTCTTGTACTGAAAGATTTTGTTTGAATTCTAACTTTTCCAAAGCAAAGTCTTAAAATAATTATGATAAATTCATGTGAAATTACATAAACTCTGTCTGGGAGGCGCGATAGAGTGAAAACGATTAATCCTCGCTCCTTTTTATAATTTCTGCTAATGATTGCATTTGGCATTAAAGAATAGGGGTGGGGCGACTCGATATAAGAATTTAATTTATAGCATATATAAATTATATCAGTGACAGATTCTTTTTTATTTTGTAATTTCTTAACTATAATACAAAAAGAAAAAGTATTTGTTTGTCGATGGGAGGAAAGGTATTGCATGTATCGCCCCTCCCACCTGGTACAACCCTTTGTCATTTTATATATAATAATCATAAAATTTGAGATTAGAGTGTGGTGCGACATAATATACTATGGATTCACATATCAATACGTAGTTTATATTATATAGATATTCAACTAATTGTGTTCACAAACTTTGACTTCTCCATAAAAATAGGACCGCCCCGCCCCACTAAGAGGGCGAGAGTGGGAAGGGCAGTACAGGTATTAGCCCCCCCCCCCCCCCCCAATCGGTCAACAGAGGAACGACATAATATAAAGATCGGTTAAAATATCATAACAAGTTTTAATCATATAGATATTTTATTGATTCTGTTAGCAAGCTTTGATTTCTACAAATAAATTGGACCGAGTTTATTGTGAGGGGGGGCGGGGGCGGATTGATGTCATCGCCCCCTCCCGACCCCACCAAATCGGCCAACATACTAGAGGGGGGGGGGCGAAATAATTTAAAAATATGTTAAAGATATAAATAATTAGTATATATTATTAACATAAGTAATAAGTTCGTAAGTTCTAATCTAAAATTCGTCCGCCCCCCCCCCTCCGGAGGGGAGGGGGTTCGGCCGAGTGTGTGGAGGGGGGGCGATCGCCCCTACCCCCCCCCCCCCCCCCCCCCCCCGGATCCGCCAGTGATGGGACTACAACTAGAGAAGTTCTGTTCAATGAAGTGTCAACCATCATAGAGGACCTTGCTCTTCCTAGGAATAAATTAGTTGGAGTGACTACTGATGGCGCTAGAAATATGGTTGGATGTCACAGCGAACTTAGTTATTAAAAACATTGTTGAGTCAAATGGAACTCAACCCCTGCGGCTATACTGCATCATTCACCAACAAAATCTCTGTGGAAAGGTTTTGAATCTGGACCATGTCATGATGATTGTGTTTAACACTGTACATTTAATCAAATCACAGAACGTTGAATCACAGAACTTTCAAAGATTTTCTGACAGAAATAGAGTCCGAACATGAATACGTTCTATTTCACAGTGAAGTGCCGGGGGGGGGGGGGTATTCTGGTTAAGCCGAGGAAAGGTATTAAAACGTTTTTTTTTATTTGAGACACGAAATTGAAATATTTATGACGGAAAAATCAAAACAAGTGCCACAACTGGACGACCCGCCCTCATGGTTCTGGGATTCGGCTATTTATGCGACATCCCATCACATCTAAATGAACTCAACACCAAACTACAAGGGAAAGACAAATTGGTTTCACATGTGTATGTAGACATAAGCGTTTTCCAAACAAAATTGCAACTCTTCATTCAACAGGCGGAAAGGGTGCATCTTGTCCACTTTCCAACCTGTACCACTCTGCGAAATGTTAAGCAGCTAAATATGTCTTTCCCAAAAGAAAGAATGATCCAACTTCTGAGGCTCTTGATGAATAATTTCAGTGAAAGATGTGTAGATTTTCATAATTTAAAAAATGAAATCCGTCTTTTTGAAAATCCGTTTGCTGCCGATGTGTCAAGTGCCCCGACAGATCTACAAGTGGAACTGATTGACTTACAAAGCCAGACATCCCTGCTTCTGTCAGGTGCCCCGACAGATCTACAACTGGAACTGATTAACTTACAAAGCCAGACATCCCTGCTTGTGTCAGGGGCCCCGACAGATCTGGAACTGGAACTGATTGACTTACAAAGCCAGACATCCCTGCTTGACAAATTTCAAGTGATGCAGACTATTGGCTTCTACTCGCGTGCTACCTGCAGAAACTTTTCCAAATCTGTGAAAACAAGCGCTAAGGATGATCCCAATGTTTTCAAGCACTTATTTGTGTGAACAAACTTTCTCAATGATGAAACGGGCGAAAATCATGTGACGTAATGGCCTCACGGATGAACATCTAGATTCAATGCTCCGACTTGGTGTTTCATCTATGCAGCCTAATATTCAGAAGATGGTTTTGGACAAACTTCAAGCATCCCATTGATTTATGTATGTAGGTCCACAAATAAAACTATTAAAAATAGCATATTTATTTTTTTTCTTTTTGGAGATATGGCCCGCGACACGAATGCCGAAAATTAAAATTGCCTGCATATCAAATAAGGTTGGGCATCACTGATATAGATGTATGCTGAAGCACAAGTACAAAATGATAACTTTGAAAAACTCATTAGTTGGTAAAAGTAAAGGCGGTTGGTCGTGGTGCTGGCCACCAGGGCCGGTCTTAGGCAACTGCAGCCTATTCGGCGCAGTGGGCCCCGCACTTTCATAGACCTCGCGCGATGCGAATTCTAGGTGTAAATTATTAAATTAAACCATTTTAACTTAAAATTATTAAGTACTTCCGGAGATACTTATTTAAATTATCAATTAAATTAAATTAAATGCATGACGCGTAGGACGTAATCATCTTCTTTTTTGAAGTAACGTCTGTATTATATAAGATAAGATAAGATGTTAAAGGGTTCCTGGAATTCTCCTGAAATTTTAAATTATAAGAAAAATTCATGAAAATCTCCTGAAATTATTAAAATCTTATGAAAACTGATGCAACTCTCCTTAAAACAGACAAAATTGTCATTTTTGGGTGTCATTCAATATGGAAAACGCCAATCCTACACGCGATTAAAATAAACAACAATATTTTGCTAGTCGATAGTAAATCTAAAAGGCAGATCTGAATGTTTATCGACTTTTTTGAAAACTACTATCTACTGTAAAGTTATTTTGACAGTGATTTTGTACTTAGTAAACTATAAATAAAATGCAAAGACGAATTTAGTTTCCAATACAAAATCTTAATTTTCACTTATTATCCTTATTTCGAGGCAAATTAGGCCACGCGCAATCCGTTTCGCATAGGGCGCCACAACCTGTAGGACCGGCCCTGCTGGCCACATGACACCTTCGTTAACCCTGGGCCATAAAAACAGATGAGTTACATTCTATTGTCCCCATAGATCATAAAGTCTGATAAGTTTAAGAAAAAATCGGTCTGGAGGAAATATGTTTAAAGTGTTAAAACTGAATATTTTTGTAGTTTTGATTTCTGCTGGATGAGTTTTGGGACACTGAACATCCAATGTTCTGGCTTGCTTAGAATAAGTGTTGGGTTCGGTTGTAAATCACACCAACCTGCTGTGCACACTGTCCTGCTCGTGCACCGTGACCCTAAGTGTCGTGAACTCTGTTTCACCTGATGTCTGCCGCCTGACTTTTGACCTCGTAATCTAAAAAAGTTATATTATGTTACGTCTTCTATCGCACCCTTAGACTCCCCCCCCCCCCCAGAAAGTTAATTTAGTTACATCCGTGTTCATTCTTCCCTCGCTTTCTACATCTCTCTCTCTCTCTCTCTCTCTCTCTCAACATATAAATATACTAGAGGCAAACTTTTTTTTGTTCATGAATCATGATTGGCAATGAAGTAAATGTACTGTGTTACACAGACCGCGCCGGGCTATCATTAAGATAAGAACATTGATAAATAAGTAACCTTAGAGGCATCTTCCCCCTCTCTCCCCCCCCCCTCTCTCTCTCTCTCAAAGTTGTCCTGCATTCATGTCAAGCTCACTCTTTTTGTCAGATTTTGTCACACACTATATACTTACTCTCTCTCTCTCACACTCTCAATGATTCTCTCTCTCCTTGTCTGTCTCTCTATCTCTCTCTCCCTCACTCTATCTCTCTGCCCCCCCCACCACTCGCTAATTATGTTGCAGCTCTACATTATAGGCCTATTGTTAACAAAAAGAGACCAATGCCCCCCCCCCCCCACCATATTCATTTCTTTGTTGATTCCGTCTCGAGTTTGTTCTCTAATATTATTAAGCTATATTCATCTTTATGTCAGTTTCCTTTGTCTTATACCCAGCACTGCAATATTTAAACGAACTCTTCATTCTATTATTTGTGTGCAATTTACAATTATTCAACTTCTTGTCTTATGTTGACAAATCCAGTGAAAATATTAGAAAAATAAATAGGGCTTTCTTTTGTATCTGTGAGTAAAAATCATAGACATAAATAAATATAGACTGGCAAAAGGAAGTAACTTCATGTAACTTGAAAACAGGTACATCTATTGTTGTTCCAGATTTCCGAATTCTGAAAAGTTGCATGATCTTCACTCTTAGAGATTAAAAAAAAAACGCAAGTGAAAATATTGTAATACTTATATAGGTTATGGCTGAAATAGATATGAATACTTAACTTTTATACTGCTCATAAATGCTGTATAATAAAGTACACAAAATTGCAAGTCACAAATTTTCGTTTCATAAAACTCTTTTATCGGCCAGTCTATATTTATTTATGTCTATGGTAAAAATATATAAATTGAAAAGTTGAATTGAAGATTCTTTTTGAATATACAAAATAGTAGCAGTATTAGTTTAAATAACATAAAAACATGACCATGACATAATTAACACGCACGCATGCACATACACTCACAGATCCTTATCTTATAAATTACAGACGTTTTTTTTTTCAAAAAATAAATTAATTATGTCCTACAAGTTTCCAATCTAGTCGTGCTTGCTAACTAAAGACTTAAACTCTACTAAGTCATTGGTTTTCCTGGATGATTCAGGGAACCCATTCCATGCTCTAATGGCACTAGGGCAGAATCTTGTTAGTTTCTATCTTATTTTGTTACTAAAACTTGTCCGAATTTCAAAGTCACAAAGTCCGTAATAAAATGCGTCTATTTCAAAATATTTTGTAGTTTCTCACATACTAGGACTGTTGTGTGACTTGTAACTTCTTTAGTAGATTCTATCAGTCGCAGTTTCCAATCATAGACCTAGAGATACAAGAGACTCAACTCTCAGGACAGTTTCCAAACATATACCTAGAGATCCAAGAGACTCAACTCTCAGGACAAGTTCCAAACATAGAACTAGAGATCCAAGAGACTCAACTCTCAGGACAGTTTCCAAACATAGACCTAGAGATCCAAGAGACTCAACTCTTAAGACAGTTTCCAAACATAGACCTAGAGATCCAAACATAGACCTAGAGATCCAAGAGACTCAACTCTTAAGACAGTCTCCAAACATATACCTAGAGTTCCAAGAGACTCAACTCTTAAGAGAGTTTCCAAACATAGACCTGGAGTTCCAAGCGGCTCAACTCTTAAGACAGTTTCCAAACAAAGACCTAGAGAACCAAGAGACTCAACTCTCAGGACAGTTTCCAAACATAGACCTAGATATCCAAGAGACTCAACTCTTAAGACAGTTTCCAAACATAGACCTAGAGTTCCAAGAGACTCAACTCTCAGGACAGTTTCCAAACATAGACCTAGAGATCCAAGAGACTCAACTCTTAGGACAGTTTCCAAACATAGACCTAGAGATCCAAGAGACTCAACGCTTAAGACAGTTTCCAAACATAGACCAGAGATCCAAGAGACTCAACTCTTAAGACAGTTTCTAAACATAAACCTAGAGATCCAAGAGACTCAACTCTTAAGACAGTCTCCAAACATATACCTAGAGTTCCAAGAGACTCAACTCTTAAGAGTGTTTCCAAACATAGGCCTGGAGTTCCAAGCGACTCAACTCTTAAGGCAGTTTCCAAACATAGACCTAGAGTTCCAAGAGACTCAACTCTTAAGAGAGTTTCCAAACATAGACCTGGAGTTCCAAGCGACTCAACTCTTAAGACAGTTTCCAAACATAGACCTAGAGTTCCAAGAGACTCAACTCTTAAGAGAGTTTCCAAACATAGACCTAGAGTTCCAAGAGACTCAACTCTTAACACAGCTTCCAAACATAGACCTAGAGTTCCAAGAGACTCAACTCTTAAGACAGTTTCCAAACATAGACCTAGAGATTCAAGAGACTCAACTCTTAAGACAGCTTCGAAGAAGAGATTACAAATTATTTCCTTTTTCTATTACGTTAGCACGTGTTAAAATATTCACACTATGCAATACCCGTAATTGTGGAATCTGGTGAAAGAAGCTCCTCGCGCTTCAAACTAATGAAGAATTACTTGAGGTCAACATTTCTCGTAGATAGATTGAAACACAGGGGCGTAGCTAGAAATTTTCCATCATTTGGGGGCCCCGGGGACTTGACCTCTTTGGAGGCCTTTGCATTTAGCGTAACATTTAACATTTAATGTAAAAACACTCATTTGGGGGCCCCCCTTAAGTGGGTGCCGGGGGAATTTTCAATTTCTCCCACACCCTAGCTACTCCACTTTTGAAACATTTGGTAATTCTTGCTATCGAGCGTGTTCTATGTAGGAAATAGAATTTTTATGATATACTGTATGACTTCCCTTTACGCAAGGCCCATAAAGTAATTATGTATGTAGTAAAGAATGAATGAAATGCAAATACGAAGTTTTTTTTCTAATGCAAACTCTTAATTTTCACTTATTATCCGTATCCCTACCCAAACTGGGCCCCTCGAAATCTGTTTCGCATGGGCCCTACAATGGTTAAGTCCGGCCCTGCTATTTAGTGACGGGTGAATACTACGTGTTCTCCCCCTCCCTTTTTTTTTCCTTCTCTAAAATTACGTGGGGTAACTCTAGTCCGTCCGACTTGCAGAAATAAAAGAGTGATCTTTCCATTACTTGGTGTTCAAACTGTTGAGCCATGAAGAGAATTATATAGATAGAAGATAGATAGATATATAGAGAGATGTTCCCGCTATTGCTCAACGATGTGTTACGTGACACATTTTTAATGGAAAGTCATTTAAACTTAAAAATTTATTTACGCTGCGACAATTCAAATGTTTGAAACCATTTTGATTCCGTTGTCTGCAACATCTATCCGCAAATGAAAATGGAAATTATAGTTCCAATAAAAAATAGGAGGCGCGGTGGGTAAGTGGTAAAGCGCTTGATTTCCGGATCCAGGGTCTCAGGTGAAGACTGGGATTTTTAATTTCGGGATCTTTAGGGCGTCTCTGAGTCCTCTCAGCTCTAATGGGTACCTGGAACCACCTTTTACATGATTGACTTCTATTTAAGATGCACGCAGTTTGGAAAAAGAGAGGGGGGCATATCTACTGTCTTTTTCCATTCCTCTGTGTCTTTTGCCTTGAATAGAATGTCTTTAAATGTCAGGCCCGTCCATTCTTTGATGTTGTCTTCCCATCGCTTTCTCTGCCTGCCTCTTCTTTTTTTTTGTGTGTGCTTTTTCCTGAAGTAAGGTTTTTACGAACCCGATAACCTTGTAATATGGCCATAAACTTTTAGGTTGCGTTTTTTTTTTCTTGACATTGGTCTGCTGGTCATCGAGGGCCCAATCATTCTAGAACATAATCTCTTCATTGGTAATGCGGTCTTATTACTTTCGTATAGTTCTTGTTTTAGCTGTGGCTTACTTGGCATAATCATTAGTTTCTAAAAACAAAAAAATTGTTAGGTCTCTTCCCCTCCAGTTTTTATAGGCTTCATGTCCGTGCAATGAACCGCCCCCCTCCCTCCTTTTTTTTTTGTTGCACGCTTACTGCTTACGTCATCTCGATGTGCCACCTGGTAATAAATTGGTCGGTGAAGTGGCGTCACTACCTGCTTGTTACATGTCACTAACATCTCGATGATTGATGCCTTTTTTTTTTTAAAGTCGATCCGACACGACGTCCTCGACGGCTTAATCTCGTTAATCCAATCCTTAAATCTATTTATTTTGGCTCATATTGGTTTGGTTGTATGCTACATCTGAACATCTGCACTATGAGGCTCACTTTGCGCCTCTCTACTTAGCAGGCCTGTATCGATGGAGCCAAATGTCGAATAAACTAATAGGGAGGAGGGGGGACGTTGATACAGACGATTGTGAGGCTGGTGAATGCACTTAGGGTGGGAGGGGGGGGGTTTACACATTTTGTGTAAATTAATTAAAGACTAACGTACATTTGAAATTTTAAAAGGTAAAATATAGTTTTGACGTAGAAGCTGTGTCTCAAAGACCACCTGCCCTTTGAGTATTTTACTTATTGAATAGGCTCAGGCGCGGTGTCTGAGTGTTAAAGCACTTGACTTCTGAGCCGGGTGTCCCGGGTTCGAATCCTGACAAAGACTAGGGTATTGGATTTCGGGATCGTTAGGGCGCCTCTGAGTCCACTCATCTCTGTTTGGGAAAAAGTAAAGGCGGTTTGGTCGCTGTACTGGCCATATGACGCCCTCGTCAACCGTGGGTTACAGAAACATCATCTGCCCTATAGATCGCAAGGTCTGAACGGAGAAGTTTACTTTGTACCGTATGGTTCATTCAAAAGGTAACATAATCCTAGATCGAAGTGACGGCATCCTTCCAGTGGTCCCCACTCAGGATTCTTAACATTTACATCATCATGGAAATATAATAACTTGTTTTTAGCTTCACATGGTGTAACAATGCGCGCTCACCTCCATCTGGGCCACCTCCGCCCCTGTCTCTGCATACGTTTCGCGAGAACTTTTCACTGCTGGGCCGTTCTTTTGTGTTTACACTTGGACATAGATCATCATCGCTCCGGCAATACCCGCAAACAAACAAATACACACACAAATATCTCGCCCCGCCATTGGTTAGAAAAGAGAAGTGGGTCACGGACGAGGCCAATGCACGGTGGTTGGCTATTTTTAATCAATTTTGACGTGGTGTTTGGAAGGAGAGAAACCTGGCCGCCACACACACACACACACGCGCGCTCTCACGCTAGGATGTGCAATAATTTTGTTGTATTTCTCTGTGATGAAATCATGATCTGTTGTTTTTTTTCCCTAAAAGTCTAATTTTGTGACTTTTTTTAGGATCACTGCCTAGGATGATAGTTCTATTATGGTAAGTTATAAATTGTTTAGTTCTATATATACCTAATTCGAGCAGTTTGCTTGTAGACAGTCTCTTGGCTCAGTTTATTCCTGAATGTTTTCAAATATCAGCTGTGCAATAATAGGGAGTCCTGTAAGTTCCAGGCAGTGGATGCCAGGTATCTCTATCTCAGTAGAGGTGCCAGATGCTTTTACTGTATGCTGAAGTCTTACTTAAAGATAAAGGTAAATAAATTCTGTGAAAATGTTAATTTCAATACTAAATAAAGGGCGCATGCGTGTAAACATTCACCTTCTCCTATCCTAGTGCCAAAAGAATATTTAGAACATGAAACGGGTTGCCTAAATCAGACAGGAAAACAATGACTTGTGTTTAACTCTCCAATTAACACGAACGACAAATTTAACTCAAGGCTTAGGACGTAATTATCTTTTTACTTTTTAGGAACGTCTGTAATTTATAAGATAAGATAAGATGCCTCATTATATATATATATATTTAGGCCTATATATGTTTGGCTGAAAACTAAACTGGTCGCCTCGACCTCCGTTACGTGAATGTAATAAAACGGAACCTCAAAACAGTGAACATTGATACTAGTCACTGGGACGACATAGCCCTAGAACGCACTAGAAAGCTGTGGACAGTGAGAAAATATGGGCCTCAGCTCTGGAAGAAAAGCGTGCCATACGAAAAATTGGTCGGCTCTTTTACCACCAAAGCGAAAGCCACCTTTAACCTGCGATATATGTGGACGGGATCGTCTCTCCAAAATAGAGCTCCACAGTCACATGAGAAAGTGTTCGAGATGAACCTTAAGCAGTTCTAGGACTGAAGGAGGTCTGAGTCATACAACAATATATATCTAGGCAACATGTCATATGTTCGAATGAATGGTGGGTTGGCAAAGAAATGTCTTCTTCTTCGTTGTCATTATTATGTTGGATGGTTCCGATGACTAGACCTATATCTGAGATGAACTGCGAAGTGGTTTCCAGACAAGGCAGCTCTCCATAAAGTTTTTTCTTTTATAGAGGTGTTTTGGGGCCAGTTTTTTCTTCTATAGAGGTGTTTTGGGGCCAGTTTTATACCTCTATAGAGGTGTTTTGGGGCCTTTTTTCTTCTATAGAGGTGTTTTGGGGGCCAGTCTTTTTCTTTTATAGAGGTGTTTTGAGGCCAGTTTTTTTTTCTATACAGGTGTTTTTGGGGCCAGTTTTTTTCTTCTATAGAGGTGTTTTGGGGCCAGTTTTTTTTTCAATAAAGGTTTTTTCTATAGAGGCGCTAATTTCACTAGTATGTTCTCGTGTTATAATGGCTATATTATATAGTTTTGTATAAGGATAAGTTTTCTAGTGTATAAGAACACACTTAACTTCACAGAAGCTGCTGCAGGGGTGTGTGTGATGTTTGGAAACGTCGTCCTTGTGTGCAACAGTGTTATAATGAATGTGTACAGGGCGACAGGCCCTAACACACCAGAGTATGGAGTAGCTGTCGTGCCCTTACCTTTGGCCTAATTTTTCTTAGTCTGTCCACTGTTGATCATTATCGCGTGGATTGATTGCTGTGGTCAACATAATCAGGTTTGAATGTCCTGGCCATATTAGTGTGACTCGATTGGCCTGGTCGAGTTTGAATTGATAGCCCTAGTCAGTAGTAGTCTTGATCATTCTGGCAAGTATAGTGACAATGCATTGTATTTTGGACAATATAGTGACAATTTCTTAGTTATGAAGGGTATGGGTGTAATGTATAGGCAGGTGAAAGTTTCACTGTTATGAAGGGTATGGGTGTAATGTATAGGCAGGTGAAAGTTTCACTGTTATGAAGGGTATGGGTGTAATATATAGGCAGGTGAAAGTTTCACTGTTATGAAGGGTATGGGTGTAATGTATAGGCAGGTGAAAGTTTCACTGTTATGAAGGGTATGGGTGTAATGTATAGGCAGGTGAAAGTTTCACTGTTATGAAGGGTATGGGTGTAATGTATAGGCAGGTGAAAGTTTCACTGTTATGAAGGGTATGGGTGTAATATATAGGCAGGTGAAAGTTTCACTGTTATGAAGGGTATGGGTTTAATATATAGGCAGGTGAAAGGAGACATGTTCTAATTATAGCCTAGTAATTAACAAAAGATGTGTATGTTTGAAATGTACTCTATGCGACTCCGATGTATTCCTATACATGCACTGTTGTTTAAAGAAAGGATGCTTGATAGAAAGTCAAATGTTTACATTTGATCGTAAAGTGGCGGTCTGATAATGCACAATACATCTAGTCACATATTATTTTGTCCAGAATAGTGTAGAAGCTGTAACTATTGGCTTTGATGTTGACATTATGAATAAAAAAAAGGAAACCTTTTAAAATGATCATAAAAAGAAAAGGTGTTATGGTGTGTGTGTGTCTATGGCGACGGTGGGAAGAGGTTGGCGGCATTGTTGTCAGCGGTCTTAGGTACGGCAGTCCACTCCAGATTGCCAGAGTGAAAGACGTGTTTGTTTTTTTTTAAAGTTAGATTTTATTCATTTCACCTCATGATGAATTAGTCTATATTGTAATAAAAGTTCCATTAAGATTTTTTTTTTCACAAAAGAAGTTGTTCAAGTTATTTCAAGTTTTACTAGTTAAACTATAATACGCTTACAGCGGTTTAGTTGTCTACCAGCAGTTTGGTTCTACAAGTCAAAGACCGTCCACAATAAGTAGGCTATCCACAATCCACTTAGATTTTATTCGTTATAAATTTATTGTAGAACTTTACAGTTGTGTAGTCACTCTCACATAATAGCTCCTTCGTGATCGAAGATGGGCACATTTCTCATTTCCTATGGACTCGAAGATGACTGTAAAGTCCAATCCTCACTTTAAAAAGCTGGTCGCATACGTGGCATGGTTAGATTTTGTCAGTTGCAGATAGACCTGCTTCTTCTCTCAGCTTTTTGTTGGTTCGGCGCTCTTTCACCCTGGCCACTCTTGTTGCTTCAAATCTCGAGACTCCGAGACTCACAGCTTCAAGCCATCAGGAGCGATCAAGGGCTAGTGCTTCCTAGCCGTGAATGTCGATATCGCATTCCTTGAAGGAGCTCTTGAGAGTGTCTTTATAGCGCTTGTAATGGCCTCCCTGGAAGCGTTTTCCTGCACACAATTCCCCGTACAGAAGTCGTTTGGGAAGACGATTGTCTGGCATGCGGACTACATGTCCCGCCCATCAAAGTTGGGACCTTTATACTGTCGCATTGATACTGTGCATGTTGGACAGCTTTAAGATTTCTGTGTCTGATATGTGGTCGGACCAACGCACCTTATGGATACTCCTTAGACAGCGCAGGTGGAAGGAGTTTAGCTTTTTGGTATGGCGGGAATATAGGGTCCAGGACTCTGATGCATATAAGAGTGACGGGAGAACTACAGCACTGTAGACTTTCAGTTCACATACAACAGACATGATTAGCTGTGTCTGCCTGATTAGCTGTTGCCTGATTAGCTGTGTCTGCCTGATTAGCTGTGTCTGATTAACTATGTCTGCCTGATTAACTGTGTCTGCCTGTCCTTAAACCCCTTGCTTAAACCTTTCACTGATTACTGATTAACAAGGAAACAAAATGATTCTTTAAAATTATTTACTTTTTAAAACAGAGACTAGTAAACATGCATATTAAGATAGATGTTGCCATTGTTGGATATATATATATATTAGAAATGTATTGTCCTGGCTATGATCTTATCCGTTGTGTAAACCTAATAATACTTCACTTAACTAGTCTAAACTAGCCAAGGGACATTACAATGAACAATGATATACTTAAGAAAAAAAAAAAAAAAACAATGCACAATATATTTATTTACAATACTATTATAATCTTCAAACTAAACTAGGTCACTGCAGTATATAAAATGCACACATATGACATGTTTTATTCTCTATATAAGACTTGTCTTCGAGTCCGAAGATTAGTGAGGAATACAGTATTTCCCGTGGCTATACTGACAATGAATTATCCACGTATCTCTTGTCATGTTGAGATGGCATTTCCTCTCAATAAAAAGCCACCCACATTAGCATGCTTTGATAAGCTAGTTCGTTCTTTTCAATTTGGTTTCATAAAGAACCCAGCACTTCAAAGGGCTCCTTGTACAGTACTTTGTGATTTGTGTACAGTACTTTGTTCTGTTAGTCCTGTACTTCTGTTCTGGCACGATTAGGAATTAGCTATTTGTTTCATAGAAAGGGAAAGTTATGACGTGACTAGTTAAATCACGACTAGGATTTTAGGATGAATAACGAAAAGTAAACATACTACTTTTGACGGCTTTAGAGAAAGGCAGTTTTACGGACGTAGAGATTTAGCTTGATGACATTCGACGTTTCCCTTCGTTAGTAGTAAACGTCTCGTTCGACATTCGCTACCAGTGTCGACTAACTTATAGTATTGGCCTTTCGCCTGTGCTATGTGATGACGTCATTTATTGAATTCGTTATTTCCGTTTGACTTATCTGCATAAGACACAGCGCCTAACACTTCGGAAAATAATAATAAATAGTAACAGGCTGTTGTGGACTTAACCGGTACTGTCATAAATAAGGAACAGTGTATAGTGAATATCATAATATCATTGTTATGATTGAGGCGCTATTGCGACTTTTCTTAATTATATTTGATTTATATTGACCTATCATTATTATGATTTAATTAAAGTGACATTTCATTGTTATAATTCATCTATAGTGACCTACTATTCTGCTATTTTGACCAATTCTTATTACAATTCAACTATAGTGACCTATCATTGTAATAATCCACCCATGAGTGACCTATCGTTCAACTCCTGGCATTACCAAGCTGCAAACATTATATCGACCTACTTTCGCCTTGCCTGTGTGGACGTTGTCTATGTTACCTTGAAGTGACTTTCCAGTGATCAAGCTAACCTTGATTCCAGGGAGTATTAATCTAGGCTAACGTGTGAATACTCTATAAGGGGGGGGGGGGAAGGAAGAAGGTCGAAACGCTAACCCTTTTGGAAGGATGTCGGAGGTATTGATTTGACCGATATTAATTTACCTAGAAACACCCTCTCTACCCCTCTCTCTCTCTCATGGTTACCCACAAATATCAACCACAGCGTGTTTGTAACGCACACACAGCACATGTAGCGACACCTGCATGCATCCGTAACTAAGTTTGAAATTATACGGGCACGAGGTTGCGCGGTAGCAGCTGGCGGTCTTTATTCGGACTGGGAGCAGTCATTGCAAGCCTGAAAATACTCACAATTTGCCCCACTCGTTTGAAAACAACAAAGTAAATAAATAAATAGAATAAAAAAAATAGATTATTTTGTAATAGATTTACAGAACTGAATTAAAAAGAATTCTCTAGAATTCCCTTTTCACATTATTTCCCTTTCCAGAAGGGAAAAGGGTAAGAGGAAAAAAACAACACTTCTATTATGTAACGAGAATAATATTTATATTCACCGCAGTGGTGCTCGACCTTCAGCCCTCGAAACAAATTGTTCACTGTGTAGAATAAATCAGCAGAGGATCGGGTCGATAGGGCGATGTTGTTTTTTTTTCATCGTTGATTCGGCCCTTAACAGATGTCAGACATTTAAATAGTGGTTCCTGGCTGAAAGGGTTTAGGTCCCAAACCTTCTGCAGAACTGAAGATTTGTATGTCTTAGTCTCAAACCTATTGCAGAACTGAAGATGTGTACGTCTCAGACCCAAACCTACTGGTGAAGATTTGTACGTCTCAGACTCAAACTTTTTGCAGAACTGAAGATGTGTACGTCTCAGACCCAAACCTACTGCAGAACTGAAGATGTGTACGTCTCAGACCCAAACCTACTGGTGAAGATGTGTACGTCTCAGACCCAAACCTACTGGTGAAGATGTGTACGTCTCAGATTCAAACCTAGTGCAGGACGGCAACTATCGGAAAAGAAAAACGATTTTTTTTAAAAAAAGCAGAAATCGTATTTCTTAATCCTTCACATATCCCTTGGGGCACCACACAGGATCTGTTGACCGTCTTTCTTCATTCTTGGATAAAATTTCTTTCACTGACAGGCCCCTTCATTCTTTTATGTTGTCTTCCCATCGCTTTCTCTGTCTCTTCTTTTCTTGCTACTGTTCCCGGAAGAAAGGCCTATGCGAGCCCCGATGATCTTGTGATATGGCCATAGAGTTTAAGCTGTTTTTTTTTGTTTTGTTTTTTGTTTTTTTGTTGTTTTTTGTCAGTAGTTAACAGGTCATCGTGGGGGGGGGGGGGTCTAATTGCTTTATTAATCTAGTCTTTAAACTCTTCATTTGGGGATGCGGTCTTTTTAAGTTCTTCTTAATACATTTAAAAAAAAAATATACTCGTACATTTAGGGTCTGTAACTGTAAAATGTTGATAGCTCATGAACACGACAAACTTCGGCTCTATTTTTGTGTACTCTCGGTGTTCGACAGTTGATCGCTGGATTAAGAGGAAGGGACTTAATCTGTAATCATCTTAACGACATTCAGCCGGGTCTCTTGAAAAAAACATGCATGCACTCCTGTGTCCTCAAGGTCACGTGACACGACACCCCTTGCGCCATTGTAATTGTTGCCTCGCCCAAAATAATGACGCCAGCGACAGAGTGGAAAAAAAATAAATGAGTACCAGCCACATGACATACATCGTACACATCTTGTCACCATATAGGTGTCTGTACATGTTAACTGGGGGTCTTCGTGTAGTTGTGTCTGCGTGTAAACATGGGACCATTATATAGGTGTGTTTACTAAACTTGGGGGTCATCGTATAGGTGTTTGCACACGTAAACATTAGGTCATCGTATTGGTGTCTACGTGAAAGCATGAAAACATAAGGTAGTCACGACCTGTGGCGTGGCAACGAGCTATTGGTCTAAACAGCCCACAAGTTGCAACGTCGCAGGTCAGTGTTCAGCCCTTCTGTAACGATTGGTATCAGTATATTCTGCTGACCATTATTGTCATTTTTACAGCTGTGTGTACGCTTCTCTCATTAAAGTTAGCTGGTCAGTGCTTCTCACATGAAAGAAAGTTTTTCCTCAGTCAGCTGGTCTCTGTTTCTCACATGAAAGAGTGTTTTTTCCTCAGCTGGTCAGTGCTTCTCACACGAAAGAGAATTTTCCTCAATTAGCTGTCAGTGCTTCTCAGTTTCTTCAGTCCCCGGTCTGTATGTGGATCACGACAAGTTGTTAACAGACAGCTGGTTCTACGATATTGCGTCGACCATTGGTTCACTGGACAATTGATTTACCCGACAATTGGTTCACCCGACCATTGGTTTACCCGACAATTGGTTCACAGAATATAAAAACATTTTGATTATGTCGTGGAGGCGCAGTGGCTGAGTGGTAAAGCGCTTGGGGTCCCGGGTTCCAATTCCGGCGAAGACAGGGATTTTCATTTCGGGAACTTAAGGGCAGCCTTGAGTCCACCTAGCTCTAATGGTTGCTTGACATAAATTGTGAAAAAGTATAAAGGCGGTTGCTCGTTGTGTTCTAGTACTAGTGCTCGTAGTGTTTTTACAATACCTCAATTCGTGGAGGGCTGAACTTAGATGTTGATCTCAAAAACGGCTCTAACGATTTTTTTCTAGAAATTTAACAGTTGCTGTATATCAAATCAAAAAATGAAATAAATTGAAATTTGGCTAGAGACCTAGATCTAGGTCTATAACCAACATCGGTTTGGAGAGAACTATCGCTTTCTTGAAATGACTATTGTTTTCGGGAATTTTCGAATGCAGTCTTTTCTGATTGAAGAGTTTAATAAATTAATGTCTAGGAATAGTTTGCGCCTCGTCTTCTAAGTCTAGATCTAAATGCTTATTATTGGAATGTTATAAAGTGTAGCAGATCTAAACATTCACTTAACCGAGAATTCTCTGGGAGAAGAGTGGGGCGGGGCAAAGAAAAAAAAGGACGTTTTTTTTTTTAAATGTAACATTCATTAATTTTAAAGAGAAAAACAACAGCTTGCATAAAGGAGGGTATTGCCATTTAAAAAAAAATATGTTTAGTGTTTTCTTTGTTTTTAATTACATTACAAATGATGAGCATTCGTGCAATAGAAACTGAAGGCTCTATATCTACCTGATGAAGATCTAGTACTGCACTTCGTTGTTGACAAAGATAGCTCTATCCCCTAAATTGCAGATAATGACCTTAAAATGTGAACGAGTTGCATCCCTTGCTGCGATGTGAGTTCTCTCCCCCTTTCAAGACATTACTGTATCATAACTACAACTAAAAACAACTTCAGCATGCGTTGCATAATGTTTGATCGCGGTCATTGACCTAACGTATATTTATATGCCGCAATGTGGGGGGTCATTGACTTTACCTGACAATCGATTCGAATTCGACATTGGATACACTTAATGGTCAGTGGATGTACATTTTTTCATTGCTTAAAGCTTAAAGGACACGAAAAAACAAGAAAAATAAATGTTTTTTTTTAAAAAAGCTAATATAAGGGAGAGCACCGCTAAATAACTGCCATATATCTCAATACTGGAAGGTCTATCTACCCTAATTCTATATAAAACAAAATTAATTAATTATCCATAATTAATTAATTTAACTTTTTTTTTTTTTTTATTGATTTGTGTATTGTCTTCGACTATGAATAATTATGTGAAATTTCAACTTCATCCGAAATGGGAAGTGGGAGAAAATAACGTGTCAAGGAATCCTCCCAGACAGACAACAATTTACTACAGTGGCGTAGCTAGGGTGTAGGTGGGGGTTAAGGGTGTGTGTCCCCAAATGAGTGAATTTTTACATTAAATATTACGCAAAATGCTGGGCCCCCCATAGAGGTCCAGCCACCTTGGGCCTCCAAATGATGGAGAATTCATAGCTAAGTTATTCCTGTAAACTGCGTCTGTCCGCCGAATTCTTATTCCAGTATCATCAGCTTCAGAATGCATCTACCCCATTCAGGTTTGCTTGGGCCTGCCCACTTTCCTCTTTAGAAAAGGCTATTTGAATGATATAAATTTCTTTGAATATGTGAACGGCTTTGTGGGTCAATCAGAGTACCAAACATTAAGACTGCTTTGGAAAGTATAGATATCGTCCTATATTTCAATGTTTCTCATTGGTCAGTTACCAGGCTGTTAATGATATTTTTAAGGTTATCATTGGTCAGTTGACTGCTTAGGTACGACCAGTAACCTTTGAGAGTTTCAACAGAACGTGTAAGCGAACGCTCTAATTTTTCAAATTTAATATACTTATTTTCTTGTATAAACAAACATATAACATTAAAAAAAAAAGTTTATTAAGTATTATATAGCGGGTCACAAAGTGTGGAATCTAAAGGGGATTAATTAAACAGTTTAGTTGACATTAACTCAGTGTAGTATGTTGGCATTTGTCCAACGAATGTTTTTGAAGTATGTTTTTAAAATGTTCAGTATGTGTAAACAACAACTAATGTTCTCCCGACTTTTGGTCATAAAGACTTAAGTATGCATAATGCATATCATATTCATATTCTTATAAACTTTTTAAAAAACTAGATTTAAAAAGAAGGAGAAAAATCTGGAAAGTAAGTTCCCGCACTACGCGGCACTATTAATATACGAGTTTTTGACATTTTTGTTTGTTTGTGGATTTTGTATTAAATAATGCTTACCATTCGAATTTAAACTTACTACTGTTTTTTTTTTAAATACAAATTTTGCTTCGTACAGATAAAAAAAAACTTGAATAGGTTAACTTTCGTACTGTTGTCATTATGTTAGAAACAAAAGGATTATTCGTTCTCTGGCACTGCCAGGGTCAGTTTTCATTTAAGAGAAACGCAATTCAGTATAGTCCCTTTAACAGTGTCCATTAAGGAATTTTCTGGTGATGTGGCAGGTCTGCAGCAGCACCGTCATCTGACAGGCAGCGAGAATCTTAGGAAAATTGAGGGTCTTCAAGGTCAGTTGTCATTATCCCCTCAGTTGATATAACTACAGGGTATATTGTTATTTTGGACAACTTTCATAACCGCTTAATCTCCAAGCCTATGTTCCCATATTTTCGTTGTTTTTCCATTTCGGTTTTCCTTATATTATGAGATATTAAATTATTATATTATGGGATAGTGGTACGGCGATGTTATTAATGCTTATTAAAATTATTATTACAATTATTATTATGTTATACAGTTTTTAGATATAAGAAACAATGATTATTTCCTTTCTTTTTGCTATCCTCTTATTTATTTATTTTTCGTTCACATTTCGTTTCCTACTTCCCATTCCGCATTTTTGTTTTCTCTATCTCTATTTTATCACCACGCTCCCTCTCTGTTGAGACTCGAGTCTGATCCAAGAACTCAGACATTCAATCAGCTCACCCGTTCCAAGAGTAAAAAAAAAAGCCACTGAGCCAAGTTCTGCTCTGCTAAATAAGGAAACCAGAAACCTATTTTTGGACCGAGTTGACGGCGACCTGTTTAGGAGACTTTTTGTGCAACATTCTGACTCTACGGAGAAAAAAGAAAACATGGCCCAGTGTGTGTGAGTTCTCGGCCCTGAGCGCGCTGAAGTCAAAGTAAAAAAAAAAAAAAGAAGCCTTGAATGGAAAGGTTAGCGCCAATAAAAGTCGTCTGCAATTACGTTGCTAACACTGAGCATTGTTGCATAGCAACAGACTTTGTTGGATTTTTTTCCTCATTTTTTTTCCTGGTCTGCCATGTTTAAAGAGCACAATTTTGTATATTGAATGTAGGGCCGACATGCTACTAACAAGACTGGGGCAAAAAGTCATCAAATTAGCAAACTGCTTAAGCAACGGGCCACCAATACCACAATCAAAGGGATCTAGCGTTCGAATCTCGGTGAAGACTTGGATTTTAAATTTCTGAAATTTTAGAACACTTCTGAGTCCACCCAATACTAGTGGGTATCTGAGATTAGTTGGGGGAAGTAAAGGCAGTTGGTCGTTGTGCGCCACGTGACGCCCCGTAAACCGTCGGCCATATAAAAAGATGAGCCTATAGATCGCAAGGTCTGAAAGGTGTACTTTATCTGTACACCATACGATACGTCTCTGTACGACACGGTCTCGACACTGCGAGTGTTATTGGAAATACATTATATACATATATTTATATATATCAAGTTATTGTTCTTCAAACGTAAAACTGCACAATATTTCATGCAACTTTTAAAAATCATTTTGTGTAAAATTGGGCATTGTCAAAGCTTGTTACAGGGGAAGAGAAAGAGAAGATAAAATACTCAGAAAGTATGATATTACTACAAAGCTTATATTAACTCTGTCTGTCTTTCTGTCTGTCAGTCTGGTAAAAAGTTTGTGTACATTTTCTCCCACAACCAATCTCGGATGTAGCTGAATTTTTGCACAATTATAACTTTTACTTGACAACAGAAGAATCAACTTAAATGATTAAATAATTAGTTAATTAACTATTGGTAATTAATTATTTTATTTTGGTATCTTGAACAATGGAAAGAAATCGTACTTGACAGAACTGGTGGTATAAGTTGAATTAGTCCCCTTGAGGACTCTTGAACCCTTTAGTGAACATTTGTTCATGCATTTAAAAAACGAGCCACGTAAACATTGGCCAAGACCCCCTCCCTTTCTTCTCCCCCCCTTTCCCAACTGGTCCAGACAAGTGATTAGGATCATAGCATATGGAGAGAGCTATAAGCTAAATAAAAACTATTGGTACAAATATTAATAATGGCAACAGATTTATTAGCTGGAGTTTACCTCTCACATAATACTATGACTGATCTAAACTAATTGATACAATTACACTTCATATAAGCTTCGTTTTTTTTTGTAAAAAAAAATATATATTTTTTAAATATTTTATTCTTGTTTGTGTATCTGGATGCAAATGTTGCATCAAAATTTGTTTATAAATTGAGAGCGCCATTTGCATGATTATATGGAGATAAAGTGCGGGGCTACAGGGAATCTCTGCAACACATTTGTAATTGACATTAAATTTGAAACTAGGTCTCTTGTAAAATGTTTGTTGTAAAATGTTTTACATGTTTCTGGTGTTCCTTCAGAGTTGAAGATAATTACTTCCTAGTCCAAACCTTTAGCAGGACGACGGGGGATGGGAGCGGGAAGGGTTTGAACCCTCGACCATCGATAAATCTGAACGACAGTCCGCACGACCAGGCAGCCATCCGACCAGACAGCCATCTTGAAACTCTATACAAATGTCCCCCCCCCCCCCCCCCCCCCCCCGGGCCTGTATGATCAATCGTTCTTCCTGAAAGGGTCCCGACCAAATCCGTTACACCTCTGTTTCCGGGTACCTTTATCCTAAGACCGAGCACCTCCGTGAAAACCGCTTCATTTTCCTTCTCTGTATCAAATCGGCGTGTAGATGTCCTCCATAGAAACGGCCCATAGAAGAACCGTGTGCTAACTGGGCTATTGGGTCTCTCTTTTCCATCCCAGCCAGTGCAATGAACTCGGTTCCACTCGGAAACACTAGGAAAATGCTTCCTTTATTCTGTAGTTACCATTTTAGTCCTTTTATGATTTTTCTGGCTACACTGCCACCCAGACGACCCCCCCCCCCCCGCTTCCCCATCTCAATAAAATATAGCTTACATGTCATTCATTCCTCTTAATGGCGCATATATTATAATAAATTATTTCCCTTTTTCATTTAATATGCTTTTCCATGTCATTCCTCTACCTCTCGCTATGAGATATAAAAATCTGTGTGCAAGTTGAAAGGGCAATGCCTCGTCTTAAACCTCGTGACCCCTTTCGATGTTTGGGCGTCGCCTTACAGTATTACATCACGAAGTTTTTATTTTTTTTTATTCTCCTCCCCCCCCCCCCTTTTTTTTTGTTTTTTCTTTCCCTCTACATATGAAGTGTATCAAAGGAATACCACCTTGCTCACTCGCTCCTGTTTACCTAGACCATGCTACTGTACCTGTTGAGTCTACCAGCTGACTCCTTAGCGCCTCCCCAGCCCGCCTCCCAACCCCGCCCGACGTCTTGTTCGCTTTGCATTGCCGCGTGCGCTCTGCTATTTTTAGTTGCATATTCCGGCGTTTTCATTGGTGTAATATAATAAAGTCAAGGTCGCGGATTGATCGTCGTAGTAATAAAAAAGAATTGTTAAAAAAAATGTTGTGAGTCATTTTCGAATAAATTAGAGACGTTTGGGCATTTAGAACTAGATAGAAGATAAATGCAAGTTACTGGGGAAAAAAACACAAGGGTGGTCGCTAGAAAAGCAGAAAATGTGAGGGTCAGATGGTATTATGAATAAAATGCGTGCTTTCTCATTTCTGTTTTGATATGGAACAGAGCTTCAGACTTGTCCACGTGATATAAACTCTAGTGATGATTTGAGAACTTGCTTGGGAAGAGCTGGGAACAGTATCTCACATTTGACCGTTCAAAACACTACACGAGCTTTGGATTTCTAGGGTAAAGCGTTGATCTGAACTACACAGCAGACGACATTTTGAGCATCTATGAGTGTAATATAATATATGCCTTTAAAAAACTTTGTAAAAAGGTATTCTTTGTAAAAATTAATAGCTGTTTGACATATTTTCTGGTCTCTTTTTCTGGTAAAGATTCCCATCGATCCTCCAATCTCTAGTTTAACAGTGTTTAATTCGTGGCTCTAACCAAGAGTTCATAATGTCGTTTATATGTTGTTGTTGTTGTTTTTTTGAACAGCCACACTTTCTTTATAAAACAAACATGTTGGTTTATTATCATGTTCCAAAAAAAAAAATAATTAAAGATCCGTTCAACTTTTCCTGATAGATATTACATTCAGATTCCCATTTTATAAATGCGCTAATGTTAAAGATCATGGTACCAATCAGTCATATAAAAAGTGAGAGCCCAAACGTAGGTAAGATACAGTTTTAAACCTTTTTTTTTTTTTTTTTTGGAGTGAGGATTTCTACTCTTTGTGTCGACATTTCGTCGGGACGGATGAAAATCTATCGCGGGCCATATTTTGGGCATCACTAATCTAGACTGATATGATCGGGATCAGGTCTAGTATTATCTTAATATTATCCGCTTCTTAATGTGATACTACCTAATATTTAATATATAAATTTGTACCTCTAAGAAGTCAGAAGCTAAGTTATTGCCTTAATAATTTATAGATGTAAATTTTGTTTAAATTATTAATATATCTAAATACAAATCGAGATCTGGGCTCTATTTAGTCTGTGACTTTTATTGTTGTCAAGTGTATAGTAAGGACATGTCAAGACAGCGCGTTACAAAAATATTAGTTTTCTTTTCAACTTACAACTCAAGCGAAGTTCGTATAAAAAATCTTTCTAAAACACATTTTGAGTCAGTATTTCATTCAATGAGTTAGTTAATAAATGGAAAATTTATTTAAAATAAGCCATTGAAACATTTTCAATTGTAATCTTAGATGCTAATTTTTTGTGTGTGCCAATGCGCAAATCTATGAATGAAGCTTGAGTTATTAATGTAGAAGTCTGTGATCCTTTTAAAAAAAAACTTACCTCCCCTGAAGTTTTTCATTTAAAAGTGTTGTATTTTTATGAAAAATCTGTTTGCATAATTAAATGGTTCATTTTCGTAGAAGAAAAAAAGTCGTTGCATCAGAACTTTGAAAGGTTGATTTTCATTATCTTTTCTAGTATCTGGGATCTAAACGGGACGGACAGACAGAGGACAGACTGTCCACACAAAGCAAATAGCGGCTATTTCCCTTTTATGGTTCTACTATCATCCGAAGCAACAATTAGGCGGTGCCCTCATCAGCACATCTGGTGCCGGCTCACCGGGCATTTGCCCGAATGTCCAAAATAGCCAGTCCACCCGTGACTTAAAGTCGTCTTTTACAACATTGTTTACGAGCCTTGGTACTTACAAAACAAAACGTCACATCATGTCCTAGAACCCACTGCACTAGACAAGGTTGTAAACTTTTGCTTCGGCGGGACTATTTACTAATGACTTCCTCCGCCTCTTTCTGATAACGAGACACTGCGTAAAGCTAAGTGTTTTTTTGAGCATACATTTCTTTTGTTGTTGTTGTTACTACTACCAGCGACGTAATGACGTCAGTCCTTGTTTTTAAATAGTTCAACTTCTCTGCAAATCTTTGGGGGGGGGGGGGGGGGGGGAGGGGGGGGGCGCTGTTCTGTACGCCTTGTTTTTTGTTGGTCATCGATTCTCAATTCGATTTGATCCTAGCTAGCCTGACCTGACATACGATTAGTCTTTTAGTTAGGGAGGGGAAAAGTGGGGGGGGGGGGGGGGGGGGTAGAAATTATTCCCTCTTGCTAAGAATTAACGCCAACAACAGATAAACAAATTACAAATAATCATACGAGGTTCAATTGAACAATTCTTGTGTGAAGGCAGATACTACCATCAGTCAGCGTCAGTTTATGTTTTATTTCTATTGCACGGCATTTGCCTTTGTGTAAGACCATGCGAACTATAAGACAGATGAATAAATGTCATCTTTTTCTGTGGTCCACGGTTTACGAGGGTGTCATATGGCCAGCACAACGACCAACCGCATTTACTTTTCCCCAACTATTGTCAGAACTGGGTGGACTCAGAGGAGCCATTAAATCCCTAAAGTAAAAATCATAGTCTTCACCAGGAGTCGAACCCAGGACCCCTTTACCACTCAGCCACCGCGCCTCCCTGCCTTTGTGTGCAATTCAATATTTTAAGCAGATGCTTGCGTGTCGTGAGCGTGTGAATTTCAGTGTATGCACATTATTAGGACTTTCTATTAGACAAAACTCTTCACAAGATAAACCACGAAAAGGCTAAGTTCACTTAGCTTCAACAATTGAATAAAACTCTAATAATAAGGTCGCAGTCAAGTCTCGCGGTGGATGAGTGGTTAAGCGGTTGGCTTCCGAACCTAGGGACCTGGGTTTGAATCTCGGTGAAGACTGGACTTTTTAATTTCGGGATATTTAGGGCGCCTATGAGTCCACCCAACTCTAATGCTGGCCACATGACACCCTGCTTGTAAATAGGTGAAACAGATGATCTTCACATCATCTGCCCGTAGATCGCAAGGTCTGAAAGTGAAACTTTACTGTTTTTTTTTTTTTTTTTTTACAGTCGAGTCTCTGCCATCAATTATAAATATAAACTAAAAGGGCCCAGTTTGCTAAAATCTTCCTAGATGATAGTTCCAAATGGAACCGAGTTCATTGCACTTGGGGGAATGGAAGAGAACCCCAATAGCCCAGTCACAATCCACACACCAATTCTTTTGGAGGACAACCGCACGGCCGATTGATACTGAGAGGCAAAATGTAGGGGGTTTCCATGGAGGTGCTATGTCTTTGTTGTCACCCTAAATCCAAATGATTCTAAAATATAAACAACTAGTTGACCCGCGACGTAGTATACGTCGCTATTTAGTGACGAGTGAACACTTCCTGAAAGACACAGGGGTGGGTTTGGGCAAACGACTATGTGCGCATGCCTGGAGAGCGAGGAGAGTGCAGGCGGAAGGAGGGTTAGAGAGTTGGCGTGCGTGCGTTGTGTATCGCATGGTTGGACGACGTCCGACTTGCAGAAATAGAAAGAGTTATCTTTCCATGGCTTTTTCTTCGAGGGTTAGATAGTCGGCCTGCGTGCGTCGTATCCCGCATGGTTGGGCGACGGATAGAATTATATATACAGATTCCCTAATACCCATGCTTTTATGACATCACTAAATGCCGCGTTCAATGTACGTAAACTAAATAGCGTCGCTAAGCTAAATAAGTTTCTTACACTATTTTGTTGTCATAATTCACAAGTATTAAATCATAAACAATTGAAAATTGATTAACCTAAAAATACAACAATAGTAACAGAAACATTATTTAATATCAAAGACATACTACCTAACCATCCTAGCCACATTGAATCCATAAAAGACAGAACAATGATACAAGTATCCTCTACCCCAGAACAATCAACACAATATCAAAAATCAAATATCCCTGACCCCCATCACCCCATTTCTGGAAAACTACCTGAGCATTGTACAAGTATATGAAAATCAAACTAGATAATTCTCTACCCTAAAATCCATTATTTTTCTAAATGTCAATTCTAATTGATTAGGATGAAAAACCTTATTATTATGTAGAGCTTTGAGCCAGCTAGCCCAAACAAGGTTCCTGTATTCGGAAACAATAATTAAGTTAAAGTTATGTATCATTTTATTTTTCAGTTTTGGCAGCTTGTTTAATACAATTGACAAGTTAACATTTACATAGCTGCCACAGTTTGCTTCTAATAAGTCCCTTACAGTACTTCTAACTTGAAGGAATAATGGACATTCTTAATACATATGTTTCTCATTGTCAGCATTTTCAAGATGGCATAATATACATGCACGGTCATTTGCTCTTCTTCTAACCATAGGGGTCATCCCAAAGATAAGTCTATAACTTATCTCTCTAGCTTTTGGTGGGATATGTTTGCTGTGTAGGTTTACGAATGTGTCCTTGAATTTTGTCACCCCAAGAACTCTCCCCCACTTAATCCTATTCACTAGACATTCATGTAACAGCTTTTTAAGTGTTGTGTATGATTCTTTGGTTTTGTTGTGTATTAAATGTTCATTACCAGGTAAAATTCTTGAAATAGATCTGTAAAACGGATGAGTGACTGTACCAAAATAGTGAGGAGTATCATTGTGTTTTGGAAGAAGACTACTTAATCTTAAACCATAATAGTAAATTGTCAAGGGAAAGTTTGTTGGGTTTCTAACTACTTGACCTACAAATTTTAGCCTTAGCGAATGTATTTTTGTTTTGACATCTTGTAAATTTATCCCCCCATCCTCCTTGTTTTGAATGAGTGTAGTGTGCTTAATGCTCCTAATAGTGTTTTTAAATATAAAGCCTCTAATTAACTTGTTCAGCTTGTTTATGAATTTAGGAGGTGGCTCTGTAATGTTAGCTAAATAGACAATCTTTGGAATGACCAAATTATTTATCAATACAGCTCTACCAAATATTGTAGAACCTGTGTGCTTATAAAGTTTTATCAAGTTTGAGGCTTTGACAAAATTATTCTCCCACTGGTCTTTACAATAGAATAAAGGATTACATGTATAGACAATTAAATGTACATAGAACTTCTTGAGGCACTAACAAAAATGCGTTAAAGAGAGCAAGATAATCCATTCTTTTTGTGCTTTGAAAATGTGGTTGCAGTTTTTCTGAATAGATTCGCTTTTAAAATGTAGTTATCACAATGTTTGCAGATCTAATCATAAAACTGGTTCTTCGAAACTATGAGCATTCAAAAGTCCGGATTTTCCTTCCACAGAAGACGCTGACCTCATGGGAAATACTTGTCAGAACTTGTATTTGGAGGATCGGACCGCGTGATCTTCTGTTGAGTGGGAGGTCGTTTCAAAACACTCATCATCAACTTACTTTCATCGGTGTTATAATCTATGCCTTTATCTGTAAGGTGTGGGAACATGTAAGGGGTTTGCGCTTTAACATATAGCAACATAAGGCGCAGAGTTCCTTGAATAAGTGTACAGACCAAAGCCCGATATATGTTAGGCAATAGCTTCGCTATTTGGGATGCAGAGTCTTTGTTGTTTCTCTCAGTAGAGACTTGATTTAAAACCAAAGGATCCTGTAGCTGACAATACATAGAAGCTCAGCAGTTCATAGATGTTTAGTCATTTCTCAACGAAAGATATTTAGTGGTTTAGAGAGCGAAGTTTTAGAGAGATGATTAGAGGTTTTCATAGAGAGATATTTAGTGTTTAATAGAGTGATGTTTAGGTCTTCAAAAATGGATGTTTAACCCTTAAAACGCGTGTGGTAGCTTATTCAATTTTGTATGCACTCATAGTATAACGGCTCAGCACTTTAAGGGTTAAAGATTTAGAGGGTTGGTTTAAATTGGAATTGATAGTTTCACGTTTTGAAATGCTTAACTCTTTCTCTCCCTAATTATTTACCACATTCTGGTGGAATCAACGCTGGTATTGTCAGTTAGGAGAGAAAGAGTTAAGAACATTTTTTTTGGTACTGTTCCTCTTTTTAGATTGAAAATTCTTCATGGGAACAGGAAACATCAAAAACCCTTTACACGTGGTCGAGAGGCTAAGTGCGCTTGACCTTGGTTTGGCCTTGGCTTAGCTTGGCTACCTATGAAGTGGGCTCGAGGTTCGACACCCGACTCGGGCAGAGTTGTGTTTATTGAGTGCCTAAAGGCAGCAATTCCTAGCTACTCCCCCCACCCCCCAACTGGTCCACAAATGAGATTGGACCAAAGCGCTCTGAGCATGCTATAAGCATGAAAGTAGCGCTATATAAAAGCCATAATTTATTTATTTTATTTTGCGCTGTTCTCGAAAATGGCTCTAACGATTTTCCTAGAAATGTAGCAGTTTATGTATATCTTTGGGAAAATAATTACAAGCTAATTGGCCACACAGGAAATAATCATAAAAAATTTGAACTCAAGTACATTAGTTTTTCCAAGAGCAAAGTAGTCAGGCTTAGAAAAGGTCTTACGCTTCACTTGCTGAAGTTTAAAGTTCAAGGTCAACCAAAGCTCTAACCATAGCGAGCGCTTGACCTTCATTGTTTTTGTAGGCATGAGTCTGTTACAATGGGGTTTGGTGTTTTTAGAAGTTAAAATGGATAACCCACAATTCCAAAGTATGCCGGAGAATCTTGTTTAGCTGTAGAAATAACATAGTTCCTCTTTACGAAATAAAATATTTGAAGCTTAAATGATAAATCTTGTAAAGATTGAACACACAAAACAACTAAATGTCAATAAAGAGATTCAGGAAATTATGCTTAACATGAAGTTTGAAACTTATTGACTGACCCCGCTTACTGTCTTCCAGTGTTTATATATTCTTTCTAAAATTAGATTTTCCAACAAACTGGTAAAAACTAGAACCTTATTTTTAACTCCTTTGGCTATTGGAAATCTACCATTGTTTCTCGAAAACATGTTTATACATTTACAAAAACAACATGAGACCTTGACACTAATTATTAGATTTAAATCTGAGACAAGTCGTTGCAGCACTATGGGAGGTCAGGAAGTTTAAGTTTTCATTTTGTTGTTGGTTTAGGAGAAGATAACGTCTGACTGCCCATCGATCAATAAAGATTTTGTATGACTGGGTAGATTGTAACTTTTAAATTACCGGGTGGATTCAAACCCGAGAATCTCAAGTCGGCAGCCGAATGGATCTACCTTAAACGCAACTAGATGTTGTCGATCTATTGGGCAGAGAAACAAAAACGTCAGTCTTTAAAACATTGAAGATGTTTTCTGAAAACTATGTAGTCGATCTATTGTGCTGAGAAACAAAAAGATCAACAAGACAGCTATTTATCTTGACCTACTAGCTGTGTTCTCTACATCCTGTGACGGACGCGCGTCTATTCTGAACAGGACTCCGGCTACAATATTGATTATTTCTAGACGGTTCTTCTTGTCCCTTCCCCTCCCCGTTACTGTCTTCCTCCTCCCCCTCCCTCACTCACCCTCTTAACGTGTGACGTACGATCGGGGGAAAAAAGTGTCTGTCGCTCAGACTGGATCTTCTGTGTGCCTGCTCCTCGCGATGACCATCGCTTGTGTCGTTCTCAACTGGTCAGAAGCTGTTGTTTTTTTTTCTTTCTGCTGTAGTGTTTGTTATCAAAGTGTTTCCCCCCCTCTCCCCTTTCTTCCCAGGATCACGTCAGGCTAACGAACTAACATGTTTACGTGTTGATGCAGTCTGAGGGTTTGCCTGGTTAGGGTGGGCTCAGCCGTTGACAAATAACTTTTAAAAAAACAAAAAAACACAAAAAAAACCTAGCGGATGTGCGTCCACTTCCCGAAGGAGGCACGGTGCTGAAGGATTGTCGTCTGCCGGGAGACCTGTTGCGTCTGCTGTTTGGGACAGCTGTGATTGGCTATGATGTTTCTCTTTGATGTGTGTCGTTGATGCATTTCTCATTTCTCCGACTGTTTCTTGGATAAAGTCACACAGGAGTTATGTTCTCTTGTAAACACCTCAGGCGAAGTCAAGTATGTGGGAACACACAAGATTAGCGCTATCTAGGAGCGTGGATAGCATTGGAGTCTGAAGGTTAGTGTTTATGCAGTGGCGTAGCTACCATAGCGGGAAAAATCCGTTGCGCCCTGATTCAAGATTAAAAGGGTTCCTCCTAACCGTCCCCTACATGGACCAGTGAAAGATGTTCGTTTATTATGTAAATGTTTAAAGATACGCATCAACATTGAATGACATGACACATCTTTACTACATTGAATGACATGACACATCTTTACTACATTGAATGACATGACACATCTTTACTACATTGAATGACATGACACATCTTTACTACATTGAATGACATGACACATCTTTACTACATTGAATGACATGACACATCTTTACTACATTGAATGACATGACACATCTTTACTACATTGAATGACATGACACATCTTTACTACATTGAATGACATGACACATCTTTACTACATTGAATGACATGACACATCTTTACTACATTGAATGACATGACACATCTTTACTACATTGAATGTAAGGACACTTACTTGTAAAATGTACATGCACTAATTTACTGATGCATCTAGGATGAAACTATTTTTTTTTCTGTCACCCTTAACTCTTAATCTACCTATTTGTTGTCCACATTCTGACGGAATTCTTCATTTGGCTCATTACTATTTCTCTCCCCTGTTAGGATTGGGCTTCAATAACTTTGTTGTTTGTTATCAGAAAATGTTTTCTTTGGTATTTGGTCTAGAAGGGGAGTGCATGCTCTTCTTATATAACGCAAAGTATAATTTATAAAATTAAACATTATTTTAATTTAATGAGGTCAAAATCAACGATGGTATCGTCGGTTAGGAGACAAAGAGTTAAAAACTTATAATAGATGGGGAGGGGGGGGGGCAGCGTCACATTCTTTGTTAAGAAATATTTTTACTAAGGTCTACTCTATTTATTTGATCTGATATTAACTAGGTTTTTGTCTATATCATAAATACAGTTCTATTTAGTTTGCTCACAAAAAGAAAATTATTCAAGTTACTTCATTAGTTAGGACATATTGCGCCTACGACGGTTTAGTTGTCTACCAGCTGTTTGGTGCTACAGGTCAACGACCGATAACAGCATTGGTTTACTGAACGTCTTGATCAGTCGATGTTGAAGTAACTTCGCACGATCTCGATGAGGTTTCTAATATGAAAGGCAGTCATAACATTGGGCGAAAATTTGAGAAGCCCTGGCAGCAGCTAAGTGAGTTATTTAGTGGGCAACTAGCCGTGCCATTCTGTTGGCAACTTAGCGAGTATCACTGAACAGTCTAAGGAGTAACTATTTTCTGTAAGATTTCTATTTATAGTCCAGAAATTCTGTGGCTTCGCCGTGTAACGAAGTCTTGCGTCATTATTCTAAATCATCTCAATAATGCTCTGCGCCACTTCATCTAAATTTAGATCCTAAGACACGAGAGCCTAATACTGCTCTTTAAATTCAGGTCCTCGAGACAGGGGCGTAGTAAGCGAAACGTGCGCCCTGGGCAAGGTAAGTTATTGGCGCCCCTCCAGCCATTTTCCATGATCATCACATAGAAATATAGGCGCGTGTGGCGCGCCCATAAGGATGGCGCCAGGGGCTTCGTGTCCCCCTTGCCCCCCCCCCCCCTCACTACGCCTCTGCTTAGAGATCACGCTGTATATATGGAAGAAGATATTCTAGTATCCAACACACGACTGCTCAACAATGAAAGGGGAAGAACTCTGGGGCTTGCTGTCTTGAGTTTTAATAAAAGACCTAATTGTTCTGGTTGTTATATGTTAACATTAATCTCGCTCTGCGGTATTGTGGTCTAAAATATTAAGCTTGGTTTTTGCTTGGTTCTCAGCTGATCGCTATAACTATAAATACACCTACTTGATGCCCTACATTTTTTGTTTCTGTTGGCACTTTTTATAGGTCAAGGTTCGCCTTAGCTCATTGTCCATACGTTTGAATTGATTGACAATTTAGTTATAACTTTAAATATAAACAGAGGAGCCTAACAAGAGTTATACTACGATATAGCCTATATGACCAATTCATAGTTAATTAATACAGATAAAAAAATATAACAACATTTATTTGTACACATTGGGACATTGTAACACTGACAACGTATCGTATACATTACAAATGCAGTATATAGGTAATGCAGACCGAGGAAACAATATTGAGTATATATTACAGACTCATAGATCACTGACAAATACGACGATAATTGATATATATATATTTAGAAATATACATTTAAAATTCTTGGTCCTGGCCACTCACTCATAATCATAATAATGATCGCTAATTATCACACTATAAAATACTAAAATTTAAATTATCTTTTCTTTACTGAAGCCTAGGAAAACTAAGCCGTTTTCAAGATCAAATCCGCAGAGGTTAATTTTACCAAAAATGATTTTTTATTCGCATTTCTACCAATTATGTATTTGAAAGTCGATATTTTATTGCCTGCCTGAAGTACAAAAACAGTAATTCCTTTTCGCTTAAGCACTTTAATATTTTTTTGGTGCGTAACTTTCTTTCGATTCATTTTGTTATGTATATTTCCTGCCAGACCACAGATCGTTAATGTATTTGAGGGATGATCCTTGAGATTATCAAATGTGTTTTACATATGTAGGAAGGCGTGTGTGTGTGTGTGTGTGTACGCAGAACATTACTACATTTTTGTAATGTTAAGACTGTAGTTAATGATAATGTGTAGAACAATATCTAAATGACTAGATCTAGATCTACAATTAGGCCTCTATTCTAAGTGAAACTTAAAAGTCAGAAAAATTGTCAAAGTGAATATAAGGACCTATTAAGAGTGCGCCTCTCTCTGCGTGTTTTTTTTTTTTGTGTGTAAAAAGGGGGGGGGGGGGTGAAGATGGGTTATTCAAAATAATGTGCCTCTCTAAATCTAGATCCATAACTGACAAAACTTAGTTACGAATGTGATATTTCAAACTGTTGTACGTAAAAAGGGGGGGGGGGGGCGTTTCATGTGAGAATGTTGGTGCATTGTAGTGCAGGGAGATACAAGTGATGGGCCTAAGAAGTGTTTGTGAATGCTCCATAATAGAAATTTGAGGGTCGTTCCATTGAAGGATGAAACAGACAACAATCAAAGGGATTTTGCTAGCTAGAACATTGTGTCCGCTGTGGGGGTGGCCTTGTGATGCGGGCCGTTCTATTGATTGATTTAAAAGTGTTCAAAGCGATATAGACATATACCAACTATTTCAACCTTAGCGTATCAGCCAGTAAATGTGTATGCAAAGTGGTTTTACGTGATCATGTAAAACTAGGCACTCATCCTTTTGTAGCTGAGGGTCCTAGTTTCCAGGTGGGTCATTTCTCTCCCAGCTGGACAGAACCTGCCTCTCCCCCTTCCACCGCTGACCTAGATAGCGTGTCTGTTTTGTATGTCTGAGGGTTTGATACGGCGACGCTGAGAAAACACGAGAGTCGTGGCGCGTTGATGACAGCGATCAGAAAGCACTAGCGCACGGGCACAAGATCTAAGTAGTGCATGGACAAGAAACAAGAGTGTTTACGATATGTGTGCGGCTGTTTTCTTTCTTTCTGATTATGCGTCCACTCCAACACTCACGAGTGGCATGGTATCTACTATGGATGTCTGTGAAGCTTTGAGTGTAGTCATGGGAATTCGTCACTAGACACTTACCCACCCCTAACCCTTCCCAGTGAAGAGAGCTGGTCAGTGGTGTGAAGACAAGCCCACGTTCACAGACAGACAGACATAGACAAACAGGCAGACAAATAGATGATATATATATATATATATATATGTATATATATATATATATATATATATATATAGAGAGAGAGAGAGAGAGAGAGAGAGATAAATAGATAGATAGATAACAGACAGATAGATAGATTGATTGATAGATCACTGTGAATTATAGATGTTCCTTCTAAAGAGAAGATAATTACATCTTACGCTATTCCATGCGTTTATCTATTATTGCATGTTAATTAGAGATTTGTCTGATTCAGGCAACCCATGTTCTAATGGCCCCATGGAAGTATGAGCACTTGTACGAATTTGTCCTAACATATGGAATAAGAATTTTTAGAATTATTTTAGAGAGAAGTATTTTAGCGCATGTGCCTTTATCTTTGTGTATTTTCTAGTATTCTTTTAAAAACTGAGTTGTGTTATAGCATTTGTAAGTTAAGGCTCAGTGTTTTGTAGATATAGATAGGGATATGGTAACGCAAACCTGGGTAAAAAACTTTCTTTCCAGAGAGTGTGGGTTTAGACTTTTGTAGATATAGATTTAATAAGCTGGTGTCGTCTAACCAGAGACCTTTCTATTGAACTTTTTCCGGACGGTGATACAGTTCTTGTTTGTTGTTTGGTTGAAGAAAACTCTATCCGGAAGAATTGAAGAAATTAATTGTAAATAAAATAAATGAGAAATGGACGAGCTCTCATCCAAATCACAAGAAAGATGACGCTTACTATAAGCTATCCCGACAAGACCAACGTCTAATCTTTCGATTCAGGACGGGACACAACAGAATGCGACAGCACATGTACCGGAAGCTCAAAATTGGAACCAGTGAAATCTGCCCATGTGGAGTGTCACCACAGAATGCCGACCACGTCCTCCAAAACTGCTCTCTTTACCCGTATAAGACACTGGCCCCAAAACACCCCAATAGAAAGAAAACTATCTGGAGAGCTCCCTGATTTGGAAACCACTGCCCAGTTCATCTCATGTATTGTTCTAGTCATCTGAACACTCCAACATAACAATGAGAACGAGGAAGAAGAAGGTGGTGAAAAGCTTTAGGAAGAAAAGGAAGAAGAAGGTGGTGTTCTTAATGAATCCTGGTATGTAATGCGCACACTTGTGCACTCACACACACACACACAAGGATTTGTTTCGAGGCACTACCAACACTCACACACATACTACACATACTAGCCCTTCCCCCCGTCACTGTGTGGAGCGAGCTACTGTAATGAGTGTCATAGTACTGAATAGCTAATTAATTAAGTGCCATAGTTCATGACTTGTCAGTCGATCAGAAATTTACTAACTGGTGGAGCTTATGGTCTGTAGATTGAACAATACTTCTTTAAAGGTCAGTTTGGCAAGTTTCCTTTCTGTGTTTGTGTTTTGTTGCTTGTCTGGGTATGAAATGTGGACGTTTTGACGCAGAGTTCTAAAACACGCTTGTACAGCAAAGCCTGACACAGGAAGACATATAACCCTAATGGTGACAACCTCTATTCTATATCATATCAATCACGCTAGATCTTTTTTTTTTTTGGGGGGGGGGGGGGAATATGATATTCTTAAAGTTCTTTTTTCTTCCTTTTTTATAGCTCCTAGCAGTGATTCTATTAGCTCGCAAGTCGATTGGACTCCTTGCTTTTAGTTTGTGAATCCCTTCTATTTCTCTCAGTTTATATCCCTTTTGTTTCTCTCAGTTTATATCCCTTCTGTTTCTCTCAGTTTATATCCCTTCTGTTTCTCTCAGTTTATATCCCTTCTGTTTCTCTGTTTATATCCCTTCTGTTTCTCTCAGTTTATATCCCTTCTGTTTCTCTCAGTTTATGTCCCTTCTGTTTCTCTCAGTTTATGTCCTTTCTGTTTCTCTGTTTATATCCCTTCTGTTTCTCTCAGTTTATATCCCTTGTGTTTCTCTCAGTTTATATCCCTTCTGTTTCTCTCAGTTTATATCCCTTCTGTTTCTCTCAATTTATATCCCTTCTGTTTCTCTCAGTTTATATCCCTTCTGTTTCTCTCAGTTTATATCCCTTCTGTTTCTCTCAGTTTATATCCCTTCTGTTTTTCTCAGTTTATATCCCTTCTGTTTCTCTAAGTTTATATCCCTTCTGTTTCTCTCAGTTTATATCCCTTCTGTTTCTCTAAGTTTATATCCCTTTTGTTTCTCTAAGTTTATATCCCTTTTGTTTCTCTCAGTTTATATCCCTTCTGTTTCTCTCAGTTTATATCCCTTCTGTTTCTCTCAGTTTATGTCCTTTCTGTTTCTCTCAGTTTATATCCCTTCTGTTTTTCTCAGTTTATATCCCTTCTGTTTCTCTCAGTTTATGTCCTTTCTGTTTCTCTCAGTTTATATCCCTTCTGTTTCTCTAAGTTTATATCCCTTCTGTTTCTCTCAGTTTATATCCCTTCTGTTTCTCTCAATTTATATCCCTTCTGTTTCTCTCAGTTTATATCCCTTCTGTTTCTCTCAGTTTATATCCCTTCTGTTTCTCTCAGTTTATATCCCTTCTGTTTCTCTCAGTTTATATCCCTTCTGTTTCTCTCAGTTTATATCCCTTCTGTTTCTCTCAGTTTATATCTCTTCTGTTTCTCTCAGTTTATATCTCTTCTGTTTCTCTCAGTTTATATCCTTTCTGTTTCTCTCAGTTTATGTCCCTTCTATTTCTCTCAGTTTATGTCCTTTCTGTTTCTCTCAGTTTATATCCCTTCTGTTTCTCTCAGTTTATATCCCTTCTGTTTCTCTCAGTTTATATCCCTTCTGTTTCTCTCAGTTTATATCCCTTCTGTTTCTCTCTGTTTATATCCCTTCTGTTTCTCTCAGTTTATATCCCTTCTATTTCTCTCAGTTTATATCCCTTCTGTTTCTTTCAGTTTATATCCCATCTGTTTCTTTAAGTTTATTCTTTTTTTTTAAAGATGGAATTCTTATTTGTTGAACAGTGTGAGATATCAGAAGCAGTCTTTACGGCATTGAGCTATTGGTCTAAACTGCCAACAGGCTGTGACGTTGCATCTCAGTGTTCAGGCCTTCTGTAACGAATGGTCTGGCTTTAGAAAACAGTAATCGTACACCAGCAGCATGCAACAACAGATGCAAACTACGCGCGAAGCGAAATGAAAAGTGTACTCCCAAAATATATGTTTTACTTTCGACTAGATTCCCCCTGGGGGCTCCCCCCCCCCTCACACACAGACCATGGAAACATCCTAAACAAATACTTTGCATCAGCATTCTCAGCCCCAGGAGACAAAGACATATTTCTTAATTTGAACCAAGTAGACAACATAGAAGATTTAGTAGTACAAGAAAATGGAATTCAAAAACTATTATCCAACACCAAACCAAATAAAGCATCTGGACCTGATGGTATTCCAGCTAGATTACTCAAAGAACTAAGCAATGAGCTAGCCCCAGTGTTCAAAATACTCTTTCAGGCATCGCTTAACCAGGGCAGAGTACCAAAGGATTGGAAAGAAGCTAATGTCACCCCCCTATTTAAAAAAGGAGAAAAATCTGATCCAGGAAACTACAGACCAGTATCACTTACCAGCATCACATGTAAAATCCTAGAACACATAATATGTAGCAACATCATAAACCACTTAGACAAACATAATATCCTCACCCCATACCAACATGGCTTTAGGAAATATAGATCATGTGAAACACAACTAATAGAACTAATTGATGATTTTTCAAAAGGTTTAGATAATAGTGAACAAATAGATGCTATCTTACTAGATTTTTTCCAAGGCTTTTGACAAAGTTCACCACCATAGTTTGCTTAAAAAATTAAAATATTTCGGCATTAATGGTCCACTGCATCAGTGGATTAAAGATTTTCTGATAGGGAGAGAACAAACTGTAATAATAAATGGCTCTAAATCAACACCGATAACAGTAAACTCAGGTGTACCTCAAGGAACAGTCTTGGGTCCACTACTATTTTTAATTTACATAAATGATTTACCAAATTGCATTACTTCAGGAACAAAAGTCAGATTATTTGCAGACGATTGCATAATATATAGAACAATAAAAACAACACAAGACACAGATATTTTACAAAGAGAATTAGATGAATTACAGAAATGGGAATCAAATTGGAGCATGTCTTTCCACCCAGTTGTTAAGAGTAACAAAAAAACTAAAACAAATTAATTCCACTTATCTTATTCATGGCAAACCAGTAACACAGACTAAAAACGCAAAATACCTAGGTGTTATAATAAATGAAAAACTGTCATGGAATCCACATAGTGATGAAACTACAAAAAAATCCAACAAAGCATTAGGGTTTATTAAAAGAAATTTCTATAAATCAAATAAGAACATAAAACTAAAATGTTATTTAACCTTCGTTAGGCCAATAATAGAATATGCATCCACCGTGTGGGACCCCTCAACTCAAGAAAACATTAAGAAACTGGAACAAGCACAAAATAGAGCAGTGAGATTCATAACAAACGAATATTCACATTTGACTAGAGTAACACCATTAGTAAAATCACTAAATTTAGAAAGCCTTCAGGACAGAAGACTTAAAAGTAATTATACATAAAACACTGAACCATAATCTTCAAATACAAAAACAAAATTTAATAAAATACTCTAAAAGACACAAAAATAAAGGCACATTCCTCGTCCCATATGCTAGGACAAATTTGTACAAATACTCCTTCTTCCCTGGTGCTAATTAGAGCAAGGAATGGGTTGCCTGGGCTAGCCAGAAAAACCAGTGACTTGGCAGAATTTAAGTCATTGGTTAATATGCATGACTAAATGCATGACGCGTAAGACGTAATCTTCTTTTTTGAAGTAACGTCTGTATTATATAAGATAAGATAAGATAAGATATAAGATAACTGGTCAAAGAGACGATTTGGAGTAGCTCATGTTACATTGCTACCTATACTGGAAGTGATAAATAAAGGAATCATGGAACTCTTCACTAATTCTTTTCTTCCACTTCCCATTTTTGGACCGAATGGGAAACTTTGCACAATAATTTATTTTCGATTGTTAAGGTGTGAATCAATAAATAATAATTAACCAATTAGTTAAGAAAATACTGTTAATTAATTGCGCAGTAATTGTGCTGTTCTTCTCTAACATAAGCTTTTTTTTTTTTTTTTTTTAAAAGCATGGTACGTCCTATAGGGAGGTATGGGCTACGATGCATTTCTGAAGGAACATCCGTAGCATGTAAAGCAAAACCTGAAAGAGCAGGCTTAGCTAATTGATTCAAGTTCTAATAACAGTTTGTGAATCCCGCAGGAAAGAGCGCTTGCAATTATTTAGAAATACCTTAATCCTAGACGCAAAGTAACCCCCTCCCCAATGCAAACATTCACACACGCACACACACACACACACAAGGCAAGCTGTTGGTCATATTGTTTGATGGCATTCCTGCTGCCCGCTGTGGTCAGTTGCTTGCTTAAAGGCTCTAACTTTTGACGTCCTCCTGTCACTTTGTGGTCACTTTGGGCCGATCACCATGTTTGAGTCCGGCAACAGAAACCAAATTGTGCTCATAAAGGTCAACAATCTCCAGAGGTCTGAAATCTCCGCCCTGAAGCAAACAGAGACTATTTGACCGCATGGTTGACCTGATAGAATGCCGAGATAGAACGCTGTCCGAGCGATGAATTCCATTCTAACGTTGCTTGAGCCTTGAATTCCATTCTCACCTTCCCCTCCCCCGGCCATTTTGATAAGGTTCTTAGGGATTTAAGTTAGCGACAGTTCAATTGATTCATTTGATGGAGTATGTGTATATATAAATATTGGCCTCCTTCAGTCGTAGAACGACTATGGTTCATCTCAGAGGACACTTCCTCATGTGGCTGTGGAGCCCTATTTTGGAGAGACACTCCAGTCCACAAATAGCGCATGTTAAGGTGGTTTTTGCTTCGGTGGTAGAGGAGCTGGCCATTTTTTGGATTGTACGTTTTTCTTCCTGAGTTGAGACCCATGTACTTTCACTGTCCATAGCTTTCTTGGTCACTGTCTCTCTCCATCTGGTGCGGTCTAGAGCTATGTCTTCTCAATTTTCAGTATTGATGTTCACTGATTTGAGGTCCCGTTTTATTACATCTATGTAACGGAGGTGGAATATGTATTGACATGCAAACAATATGATCTAGTCTCCGTAAGCCTGTCAGCCATCGCGTCTCCTTCCTTGTTCTATACCAGCGTGCATACCTGCGTGCGTACCTTGTCTCTCTACCTGTCTTTTTATTCCATCCAGCGCAGTGCTGATCAGGCTAAGGCCCCGGCCCTTGTCGCGGTGCTCTTCGGCCCCTCAAGACTTTGCTAAATGAAGCCTCAGAGGCTCGTTTGGTTTGAGGAGACGCGGCCCGTGACAGCCACATACGAGCCCCAGACTGAACAAAGTTGAGCAGCTCTCCTGTACGGAGGTAGAGATCCTTGCCTACTTGCTTGTACGCAGGGCCGGTCCTAACAATTGCGGGGCCCTATGCGAAACTGATTGCGCGGGGCCTAGTCTGTGTGGGAATAATGATAATAAGGGAAAATTAAGATTTTGTATAAGAAAAAAAATTCGACTTTGAATTGTATTCATTTTTTTACTAAGTACAAAACTGCAATCAAATCAACTTTGCTTTACGAACCTTGCAACCTATGACATATTTATAAGCTAGTGACTATAAAAGTAAATAAAGTATTGGAACTTCCGATTAAGATGAAAATTCGCCCGATTATTACATGAAAGCTGACAATGCCTTTTTTCTTTTATCGCACGTAGGATTGGCGTTTTCCGCAATGAATGACATCCACAAATGACAATTTGTCTATTTTTCAGGAGATTTTAATAAATTCAGAAGATTTCCAGGGGGGGTATTTGGGAAGAGGGTTTCTGGGAGCAAATTTCCGTGTAACCTTAAGGGCTCAGCAAACACAACTCTGCTCATGTCAGAATTCGAACTCCAGCACCCTTGTTAGGTGGCCAAGCATAGCCGATTAGCTGGAAAATTCAAACCCTTCTTGGTTACTTACAAATCTCATTTCTTCACATCATGATTACTCTTGTAAAACTTCTGACACCTTTGCTTATGGATGTCTGTCTACAATTTGTAATAATCCATTCAGTGTGCTACTACCCTATGTATCATTCATTCATTATTAGTGTCTTAGTTCATTCAAGAGGCCATCACCTTCACACACATACACACGCACACATACACACTACATTACATATCGACACACAAGCCCACTTTCATTCTTTCAGTTACGTCGCTTATTGATCTAACAATCGTCTTCTACCCCCCCCCCCCTCACTTTTTAAACAAAAGTTTCGATCTAGTTCTCGGCCATTCACCACGAACCCTCTTATTCAGGGGCCTCACTTGGTCACACTTCAGTGAACATTGCATCTCTAACTATAGACACAGCTCGAGTTACACCCAGCCTGCGCGGCGCAAACTGTCACCAAAACATGTCCAAACACTGATATGCAACTCATTTGAGGTATGACCCCCACCGCCCAGCAGACGACTCACTGACCTATATATCCAGTGTGGACCCACTCGAGTCACTAACCTATAAACTCAAACATATCTATCTCGCTCCGTGAGATATTTGTTTACAGTACATTTGTGGGAAAAGCTTTGCGATGGTGTAACAGTGGTGATTTTTTTTTCTCTTTTCTCCTTGTTGACGCTGAGTTCTTTTACTTTAAACTCGGTGTGTTAGCAGCGTCTGTAGAACAGCTGTGTTGCTATAAACAGGACAAATCATGACCCAATTAGTACATTTTTACTTTTAAACGTTTGGTGAGTACCTGTTTTGAATCTTTTCATTTTATTTCTCACTTCGGTGGGTAATATATGTCTTTAGCTGAGATGGTGTGAACAATCATGTGTCTCCCGTGAAACATTTTATCTCTAATGATGTTTGTCTAAAATAATAATAATTGAAGTAAAAAAAAAAAAGAGGTGGGATGGTCATTTATTGGGTATTGAGATATCTCTGGGAAGTGAGTGAGCTTTGAAACTTTCTTGACATAGAATGATTATATAGGCTACAGATATCTCTGGGAAGTGAGTGAGCTTTGAAACTTTCTTGACATAGAATGATTATATAGGCAACTGAATATTGCATATAATTTAAGGCCTAATGAATGTAGAACGAAACGAGTTTTATTTGCGCATTTTTACAAAGCTAATATCAACTTACTCTGTCTGGTAAAAAGTTTGTTCACGTTATTTCTCCCACACCCAATCTCGCCTTTAGCTGAAATTTTGCACAATTATTTCTTTTACCTGACAACACAAGAACCTTATTTATTGATTTATTATTTATTAATTATTTTGTTTGGTATCTCGAACAAGGGAAAGAAATTGTACTTGACTAAAGTGGTTAACGCTGAACTAGTCCTCTTTATATGTTGTCGTCTGAGGCTTAGCGAACACAAACATGAAATAGGAACAATAGATAACTATATGATCTTCCATGTTCATAATTTCTTCGCTAGCAGAGTGGTTATCGTGTTGGCTAGAGAAGCCTGTGAAGGCTTTTGCTCACGAGTTCGAATTCAGGTCGTTCACATTCTTTTTATATATATTTAAAAAACGACCACCCAGATACCCCGTTCTTTCTCCCCCACCCCTTCCCAACTTGTCCAGACAGGTTATAGGATCATAGCGTATTGAGAAAGCAATGTTAAGTTAATGTTAAAAATGAATCAATTTATTTCCTGTTCTAGAGGATAGTCTACTAATTATATAAAAGGGGGAAACAAGCTTATATCGTGGTCCTTCTGTGAATAATTTTCACGCTTCAGGATTAATAGTTTTGTGAATCTTTATTACAATTAAGTTATACTGTATCTATTATATTTATCACGTTCATTCTCCCATCACCCGTTTAAAACTTGAATGTCCGCTCAGGACCTCCTGTTTACACTTCTCTTACGGTCTTGACGCGGACATCGCGTGATACCCATATTCCCCAGATTTTGCATCCGTTCATAAAATGAAAGCATTATAAATTCATTCCTTACAATCATTTTTTTTTTGTTCAACATTTCCGGGTTAATCGTAACAAAATAACAAATAATGGCAGACATTTCAACAGTTATAATTGTGACAGATAGACCTCAGTCGAATTAAAAGGAAAATGATCAAAGTGAGATCTCACATTCATTGTCGCGTGGCGAGAGTCAAACAGTGAAAGATCAAAGGATATTTTGGATACAAAGGTATTCATTTTTTGTTAGCAATAGTGAGAGTCTAGATGCCTCTCTACACATTTAGCCTAGATCTAATAAAACTTCTATAGGCAATGTCTTAAAAAACAGTTTGATTATATATATATATATATATATAATCATATACGTCTCTCATTAAGTAGCATTTGTTCCCCTTATTTTGATATCCAGCAAAATAATTAATCCCCAATAATTAATTAAATAATTGATTAATTTTTTTCATTAATTCAGTTTCAATGAATAATTGTGCAAAGTTTTAACTTGATCAGAGAATGGGAGAAAACATGTTCAGGCGTTTTACCAGACAGATAGACAGACAGACAGATACAGTGTGTTGAGTGAGCTTTGTAAATAACTGTTGTTACTTGCTGTCCTAATAAATAAGAACTCTCCCTGTTTTGAAAACGATTTTGGTAGACGTTTGTTTGCTAAGTGCTAGATGATACATACATATATTAAACATAAATAAATAACAGCACCAGGGACCAAGTTTTAAGAGAGAAAGTAGTGAATTAAAATGCTACGAAAATAAGGGGATGCGCCGACCGAGGCTCGAACCTGTGACTCTGGATTCGACACCACCGCCTAGCGATAACGCACCAAGCGAAACTAGCCTCTAGACCATCGGAATGTCCAAAAAAACATTCTTCTGATCCAGAGTCATTTCACCCGTATGCAAATTACCACCCCAGTGGTCAAAGGTCACAAGCTCCAGCCGGCCCCTCCCCCACGCTCGCAGTATGTTTAATATATGTATGTATCATTTGTTTCAGCACCTAGCTTCAACTCTATGTTTACGTTTACAGCATTATTGCTCGTACCCACTGAAGCTTCTATATGTAATGTGTTTATGTTGTCCACTTGTGTGAGAGATACACAATTAGATAGAGCCATCGTTTGTCTAATACATGCCTAACGGCTGTCTGTGTCGGCTCTATCGAAGTTGTTAGAGAAGGGATGCTGCGAGCGTTTTAATTCACTACTTTCTCTCTTAAAACTTGGTCCCTGGTGCTGTTATTTATTTATGTTTAATATATGTATGTATCATTTGTTTCAGCACCTAGCTTCAACTCTATGTTTAAGTGCTAGATGACCTGAACTCCAAACTTGCAGTCCCTGATATATAGATCCTTGGGTTAAATGGTGCATATCGCCGTACAAATGCTTGGTTTATTTTGGATCCATTTGGTCGCATTGAATATTAGAATAACATTATCAGATAACCACTCTTCACGCTGTGGCAGTGCCGGTTTACGAGGACGCTGAGTGAGTTGTGTGTGTGTATGGGGGGGGGGGGCGACAGTTCCAAATGAAAAGCATAATGTTTTAGCCGCCAGGTGGTGGCGTGTGGCTGAGAAGAAAGGGTTTAAACATTTGACATAATCTAACGTGCGGTCTAAAGATGTATTTGTTATTGAATGGAGCTGTTCTATTTTTATCAACTGGTATGGCTTTAATCGAAATTACTAACTACAACACAACAACAATAATAACAACCCATAGCCAGCATAAGACAGAAGGAAAGATTCAGATACAATCAACCAAAAAGAAAACACTTAATAACAATTTGAAAGCAACATCATGTTTTCCCTCTTCATCTGTACAATAACCTGTAACTCTCGCTCTCTTTATTTTCCCCCCTCTCTCTATCGTCCTCTCTCTTTCTTCCTCTCTCTACCTTTCTTCATTTCTCTCTCCTACTCTCTTTCTCTATCTTCCTCTCGCTCTCTCTTCCTCTATCTCCTCCTCTCAACCTCTATCCTCCTTTCTTTCTTCCTTTCGATCTCTTCCCCTATCTTTCTCTCTTTATCTTCCACTCTCTCTCTTTCTGTTCCCCTATCTCTTTGATCCTCCCTCTCTTTTCCTTTTTCTCTCTATATTACCTCCCCTCTATCTTTCCTCCCCCTCTCCCTATCGTCCTCTCTCTATATGCCTATCTTCCCCTCTCTCCGTCTGCCTTTCTCTACCATGTCTGTTTTCCTAATGGCTTTATGTGGCTGAAGGCTATGTAGAGCAATGCATAGAAACATTCCTTCGACTATTTGGGCCATGGGCTAGGGTCCACCAGAATGTCGTAGATGTGCGTACGCGATAAATCGTAGCTGTGAAGAGATAAATCAAGAACCTCGACCTTTGATTCGGTAAGCTAGTGTGTGCTTCTCTGAAATGGTCGTTGAGTGACCTTGGTGATTAAAACAAAGAAATGGTACTTCTCAGGAGAAAGGATTGACTGATAGCTTTTTAAAAGGATTGACTGATAGCTTCATAAAAGGATTGACTGATAGCTTTATAAAAAGATTAACTGATAGCTTTTTAAAAGGATTGACCGATAGCTTCATAAAAGGATTAAATGATAGCTTCATAAAAGGATTGACGGATAGCTTTATAAAAAGATTAACTGATAGCTTTTTAAAAGGATTGACTTATAGCTTCATAAAAAGCATTTAAAAAGGATTGACTGATAGCTTCATAAAAGGATTGAATGATAGCTTCATAAAAAGCATTTAAAAAGGATTGACTGATAGCTTCAAAAAAGGATTGAATGATAGCTTCATAAAGGGATTGAATGATAGCTTCATAAAAGGATTGACTGATAGCTTCATAAAAGGATTGACTGATAGCTTCATAAAAGTTTTGACTGATAGCTTCATAAAAGGATTGAATGATAGCTTCATAAAAGGATTGACTGATGGCTTGTGTTGTCAGGTAAAAGAAGTAATTGCTCGAAATTTCAGCCTGATCCGAGATTGGGTGTGGAAGAAATAGCGTGTACACACTTTTGGCCAGACAGACAGACAGATTGAGTTGATATAAGTTTTGTAATCGAATTAGATCTAGTGGGCTTATTCACAACTTATTTTACAAATATTTCAGAGTTCTGTTTCCTCCTTGGAATGTACACGTCATAGGGGCTATATATATATTACACGTGAAGAAGGAACTGAAACAGGTGAGGCAGATATCACCTGTGAAATGTTTCGTTCACGTGACTCGCTCTCGGTCTATTAAATCGTTCACAACCGTGTTTGTGTTAACGCCATGTCCGTAAAACCATAAAATCATCCTCATGCTTAGAAGGACCTCTTGTAGCGGGACCTGATTGGATCATGTAAAGGACGTCAACAAAAGTAGGGCAAATTCGTGCTCTTTCCTCCCTAGTGCAACTCAAGCATGGAACGGGTTGCCTGAATCAGCCAGGAAAACCATTGCCTTAGTCTGTCTCTAACCAACACACCTAACCAGAGGAGGCGTAGGGTGTAATTTCTTTCTCTTTTGAAGTAACGTCTGTAATTTATACGTTAAGATAAGATAAGACGATGGTACAACACTCGAGACGTACGAAAGACGGTTGAACTCTAGAATCGCATTGGCGAAGACGCAATGAAATATCTTCTCCAAATGACTAGATCTCGTTTCAGACGCCTCTCCAGAATGATATGAAAGGCCCTACATTGAAAATGAATCGACGTCACATTATTTAATAATGTTATCGTATAAGTATCGGGGGATAAGATCATTTTACTCACACATATGGGTTAATAACTACAGGAAAAAAAAAAGAGTAGATCGCTTTCATCCCCTTGGAGGGGCGGTGGTTGAGTCGTAAAGCGTTTGGCTTCCAAATCCGTACCCTTAAGGGGTCGCGCATCACAGTTTGAGAAACGCTGTTACAGTCTCACCCTGTATTAGGAATATGCATTGTCAAATATTCAAAAACATCCCATGTAAACAATGCTAGCTGACTAAAGCTATTATTAGTTACGAGTCTAGAAATATTCGACTGTATAAAAATATACCAATTTGATTGCTAAACTGACTTTACAATCTCCCCTTTCCTCAGTAGACTGTAGTATAAAAAAACAACAACATGAATATCTTTAGGCACATTCATGTTGATTAAGACACTCAAAGATGACTTTCTTTATGATTGCAGAGTTCTGTCCTCAGTAGTCAATTTGCGGAGTTTGACATTCTTCGCAGTGATGATTAGCAGGTTCAGATGGAGACCAACATTACTTTTGGGTAAGAGAGTGAAAGCCAAGCGAGAGAGAGAGAGAGGGGAGACAGAGAGAGAGGTGGGAGAGAGATAGAGAGAAAGCAGTGGCTTAGCTAGGAATTCACCATCATTTTGGGACCCGGGGGCTTGACCTCTTTGGGGGCCGCTGCATTTTGCGTAATATTTAATGTAAACCAATACTCGTTTATGGGCCTCATTTAGTTGGGGCCCGGGGGGACTTTCAAATTCTCCCCTAATCCTAGCTATGCCTCTGAGAGAGAGAGAGAGAGAGAGAGAGAAAGAGAAACAAACCTATTGCCTTTTGGGGTTTAGACATGTCTAGTAATAATGTTAGTATCTTAGCATCTTGCCAGATGATGTCATAAAGATTTAATTAAACAAAAAAAAGTGTTTGTTTTTTTAATTATTGGCCTATAAATTATTAGGCTATACGTCATATGCGCAATGATCAACTAATATAATGCTTCACTACAAACAGTGTGACGAGCTTGACGCAATCTGTTGCCATGGGAACCGTTGACGCTGACAGCAAAAAATCTGAATTGTGTTTATGAATGTCAAACGTCAGCAGATCGTATTTCGAGGTCTATAAGCCGGCCATCTTTCCACAATTCTTTGTCTGCGATTCGACAACTTGAGATATTTTAAGTTTAATTATGTCATTTGTAATCGGTGGTCACGTGACGATGTTCCAAGCTCTCGGAGTTCTCACGAGATAACATTACCTTGGGGAGAAGCCGGTCGAGACCAATCGTCTTAGAAGGCCTGAGCACTGACCTGCAACGTCGCTACCTGTGGACAGTGGAGACCAATAGCTCATTGCCACGTCGAACAGACCTGTAACCTATTGGTCCTAGCTGCCCACAAGTTGTGATGCCGCGGGTCAGTGTTGAGGCCTTCTATAACGATTGGCTTTGAGCCGGTTATGGAGTGTGTTGGGTGTGTGTGGGTCTTTTGGAAAGTATGCTTCTTACTGCGACATGCAAACATCCTTGACCCTATTGATTCTTTCCCCATCGTGAAAGTTTACATTGCTAATGTGTATAGTTTTCTTTCGCCGTAGGCTAGGACTACAAACTTTATTTTCACGTACACCCCAAGACATAGTTTTCCGGTTTACCCACTGTTTAGCTAATGTTATAATATTTGTGCACATTCATCAATTATATAACTCAAGACATTTTGTTTTCGAATCCAAGGTAGTGCCCTACGAGGACAGGTGCTTCACATCGTTTCTACTGATCTATTTGACAAAGGCATTGCTTGTTCGATCAAGTAGTCTTTCAAAACATGAAATGACTATCAAATATTGCGCAGTTCTTCACAAACAAACATATTTCAAGAATTATTCTTTATGTCCATGCAAGGTGGACTCGTCCAGCTGCATAAAGAAATATGTCGTTTGCAAATAATGACATAAAAAAAACTTTCAATGCCATAGTTCATTTCATCAATACGCTTAAAGGAATTCTATTAATGATATTAAACACAGGCTCTATAAAACAGCTTTTAAAGCTTCTTCAACAGCTGGAAATATCAACTTTTCGCTAATAATTGTGAGGTTTTTCAGATTTTACCGTAAGTAAAGTGATATTTTAAGAAACTAAAAAATCACCATCTACTATTTTGTAATAACGAATCAAAGATATTGTCCTCTGTGGGTATTTCAAATCTTTATGTATTGCATCAGGATGGCATATTCTCAAATTAGATACGATAAGATAAGATAATTTTTATTGGTCCAATCAAATGGAAATTCAGTTTGACTCCAATTGACCACCTGTAACAATAACAATATAGATGCAAATACGAACAACATTCAAATACGAAACATATAGGTCTAGTAAACACTCACAACCAGCGCTTTATGAATTAGTCTTCTATGTACTTCTCGATGACGACACTCTGACCGAAAGTGGGATAAAGGAGTTTTAAAATCTTTCTGTTTTAGTCCTAATGGAAAGGAGACGACCACTTCGTTCAGATCTGATGTAACAGTGGTTAAATGGGTGCAGGTTGTCTTTAAGAATCGTGAGTGTTTTGGAAAGGCATCTTTCATGAAAAGGAGTGATGATGTAGAGACATCTGCTATAGCTTGGGGTTAGGGCGTGGAGACGAAAGGCCCAGGAGAGATCTGAATGGAAGGATGTGTTGAAGCAGGCTAGAGCTGTAGCGCCACTGGGATGGATGGATCTTTCATGAAAAATCATGAAAATATTGCTTTCTTTATTACAGATGGTTTCATAGCATCCTTACTTAAAACTTTGTTGAAAAAAAAAAAGGCCCACCCGAGAAAGAAATGAAGCTAAATCTCAAAGAATCAAATACTGTAGTCTATATGTCTTTTTACTTTCGGTCTTGTTTAATAGCAGTTACCAGTTAGACTGCAGACACAATCATGATTTGTAAACGTAATTAAATATAAAAATAACAATTCTTTATCCGACACAAGCTAAAGTCTTCCAGGACTAAAGCTAAAGTCTTCCAGGACTAAAGCTAAAGTCTTCCAGGACGAAAGCTAAAGTCTTCCAGGACGAAAGCTAAAGTCTTCCAGGACTAAAGCTAAAGTCTTCCAGGACTAAAGCTAAAGTCTGCCAGGACTAAAGCTAAAGTCTTCCAGGACTAAAGCTAAAGTCTGCCAGGACTAAAGCTAAAGTCTTCCAGGACTAAAGCTAGAATCTTCCAGGACTAAAGCTAGAATCTTCCAGGACTAAAGCTAGAATACAAGGACTAAAGCTAGAATTTACAAGGACTTAAGCTAAAATCTACATGGTCTTTAGTTAAAATCTGTCAGGACTAAAGCTAAAATCTACATGGACTTATTAAGTTAAAATCTGTCAGGACTAAAGCTAAAATCTACATGGACTTATTAAGTTAAAATCTGTCAGGACTAAAGCTAAAATCTACATGAACTTAAGTTAAAATCTGTCAGGACAAAAGCTAAAATCTACCAGGATCAAAACTAACATTACAGGGACTAAAGCTCACTTAAGATAGAATCTACAAGTACTAAAACAGTAGGTTACTAGGGCTAAGTCGAGATTAATAGATTCTGATATAACTTAGACTTATATTCACCGTACAGTATCAAAGTGATGACAATTTGTCATACGCGAGATTCAGTTACTTCCATCAATACGAGTCTGTCGTCCATTACCTTGTCCTGGGAACTACCATTTCTATTTATCATCAAGGCCACTTCATGACCACTCAAGCGAAGTAACACAACTTGATTTATCGCGTTCCCAGATCTACAACATTCTGGGCCCCCTGTTCGTGGCCCAAGTAGTCGAATGAATGTTGCCCTGAGCCACATAAAGTCATTATGGAAATATTATGTGAGGTAATATAAGGCAGGAAGAACGAGGACACAGTTAAGGGGGAATAGTTATAGTTACATACAAGGTTAGGGTTAGTGCACTCGTTTAATCTACCTACCCATCTATCTATCTATCTATCTATCTGTCTGTCTGTCTGTCTATCTACCTACCTACCTACATACCTATCTATCTATCTATCTATCTATCTATCTATCTATCTATCTATCTATCTATCTGTCTGTCTGTCTGTCATCTTTTTCCTTTTTCTCTAGTGGTATCTGTCTTTCTGTCAGTCTAGTAAGATCTATCTATCTATCTATCTATCTATCTATCTATCTATCTATCTATCTATCTATCTATCTATCTATCTATCTATCTATCTATCTATCTATCTGTCTGTCTGTCTGTCTGTCTGTCTGTCCGTCCGTCCCTCCATCTGCCTGCCTGCCTGCCATCTTATGTTTATCCTTATTGTTATGTCTTTCTGTCTATCTAGAGATATCTTAGAAGGTAATAGAAAGCTTCGTCATGACCGCACAAAACTGTTACTCTTAACGAATGCCATTATCTTGCTAATTCCTCTGGGCTCTATCTCTAAACCATCACTACTCGTAGACGTATTAGACCTCAAATTTTCCATGATATATTGAACTCCCTCCTCCCCGGGGGTCATAAATGCAAATCGTTTTAGGCCTTCTCTTTGGCTTCATCAGAAATATTTGCCACGTTTATGTGTGTGTTCGATATTCTTTATGTGAGTGTGTGTGTGTGTTTGATCTTTGTGTGTGTGTGTGTCGTTTGTGTGTGTTTTTTGTTCGATCTCATTTGTGTGTGTGTGTGTTCGATCTTGCACCTACTTTGACTGGACCCTGTGAGCGAGCACTGATCGATGACCCACAAGGTTCCCTCCCCTCCCCACTTTTTCGCCTCTCACCCGCTACCGTGAGCTATCTCCAAGCGGCGGTCAGTGTGTTCGATTTTATACATTCCAGCGAGCTCAACCTTTTTTTTCCAATAGAATTCTTGCGAAATGTCAGAACGTGAGTGTGTTTGCGTGTTTTTTTTTTTGAGAAGCTGTTTGCGTGTTTTTGAGAACATGTTTGCAACGATATCAAAGATAATCCTACGTCCCACTTTTGTATGACATCCAAGTCAAACTGCGGACATATTTACTACGCGTTTCAATTCAGCGCGTATGCTCGTTTTAATTTGACTTCATTGCAGTAGTCTTAATACGTAATTAGCAAGAGCCTGAGTTCTCGGCAACATGATTTACTTGTTGTTGGTAATATTGTTATTCTTTATTTGTAATGACCTAGTTTAGAACAAGAAAATGTTATTGATATTCGGAGCTAGGTAAATTATTTTTTTATAATATTAGCTTTGGGTTAGTTTTTCATGCATTTGTTCCAAGCTTTTGTTCCCTGCCTTTAGTTCCATGCCTTTAGTTCCATGCCTTTAGTTTCATGCCTTTGTTAAAGCCTTTGTTCCCTGCTGTTGCCTTTTTTTCAAGATTTTGTTCCCTGCGTTAGTTTCATGGCTTTGTTCCATGCCTTTAGTTCCATGCCATTGTTCCAAGCTTTTGTTCCCTGCCTTTAGTTTCATGCCTTTGTTAAAGCCTTTGTTCCCTGCTGTTGCTTTTTTCCAAGCTTTTGTTCCCTGCGTTAGTTTCATGCCTTTGTTCCAAGCTTTTGTTCCCTGCCTTAGTTCCATGCCTTTGTTCCAAGCTTGTGTTCCCTGCCTTTAGTTCATGCCTTTGTTCCAAGCTTTTGATCCCTGCCTTTCGTTTCATGCCTTTGTTCCAAGCTTTTGTTCCCTGCCTTTCGTTTCATGCCTTTGTTTCAAGCTTTTGTTCCTTGCCTTAATTCCATGCCTTCGTTAAAGCCTTTGTTCCCTGCTTTTGTTCCATGTCCTTTTAAAGAACGTTTGGTCAAGACGTAATAATCTTTATCTGAAGTCTGAACTCAACAAATCAAAAGTTCATGTTTCGACCAGGCGATGATTTTGTTGGGAGATATATACACTAGGTGCACCATGCTATGGGGATTTTATTTGATTTCTCTGTCGAGTTTTAAGGTTAAGGTACCGCTGGACTCTGACACGATTTCTACTCTCGACTCCAGTAATTCATTTCGCTCAGACAAATCAAAGATCCTAATCATCAGGGATAGTCCTTAGACATACGATTCGACCCGTGTTACGTAATACATCTATACATTGCGCAATCAACGTTTCTGGGATTTTCCCCCATCGACCCTCTTTGACCAGTTTGACACTCCTACCCTTCTCTTAGTTCAATCACCCCTCTTCCGGTCTACCCGCTGGTCACGCCCTCCCTCATGAAAAGGCTACTGAGTTAAGCCAAGTCTTCAACGCCTAAAGCTGTCCATTCTCTTGGGGAATGTTTTCAATTGTAGTTTAAGTTACCGTCTCAAAAACGTTTTGTGTTGGAGTCACTTTGTAGACTTTTAGATTCCAGTAATAGTTTGAATTAGACTGGATTCCACCACGTTCGCGAAAAAAAAAGGTAAAAAAAAAAAAAAAAACAGCATTTGACACTACCCAATGTTTGATTGGCCCACTGTTAAGTTTTTTGGTTTTGTCTGTCTTGGTTTGCGCGCTTCTTTTTTGTTCTTGGCTGTTAATAAAATCGGAATTTTCCGCTGCATTTTTTTTTGGTCAGACATTGCACAATATTGTGGGCAATGTTGCTCTGTTGACCTTTACATCGTCTGTCCTATATAGATCGTAGGGTGGGAAAGGGTTACCTAACCTTTTTATGGTGCTACAAGTAAAATTTATATCCGTGTTAGTCGCATTTTAACTGTATTTTCTAAAAAGAAGCTACGAAAGCTAATTATGATAAAGTCACAAACCTATATATACTAATTATTACCGGAAATTATGGTTACCATAGAAATAGCTAGATCAACTGTTATATTTGTTAATTTTTAATTGAAACGAGACTTGCCCGGAATAGTTTTATCAAAGTTCACGTTTGGCATTTGAAGCAATGCCGTCTTCATCGTGTTCATAAAATATGTTCATAAAATATGATGTTCATAAAATATGTTCATAAAATATGTTCATAAAATATGTTCATAAAATATGTTCATAAAATATTTTCATAATATATGATGTTCATAAAATATGTTCATAAAATATGTTCATAAAATTTGTTCATAGGTGGACCAGCCAAATGTGTGCCCCACCTCCCCCTTTTTTTTTTTAATTCATTAGTTGCAGCAAATGGCTGGAGACAGATGTAAGACTCTTACGAGGTCGCGAGACACACGTTTGAGACCCAAAGAAAAGCTGCCGTGAAGACAAGCGCAGACGGCGAAAAATTAACTTAAGTAAACCCTCTGCGGACAACGGCTGTGTCAGCTTTAGTAGTGATAAAAAAAGCAGGTCACATTTGGGTCTCTGTAGTAACGCTTTGACTCGATGCCAATGCTTATTTTTTACTAAAACACCTTTGTATAGACTGTTTATAGTGTACTGTGTAATTTTGTGTATTTTGTGTACAGAATAGAAGTGTTGATAATTTATGCATTTTTAAAGGTAATAGATTTTTACATATTTTTTTTTGCACTCGTTAGCAAGGCAGAATCAAATGTCTGTAGCTCACAATAGTAGCATAATAGAGGAAGCATTACAAGTTCTAAAACATTGAGTTCATTCGAAACATATTCACAAACAAAAAGAACTTACAATAATGAAACAAATCTTATACAACAATCAACTGCTACTCTTGTTATGTTTAGTCGGCAGTAATATTTCAATTTATAGTCCTTGACGTTTTTAATTTTAAGAATTTTTTCAAATCCCTAAATTTTTTTCGCAACCTCGCTTTATTCGTGTTACAGTAGATACCCAAGTATTTTAGAACATAAAATAAACTTCTGACACCATTGTATAAATAATTCAAACTGAATTTATTATAGATTTTATTTATACCAGATTTATTATATCTCTATTTTTTAAGGGACTGAGTGTTTGGCAATTAAACTGTTACAATAATGGTTGATTATGTGGTTGGAAGAGGGGTAGAGATGAAAGTGACACTAATAATTAATTGTTTAAATCAGTTGTTCCCAACCTTTATTTCTTCGCACATTCTGAGAATTTAGCGGAATTATTTGCTTTATTTTATTTTAGAACGTACCACTTCATTATTCCAGTAGTTTGTCGAAAATCTATTGAGGCATTGTGGGACACTAAAGTTCTGCGGAAAACAATTTGGGGAGATCAGATGTGCACAGGTGTGCACATTGTGTTGCAACTGTAAAACAAATGTTTTATTGAATATAGATTAAAAAATATTTTCTATATTTAAGAATCATTTGAATTAGCGATGGTCAACATTATTCGTCCGATGGGCCATTTAAATTTCTGACACCCTTGTCGCGGGCCATTTAAATTTCTGACACCCTTGTCGCGGGCCATTTAAATTTCTGACACCCTTGTCGCGGGCCATTTAAATTTCTGACACCCTTGTCGCGGGCCATTTAAATTTCTGACACCCTTGTCGCGGGCCATTTAAATTTCTGGCACCCTTGTCGCGGGCCATTTCATTGAAAAGGTTAAAAATAAACAAGAAAGGAAATAGATAAACAAAAAACAAAACAATTTTTATTAGAATCCTGCGAATCAAGGGGCTTAATTCATGAGAAGTTTAACCTAAACCAACTTTTAAATTTGCGGCTACATAGATGGGACGCAAGTCGGAGCACTAAGTTTGGCATTCCAAATGCTCTTCCGTGAGACAATAACGTAATATGGATTTCGCCCGGTTTATCACTTGAAAGGTTTGTCTTCACAAATAAGGGCTTGTAATTATTCTGATCAACGTGAACACTCGTTTTTCGGAGATTTAGCAAAGTTTCTGCGAGCAACAAGGAGTAGAAAGCCATCGTCTGCAACACTTGAAATTTTTCGAGCAAGGATGTCTGGCTTTTCAAGTTGCAGCTCTGTTTGGGCACTTGACATATTGACAGCAGATGAATATTTGAAACGACTAACATTATTCAATCTGAACACGATCATCATCACGTGGTCCAGACTAAACACTCTGCCACTTAAATTTTGCTGGTGAATAATTCGATGAAGCCATAGAGGCTCGGTTCCATTTGACCAAACAACTTTTCTAACAACTCTTGCTGCCAACTATACTTGCTGCACCGTCAGTAGTCACTCCCACTCATTTCTCCCAAAGAGGATCCGATGTGATGGTTGAAACTTCTTTGACAAGAATTCGCCAGTAGTGGTCCTATGCACGCGTCTTAAAACTACTAATGTCTCGGATTTCAAAACTGCTGTTTGTAACGCAAAAAAAAAAAATATACCAAGAATTTGATATATCGATAGACTCATCAGCAGATGGAGATATTTAACCCATATCTTTCACTCGCCTTGTAATTTTCATAAGCAAGGTTGAAATCTTCAACAGCATTCTTTTTTTTAGGACTCCTTTCTATCATTGCTAGTAAGCATATCGTCCCCTTTCGTCTTCGGCAAATGGCTTCAAATTTCTACTGACAATGTAACTCTGCAGCTACTCTTACAGCCGACTCATTTTCTTGTCTCTTTTTGGTAAATATTCTCATCAATCCTCCACTCTAGGTGTAATCTAACATCGCGTCTCAAACCAAGAAAGCCTCCTTATTTGTTTATGTGTTTGATTTCCTAAAGTTATTTAAGTCTATGTTCTTTAAAAAAAAAAAAGACACTCTTTCAATAGCTATTAAACAAAATTACGTGGATTTTTTTTTTATCGCAACTAATAAAATTAAATAAGAAAATAAAAATAAGTTTTGAGAGCCCTAACGTAGGGAAAGATACATTTCTCCAAAGTTTCTTTTTTTGTTTTAATCGAGAGAGGATTTTCTATACTTTGTGCCTACATTTCGGCTGGCCGGATGGAACCACGTCTCGGGCCGGATGGGCCGTATTTTGGGCATCACTGATTTAAATAGTAACCATGTGCACAGGGCAAATACAGCAAGGGAAATAATCAATATTTATGTACAAGATAACATGGAATATTGAATACAAACATTGACATCTTTATAAAGTAGAATTTATTTAGTCAACAAACGTATGAGTTGAGTGAATCACTGTTTTGTCAGGACACAACAAATGAAAACTTTCTATATTTTAAAGTTTCATTTTTTAGTACCTTTAAACTTGTTACATTGAGACTGTTCCTATATGGCTAAAAAAATATTCATTTTGTATTACGACAATTACCACAGCTGTACACATTCGACAAATTTTGTAACTCTTACCTCTGTAAGGGTGCATTTCAACAGAGGATAAATGTAAGAAGGATGATTAAATTGTTTTCATTTTGCTTTGATTAAAAAAAATTAATTGCCATTAACATTCCATTATTATCATTCAATAAAAAATTCTAACAATGTATGTAGACATTATCATGACACTTTTGTTAGCATGGGCGTAGTAAGGACCCCTTTTTTATGGGAAGGAGGAGCTTTGCTTCTGGGATGATTTTTTTTTCTTTGTTCTCACACATAAATAAAATAAATTGTGGCTTTTATATAGCGCCACTTTCATGATTATAGCATGCGCAGAGCGCTTTGGTCCAACCTCAGTTGTGGACCAGTGGAGGAGAGGGGGTATCCGGGAGAAGGTTTTCCTTGCGGCCTTTAGTCGCTCAGTAAACACAACTCTGCTCGAGTCGGGTGTCGAACCTCAAGCCCCCTTCATAGCTAGCCTTGATAAGCCAAGTTCAAGTGTACTTAGCCTCTCGAACACGCTTCCCACAAAACACTTTCACACACACACATATTGTTATGGAGTGCGTGTGTGTGTGTTTCTGTGATGACGGTAGGAAGAAGTTAGCGATTGGTTAGTGGCTATGCAGCGTGAATGATGCAAGATAAGCGGCACTGTCGTAAGCTGTCTTGGGTATGCCAGACGATTCCAGGATGCCAGAGTGTAAAGAAAATGTTTTATTGTGAGATAGATTTGTTTAAAAAGTTTATTTAATTTCATTTCAACGTAAATTTGTCTATATTGTAACAGAAGTTATAGAACTGTTCACATAGATGGTATTTCCTGTTTTAAATGTTAAAATTATAATACAGTGGTTAAGTTGTTTATCAGCAGTTTGATGCTTTTAGCTTACAACCTCTAGTAAAGTGGGATTTGTGGTCTAAAAAGGCTAAGTACGCTTGAACTTGGCTTGGTTACCTGTCAAGGGGTCTCGAGGTTCGACACCCGACTCGAACAGAGTTGTATTTACTGAGCACCTAAAGGCAGCTCGGAAAACCTTCTCCCAGATGCCCAATATACTAATATGTCCCCCCCCCCCCCTTTTACTGGTCCACAAATGAGATTGGACCAGAGCACTCGGAGCATGCTGCTCTATATAAAAGCAATAAATTCTTATTATTAATTAATTAAAGTATCGGTGAATTTGATTTATTTAGTAGCACCTACAGTGTTTCCCAAACTTTTTTCCTTAACGGAACACTTTGCACTTTCTGAATATTTAGCTTAAAACTTTGCTTACTTTTTAGAGAAATGTGTTGACCTGCTAGTTAATTATTACAGTAGTTGCGCGGAACACCTATTCAGGACTCGTGGAACTCTAGGGTTCCGCGAAACACAGTTTGGGAAACACTGGTTTAAATGTAGAGTTGTCAGTGGTTGAAAGTTAAACGTCGATAGGAGAAGCGAATTCTTATTTGAACATACTGAATGCTATGGAGATGATACCTAATTGATTCTTCTGTTAATTTAGTTACTAATATGTTACCTAGTAGACTTCGTAAATCAAGTTACTAATATGTCACCTAGTAGACTCTTCCGTAAATCAAGTTACTAATATGTCACCTAGTAGACTCTTCCGTTAATCAAGTTACTAATATGTCACCTAGTAGACTCTTCCGTTAATCAAGTTACTAATATGTCACCTAGTAGACTCTTCCGTTAATCAAGTTACTAATATGTCACCTAGTAGACTCTTCTGTTAATCAAGTTACTAATATGTCACCTAGTAGACTCTTCCGTAAATCAAGTTACTAATATGTCACCTAGTAGACTCTTCCGTTAATCAAGTTACTAATATGTCACCTAGTAGACTCTTCTGTTAATCAAGTTACTAATATGTCACCTAGTAGACTCTTCCGTATATCAAGCTACTAATATGTCACCTAGTAGACTCAAGTTACTAATGGGCTCACTTTTATTGCAGGTGAAACCGCCGGAGAAAAAGGCAAGATGCTGGACTTGAAAGTAGCAGCTCCTTAATGCATGAAGTGGATTCGCCCGGGCCGCGCCCAGGCCCGGCTCCGCCACCTGCTGCAAGCACCCCTCCTCCACCACCGCCCCCACCAACCCCTACTTCTTCCATCTCTCCTCCACCGCCCGCCCCACAGATCTCCCACCCTCCCCCGACTCCTACTCCTATAGGGCTGATCGAAGACGAGCAACGTGCAGGGGCGGCCGTCTCGGGGACGACAGTCGCCGGAGCTTTGGTCAGGGCGGCTACACCGGAGAGGCTCATTCAGATGTGTGTCGAGTCTTTCAGTAAGTTCTATTTGTTACATACTCTTGTTGACTAGCCTCATCTTTCACCATGTTTCAAGAAGTTCGGGTCATAAGTTTCTGTGGCTTAACGAGGGTGTCATGTGTCCAGCACAACGACCAACCGCCTATACTTTTTCCCAATTAATGTCAGGTACCCATTAAAGATGGGTGAAGTCAGAGGCGCCCAAGGATCTTGAAATTAAAATCCCAGTTCACCAATCCGGGACCTCGGTTCGGAAGCCAAGCGCTTTACCGCTCAGACACCGTTCCTCCAATTATTGCGATAACTCCTAGATGTTGGTGATAGTTTTAATCGCTGTCACGGGTAGACATCAAGCAGCGCTATGCTTTCTTTTAATTCCATACTGTAGAGAATTTCTTTCCTGATAGTTAATGAACATATTAGCCTGAAAATATTGCTTGTTTTGTGGTAGGCATTTCCTTGGACAAACAATTCAGATATTCTGTACTATTTCATACAATAGAGAAGTAAAACGGAGTATAACTTAGTCCTTACACAGCCTCACCAGAGTATAATATTGTCCTTACACAGCCTCACCAGAGTATAATATTGTCCGTACACAGCCTCACCAGAGTATAACATTGTCCTTACCAGAGTATAACATTGTCCTTACACAGACTCACCAGAGTATAATATTGTCCTTACACAGCCTCACCAGAGTATAATATTGTCCTTACACAGCCTCACCAGAGTATAATATTGTCCTTACACAGCCTCACCAGAGTATAACATTGTCCTCACCAGAGTATAACATTGTCCTTACTAGAGTATAACATTGTCCTCACCAGAGTATAACATTGTCCTCACCAGAGTATAACATAGTCCTTACACATCCTCATCAGAGTATAACATTGTCCTTACCAGATTATAACATTGTCCTCATCAGAGTATAACATTGTCCTTCCCAGATTATAACATTGTCCTCACCAGAGTATAACATTGTCCTTACCAGAGTATAACATTGTCCTCACCAGAGTATAATATTGTCCTTACCAGAGTACAACATTGTCCTTACGCGGCCTCACTAAAGTACTAATACCTCTCTTTTGTTTCCCTCTTGTCTCAGCTGAAAAAGAATTGGACAAGAACCACGAAGAGTTTGTGAATGTGTTTTTCTTGATGCATCCTTGGTTCATGACATCAGAGGAGCTGGCCCAGGCCTTCATTGATCTGTATCCTTTCCATTTGTATACTATAGTACATAGTGAAAGTCAGATAGTGTTTTGTGTGGACAATACCGGAGCCAGTTGACAGAATGTTTGGGTCTGTGTAGAACAGGATGTCTAGGTGCATTCCAAAACTAAAATAGTTTATCAAGAGATCTCTACAAAATGTTGAACACCTTTCTGACATGGTAGTCATAGTCATAGGTTGAACTAGTGTCTGTGTTTTGTCTGTGTCTCCATAGGTTAAATTAGTGTCTATGTTTCCATAGATTGAATAAATGTCAGTGTTTCCATAGATTGAATAAGTGTCTATGTTTCCATAGATTGAATAAGTGTCTGTGTTTGCATAGGTTAAATAAGTGTCTGTGTTTCCGTAGGTTCAATAGTGTCTGTGTTTCCAAAGGTTCAATAAGTGTCTCTGTTTTGTATAGGTTGAATAAGTCTCAGTGTTTCCATAGGTTGAATAAGTGTCTGTGTTTCCAAAGGTTAAATAAATGTCTGTTTTCATTTGGGCCCGTGTCTATCCCTCCGTCTTTGCTTCTTGGTCTACTAATCTCTTACTTCTTGGTCTACTAATCTCTTACTTCTTGGTCTACTAATCTCTTACTTCTTGGTCTACTAATCTCTTACTTCTTGGTCTACTAACCTCTTACTTCTTGGTCTACTAACCTCTTACTTCTTGGTCTACTAATCTCTTACTTCTTGGTCTACTCATCTCTTACTTCTTGGTCTACTAATCTCTTACTTCTTGGTCTACTAACCTCTTACTTCTTGGTCTACTAACCTCTTACTTCTTGGTCTACTAACCTCCTTGATGTTTGTTTTCGTCTCCCAGCCTATCTCTTTCCCTGTGGGTTCCAGGCGAGAGCTCAGTTTGCAATATTTTCTCTTGTTCTTCGCATTGAGAACCCAGTACAGCCCCATTTGATTTCTTGTTCTATTTGCTGAGCTGTTCCTCATAGGCTGTAGTTCGAAATTTTGTTTGGCCATCCGACATGTTAATGCCTCTTGATTCGTGTTTGTGTTTTGAGGTATACCTGAATACCAGCAAAGGCATTTTCTGAAAAAAAAAAGTTGCTTCTTAACTCTTGATCCCCCCTTCAGCTACCAAGGTTGTGATGAGACTGTCACCTGTACCATGGTCGCCTGCCAACATCTGCCAATCAACACCGGATGTGCCATACAGACATATAAGAAGATGATCTGCCAGGCGGTCAGGTAAGACTGACATTCTGACTGTACAAGAAATTTGATAGCTTGCATTAATGTAACTGGGTGACAATAACCCTGACACCAGTCCCTTCATGAAGCCATTCATAATCGACGACGATAGTTACAATAAAATGTGTTTTTAATTTTGTGTATTTTTTCAGAGCCTTTCAAGACGTCCTATTTTAGTCCACTTACTTAGCTCCTATAAAAGATAAACTATTGTGATTATAATTCAGCAATCATTTCCGAAAATAGCTAATTATACATGTCATTGCGGCTCAACTTAAGATCTATTGATTTAGCCAGGCACCTAGTGATTTAGCCAGGCACCTAGTGATTTAGCCAGGCACCTAGTGATTTAGCCAGGCACCTAGTGATTTAGCCAGGCACCTAGTGATTTAGTCTCCTAGTAATATTGTCAGCTAGTGATACAGTCAATCTTTGATCTAATTATCTAAACGAGAGACGCAGAATTTTAACGTCTACCTTCTGGTGTTATAATGACTTGTATACATTTTGTGTTATTTGGACATTAAAAACAAACTGTAATGGTAAGTTTTACTAGCTTTTAATGTTAAGTCATGTCTATCATATCACTTCGTCTTATCTGTTCTCATATCACAACATTCAGTGTCTATGTAGACCTCTTATCACTACATTCAGTGTCTATGTTGCCAATGGTGTTGTAGCCGTTGCTTGTGTGTATCGATCTGTCTCGATCCATCTCGTGTCCTACAGCTGGAACTATTTATAGCCCCCCCCCCCCCCGCATGTAGCCCCTACTACCTCTTGTTGAGGCGCCCCGTCGCCGTCTCTTCACTATTGGTAAGCGTGGAATAATTCGTCTTCCATTTCTTGGTTGCTCCACATTTTTAAAAGCTATTGTCTTCTGTTTTCGCGTCTGCTCCAAATGTACAGATTTAATGTTGCTTTAATGTTGGCATTTGTCTGCACTAAATTTACAGTCTATAGATTAAGTATCTTGAGCTGTTTATTTTTGCCTTTCACAAATTAAAGATTTAGCATTTTCATTTTGTGTGTATGTGTGTGTTTTGTTTAAAATATTCAGGCCGTATGTTTGTTTGAAACTCAACATTCAGGCCGGATGTTTGTTTGAAACTCAACATTCAGGCCGGATGTTTGTTTGAAACTCAACATTCAGGCCGGATGTTTGTTTGAAACTCAACATTCAGGACGTTCATTCGCAAATATTGATATATACATTTGACCTGACGTACAATTAGATTCGGATTAGTTTACAACACGGACAAGGGTTTGAATCCCGTCCACAGGCATTCCCTAGAAGCAGCAGCATGATGAGGATCTGGTTGGAGGGGGGGGGGGGGGACGGGGTGATAGGTTGTGCATTGAAATGTGTGGCATTTGTTTTGACGTGCAATGAGAGACTACTTATTGTAGCTATATTCATTAACAATTGCAGTATAACATAATAGTGTCGAACTTTACAAAATATACAACCTTTTTTTTTGTTCTTCTCTTGGTCAAAGGATTTTTGCATACGTGTACATTAGTACATTACCCAAGACTTACATTACATGCAATAGTTGTGTGTGTATATGTTTTTACTTTAGAACGCTTTCTTCTCGCCTTCCCTTTTTATTACTCCCCCCCCCCCCCCGGCCCAGCATCCAATTTTTTTAGCCATTGCGTGCCGCTTGAATAGCGGGTCAGCAAATGACGTCATACGTTTTTATTTTTAAATCCAGTGATGGCCAGTTATAGACCCGCATGTCCGGTGTGTGTGTGCGTGTATATGGGGAGAGAGAGAGAGGGGGGGGGGGCCGTTTTCATCCTTTGTTCTATTTTTGTTTTCGCTTAATTTGGCTGGACGAGAGTTTGCTCACGTTTTTTTTTTTAACTTTGCTCTGAGTCACATGATCATATCACGTGCCGCTTGAAAATAAAAATGGGAGGGAAAAAAAGCCGAAAAAAAAGGGGGGGGGGAGGGGATTGTTACTCCATGTTATCAGTTGCTATAAGAAGAATGTATTAGTCGCCCTTTTTGTCATGTCGAGGCCCCTTTCTATCAAGCCGTGGCATTAATCAAAGACACAATGGTATGGAAATATAATTAAATCTTGGTTTTTAAGAGAGCGTGGGGGAGGGTCAAGCGTTTAAACGTGAACACAGAAAGGTGATAAGGTCAAGTTGCTTTTTCGTTCAGAGTGTCGGGTGTTTGTTGTGTTCAATCATAGTCCAATGCTGGAATGTCTGACAAGTATAGATCTTGCTCGTGTTTTGGCGTGGAAAAAAAAGGAAAGGGGGCCTGGGGGGGGGGGGGGGGCATTGTTTCAATAGACTTCCTATCCAGCATGACCTAGCTGAAAATAGAATTGGTGATGCAAAAGAGTTAATGTAGTTTTATAATGTGAACTTATTGCGTAAAATAAAGGGGGGGGGGGGAGCTGTGACCGCAGCTGTGTATCAAGGATTGGCCTCTTTAGTCACACAGGACGTTGCAAAGGAAAAAGATTTTCTCTCGAGATGTAAAATGCTACAGAGAAGGGCCTCACTATTACATTGAGAATTTGATTCACTATCACAAGCATACTTTTTAAAACCCAAAGCTTATATAAGGGAAAGAACAGCACAATTACTGCTATATTAAACAATGCTGCAAGATTTATCGACCCTTTTCTTGAAAAATAATTAATAACCACTAATTAATTAGCTAGTTAGTTATTATATTGATTGACGTATTGTTATCGCCAGTGAATATTTTTGCAAAGCTTAAACTTGATCTGAGAATGAGAAGTGAAAGAAATGACGTGTACAAGATTTGTACCAGACAGTCAGTTGATAGAAGCTATGTACCAGACAGTCAGTTGTTAGAAGCTATGTACCAGACAGTCAGTTGATAGAAGCTATGTACCAGACTGTCAGTTGATAGAAGTTATGTACCAGACAGCCAGTTTATAGAAGCTATGTACCAGACAGTCAGTTGATAGAAGCTATGTACCAGACTGTCAGTTGATAGAAGCTATGTACCAGACAGCCAGTTGATAGAAGCTATGTACCAGACAGTCAGTTGATAGAAGCTATGTACCAGACTGTCAGTTGATAGAAGCTATGTACCAGACTGTCAGTTGATAGAAGCTATGTACCAGACAGTCAGTTGATAGAAGCTATGTACCAGACAGCCAGTTGATAGAAGCTATGTACCAGACAGCCAGTTGATAGAAGCTATGTACCAGACAGTCAGTTGATAGAAGCTATGTACCAGACAGTCAGTTGATAGAAGCTATGTACCAGACTGTTAGTTGATAGAAGCTATGTACCAGACAGTCAGTTGATAGAAGCTATGTACCAGACAGTCAGTTGATAGAAGCTATGTACCAGACAGTCAGTTGATAGAAGCTATGTACCAGACAGTCAGTTGATAGAAGCTATGTGCCAGACAGTCAGTTGATAGAAGCTATGTACAAAAAAATAGATTATTTATTTCTGGTTTGTCGGTTTAATCCACCCCTAAATTGTCGACTCATTTGGTTCCAAGTTTGATTCCTGCTTGCCATCTACCCCTGGAGGAGGGGACACTACATCAGAGATGTTCAATCTTTTATTCGGCCAGGGAGGGTGAAGGAGGGGACACTGCATCAAAGAATTTCAATCTTTTATTCGGCAGGGAGAGTGGAGGAGGGGACACTACATCAAAGATGTTCAATCTGTTATTCGGCCCGGGTAGGGTGGAGGGGGGCGAAACATTTTTGAGGGCCGCGCCTCTGCCAAAATAAAAATTAAGAAATCATTGTATCTAATTGAACCGATCCTTCATTATGCACTTTGGGCAAAAACGCTGGGCCGGATATGTCCCGCGCACCGTAGGCTGGGCATCACTGTTCTACGTATTGGGTATTGTTGATACATTGCTGGTAGCCCTGAGTCCATTGCTAACGCTCTCGTTTTATTGCAGAAATCAAAGCGCTCATCTTTTTGGCGTCACTGCATTGCTCAGGCCAGAGGTCTGCACGGTTTACTCCCCCCCTCCCCACACCGTCCTCGCCACACTCAGCTTCTATCTACCTCGCCCCACCTCGAGACCTTTGTGAAATGTTTGTGACTAGATGGCCTGCTGTGTCTTAAAGATGTGACCATCGGCTGAGGCTATTCTGAGCTGACCATCAGCTTAGGTTATTCTGAGCTATGACAATGTTTACTTCGGTTCTACCAAATATATATTTTTTTGTTTTGTTTCCTCTAAACCTAAACTGTTTACATTTTTTACACACTCTCGCACTCAATATTTATATGTGCATACATAGGTACATACATACATATATACACATATATACATACATATATTTAAAAGCTGTCAACAAAATGTAAACTGACTAGCCGGTTTTCTTTTTTTCCCCTCCGTTCTCTCTATCTTTAATCTGTTTCTCCATCTGTCCGTACATTTGTGTTTTTCCTTCGTCCTATTCTGTCGCCACTCTTCCTTTCTCTCCCTCCCTCCTTCTCACTGCCTCCCTACCCTACTTCTGTCTCTCTTTTTCACACTCTCACCCCCTCCATGTTCCGTATACTATTTGTATGCATGCAAACTTATTCTACAATTGATGCCATACCTTCTATACAGGAAATAATGATTTAACTTCATAGTTTAAACTTGACAATGTTGATTTTTAAACTCAAATTATCCAAATAACAAATAAGCTTATAAACATTTTTTGTTTGGCTCATTGTGTTTATTATTTACCTTTACATAAGCTATCCATCTCTCTCTCTCCTAAAGTCAAGTATAAAATTATATGTTTGATTGAATGGGCTGATATAATTAATGTCATATTATCTCCCTTGTATCTATCTTTAGATACTGGATTTGCAAGTTTCCACTCCACTTTGATATGGACACTCTAGTCACCACTGCAGTCAAGAGACTGAGTTCACTTCTGCAGGCTGAAGGCAATTACAGATTAAAGGAACTGGTGGATGTGTCTAAAGTGTGAGTTTTTTAGTAGGCCTAATCACCAGGAACACACTTCACGCAATCCTTTGCATTATGGGAAGATTGGGGTGGTGAAAGTATGTCTTCATAGAATCATTAGTTTAAAAGTAAAAAAAACAAACAATGGTACTTAAAGAAAGTATCATTTAAGGCAAAACTGTTTATAAGGAAGTCAACTAAATTTTCATCCATTTTAATTTTCTCTTCTATTCTTCTAACAGCAGTGGCTGAGTGGTTAAGCGCTTGGTTTCCAAACCTGGGGTGTTGGGTTTGAATCTTGGTGAAGACTGGGATTTGGAAATGTTGGTTTTTTTTAGACACCCCTGAGTCCACCCAAGTGTAATGGGTACCTGACTTGAGTTGGGGAAATTAAAGGCAGTTGGCTGTTGTGCTGGTCACATGACATCCTGTTCATTAATCGTTGGCCAAGGAAACAGATGACCTTGACATCATCTGCCCTATAGATCGCAAGGTCTGAAAGGGAACTGCAGCACTCTTAACACTTCCTTCCTGCAGACTTTGAAGCTAGTAAAACCTCCTGCAGACTTTGAAGCTAGTAAAACCTCCAGCACAGACTTTGAAGTTAGTAAAACCTCCCACACAGACTTTGAAGTTAGTAAAACCTCCCACACAGACTTTGAAGCTAGTAAAATCTCCTGCAGAATTTGAAGCTAGTAAAACATCCTGCACAGACTTTAAAGTTAGTAAAACCTCCCGCACAGACTTTGAAGCTAGTAAAACCTCCTGCATAGACTTTAAAGCTAGTAAAACCTCCCACACAGACTTTAAAGTTAGTAAAACCTCCCGCACAGACTTTGAAGCTAGTAAAACCTCCTGCACAGACTTTGAAGTTAGTAAAACCTCCAGCACAGACTTTGAAGTTAGTAAAACCTCCCACACAGACTTTGAAGTTAGTAAAACCTCTCACACAGACTTCGAAGTTAGTAAAACCTCTCACACAGACTTTGAAGTTAGTAAAACCTCCCACACAGACTTTGAAGCTAGTAAAACCTCCTGCACAGACTTTGAAGTTAGTAAAACCTCCAGCACAGACTTTGAAGTTAGTAAAACCTCCCACACAGACTTTGAAGTTAGTAAAACCTCTCACACAGACTTTGAAGTTAGTAAAACCTCCCACACAGACTTTGAAGTTAGTAAAACCTCCCACACAGAAGTTAGTAAAACCTCCTGCAGACTTTGAAGTTAGTAAAATCTCCTGCAGACTTTAAAGCTAGTAAAATCTCCTGCAGACTTTGAAGCTTATAAAACCTCCTGCACAGACTTTAAAGCTAGTAAAACCTCCCGCACAGACTTTAAAGTTAGTAAAACCTCCCGCACAGACTTTGAAGCTAGTAAAACCTCCTGCACAGACTTTGAAGTTAGTAAAACCTCCAGCACAGACTTTGTGTGTAATTCTTGAGTGCTTGTTTTTGTTTACTATTAGTTACACAAAAGATAAATTTTATAGTGTAATGTTTAATTATCAATATGGATGTTGAAAGAGAGAGATAGAGAATGAGTGTTTGCTTGAAACTGTTTCCATAGCTAGAGAGAAAAATGGATGGAAGACTTGGGATTTCTTACTTGAATGATAATTTGCCATCACATAACCTTTCAGACCATCTTATGACTGGATGCGGAACATGTCTGTCAGAAGTACAACCCATGGGAAACATTCCAGGAAAGTCTCTTTGGTGTTTAACCACTTGGAGCCCAAAGACCTGGCCACACAATTGACCTATTTAGAATATAAAGCTTTTAGGAGAGTTCATGTGAGTCATAACTTAAGCGCTGAAACAAGAAACTCTACATCTCTATAAACATATAATTTAAATATAGAAACCATCAATCTTAAAATAACTATAAATATACTGGAATATGAAACTATAAATCAGTTTATTAATTATAATCTTAATGTATAAACATGAAATTATGTAATAATTTGACAGTTTAAAAATGGAAGTTATTTCATGAATTATAGTTGTGTATTATATAAAGCATAAAGAAGATGGTATTGTTATAGTAAAATGATATATTGAATCATTGTTTCTGAGTCATGTTGCATGGCGTATAATGGTGTCAAATATTTCTCACCAGAAGATCTTCTCTATTTACTAAGTTAACTTATTAAAAATACTGCACCCTAGAAAAATCTAGTAAGATCTCCAGTTAATTTAGCTTTGAAGAACAATTGATAAAGTTCTATAACTGCATAAGACTTGTTTATGTTGCACAGTTGGCACCATTTTTATTTTCCTTTAACAACTTGATCAAGCTGCTTTCAAATTTTCTTGACATGTTCTGTGTTTGTTCAGTTTTCAGATTATAAAAACTATGCCCTGACAGCATCTCTGAAAGACCAGCCGAAACTGGAACGTTCTATAGCTTTGTTCAACGGTCTGTCTCAGTGGGTTCAGTGTATGGTGCTAAGCAAGACCACACCACAGCAGCGTGCGGATGTGATCTGCAAGTTTATTGATGTCTCTAAAGTAAGAGAAATATTACTCTTTTCAGATTCCACACTTTGCATTTGGATTGTAAGATTGTATCACTTGTAAGATTGATTGTAAGATTAATTGTAACATGACTGCATTCAGTTCATTTGTCACTTAGAATCCCTGACTCATAAATGAAAAGATCATAATGATACAGACTTTTTTCTCCATATTTCAAGCTACAAAGTTGAAAGAGAATGCATGCATATTTAGTTTTTAAAGAAATTTCATTTGGCTAAAGAAAATGCACCTTTAGTGTTTGTAGAAATTTCATTTGGCTAAAGAGAATGCACCTTTAGTGTTTATAGAAATTTCATTTGGCTAAAGAGAATGCACCTTTAGTGTTTATAGAAATTTCATTTGGCTAAAGAGAATGCACCTTTAGTGTTTATAGAAATTTCATTTGGCTAAAGAGAATGCACCTTTAGTGTTTATAGGAATTTTATTTGGCTTCTGTTTGTGCTCTATATTTGTATTTAAATGTTTTGACAGCACCTGAGAGTATTACAGAATTTCAACACCCTGATGGCCATTGTTGGGGGATTGTCCCATAGTGCATTGGCCAGATTGTCCAAAACTATTGCCTGTTTACCTGCAGAATCACAAAAGGTGAGTCATTCCTATGATAACTTCCATTCATTTATTCTAGATATTAATTTTGACATACAAACTGGCAACAACATTGGAATCTTTTGCCTAGAGAAAGTTTTTATGTGTTTAGTTATTGGTTAAAAAGAGGAAATGATTCTTGGGGAGGATTTATTGTTTGATTCCTGAATGAGAAGTCTTGTTCAAGCTCACACTTACACAACATTATAAAAAGTCAACAAGAGTATGGATCTTATTCAGGCTAAACAACTTTCTCTTAGATAAAATCTACATATACTTTAAAAATGCTTAACTCTTTCTCTCCTAATTGAAGATACCATCGTTGATCTGAAGCCATTAAATTAAATAAATTTTTTTTGATTCTATAAACTTTACTTTGTCTTAATTAAAATGAGCATGCATCCCTCTTTAATTCTATAGTCTATACCAAATTAAATATATTCTGATAACAACCGAAAACATTATTGAAGCTTAATCAAACAAGGGTAGTGAAATATTACATAGCAAAAGGAAGAATTTTGTCAGAACGAGGAAAATAATTATGTAGAGAAAGAGTTAAAGAACTTCTTTTCATTGAATGTGAATTTGAACTACAATTAAGTATTTTGCAAGATTGTAATCAAAATTGACAAAGTATTCAGTTTGTTTCATGTCATGGGATGTTAATTTAAAAACTCATTGTTTATGGAGCTAATGCATTCATATTTCTCTCTCCTATACAGACCCTCATGGACCTGACAGACTTACTTTCTTCAAATAACAACTTCAGTAACTACCGCAAAGTGTATCATCAATGTACTGGATTTAAAATACCTATATTGTAAGTTTCTACTTTCATCTAGATATATTCAAAGTTTCTTTCATATCTGTGGTAAAACAAACAGGAAATGAGAAAAATAGGTATATAAAATAAGATATTTTTTCTATGATTTTTTTCTCATATTTAGAGGAGAGGAATGGTGTATCAGTCCGTCATTTTTTGTAAAACTTTACCCATTCCTCAGCAACCTCGGTTCTGCCTCCTCTTTACGAAGTTCGATGCCTTTTAACAAGGTGCAATAGTCTGATAGAGATTGTTGGTGACTGTTCTAGAGTAGGGATAATAGACTGTGAATTGTGAACATAGATTAATAAGATGAGAAATTCAGATAGAGATAATTATTATTAACACACAAAGTTAAATGTTTAGCCATCTGTACACAATTTTTTCTTTTTATTGAAGTTTTACTGTAATTTATTGTTGAATTGCAGAGGTGTTCATCTCAAAGATCTTATCTCCCTTCATACCGCCTTGCCTGACCGGGTCGAGGGTAATCTTCTGAATTTTAGAAAAATGGCACAGCTGGCTATCATCTTGAAAGAACTTACCAGATTGCAAGGCCTTGATTCCATCCCAATAGATGCTAATATGGATCTGGTGAACACACTTCGGGTAAGTTTGGTTTTTAATAATATATGGGCTGAATATGGGTATTCAATTGGACTGGTTTATTGTTGTAACAACTTCTAGAGAGTAGAGTACTAATAAACTATATGCTTTATGTTACATGTGATAGGGAGAAAGTTTATTTCTATTATCTTTACATGTATTAAGAACTTGAAGTCAAATAATTCAATTTTTTGTAGTCATGTTTATGAATAAGATTCTAAGATATTTAAAGACTTTTACAAATGTCATTAGGTTATTGGAATGGTATTATTTGTTATAACCAATGTGTGTGCGTGAGTTGAAGTATAACTTTTGACATTGAGGAAGCTGTTTTTTTTTCTGTTTACTTTGAGTGAAATGTTGCGACTTATTTGTCTATCATAATCTTGTTGGTCCCTTGTTGCAGTTGTCACTAGACTTGTATCATACAGAGGATGAAATCTATGAGCTCTCACTAGCCAGGGAACCAAGAGGATCTCTATCTTCTGTAAGTTGAAGCTAAAAAAAAATTATTTTGTATAGAATTTAATATTGTGAGTAAATTTTTTTTTTTTTTTTTTGTTAAATAAATATTACAAACATAACAGTCAGCTTGTAGGAAATTTCTGATATAACATTTGGTATATAACTGTTGTCATAATGATTCACAATTTATTTTTTTGTCAGTTATGTTGTTAAGAAAAAAAAGTAATACCTCACTTAACTTACTTGATTTTATCCTTCTGTTGTGAACTTAACAAAATAAGTTTTTAACTTGTAACAAATCAATGTAACTTGGATTAGTTTTCAGCATCTACCAACCCTCAATGGAAGGTTTAATAAAAATACCTGAAAACATTGAAAAGTAAAGTACTCATTTAAAGACCTAAAGGGTGTATAGGTCAATATCACTCACTGTGTCCAGAGTTTGATGATCAACTTCTTTTTTGTTTTCCACTTTTTGATATGACAATCTGTTTCTTTTATCAACTTTTATGTTGGTATGACAATCTGTTTCTCTTATCAACTTTTATGTTGATATGACAATATGTTTCTTTTATCAACTTTTATGTTGATATGACAATATGTTTCTTTTATCAACTTTTATGTTGGTATGACAATCTGTTTCTTTTATCAGCTTTTATGTTGGTATGACAATCTGTTTCTTTTATCAGCTTTTATGTTGGTATGACAATCTGTTTCTCTTATCAACTTTTATGTTGGTATGACAATATGTTTCTTTTATCAACTTTTATGTTGGTATGACAATCTGTTTCTCTTATCAACTTTTATGTTGGTATGACAATCTGTTTTTTTTATCAACTTTTATGTTGGTATGACAATCTGTTTCTTTTATCAACTTTTATGTTGGTATGACAATCTGTTTCTCTTATCAATTTTTATGTTGGTATGACAATATGTTTCTTTTATCAACTTTTATGTTGGTATTACAATCTGTTTCTCTTATCAACTTTTATGTTGGTATGACAATATGTTTCTTTTATCAACTTTTATGTTGGTATGACAATCTGTTTCTCTTATCAACTTTTATGTTGGTATGACAATCTGTTTCTCTTATCAACTTTTTATGTTGATATGACAATATGTTTCTTTTATCAACTTTTATGTTGGTATTACAATCTGTTTCTTTTATCAACTTTTATGTTGGTATGACAATCTGTTTCTCTTATCAATTTTTATGTTGGTATGACAATATGTTTCTTTTATCAACTTTTATGTTGGTATTACAATCTGTTTCTCTTATCAACTTTTATGTTGGTATGACAATATGTTTCTTTTATCAACTTTTATGTTGATATGACAATATGTTTCTTTTATCAACTTTTATGTTGGTATGACAATCTGTTTCTCTTATCAACTTTTATGTTGGTATGACAATATGTTTCTTTTATCAACTTTTATGTTGGTATGACAATCTGTTTCTCTTATCAACTTTTATGTTGGTATGACAATCTGTTTCTCTTATCAACTTTTATGTTGGTATGACAATATGTTTCTTTTATCAACTTTTATGTTGGTATGACAATCTGTTTCTTTTATCAACTTTTATGTTGGTATGACAATCTGTTTCTCTTATCAATTTTTATGTTGGTATGACAATATGTTTCTTTTATCAACTTTTATGTTGGTATTACAATCTATTTCTCTTATCAACTTTTTATGTTGGTATGACAATCTGTTTCTTTTATCAACTTTTATGTTGGTATGGCAATCTGTTTCTCTTATCAACTTTTATGTTGGTATGACAATATGTTTCTTTTATCAACTTTTATGTTGGTATGACAATCTGTTTTTTTTATCAACTTTTATGTTGGTATGACAATCTGTTTCTTTTATCAACTTTTATGTTGGTATGACAATCTGTTTCTCTTATCAACTTTTATATTGGTATGACAATCTGTTTCTTTTATCAACTTTTATGTTGGTATGACAATCTGTTTCTCTTATCAACTTTTATGTTGATATGACAATATGTTTCTTTTATCAACTTTTATGTTGATATGACAATATGTTTCTTTTATCAACTTTTATGTTGGTATGACAATATGTTTTTTTTATCAACTTTTATGTTGGTATGACAATCTGTTTCTTTTATCAGCTTTTATGTTGGTATGACAATCTGTTTCTCTTATCAACTTTTATGTTGGTATGACAATATGTTTCTTTTATCAACTTTTATGTTGGTATGACAATCTGTTTCTTTTATCAACTTTTTATGTTGGTATGACAATCTGTTTCTCTTATCAACTTTTTATGTTGGTATGACAATCTGTTTCTCTTATCAACTTTTTATGTTGGTATGACAATCTGTTTCTTTTATCAACTTTTATGTTGGTATGGCAATCTGTTTCTCTTATCAACTTTTATGTTGGTATGACAATATGTTTCTTTTATCAACTTTTAAGTTGGTATGACAATCTGTTTCTCTTATCAACTTTTATGTTGGTATGACAATCTGGTTTTTTTATCAACTTTTATGTTGGTATGACAATCTGTTTCTTTTATCAACTTTTATGTTGGTATGACAATCTGTTTCTCTTATCAATTTTTATGTTGGTATGACAATATGTTTCTTTTATCAACTTTTATGTTGGTATTACAATCTGTTTCTCTTATCAACTTTTTATGTTGGTATGACAATCTGTTTCTTTTATCAACTTTTATGTTGGTATGGCAATCTGTTTCTCTTATCAACTTTTATGTTGGTATGACAATATGTTTCTTTTATCAACTTTTATGTTGGTATGACAATCTGTTTCTCTTATCAACTTTTATGTTGGTATGACAATCTGTTTTTTTTATCAACTTTTATGTTGGTATGACAATCTGTTTCTTTTATCAACTTTTATGTTGGTATGACAATCTGTTTCTCTTATCAATTTTTATGTTGGTATGACAATATGTTTCTTTTATCAACTTTTATGTTGGTATTACAATCTGTTTCTCTTATCAACTTTTATGTTGGTATGACAATATGTTTCTCTTATCAATTTTTATGTTGGTATGACAATATGTTTCTTTTATCAACTTTTATGTTGGTATGACAATCTGTTTCTCTTATCAACTTTTATGTTGGTATGACAATCTGTTTCTTTTATCAACTTTTATATTGGTATGACAATCTGTTTCTTTTATCAACTTTTATGTTGGTATGACAATCTGTTTCTCTTATCAACTTTTATGTTGATATGACAATATGTTTCTTTTATCAACTTTTATGTTGATATGACAATATGTTTCTTTTATCAACTTTTATGTTGGTATGACAATCTGTTTTTTTTATCAACTTTTATGTTGGTATGACAATCTGTTTCTTTTATCAGCTTTTATGTTGGTATGACAATCTGTTTCTCTTATCAACTTTTATGTTGGTATGACAATATGTTTCTTTTATCAACTTTTATGTTGGTATGACAATCTGTTTCTCTTATCAACTTTTATGTTGGTATGAAATCTGTTTCTCTTATCAACTTTTATGTTGATATGACAATATGTTTCTTTTATCAACTTTTATGTTGATATGACAATATGTTTCTTTTATCAACTTTTATGTTGGTATGACAATCTGTTTCTTTTATCAACTTTTTATGTTGGTATGACAATCTGTTTCTCTTATCAACTTTTTATGTTGGTATGACAATCTGTTTCTTTTATCAACTTTTATGTTGGTATGGCAATCAGTTTCTATTATCAACTTTTATGTTGGTATAACATTGGTCATTTTTTTGTTTTTCTAATCTTATCATCATTTTTGTTGGTACAAAAATGACCTTCTCAATATGTTTCTCTAACTTTATCCCATAAAAATAAAAAACTTAATCTGTTCCTCTTATCTTTTCAACTCTTATGTTTGTACAACATGGTCTTTTTAATGCTGATATTTTAAATGCTGGTGTCAGAAGATTAAAACTACAAAAAAACAACTGTGTCAAATAAACATGACACATACCTCATTTACACATGTCCAGCTGGTCATTGAAAACTCTTTTTAACTCTTGTGTAAAGCTGTACAAAGTATTTTAGCAAGAAAAAAAAATGTGTTTATTTTTTTTTCTTTCCCATTCTGTAGCCAACAACTCCGACCAAGCCTGTGGTGTTTGCTGATTGGCTGCTGGGGCTAAGTCCACCTGACTCAGATACCATCAACAAACATGTCCACGACATGGTAGAGGTGAGTGTTTTTCCCAGTGATTATCTTTTGTCTGTCTGTCTGTTTGATTAGTTGCAATACCAAAGTCCTCGTAAGAAACTATTTCAAGCACTTTTATTTCTTTACCTTCATGTGAAATAGAAATAAAAATAAAATGTAAAGCTTGATATTGTCATTTATTTTACCAACAATACTACTCCTATTTGTATTCACACTAAGCAAATATTTTTTTTCTTCTAAAGTTCTTAATGTGTAATATGATATTAGATGTTATTAATAACATTGTGTTGTTTTTTTATATATATATATATAAAAGAAGTTGTGTTTTTTAAGGGTTATTTTTTTTAATAGGCTGTGTTTAAAAATTATGATCTTGATAAAGATGGATTTATCTCCCATGAAGAGTTTGACTCCATAGCTGGTAACTTCCCCTTCATTGATTCATTTTGTGTTCTGGATGCAGACAAGTAAGATTTTTTTCTCTCTAATATTTTTGTTGTTGTTTATAAACAGTATACGTAGAGAGTTGAAATGTATGTCTAGAACTTGGTATAGTGTAGGAAAAAATTTAGTTTATTTAGATGTTTTTTTGTTTTTTTTTAAATTTAACTCATACTATGTATGCTTACAGACATTGTCTAATGTTTTCATATGGTCAGGCATAATTTTGTAATAAAAAAATGCATTCATTTGTTGCACACTGTTACTTACATAAACAAAGGACAATTTTTTTTAAAACTGTATCCTTGTGATAAGATAAGTCACAATATGTAACCTAATATATTACAGGTATAACAATTTCACCCCTACAGGTCTCAGATGTATAACAATTTCACCCCTTATAGGCCTCAGATATATAACACTTTCACCCCTTATAGGCCTCAGATATATAACAATTTCACCCCTTATAGGCCTCATATGTTTAACATGTATAGGTATAATGATTTCACATCCTAGAGGCCTCAGAGAGGTAAAACAATGTCATCCCCAAGGTACCTTGTATAACAGTTTCACCTCCAATAGGCATCATAGGTATAACAATTTTATCCCTTAAAGGCCTCAGAGTTATAAGAATTTCATCCCAAAGGCTCTTCAGAGGTATAACAATTTTAAACACCCAAGTGTCCTTAGAGATATAACAATTTAACTCCCAAGAGACATCAGAACTATAACAATAGGTTGTTAGATAAAGTAGTGGAAAATTATTTATTATTTTTTTTTATTGTGTATTATTGTCATTGACTGTTTTCTGTTAGTGTACTGTGTATCTGCATTTAAATGATAAGATACTTAATTATTTTGTTCTATCTCATCAGAGATGGTATGATAAGCAAGAGAGAGATGAAGACCTACTTTATTCGAGCAAACAGCCATGTGCTGCGCAACAGCTTTAAACATGCCTTTCATGAAACGACCTACTTCAAGCCAACATTTTGTATTCATTGTACTGGATTGGTAAGTAGACACATTTAATAGTAGTAAAAGATCATATTTAGAATTGTGGTTGTACATTTTGAGGATTGTGAGTTTTTTTTGTAGTCAGTTTCGGATGGCTCATATTGTGCTGCAAAATTTTTTACAGTAAATTACAATTTAATTGCTTTGCATTTTTGAAATAAAAGTTGAAGTGTTGTTTATGAAAGACTAAGGTTTAAAATAGACTGTTTCTACTGGATCTAGTAATTTTACACTTAGGCTTGTTCCATAGAATTGGGAACTCATGAATGGGGCAAAAATCTGCAAAATTGACATTGAACTTTGACATGAAATAGTTTGTTATTATAATTTTTAAAAATATTTTTAAATGTTTACTTTTCTCACATTAATGAATGACATTTTTTTGTTTTGTTTCTTCAGCTGTGGGGACTCATCAAACAGGGTTGGAAGTGCAAAGGTTAGTAAACTCTGAGCTTAGTTTTATACAATCAGTACTAAACCCTCTCCCACCCCTTCCTCCTTTGTCTTTGTATCTTTCTGAATATTTTATTAAATTTTTTTGTATTTGTAAATTATGGTTCAGTGTTTTTAGTTTTTGATGTATCATTACTACTTTTTACTACTTTAGTTTTTAGTCATCTGTCCTGGGGTGTCTCTAAATTTATGATTTTACTAATGGTGTTAAGCACACATCTCTTTGTTCCACTTTGAAACTGGGCAATGTAACACCCATATAACAAGCTGTTTCTGTGGTGTTTAGCATTGAGGCTTTAATCCCCTGCTGTTCTTGGCTTTACTGTAAAGTGAAATTCCCTTGCAGTTCATTGGACAGGTGATGTTTAGCTTGGGTGTCATGTACTTGCATATATATAGTTTGTCTATCAAGGTTCAATGATAACCACTTTTGTAATCAAGGGGACTGAGGGCTTTGCACTGGGGTTTTGTGCCTCCTCATGTGCCTGGTGAGACCTATGTAAGCCCCTATTGTACAGCTGCACACTGGGCAAATTGTTCCAGCTTGAGCTAGTGTCATTGGCCTTGCTTTTTTTCTCTGGTGCTTTTCTTCTGCACCGTTCTCTTGTCCTCTGCAATTTGTACGCCAGTTTTCACAGCGTGACACCATAATGCTCTGTTATGTGCTTCTGTCTCCCAGGGTGGAAGAGTCTATGCTGAAGACTTTCAGAGAAGCTTTGAGGGTGTCACTGAAGCATTTTTTCCACCTTTGGAGCACTTCCCTTCCCTTAATTGGCCATACAGAAGTCGTTAAAGAATGGAGGGATATTCCATTCTGCAGACGTGTCCTGCCCATCACAGCTGGGACTGCATCAGGATTGTGTGGATGCTTTGCAGGCTTGTTCTTTGAAGGACTCCAGTATAAGCATTTTTAGGTGTCATTTGCTTGGATAACAACCAACCGTCTTAACTCTCCCCAACTAATGTCAGGCATTGGTTGGTCTCAAGGAGGTCCTAAAGGACCCACCAGGATTTGAAGTTACCTCAGTAAAGCATAAAGCAAGTCGACTCTATCTCAGGACATTAATGTCTGCTTTAACCCCTTGAGATCACTGTCTCAATCCCAAGAAACTTCTACACAGAAAGTTTATATCAAGAACTACTTACATCTTCTGTTTTGAAGTTAATTAATGTCTTCCATTCTCAACTCAGATTGTGGTATCAATGCCCATAGACACTGTAAGGACCAAGTGGTGATGGAATGTCGGAGTAAGGGAAACAAGAGGACAGAATCTATGTCCAATGGTATGTAATGAGAAATCTTTTTTATTCTGCAATAAAAACTATATGTCTAGGTTGTGATACTTTTATCTTGTTTAAGGGTAAAATATATAAATGAAACCAGAATCTAACTTTAAAATTTATTTATCTAATCTAATTATCTTATCTTATAAAATACAAACATTTATTCAAAAAAAAAAAAAAAAAGATTACATCCTAAACATGTTCCTAGGTTAATCTAGTCATGCATGTTAATAAATGACTTAAACTCTGCCAAGTCAAACGCTACCAAGTTGTTGGGTTTTTCTGGCTGTGTCAGGCAATCCATTCCATGCTCTAGCAGCAAACCTTGTACAGTGTCTTCTGACAGTTTCAAAGTAGTGGTAGGGCAGTGTTCAAACTATTTGCTTTGTTGCCTACAAGTGACCAAAGATAGTCAATATTAAACTTGATCAGTTACAGTAGCTATTGATTTGAGACTGTTTGCTAAAAACAGAGAAATATTTTCATCATTAATTTTTTTATTAATGAAGAAAAGGGAAATAAAATAGTAACAAGTAGTGTTGTCATTTGTTAAAAGTTTAAAAATTCAGAGTACTGAATGTTTCAAGAGTCCAGACTTTAAATACATGTTTTGATAGAATATTCCTAAAAGTTCTGATGTTTGTTTTGTTACATTATTTTGTAGCACTTTTTGGTTGTATCCATTTGTGTGCAACTTGTAACAAATATTACGTGTCATAGAACAAAGATATATTTTACTGAAAACTGTTTCATTTTGTTACTTTAAGAAGACTTCATATGCTCATTTTATCTAAATATTTGTCATTGTTTGATGCATAGGGTTAGTCATTGAGTTTGAGATGACTGTTTAAGCTTGGGATATACTATGCAGGACCTGATTTAGACTTATGCCCTAAGCTATTTAAGATATGGGTCTCCTTGTAAATAACATAAGGCCATTTTTCCTTTGCTCTTTCCTCAACATTATTGAAAATATCCCTTGAAGCGCAACTCCTTAGAGAATGTATTACTTGCAAAACATTCTTGCTCTAAGGGACAATATCTCCCAAATAGGGCATTAACTCTTTCTCTCCTAATTGACGATACCCATCATTGATTTGACCCCATTAAATTAAATTGTTGTTTAATTTTATAAAATTTACTTTGTGTTGTATAAAAAGAGCATGCATTCTCCTTTAACTCTTTACCAACTAAATCATTTTCTGATTAAAAACGAAAAAGTTTTTGAAGCTGAATCATAAAAGGGGAGGGAAATAGAGCAAACTGAAGAATTCCTTTGAAACATGGGAAAATAATTACGGAGAGAAAGAGTTAAGAACAATTCATCTGTACTTAACTAAGTAGATCATTCTCATTAGTTGTGTCATGTCTAAACTTATAGGTAAAGGACCTCATGACCTAACCATAACTGCTAAGCGTAAAATCTCACAGAGACACCTGAAGAGGTCGTCCCCGTCCCACACCTGCCAGCAGTCCACCCAGACGGAGGGCGCTGTGCTGCGCAGGTCCAGCAGCCTGAAGGTGATGAACAGCAGCAACAGCCATCGCAACCATCGTGACTGTACGCTCCTGGATGGAGAGTACTATGAGGAGCAGGCGCTGCTGTACGAGAGGCTGCTTAAAGCAGAAGAGGTAATTTTTTAATGGTTGCATGTTTGTGCAACACAAATTGAAATTTTAGAAAACAAATTGACAGATCAATAAAGTAAGAACAGGTTTCCCTATTTTTTTTTAAATGGTGAGTCTTCTATTTAATTTAAACCAAAACAGAGAAGACTCACTTGACAGTTTTCAGTCTCAGAATCAAAAATTGATTGAAAAATAATATCTTTATTTCCACATTAATTGTATCCAGTTTATTTATACTCTTTGTTATTTATATATATATATATATATATATATGTTGCTATTTTGTGGTCACAATGACAAAATAGTTTGTTAATTTCTCTGCCAGTGTGACTAAATATATATCTCTTTGTTAGCTGTTGTAAGAAAAATAGAAACTATAGTTCTATACTTTTAGATGTAGACTTGAGTTTGTGTTTAAACTGTCATTGTTCTATATTGAACTGCTTTTAAAATCTGTAGGCTACTTAGTGTTTATATTGTCACTAAATAATAAATCATGAAACTTGTGAAGCAAGTGAAAATCTTTTAACTGTGCTGGACGTGGAAGGCAAAATGTTTTGATTGCGCAAAATGGACACACAAATCTACTGTATAAAAAGAATTATTGTAGCAGTAAGAACTTTTTTTTCTTTCACCATATTTTATTTGGATACATCTTTTGTTTAAATAAGCGAGACATTGATGCAGAATAGTTTTAAAGTTTTTTCTTTTCTCCTTGCTCAAAGTCAATTTGACTGATACTCAGACGCCACAAGTGATTGACCAAAAGTTTTCATTCTGTCTCTCGCTTCCCACAGACCTTTATGTCTCCTACAATGTTAGACTCATTCATTTCATCAGTTTGACTTTCCATTTTGTTTATGTGTCATCTTATTTCTTGGTATTTTGTGATATGATCCTATAACAACCTAAGTCACAATTTGTTCCACTATGTTCAGGAGACCTTCATGGCGCCTATTGGACATGAATTGTGATGTGTTCTCTTGGTGAATCCCAACAAGTTATGAAAAAAAAGAATAGAGAGATAGGTTGATCTCCATCACAAAATTCAAATTAAATCTCATTGATTCTTTTAGCTGAAGCTGGGCAGTGTTCATAGATTTTAACTGAAGTTACACATTAACTAAAGCTGTCTTGTGTTCAGCTCCTAGATTTTAACTGAAGTTACACATTAACTAAAGCTCTCATGTTCAGCTATTAAGCTTTAACAGGAACAGAAAATTAATTTAAAAAATATTATTAATTGGTATAAAATACATAATTGTTACTGTTAAGAAATAGCAAATCTTCATCGTTCTTTGTTCTTGTTTTATTCCCTTTCATTAAATTTTAAACAATGACAGTATTGAAATACATTAAACAGAGTTTTGTTTCTTTCTGATGCTAGTCCTTCTCTGTTTGACTGTTTCCTTTCTCTGTGTTTGTAGAATGCCATGTGACTTTCTTGTTTTTGTTTGTAGCCAGTGGCATATCAAGAGGAAGTGCAGTAAGTTGCTCTGTTAACACTATTTCCACATTCCCATCCAAACCAAGTTTTGTAATCATTTTTTTTTTGTATTTAAGCATCGATTTTTATCTCCCTTTAGTTTTAGTGCATTTATTTTTGTTAGCAGTTTCATTGATTAGACATAATCCAAACCATTAGATACAATAAGCCTCTGTTAGGTATCCAAATGTAGATATTAAATTAGTTAGCTGTTCTAAAATGACCTTTCACAAACACCTGCTGGCACACACTTGCTAACGACCTTTCATTTAGTTGTAACTTATCATGAAGTTAACTGACACTCAGAACTAAATATTTGAGCTATTGACACAATTTTTTTATAAATATATATATATGTGTGTGTTGTAGCGAAAAAAATTATTTTTTTTCCTTAATAACTGTTGTGAACTTATTAAACACTCACATCTCCTTCCCCTCCCCCTGTTTATATGTACAGTTATATTGCTATCACTATTTCTCCTTTACAAGACATACCAGTAGTGCACTAAAAGTCAATACTTTTTCCATAACTTCCAATATTCTGAAACCAAACCTTAGACCCTAAACCTGACTGTCTCCTAATCCTGAGGGACACATCCCCTTTTTCTTTTCTTACTATGGAAGTAGCTCTAGATCTAATAAAGCTTAATGTTTCTCTTATCCATCAAGGAGGCATGGTGGCTGAGTGGTAAAGCACTTGGCTTCTGAACTAGGTTCCTGGGTTAGAATTCAGGTGAAGACTGGGTTTTTTAAATTTTGGGATCTTTAGGGTACCTCTGAGTTGGTCGTTGTGCTGGCCACATAACATCGTCATTAACTGTAGACTGCAGAAGCAGATGACCTTTACATTGTCTTCCTTATAGGTCACAAGGCCCTCACTGTCTCAATCCAATTGAATTAAAAGTATTATTTTTCATGTAATTCTGACTCTAAAAAGTCTAATCAATCATACTCTAGATCAACTTAGTGATTGTGAAAGGCCTAGACCTACAAGTCATTAAAATTGCAAATTTTCAGAAATTTTTTCACTTAAAACCATACAAAATCAATTTAAACACATTGGCAATGGCTATATAAGTATGTAGTTTGATAATGATTGGTTTGGTTTTTTTTAGATTTTGACACATTTTTTCATGTACTAGGCAAATACTGAAACATAGGTACACCAGCGTAGCAGTTATTTCGTATAATACTGCAAGATGGGATAACTGCTTGCTTTGATTTTTAATGATCCTTTTTTTGATCTTGAAGTGGTCACACACTATATGAATATCACTCTGGCAGTGTGGTTGTCAGGCTATTACAGGATCTAGCCAATCTTTTGTCCCACTCAAGCTTGATGCAAGTCCATCAAGAAATTAAGCACAGGAATACAAAACTCGAATTAACTTGATTATTTTAGCTTAAGAAACTTGATTCATAAAATGTACAAATAAAATGTGTTTCTCTTAATTGTAATATTGAATCGAATGTTTCACTAAGACTACATTTATCAAACAGAATGCATAGACCAACCCAGAATCTATTATCATCTTCCTTTAAATAGTTTTGAGAATCTCTATTCATTATTCTGTTATTAAAAGTTCCCCTTTCAGACCTAGTGGTCTATAGGGCTTATGATGGAAAAGTCATCTGTTTCTGTGGCCTACAGTTAATGAGGGTGTCATGTGGCCAGCACAATGACCAACTGCCTTTACTTTTCCCCAACTAATGTCAGGTTAGAGCTGAGTGGACTCAAAGATCTCAAAATTAAAAATCCCAAAATTAAAAATCCCAGTCTTTACCAGGATTCTAACCTGGGACCTCCAGTTTGGAAGCTAAGTGCTTTACCTCTCAGCCACTGTGCCTCCATTTAGTCTATTAATAATAATATGGAAATTCTTAAGCTGATTTTAGCTGTCCTAGTAAAAGTGAGAAAAGTGACATCCTGCCAGCAAAGACCTCTGCCCCCTGCACTTGGCAAATGGCTTGTGACACTGTGTCAATTTAAGTTTCTTTTGTTTCCAACACAGCTTCAACTTGCTGATACCATCATCTGTATTCTTGACTGAGTTCTAGTTTTTATATCAGAACTCACTCCAATCAGGCATGTTTTGCAAAAAATTTTTCTGTATCGAATGCTAAACACATTGAACCTGACACATTACTAGAAGCAATTTACTGTACACTCTTGCTGAATATGCTGTTGCACTTGTGTGTTGTATTCCAGTTGTGTGTTGTATTCCAGTTGTGTGTTGTACTCCAGTCCTCTAGCTTTAACTCTTTCCTTTTTCTTTTTTTTTTATTATTATATAGTAAATGACATTTTCAATTAAGTGCTAGTTTTTTTTTTTTTTGTTTTTTTTTAAGACATTAAACTGTTGGACATTTCTTTTGTTAGGCTAACATATCTTGACTTTGTTGAAGTAGGCTGTGAGTGAAAATAGGCCAAAATGCAATGAACTGTATTTTACAAAGCTTTATGAAATATATTTTTTTAATGTTTAGTATGTTTCAGCTTTTTAAATGATGTCATTTGTTGAACAATTTCTTGTATAAATTTTAGATGTTTTTAAAACACTTTTCCTTTGTCATTTGTGTATAAACATATTCATTATAAAAACTTTCCTTCATTTCCTCTTATTGTAATTTTATGTAACGCTGTAAGCTCTGGGGTTTTTTTTTTGTTGTATATCAGTTTTAAGACATATTTGTGTTAGATGCAGTAAAATATGGACCATACCAATTTGGAGTTAGAAGTGGTTATTTAACAATAATGTGCTAAGATGCTAAGTTTAGTTCTTTTTTTTTTTTTGTACTAAATCAGTCTAATGTAATTTCAGACTTTAAGGTACTTATATTTAATGGGTCTACATAAATTTTTGCTTTCTCTCTGTGTGTGTGTCTCTCTGTCTGTCTGTCTGTCTCTCTCTCTCTCTCTCTCTGTCTTAAAAAATATTTAATGCCTAGAAAAATGAAAAACAAATTGTTGAAATTTAGAGCTAGGGTTGGAATTAGTTGTTTGTTTTCACAAAAAAAAAATATTTTTTTTCAACTACAATCCTAAAGTCATAACACTTTTTTGTTTTAGATCATCTATTATTTAAAAATAACTAGATAACATTATTAAATTATTTTTTAAAAACATTTTCCAAAAAAGAAATGAAATAAAAAAAAGAATTACCTGTAGACATATGAACAGCTGATTATTGATTGGGTAACTCATAAGAAGTTTTAAATAAAGTAATTGAAAATTTCTTTTTTAAATTCTGAACTAATGGATAGCTTTTGTATCAATAATATTTCTATTCTCATTTCTTTTGTACAGGCCCGTGAAAAGCTACTAGAGGAAAATTCTCGACTTCGCTCAAAGTTGGAGATTGCCAATGACCAGATCTCACTACTTAAATCGCACATTGGAATCATTCGTCAGAATACCATAGCCTTCATCCTGGAACAGATGGATGCACTACACATGCAACGTGACACTGAAGTGTGAAACATTGAACAGGATGTATATCCACTTGAAAGGGGTCTGAAAATGGTTTCCAATCATTCAGACCTAGCAGTTATACATCTCATTCATTTGTGGTGGGATCTAAACCATTCAGGTCCAATATTTTACTAGCCAGTTAATAGCAACAGAAAATGCATTAAATTTTGTCCATTTTCTGATAAGATGAATTTCATATCATAACCTGATTTAATAGATGGTAACTGGATAGAGGGTTATTTTTTCTTTGAAGATCTCGACTTGAACCTTGCATGCAGGACCATGCAAATGTTGGGAACATTTTTGCTTTTTGGTAGCTGCTCCCATCAATTGGATAGGAATCATCGCTATTATGAAACCAATGGAACTTTAACACACGCTTTCACAAGTCTCAACTTTTAATTGAGACATCTTGGAAAACACGCGTCCCAGTCTTCTAATTTATGTCTCTACTATTTTTTATTTTTTTTTAATGGCAGTTTGTCCCAAGTAGCTGCCCCCCAGTAATTCAACTCAGAGATATTGGCAATGATGCGACTATGACACTTGCCTATATAAATTTCATTATTGACTGAGACATTTTAGCATACACACCCAAGGTCCCATTACTAGCATGGGACCACTTGATTAGTTAGCATATATTTATTTGTCATCTGATCAATCTGACCAATTGAGTGTGTGCTTACTCCAAAATTGCCTTCACACTAAGGCATATGGAAATGTACTCAGCTTAGATCAGGAATGCAAACATTGTTGAATTTTTCTGTAATAATCTAAAAGATTGGTGACCACATATCATTTTATAAACATTGAAGAAGGGAGGAAGAACTGGAATTCTTCACTTCTGATTAACAACTGGATCTCTTCATTTCTGAAAAGAAGAAACTTGTGAAAACTGGAGTTCTTCACTTCTGAAAAGAAGAAAGTGTGAAATGAGTATGTAACATTTCAAGATATTAGAAAAGGGTACCTTTGTACTTTATGTCTATGACATGCTGTCTTTGATGAAAATATGATTGTTATTCATCCAAGATAGACTTCTATTACATTAAATTATTGTGTTCTTTTTTTTTCAGAACATTTATTTAAACCCTCACAAAAAAAAACATGTCAAATGGTATTGTAATTTTTTTTTTCAAAGAAGGCTTAATGCTGGACCAACAAATTTACTGAGATGACTGGATATATTGTTAAATTTGAAACAAAATATTTCACCATATCTACGTTACAATACTCAACTACAATGTTCTTAAATCTGTTTTCTTTTAGAAATGTTGATAATATCAAACTGGGGGGGAGGGGGGGTGAGTTGGCACAAACTAGGAACCCATTGACTTATTGTAAATAGACAATAGTTATGTGCAATGCTGTTTATGTCCTAGAGAAGAAATAATATATTTATATTTGTCTTATGTGATTAAATTTCTCATTGAATAATGAATTCTTTGTTTACATGTCACTGATCATAATAATTTGTGATCAGATTAATTATTGAGACATTTGAAAGGATGGTCGGTGGATCAGTTTGTTATGTTAGAAAAATTTAACTTAAACTTGAACTATAATATATATATATATATATATATATATATATCCTTCTGTCTCAAAAGACAATAGATGCACTCCTATGAATCACTGTTAAATGTTATTATTAAGTTTTGATAGAATTTCAAAGTTGACTTTCTTAACATACTTGAAAATGTTTTTAGAAAGAAGTTTCAATGCATTTGTTTCTACAAATAAAGAAAAAAAAAAGAAACTTTGTACCTTTAATTAACTTAAATAGCTGTTTATCAATTATTAAGTTGTCCATGGACCATCATAACCTTTTTTTGTGTACTTTCATTTTTACCAACATTTTTCTACAATATTGATCATCTTTAATCTATTTAAATAATCATTATGTTTTTTTTAGGTTAGTTTCATTCATGAGTTTTCAAACAAAAACAAGCCAAAAATATTCCTTTACTAGTTTTCTTAGAGTGCATTGAATTGTTTTTAAAAGCCAGCTTAAAATGTATTGAGTATTAGGTTCAGAACAGTCATGTGATCAAAACATCCATTGATTTCATGACTCATTCATCTTTGAAGCCTGCATCTGAACTTTTCTTATTTTATATGCAAGGATAAATCATATAAGTGCACCTTCTTTCCTAGTGCTGTTACAGCAGGCTGCCTGAATCAAGAATACCAATGACTTGGCCGAGTTTAAGCCTCTAATTAACTCATGGACATTATTATTATTTTTTTGGAGGAACATCTGTAATATATTAGATAAGATTTTCTTGTTACCCTATAACCCCAGAGGGTTGTGGTTGTTAAGCGGTAAAGCTCTTGGCGTTCAAACCAAGAGGTCTTGGGTTCGAATCTTGGTGATTTTTAGGAAGCCTCTGACTCCACCCAAAGTAAAGGTGGATGGTTGTTGTGCTGGCCATACAACTCCCTTGTTATCCATTGGCCATAGAAACAGATGACCTTTACATCATCTGTCCTATAGATTGCAAGGTCTTAAGGGTACTTTTCTATTTTACCATAACCCCAGAACATCCAGCAGTGTTTTTTGTTGACCAATTCTGATTACTTTCTATTTCTGGTGTAGCACTCTAGTATATGACTACATTGTAATACAGATAATCTAACACATAATTTGCTGACTACTCCCTTTCCAAAGAATAGTGTCATGTACTATGACTATTCCTTTGAATTTTCCCTATAGGAAAGTGTATCAGTGATAGTTTCATAGTCTAAGTGTTGAATGTGACATTTCTGGACCCTCTCATTTGCAAATATGCAGTGTGTTTGTCTTATCTTTTCCAGATATTCATAGCTTCCAATCAATGCTTCCTTTTTGTTCCCTCTGAAATAGTTTTGTGAATTTACTGACTTCATTCATTTCCTGCCATTGATATTTGGATAGTCACTACTAAAGTGTCAAATTGTACTAAAGCTTTTGTTATATTTGATTGTGGAAACATGATATAAAAAAAATACTAATTTGAAATTGGGAAATTCATGTATCTTGTGTAAAACCTCTTATTTAACTAATATGTAAAACTAGAAATTTGATTTACCTGTGCCGTCTTTTAAACCAACAGTTTTGTTTCTTTTAAAATTTTGTTTTTACAATTGTTTTACATTTTCCCCTTTGTTGACTGCTTTTTTTTTGTTCTCAAAGAAATAATTCTTTTTTCATACCAATTACTATTTTGGAAACTGAGCTTCAGACATTTACTTTTATTTAAATTAGTCTACATTCCATTCATATCATTTTTTTATGTTACAAAATTATCTAATAGTTTGAAAAAGAAACTTTTCAAAATGTACAAGACTTTTGTGTTAACTTTGAGGAACTATTAATTCTTGCTTACGCTAAAATGTGTTTTCAACAAACTCAGTGGGCAGCTTTTTTTTTACTCTAGTCTTTAAGTCTTGCATTTTCCTGTGATAATTGATTTGGAATAAACAATGTAATCCTAACCTGTATATGGGAGAATAACTTTTATCATACTTTTTAATTAGAAATTACATTTCTTATAAAACCTTTTATTGAGGAAAACTTTACATTTGACCCAGCTAACTTCCGTGGTGATTCTGTATATTTCATTTTGCCATTTCCTATTTAAAAATTGCATAAGTTTTGCTCATGAGGCATGATGGCTGTGGGGTAAAGCTCTTGGCTTTCAAATTGAAGGGTCGTCTAATAATATAGATTCTAGTTCAAACTGGCTGATTTGATACATGTGTTAAGTTCTTGGTTCATTAGGGGTTACTTACAAATGATTACTGTAGATCTTTAGTAAACACTTATTGATAACAAATATATATTTTAAAAGAATCCTGAAAAACTTTATCTCTCATAAAATTACAGGTTTATTATTTATATATAAAACACTTCATGATAGCAAACAAAAATCTGTATTCTTCTACTATATGATAACAACTGTCTAACTTAAAAACACCAACATAAACACCAGTCCAGGAAATAATCCTACTGACTAGCACACACTCTCTCACATACAAGGAAGCCTAAAACTTTTAGTTCTCGTCACATGCCGGCTTTTCACATTCATAACCTGGAAGTACATAAACAAAGGGGTATAAATTAATATACCAAAATATCAACAAAAAGTAAAATATTCACTCTCGCCATACCTGCCCTTGACAACATGCTATTCTTAAATAAAGTCTAACATTACAAAAGAAAACTTTTCTTTATTGTAGCCCAGGGAACAAAATATTTCCTATGGCTTGTTTTAACCATAGGAAGACTTATCAGCAAACACAGTATTTGTGCATCCATATAGTGATACTGATAGTCCTAGAAATATTTACTTCATTTAACCCAGTGTCCAGAAATCAGTGGTATTGTGCAGATGATGTAAAGGTCATCTGTTTCTGTGGCACATGGATAACGAGGGTGTTGTGTGGCCAGCACAACGACCAACCGCCTTTACTTACGTTTCCCCCACTAGTGTCAGGTACCCATTAGAGCGTGGTGGACTCAGAGGCTCCCAAAGATACCAAAATTAAAAAATCCCACTCTTCACCAGGAAAGCCAAGTGCTTTACTGCTTAGCCATTGCGCCAGTGGGCATTGCAAGGCAAATGTTTTGTTCATTTTAAGAATGTTTCTTCTCAGTGTCACAGAAAACAAAATTCTTAAAAGATTTTTTTAATCTAAATATCCTTGTTTCTCGTTAAAACATTTTGATACATGTACAGGGTATTTAAAATTAGTAAACCCAGTCTATGCTCTCTGCGCCATGTCATTTAGCTGTAAAAAGGGCTTGGAACATAGAGTAGAACTGAGATATGGTACCAGTCTCAACCCAATGCATTATTTTTGATGAAAAAAGGAAATGATATGAAACAGGGTACAGGCCTAAATACATGTGGACACATCAAGGCTTGTATGTTATCATTTGCAAATTTTCAGCAATTCTGAATGTCTACATATTATTTCTTATCTTATTATGTTACTTCAAAAAAGAAGATTATTAGGTTCTAAGCCTTTTCCCAGGGATATATCTTAATCTACCACTAATCCAGATATAGTCTATATAAAAAAAAACATTTTTAGTTGAACTAGAGCTGAATCTATATATAAACTCTAGACTATGTTTAAAATAACTAACCTAAAAGATTTCAACTAAAATTTAGATCTAACAATTAGATCCCCAAAATGTTATGATATAAATAGAATGATTGCAAAGAATTCATAGCTCCCTCTTATAATGCATAGATCAGGAATATGGAAATTGTGTTGTAATTAAACCTTTTACTCATAATCTATTCACGCACGACACAACCATAATAATAAAACTTAAGTGGCCATTGAGGTCTACTTGCACCATTGGTAGAAGGCTGGTTCAGCAGAGTGCAAACAAAGCTGACCAGTCTTCCTGGTCAAAAACTATGAAGATCACAAGTTTTGTGTGAAGAACAAAGTCATAGAAATGTCAAAGTTCATTGTGTTTTTTCCTCTAGATTTAAATAGCATGTTGAAAAAACAGGGTTTCATAGTTGATTCATTTATCTATTAGGGTTTATAATGATTCTTATTTAGTATTTGATTTTATTCATCTTAAGAGTGTCCTCATATTCTGTTTTGATTTTCAGATACATTTTATCAAAACTTTAGGCCATTTTGTATCTTTGTCTGTATCTGTCAGGATTTTTTGTTTCTATATTGCTGATACATTCTAAATGTACTTGTGATAAGTTTCGATGATCTGAAAGAAAAATCTCATCATTTTGGTAGTAATATTTGGTTCACACTTTTTTTTCAAGATACTTGGGACTTTGTTGATAATTGTTGATACTGTTACTGAATTTTAAATTACATTACACTTTTAACTAAATTATCATTGTTTACACACAATAATTAAAATTTTAAAGCCATTAGATAAACGAACGGGTGTTCGAAGAGGTTTTAAAATTTTTCCTACAGTTATACTTTATTTCAAGTGTGATCATTTTGACCTTTTTAGGCTAATCTTTGTTTTAAATAATAAATGATATCAAGAGATACTGTATTTTTTTACATTTTATGAAATTATCAACTAACATTAGGCCCAATCATGTGCAAATCTTGGCAGCATATTTATTCATATGAACACCAATATTATACTATTGTTTTGTTTCTCCTTGCACTAAAAAAAAAATTCATTATTGACTGAGTTCAATTTTGTTTGTTTCACTGTATTGTACAAGTACAGATTAACTTGCATATGATACTCTAGACCAAAAACTGGTTTTGTTATAGCTATATTGTTTTAAAGTATCATGATTATATTGTCATTCTTCAGCTAGTGATTAGCAAAGTGGCATTATACGTCGTCCAAGGAACAAAATGATTTAAAAGTATTTTATGAAGTTTTTTTTGTTGTTTTGAGTTTTTTTAAAAGAATTTCTGCCGACTGAAAGAAACTATAATTGTGATGGTTCAGAACCATTTATAATTAAATCAAGAATCTATGAGGATCAGCATTTTTCTTTCCCTTTAAATTGTACAAGATAAAACACATTTCTTTGAGCAAGTTATAAAAGAGTTAACTTAAAAAAAAAAAACTAGCAACTTAAAGTATAATTTTTTGTTTGTTTCATTTGATCTTTTTTGTTTTTAAGCCAGACTACCCATTTTTCATTCTTAGTATAAATTACCTGCAATATCGTAATTGTTAGATAGGACTTGAGTAGGGGAGACTACTTCATATATTATCTTCTTACTGGCTTTATAAATTTCAGAACAAAAAAAATTGCAGATTTTATTTTATTTTCTGCCATACAATGAATGCTAGAGCCACAATAGAATCTTAGTTTTGTGACTTGACATGTTTTAATTTACTCATGAAACAAAAACATACTCATAACAAGCTTTCATTCCTGACCAACAATCATTATTTGATAAATGCTTTGTGGCCATTGTCTTATCCCTAGTCAGCTGCCATTATTTGACCCATGGCTTATCGCTATTAGTAGCCTCCTTTTAAAAGATCTTTGATTTATCACTCCAGGCATTAACAACCCATTTTTCACCATCTTTTGTTGATTCACATTCATATCTGTCCTCTGGTTTACTATAAGTTTGACTCATAAATTACATTCTTTGACCCTTTAGCCAACAGCACACAGCCAGAAAAAAAGTTAAAATAAAATGTCTATTCAAACAGCAATATGTATAGCATTATATGCACCTAGATCTAATAATATTGAAATAGAGTAAAAATTATAAGAGATAAAATAACCAGACTTGTTTAGCATGGTCTCCTATGTTACTTCAGAATTGAAGATTATAACATCCTAGCCCAAACCTCCCTCAGATTAAGGGATGGCCATGAATATGTTTCTGAAACCAGGAATATAGAGAAGACTGTCCAGAGGCTCAGAGAGTTTACCATACTACCATTTTAAGTCAAGACTAACATGACTGTCTCAACCTTTGAAAAAGTTTGTTAAACGGAAAAAAACAAGTTAAAGTGCATTGGTCTGTTTCTTTGTCAAAGCAACCATTATTTTACCATCGCATGACTTTGAAATTTTTTTTTAACAAAAGTTTGCATTAAGTGACTTGACAGCTCTTTCAGAATGACAATACACATTTTATTTCAACATCTATTCAGCAAGTCAGAAGTACATTAAAAACATTGATGGCAGCCTGGTTGTGTGCTATGCACTTTCAGACTGTCATTACAAGGGTCCAGAGTTAGAATCTTGCTCACCATCCTCCCATGCCATCTTGCACAAGGTTTGGCTTAGGATATTACAATCTTAAATTTCTGAAGGGGCATTCAAAACTTGTAACACAAATAAACAAACGAAATAATTTTCTTAATATGAAATTTTAACCTGTAAGTCTGAATCCCACACCATATAATCATCTGCTAGATTAATGATGCATCCAATACTTTAATATCACAAAGTTTTTGAGAAATTTTTGTCACTAAACATGATTCCCTTATTTCATGTTTGATATTGCTCATTAATCTTGAAGAACGCCATAGATTCTGTCTTTGACACCTCTATTTTGTCTTGCTGTACAAAATTACTTACAAAGATCATGTAATGTCCTAGCAGGACAATAATTTTACTTAAGTGATAAATGTTATTTGTTTAAAAGTTATTGTCATTATTTGCTAGTATTCCCAATGCCAATTTGTAAACAATTACAATTGGATACTCTTATTCACATGTTCATTCGGTTTGCTTGCTATATCTGTACAGTTTGTTTCATTTGATTTGCCCATTTGAAGTACCAATACTAAAAAAGGTTATTACCTGCTTCTGTAACCAATAAAATTTATTTCTGTGACAAGTCAAATTTGGTTCTATGACAAATTGACTATATAACTAATGCTATTTCATTCCATGTATATCTTCAGTATTCTTTTCTATTTTATAAAGATGTCATTTTGTATAGTGATTTTTCTTTCATATAGCCTATGGCCTGCACATATAACAATAGGATATATAATGAACAAGTCCCAGCATCTCTGTGCAATTTTTAAAAAATAAAAAGTTAATGTGTTATCTGATAAGGAAGTGTAATTGTCATTACCAAATGTGATTGTCATTACCATGTGTGATTGTCATTACCATGTGCAATTGTTATTACCAAGTGTAATTGTCATTATCTAGTATGATTGTCATTACCATGTGCAATTGTTATTACCAAGTGTGATTGTCATTATCTAGTATGATTGTCATTACCATGTGTGATTGCCATTACCATGTGCAATTGTTATTACCAAGTGTGATTGTCATTATCTAGTGTGATTGTCATTACCATGTGTGATTACCATGTGTGATTGTCATTATCTAGTGTGATAGTCATTACCATGTGTGATTGCCATTACCATGTGTGATTGCCATTACCATGTGTGATTGTCATTATCTAGTGTGATTGTCATTACCATGTGTGATTGCCATTACCATGTGTGATTGTCATTACCATGTGTGATTGCCATTACCATGTGTGATTGCCATTACCATGTGTGATTGTCATTATCTAGTGTGATTGTCATTATCTAGTGTGCTTGCCATTACCATGTGTGATTGTCATTATCTAGTGTGATTGCCATTACCATGTATGATTGTCATTACCATGTGTGATTGTCATTACCATCTGTGATTGTCATTATCTAGTGTGATTGTCATTACCATGTGTGATTGTCATAACCATGTGTGATCGTCATTACCATGTGTGATTGCCATTACCATGTGTGATTGTCATTACCATGTGTGATTGTCATTACCATCTGTGATTGTCATTATCTAGTGTGATTGTCATTACCATGTGTGATTGTCATTACCATGTGTGATTGTCATTACCATGTGTGATTGCCATTACCATGTGTGATTGTCATTATCTAGTGTGATAGTCATTACCATGTGTGATTGTCATTATCTAGTGTGATTGTCATTACCATGTGTGATTGCCATTACCATGTGTGATTGCCATTACCATGTGTGATTGCCATTACCATGTGTGATTGCCATTACCAAGTGTGATTGTGATTATCTAGTGTGATTGTTATTATCTAGTGTGATTGCCATTACCATGTGTGATTACCATTACCATGTGTGATTGTCATTATCTAGTGTGATAGTCATTACCATGTGTGATTGTCATTATCATGTGTGATTGCATTTACCATGTGTGATTGCCATTACCATGCGTGATTGTCATTATCTAGTGTGATAGTCATTATCTAGTGTGATTGCCATTACCATGTGTGATTGTCATTACCATGTGTGATTGTCATTATCTAGTGTGATTGTCATTACCATGTGTGATTGTCATTATCTAGTGTGATTGCCATTACCATGTGTGATTATGATGCTGAGCAACATGACAGGCTATCTAGTCTACGATGTCACATCCAGAATTAATAAAATACTCAAATTTTGGACATTGTTCACAACCTTTGAAAAAGTCCATTAGGGTATCAGAGTGCCAAAGACATCCACATTATCCCATTGAAAGATAGGCATTGACTGGGAACTCTTTACCCCTAGTTCTGTCTAAAGGTTCCTTAATAACAGCAACAATTACTATGATTGGGTTGTAGGGTACGGTGCTTTGGATCACACCCAATAGTGCTCTTGAATCATCACTGCTCGCTTTAAGCAGCAGAAGGCTGAGGCATTTCTTTGTATTCCTATTCTGATACTGCCACACAGCTGTGTAGGGACGGCAACTCCATAAGCTGCAATAATGGAACAGAATGTGGCAGACCTGATGGGTCTTACTTCTATCTTCAACCTCATTAGATTAAAAACAAACTTCCCCTAAGGTAACACGATGGAGGCCTGGTTCACTCCTCTTTCTCCATAAGATTAAAAACAAACTCCCCTAAAGTAACCTGATGGAGGCCTGGTTCACTCCTCATTCTCCTATCTGCTTCCACTAATATATGTTACCTCTGAGGTGCCACTTTGAAGCCACAGGAGCTGGTATCTTCAGATTGATCACCAGTAATTGGAAGCAATGTGGCAATCAGCAAGTTAGTGTTACAAATTAATGAGACGTCTACCTGGTTGTGTGGTTTGTGCTCTGGACTCTCGTCCTGATGGTCCTGGGTTTAGACCTTTCCCAGAAGTCCAGCAGAAAGTTTGTGCTAGGATGTAATAATCTGAACATTTAATTTTATTTAATATCAATAAGTGGGTTTTTTTCGGGGGGGGGGGGGGGGGGGGGGGAGGTGATGGTCAAGACTTTTGAAATAATAAAATTATATTTGTTTTCTTTATATTATATTAATTCATAAAGTCTTAAAATGTGATGATTTTTTTCTAAACTAAACGTCCAAATAATGTTTCCTAGGATCCACCAACATTTTTAAGCTTGGCCTTGTGGGTAAGTTTCTAAAAACCAGTTCTGTGTCTTAAATTAGAGAGTACATATTCTTTTCATTTCTATAGGTTTAGTTGAATCACCTAAAAGGAATTGTGGAAAGGGGTATCATTACTCATCCAAATGTTAAGACTTTAACTGGACAGACTTTCCATGGAGGCAATAGTGGAATGTCTTGTTAATAATTTTATAGAAGGAATGTTTGTAAATAGAAAAAAAAAGGACTAATTATCCACCCACGTGTATTTAAAAATAATTGATTAAAAAATCTTAGCGTTTTATATTCATTTTTATATTACTTTTTGTAAAACTTAAATTTAGTGCACAGCTAGAGAGCTTGGAAAAATAGATAGGGGTTCGCACCTGATGATACCTTTAAAAGTAAAAAAAAATTGTTTTGCAATCAATTTAGGTAATCTTGTGTCTAAAGTCAGAATACTTTAGCCATCTGTGATAGTTTGAAACACTGTTGTAATGTTATCCAGATATAATTCATGAGTGATCTACCTTGTTTTCTTACGTCTGCTGAATCATTACACCACTCCATTGTTTTCAATGTTCTTGGTTCAACTCATCCTGGTGTAGTCCATTCATAGAGCAAACATTGAAAGTTGTTTTAACATTATATTGTGACCATTATACATCCTCTCGGTACTATGAATAATAAATTGTTTGTTATACATGAATAACACCTATCCATATATAATAGTTGTAGTTCAATGTCATCTTTTTTTTTTTCTGCCAAGTGTGTACTTTTATTGACACAATAAATGTGATAGTAGTTTGGAAAGTTGATTTCTTTCATCTTGTAATAATGTTCAGGTCTCTCATTTGGCTGGTCTACCCAGAGTGACAATATATTTGAAATCAAGTCAAACTGGTATGTTATGACTACTGCAATGGTTAATGGAGATCTGCACCAGGCATACAATGTTGATTGTATGTACAACTTTATTTGTGTAAAAGACAAAATTGAGCACATCTAGTAAACTTGTACAGAATTTCCTTACGTAATTTTTTTTTTGAAACAAACATTCTTGGGTATAAAACATAAGAGCTTTTGAAACATTTATTACTGGGGGCATGGTAGCTAAGTGGTAAAGCACTTGGCTTCTGAACCGAGGAGTCTTGGGTTCGAAGACTGGGATTTTTAAAGTTTGGGGTTTATAAGGTGCCCCTAATCCCACTATACTTTAATGGATAGCTGCTAATAGGAGAAAAGTAAAAGCGGCTGGTCATTGCGCTGGCCGCATGGCACTCTTGTTAATCGTGTGCCATAAAAACAGAAGATATTTACATCATCTGCCCCATTGATTGCTAGGTCTGAAAGGGGAACTTTACCTTTCTTTGTTTTTTTTCACATTTATTAGTACAAATCAGAGAGCTATTTTTATTCATGAATAAAATGTAAGAAATAACATTTCCTAGAGAAACCAGAGGTAATTGAAGAAATACATTTTCTTTTAGTGAACATGTTCTCTTTGCATGCCATTGTACATTTACTTATAATCTTTCTCAAGAAAATAGAACCTTCAAAAGTAAATTTTCAATGCCTAGGACACATTAAGATCTTGTTTTTTTTTTCTCTTTTAAATTGTTTTTCATTAGCATATGGGTTCAATTTTTTTAAAACTTGTAACTAATGAAAATATACTTAAATACTCTGAAGAGAATACATGATGAAGTTGGAAAATTGATGGAAAAGCTCAACAAAATCTTCAGATGATAAATATGATGTACACTAGTTCGAGATGAAACCAAAGTGTGACATAGTGTCAGACATTTTTTTTAATATGCTTAGTTGAGTTAGACATGTCTCTTGTGTTGTACTGGTTTTTTAATGCCATGCCAAATGTCAATATTAAAAAAAAATCTATGGAACTCTCTTGTGTTGTTTTTTTTGGCTTTATAAAAAGCTGTCTGTAGTGAGTGTATTGAGTGAAATAACTACTTTAAGACCTGACTTTATGACCATCTAAACATTGTAGTTTTCAATAGACAAATATGTTGCTAATAATAAAATAATGCAATGGCCTGATACAATACAAAAACTAAGTCAATATATTGTCAATTTTCTTATGCTCTGACATGAAATGCACGTAAATTCTTATGTTTATTCCCATGTGGCCACAACAATGGAGCATAGAATGTGCAGCTCATTTAGTTAATAAAATTGTATAAAGAACACCTTATGGGTAATTTGAACATGCCAGTCATCATTTGATGGCAAGTTGTTAAAGCACCACAGATACCAAATGCAGTATTGTATGACATGTAACAAATCCAAGCACAATTCATAAACAACACAAATAGATTTTCTTTCTTTATTTGTACTACTTCATGCTTTGAGTATTCAAAAAAAAATTAAAATACAAGGGAGATAACAGTGATAGAAATTATAAATGAGGAAAAAAAGAATACAGATTCTAAACAATAATCTAATCTGTTACATCTTCAATACAACTATGTACACAATGTCCATCTACTAAGACAACAACAAAGATTAACAGAGTTGGCAGCACTGTAAAAGTGATATTTACTTGAGTAGCCTGACTCTCTGGGACATACGTTTATGACCTCCTTCCATCTACTAAACTATATGGTATGTACGACAATATGTACAGAGAGCCACACAGAGCTAGCTTAGTTTAGCTCACACATGACATTAAGACAAAGAGTTAATGGCAGAAAAAAAAATCACACAATTTTTTTCTAGCAATAATGGTATTCAATTAAATGGTACTAACTCAACTGAACTATGCCAAATACAAATAAAATCTATTTTTAAAAAAATCCTACCCTTTGTGTTAAACCCCAACTTCAGTAAAGGGAGTAATTCTTATACTAGCAGTGCCAAATAAATCTATCACATGGAATGTTTTGCACACTTTAACACCAGGTGAACGATTCTGACCAATGAGAAATCTCTGTACAGTGAACCATACAGTTATAAACACACAGAATTAGAAATACACACACAAGTTCGTATGTACATTACAGCCACTACTCTCAGTGTATTGATCAACAGCTGTCTAAACATTCAATTAGCTACACAATCTAATCATTCAAAGTTCTGTAATACACATATCAACATACAATTGTTCACACATTTTCATATCTAAAGTTCCGTTCACATTACACAGAAAACAGGGAATGATCCTATCTAAATTAATGTTAGATTTATGCATGCTTTCTTTCACATGGAAGTGTACTTTAAAAATGTATGCATGGGTTACAACCCTCCCCCCATCTATATGGCCCAGACTAAACAGCCTAGCTAGAATTTTTTTTCTGTCTTCATCAATTAGTTTATATACAAATCTGATTAGCTCAGCGCAAGAAAATTCAATTTGAGAAGCTAATTACTGTGAATGAAAACTCAAACATTTTGAACAAAAGAAATCTGTAGGAGTCTAAAACTACGTCTGTGTATTGCACAAAACAAGAGGACATAAAATATGTTATTCTAGTGATGATAACATCAACAGCTGTTTGAGAACTTTAGTTTGGCTGGTCTCTCGTATCTCTCCAGCTAGAAACATTTCATCTACAACACTGTACACCTGGGGGGCAGAATTCAAATAAACTTTGTCAACAAGAAAAAGCTTAACTCATTGACCGTAGTGCTTTTAAAAAAAAATGCTACTTTGAAAAATAAATATTCTGAACATGACTAAGACAAAATATATAATGCTGTATTAACATACATCAAATTTTTAAGTGCTTTTTGATGAGCTGAAAGGTGGTCTGTGCAATATAGGTGCCCCTTGAAAACGCTTAGAAGACCAGCTTAGAGGCAGCTTGCTTTAACTGACATAGAAGACAGCACCTATCAATAGGTGGCTTCAGAATGAAACACCTGGAGATTAATTGCAAGAGCAACGGGATACACATTTAAGACCAAAAGGAAATTGAGTTTAGGTGCAGACGTCGGAAGAAGAACCTAAACTGACCACTGACAGTTATGTCTGCGGTGAATGTGGCAAACTATGTAGATTGCAGTGCAAAACCACATGAATATTGCACTCTTCTTTAATCTTTGGACAAGCCTTATTATATAAATAAATATATATAAATTTGACCCAATATATATATATATACATACATACATATTTAAAGAAACAATTATTTTTTAAATTTTAATCTGGTTAATGGTAGCTAAATTCCATTTTTATAAAGTGATTTTTTTTTTAAAACAAAAGATTGTCCCTTTGATAAACAAAAAAAGTTATAAATACTATGTCTTAAGATTGTACACTATATCTGAGATAAGTTGAGTCCCTTCTTTTCTTCTCACTTTGATACTTTTTCTTTTGTATACTAGAATCAGACCTGGTCTGTATATTTGGGTACACCACACATGTCTAAGTCTATTAATGTAAAAAGCTCACCTTGTAAAAATTAAAGACTAGATCCAACTCACACACATTGTGGAAGAATTCATTCAAAACTTCGACAAAGTTGTGTATAGCTTCAAGATAAACCAAGTTGTTGTCATTTACATCAACACAGATACAGAAGTACAAACCAGCATAGCGACGGTAGACAATTTTGAAATTTCTGAACTGTAAAAAAAAAACAAAAAACACTAGAACTACTAACAAATCATCAAACTAACAATGTATGATTAATGGAATTACATCTGTAATTAAAATGGATGTAATACACTAATAAGGCATAATTATAGAAGGACAGTATGTGACGTTTTAGTGTGAGATATTCTGACTATAATTTAAGAAACATGTAGCTTATATATATATATAGTTTGTCCATCATATATTTGATTAAAACTTGATTGCACTGCTTGTGAATATCAATTTCTAGCTCTAAATAGTGTTACATTTTCTCTACTGATTACAGCTGAAGATAAAGCCTCTAACGGAACTACATAATAATTTTATTTTAATCAACAGTAAACTGATTCCTTCTCAATTGGTTGATGATGAATTAGAAGTGTATTTATTTTAAGCATATTTAAGCATATTGTGTGACCTGTATACACTTATGATAATTCACTATGACTTGTTAAACCTTCACGCTATTTTTAGCACTAATTGTTTCACAAGTTTTTACATTACCTCAACAAAGTTTGTGTGTTTAGTATCTCGCACTGTTACCACTGCATGGACTTCTTCAATAAGCTTTTGCTTTTCATCATCATCAAAATGCATATACCATTTAGCCAATCTGGTTTTACCTGCTCTGTTTTGAATCAGAATGAAGCGGATCTGAGAAAATAGTTTAAACAGATTTTTTATAAGATGAAATAACATTTTGGAAATAAAAAGTGTCCCTAAAATACAACCAACAACTATTATACAACAATTTACCACTAAATTGACTTTTTGCAGAAATAAAAGTAACAATTTTCAGAAAATTCCCATCACTGAATGTAGTTTGATAATATATATTTTAAACAGATTTTTTAATAGCCTGTGTAATGACATAATTACTCATACTTTCATTTTACATTTTATTCATAGAGAAAGTGTTTTTCAATTTGGGGATTAACTGAAAAAAAAAATTTGAATCTTTCTGAGATTTTTGTTTACATTACTAATGGATAACTAAACACACACAAATTTAGTTACATTGTTTCTAATTATGATAAATAGAAAACGGTGACTACATTTAGTACTAAAAATCCTGTTCTATTTATAATCTATGTTGAAAAATAGATGTATGTATTTCAAGGGTAAAAAGGCCTTTTCTAAAGTTTAAAAGTTAAAAGTTTGCTGTTAAATGACTAAACGTTTATTTAATGTAGCCAGAATTCTTGCATTTAAAAGTCATGTGACTGACTGATTCAGGTAGCCCATTCCATTCTCTAATGGCACTAGGGAAGAAGAAGCACTGTAGAGTACAAAGTTAATCTAGCATATGAAATAACAAATGTGCCTCTATCTTTGTGTCTTTCCATGAGTATTTTATTAGGCTTTGGCTTTCTATTTGTAAATTATTATATAATGTTGTTGTTGTTCTTCTTCATTCTCATTTTACATGACAGAGAATTCAGATCAGTAATCCTATATCTGAGATGAACCACGCAGTGGTTTCCAGATCAGGCATAACTTTGCTCCTATATAACAGAAAGATAAATTTGGTATCATTGTAAACCTCTCAGCAAGTTGAGCAAGCTCTACATAACTAGTTAGTAGATAGTTTCTGTTGTTATATATTTATTTTCAATTTTTTGTCAAAGTACCTATAGGCTATAAAGTATAGTCTATAGACACTATGACTATACTTAGTCTGCTACTATAGTCACTATAGATAGTCTATAACTAGTATAACTATAGTGAACTATAGTATAGTCTATATATTGTTACTAACTTTGTAACTATAGTAAGACTATAGTCCTATAGTATAGTCATCTATATTATTATTGTAAATAGTAAGTTTATTTTTATAAAATATAAAAGGTTAAAGGGGTTTAGAATCAAGATCTACACAGTGCAACCCAACTTTTTAGAGATTAAATGCGTAAATAAAAGCATATACTTGACAGAATTTTACCATTATGATTTTTGTATTATGAGCAATCAAATAATTAAAATGTTGATCTAGATATATTCTGAAACCCTCCCACTAAACTATACGAAAACATGCAAGTCTTCCGGTAAAGTTTAAAAGTTATGAACCGGAGTACGGACTCAAAATTTATTTTTTTAAATATGCTTCTTTCGTTAGATCTGATTTTAATCGTAAAATAGATCTAGATATAGATCTAGATTCATAATTTAGAATCTTTTTCGTAGTGTCAAAAAAGAAAAATGAACAATTAATCCAGATCTAGAGTCTAGATTCTGTATATATATATATATATATATATATATATTAAAAACAAGGGGGACGACTCTTAACCAAAGTGTAAACAGCGAGAGCCGTGGACTTAATATTTTGAGTTTCAGAACTATTCTAGATCTAGAGAGGATAAGTCAACATTCTAGAAAAATTAGAAGGTGGTTTGGTGTTAGTAAACTTTGAACATGAATTCTCTAGAAGAATTACGAACCAGGGTCAACCTCACAGAATATACCGTTGACAACGTAAGTGTCGTAAGTCAGCAAATCTGGAGTAATATACTAATAATAATCTAAATCTTGTTATCATCATATGATTAATAATTATGCTTTTAACTTTTATTGAAATTTATTATTGTCCATGCATACGAGGGCATGTAGGAAATTTGTCTTACAATTTCAATTTGTGCATTACACCAAACAAAAAACATAATAATTTAGAACTATAACAAACCAAAATGTACATTCACACCAGACTCACTCATAATTTACATGTGAAAAGTTTATTTCAGATTGTTTCTATTCATAATATAATTTAATGATTTGATTGCCAGGGGAACAAAAGAGTGTTTGTGAATAAATTGTGTCTGTTTGTCTTTGCTATTTGTGTCTTATCTCTTTTGTGATGGTAAAATCACAAAATTCTGACCCAAAGGTGAAAGGGGGATTTTTTATTCCTAGAATAGTTTTAGCTTTTTTATAGATGTTTGTCTCAAACAGCTGCCCAAATGGGATTTGTTTTTTGCCAATGATTTTACCAGCAGCATTTAGGTCTATAAAGTTTATTTTTATTTTTAATACTCAGATTGCTATACAGCGAGTAGTCAGTAAAGTTTAGTAAACAGTAAAGTAAAGTCTACTAAAGTCTTACTAGTCTTAGTCTAACTAAGTCTTAAACTTAATAAGTTACTAGATGACTTAGTCTTAGTCTAGGGAGGTGAAATATAAAATTTATCTTTTTCATTAGTACATCATTAAAATACTTAAACAGAACTTTCCAATGGTGTATAAATTATGACTGTATTAGTGTATTAGTATGTTTAACAGTTAGAAAGTTAAATGATTTTTTGTGGTGCTTTGACCTAACATTGGTTGACATGGAACAAGTGAGTGGAGAGCTTGTCGCTGGCTAAGTTGGGCGAGGCATCCCTCCCAGGTCAAAAGTTTACAGTTGAAGTTGAGTTTCGTAGATGATAGATCTACTTATTAAATTTAATAAAAAATTTAATAGTATTAGTCAGTAGTAAATTTTTAGCTCACAAAGCTAATTTCATTTATATTTATGAACTTCACTTGATTAGAATGTAAATATTGAATGATATAAACAAATTATCGAATCTTGAGCTACAAGAAATGTCAGAGAGGTGTGGACCAATTGCAGCGTTGTAATGGCAGAAAATAACAAAATAGAAAAAAATTGGGATAAAAATTGCCTGAAACAATTTTTTTTTCAAATGCACTTTTTAAAAAATTGCAAGGTAAAAACTCTTTAAACAGTATTTAGATCTATAGCTAATAATATCTGCTACAAGATTATAATTTCATTTGTTGAGAAAACACAATTTCTTCTATTTTAAAAAAGTGAAAACTGAAATGTCCATTGAGGTCAGTGTTATTTAGTTTTTTCAAGTTTGTTAGATGTTGACAATGGATTGATCTAAAAATTGGTGGGAATATAGCCAGACACATGTACTATTAGCGTAAAAAAAAAATCAACACTTATCTGTAATGAGTGTCAGTAAAAATATACTTTCAATGCAAAATATTTAAATATAAATATTTTGCTTTTTCAAAATATTGTCAAAGACAAAAATGTTCTCCATCATCAAAAGTAATCGAATTCACTCCTTTTACCAATTATATCTTTACATATACTGAGCATAATCGATTTCAAACAAAGACATATGTAGCAGTAAGGAAAACTCCTGTCTCAAGATTTTACGCCATTTTTGGACATGGGAATTTCCGGAATATCACCTCCCTACTAGTCAGTTACTCAGTTACAAGTCAGTGATTACTGTCACTAGTGTCACTGTCTGTAGCTTCCCGTATAAAGTCTATACTGTAGTATAGAGTAGAGACCTAGAGAATAGTAGCATAGTCATTAAACATATGTAACAATTATAACGGTTAATTAAGTTTTAGTACTTTTTAATACCTGTTACTAGTGTTAGTGTTATACTAATAGAGGCTTGAATATTACAGTACTCAGTAGATGATCATAGTAGATCTAGTCTTATCTTATAAGCTACAGCAGACATTACTTTTTATTACATTATTAGTTTCACATGACCTATATTTATTAAAGCCATGAATGATGTTGGTATGGAGTATTGACTTTATGTTTGTAGCCTCAGATGTCGCTAATGTTATGTGTTCTAGGATTTTAATGTGATGCTTAGTGATACTGGTCTGTAGTTTTCTGGATCAGATATTTTTCTCCTTTTTTAAATAGAGGAGTGACTTTAGACATTGGTGGAGTCAGTGGAGAGTACATTTTAAATCATGGATGACATAATATGACCAAAGTAGGAAGCTTTATAGACATTATGAAGGAATCACAATTATTAAAAGCCAATTGAATAACATCCTTATCTCAACAAATGAGAAGCATTGTTAATACACCTAAGAAGTGACAACAAGATTGTATTAAGTCAAAGTCATCTCCTTTGACTTATGAAACCGAAAAACTACAAGCTTTACTGCTATTCCACCACTCCAAGGTTACATTACTGAATAAACCACCTTTTCTCAATTTACATTATATATATATATATATATATATATATATATATATATATATTATTTACATATATTAAAGTTTGCAGTGTTATTTCCCTTTAGGTCAACAGTACTTGTTTTCCTGGGACATATACTGGATATGATGATTCCTGGAGTCAAGAAAAATTTGAAGAGGTCAGAATTTTTCTTTTTCTGCTCTCCACATAGCCACATTACTCTTTTATTTCTTTCCTTTTTTCTAACAAATAATGTTCAGCATAGTTGATGGTCTAGTTTGTAAAACCTGTGTACTTACTAAGTGCAGTTGGTGTGCCCTTTCATTTTGGCAAGTACATTTAAAACAAACTTTATTCCAGACATTCCACATTGATATTGTTAGCCTGTCTGAGAATGAAATGGAATTTGACATGGTGGGTGTGGATGCTGCTATAGCTAATGCTGTCAGAAGAATTCTTCTTGCAGAGGTATGAATGCATAAATCATTTCTGTTCAGTATTTAGTTTGTTTAACATTAGTATTAACATTTACTTAGTGTTTTCTTCTTGCTTATAATGATTTAAAAAAATGTTCTTGCATAGGTTCCAACTATGGCTATTGAAGCTGTTCATGTATGGAACAACACATCCATCATTCAAGACGAAGTATTAGCACACAGGCTTGGGCTCATACCCATCAAGGCAGATCCAAGACTTTTCGAATATCGACCAGCAGGCATGTGTCTTATTGATTTTTTAAACATTTTCTCACACTAAGCCTTCCTGTCAGCCATTAATAGACATTGTTTCAGTTTTATCTTTTTTTTTATCACAGTTGTTTGCTTGTGTGGGTGAACAATGATAGAGATCCCATTGCAATTGTTAATTACTTGTGTTGCCTTATAGTTGAACTTGCATTCAGCTACTCTGGCAGTATGGTGGAATAACTAAGTGACTTGTGGGTTTACACCAAAAAAGGTGTTAATCAATAGACAAGTATGTAAAGATGGAATACACACAATGACATAGTTCAGTTAATAATTGTTAAAACATTGTCAAAAAATTTCTGTAAAAACTTGCTATGCAACTATTGTTAGCAATGTCCGAATGTGCTGCGTACTATAAAGACAGTTCATTGTAAATATTTCTTGATGGCCCCCAAAGGTTGAAACGTGACAATCATAGCACTGGACCAACGTATCCATCCCATCAATAGGTACACTCACACAAATGGTTACTATAACTGGGTACTTGATGGCAGATCCTGAGACTGGATATACTATCAAAGGTTGCAAACTTAGTTCCTAAAATAATGTTAATACTCTAACATGTACTGGTCTCTATAAATTGTAATGAAGATGTAATCTGATTGCACTTAAAAAGCTAGCCACTAAAATGAAACCAACTCACTAAAAACAGGGTAAATGACAATTAAAATACAGGCATGCTCAACAAGGAAAAAAATGTCTAAAATAAAGGAGCTGCCATCCAGACACTCAGCTAACAAAAGACTGTATGATGTACCATATCAACAAATCTCACTTAGGAACACACTTGTAATGCCAATTCATGCCTCAAGGAAAGTTCCACATAAATTTGTCACACCTACCACAGAGTCATAAACTTTCCACTCAACACTTGCTCCAAAATCTCCCTATAGAAGTAAAGCTATATGGAGAGCTGGCTGAAACGACTGCGCAGTTCATCTCAGATATAGGACTTAGTCATTTGAACCTTCCAACTTAAACATGAGAACGCAGAAGAAGAGAGGAAGAAAAATAATTTAAACTTTTTTTTTTTTTAATTTACTTAAGTCTATTTGTTTTAACAGATTCTGAGGAACCATCTAGTGAGGACACGCTACAGTTTAAGCTGAAAGTCAAGTGCACCAGAAACAACATAACATCAGATGCTACTGACCCTGATATCTTATACAAAAACCACAAAGGTTTGGGCCCAACTTCATTTGTAATTAATTTTTTCTCGCTAATCTTCTTTTCAGAACTGTTAAGATCAGCTTATAAAATTTCATTCTCATAATTAACAGTTATTCCTAAACATTTTAAAATTATTTGTTTTAGTTTATACCAAGGACATGGAGTGGGTACCTCTCCCTGGACAAGAACATTTAGTAAGTGCTTTTTGTCTGTCTAGTTCTGGAATATTTCAATAACTTATTGGGCTGAAAAGAATCACTAAGAGATATTTATGTTAACTTTTAGTTTGAAAACCATTTTATATACAATTTTTCCAACAGATAAGAGTTACCCCAAAATGTTAAAAATAGATTACACTCTGTACAGATTTTGTGTATTTTTATATCTACTAGATGATAGGGATAAATATGCTATCCCACAACTTCTTTTTAAAGAAACAAATTAACCCATTGTGACCTAGATTATCTGCTTTTAAATCCCCAGCACATTGACATCTCCTAAAATTCTCCTAAAAATTGCCGAAAGTCTCCTAAAATTTTGCCCACTCTCCTAAAATTTTTACCCAATAATTGTTTTAAAATATAATTTTGATTATTTCTTGCTTAAAATGTGGGTGGAAAAAACAACAACAGCGTAACTAGGCATTCTGATCGCATGACCTTACGGGCTGGCTGTGTGTGTGTTAATGAGCTGACCAGTGACACATCTACACCGCCTTTCACCCACTTGTGAAGCGCGACCTCGTGATTGAAGATGGCCTTGGTTCAAGCAAGTATTTCACCTGGCAGTATTTTTCTGAAGTCAGCGTAGAAATGTTTGTTTCCATTTATTGTTACCACTAAAGACGCGCTAGATCTAGTCTGTAGTGAATATTGTCTATAATTACAGCAATTGCCAGACTAATTTGTAGGCTACACCCCTCCAGGCCCTCCCTCACATAAAATCTTCTTCTTGTAAGTGTAAGAGTGACTTCGCGTGGAAAGTCAGTAAATATTCTAGATCTAGCTAGTATCTAGTAACTGTAATAGTATCTAGATTTAGATTTAGATCTAAGTTAGATCTAGTGAAGATAATTCACACTTAACCCGAAACCTCCGTGAATTTTAGTCAATTTAATGATCTCGATACATCTAATGTCTAGATTACTCTAGAAATACGCTAGATTCTAGATTTACGCTAGATAATTAGCACAAAGAATTGTAAAGCCCGCAAATTTAGTGACTTAGATCTAGACTCTAGATCTACGGTATATTACTATATCCAGTGAAGATAATTCACATACTGCCGCAAAAAGTCAGCAAATTTTAGTGACTTACATATAGACTCTAGATCTACGGTATATTCAGTGAAGATAATTCGCACACAGCCGCGAAAAGTCCGTGAATTTTAGTGACTTATATCTAGACTCTAGATTTACTCTAAATCACTAGAATCTAGTGAAGATAATTCTCACACAGCTGTGAAAAGGCCGCAAAATTTAGTGACTTAGAGAAAGTCCGCTAATTTTAGCGAATTAGCTTTAGAGTCTAGATCTTCTGTAAATTTAGTAAAGATAATATTCACACAGCAGTGAAAAGTCCGCGAATTTTGTGACTTTGATCTAGACTCTAGATTTACGCTAAATCACTAGAATATATATAGTGAAGATAATTCTCTCACAGCCTTGAAAGTCCGCGCATTTTAGTGACTTAGATCAAGAGTCTAGATCTACTGTAGATTTAACGAAAATATTTCGCATACAGCTGTGAAAAGTTCGTAAAAATTATTTCACTCGTAAAAGCCAGGGAAACTATATGGTTGAAAAAGATTCTGCTAGGAAAAAAAAACATGAATAGGTCTAACCCCTCCCCCCTCCAATCCAAAAAGCCATTTTTTAGTAAGCAAATGTCAACATTCAAATAGGCCAATATTGCCCTATATATTACTGGCTCTGTTTATGAAAAGAATAGAAGAATAAAACATTACCTCAAATGCACACCATGACTCTAGTATCTATAAGATACATATAGGAACTAAAAATGTACATTTCCATCACAGAGAATATACATCATGAATAAGGCATCTCTAAGAATGTTTTTTATTTGTAATGTTTTTAAATAAATCTTTGAAAAAAAAATGGTTGTATGAGGTTTTGGGATAACAGTCAAGTTGTTACTAGATTAAAAGATAACTTTCACTACATTTTCTGTGGACATACCACAGCTGATAACATTGTTGCTGTGATATATTGGCAAGATATTTATTATTTTTAAAATTAAATTACAATAATTGATTTGATAAATGCTTAGTTTTGTGTATGTTTTACTATGTATCACACAAACGGATAGGAAACACATACACACATCATACATTTCATCCTTAAAAAACCTCCTAAAATTTTGTCATGGAAAAGTGCTACTAACCCTTTGCATTACAAATGAATACCACTATTTGCAAGACACTTCATTGCATAACCATGAATACCACTATTTGCAAGACACATCATTGCATTACAAATAAATACCACTATTTGCAAGACACATCATTGGATCACTTTTCTTAGAGTCTTGTGTTAGATGGTTCATTCAAACAAATTTATTTGTCTGGCAGAGAATGAGCTTTTAAAACATGGACTTAAAAAAAAAATCAAGTTATGAATGCATGATCAGAGATTGAGTATAGGTGGGCACAGTAAAATGATATAGAAACACTAGCCAGGATTAAAATGATTAAAATAACTACTAAGCTTGTTTAAACCTAATGAAAAATATGCCTCTAGTTTTCTTTGTTGGCTGCCACCAGTCTTAAAAGATCTATGGCTTATGGTTTTACATACAATGTGCACTACTTCAGGAACATGGCTAATGCAAGTTAAAAGATCCTGTTAGTAACAGATATTCTGATATATTTAGTCAAATGTGAATGATTATACCAATAAATGTGAATAATTAAGCAGAAGAACATATACCTATAAGTGAAATAGTTGAAAGTAATTAGATATTAATTAGAAATTAATATTTTAAACAAACAAAAAAGTTAGTTCTATTGTTTATGTTTATTTTTTTAACTCAATTCATCAATTTTCTGTACACAGAGAAGCAAACAGATTCGACCAGTTCATGAAGATATTCTAATCACTACTATGAGACCTGGACATGTGAGTTATCAAAAGAAATAAGTGTTTTCAGAAGTGGCAATTTATCAGATGGATATATTTCTTTAAATCAATTTTATTGAATGTTTTACTTTAATTTTGGTTCCTCTTTTAAGGAACTTGACTTGGAACTTTTCTGTGTCAAAGGTTTGGGAAAAGATCATGCTAAATTTTCTCCAGTTGGTAAGTTGTCTTGTGAATAATTTTTTTTTGTCTAGTTTATTTACTTTCATTGGGATCATTATTTTTTTCTTGACTGTCCATTCTCACTCATTAGAAAAAATTAATATCTAATGGAGTAAACAAAGCTCTTAACCTGTTATATTTTTTTTAGCAGTGACTTTTTGTACATTATATTTTGATAAAAGACACAAGGTCTGGCTTCTAGATAGATTTATCTTGTTGCAACAAATATGAACTATTAAAGAGGCCACACAATGAGTCAGATTTAATGCACACATCAATACATAATGAAAATATTCTCATGGACAGCTACCAACACAAGCACAACATAAATAGGAAAACTTAATCGAAAGCCACATTCACAATATATTCACCAAAAGAGGGAAAATAATGAAGAAATAAACCAATCTTTGCTACATTCTACAAGTAATTTAATTAAAACTGCATGATTTTACAGCCACAGCCTCTTACAGACTCCTGCCAGAGATTCATTTGATTAGAGAGTTCTATGATGATCAAGCTGAAAAGCTTCAAAAGTGTTTCTCTCCTGGAGTAATAGAGTTAGAGGAATCAGAGGATGGTGAGTGGCCAGTTCACTTAAGGAAATGTTACTATTCTATACATTAACATTAAGATTAGGTTCAGAGAACACAAATCACATACATAGGCCTAACTATGTGATGGAAAAGTCAAACCTGAAAGAAAATTAGTGCATTTTTTTTACATGTACAATTTAAATACCGTTCAAATTTGTTCATAAATAAACATTTTTGTGTACTGCACTTTCAATTTGTTCATAAATAAACATTTTTGTGTACTGCACTTTCAATTTGTTCATAAACAAATATTTTTGTGTACTGCACTTTCAATTTGTTCATAAACAAACATTTTTGTGTACAGCACTTTCTCTTCTGTTATGATCTGTTGTAACTCTTTTAACACTGTTAGTTACAAAATAGTGACTGTACAGATATGCTATGTTCATTTAATATAATGATTTCACAACAAAAAAGAAAACAAAATCTTAAAAGAATGTCTAATTTTTTTAATAATAATAAAAAAAAAACAACACTGTGACTCATTTTTTGGCTACTTTGCCTATATATTTTTTTTTTTATCTATTTATCATTTGTGGATGTTATCAAGTCTTTGTAAAGTTGTGTAACAACTAGTGAGCTAATGCAAATTTAAAATCATTTCTCATATTTTTTAGGGAGACAAATTGCCAGGGTTGCTAACCCTCGTCTAGATTCATGCAGTCGTAATGTTTTCCGTCATGATGATTTGAAAGATGGTGTCAAGCTCCAGAAAGTCAGGGACCATTTTATTTGTAAGTCAGGATCAGGCAGATTTTATTTTTTACATGTGATAAATTGGTATTACTGTATTCTATGCTGATACTAAACTAGGTCTGCATGGAAATAAATTGCGGTGTGACTTTTTATTTTTTACGTTTCTCAATGTGAAAGACATGGGAAAATATTTGTCTTTAGACTTCATTGTGAACTTATCACAATCTATTATTGATCTCAAAACATGAGTGAAAACAGACAAAACATGAGTTAAGTCAGACAAAACATGAGTGAAGACAGACATAACAAGAATAGTTTGTGTCTTTATTTGGTGATAGGCAAAAAAATGTTTATGATCAAATTTGATAGAAGAGAATTCACTTGTTTTTCCTTTTCATGTTTTGATAGATTTCCACATTCATTTATATGTTTTATTGATATCTATTTCCTTGACTTGACCACCTGTTTTATTTCTACATTTTGTGTATCTTAGTCTGCTGGAGATTCTGAGTGTTGGAAATTTATACATATGGCAGACAAACTATACAAAGCTAGCAAGCTTTTTGGTTTATCAATATACAAAGTAAAGAAAGGGTTGATAAGCTGTTCTTTTTATAGAGGACAATTTATGTGCATTTTTAGCACAGCAGAATGAAATGTTCTAAGCTCTTCAGTTTGTAGCACAAAATAGTTTCAATATGAAGAAAGCAGTAGACCATGAGTGACTCTAACACACTGGCCCCAAAATAAATATTAGTGTTTCCAGAACTGCTTCATTGCGAGCCTCTAGAGACGTTACAACTTTAAAAAACACCTGAACATAATTGTGCATTCTATAATTATAGGCTAGTGCATTCTGAAAACAAAATTAGACTTAGAATTTTTGCTTCATATTTTTTTAAAGAATTTATTTTGTCAACTTTGTGGTTCGATTTGGTGACCCATGACATTATTTAATTTATCATGAAAATCTCCAATAGCTAAAAGTTCTTAGCTTTGCTTCATACTGATATACTTTTTGCTTTGTGAACCCTAGTTTTGTCCCTTTTCATGAGCTCTTAATAGAGCGTACAATCTACAAATTTATGTTTTATTTCCAAAAGGAAATGAAACAATTTTGTTTCTGTTTAGTTTCAGTTGAGTCTACAGGCATACTTCCAGCAGATGTGTTGGTGTCAGAATCTATTAAAGTTCTAATTGGAAAATGTCAAAAATTTCTACAAGAACTGGATGATGTCACCAAAACAAAGAAAAAAGGGAAAAAAACATAAGTGTTTTAATATTTAATATTTTGTTTTTGTTGTAAATAAATTAAAATAAATACTTCTTTAAGATGTGTTTCTTGTTGGTACATTTTGATTTAAACAGCTACAAAATATTGATATAGAATAAGCATCCTCATTTTAAATACCTTCATCTTATGAAACAAAATTAATAAGGACTGATATAAATTGTAATATGATGTAAGATTTACAATAAAGTTGTAATGATATTTTGGGCTGGTTGAATTGTGGGGAAAAAAGATTAACTTCCCAATAGAGTTAAATGTTGTTTAATCATTTTGCAGGGCAATTAACAATAAAAAATTAAAAAAAAAAAAAATGTTACAATCAATGCAACTTGGAAGATTTTCTCTACATTGCACATAACTTGGGCAATGATTCTCAGACTCATTATGGGTGGAAACAGTCAATAGAGGAAAAAAATAGATCAAAAGCAAAACAGAGCTCCTGTTAGGGTGCCTTTGGCGGGGATGGAAAAAAGCCCCAACAAACAAACAAGAAGTGTGAGGGAGTTTCCCGGTGTGCTTGATCTTTGGCCTCCTTTCTAACTCAACCATCTTGGCATACAAGCTATGGGGTGTACACATTTACATCTGCTTGGACCTTTCCCAGACAGTGGAACAAAAACATTTTATCATCACAGAGAGGATAAGAAACTGATCACAATAACAAACTGACACAAGCACTTAGTTCCCCTGGCAATCATTTCATTAAATACAATCTAACTGTGAATGTATATTTTGTCAGCTGTAGTTTAAATATTTTGTTATGTGTAATGCACAAATGGTTAGACATATCCTCAAGGATAATAAAGATATTATTAATTTTGGTTGTAACGTGTTTGTAGGAATACACTTATTATGATCGCAAGTGGTACACATCTTGTATAGCCTTTGATTACCAAAATAAAAGTACATGCCCTGTTCATGCAGCCTAAGTCCCTTAGTTACAGTATGTGATGTGGAGAGAGGTTAGTCTGCTTTCAAAATCTTACTGCTTTGTGGTGCTAAGACTTAAGCTTTAAGCACTGAACAAATCAGGAAAGAAGCCTTTAAGAACTGGGACTACTAACTATAGTTGGCAACTCCTGTAACTAAATTAGTTCAAAAGTAAAGTCTAGATTTTCTTTGGATTTCACCCACATAATCAAGATACGGACATGGTCAACCTGTGATCTTTAAGAGGAATCATCTGGGTACATCCTTTATCTCTCATAACAGAAAGAGCTGTATAATTTTAATCTTTTAAACTAATGTATTTTTCACACGTCAAAAAAATTTCAAAAGATTTGTGGTAATTGGGATGTTTTGTTGTGCCCATTAGACCTAGTGATTACTATGCAATTGTGTTGTTAGTACAATTCTTATTTTCCTTGTTATGAATTTATTCCAGTGACACAAACATCAACTTACACTGAGGACTGATGAATATAAAAACCATTGAAAAAAAACTCAATATTTCTTCATCACTTTAATAATATTCCTTTAAACATATACACAAATAATATATACATTCAATCTTCCTTCATAAATCTACAACATAGAATAATTTTTTTCTATAAATCCTCACAGTTTCAAAGAGGCAATAATAATATTAACAGAACACACTTAACTTTGAACTAGTACTTCTAACTCCAATTCTTTCCACTAAGCCAATCAGCCTCTGGGATACTTTTTCCATTCATTTTTAGCTGCCCCTAAAAGGGGAAAAGACGCTATTATTTTTGTGTGGAATGTCCATCCCGTTTAGATCTCGTAAACTAGTAAAGATATTGAAAATCCAACATCATGATATTTTAGACCTTTCAAAGTTCTGATGCAATGGCATTTTTCTTTTCTGAAAGTGAAAATTTAATTTTGAAAATCAACTATGCAAGCATTTTTTTTATAAAAATACACCAGTTTTCTGCCACCTGAAAACACTTAAGGATTTTTTTAAATTTATTTTTTTACTGTTTTTTTTTATAAGGCTTTGAATAAGAGATAGACCCTATACAAAACAATTAGATCAATAAGATAATCATTATATGAAATCAGTTAGGCCATGTTCACATCTAACTTCACTTTCACCTATCCCTTAGTCTGCTGGACAGTTGGGGCACCACACAAGATCTGTCAATCTTCTTTCTCCATTTTTCTCTGTCCTTTGCCTTTGATAGAATTTCATTCTATTCTTTCTGAAAATATTGAAACCTGCCTGGGTGGACCACTTCGGGGGCCGATTTTGAGTTTGTGTTTTCACACAAACTGTCTTTTTAACCTTGTTTTTAGAATCTTCTTTCTCTCCCAATTTCTATTACATATGTCAGCACTGTTTACTTTATCTCAATATCTGATTGGTGCATTATTAATTAATATGTGATTAATATGTGATTTTCTGTTGACCTTAAATTTCTAGAATAAAGTCACAGCTAACTGCTGTATCTGACTAATATCTGCATTTGGGGTGCATTAAGCTATTGTTTTTATTTCTTTTTACAAGACTTTGTGTTTTTAGTTACAGGCTTACATCAAAGTCTGATGCTTACAATAAACTACATTTATATTTTAAATGTAGCCTGCATCACATTCAGAGTTTTAAAGTATCATACATTACATTCATAGTTTAAATGTAGCCAATATTACATACATAGTCTTCACACTACATTTTATTCATATTTTAAATGTAGCCTGCATCACATGCAGTTTAAATTACCCAATATTACATGAATAGTCTGATAAGTCTTCATGTAGCCTGCATTAAACTCATAGTTTTCATAAGTGTAAAAATCTACATGTACAATATGGCACTTCCAAAATATAACACAATAACATTATGGCACTTTTGAAAATCAAATTTTTTTATAATAAATAACAAATTGGTTTAAAAGGTGTTTTTTTTTATATGTGTAGAACATTTCAAAGTAAAATAAGATGGTATGCATGATGATACTTGAGACTCAAGAGAAATCTAGAAATGAGTTATTGAAGTAAATTGTTATGCAGTTTTACTTTAAACAGGTCACATTAAAAACTTCTGAGAAACATTAGGATGATTAAAATACTTGAATATGTTTCATTATTCAATATCTGTATTAAATAAATTGAAAATAATTACCAACATTTAATAGTAAACATTTTCCACAATGACTTATTAGAAAATGGCATTCGGCATCTCATGCATTTCATATTCTAATTAGCATGATATAAATACATTTATACAACATGGCACTTAAATTTGTTTTGTTTCACATGTATTGGATGTTCCTTCAGAATTGAAGGTTATTAGATTCTAGCCCAAACCTCCAGTAGGACAGCGGTGGCACAGTTTAAACATGAGACAATCACAACAGTCCAGAGTGCATATCACACAACCAGGTGGCTATATGGCATTTATAAAACTACATTAAATATTAACATTGCAACCAGCGGATTTGAGCACCTATAATTTGTACAATGACAGGAACATGCAGCCACTAAATGGAAACAGGAATATCTTAACCACAGAAAAACTAAAAAGAATGGCAAGAGTCACACAAATAACAAGTCTTATAAAAACGTATAAAACACTCAACCACAGCTTTTATAAAAAATAACTAGAACCATAGTAGACTTAGACACAAATATGAAACATTCTTAAACCTCAAGCTCTAACACATTAGAAATTTTAGAATGTTGATGGAGTGCATAACAAGGAAAACCAATGCATTAACACAGGTTTAAATTTCTATTTCACAGCAATAACTAGTGGGGTAGCTAGGGTGGGGTGTTGGGGAGGATTCCCCCAGACCCCAACTTGAGGCCACCAAATGAGTGTTTTTTACAAAAAATAATACGAAAAATGTAGGCAACCTGATTATACTGGACTCCTTTTCTCAATTTCATATGAGAAAAGAGTCCTTGTAATCACAACAAATTTCCATAAGGATCAATAAAGTTCTGGTCAGCCTGGGTCTCCTGTTTACTGAAGAGGAGAAGGGGGGCAATTCAGGTTGTTGACTTCAAAACTGTTATTGTTTTGGGTTGTTTTTACTTAGTGAGATGTTTTTGTTGAAAATAATGTAACTCATAATAAGGCAGTGTGGTTTTGTTCCTAGTCCAGGACAGTTGGACTTTAGGATATAGATATAGTCGAAGTGTAGACTAATTATTTCTCTGTGTTGTCACTATTCAGTCTATGGAATATTAAGCTGATATATTTTTAATTGATACTGGATATTTCAAATGTCTGAACTGATTCTGTATTATAGTACAGATAATGTAATAAACATGTTATATGTCTGTGAGTTGGCATTCTGAATATTTGTTCTATCGTTGTGGTATTGCCCAGGACTTGGGTACATTTAGTAATACACATACGTATATTAGAGAAGAAATGAGTCTTGACACTGATTATACTGGACTCCTTTTCTCAATTTCATATGAGAAAAGAGTCCTTGTAATCACAACAATTCCATAAGGATCAATAAAGCAGTCTTAGTTTTAGTCTTAGGTCAAGCCCCCCGGTCCCCCAGATGATGGAAAATTCCTAGCTACGCCCCTGGCAACAGCTAGGGTTTAATACATTTTTTGTAAAGAATATCTGTGAAATAAGATTTGAAATATAAATGTGTTGAAATAAATATATATATGTATAATTTGGGGGAAAATGTTCAGGATGAAAGAACATTTTAATAAATGTCCCGCGATTTCCAAAGCTACAAATGATAAATTATCACTTTTGTAAATGTTGATTAAAAAACTGTAGAATTTTCGGCCATGAATCTTCTTGTGCTTGACTGTGTTGCTTGTCGCTACCTCCCCATAACATGTTCATTTCTGCAGAGAAAAGAGAAAAGTTCTAAATTGTTTCAGTTATTTAAATCTCATGAGCAATCCTAACAAATTTTCATTTCGAAGCTTTCTGTTAGCTATACAAGTGTTTATAATTTTTTTTCTCTTTCATTGTGACTATTGCTGTGTAGTGAAAAAAAAAACTTTAAAAGATTCCCTGAAATCAGTGGCCCAGTTTATTGATTTCTATACGACCAACATTTAACAAGCATTTATATGGCCACACCTTAACAAATAATAAATTGAAGTTTGAAGAGCCCCTAATATCTCTGGAAAAAAGTCGCACTTTACACAAATTCCAACTTAAAACGTGGTTCAGAGGTCATATGTCTAAAACATACAACAAAATACTAGTATTACAAAATATATCAAACTGAAAAATCTGTGGGTTTTTTTAAAAATACATTTTTAGATACCACAATACTGCTGGGCTCATAAAGGCATTCCTGCGGGGAACAGTACCAGGGAAAAGAAGTTGAGGAAGAGAAAGCAATGGGAAGACAGCATCAAAGAAAAAGAATCTAGTCAAGTCCCAACATACTGATAGGAGATGGTAGTTAATTAATGAAAGGGTCACAGTGACCTAGATGAGCTCAAATGACTATGTGGCTGAAAGGCTTAAACTGCTTGGCTACTTATCAGGGAGCTCGAGTTCAAAACAAAATTAAGCTTGAGTTGCGTTTGCTGAGTGGCTAAAGGCGAAACAGAAACCTCCGAGAGCCCCCTCCCCTCCCAAAAAAAAAAGGGATTGGACCATAGCACAATGAGCATGCTAAAAAGCATGAAAGATGTGCTGTACAAAAACAATGTAAAACAAAAACCAAGAGAAAAGAGATGTTCTGGCAAACCTTGAAATTCTTTGAAGACTTTCATATTTTCAATTCCAGATAAGGAATTGTTTTGGATTCGGAATATAACAGGATAAGTGCAATATTTCAAATCCAGATGCAACCTACATGCTTTGTCTCATCTAGTTCGGACAAAACCTTTGTCCATTAAGGGTCAATTTAAGTTTCCTTTTTGTTATCTGTGCATGTCCTCTGCAAGGGCCCTTCTTTGGGTCTCAAAAATGTGTCCCATGACTTTTGTAAGAGCTCTCCAGCTGCTTCTTTCATCTGCTGCCAGCTGCTTGCCTCTAGGCCAGTGAAGACAAAATGTAGCCCGGTACAGGATATGTGTCCAGCCCAGCACAGTTTCTATATTCTCCACACCAGCCTTTATCAGAACATGGTTATTTGTGAGGTAGTCTTACCAGTGTTTGCTCATTATGGAGCAAAGGCTCTGTGATACACCAATGATAAAGTATGGATTTAAATATTATATTCATGACATTATTTTCTATGGAAATTTATTTTTAACTATCACTGTGGAATTCTCTGCTTACAAAAATGACCCTTTGATTTAAAAAAAATGAATTGAAACTTACTGAAAAGAGACTGAAAAATACACTTACTAAATATTTTATTGTAGCTTGTCCCACATCGAGGTGCATAGGGTGGTTCTATCAAGTGCCCAGCTCCTGGGTATGCAATGAACGTAAAATTATTTATAAACTCTGGTGGAATCTTTTCTTTAAACTTTTCAACTAATACTGGATTGACACACTGGTCATCTAGACCTTGTATAGCTAGCATTTTAGCACCATGTTGCCAACTCTGAAATAAATATGAAACGTATTGAGAAAAAATGTTTCCTTTATTTAATGTTTAAGATTTTATTATTGCCAAAATGTCGACAATTTAAAAGAACATTTATTTAACAAGAATAAAAGTGAAAGGGAATTAACTTGGAATGAATAAATAAATCCAAGGCTTAAACTCTTAATCTTATCAATCGATTAAAACTTAAGGAAACCAATATGCCAGTATTACAATTTCAACCTACTCTAAAGTGAAAGAAATAACAAAGTTTCTAAACTTTAGCACAACATATAAACCATGACAATTATTTTTAAAAAGGTGCAACAAATAGTCATAAGATCAATATTTGTACAATTATAAAATAACTTGAGACACTATATACATTTAGAAGCCTCACATGATATTTTATTTCTTCCTGACACAGTGGAACGTACTGAAACTTACTTTATCTCTGTCAACACACATTTTTTTACAAATAGTGGTCTAGATAAATAGCTTGAGAACCACAGTTAAGATTTGGGAATTATGATTTACTTAGTCACGGGTGGTGAGTGAACATTCACAGGACCTTGGGTAAGGTCAAGACAGAGTTAGTTGAAGACTGTACCTGATGATCAGTTAAACTGTATACTGAGATCAGTATCTGTTAGTAAACAAGATGAGTGCCCTGGAGTGAAAGGGAGAATGAGTTCCTGATAGCAAGAAAGCTGTACTTGTTTATTATTGAAATGAAACATTTTACATGTGATTAAAATTTCTACTTTGGATTTATTGCTGCAGTATTTTAATCTGACAAGAATGGTAGTCAATTGTTATAGTTTCAAATATCATTAAATACACATGAGTCTGATACAACAGCAAGGAAGAGGCTGTGGCAGTCGCCTATGACTGATCTCTGTGGAGAGAGCTTGCCCCCCCCCCCCCCCCCACCACCACCACATGGACTGAACAGCTCAGGAATACCTAAGCAGGAAAGTAAAGGTGGTTGGTCGTTGTGCTGGCCATATGACACCATCTGCCCTATAGATCAAAAGGTCTCATAGGGATACTTTTTTTTATTACTGACATCTAGTATGGTATTGCAGAGCAGCCGAGAAGAACAGGATGTTATTTTTCCAGGCACTGACTCGAGAGACTAAAGCTCAGCAGCAAAAACTGGCTAGAAGTAGACTGAAGGATACTAACATAAAATCCAGCAAAAACTGGCTAGAAGAAGTAGACAGAGAGATACTAGTGTTAAAGCCAGCAAAAAAAAAGGAACTTTCTAACTCATTGTAAGATGTCATTTCTGTGAATAGTAATTAATCATCCTGACATAACCAGTCAGCCTACAAGTCAATCATCCTTACTGTAGAGCACAACAGGACAAAGCCCAATGTAACAGCCTCTATACAGTCATCTAAATAGTATCACATAGCACCATGTCTTCATAGTATCTACAACTCCAAGAATCACTTACTGGACAAACTGGAATTTCTTCATTAGCTGAATACATGTTCCTGAAAGAAATTTGGTCATTCACTTTAGTGATGCGATCAAATTTAAATTTTCCTGCTTGGATGAGTTCCCCTTCAACTATCTGCTCCATTCCGATAAGCATTCCTGGAGTATTTACAGTGGCAATGCACTTCATCTGCAGATAAAAAAAATTTTGCATCTACATTATAAAGTCTATTCTGATAAAAACACAATCTGATTCCAGTTTATACAAACAAAATTTATTTTAATAACAAAATTTCCCTTTTACTAAATGCATACAAGGCACTTGAACTTCTTGTGTAATGTTTAAGTGAAACTGGGGTATGAATGTAAATATTGTGTGCTTCTAATGCATTGTTGGGTGTCATCTCTACAAGATGGACAGTAGTCCTTCAGTGGCTGAAGGAGGCCAAGAACAAAAATGCACAATTGTACGAAAAATTTCCTCAATGATGATACATATTTTTATTGAATAGATTTATTTATGCTCTTTTGAAATTCGTCTATATATAACTTTACTGGAGATGCGGTTGGTGAGCGGTAAAGCGCTTGGCTTCCAAACCGAGGTCCGGGGTTCGAATCTTGGTGAAGACTGAGATATTTAATTTCAGGGTCTTTGGGCACCTCAGAGTCCACCCAGCACTAATGGGTACCTGACATTAGTTGGGGAAAAGTAAAGGTGGTTGGTCGATGTGCTGGCCACATGACACCCTCGTTAACTGTAGGCCACAGAAACAGATGACTTTAACATCATCTGCCCTAAAGACAACAAGGTACTTTTTTTTACTATAGCTTTACCCCCTGTAAAGCTTTTGAATCTATCAATGGGATAGGGGAGGTAAATTGAAATGTTGAGGAAAATTATTTAATAAACACAAAAACATAACAAAACGATGAAGTGAAGCTGGGGTACAGGGGGAGAAGGACAACTTAGCAGATAATAATCATGAGGGTTCTTCTTCCTTGACATTTAGTGTAGGCTGGGTATTTCCTCAGGCTTTTTATATATATATATATAATCCCCGCATTTTAAGGAAGTTTTTGGTCTTGGCAATTCTCTCCAATACTGATGTAAAAGAACATCTGGGTCTTAAAACTGTAACTGGAATATCCAATTGGTTAATGGTCCATTCTCCACCATCCACAGAGCTCTCAAATTTGAACTATTTTACAGCAGAAAGCTTAAGGTGGACTGTGCCCTGGGTTAGCCCTGTGGCATCATCACATCCTGGATCCAGACCCCTTCACACTATCACATTCACCAGTTCCAGAAAAAAGACTTCATGATGGGTTTATATCCAGTAGTAGAGCATAGTGAGACATAGACCTCCATATGGAGTATCGCAGTCCAGACCTCCGTCAAAAAGCACCTAGAGGGGGGGAAGGTCCACTATTTTTTGCTTAGTGAAATGCAAGTGGAAGGGCAGTGGGATTATTTATTACTCTTGGTCATTTCCAAGACCTGATGCCCACACGGGGGAGTATCGCCACAAAAGTGGAGGTTTGGAGTCAGAGTTTTCCTTCTCCTAGATGGGTTGTGTTATTCAGGCTGACAAGCCCCATCAACACAAAGCTAAAACTGGTTTTGAGGTGCCAGTGCTCCACCTTTCATCCTTTTTCCTGTCAGTTGTAAGAATAAGTTCCGCCGGATTTTTGGGAAAATCATACGTGAAGGCCAGGAGCTGGATTTGACTGTCAGAGACATTTAGAGATGCAAGCCATGGGAGCATTTCTTGGAAAGTGGGAGCTTATCCCCACTTTCACCCCCGGCATTGATAGTCCTTTGGAACCCATCATCAGGGTTAAAAGTTCATGAAATATCAAACCAAAAGGAATGCAATTTTTTAAATCAATGCATTAATAAATAGATCACCAGAAATTTAGTTTATACTTACTGCAGGCCTCATAGATGTAATAAATTGAAGATAACCAGATCCAACACACGTCCCTATTCCACCAATATTTTTGTTGTCTACTTTGGAGTGTTGAGCCAGCCAGTCAAAGATTTTCTTGAAGAAAGATTTAGTCATTTACTCATGAGGTATTGTATATTCTTATCTTAAAATTTAGGTGCACAGTGAAAAAAAAGAAAAAGAAATGTGATAATTTTGTTTTCTTTATTGCCTAATATTTCTTTTTATCCTAACAATGGCCCAAACAGAATCCTCTTGCCGGACATGTATATATATAATGACAACAAACAGATGAAACATCTGTGTTCTTTTTTAACTTCTTTATTGAACTTATTGAAACTACCATGTACGTAGACTTGACTTGAATCTCTGGATAATATTTTAACTTTTTACTTCAACTGATATAATTAATTATTTAAACAACTTTATGATACAACTTCAACATATGGAGTCATTTAATAACTCACTACAACACAAGACAGTTACTATGCAAGGATCTGTTACTATGCAAGGACCCATTACTAAGCAAGGACCTCAACTAACTAGCTTTCCCCCTTTTTATACTAAACCATATTTTCCAGAATCCTAGAAACTTCTATTCTAAATATTTTATTAATTACTACCTTCTAGAAACTGATGTAGGCTATTTTTACCCTGACCTCTTTCCCTGATAGGATGATTATAATTAACATGTGTTTGTTCTGACCTGACCCCGGCATCTAGAAACAGGTCAAATTAAGTTACACTATCGATTTGTGACAATTGCTAAGTCAAATTTATAACAAATCTAATGGTTTCAGTATGGCAAGTGAAAAAGAGATGTATTATTAAAAAACCAAACTTAGGGAAAAGTTAAGCCATTAACAGTATATACAATAACTACTTAAACTATTGTAAATAGTACACCAAAAAAAATCTCACATATATCTAGAAGCTGATCTATTTCTACTTTTGATGTTTTCAAGATTACCTCTTTTTTTATTTATAGTGCAGCTTTCATGCTATAAGCATGCTCAGTGTGTTCTGGTCTAATCTCTTTTATAGACCTGTGGCAAGAGAGAGTATTAGGGAGAAGGTTTCTGTGCTGCCTTTAGGTGCTCAGCAAACACAACTCAGCTTGAGACAGGATTGCAACTTGAACCCCCTTGATAGCCAAGAAGTTTTTGCCACAGCCCCACATCCCAATATCAAAAGTATGTTGACAGCAACTTACCAAGAAATAATTGAAGTCCAGTTCGAGTTCATTTCTCGGAAGACCAGGAAGGCCAACATAACCAACAGCCAAAGTTGCAAAGCCATGTGATGCCAGAAGGGCAGCTCTGAATTCTAAGATGCCACCTCCCAAGCCAAAAAAATGAATGATGGCCGGGAATGGTCCATCACCTACAATGGAAATAGAGTACTTCATTTTCATGGATTCATTATGAAAAACTTACAGATAAACAATAACCAAAAACATTAAACTAGACAATATCAACTTCCTTGCAAGCAAACTTAGATTTTCAACCTCAGAACAGGACACAGAACAACACATTATAATTTATAGAGAATAAACCCCACAAACCTTCCCTAATATAGACATTGCTTCCACCCTCAGGAAACAGTCAAACATTTCCTAATAGAATGTCTCAACTTACTCCACCTTAAACAGACCCCATTATAACCTAGCATAACCAACACCTCAGAGGGCATGATGAGTGGTAGAGTGCTTGGCTTCTAAACTAAGGGGGTCTCAGGTTCGAATCTCTGTGAAGACCGGGATTTTGAATTTCAAGATTTTAGGACACCCAAGTCTACCCAACGCTGATAGGTACCTAAACATAAGTTTGGGAAAGTAAAGGTGGTGAGTTTCTTTTTTTTTTTATAACTGACACCCAGTATGGTATTGCTAAAAAAACAGCATGTTTCATTACCAGGCACTGACTGCAAGAAGCCTAAAACTCAGCAGCAAAAATTGGCTAGAAGAAGCAGAAGGATACTAACAATATAATTAGCAAATACACAAACAAACTAAACTAAAATATTGAAACTATAGTTGATAAGAACTACTCAAGGAAAAAAAAGTGTGCAAATGATAAACAGCTGACATAGGTAACAAAAAAAATCTATTTAAAAAAAGAAAAAGTGATAATACTAAATTAGTGCTCTAATAGTAACCCTCAATAAGGAAAAAAAAATTCATGTACAATTTTATAACTGTTCAAAATGTCAGCAAATTTTACCTGGTGGTGTTAAAAGTGTTCCATAGAGCCCATTCTCAGCAAGAGGAAATCTTTGAACACCTGGTGCTGCATAGTAACGTTCTAGATGACATGAGGCCAGGCTAGAGGATGTGTCTGACCAAGGGAGAGAATCAAATTCCTTAAAGCCATCATGCACTGCTATGGTCACATTATAAGGGGACATAACATCTCCCTTTATTAGCCTGCCTTGTTTGACTCCAGGAGTTGTCTTCATACTCCAGAACAAACCCATTGGTTCCAATCCTGCGTTGGATTAAACATCGTAAAAATCTCAATTTTACTTTTCATACAATTAAAAATTCTTTTAAAAAATGTAACATTGATAATTTTTTAAAGCCAGATACCAGGTATTCTATAAATTATTAAATATACCTAAAATTGATTGTTGTGTGATCATGTGGTTGACCCTCCAAACTGTTGCCACCATAGTTCAGAGTTTGAGATTTTATTATTTTTTTCTTTTATCTATTCTTATCTGATGAATACTATGATTAACTAATCTAATACATTACAAAAGTGCTGTCGAAGAAGAAGATAATTATATATATATATTATATGACATTAGCATTTTTACAGTTGGTAATTAAAAAAAAAGAAAAATTTTTTGTTGTCTTCATAGAGACAAAAATGGTGCTAGTCTATGAGATTCTTTTGCCTAGAATTTTGTTCATTGCATAATTGTGATCACTATAATATCCAGTAACTGCAGCAATTGGACCCCATGATGACCTGCAACCGTAAAAAAATGCAAGCTAAAAATCTATGGCCATATTACAAGATCTTCAGGGCTCACAAAGACCTTCAGGGAACAGTACCAGGAAAAAGAAGAAGAGGCAGACAGAGAAAGAGATGGGTGGACAATATAAAAGAATGGACAGCCCTACCATTGAAAGAGGTTCTATCTAAGGCAAAAGACAGAGATGAATGGAGAAAAACAGTCAGCGAGTCTTGCATGGTGCCCCAACGGTCCAACAGACAAAGGGATAGGTAAAGGTAATAATATCCAGACTTTTATGATTAAGACTTATGATTAGCTTTTGTTGAGTTCTGAGTTCAAAACTAAACAGGATGTTTACTCATGCAGTTTTTTATGGCTGTTTTGAAGAAGGAATGAAATATTTAAAACAGAATACCTTCAAATGTACCACCATAAGATACATCTTTGTAAGTATCCACACATCCTGTCTGGTCAGCAATATACTGACCACATGCTCCGAATTGTTTGTCCCCTTCTGTCATATAAGCTTGTAAAGTTATCTTCTGTCCATCGCTTAACTTGCTTACTTGGATTTGGACTTTTTCATCTACCAGCGCTCGGGTCTTGGAGATTTTTAACTGGACAGGTACCAGACTACTTGAACATCGCTGACTAGTCTGGAAAAAAAAAAGCAATATTCTATTAAATTTCAAATTTCTATGCACTGAATTGTTATAGGAATAAGAGAAAAAAAAAGCACCCCTTTCAATCCTAGCAATCTATAATGATGTACAGGTGATATGTTTCTATGGAAGACAGTTAATGAGTCGAGGTTATATTAAAACACTGTAATAACATAACTCTACTAAAATACAAATGTCATGGCTTTATGCAACAAGATTACAGTAGACGGTGAACAAGCACAAACATGTCTCACATGACATTGTTTTATGAACACACACATAATGGACATGACCTTCTTACACGTTAGACACAAGCAGAAAATAAACACCTCAGTTACACTAAAAACACACTCATAAGTTAAGCAACGGAAAAATTAAAAGGATGAGATAGATCTCTTACAAAGAAAATGTGTAAAAAGCAAAGTTTGGAAAGCAATTTAACAAACAGTTATGGAACCTTGTTGCTGTCTGAAACATTTTTTTTAAAGGGGAAGGAATACAATTTACTCAGTCTTAACAAAAGTGTCATTATAATTAATGAAACGATTTCAAATGGTCTCATTGTTTTAGAAAGTGTATTTTCTTATACTTGTTATATTATATTATTTCAATGATATATATATATATATATATATATAACTTACTAATTGAACATGCCTGCTTTTTGTAACGAGGCGATGGAGTGCCTGTCTTGAAAGCATGCTATCAAAGAATTTACAAGATGTCAATAGAAAATTATTAGATCAAAACAAATTTTAAGCCAATGAAATAAGCTTATTAAATAAGAAAATCAAAGTTATAATTATTCTGTTCATTAAATTTAATTAGTATTTTATCAATAGAGTGTTTAGAATAGAACTGCCAGGATAAAATATGTGCTTTAAATGGAGATGTTGAAATTATCAAAATTCAATGATAATTCTAACAATCAACAATTGTGACAAGTCAAAAGCTTGCTGTCAGAGTCACTCAAATTTATCACAGCATTAATCATTATTTACTATTATTTATTTATTTTATTTTAATTATTTCTCCGCTCTATCCCCCATTTCTCCACCCGCCTCACCTTTTCCTCTTCAGGCTAGACTTGGTCCACCACCTTGGCGTCCTTTCATTTATCTGCCCTTGATCGGGGAAAGATAAATGCACAATCTCTTTGGTCTTACCGGAAGGTCGCGGTTGACACCACCTTGGGTGGAATGCAAACCAATCTTTCTCCCCCCCCCCACGTCTCTCTTTGATCAAAGAGATTACTCGGGTCAACACACCTCGTGACACTCCAAGGTGCGACTCTTGTCGGATTCACCCACGTGTAAGATAATTTTTAGCCTAGGACATTTCCTGTTTCCGCCCATCTCTTCCAGGCCTTTATAAGGTAAATTAAATCAAGCCAGACCCTCTTATTTCTCTATCGCTGTCAATCGAGTCTGGACTACTTCATTTATTCTTACTCTTAGAGGAATACCTGGTGGTAAGCCGAACTTAATCACAAGTTCCGTCTTAATTACTTTGTGCATATTTCGCACTGGATTTTATCATGTGTATTTTATTATTTCATTTATATTTAATTAGTGCATTGTGTATTTCTCACTGTCGTAAGTAGAAAACATAAACATGGCATATGTATATATTTATGTATTGCATTAATCTATTAATGCTACGTTGCTCAATTGATCGTTGATGCAACCATGTATGTATTTGTACATCTTATTTTATTTCCTTTATCTCGGCTGACCGCCTTGATAATTTTACTAGCGCACTGATACTGCCTTTAGAAAAGATATATGAATTATCTCCCCTTTAGTAATTTTACTCTAACGAGAGTGGTGCCCCTTGAACGGACACCCTCTCCATTCAAGCGTTCTTCATTGTTCTCGGCCGACGGTCGGATGTAAACAAACTGACATGGTCGCTGACCACCGCCCTTCCCCCCCCCCTTTTTCCACTTGTGTTGTTTATTTGAGATTATTATTTCCCCCTTTTATGTACATACATTTTATATTGCTACAATCAGCCTTCTATTTTCCAAATCCCATTGGTCATCATCTCCCCTTTGTGCTCTAAAGCAATTTTACCAATCTGACGAATGCAGGTCAGTCAAGGGCATCGATAAGATGCATGAGAGACATGTCCTAACTTGTCTTTATTTATCCGCAGCCTCCCTCAGGTGTCTGCCTATTTGCTATTTATCGGATCACTCAACTGCCTATTTATTTGGCATTGTCTGCCTAGTCAACAGCCTACTTGTTATTGAGTATCATCTCCTGCCTACTGAGATCTACTCAATTATTTATCGGATCAATTGGCTATTTGCTGTTCAGTGTCTACTCGACACTACTCAACTATTTGTCTGGATCTACTGCCTTTGTACTTAGTGCTATTCAGCATGCACACTGGCCTATTTGCTGTTGAGTATCTTCTACTGTCTACGGGGATCTACTCAACTCTACTACTTAGCGCTATCGGATCTACTTGCCCGCCTATTCGACAGCCCACCTTTCAACTTATTAGGTGCGACGTCCCTATAGACCCAGATCTGTCATATTAACTTTTTAAATTTGTTTTAACAGAATACAAGTTAATGAAAAAGAGTGTGAAGTTTCAACCCCATATCTTTAAGACTTTTTATAATACAGTTAATTAAAGTTCAACTGTCAGTTGTTTCGGTCACAGATTTTTTTTCGCTTTACAAAGGCCAAAGAAGGCTAATTTTTGGCCACTAAAAATTTAATAACTTCCCTCACAATTAACTCAGCAATATAAAATTGGTATAATTGGAAAGCATTTCTCAAGCTCTATCTAGCCAAATATGTTTCATTGCATTGTGATCATTTTGAAATTTTTATCGAAGTACCTAATTATGATTTGTAGATTCCAGAGCCAGAGATTCTAGATCTAAATCTATATAATTAAATCTTCTATATAAATGATTTATCCGTACTTATATAATATATAATAGATTATATATCTAGAGGTTATTTACCTAGACTCTATAGTCTATAATCTATAGATCTACTTGCAACATAGCAAGATTTAGATCAAATCTAAAGTAAAAAGGTTTTTAACACAGACATGCATTTTTACTTTTTTTTTTTTTATTTTTTTTTCTTTAGCCTGACCTTTGAACTATATGAACCTTTGATTGTTATATATACCGGTAATATAAATATATAGGCCATAGCATATCTAGTAGATCTTCTAGTGACCTCCGTGACCCCAGGCGTCATGGGCGCCCGCAGGGGGGGGGGGGGGGTTCAAGGGGTGCACTTGCAACCTCTGGATTCTGAGTAGCCAAATTCTAGTCATTTTTTCGCACTATCAAACCAATTAACTTCTAAGTAGCAACTGAACAAGTAGTGCTTCCACTGGTTAATGTCATAGTAGAAATAAGTAAATTAACCTAGACGTATGGACCATGTACGTGCGCGCCTCTGAGTAGCTACATTTTAGCCATTTTTGAAATATTTTATAATAAAATACAAATTCTAGATCTGTTTTTGTTTTTTATTACGTAGATGTAGATTTAGTCGGAATCCAGTTGGGTGCAAATACACCACCATTTTTACCCTCTTGCGGGTGCTCATGGATTATTGATTCAAGATTCAATTTTGCGCATCGTCTTCTAAGTCTCAATCTAAAGGCCTATCATTAGACCATTACAAAGTGTAGTAACTTAACAAGTAGTCTAGTGATTCTTCTAAAGTAGCCTACAGTTATAAAGATATGCTATTATTGTAACTAGAATAGGCAAATCTGTTGTTCATGTCCGATCTATTCTTGGCTTGCAATTCTTTGCTCTATAAAGGATGTCACATATTCTATAGATAAACGATTTGTTTATATTTGCACATAGCTATAGTTATTATGCCACAAGGTCGACTTTCACAAGACATTCTGTATTGTGATTTAACAGAAGGCAGGAAATCCGCTAGTCGTCCACTGCTAAGGTATACTGATATATACAAACACGACATAAAACTCTTCAAAATCGGGACTAACAGATGGGAAAAAGTGACACTGGATAGATCAAGATTCGAACCCAGGACCTCGGGTTCGTAAGCCAAGCGCTTAACCATTCGACCAACGCGCCCCCATAATATTCAGTTACGATTTCCATTTTTTTTTTTTTTTTTTTTTTTTTGCCAATTATCTTTCAATGTGATAAATATTATATTTTCTTTGAACTAAAGTAAAGAGTCTTTCGGAGTTGCGGTCGGTGTCAGCGCTCGATTAAACAACATCCACCAGTTTACAATAGAAGAGATACAAGAATGTTCTTCATATGCCGTCATTCGAGTAAAAAAGTTGATTTGGATCAACGGAGCACTGTCAGCAGCAAGAACACACAAAAATTCGAGCTGAAGCATAATAAATTTATAACATTTGCTGGGTATTTTAGAGATGAAACTGCAGATATCTTAGGCACTGAGAAGATGTCTTTGAGTGTTCGGTTTATTGATTGCGATTGTATTTGACTTCATTGGTTTAGTTTCTGTGGTTCAGAGATACGCACTGCATGTGTCTAACGTCATTGTACAGTCTAGACATGGGCAAACTACTCGGTCTAGGCTACCCAGTGATGGCTAGCATTCTTTTTTCTGTAACTGTCCAAAGCGATAGCGTTGGTGCTAAATTTACCTCTTTTGTGTGAGTCACATTGAACTGAAAAATACGAATCCATTCGAGCTTTAAGTCTCAATTTAGATATCTTTGACTGTTTGTCGGATCTTAAAATAACGACTGCAAGTGAAAACAAACTGCACATTTATGTATTGTAAATGCCTCTCCTCTTGTTTCTGATTAGTCTTTTCATTGTCGTTAATTAGTCATTTGTTCTTAAACCAGTTTCCGTGGTGTTGCAGTCTTTCCAAATTAACATAGTTGCCGCTCAACAGCACATCAGCAGTCACATTAATGGCATAATCAAAAAACAAATTGACCATTCTGAGGAACACGTCAGAGGTGTCATCTTGAGGAAGGAGAGACTGCTGGCTGAAAACCTTGATACCGAATATTGATTTGCTGCTGCCGAGAATTCGCAGTAAACAGACACACCGAGAAAAAACGGCTTTACATTACATATCTTAATTCTAAAGTTTCTTCATTATGTCTCGCTTTTCGAGCAATAATAATGGTCAATTCAACTTGTTTTGTTTTCAACCTAAAACGATGCAAAAGCTGCAATGCAAAGAAGAATATCAGAACTGCGTGAAAGGGTTCATAGCCAGTTTGTGCATCGCGACGAAAAGCAATTCATAAGTATTGACAGTTTCAGCAAGCACAGTCAACATTTGCAGTTTTTGTTTGAACGTAGACAAGCACATGCCTCACGGATAAAGTTAACAATGTTGTACAGTAAATACTTTGTTCTCGTGCTTAGTTTATTTTCTTTAATATTATAACAAGAAAGTTGAGAATACGACTTTGAACTATGGGTGGTAGCTTGCAAAAAAATCCTGCGGGCGCCCATGGCAGGCGTCCAACTGGTTCGTGACGTAGTATGTCGAAGGTGCCGATCTACGTTGGCATGAAAACGGTTTTAAATAAATTGTAGAATAGATCTAGATTTAGAATACTCTAGAACTAGATTCTATATAGAGAGATCTAGGCCGGTCTCTCTCTTTCTCTAAAATGAGCCAATATATAAGAATATATATTCATGGGCGTAGCCAAAATTTTATTTGAATCCCCCACCCTAAAAAAAATGCATGTGTGTGTGCGTGTACATAATTAATCCCTTCATTCTTTCGGAAGACATTTATTGTAACCTAGAATAGGTTCTTCCTGGAGTTAGTGGGAAAATTGTAGACTTCCCGACATTGCCAGCAAGGGGTCTGGAAGAGAGCTGTGTGCTCCCCCAGCGCGGGGCAAAGCCCCTGCGTCAAGCACTATTTCCGGTATTAAAAGCCAACAAAGTGCATATTCTGATTCGTGGTATTTACAGTGCATTTTTCTGCTTTTAAAAAGTTTTATTTCAAAAACCTTAAGTGCTATTCTTACTGACTTAGATCCTTCCGCGTCGTTCGGCGTATTGGGCGGCAAGCTGCTTCCACAAAAATCTGTCACAGGCAATGTCTGAATTTAAGCCTCTTCCCACCTGCTCTAAAGACCTCGCTTGGAAATAGGTGTCTGTAGTTTGCTTTAGATTTATATCAAAAAGGGAAGTTAATTGTCAAATTCATTTGGGGGGGGGGGGGGGTAAACTAAAAAATCTGGGGAGTTTTTTTTTGTTTTTTTTTTTAATTCAAAACCTCACTAGCTACTGTCACAGAATGTGGTGACTGTAGTTTGCTTTAGAATAAAATTGAAGAGAGTGGTTTTCAACCTCAAAACTCTCTGTATGTAGGTATTTAACCTCAAAACCTTCAGGAGGGGTTTTAAACTTTTTTAAAAAGCCCTCTGGAGGAGGGGGTTTAAACTCAAAACTCCTCTTGGCTTGGCGACGCTCATAGAATTTCGAGTGTGTTATTGCTTTTATTTTTATATTGAAGAGGTATTGTTTTAGCTTCAAACGCCGCTGAAGTGGGGTTTAAACTCAAAACCCCCTATGGCTATGCTCAAAGAATTTTGAGTGTGTAATTTGCTTTTGTTTATATAGAAGATGTATTTTTTTAGCTTCAAACCCCGCTGGATGGGGGGATAAGCTCAAAACCCCTTTTGGCTACGATCATAGCATTTTGAGTGTGTAATTTGCTTTTTTTTTAAATTCAAGAGGTATTTTTCAAGCTTTAAACCCCGCAGGAGGTGAGGTTAAGCTCAAAACCCACTTTGGCTACTATCATAGCATTTTGAGTGTGTAATTTTCTTTTTTTTTTTTTATATGGAAGAGGTATTTTTTAGTTTTAAATCCCGCTGAAGAGGGGCTTAAACTCAAAACCCCTTTGGCTAAGCTCATAGAATTTAGATCATGTAATTTGCTTTTTTATATTGAAGAGGTGGTTTCTAGTTATAAACCCCGCTGGAGGTTTTTTTTTAACACAAACCCTTCTTGGCTACGCTCATAGAGTCAGGTGACTGATGTATGGATACTGGATAGTCTTATATTGAAAAGGGGTTTTATCGTAAATTTCGTAGGGGGTTTTAAAATCAAAATTTTCCTTAGCTATGCTCTTGGAAATTGGGGGGGGCTCTCGTTCGCATTTTTTTTTCGGTTTTGTTTTATAAAAGAGGGTGGTTTGACTGCAAAACCCCCTGGTAGGGGTTTTTAACTCAAAACCCACAATGGCTGCGCTGGGGCAAGGGGTGGTTTAGTAAAATAAATAGAATCAAAGCAAAAAATCAGTCACTAAATTCCGATCCCCGGGGGAGGTTTCATTTCGGGGTGAACCCCCCCCCCCAACGGCTACGCCCATGATATGTAGGCATATACTACATCTATCGAATCTATCCTATACTATGAGTCAAAATAGTTAGGCTTAGGGCAAATGCATCCCCGGTAGACCTCTATATTCTATATCTACTCTATACTTTAATCTGGGACACATTTTGTGTAAAATAACTAATAACCTAATTAATAACATATATTCTTATTGATATTTATTGGTACCTGTTTTGATGTTTCCAATAGAAACCAAACTGTACCACGAAAAAAAAAAGGGGGGGGATAGAAATAATAGATTAGTGGTAGAGGCCAGCCTAAAAATACTGTCTAACTCTATCCTTCAGTTGTGGAAGATTTGATCTATATGGTGATTGTAATACAACCAGATATGGTTGAGGGTGGGGCAGTTGATTCTATTCTGGGGGATGGGTTGTCGTGTTGTTGAGAAATTTAAAAAAACTTGAGCAAAAAAAAAAAAAGTTACACATAATTAAATAATTTAAATTATATATGATGGTTATTAATATTTCAATAAATTCACCCCTAGCTCTCTAGTAAAAGAATTCATTTATTAGTCAATCTAACAAGTTGCCAGGTGGTGATACCAGTAGGCCTACTAGTACAGATTCGTACTAAACAATCTGTATATATTTTGATATAAATTTATCATAATGTCATAGAAAGTGTTTTTTTTTAATTTATTTTATTTTTATTACTATCCCATATTTTTTTCATAAATTTATAATCTACTTATAGTTTTGTAAAGAAAAAAAAAGTTTCATATGTATGAAACAAAATTAAATTAATTGATAATTGATTACTCAATATTTTAAATATTTCAGATACTTTTTTTTTTTTTTTTTTTTGGAGGGTGATCCCTTTTTCTAAATCAGCATTTCTCAACCAAAGGGCTTGACATGCTGACAAGAACGCTTAAAGATGGTCATTTTATTTTAAGGGACAAATTATTCATTACAGTTACATTATTTGAAAAACTCAATAATTGAATATTAATAATAATAATAATAAGGCTTGTCTTTGAGTCCGATTAGTGAGGAATGCAGTATTTCCCGTGGCTGCGTAGCCCCAGCTGTGACCTACATATTTTGCCACATCCAGGGCAAGCATAACCATTGTCCGCAGGTGGTCAATTTAGATTTTCTTTTGAATATTAATTTTGTAATAAAGACATTATTACAAATATTTATAATTAATTAATGATTTTGAAGAAGGCATTTCATTACATCTTGGCTGCTGCAATTTCACTCATCTTTCTCTTGTTGAAGCAATTAAATTTTTCCAGAATGTCAAACCAACATTATGGTGATGTTTTCTGCTTGACCAAAACAGGCTGGCTAAGGTGACCTTATTATAATCACATGAAATTGAGAAGTAATAAGGGGAGGTTACAAGTTACAACTGCTCTTTAGCTATCTATGCTTAAAATAGTTGATATATGTTTATTATGACAGAGACATTTTTTGCCATCCTTCAATGGTATGCCTGCATCACAATGCTCCCAACCCCTCTCCCCCCAATACAACAAACCCTTTTCTGGATCTTGAATCCCCCCCCCCCATTTTTTTTTGCTCTTTCGTCCTTTAGTTGAAGAGCTTACAACCCACCAACTTAGACTCACACACACACACTTTATTTTTGTATCTTCCAATGAAACACTTCTCCCTCACCACACTTTTTGGCATTTTCATTTTTCAGTGGAACAGCCTGCATTAAAGCACACAATTATTTTGCTGCCTGGTCATGTGGTATGCTTCTGGAAAGTCATTTGATGGTCACGATAGACTCAGGTTCAAAGCTTGCTAGTCATTATCCCCATCCAGAAGGAGGTTTGGGCAAGGCTGTAATTATCTTTAAATCTGAAGGAACATCTGGAATGTAAAAACAAAGGAATGGAACCATCCAATGGAATGCCCCACATACAAACTGCACACGTTTTTACCCCTGAATTACATAAGCTTAAGATAGTTTGACTTGAACCTTTTCTTTTACTATTCCATAGAACATCAAACCGACCTAGCCTTACTTTTTTAAGCATCCTCAAATAGGTTAATCCTCCCCCCCTGACTACCTTGAATTCTAGATGTTGCACCTTTATTGTTTTTTTAAAACTTCCTCCTATGGATTGACTCTGCCCCTGACCATACACTTTTTGGCCCTTGAATTCTAGATGTCGCACCTCTGGTTATTTGATGTCCAATGCTAAGCACTCCATATACACCAGTAAAAGATCAGAATCTCAACAATATATGCTGTTTTGTTTTACAATTGAATAAAATGAAAAGAATTTTAAAAAAGAAATAGTGAACATATATTTTGTTAAATATATTTAAAATTATTGAAGTAAAATTTGTATAATTTATCACAATGTAAATATACATCATGTAAACATGTTATAAAGTTAAAACTTTTGTAAATTTATATATTTTATATATATATATATTTCACCTTAAGGTGAAACCTTTAATTAGTAAATTATCACAACATACCAACAAAAATAACCACATTATAAAACAAATGGCTGTCATCTAGCACATAAAATTAAACAAATTTATGCATTTTCTAAGTTTAAAAAAAAACAACACTTATGCTTATGAATTTTGGTTTATAAATACATGTTGTTGGCTTTTATAGGCATCAATAAAAATTTATGGCGATTTTTGCAGGTTCACTGCGCTGGCAGAATGTAATAAGGAATTAATGTTATTTCATTGAACTAAGTCATTGACTTGATAATATATTTTTCCTCTCTCTTAATCTTATATCTGTATAACTGTTTTATCTTTCTTGTTCTACCTAATAATAAAAAAAAAATTTTTCTTCATGAAAACGTCATACCACACAAATCATGATTTGAAGTAATTAGAATAAGACAGCTGCTGGTGGAAGTCTAAATCTGTGTGCTGCTTGTGGCTCCATTTTCTCTTTATAAAACACAGCATTTATAGGTTTGTTCTCCTCTATTCTTTTGTTGCGATCAGCCTCTTGGTTACGCAGCAAGATTTGGTTGATGCAGAATTCTGCTTCTTGGCCACATTCAGTTAACCTCAGGTCCATGTGTATTACTGTTTCATTTTCTTCCATGCCTTCTTGGAGGTGTTTACCTCCATCCTGTTTTAAGATAAGGAAAAGAAGTTTAAAAACATAATGCAACGTAGAATTGGGAGTAAAAAAAAAAGCATTATATTCAAGCTAAGTAAATTCTATTCATAAGCCTATCTAGTGGTCCATGTGGCAGGTAATATTAAAATCACCTATTTCTGTGGTCAACAGTTAAGGTTGTCAAGTGAGCCGTACAACTAATATTTTATTATTTTTATTTATTTCTTCAAATGTCAAGTTGCCAATATAGCCAGGTAGAATATCTTAAAATCCCAAATAAAAATTCATGCCTCCTTCTAATTTGTCAATTTGACAGCCAAGCTTTTTAAACTACTAGTTTGTTATATTTACAATACATGCCATAATGGGCAGTCAAAGAATTTTCAATATCTAATTATCTAATAATGGAGACTGTAATTTTAATGTTGGTAAAGTAGGCCTACTATGTTTTCAATATTTTGGTAAATGAACAAACACCTTCACATAAAGTTATTAAAGAACCCGGTGAGTAGTTAAAGTTCCTAAAGCAGAGATAAAGGTCGGTCTTCTGTAAACTTCTGTTTGACATACATTGGTGCAAAAATATCCAGCTTTAAATTTAAATTTATTTCAATTAAATATTATCCATTAATCAAATCAAGAAAAACCAAGATTTCAGATAATTTATTCTATGTTGTTGTCAAAAAAAAATAATTTTGAAACACAGCAGTGATTGGCCTTAACTGTGTTAACATAGTAGCATTAAGACAATTGAAAAACATTTCATATAGTGGTCTAAGTGAATTGCTGTTTCTACACATTTTCATGTAAAATGTGTTTATTATATATCTCTTGTAAGACAAAGCACACTTCCAGAATAAGATTGCAAAATTTACTTGTGTTTTAGAACCATTAATGAATTAGTGAAAGAAGTTTCTACCCAGTAATCTTGTAATCGATAACTTTATTGCTAAGAAAATCAAGTACCCTGTTAGACCATTAGGAAGTTAAAATGAATCAGTGGACAATATTACATTATTGGCCACATCTCTATACTATAAAGAGTTTCACATTAAATCATATTTATCTTGACCTAATTTTACTTTTGAATATTATTTCTTAAAATGTTTGATATCATGGCGAGAAAGTAAAAATGCTATAAGAAATGGTACCCTCTAGTCTAAATAGGCTACACAAGAAAAAATTAAAGTTTGTGAGATCATAAATAACAGAAATACAACAAGTTTTTGATAAAATCCATCATTAATATGTGAAGCAACCACTACTCAAAGCTCCTCAGGATGCATAATTTTTTCTTTTGCATTTTCGGCCACAATGATAACAATGAATGAACCTTTTCTTTGATCAATGCACAGTCTACAAGAGAGATGCACTTCTAAAGGGTTCCAAACATTTATTTTGCGCTTATAAAAACTACTCTGAAATGTCACTTGCTCTGTGAGTTCAGTTATTGATTTCTAGTTTTTATATTTGTCTTCCTTTTTAAGGCTAGTCCTCATTTTTGTCCTCTTCTTGGAGAGTAAGTCTCTGGTAATCCTATTGGGTGTTATGATGTGATCATTTATAATCTTCATTGCTGATGGAACATTCGAAACATGTAAAACAACAAAACAAAAATTCAGACTTTTGACTTTTTCATCAATGTTCAGTCCTACTTTACAATTGGCAGCACAAAATTCAAATTAGACCAGACCTTGGGAGGAAAGCTATAATGTTTAATAATTTTTCTTGTGGAAATTCTAGTATAAATTGAGATTTTATAAATCACAAAAAAAAAATGTATGGTTGACCAAAATAAGGAATAAAATTCAAAACATTCTGATCCCAGAATATGCATTCTCTTTTGTTAACAATAACAAACTGTCTAAGAGGACACTTACAATTCCAAGTCTGTTGCAGCTGAGGTCTATAGAACGTAGTTTTGGATTCTGCATTAACACTTGAGACATTAGTACTGCTGATGGCTCCATCAAGTCATTGCCACATAAATTTAACTCAACTAGTGTTCTGTTCTTCATTAAAGCTCTACATATTGCCTGTCCACCTTCATCACCCAAGCGATTTAATCTTAAGTTTAAACTCTGTAAAAAAAAGAGAAGTTTATATCAATCATTTCAGGATAGATATGGATTTATTTCAATTCATAGAATGAGACAACTTATGTTCTGGAAGTTGAAAATTAGGACTAGTGAAATTTTGCATTTAGGAAAATCACTCAAGAATGCTGACCAAGTCCTTCAAAGCTACATTATCTATTGAGAAGCCTGAGCAAGTCACTGCCCCCAACAGGCCTATAAGAACTATATGGAGAGCTGCACAGTTAATCTCAGATACAGGACTGGATATCTGAACACTCCAACAAAGAATAAGAAGAAAAAGAATTAATTAATTTCCTATTTATTAATTTATGATATAAAAAAAAAGAGAGATAAATTCTACAAATAAGACGTTTTTTCTGAAACTGTTAAATTATTTAGTTATCAACTAAAAAATCTAAATTTGAGTTACCTATTAAGCATTTAAACATTTAAATCTTTAAAGATCAGCTTATATCAACTCACTCTGTCTGGTAAAAAAGTGTGTACACATTATTTTTCCCACACCCATTCTCAGATCAAGCTGAAACTTTGAACAATTATTCATTGACATAAACAAGACATGAATCAATAAAAACAAGGTTACAAAGACAGTTTGTGTGGAAACAAACTCAAAATTGGCCCCCGAAGTGGTCCACCCAGGCAGGTAAAAAGGCAGGTTTCAATATTTTCAGAAAGAATATAAGAATAAAATTCTATCAAAGGCAAATGACAGAAGAAAGGAGAAAGAAGATTGACAGATCTTGTGTGGTGCCCCAGCGGTCCAGCAGACCAAGGGATAGGTGAAAGTGAAGGTGAAGTTAGATGTGAACCTGGCCTAACTGATGTCATATAATAATTATCTAATTGATCTTATTATTTTGCTAAGGGTTAATCTCTTATTCTAAGCCTCAAAAAATGGTAAATAGTCATTTCCCTTACTAAATAGCCTCCTGTGTTTGTTACTATTAAGAGTGAATAGTTGTAAAAATGGTGTATTTTTATGAAAAAAAACTGCTTGCATAATTAATTTCTAAATCAGATTTTAAAAAATGCCTTAGAAACACAATTTAATTTATTTTACGGATTGCTAGAAATCAGCTGTCATGATTTCTGAATGTTTTAATGAAACTTTGTGTAATGGGAAGGATTTACTGTATTGTTTATTCTTCTTATGTATACATGTGCTTGCAACTCGTCCATAAGAATGTGTTCACGAATGTTACAGATGTGTGTTGAGTAGTCATTACGTGTATTAAAGCCATACTTTGTAGACATGGTTTTCAACTCTATTGAATTATTTATATAACACTCATAACACTTTGTGTTGTTTTTTATCACAGATTTGTTTCCTATTCTTATTAATTCCCTTCCCATCGTTGCATAAAATTTTCTTTTTATCTCCTTAAAAAATAATTTTTTTTTAAAGCTGGCACTTACCTGTAACAGGTTATTTTTGGTAAGAGCATGAGCTATGGCCTGAGCACCAGCTACCCTGATTTGATTGTCACAGAGGTTCAGTTTGACCAATTTGGAGTGATTGTTAAGAAATTTACCAATGGCACGTGCTCCACGATCACCTATTATGTTGTGGGAGAGATCTAGTTCTACAAGTCCGGGATGATCTAGAATATGACTAATCAGTACTCTGGCCTGTAAAAATAAAAATGTTGTTTGTTTGTAAAATGTTTTACATGTTTCAAAAGCTTCGTCAGAATTTAATTACTAGTTCAAACCTCCCGCAGAATGATGGGGATGGCGGCAAGCTGCATGTGAACCCAGGACCATTGAGTCGACTGAACAACAGTCAAGCGGACACACCACATGACCAGGCAGCCATCCATATTAAAGAAACTCTAAGTTAAAGTAATGTTGGTATTTACATCAACATTTTCTAAGCATCTCTCTAGTAAATAAATAAGAACACAATCAAAACGAATACGATACAATACGAATATATTAAATTGCTATGGCCTCCTTCAGTTGCGAAGCGACTATGGATCATTTTATGGAAATGAGATGAATGCCTGGGCAGCTGTGGTCAGAATGATGTCGCCAATTAGTATTATTCAAAATATAGTAGATAACACAAAGAACTAAAAATGATTCAAGATATAATAGATGACTGTGACAATGGGTTTGGATGATAAATATCTGTGAAAAACTTTGTATTATTAGTTTGTATAGAGACGCACCATAGTTGACAGACTTTGAACACCACATTTAGTGATGTCACGACTTAGTTGGGTCATAGATTATTTATGTAAACATGGTGTTAGGACTTCAGATGGATAACATGATAACTGACAGAGACTCGACTGTGGCCTTTTCAATATTTAATGTCTTCTGAGTATATAATGGTCTTTTTCTACTTGTTACATGTGTAGGTCTTGTTACTTGTTAGTTAAGTACATCAAAACCCAGACATCTTCAGAGTAATCAGTCAAAGTCAGACAGCCATCAACAACTTCAAGGGCAAGGCCTATCATATATGTTTTATTATTTTCAGAAGTTAGATCTAAAATCTAAATTTAAAAATCCTAATTACACTGTAATTGCCAGAGTTATTTGTTAAGGTGGAGAAAAAACAGAAATCCTCTTTACAAAATAAAACTATTTAATCCTTCTACAAATCATGAAAAAATTGAAAATGCTATTAAAATGCATAATAACTTATTAAATAGTTTTAAAAAATTATACTTAACATGAACTTGAAACCTAATGACTGATTCTGCTAATTGTCTCTCCTTATATTTACACCCTCTCTAAAATTAGACAGTAAAGCATCAGAACCTTTGACTGCTTATTTTTAACTCCCATGACTATTTTTTGGTTTTATTGGAGCATTACTGTTGCTTCTTGGACTTTAGATGTGTTGTTTTAATTATTATGTGACAGAAATAAAAAAACAACTCAATGTTGTTACAAATTATTGTCTAGATTCAAACTGCTTAATGTTACAAAACAAAGTTCAAAATTACAAATACTCAATATGGTTACATATTGTGGCCAAGTAAAATTCCAAATTTAAAAAAACTATTTCTCTCAGTTTGGTTTCTGTTTAATTGTATCGTATATAAGCTGTATCTTTTTTACTTATGAATGTTTTGCATGGTACTTTTTACTGATCATTTGTACATTAAATTTCCTAAACATCAGAAGCCATTGTTGGAAACCAGTATTACAAGTCAGTGTTAGGGCACATAGCTAGAATGTTTTGTTACAGTGATGGTCATATGACATCAAGGTGTTGTCACTTCACTATGTGCCTTGCACTGAACTATATATCTGTTCATTTTAAATACTCACTTTTTAAAATTATTAAATAGTTTGCTACCTTGCTAGTTAGATTGGTTTGGTTTGGTTTTGGGCACATCGGCACAATTTTAGGCCATGTCGTGCCTGCATTCCCTTAAGTACTGCTCCCTCTCTCTGCATAGCAAGGGCTAAATTCTATACAATTAAATCATTAAAATCAAGGTCTAATCACAGTTAAAATAGTAAAGGTAGTAAAAATTTAATAATTTGGTAAAAATCGAATGTAAATAGTACATATTCGCATGCTAGTTAGAGACACAGTAGCTGAGCGGTAAAGCGCTTGGCTTCTGAACCAGGGGTCACAGGTTCAAATCCAGGTGAAGACTGGGATTTTTAATGTCAGAATCTTTGGGCGCCTTTGGGTTCAACCAGCTCTAATGGGTACCTTACATTAGTTAGGTAAAAGTAAAGGTAGTTGGTCATTGTGCTGGCCACATGACACCCTCATTAACTGTGGGCCACAGAAACAGATGACCTTTACATCATCTGCCCTATACATTGCAAGGTTTGAAAGGGGAACTACTACCTTGCTAGTTGTTCAATATCCAAACAAACTTTACCTCAGGGTTTTTGTCCTTATTACATGGATTATGATGTTGACAATTATAATGTCTGATTAAGAGTTAACCTTTTAGAGTACCTTTGAAACTTAAGTTATATAATACCACAGCACAGACCTGATGCAGTGTCAATATGTGCTTGTTGTCAAATGTGCAAGAGTGTGATTTGGGGTTAACATATTATCACTACCTCTTTATTTTTTTTTTACATTTTTTTTCTTATCTGATTTTCACATCCTTAAAAATGTATAGTCTTGAGCTGATATCTACAGTACAATGACAGAGGCTTCTCAAAGAAATTAGCAGAGAACATAAATGGATGGAAATGGTCCAACAAACTCTATGACATGTGACACTGAAGAAAGACATGAAAGATTAGATTAATACAAGGGAATGTGAAGAACCTAATACATTTCTTTTAAGCAATGTTAAATAAAATATATAAAGGTTTACCTTTTCATCATCTACTTTACTTTTATGCAGCCTAAATACTTTTAGGTTTGGTAAGCCTGCAATGCATTCAGATAGCTGTAAGCAGTCTTTGGCAGTGAACTGAAAAAAATTCCATTCAAAGTTCATTCCACAATCACGAACTCCATATGTGACATGAAATTCTTCAAGAAAAGGTAATCTTTTCAAGACTGGACCAAAGTTAAAGTGGTCACTTTCCAGTTCATCTCCAGTGTCACTGAGAGCATCTGAATGCTCATCAAAATCTGGAGCTTTTGAAACAGTAGGCACTGGTGGTAGAAGTTGGCGTATGTCAATCTTCTTGATAAAATTACTACTGAGTGTCAAGACATCATCAATTTCGTCTGTATCTGTTGCTTCTGGAACATAAAGTTCTATCAGCTGTTGAAGATGTCTTTCAAGATACATACACTTCCAGCTGTTACCATGACACGAGACATCACACAACTCCCATCTAGCTCTGCAGCATCTCTCCCAGAATCCTTCATCATCAATAAGAAGAGCTGTCACTTTGAGCGGTAAGTCAGTTGAGATTTGAGTTAAAACTTTTGTTTGATCTTTAGTTAGCAATTTTTTTAGTACATCCGATTTGTCTGAAATAAGGCCATACAAAAATTTTAATATTAGAACAAATACAGGCTAATTTAAACATTAATATTATCAAACACTTCAGGACAGAAGACTAAAAAGTAAAGTAGCAGTAATACTTAAAATAAAGATAAAGTAGGCATATTTATTCTTTCATATGCTATGCCAATTCTTATAATTTATACTTTTTTCCCCTAGTACCATAAGAGAATAGAACAGGTTGCCAGAATCAGACAGGAAAATCAATGACTTAGAAGAATTTAAGTCTCTAATTAACATGCACAACTTGATTGACACATGGGTATGTGTAGAACATGTTAATTTTCTTCTTTGAAAAAAATCTGTAATTTATAAGATAAGTGATATAAAATTAGTCTCTGTTGCCAATGATTAGAGAGGGTGTCAGGCACAATGATAAACTTCTTTCTCTCTCCCCAACAAATATCTGGTACGTATTAAAGCTAGGTGGCCTCAGACTTCCTAAAATGTTGACCTTAACCAAGATTGGAGCTTGAGACAGTTGGTTTTGCACTTAAGTACTCTTGAAGGGAAAAAAAAATCACTTTTCTAACTTTAGGTGTGGGACTTGTTGACCAAAATAATTAAACTGCTTGACTGCCAAGTCAAAAGTATTAAACACTGGTGAAGACAATGCCAAGAATTCTGGCTTTCATGCTCTCTTCCTGGCGCACTGTGAAACGGTCTGTAGGTGATGTATGTAGGCTAATAATGTGAGCAAAAATGAGCCAACAGTGTTCTGGGTACAAACACATTCAATGTATCTCCAAGACCCAGGGTGTATATTGAACAGACCAAAAACTCAATCAATGCAAGCCACTATGCTATACAAATTCTATAGGGTGTGCAGCTTTCAGCTACTGGAGGCAGGAAGGATAGTAATTAAGGACAACACCTTAAAAATCTGATGTAAGTGAAAGAAAAAAACAACTTACGTTCAAAATTTTGAACAATGTGTTTGATAACCAGCTCATTAAGCAAAGGTACTGTTGCAAGTGACCATTCAGGATCTTCTGCAATAATCCTTCTCATATTTCTCCAGTCTCCAACTTTGTTTTCAGAAGCTGATTGATCTGGGTTTATATCTGCAATACCTTCAAAGTTAGTCTTAGACCCTACAGAGCTTCTTGGTATAGCTTTTGGTGGTGTCACAGCTGCATTGCTTGCAGCAATTTTGCTTATGCTTGAGGACTTTCTGTCTATATCTGTTTCTGCTCCTTCCCACATTTTTCTTCTCTCTATATATAGCTTTCAACTATTAGAGAGGAAGAAATTAAATGTTTCATATTAGATTGTTTGGTTTGCTGCTTTATTGAGACTATAACTTATTATATATTGTCATAAAAGATAAAAAAGGAAAGCCAAATTATATACATGTTTATATGGGTTGTTCAGGTCTGTCAAAATGGCAGACTTTTTTGACATTTCAGAAGCAGTAGCTTAATTTACACCTAGAAAAATATTATCTCGTATAGCATCTATAATAAGGCAATATTAAACATCTAAGCTAATGCTTAGTGGCTGATGCTTCTGCTATGTTAAGCTTCCATTACCATTTTGTTACAAATACTGAAATAGTACTAATACCTGTACTAGGGAATTTAAGACATTAACATCATTAACTTGCCATTAAGCTTTAGTTAGGTAATAATTTAATTTAAATAATGATGAAACTATTAAATTTTAGTGTTTTACTTAGAATATTTAGATTTATATTATCTTCTTATCTTATAAAATACAGACGTTATTTCCTGGTATACTATATGATGATCGCCATATATGATATAATGTCAAGACTATGAGTATGAATACTACGACATAAAAAATAAATTAATAATAATTAATTATAATACAGATATCACATATTATAATTAGTTTTAAAAAGCCTATCATTATCATACCACTTTAAAAATATGACGAATTTATCACCTTGATCAAGTTTATAAAAGCTACTACACTAGTTTTAATAGATCTAGATCACGTATTTTTATTTTTACATGAGAATCAAAACAACCAAAAATAATGGTTAACGCTCAAGTATAAGCTGGTAACTATGGTAACCAGCATATCCGCAAGTAGATCTTGTGAATAAGTGTGTATCACTCTTTTAAATCAGTAATCAAGCTTGGTCCGACTTCCGCAGGGAAGATCACTCGGCATCACATGATTAGCAAAAATGTCTGACAAAGATAGGTTAAATGTTTTCCCATCTCGTATGTAAGTAGATCTAGTAGAATAAATTATTTTAGTAATAATTAGTAAGTGTTATAATTATAGAAGGTCTAAGAAGTTATAATGTAGATCTAAAAAGCTAGGTGCCCAGATTTAGTAGAACAATCTTACATGATAATCTATGTCTAACTCTAACGACTCTGACTCTACTCTAATGAAAATGTCTACTCTTCAGAGTTCTGTCACTGTGAGTGTGTCTAACATTTTAAAAAATTAATATTATCTGGATCTAGTTGCACAAATTGTAAGACAAATTTCCATACGGACAATAAATATTATTATTATTATACCATTAATTGTGCCATACAATGAAAGAGGATACAAAATGCTTTCCAACAACACCAAATTTATTAAATGCTAGCACCATTGGTTCAAAAGTTATCGAGATTTTAAGTTTGAAGCACCCTAACTCTAACAATAATGATTATAAAATGATATTTAAATATTATAATCATCAATAACATCCATAATTAATATCTTAATTCCTCATTAATGGGACCTTTATTGGAGTTTATTTAATACTTTATAAATTTTATCCCTTTTGGCTATGTCATAGCCTATGACTACCATGAGTTGAGTATGGCCCATGCCCATTGGACTTCTAGATCTAGAAGTTTTAAGATTGATAATATCCATCATTTTGATTTATAAGTCTAATAAGTTTTTAATAATTACTTTCTAGTTCAAACCTAGACTACTTCAGCTTGGTAGAGTTTTAACCTGAAACCACCATCATATCATATAGCTAGAGCGCATAGTGCACAACAGGAGAATCATACTTCTACTAGAAAAAACTAGCAATATAGCTAATCTTATCATTTGTAAATCATTTTTTAGTCATCTATCTAAAATGCATCACCTACATCTTTCCCAGCCTTTGCACATTAATGTGGAATAACACCATGATAGCATTGCATGATTCATTTATACTGATGGAATCGATGAAAAGTCCTAATATCTCATTGATGTGATAACGTAATGTAATGAAAATTATAGTTCTAATTTACCTTAATCATAGAAATCATCTAAATAACAAATATAGAGAACAAAAATTTCCACTGAATATTTTCAAATATAACAAAGTTTGCCTCCAGAGCTTTAAGAAATTCTGTGCTGACATGAGTGAATTTAAACAAGAAGTTATAAACCCTTACATAAAATGATAAGATCATTGCATAAAGAGTAAGATAAGAGAAATATGTATGTATTTAAAGTTGGTCTTCTTTCACATACCCTCTCCCCTTCAATGAAATAGAGTACATTTATATAAACAAAAATTTTTATTTTCACTTTGTTTTATATCTCTAACCTAGGGCCCTGGCCATAATTAAAACCAGGCTAAAGGGAGCACAAAAAGGTCACAGTTTGCTCAAAAAGAAAGCTGATGCGTTAACACTCAGATTTAGGATGATCCTCAGAAAGATCATTACTGTAAGTAGATAACTACAATAGGCTTTGGATTGTGCTTAAAAAATGTGTAATAAATATGCTGTTTTTTTTTTTTTTTTTTATAGTATCATCCTAAGTTTTTATATATTAAGTTTTAAGTATTAATTTTTTAATTAAATTTTAAAGATCATGTTTAATTTGTAAGTGTAATTCAGATACAATTAAAAATTACTATAATTAGTAAAAGAAAGATGTTTTCAATCATTTCTGTGAAATCTAATGATTCTTATCTTTAGACCAAGACTGAAGTGGGTGAGGTTATGAAAACTGCTCAGTTCTCTTTGGCAGAGGCCAAGTTTACTTGTGGGGATATCAGCCTTGTCATTCTTCAGAATGTAACCAAAGCTGCTGTCAAAGTGAAAAGTAAAAAAGAGAATGTTGTTGGTAAGACATCTTGATTGGTTTCTATAAAATTTCTTGGTAACAGGTCAGTATACTACACTTTAAAATGTAAAGAAAGAAAATTCTTTTCAAATACATCAAGATTATTATTGTTGCATTTTTTAGAATCTTGGAGTAGAGATACTATTTCAACTTAAATGATTGACAAATTTGTAATCAAATAATAATCTGGCACAAATATAATTAGTCAGTGTGGGATGAGTGACTTCCTGACCAATGGATCTCTTGTTTAAATCTCATTGACTACTGGGATTTCTTAATTTTGTTTAATGCCTTTGAGTCCACCCAACTCTAATGGGCATCTAACATTAGTTCAGTTGGTCGATCATTGTGCTGGCAACATGACACCCTTGTTAGCCATCAAGCATGGAAACATCATCTGCCCTATAGATTGCAAGGTTTGAAAGAGGTACTTAACTTTTACTTTATGCAAACAATGAACTGAACTTTCATTAGTTGAAACTCAGTATTTATTATCACCATTGAAAACTTATTTAAAAAATGGGATGTTTTATTTCTCTGATGTTGACAACTTGATTGTTTCAGGTGTTACACTGCCAATCTTTGAGTCCTATCAAGATGGGGGAGATAGTAAGTAACATTGTTCTGTTATTGTTTTTTTTTTTTTAAGCAATTAGAATATTTTAACTATGTATAATTTTTTTGTTGTTAGCAACAATGTATAGAAAGTTCATTCCAATTTTTGTAAAGAATATAAGAAACATACCAGCCATTTTACTTAGTGTATACATTTACTCCTTGCTTTAAATTCAGATGAATGGAATAGCAGAATAGTTATCTAATGATGTTTTTATATTTATTGATCTTAGTCTTTTACTATGGTACAGAAGGTTTCAATTAGATAAAATTTACTGCATGTTTTCTTATAGCTATACCACTCAAATATTTTACAATGAATTGACAAGTAATTCTCATTCCCTTCATGAGCTGACAATTATTCACCTTCACATATCCTTTAGTCTGTTAAACTGTTGGCCTTTACACATGATTTGTCTTTCTCCATTCCTCTTTCTTTTGTCATAAATAGATTTTCTTTTCAAGTTATGGGCCTGTTCACACTATAATGTTGTCTTTCCATTGCTTTTTGTCTCTTCTTCTTTTTCTTGGTACTGTTCCCTGAAAAAAGGGCTTGGCAAGTCCTGAGACCTTGTGATACGGCCATAAATATTTTTTTTTAACATTTGTCAGCATGTCATTGTGGGGCCACATTTTCATTGTGATTCTGTTCCGAATCTCCTCAATTGTGATGCTGTCTTTGTATGTGATACTAGGATCTCAATTCCATTAAATTTATTATAATTATAAATTTGTATTGAAGGCCTTTGAACTTTGTATCGAGTTAATGTCCTTAGTGTAAACTGTAGGCCTTTTTCTTCTTCTTCTAGCCAGCTTTTTGCTGCTGAGCTTTGAGCTCTTTTGCAGGCTGTGCCAAGGAAAAATAGTGTGCTGTTCTTTTCAGTTGTTCAGCACTGTCATTCAGTGTTGCTTAGGTTGAGCAGTAGTAGTAGGGTCTACTTCTACCTATGGTGGATTATGAATGGAGCATTCAAAGAGGATATGGTTTACAGTTTCATAAGGGTGGGTGCAGTGACTACAAAGGGTCTTATTATCTGAAAAGAATTCATTATTAAAAAAAACATATCACGTTATAATTTTTTTTTAATTCAACATTTTTTCAGCCTATGAGCTGACTGGCTTGGCAAGAGGTGGGCAACAGATTGACAAAGCTAAAAAGAGTTATGGTAAAGCCATCACCTTGTTGGTGGAGCTTGCTTCACTGCAGACATCCTTTATCACACTGGATGAAGTCATTAAAATAACCAACAGACGAGTCAACGCTATTGAGCATGGTAAGCTGTTTAAATCTGCCCCTATCGGCTCTGTAATTAATAAGCTAAATTTTCTATCAGTGTATTGATAGTTTTATATGGGAAAATGTACAATAAATGTAATTAATTTTTAATAAATATTAATAAGTGATAGTCTTACCAAAAGTAACTAAATGGTAGCTTTAATAGTAAGGGGATTAGAGACTTGCTGGATGTGGAAATAAAAACATACCTGGAGTCCACTTGACTTGTAAGGGAAAATTTAGGTGCTTGCACTTTGTGTTTAAAAATGTTGGCTATAGAATCTGATAAACCTGCCATATTGACCAGTAACACTGACTAAAAACGCAAAATACCTAGGTGTTATAATAAATGAAAAACTGTCATGGAATCCCCATATTGATGAAACTATACAAAAAATCAAACACAGCATTAGGGTTTATTAAAAGAAATTTCTATAAATCAAATAAGAACATAAAACTAAATGTTATTTAACCTTGGTTAGGCCAATAATAGAATATGCATCCTCTGTCTGGGACCCTCAACTCAAGAAAACATTAAGAAACTTTAACAAACACAAAATAGAGCAGTGAGATTCATAACAAATGAATATTCACATTTGATTAGAGTAACACCTTTAGTAAAATCACTGAATTTAGAAAGCCTTCAGGATAGAAGACTCAAAAGTAGCAATTATACATGAAACTCAGAAAGACACAAAGATAAAGGCACACATATCGTTCAATTTGCTAGGACAAATTTGTACAAATGCTTATTCTTCCCTTGTGCTATTAGAGCAAGGAATGGAAAACCAGTGACTTGGCAGAATTTAGGTCATTGGTTAATATGCATGCAGCGTAGGACATAATCATCTTCTTTTTTTAAGTAACATCTGTATTATTTAAGATATGATTAACCATAAGTGGAATATTACTTGAGAGAAATATAGTTTGTTTTTTTTTTAATACCAATGTAAATGACTGAACATAGATATTTATTGTATTTATTTTTTATTTTTTTTTTTACATTTTTTTCACCAGTGATCATTCCAAAAATTGAGAGGACACTAGCCTACATTTCATCAGAGTTGGATGAAAGAGACAGAGAGGAATTTTATAGGCAAGTATTTAGTTGTACCTGAATTTGGGTGGAAAATAGAATATATCTACAAAATATAAAAAGATTAAAGCAGCTGTTTAGTAAACGTCTACTTTTAAAAATATGCCATTGGTTTTAGGTTTTTTTTTTACATTTCTTTTTAGGTTAAAAAAGGTTCAAGAAAAAAAGAAAAAGATCAAAGCCCAAGAGGAGGCAATAAAGAGAGCCCAAATGGCAGAAAAGGGTGGCCATGGAGAGGAAGCACCAAGCATATTTGACGATTTCAAAGATCCTGATATATTGTTTGACTAGCACTTGATTAATATTATTTTAAAATCTCATAGTCAATATTCCATAGAGATATATCAGCAATATTGTAGCTGAGGATTTTGATTTTAATCTTTTCTAAATATTGGATGTCGTATCACCAAAAAAAACTAAAACAATGTGTAGTATTTAGTCTAGAATTGGAAACAATATTGTGCTATACATGTTTAGTTAATTAGGAGATTACTTTTTATTTGGTTAAAGATTTTAGTTATAAAAAGGTTTTTTTGAATGTAGGTTGGGCAAGTGTGGCTTCAAAGTACCTGTTGACCTGTATGTGGTACTCACCGAGACATTTCATTTCTGTATATACTTGTATTTATTCTATGGTCATCACCTTTCACAATTAAAAGTTTCTTATTGGGGAATAGAGGACCAGTAAGAACTGTTAATTTTTATTTAAACTTTAATTTTTCTGTGTAATATTATTGTTCTGTTTCAAGGATGTTCTGCTTCCTGACAAGTAATGCACTGTTGAGAGTATGAATGGACTGTAAATAGATTCTGTGAAGAATGATGAAGATCTCGTGTTTAAAATCATGGTTGGTGTTGGTGAATCATAGCTGTATTGTTTTGTTATCAGTAAAGAAACATCGTCTCTGTCAGTGTAATATTTGCATTTAATCCAGGTTATATAATCCCATATTCTTGTGGCTGTGTTCTAAATGATGTGATGATTTTTTTATTTTTTTTTTGTCTGAACAATTTATCTGCCCAGTTTAGATATTAAAAATTATTCATTGTCAAAAGCAAAAACAATTCTTCACATTATTAATTGAATGTATAGTTCTTGAATAGGTTTTATGTTTGTATTAAAAAAAAAAAAACATTTAGTAATGTCATACTAAAAATAAACGGATAGCGCTCTTATCATTTTTTGTATTTGTTTATTATCATTTGCAAATTAGCAGCTGCATTAAATTAAGAAGGAAAATAAATTCTGCTGACTTAACGCTTTTTGATTTTATGAATATAATGTATGTACTCCTGCTCATTATTTCACTGATACCGTAACTCTATAGAACAAAAAAGAAAATGAATTTAACAAAATGTAGACACCCTTAAATGGATAAAGCTGAGCACTCTGAAACATTTTGTGACTTGCAGACTTTGGGATGAAAACAAGAACACTTATAAAATCTATCCTGTGTTTATTTTCAGTTAATAATTTCTTGGAATTATATTGAGATAATATATTGATTCCAAGGTCTGAAAGAGGAATTTTACTTTTTGCATAGAATTATTATTAGTGTCAGTTTTTCTTGTACACATCATCAGCTTTTTACTGCTGAGCTGTAGGTTCCTTTGCTATTTTATCTACTCATAAGTTACACACTAGCTTTAAACAAGCAAATAATTAGAGACTTCAACTCTAGTAACTGTAAATCAATGATGGTTTCCTTGACTGATTCAGGCAACCTGTTCCATTCTTTAATGACACTAGAGAAGAAGAAGCACTTATGACAATAGTTCTTAATTATATTGCCAACAACGTTACCTGCCAGTTGTGACCTAAAGCATAGACAATGTGATGCCATATGTGTAACATTGTTTGAAGGAGTCCTTGATCTACACTAACACCTTAAAAAAAGTGCCTTAATCTTGGTATCTCATTGAGTATTTTATAGTTGTTGTTTTTTTATCTTTGCAATATGAAAGTGGTGTGTTGCTCTTCTCAGCTCTAGATTTCCTAACCTGATTATTTGGTCATGGGCAGCAAACTTCACCAAATTACATCATTTAAATCTTATATATTACAGACATTACTTCAAAAAGATAATTATGTCCTATGACAATCTAGTCATACATGTTACATCAATGACTGCCAGGGCATTGGTTTTCCTGGCTGATTTAGTCAACCCATTCCATACTTTAATGGCACTAGGGAAGAAGAAGCACTTGTACGAATTTGTTCTAGTGTATGGAATAAGAAATGTGTCTTTTTCTGAGTATTTCATTAGATTTTGTTTTTCTATTTGTATGTTGTGGTTTAGTGTTTTATGTATTATGGCTACTTTACTTTTTATTCTTCTGTCCTAAAGTGTCCTGAAGTTAAGTGATTTTACTAATGGTGTTACTGTAATCAAATTGGAATATTCGTGTGTTATAAATCTCACTAAATAGGGGCCTACATTAAGTCACCTATATCTAAATATGTTATGTCCCTATCAAATATTCATTATTTATAAACCTATTCATTAATTTTGGAAATCACATCTTTATTTATTTAAAGAACATATCCATGTAACTTATAAATCTGGTATTCATTTATAAATAAAGGCAAAAATTGTAGACTTTAATAGTGACACTTGAAAATGTTACTGTTTCTAGATTTACATTAAAACTTAAATAGTTCGATCTAGACCAGTATAGGCTAAGTCTTTGAATCTTTAAAATCTTACATGAAGGACGTAATTACGTACAGTGAAACGGGGTGACTTTGCACACTTTTCAACTTCCAACTTAATTTTCCCATTTTTAAAGTACACTTAAACTATTATAAACTTGTTTTCCTACAGAGTGGATGCCTGTACTTTAATAAAAACATTAAATAAAGTCAGTACATTATAGGGAAAATACTTTTTTGGGGGCCCAAATGCCATTTTTTCAAAAATGGGGTGACTTTGCCTTCCAACTTTATATTCTTAATAAATGTATTTTAAAAATAAATAGAACAGAAAACCTTTTTACTAAGATTAAGACAACATTTTTGAATAAAGAGGCAATAAAAGGCATCACAAAATTTTAGCTTTTTAATGCATGGCTTCCTCCTAAAGTAAACAGTTAAAATCAATTACATTTTATCGACAAATTCTTTGTTCGTGGTTGAGGTTTCCACTCATCTGACCCAGAATTTATTTCGCCACTGCTGGAATATAAGTGCTTCAATGGTAGTGGCATTATTTTCATCTATTTTCATACACTTGGAACATAGCTGATGTTGAGAATGTTGGCTGTGAAGGATGTTGCCTCCTTGCGCCAATCTCACCAAATAGCCCAAACAGAAGTATTTTTTCTTTTCAATCTTCTCTCATTGTCAGCTGAATTTCTGCTCATGCCTGTTTGTGTTTTCACTCTTCCATAGCTATAATAAAGTTTCTACATCATTATCTTTATGTTAATGTCAGCTCAGCTTCATTTTGGACACTGTTGGCATGACTATCTGAAAGAAAAAATGCAACACCTATAAGGGGGTGACTTTGCCTCTACCTTAAAAAAATTAAGCATAAAACCTGTTAAGAAATTATTTAATTACAACTTCCCCTCATAATTGTAAACCAAATTACAACTAAAAAAAATGCATACGTTCATTTTATTAGCTAACATTCTATTAGATCTAAACTAAAGTTGTAACTCACTTAAAACAGCTGAAATTAGTGAAATTGAAGGTACTCAGTCAAAAACGTGTATCTGCCATGTTTTGCTACTTACAGAAGAGATGAAGTTTCATTTTCTAAACACTAACCTATATTCTTTTATATTTAAATGAAAATTCATGGGAAACAGCTCAGGAAAAACGTTTTTAAAGCCTTTCACATTTTTAGTATTGAATAGGCAAAGTCACCCCTTGAAGCAGTCACCCCATTTCACGGGAGGCTAATTATCACTTGTAAAGGAACGCCTATAATTTATAAGATAAGAAAACCCGGCAAGAGAATGTTTCTCTGGTTAGGGATATGACTATGGCAGTGTACATTTAATTAGTTGTCTATAGAGAGCTACAAGGATTTTCGAGTCAGAAGATTGAGTGCAGCGTATCACGTGGCAGTGCAGTCCCAGCTGTGATCTACATAGTTTGTCATATCCAGAGCAGAAATAGGCTAACCGTTGTCTGACGGTGGTCGGTTAAATTTCAGCTTCTCTTTCTGCCATCTACGTCTGTCTCTGCTGTAGATTTCATTTTGGTCACAAGTGTGTCTCCCGCAGCCTTTGTAATAAGTCTCCAGCTGTCACGTTCGAAAGCTGCCAGGTGCACTCTTCTAAGTCAGTTACAGCGAGGTGGCATCTAAGCTGGTCATTAAAAAGAGGCGGCCTTAGCAGAGCGCGGGGCCCTGGGCGAGTGTCATATGCGGGGCCGTGAGCCTATAGGCCTATATACCGTACCATATCACACTAACGGGCTCGTCCGCCTCTAGCGCCGTAGTCCTTATTTTTGCTAATAAACGTATTTTACACTGAGCCTGATGTTTTTTTGTCGTTTTATTAATTTCAGCTTTCTCGAATGTCTGTGTTTAGGATTAGGCGCCTACTCTTTTCTGATAGATATTTGCCAGGGATTCTTCAGATTCATACCTTTTGTGACTTGTCACTAAAAAGCAGGCTCCAGTGTTCTGTCCAGCGATATAGATTATAGTAAGTATACACGGTTTTTTTTTTGTGTGTGTGTGTGAAGGATATGGACATGTCGCATGGAATATGGTACATCTAAAATCTAAATAAAATAAAACTTGATTTTTTTTCTTCGTTTTACAAATAAAATCAGTTGTGATACTAAGTTGTTGAATCTATCCAGACCTATTTCCGCTTTAATAATTATTTTAAATAGAGTCTAAATCTTGATCTAAAAAACTAATAACTAACTAGTATTAATATTAAAAATGATGGGCTATTCGACTTTAAAAAAAAAAAACAACAATGCACAAGACAGAATGATTTTACTTTTTCTGTGGTGGGAAAATAAGCATGTGAAATTGATTTCACCAAAATAGGACACCTCATCATTCATTGTCCGTAAACAAGCAAACACTGACAGTGTTGTCAACGTAAACTTCACAATATACTTCTTTCGTGTAGGTCTACGTCTTACAAAATATTTGTTTGTGGTAAGTCATGACGTTTAAAACTGAATATCATAAAAATACAGGCTTGTAATTAATTTACACCATAATCGTGCTCTAATTATTGATTAAACGTCGGTAGAGCACCGGTGTCATCAAACTAATCAAACAGCTGGCAAGTCTCATTCTCGACTCATACTCAAAGTGATCATAGTCTCATTGTCTGACCAACTTACTGAAAGTAAAAGTAAACCGACCCAGTTATATCGACCGAGATCTACATCTATATATCTAAATACACTTATACACATATTTACGGTGACACATTCACATGGACAACATGGTGTAGTTCTTTCTTGTTTAAGTTTAGTACTTTAGTTACAGTGACAGTCTACTCTAGATGATTGATCTACTCAAGGCCTCTAGACTAGTTTGTTGAAAGCTGTTCAGCCTGTTGTCTTGTAACTGACTGTAAGTTAGTATAAGTAGATTAGATCTACTTATTATCTATTATCATCTAGTTATTATCTAGAATCTACTTATCTAGACTCAGTAATTAAATGTCTAGTAGATAAAAAAAAAAAGATTATAATTAGATTTAGATTCTAGATTAGATCTAATCTAAATCTATCCTGAATATGTTTGACTAGAGTGACTAGACCTAGTCAAATCTAGTGTAAGTCTCCTTAGTGTTGTTTATTTTTAATTTTAAGTCTTTATTAATCTTTAATCTTAATAGATCTACTAAGATCTAAATCTATGTGTATCTAGTAATCAGGCATTGAAAGCACTAGACTAAGAAAGAGTCTTTCTTACTACTTTAGTCTTAGATCTTCCTATTCCATTAGGCGCATAGATTACTGATGGAATGGCAAGCTATCTCTTCCCAACTACTAACTAGTAACTTACTAGATGTTTGTAAAAAGGTTTTCCATGTTTTGGATGTTTCTTCAGAGTTGACGATAATTTACTTCCTAGTCCAAACCTCCCGCAGGGAGATGGGAGCGGGCAGGGTTTGAACCTGGGACCATCGATGAGTCTCAACGACAGTCCAGCGCACTAACCGCACAACCAGGCAGCCACTAGATCTAGTGAATCTAATGACCACACTAATGTTGACTGTTTTAGGTATGACACCATGTTATACATACATAGATGTTACTTTTTTTTTTTTTTTGACTTTCATGTTATTGTTGTCTTTTGAGACTGTGTTTCTTTTTGTCTAAGGACATGTCTAGCATCTAGACTAGATTAATCTTTAAAATAGATCTTAGAAATTGTAGTATGCATCTTGCTTATTTTGTATGCAGATGGACACGAAAATACATGAGTACGGTTTATCATCTGAAAATATGCATTTCCCCCTCTAAAAGAATTAATTTAAAAAACAATTTGTTCTAGCTAATCATATATATATATATTGATCAGAGCATCAATGCATGGGAATGGACTATTATTAGGCCCTATTACATCTACTACGCTGACGCCCAATAATTGAAATGTTTACTAGATCTTACTGATCCAATAAAAAAAATGCAGTTCCTTTCAATGTGTCAGTTTATATGAACTTAATGAAGTCTTCAAACTGATTGGGAATTGATTGATTAGTTCTAATTCATCTAGACTGGATCTAGAACTAGATATATTTTACGATGTCAGGCACCTATAATAGAATTTACATAAATCTAGATTTAGAATTATGATATAGATCTGGGTTTAGATATACTGATGATATAGATCTAGATTTAGATATATTATATACTGATGATATAGATCTAAATTTAATTCTAGTCTAGATCTAGATGTAACCAGACGTGTATTAGTCTTACATTTAGAACTAATCTACAGTAGGCCTACATCTATTAAGAGCCTACAATTCCATGGGATTATTAAAATTTAATACCTTTAAATAGCCCTATGCACATTGCAAACCAATCAACTGTTAATGCAGTTGCCTACAGATCTAGTTTTATTCTAAATCTAGATTCGATTGTTTTGTAAACCACCTACTTCAGGAGAGAGTTCTTTTGAGATGAAAGTGAGAACGACAGAGGTTTTAATAGAAGAAATATTGGTTGAGCTCAATCTCTCTCTCTCTTAGCATGATAAAGGGAATCAAACTAATGTTTCCTGACTTCCAGAATATATCTTATTCTTATCTAATATAATACAGACATTACTTCAAAAAAGAAGATGATTATGTCCTATGCGTCATGCATTTAGTCATGCATATTAACCAATGACCTAAATTCTGGTTTTCTTGGCTAGTTCAGGCAACCTATTCCATGCTCTAATAGCACTAGGGAAGAAGGAGCATTTGTACAAATTTGTCCTAGCAAATTGAACGATGAATGTTCCTTTATCTTTGTGTCTTTCTGCGTACTTTATTAGATTTTATTTTTGAATTTGAAGATTATGGTTAAGTGTTTTATGTATAAACTTTTAAGTCTTCTATCCTGAAGGGTTTATAAACTTAGTGATTTTACTAAAGGTGCTACTCTAGTCAAATGTGAATATTCCTTTGTACTCAATCTCACTGCTCTATTTTGTGTCTGTTCCAGTTTCTTAATGTTTTCTTGAGTTGAGGGGTCCCAAACAGAGGATGTGTATTCTATTATTGGCCTAACCAAGGTTGTGGCAGATCAAAAGCTACTGTTATAGTGACTAGCGACTAGCTAGCTTCCATTATTTATGAAGGCCTAAATTCAAAGAATGAAATTATAAACATTCAAGGCATGAGGATGTTTGCAAAAGAAAATCTTTAATTATGCTGACAAAAATTATTAAATTCTTTATTAAATACTTGATTCCTTGCGCCCTCCTTCAACACATTTGTTAGTTTTATAAAACAACTTAAAGTATAAAAAAAAAGGAATAAATAGCTTTATCTTACAAGACTGAAAGCCAAGCTTTTATTATAGAAAAAATGACTAATTAGGATTATCTGCCTGGAAAAAAAATCTTGTTATCACTAATTGTTGCGGATATCAAAGCTTTTATTGCTAAGTCTGTAAAGAATTGCCTGAAAGAAGAAAATCTGAATTCTTTCAAAATGTGATACAATATTTCCAGTGTTTTGATACACTGTAAAGAAATAGCCTGTAAACAAAACTACTTTTATAGAATTAGATGTCACTGATCCAGCCAAGCCTACCATTACATCTGGTTTAAGTCTAATTTCACTTTTTAACAAAAATTCCCAGTCTTTTGACTGAATTTTCTGTTGCCTCTATTATGGAATGTGGAATACACTAGAGGCATAATTATCATAAAAACATTGCCAAGTGACAAGAACAGCATCATTCTAATAATATTTCAGAAAAGTCTAAGACTAAAATTTTAAATATTTTGACAAATGTACAAAATGTCTTATATAACTTTATTCTGTGTTAACTTTAGGATTGCTGCATTTCGTGTATGTTACGCACTTGAATGATTTTTAGTCTTTCCTGAGTATATTTCTTTATTGTATCTTTATATTTATGAAAATACACATTTGCCCCTGCAAATACACATTTTCAGGTTTGGGAATATTGTAGGCATCTCTGTTATTTTACATCTCATGACACTTACCAAGTAGTTAGTTAAAAAAAGATTTTAGATTCTAAAAAATAATTTAAGATCAAATTAAGTTTCAATTTTTCATGTTTTCTTCAGCATGTTTTTTCACAAGGTCTTTCAGGTCAGATCATGATTTTATAAAAGTGTACTAAGAATAGTTACAATAGTTTACACTGGAATATTTTGAATATAATGATAATAAAATAATAATAGGTCATCAAACAAGTGAAGAAGGGTCTATATGGTTTTTCTTTCTTTTCTTTAAATGATGACAGAATATATATAGCTTATTAAATATTACATTCTTTCCATTTTTTACATTTTATTCATTACTTTTAAATATCTGTCTTTTTTTTTTTTTAAATTAATACATTAAAAAAAATCTTAGCCATTTGAACTTAGCTGTAATAAAATTAAGCCAACTCTGTAATAATTAAGACACATCATTTTGAAATATCGTAATCCCTTATTTGATAGGACACAATTATTATAAAAAAAAAAATTTTGTCAAAGGTGAGAGAATCTTTTATTTGTGTTGATTAATTGATCTGTAGTAAAAATATCCTTACATCAACATGACATAATGTAATAATTTGTTACTAATAGAAAAACTTCAAGATATTGACAATGTCTTTTAAGAGTCTTCTGATCATTCCAATATTATGTTTGATGATCAGCTTTGCGTACCATGCCAAATTGTTGTGTACAATTAAGTTGAATGAAAAAGATACAAGAAAAAAACACAAAACTTTTCTCTGGAATGCTCTACCAGTGTCTTTAAAACTTACTAAATCCTATGAAATATTAAATATAAAATATAAAATCACTTTATGTATGTTTATTACTGTTAATTAATTTCATGGAAAGTTATGAATAAAATCCATTTATAGTTGTGTACAGTTATTTCAAAAGATAATTTCTTATAGAGAATTTCAACATTTATGATTTCCTTTACTTTAAGGAGGGGAAAAATCTAAGCATTCCACCACAGTAGTGTTCCTGTTTACCCATAAGACATACTTCATTTTTAATTCCTTTACACTGATAGAATATAAAATATGTTTTAAAGTCCTTCTGGGTGTCACTATATAATGGTTGCCTATGGTGCTTGTAAAGGTTGTTGTCTCAAGTGAGGAGGCTGGATTGCTGGTGAGCAACTCAAAGCCCTAGTTCAGTCTTTTGATGACAGGAACACAGAAACATCTATCAGTGAGGCATTAGCATTTTCTCCAAGGAGACTCATTCAGATAGTTAATAAACAATTTATTCAATTATTGAACGTATGTACATTATAATCCATGTGGATAATCAGATAACCCAAAACAAAAATATTTAATTACACCACACAGCTCAAACTATCTATTTTCTGATAGGAAAAACTTTCCTATTCAAACAAAATGATATCACACACTCTCCAACTCTGTCTAAAGCTCTCAAGCTTCCGTCACCCACTTGTGACTCTTTAATTCTTACACACCCTGTTTATAAGGATCTCACCCCCTCATGATGGACATGGTCAATCTTTCATTCCCTTAGGTAGAGTAAGACTAAATTTTACTATTTGAAATCAAACATTTGCTTAAAATTTTATCTCATTTTTTTTACATGTTTCTTACAGAAGAATGGCAATGCGTTTAGCTGTTGCCGTATTGTTGGTCTGTTTGGTTCATCACAGTACACAACAGCCCCCTGGTGTTCCACCAAAGCAACAAGGACATGGCCACAATCAGCATCAACAGCAGCCCCCTCAACATCACCAGCATCAACAGCAGCCCCCTCAACATCACCAGCAGCAACAGCAGCCTCCACAGCAGGATGGCCACGGACACGGGGGAGGTCATGGCCTGGAGTTTGCTTCAGAAGTCCACAATGCAGAGTGAGTATTTCCTCCTGGGGTAACATTGTTAAGGTACTTTATAAAGTGATTTAATTTACAAATATTTTGTACTGATTAACAGCATGAAAGTTTTCAAAATGTTACAATGGGCCTAAGAAATCTCTGTGAAAATCTGCATGATACCCATTGCAGACCTGCCTACCGTTACGCAAAATCTCCCAAAAATGACCGTCAGTACGCAAATACGCATTTAATCCGTCGCGTTACGCATTTCGTATCCTTTTTTTTCCCCCTCTCTTGACTAGCTTACGCGCGGTCACGGAAGTCACGCTAAGCCGTCCTGTTGGTGTGGGGTGGGGGGGGAACAGAAAAGGTGGGGGAACACATTGTGTCCATATCTATACGTTGATTGGTTCTTAAAAGCAATTAGATTTAGTCTAGAAATGAAGAACGGAGAGTGAGAGAGTTGTAGGTTGGTACCGTCAGTTAGCTTAAACACCAATGTGACTTTTTTTTTTTTGTAAGTTCATTAATTATGTTGAATCTCTGATTCCCGTATTCATTTGTATAGAAAAAAATATCGATTCAAAACACATTGAGTGACATTGTAGATATCTAGTCTAGATCTAGATCTGGACTCTATATCTAGAATCTAGATAACTTGTTACACAGGAATAGATCTAGCTAGTCATTATGTTATGTCAAGATTCTCTACATTACTCTACAATCTAGATCCAATTTAGTTGTAGTATGATTTAGATTGACTAGATCTAGATCGATAACATCTACTACCATCTAGTCTAGATCTACACTAGAATCTTAGTCTTAGTATAGAATAGATTAAGGATGAAGGTAGGCCTACGAAAGTTAGGAGTAGACCTACATTTGTAGCGGATCCACGGCATCGGTAACACTCTTGAGCCCAGATCTAGAGTAAATAAATTATATTTATTATATAGACATAGATCCAGATCTAGGCTAGATATCATCTCTATGTCATATTGATCTAGATTTAGATTGTAGATGTAGAGATCCATATTTATATGACGAAATAGTGGATCGCGTAAGTGTTACGCAGGTCTGCCATTGAGATATTTCCTGTAAGTGATTTTAACTAAAAGGAATTTTAAAAATTAATAAACAGTAATTAGAACAGAATCTAAGTAGCAAAAAAGCAAACAAAGTATTAAAAAAAATGTATTTTATTCTTTAAAGGGGAAATCTACAAAAATATTTAAAATAATTTACAAAACTGATATTGGAAGATTTGATTGATATGATATTGTAAATATATAGGTGATAGGATCACTTCTGTCACCTTCTAAGCTTATTGTGTTTCTTGCTAGAATTGACATATGCTGGCATTTGTTCCATTTCATCAGCCATTGTTACTTATGTGCATTTGTCTGGCAGTTTTGTTTTCATGTACAGCTTAATTTTCAAATTAAGAGTCGCATAGTATCTACTAAAAAGTGCATTGTTCTCTAATCAGTAACCTTTTTTTTCTCTTAAGAAATCGTATTTTTCTCTACTACAATGACATACATAAAGTAAAGTTCCCCTTTCAGACCTCATCTGTTTCTGTGGCCCACAGTTGACAAGGGTGTCATGTGGCCAGCACAACAACTAACAACCTTTACTTTTCCCCAACTATGTCAGGTACCCATTAAGCTGGGTGGACTCAGAGGTGCCCTAAAGATCCCAAAGGTAAAAATCCCAGTCTTCACCAGGATTCAAACCTGGGATCCCCCAGTTCGTTAGCCAAGTGCTTTATCACTCAGCCACTGTGCCTCCACTACAATGACATAATTAAAGAATAATGATTTGTTTTCCCATGGATAAACATGTGCCCTATTTACTCTCATCTAGTCACATTCTGGAGCACTTGGAAAAAGTTGTGGCTACAAAGTCAAAAGAACAGATGACAGAAGAGGAACTGGAGTTCCATTATTTCAAACTCCACGACTATGACAACAACAACAAATTAGACGGTGTGGAGATTGGGAAAGCTTTGACTCACTTCCATGAGGGTAAGTGCAAAAACTTCTCTCTGGTCTAGCGTCTAATTAATGTTGTGATCTAAAGATGTATTATGGCTTTATGTTCTCTCTTTGTCTATTTCTTTCTTCCTGTTTCTTCTCTCTCTCTCTCTTTTCTGTGTTTAATATTAAATCTGTATTTATAAAACTTCCTGTAAACCTTCAAAAACTTCTCTTGTGATCTTCATGAAAATGCTGGTACATTTTAACACTTTTAGCATTTCATTACATTCTAAGCTCATGGCAAAAAATTTGTCCATGTTGCCAATTACACCCAAGAGCTGAGAAAATGTTCAATACTGTGAAATATTTTAGTATATCATTTTCATTCAAGTGATTCTGAATAATTTCATAATTCAGTCAGAATATGAAGCATTTTATCTTTTATACGCTAAATTTAATTAACAAAAAAAAAAGGTGTCGATCAAAACTTTGTATATAAAAAGTCTCATGAAAGATCATGCAGATAGGCTTGGTACAATAAACACAACACAACCAGATATTACATTTGACATCACATATGGGAAAGCAATCACCTTATATCTAAATGCACCAATAGAACTACAGTATGGATTAACATTTGTTTTTGAATTTTAAAAGTGTGTGTGTGTGACAATACAGTTTATGACTTATTTTTTTGTCTGCTTGGTCAAGGTGTGTTTTTTTTTTTTTTATTACTATGAAATTTTAAAAAATGTGATCATATTAAGGTAAGTACTTTTAATTTTGGTCAAATCTTTCCTTTTTGTTGGGAAACCATTTAAAACTGGTAAGTCTTTTTTTTTTTTTTCAAAGCTTTTCTAGGCAAGGGTGACAGATAGTACAAAAGAAATTAACCTTACTAACCAATCATCAAACTTTACTAACAATCGTATTTAACCTCCATTTTTCATCATGCTCTTAATTCATTTTAAGTTTTTTAGTACTTTGCTTTAACAAATAGTAAATTAGAAAAAGTTTTTTTAAAATGTATATAAGCATCAATCGATTTAAAATTACTAAAAACTTTTCATACGATTAATCTTACTTATCAAATTATGTTGATTATGTCATAATTTTTTTCTTTAACCTTGTATGAACAGTTTCTAGTTTATTCCCTCCACACAAGACAGAAATATTTAGTGTCTTACTGTCTTTGACAAACCAGTGGAAAATATGCCCAGTTTGTGTGGGTCCATGTGTCTCTTCCAATATTTGTAGTAAACTTCTTATTATTTCTATAAGTCTTGTAGAGAGCTTTGCCCTACACTTGGACTGTCCCATTCAGAACTATCTTCTATTTCACCATATCTTGAATGGAAAAAACAATAGTAGGAAGAGCACGCTGCTAATTGAAGCTCTTCCTTTGTGATTGTATATCAAAAAGACTGTGGAGTCCAATTGGGCACCCATTTCTGAACATTGTGCCATTATTTTTCAGTGGACTGCATGTTGCTTGGTGAGCTAAAGGCAACATGTGTGTGTTCTGTTTTCTCCCTTTAAAACCATTGTGGGGGCAGGGGGGGGGGGGGGACTTTCACTGTTACACTGAGTGCAGTCTCCTGGCTAATAATTGAATTAACTTCAAGTGACAAGGGAGAGAACAACAGAGTGTCTGCTGGACCATTTTCTCCATTAGATATTTTAGCCTCCACTTTTATTCAATACTTTAAAAAAGTCTTTTGTATAATAAGAGTAGGAGTTGAAGGGGCCTTCAGTGCCAGGTTGAGTTTATTTCTACATTTACTGTTGATTAAAGCCATCAATTTCTTTCATCTGCATTCCCTAGCGTCCAGCATCTCTCAAAATTAATTATCTTTATACCGTTTTAATTTTGTCTCTTTGACTATATCGATGACATTTTTTTTCATTATCTTTAATCTGACTTTTTTTTTCTTTGACTGTATCTATGACATTTTTTTCTTTTGACTATATGTTGTGACATTTTTTCTGTTTATACTAAATTTGTGTACTCGTCTGACGGATTCGTCCTGATGATCATTTAATGAGATAATGATATTACTAATAATTAATTACTTTGATTGTGTAATTGCATTAATCAAAGTACTATACTCAATACAGTTGAAATTAAAGCATCTGTAATGACATTCTTTTTTTTAATTCTTTCAATATCAGTAGTACAGTCATATTGAATAACAATCTGTCACCTAGTTTTTGTTTGTTTCTTTTCAACTTTTGGCTGTTAGGTTTATAGTTAAGCTTTTTTTTTGTCATAGCTGGTTATAGGGTTATTGATTGCTTTCTATTAATGTTGTATTCCTAACATATGTCAGCTTAGTATAATGACTTATATTTATCAAGTAACAAAGGATTTTGATCATTCAGGACTATTTCAGTAAACTAAATGATAAGAAACCAAGAAAACTTCATGAATTTTTAAAAGAAATGTATCTACTAATTTACATGTTTATATTATATACGTTTCGCTGATCAATGTACATTTTTGTTTTTTCATTTATTGTTGATTTAATGTTTTTTTATACTCTGAAAAATTAAAATAAAAATTGTAAATTGACACTGTAAAAAAAAAAAAAGTAATTTTGATGAGTGCAGCCAGGACAATGATAATGTGCATTCCTCCTTTACACCAACAGACGGAGGGGAAAAAGTGACACAGTTGGCAGTGTCTGACTGGCAGATGTCAGTCAGTGTTGATGGTGTCCTCAGTGTTCTAGACTCCAATGATGATGGCTATGTCAACTACATAGAGTTTAGGACAAATAGAGACCGAGGTCCCCCACCAGAACACAGGACTTGAAACATTTGTACAATAACACATGATTTTCTTCAGATTGAATGAAGAAAAAAAAGTTGTATGTACCCTACATATCTTCACTTTATAACTATTCTGTACATATATTTTATTGTTGAATGTTGAGTCTTAAAGATACAATTTTATAGCATTTTAAAATTATTTCTTTTGTGCCTGTATTAAAGAAAATGTATAATTATCATGATGTCCAGAAGATTAATCAATAAAGATCAGATTGTTGATCTTTACAAAAAGGGTTCAAGAATGATAAACAGCAATTTCTGTTTTGTACTCTTCTATCAAACAGCTTAACAATTTCAGTTTCATTTATCACATTATACAATTTTTAAAATTCATTTTTGGCATTTCAATATTTTAATGAGCAATGACATTTTTAAAAAAATTTGTTTCAGTAATGGTTATGATCCTCTTTTTAACATCCCTATTTACCCCCTCTCTCTCCCTCCCTCCCATGCAGTTTGATCCTTTACTCAATTTAGCTTTTGGTGTTGGGACTATGTTTTTCCTTTCCCAAATTCATGAGGCTGGATGTTCTTGTTAATTGAATATGAATGTTTTGTGCAAGACAGTGTCTTTTTAATTGAATATGAATGTTTTGTGCAAGACAGTGTCTTTTTAATTGAATATGAATGTTTTGTGCAAGACAGTGTCTTGTTAATTGAATATGAATGTTGTGGGTCAGAACATTCTTGTGGAATGATTTGCCTGAATGCTCACACACTTACTTGACTAAGCAATGGTCATCACGATCTGAGGATAACTTTTTTTTTCTTCTTCCAAAAAATTTGACTCCATTTAACTTTAAATTATTGTCCTGTGAACTAAATTCTGCTTTGTCCCTGACTTCCACATAGAGACCAACAAGACTGATGCAGACTATATCGATGAAAATGGTAATGACAGCAGAGTAAAAAGTGATGCCATCCTGGAGAACACAATAGACATTGTCTTAGGGCTTTATGACACGGACAAAAATGGGGTGATAGAATATTTTGAGTTTAAGACAGTCTCTAAAGCTCAGAAGGAGGAAAGTCCTCCAAAGTAAATCAAAGGCAACGCTACCAAGCAAGTAATTTTCTTGAGGTCAGGAGATGTAGACAGATGTTAGTGAAAATCAAGAATGTTTTTCCTTCAAAGATGATGAAATTGTCTTAAAAGAATTTGATAAAATATTTATTTTAACTGTCTTTCGATTAAAAAAAAATGGATTTAGCAAAAAAGTAAATAATTTCAAGTCAGTGTTCATTTTTTGTTAAAATTGTGGCCCTGAGTTTTAAAGTATGTGTACATTATTTTATTCTTGACAAATATACTTGATTTTTTTAGCTTGTTGACTTTGTTTTCTTGTCAATGTCTACTAAACATTTTTATGCATTTTTAGAAAAAAATGATAGACATGCCTTCAAAAGAATATTTTAACATTTGTTTGTAGACATTTTTCAATATATAAGTAAAATAAGTAAAATATATATAAGTATTTTAAAGTTTAACTTATAAAACAATTATTAACTATGTTTTCATTGTATACTCGTGGCATTCTTTGCACTGTAGTTACATCTATATATGATCTTTCTGCGTTTCTTATGAAATAAATACTAACATTATGTTACATTAACAGAGGAAAGGTTAGTTTAACCTCAGTAGAACATGTTGTTAGTAAGATTGAGGCAGGAGTGATCATGTTGTGCACCAAATAATTAGTTGCACCATATTATTTTTTTATAATTGTTTCTTGAATGCACATCTATATATGTCTGGCTAATGGTGTAGAAAGGATTAGATGCTTTTCTCCGATGTGACAAGAAGCACTTCATTATTTGATATGAAAATATTGCCTAGAAACATTGTGATCAAACAAGATGATGATCTGTGTTGAAAACGCATCAATAGGTAAAAGTTTTGTTGTTTTTGTATGTTTTGTTTAGTCATTGAGATCAGGGCCTGGCCTAAAAACTGAGTCATCATAAACAGATTCTCTAAATTTAACCTGTTTATGATTCTTTGCTATGTAAAATGTTTTTAATGGTTTGTTAGGCAGCGGTCAATCTTTTTCTTACATTTTCCTCCATGATGTGTGCATTGCTCATTGCTTTCAATTGGATGTCCTTTCTCCTAAACTGTCAGGTCTTTAATTTAACAATAACCTAGTTATTCCACATTCACTTGATAGTATAATGGTCTGTGTTTTGATGGTTTAAGGAGTTTATTTGGTATTTGCAAGTAACCAGGGCACTTCTATCAGAAGGATGCAATGGTCTGGATCCTAAACTTCACTACAAGTATATAAACCTGTGCTACATCTTGTATTAAGATTTATATTCGATCAGTATAAGAAACTAGTGTGTGCAATGAAATGAAACCTTCCCATCATGCCCCAGTGGATGATTTTTGTTTCCTTTTGTTCCTGTTCTATAGAGGTCAACATTCCAGAAGAACACTTTCTTGATTCAGAAGGTCAAGATATCCGGATCAGATCAGACGACTACTTGGAGAGCACTATAAATCCCATCCTTGACTCACTTGATTTAAACTCTGATGGCTATGTAGAATATTTTGAGTTTAAGAAGTCAACTCTCAGAAGCAAAACAACAAATTAGCTATTGATTTATCTCACCATTTTAAAAATTAATTCCTTCTAGCCTGTCATTTAAAAAAAAATTGTTTTGTATTATATATATATATAATACTAGATGTGCATTCAATTAATTAAGATGTCATTGTAATTATGAGAGTTTGTCAGTTTGTAAGTCACATTAGCAAGGCTTCTCAGTCTGTGGTCACACTGTATGTCACATCATCTCAGTCTGTGGTATAATTAGCATAAGTTGTTAAAAAGGCAACACACACTCCACTCTTCCACTTTTTTGGCTTGCTGATAAGAATTATTAGATTCACAAAGTTGGCTGCAGGTTACACTGTGCCGTTCCCATCCTTTTGTTTTTCTGTTGTTCAAATGTTAAAATCTTATATTGCTCTGTTTAGGATCCTCTGTAGTGACACTGAACTGACTGGCTCTCGTAATAAACATTCATATCATAAATGTAATGCTATATTGGTGATATGTTTGATTAATTGGGGTGTTACAATATAAAAAGCTTGTTTTGTTTATTTTGTTTTTTATTTTTGTAATCTTAGTTTTACAAAACAAGACCATAACAAGTTTATAAACAAAATTTTTAGAACATCAATAATGTTGAGCCAGTCATGGGATAAATTAATTTTCAATCATTTTCTTTTATATCTTGCTTTTAAATGTATTTATTTTTTTTGCTGGTTACACTTGTTTAGTTACAATTCTTTAGTTGTTTCTGGCACCACGAAGTGATGTCCATTGGTTTTCTTTGGGATTATTTTTATTTCATTGTTTTCTCGCAGCTGTGGGATGCCTGCACGTGGTGCGTCATTTAAGAAGTGTTCTTTCCAGTGCCTGCTCTAAGTGAGAAAGAACCTCTCCCATCTACTCGTTATGCTTATCCCTACTTCTGTTACTTTGTATCCCCAGAATCCAATTCTACAGAAGAAGTTCCTGCCACTAAAACTTTAGAAGAGAAAAATGAAGAGGAGAAAGTTCTGTCAGAAAATATTGAATCCATTCTTTTGAGATTTGACTCTAACGCTGATGGCTATGTTGAGTATTTTGAGTTTCGAAAAGTTGCCTTACAAAGCAGAAGTGAACAGAAATCACAGTCGTAGCCCTTTCTAAATGGACATTATACAGAAAGTAGTGCGAGAAATTCTAAGTTAATCTGTTTCTGGAGGTCATACATTTTTCTTTTTACTGCATAATCTATAAAAGCTAATATTAGAAATATTATAAAGTGACAGGCAGCTGGTTTTTCATCCTTTAATTTGTTCTGGTGCTCTTGGTATTTGTTTTGTTTTTTTCTTACTGTACAAGAAAGATTGTGTTTTTGGGTCACAGATTGGTCTCTCTATAAATTGGTCAGTCACTGCATGCCTCTTGTTGGTTTATTTTGGTAGCTTCAATTTTGGGTATTGGAAAATGTTGTGTTTTTTGGGATACCAATACTTTCAGTTGTGTGAACAGTCATCTAAATTTGAGATCTACATTATCATTTGATTTTGCTTGATTCAAAGGCAATTCAAGTTTGTAGGAAAGATCAAAGCATAAAAAAACAACTTTCATAATTCTTTTTTTTTATGAATTACTTATACTTTTGTCAACAGGCGAAATTCTTTAGATCTGTCAGGTGGACAGAGAGTTCTTCCAGATTTTTGTTTATGCATGACTATTTATTTATTCTGTTTTATTTACAGCCCTGTTTTTTTATTTGCACTTTTAAAAAACTGTAACTCTTGATTTGAAAGCGTCTATGTTGTTAGCTTTTTTTTTTTTTTTTTCCCCTTTTGTTTGCTTTATGTCTGTTTTATTTATTTCATTTCTAAATTATTATGGAGCTATTTGTCCTTTTTTTTTTTCTTTTTGTTTATGTTTAAGTAGTTGAAATTATTTTAGGAATTGTATAAATCTTGTGTCCAATATATTTCCAATAATCACTCATCACATTGAAGATTTTTGTTGCCATATTTATGTAGTAATTGTGTAATAAAATTATATCTGGCTAAATCTACTGAAATTTTGGTTTATCAGAGCTCATATATTGTAGAATAAGAAATTATTTTTTTGAAATTTATGTTTCATTTATGTGTTTATTTGTCAAGTTTTGAAAATGACATTGTTTGTTTTTTTTTAAGACTAAAATTTTGAAGTTAAAGCTGTGTGAATAATCAAATACAAAGCATTAATTGAATTGAGATCAATCATTACAGAAGGCCTGAACACTGGCCTGCAACATCAGAACCTGGTGGCAGTTTAAACCAAAATCTTGTCGGCACATTATAGGTCTATATGAGGTGATATCAAGCTATTGGTCTAAACTGCCCACAGGCTGTGACGTTGCAGGTCAGTGTTCAGGCCTTCTTTAACATTGGTCTTGATTGAATGCTTTTTTTTCCTTCAGTAGATTTATCACAAAAAAAAATTTCATATGCATCTACAAAGTATTTTTGATATTGCAGGATGAAATATGTTTGATTGTTGACTAACCTTAACACTGTTTAGCTTAACACTTAGAAACCATTGTCATTTAAACTAATAAACATTATTTGCATCAACCCCCTTTTTTTTTTTTTGATTTCATTTTTTTTTAAACTAAACCTTAATCTAATTACAGCAATGAAGTGTGGGTGGGGGGACAACATGTTGTAATGTTTATTTTCAAAAATTGCATGCAGAGAGAAGACTGGCACTTGTGCCCAAGGGAGAAATTGTGATTGTGAACTTTTGTAGAACAAATATTGAAGGTAAGAAAGTTGTATTTGTGTCTCAGGAGCATGGACTTTCTGGATGGCTGCACATTGCAAGCTGGTATTGGAGCAAGTAAGTGACTACATTCTAGACATTTATGAAAACTTGCTTATGCAACTTCTTAAAAAGATCTAAACACATGGTTGTATTATAAAAAATGTCAGAGAAGAAAGAAAAAATATGTTAGGGTTAACAAGTAATCAACTTCAACATAATAAAAATAATTATTTAATAGGAACATTGAAACAAGTTGTTGTTTTTTTTTTGTTTTTTTTTTTTGTTGTTTTTTTTTGTTGTTGTTTTTTGTTGTTGTTTTTTTTGTTGTTTTTTGTTGTTGTTGTTTTTTGTTGTTGTTTTTTTTGTTGTTGTTTTTTTTTTGTTTTTTTTTTGTTGTTTTTTTTGTTGTTTTTTTTTGTTGTTTTTTCAGAAGTTTAAAAGGAAACAAAAAATCGATGCATTTTCACTATGATTTTCGGACTGTTACTAAAATAAAATCACTCCAAGAAACACAAAACAGCTCGTGCATGTGTTGGCACAAATTTTAAAGTCACATTTTTCTTCTTTTTTTTTTTTTATTATTTCATGGGGAGGACATAATTATTGCTTTTATATCAAATGTGGTATGTGTAGTTAGCATATTGACCAACCACATTTATTTGTCAAAGAATTTCATATAGCCATTTATCATTGGGTAGACCATGAATAATATTAATTCAAAATTTTGGCATGCCTAATGCAATAGTAATGTGTGGCCAGCAGATGCATGCTTGGCTAAACAGCCACCAAAATCCATAGCCCTATACAATAAAAAAAAAAAAAAGCAACATAGTACATGTATCTAAACCTGAACAATTACAGTTGATAGATATTATTTTAAGAATTTTTCATGCATGATTTCTTGCATGTCATTCATACCAAATAGTAATGCTGATACATGTTGCCTACAAGTGACTGAGTGCAAAAGTTTAAAACAAATGCTTACTCTTTCTCTGCTGTTTGCCTTTGCATGATGGATACTTTTACAGTATGCTAACACTTGTTTGCATTCATTGACTTGTCTGTCTAACCCTTAACCTATGAACCCTTCCCCCCCAAATTTTTACTTTCAGAAAATGAAAAAGATAACCAGGAGCAGAAGATATTTGGAGACTCTGAGATCTCCAACATTGTGGACTCTGTCATACAGGAGAATGATGAAAACCATGACGGCTACATTGAATACTTTGAATTCAAGCGACGCCAAGCCAACAGCAGAGACAAGCCAAACAACCCATAGTCCCCCAAAGTTTCGGTTCATCTGAGCGACAGAATGGAATATTTAAATCTCTCTACTCCTAATTTTTGTGTGTTCATTATCCAAGGTCAACAAAACTCAAGGCCTTTATAAAAGTTCTACCACTTGATGAAATATTCTATTTCATACCCCAAAAAAATATTGTTTACAAAATTGTTTGGTTTATTTTGTTAATTTTTTAGTCTCTGTTTGCTTATAACTGATCACAATGTACTCAAATGAATTGTAGCTAGCAAAAAAACTGAACAACTCTAGTCCAATCCGTTATATATTTTATATTATCCTGGCCAATCTAATATTGTAGTGCAGTCGATCTGAATCCCAACAACTCAACTTCTGACCCTTGAACCTACTTCCGACCAAAGTTGGTCAAACAAACAGACTGTATATTGTACTTAAATTATACAGAATTAAGACTGCAATAAAACAAAACAAATCATTCTCCTTATCTTGTACTGTGTTGGCATTCTCTGAGATTATTTATGTTCCTGACATTTTTTTTTTAAAGCTTTCCATGGAATGTTATAAAATGATAGCCTCCCTTTCCTCTGCTCTCAAAACATGTAGGTACATGGAGAGTAAGTGTTTTGATGTAAGTGTGTATGTGTGTGGCATATGACTCAAATTTTTTAATTTGGCTTTCCTAGAAGTTATTGCCTTTAGACATTGGCCTGAAAGATATTCAATATATGAACTGTTGGTTTTTATGATGATGGTGAAAGGCAGCCTTTGCATTTCTAGCAGTTATCAAAACCTGTTTTAGAAAATGGTTTCTAGTTTTTATCTGAGAAAACAAATTTCTATTTGTCATGTATACACATCAGTGTATCCATAATTGCTTTATTCTGCATGGCATTTCTTCCTAGAATATTTAGATAATTAATGAAGTTGGCAACATAGTTTATATGCTTTATAAAATGCTTACATCAACTGTTTAAATATTTGTCTATTTTAAAAATCAAATTGCACAGTTATGTTCTGTGTAACTGAAGCAAGGTTCTATAACTCTGTGTGGTCAGTGATCCATATTTATATTTATTTATTATTTCCAGAATGAGTTGTCTCTCTTTGTATCAAACTCAAATACATACTTTGCCATGTCTGTAGTAAATCTAATATTTATTTAAGTAAAAGTTCAGACATATAGTCTTTGGTTGTAAAACATTGTTATAAACCAACATTTAAACTATTACTATAGTAGGTCTCAAAACTTGTGAAGATCTTTCAACATGTCCTCTGGATATGTTTGTATGATACATTTTGTGTTCACTTAGACCTATGACCCAAAAGTAGGTGCCCTTCATTCCAAGTTGGTATGTTTTCTACTAATCTTCTAAAGCCAGATAGTTTGAACAATATACATTGGTATTTGTGCTGTTAGTTGTGTGTGCATATTTTTCCTATAAATGTATTTAATTATAATGCCATCAGCTTTACAAACTATACAAAATCCAAATATTTCAATCCTAATGGTTTGTTTCAATTCATATTGAATCAGATATGTTCTAATATTTGTGTTTTTGACAATCATTTTTTAACCATTTAAAAATATTAGTTTTGTTCAATTAGGCCCCATGATGACCTTGAATGGTAGGCCAATGCTTGTATGCATGTTGGGACCACATTTATATATATATGACATGCGCATATTCATTTGTATGTTAGTCCCATACTTAAATACCTTATTTATTTTTACAACTCCTATTATCAGCTTTCAAATTCTTCATGGGTTCAAAAAAACAACCTGAGTGTTTGGGTGAACAAGGATCTTGAAAATGGCTCTTAATGATATTCCTAGAAATTCGAAAATTTATGTATATCTTTTGAGAAAAAAAACAAGTTAATTGGCTACACATGGAAAACTCTAGTTTGACCATCATAATTTTTTTTAATGTCTTATATTCTGTGTCTTATATTATGTATCAAATCTCTAATTAGATCCAGTATTCTAGTCTATACTACTATATGGCAATGTTTCTGACTCTTGATCTATATTAACAAACTAGAAAATACTGTACCATATCTCTAACTAGATGTGGATCCAGTATTCTAGTCTAGACTAACATCTTTTAATGTAATCATGTCTAGATCTATATCACCTAGCTAGAATTTTAGAGATTATACATGGGCGTAACCAGGATTTTTTCTGGATGGAGGGTGACTTCTTTTTTTAAAAAAAAACAAACGTTAGTTAATAAAAGTGAATTGATCACTTTTACATACCATCATAAGCTTCACAAAGCAGGAATTGTCTTCAACAAAAAAACTCTTCCTGGTTGTAGGAAAAATTATATTAAAACTTTATTTTTTTGCCCAGTAATTAAAATGTAAGACATTGAATGATCCAAGTCTTGAACTATTCAGATGCAGAATTTAATTAGTGTATCAGTTCTGTGCAGCTAAAAGATTCATATCTTGATTAAATGTGTTTTAAAAAAAATGTAGTTGAAACGTATACCATTCTCCTAGCATTATTCCAAGATCTCTTTTTGTTACAGTTTGTTACCATCAATATATAATTCTGTTGTTCCTCTAGCCACATTCCTGTAAGTTTATTTATTTAGTTCATGGAAAGTTGTACTGTCTCCAACAGTCTGTTTAGTAATGGGACAAGGGGAGATAGAGCAGCAGGGCACATAAGGGGGAGTTAAATCAGTGTTAAAATTAAAAGTCTGCTTATCTTATTTAAAGAAGTTTGAGAATAACATTGGAAAATATTCTCAGTCAATTTTTCTTGCCATGATAAATCAGAACAGGATAAAACACAAAACGAAAATCATTAATTTATTTTGTTTCTGCTATATTTGGCCATTGCTAGCAAAATGTTCTTAGCTTTCAGATAAGTGTGTATGCATAACAGCTGGGTCTCTGTTGGTGGTATTTGCAAGTGATGATTTGAGCCCTATATCTTAAGTGTCATAAAGGATATCAAAAACTGTTCAAGTCTCATAAAGGAAATCAAAATCTGGTCCCTAAAACCCAAAATATCAAATATATCTCAGTGAAAATCTTTTAAAAAATTAGATTCATCTTAAAATAGTCAATTTTGTTTAAAAAGTTGTACACTTTTATAATTGTGTTTAAAGTATATAAAATTAAAGAGGTCAAGAATAAAAAGTGAATAGTATTACTAAATTTATTATTTTTTTAATCATTTTATGTGTTAAATTAAAACCCTTTTTTTTAAATAATACATCATCAGTTTGTTTAGATAAAACTTCTTGAGTATACATGAAAACTTACACAAGTTTTATGAATTTTGATTTAATTTTATATTGAAGTTTTTTTTTAAAGTAAAGTGTGATTTTGTTATTTCTGTTGTCATGTCAAAGTTCATGAACTGAACTTTTTGCTGTCCGAAAAAGTATTTATATTTTAAGACTTACATAAATGTATGTTTTGGTGGTAGTGTGTGTATATGTGTATTTGCTTTAGGTCACAAGTTGAATATTCATGTTTCTTGTCCACTGAAACACTGAGCCAGGCATTTATCTGTTGCTGTTTTTAAGTTTCCAGGAACTCTTTTAACAAGTTTGCATTCCAGAGTGTATTCTGTGAGGGAGAAATCAAATGTTTTTTGGGCCTTAAGTAAAGTTTCACTATCTGAGTGCATGTCTTTGGGGCAGACGCAAATGATGATAACTGTCTCATAGCCGTGGTTCACAAGGGTATTAAAGAGTTCAGCAACAATGACCTACCTGATTGACATTGTCTCATTTTGGGAAATACATTTCTACAATCCCAAGTAAAAAAAAAAAATCTTGTTGACTCCACAAGGACTCAAACCCACAGCCTTGGGATCATCACCTGTATGTCAAATGCTCATTACTTGATCACTGCCATATATTTTGTTGTATAAATTAAAAACAATGCATATAATTAATATTTGTGTAACTTATGGATGTATATTAGATGAGTAGCTAATGTTTTTATGTTGGGGTCATTTTTATTGGTGATGGAATATTGTGATCATCTCCCCCCCCCCCCCCCCCCCGCCCCCCCTCCTTTTTTTTCCACCTGTCAATGATGATTTTATTGTTTCTTAAATCTTGTGGTGAAGGATTACATTATTTCAACTTTTTAATTCAAGAAAACAAACTGATCTTCTGTCTACAGCTTAGAGGTGTGTAATTTGTTGGAACTAGAACTTGTGACATGATTTTACAAGTTTATTGGAATAGAAGATTTTTGTTTTCTTTGTTTCATTTAATCCCACTTATTTCTACTTTTTTAAAAAATTTAGTTGCCGACAAGCACAATTGTTTATGCTACCATGTGAAAAATCACCTTTGGTATAGCACAAAATAAATAAGTTAAAACCCTTTTTTAGTATATTTTTTTTCTAATAGACAAATATTTTCATAAATGAATGTGTGATACAATCTTTTTATTTATTTATTTATTTTCATTTTTTTTTAAAATAAATTTTAATGAGACATAGTTTTATCTAATTACAATGATTGAAGAAAAATCCATAATTTAAAAGAAAATGAAACTTAAGATAACTAATCAAGTCTCTTAAGTGTCCAGCTTTGGCAACACGGCATAAAATACTGCCGAATTTTATTTTATATGAAGCTAATTAAAATAATATGAGTTCTCACATGTTTGCGTCAGTAATTGTGTATCATCTCCCAACAAAAGGATGTTCAGTATTTTACTGTTGTTGTTTTTTTTTTTTAAATGTATGACCTTTGACTTTTAGTTGATCTGTTTGATGTACATTTTGAATGTTATTAAACAAATTATTTAAATCATTGCTAGTCTTCCATTTTTTTTTTTAACCTGTTGTCCATAATTAGTAATTTGCTGAAGATACAAGATCTGAATTTCTTATATTTGAATCATTCCTAGTCTTCCAGTTTATATTTTTTTTATTAGCCAGTTGTCTATCGCTAGTAATTTGCTGAAGATACAGATCTCAAGTTTTTTATTCAAGACCTTTTGTCAAAATGTTCTCTTGAACACAAGAGTGTCTCCAAATGAGCATCATTTTTTTTTACATATTTTATTTATTTTTTAATCTCCAAACAATTGAACTTGATTTGTTCACACGTTGTTTTTTTTTGTTGTTTTTTTGTGTATCCTTGCAAATTTAAAACTGTTAAACTTCTTAAAATAAAAAAGTTTTGAAGCACTTGTTTGGCATCTCAAACTGAAGCTATCCTGGCCATTGCATGAATAGAATGAGCCACATTGTCCTGCACAACTCTTGTAGTAACACTTTAACAGCATGTAGCAAGTATTAATGCAATACAATACTATTCCTTATTATCCGTGAAGAAATTTGTTATACAATTGTGCATTTGTACAGCATTGTCATCTTACAATAGCACACAAGATATACGTTCATATTCTGGTTTTTCTTAAATATCATACCGGTATGCGAAATTAACAAATCTTGTAGTAACACTTTACCGGCATGTGGCAAGTACTAAGGAAACTGTACTGTTACCAGGGCCTGATTTAAGGTAGACCAAGCAGGGCTAATGCCCCAAATGAATCCACATGATATGACCTCCGTAAAAGAGATAAGGAAAAAAATGCGAATTTCGAAGTGTTGATGCAATGTTTCGTCCACTACATAAATTCGCCTATTATTGTGTGTTATCCCCCTTTTAGATATATTGTATGACGAGTTATGCCCATACGTACGGGACACAGACTGGAAGCCAAGATTGCTGAAAAAAACAACTTGTTGACATTATGAAAGTGTTTATTATTTCAATTTAAGAGTTTATTTTAACACAAAGGGTCAGAAGTTTCACTATTACAATACTTTTTTTATTCTACCGACAACACTTGTGCCGCTTGTAGCGTGCATGAAATATATTAAAGCAGCTTCAGATTTGCAACAGTGCGCCAACCTAGGCTTACCCTTCACAAATTCATAAATATACATTTTATTTGACTAAAATATGCATATTAAAATTGTTTTTTTTTAAAGGAAAATGATTAAATGTACAAGTGTTTCACCTTTTTTTCTACAATCTGGCATACCTTTAGATATCGGTGTTATTAAGTGGAATTTATTTAGGCTATTCAAAAAGTGTAGGGGCATCCACAAAAATGTTGCCATGTGGGGGAGGCACTTACTTAAATTCGGCCCTAACTCTTACTATTCCATTCACATTCTTGTCTGTTTAATATAATTGATCTATCAATAATATATAATGATCATGAATAATTGAGGTTTTTTAACATTCAAGGGAGATAACAATGCTATTTTTATTATTATTTTTTTTTTTTACAATATTACTGCAGTGGTCAAGGATTAATTCAGAGATTCATGAGTTTGGCGATTGATTTTATATACGTATATTGCATATAAAATATTGATTGATAATCCACCTTCTTACCTCAGCTGTCCCTTTACTTTTGTCCTAGGGGCGCTGTGACAGTTCACATGACCATCTCCCTCCATTTGATCCGCAAGAGGGAGGCCGGTCCATTCTTTTACCTTGTCAAGACAGTTTTTCTTTGGACGATCCTTTCTTCCTGCTCCCTCCACTCTACCCTGAACTTGCTTGAAAGATGACATTTGACAGTGAGTCGTGTCTTACCACATGACTAAACCAGCTCAGCTTTCGTCTCTTCCCTGCATTGGAGAGTTCCTCCTTTTTGCCGGACTTGTAACTTCTAAAAGTCAAGTTGAGTTTTAAAAAAAAATGACTGCGAAACAAGTTTAAGGATCACAATGTAAAATGAAAGGAACTAAACATTCACAAACTGTAAACATTTTCATCTGTAACTACATATGCCATGACAAATCTATGCATTGATGATTTGAATGGATTACCAACAATGTATTCATTATATTGCATAGTGTCCTTAAAGTCTATAGATCTATCATGCCTCTATGTCCCTAAAGTCTATAGATCTATCATGCCTCTATGTTCTTAAAGTCTATAGATATCATGCCTCTATGGTGTGCGTGTTAATGTTGCAAGAGAAGTGAACAGATTAAGTTTATCTATACATTGGCTTCTCATAGCTTGGAGTTTCTAAATAGAAGAGTAAATAGGTAGGGGAGAAATGAAAAGCTTTTACATGCATTTTCTTTATGACAACATTTAATTTGACAAACTAGACGAGCTAATATGACAGTCCAAAATCAGTTTTTTTAAGCTTCATGTTATATCTATTTTGTTTGTTTATTTATTGACTTTGAATTCTAAAGCGTATTATTGATTGATATATAGTGTTTGCTTATGGATTAAATATTTTCGTTTCTAAGAAGGGATTCTTTAGTTTTCTTACCAATAATAAAGTTTGTTAAGTGCTCGAACCCCAGAAGGACTGCGGGGATTGAACCCGGGACCATTGAGACCACCGAACGACGGTTCAGAGCGCATACCACGCGACCAGGCAGCTATTTTAAATAAGGCATTTCAATACCTATAAACTACGTACTCGATTCCAGTATTTAAATAAGGCATTTCAATACCTATTAACTACGTACTCGATTCCAGTGTAACTATCATGTTTAGGGAGGCGCGGTGGCTGAGTGGTAGAGCGCTTGGCTTCCGAACCGGGAGTCACGGATACGAATCTTGGTGAAGACTGGGATTTTTACTTTTTGGATTTTTAGGGCACCTCTGAGTCCTAATGGGTACCTGACATTAGTTGTGCTGGCCACATGACATCCTCGTTAACCGTGGGCCATAGAAACAGATTTCCTTTATATCATTTGCCCCATATTTCACAAGGTCTGAAAGGAGAACTTTACCCATCTACCTATCATGTTAAGGCTTACGCAGTATTCTGACATATACTAATAAGTTTGGTTGATAACATAGAAAGAGTTGCACGACGGCAAACTTTATGAAAGCTAAGAAAGCTGATGAATTCCCATTTATTATATTAATTTTCTTGTTATTTATTTATGAGCGCATAAAATTTGTTGCTGACTCTTGGTTTAACTATTCTGTTCTCTGATAAACAATTAGGCCTGCATGTCACATGTGCATGATTATTATAGCGGGAAGCAACCTTCCCAACCTCAGGCCAGCGTTTAAAAGACTCCAAGCTCACTTTAATAGTGTCTTTTTTTCTTCCTATGTTGTCTTCTCAGATGACGATTCAGAGGCGGAGAAGTACTCAGACAGGGAGATAGGTTCCATAATCGACTCGGCTCTAGATTCCGAAGACCTTAACGATGATGGTTACGTTGAGTATGCAGAATTCATGGCCGCTCAGGCCAAAAGAAGGCAAGCGAGGGATGAATTTGAACTGACAGACCTTCCTGGATACGACGACGGCAAACCCCCTAGCCCACCAGGGAGCTCATATTTTGAACCAAGACCTCCAGGATACTAATTTGTACTGTTTTAATGTATTCACATTTGTTTTTAGTTTATTTTTCGAACCTAGATTAGATATTTGTGATGTGTAAGTAATTACACCAGCAAAAGAAGATTACTACTCTGATATATAGATCGAGTTCTGTTTCCCAAGATTTGCATTGGAGTCTATATGATACACATCAAAGCTCCAATAAAAAAGCAATGTTTTTATTTTAAGATGATGTTTCCTAACCTAAGTATTTTAATTTAAATTTCCACCTCGAATATTTAAAACACAAGATTTAATGCCCTGATCACTGGTCCTAAGAAAAGGGATTGCTAAAAATAATGTAATTCATTCATATTAGTCTATGTTCAGTTCCGTATTCAGACTTGAAAAGGTTCTAATCTTTTTGAAATAAGGGGCCCATACTTTTTTTTATTTTGTACACTAGATACACCAAAAAAAGCTAGCTATTTATAGTTTTTCCGCCATGAATGAAAATCTCCAATAATGGCAGCACTACTTTCACAATTTTTTTTATTTCGAGAAAATGGTGAATCAAATGAGACGATAGAATGAACTTAGCTTCACACGGTCACTTACCATACAAGATTTTGTTTTAATGTATTTCTATTGCTACGATAAGAGATATACATTAAAAAAAATACATGGCCTTTGTCTAATCAAGTGCCAAGCTGCTTATGTTGGTGCTTCTAGTGTGTCTGTTAAGATTGTTGCTGATGTTGGTGCTTCTACTGTGTGTCACATCTGTTAAGATTGCTGGTGACCTTTGTCTAATGAAATGTCTAGCTGCTCATGTTGGTGCTTCTAGTATGTGTCACATCTGTTAAGATTGCTGGTGAAGAGAGTGTAGCGGTGGGTCATGTGACCATTGACCGCCGCTGGGCATAAAGTGTAGGACTGGTGATAGATACCTTTTCGAGAAACTGGAAGTTGTTTCCACCTTGCCCAGTGTTGCTGCACTGCATTGTCTGTCGACATATTTAATCACATTTTCTCTCACCAAAACATAGTCTCCCTAGTGCTGCTGTTAGATATTTAGATTGTTAGTGCAGTTTATAATAAGCTGTTTCGATCTTTTAAAAACAACTGATTCTCGAATTACGTCCCCATGGGAAGTCACCGGCATGTCGGGACGTCTTGATTTTTGTTCTGCGTGCGCGCCCATTTATCAAGAATAGACTGCGTCACCAGTGGCGTAGCTAGGGTGGGGGGAGGAGGGGTAGAATTTGAAAATCCCCCTGGGCCCCCACTTGAGAGGGGCCTCCAAATGATGTTATTTACATTAAAAATTAAATATTACGCAAAATGAAGGGGCCCCCAAACGATGAAAATTCCTAGCTACGCCCCTGTGCGTCACATTGTCTTATTTGTTAAGCATGAGGTAATATTAGCCCAGACCTTCGTTGTAAAACTTGGTCGTAAGAGGTGGGTGAGGGCGATAGAGAGGGTTGAAATTTAACCACTACATTTAGAGATCAACTTATTATGTGCTTCTCTCTCTCTCTCTCTCTCTCTCTCTCTAGTTTTTCTGTCTTACTTCTCATCTTTTTTCTCTCCCAATTTCTTACTCTATCTTTCTTTCACGCTCTCACACACTGTGTTACATACACTCTCTCTCTCTCTTTCTGGCATTCTCTCCCTCACCATCGCTCACAACATCTCTCTTTCTATCTCGGCCTATCTCTTACCCTCTCTCAATCTCTGTCACTCTCTCTCACTCTTCTCCCAATTTCTACCCCCCCCCCCCCCAATCCTCCCAATTTCATTTCCCCTCTTCCATTTTTTAAAACTCTCGAAGAGCTTTTAATCCGTTTAGTTGTTCATTAAGTACTGAGTTCACTCTGACCCCATGTCTTTCGAGTGTTTTGTGTGTAGTAGTAGTTTACAATGCTTCCAATCGTTGTAGAAGGCCTAAAAAACTGACCTGCAACGTCACTACATCTGGGCGGTTTAGACCAATAGCGTGTTGCCACGTCGTACGGACCCGAACCGCTACAGCCGTGTCGAAGACTTGAACCTTTTATGTAGATGATAATGCTGTTGTTGTATTAAAATAGGTTTTGCATATTTACGTATTTATTCATTATTATAATCTCTCACTGCCCACTGGAGCACGGGTCATCCTCATGGGAGCACCTTTTCGTTGCTTTTTGGAACGTTCGGCCATCCATCATCAGCCTTTCCCCACCCCCTTACTTGTCCTTTGACCTTTCTCTTAAATTCAATTTCGTAAATGAATTATATGCAGCTTTTTAAAATCAAACATTTAATTTTGTCCTAAATAATTTTCTAAAACAACTTTAAAATTGATTTTTTCACACATAGACACAAAATTTTTGAAGCGGTTTGTCATGCCAGAGATATTGAAAACTGGATCTAAATTCTTTATGTTTTGCTGACATTTGATGTACTTTTTTCATCACGAACGTGCATTTGATTTAGTAAGGGCGTCCACTCGACGATCTCATCTTTTAATTCTATATAAATAAATAAAAGAAACAAACAACATTTGACGTAGGGCTCTCTTTGATCACCACTTTTTCAAAGCTTATATCAACTCACTCCGTCTGTCTGTCTGTCTGGTACAAATTTTGTACATGTTATTTCTCCAATTTCCCATTCTCGGATCAAGTTGAAACTTTGCACATATATTCATTGTCCCTAACATCCATGAATCAATTTAAAAAAACACCAATGGGCTAATTAATAAGAGATAATTAATTTAATTTAGTTAGATGTAGAAAAAGGGAAGCAAATCTTACATTATCGAGATATGTGGTTGTAAATGTGCAGTTATTTCCTTAAAATAAGTCATCGAGTCTAATGAATCAGAGCCTCTGAGGCTTCACTATGTAGAATGGGTAGAAGTTTCGACCCAGATAGCAACTCGTAATGGCTGGATTTGGTCCTCGTGCCGTAGTTTGGGCGTCATTGATCATTGGTAATATATGAATATAGGGGGCTCGGTGATCGAATGGTTAAGCGCCTGGCTTCCGAACCTGAGGTCCCGGTTTCGAATCTCAGTGTAGACTGGGATTTTGAATTTCGAGATCTTTGGGGCGTCCCTGAGTCCACCCAACTCTTATGGGTACCTGACTATAGTTGGGGAAAGGAAAGGCGGTTGGTCGTTGTGCTGGCCACATAACACACCGTTAACCGTTGGCCAAAGAAACATCTGCCCCATAGATCGCAAGGTCTGAAAGGGGAAACTTTACTTTTTTTTTTTTTTTGAATATATGAATATATATTCTGTCATGTACACTAAATGTATTGTATTGGCTGATACAGTGGAGCCCTCTTCGTATTTGATGAGCGATGCAATTTAGCGCAACGATATAGAGTCAATTTTGAATGTTTTGCAAATAAGCGAATAATTAAAATTCTCATTGTTAAAGAGGCAAGCCACATTGTATGCAAGTAGGTCTGGCTGTACATAATTTAACCCGTGTGTCACGGGCATGTGTGCGTTATTTAACTCGTGCACTGTGTTTAATTTGAGTGATGAGATCTAGCTATACGTGTGTGTGCGTCTTCTGTAAGTGTGATTCAGTGTGACGTATGTCTTATGTAACATGTATGAATAAAGTGGCTAATTGTGTGATGTGACATAAATGTGAGAATGTCAGTTTCCTTATTTTGACATTCAATAAATGCATTCTATGTATTATTACATGTAGTATTCTCAAGTAACTATTTTTTTAAATAATTTCCATTAATATATTTTTATAATATCGGAATATTTGAATGCTGATTTGAAGTAACTGCATCAAGAATCATTTGAATTGGGTGTGTGTGTGATAATAAAACATTTCCAATCATCAAAAACCACAACTGTGTCTTGTCGTGTATTATATGAAGATTTCGATTTGAGCATTAAATATTCCAGTCTACAGTAACCTGTCTTGTTACCCTGTTTTTTTAACGTAAAAGCTGATCAGGTAACCTACACAAAATGGTGCAATCATGCGATGGATACCGAGTCATATAGGTGTGACTGGCAACACCATTGCAATCTCATAGGCCCACCAGGGAGGGCTAACACCACCCACCGAGCAAGCTGCGAGTCTTTATCATGCTCTGGCTACAATACATAAAAAAAATAGAAATGGAAAAGTGGTTTGAGTGCTGGGGCAAGTCCCAAAAAGCCCGCGGAGTCTGAGAGCGCACAAGGCCGGCGCCTTCGACATACAAAGCCTTAGCTCTGACCAGATCGCGGCCTACGTCATCACTCGTCAGAGGCCAAGGTTATGCGTGTGTGTGAAACCACTGTCACGGAGGTCACGACAAGGCGCCCTGACCGCACTTCCCCGTGATGGAGACCTGAGCAAGCTATTATAGCACAGTGCAGGACAGGCCGCTGTCCTGTTGCCTCCTATTCCTATTTCAAACGGCTAAAGCCAAACTTTTGATTTACGGTGCCCCCGCTGCAGGGAAGAAGAGGAAACCGTGTCTCAAATTCTTTTTGACTGCTCCAGTCTTTCTGACCTTCGTCTTGACAGGTCTGGGTTCTACAAACCAAAAGGTACAAAAACTGAAGTTTGAGATGAAAAGAACAACTTTATGACACTGTAATAGAAACATGGACCATGCAAAACCTTACATTCAAAAGCATTTATTTGTATCATAAATCTGACATAGTGTCTAATGTGGAGATCATGTTAACTAGAATGACATATTTTCGTATTCGTCCGGATTTACAAACAAAATGGTGGACAATTTAGAAGATTTCATTTCAATTATAAATAAAATACAAGCAAAAATTAAATCAAACAATGGCATAATTTACATACAACATGTGAAAGTTATTAAATAATAATCGTATGATACAAGTGTACTTGACTTAAAGAGATAGAACTACAAACTGGCCAAAATAATCGAATTATTTCCCAATTTGTTTATTTTGTTTTTGTTTCGCCTTTGCTTAAATCACCCTCTTTCAAACCAAATGAATGTATATAATTTCTTCCTTTTTATCCATTTTGACAAATTTTGAATTTATGAAACACAACAACAGCTTTTTATTTCTTTTTTTTTTCTTCGTGTATTGTTGCTAGCTAGACTGTATTGTTGCTAGCTAGACTGTATTGTTGCTAGCTAGACTGTATTGTTGCTAGCTAGACTGTATTGTTGCTAGCTAGACTGTATTGTTGCTAGCTAGACTGTATTGTTGCTAGCTAGACTGTATTGTTGCTAGCTAGACTGTATTGTTGCTAGCTAGACTGTATTGTTGCTAGCTAGACTGTATTGTTGCTAGCTAGACTGTATTGTTGCTAGCTAGACTGTATTGTTGCTAGCTAGACCATGGCTAGACTATGTCAAGTGGGATATTCTTTTGAAAACTTGTCACAAAAGTGTAGGGTTACTAACTCAATTAACGCCGGCCCTATCATAGTATATTAAATATAGGTATCTTAATGCAGTAGCATGCTGGTCCTATATCCCAGTTTATGAATTATTGTCTGCACGTTCGGACGAGCTTTTTTTTTTCTTATTTTGACCTAGATCTATTGGATATTTAACAAAGCATGAATAAACATCTATATTAACACACACACACACACACCTTCAAACACAGCTTTACAAAATAACATTTTTAAACATTGAGTTATTGCTATATACACGTGTCACGAAGACAAAAATAAACATACACAATAATTTGCAGGAGTGTCGGCCACTGACGTCACTGAATTCTTACCAAACCAACCTCTCGTTTAAAAGAGAACGCAGGGAGATTTCATAATCAAAGAACGTCTAATATGCTGCAGTTAGTCTACGAGTCTACGTGTTGTAAAGGAATTCATAGGTCTAGGACCATTAGAAACAAAAAACATTCAATTTTGTACACACATTTATTTTCACTCACCTAAAATGTATGTATTAAATTGTATTCGAACTACAAATTTAGAAATTGACGCTCTTGCTTTCTCCGCTCGAAAAGAAACAAAATTTGAAGCTAATATCCTATCTGTGGCTAGTGTAAAAATTGTAAGGAATCACCATTGCTTTGCCAGTATGTCGCTTAAATAAATAAATTAAACAGGAAGTGTACGCGACGTTTTGGCGCAGCCGTTTTTATTTTTTTTTTCGGCCAGGGCTCCACAAAACGACCTGCATTGGGAAATGAAGACTCATATACGTCGATATTGTGTAGATAGTTTAAAACAGTAATCACCAAACTAAGGTGCACATTCGGCTCGTGTCGCGTTGATGTCCGGTTCCTGCCCACTGTTACGACTGAAATAGTGAAGAAGTGACACTTTTTTTTTTCCGATCATAAGGTCAGTGATGCATGTGTCGGAAATGTGTACAGCCTAGAAGAAATGAATGGTTGAACCTTTTTGAAACTGAGAGATAATCTTACATGCGGCTAGGGCGGCCAAATTCTCGACGAGGGCATGGAGACAGCTTGCCGCTTAACTCTTTCTCTCCAAATTGACGGTACCATCGTTGATTAAACCTCATTAAATTAAATAAATAATTAATTTTATAAACTTTATTTTGTGTGACATAAAAGAGCATGCATTTCCTTTAAATTAATTCTATCTCAAAGAAAACATTTTCTGATAACAAACAACAAAGTTATTGAGCCCAATCCTAACAGGGTTAGTGAAATAGTAAGGAGCCAAATGAAGAATCCGTCGAAACGTGGAAAACTAATTACGGAGAGAAAGAGTTAATTCGCCCGGTGCATACAGTAGGTTCTAACTATAGCAGGTCAAAGTCAGCAACTAAGTTAATTACAGGTATGGAAATCAATGTACAGAATACAACTTTTTTGGTTGATGTACATTTTTTTTTTTTTTACAAACAATACCCCCCCCCTTTTTTTTTCTCTCTCTCCTCCTCTCTAACCATCTCCTTTTCTATTTCTCTTCTTTCTCTCTCTCTCTTTTCGGAGCACATTATTCATTGAACTGTACAGATTTTCATTGTCCTGTGTTTCCAGTGAATTGTGAAGATGGGTAAATAAAATAAAACGCGATAAAACGTGACATCCAGTTGCCAACTGCAATGGATTGCAAACAAAGAATAAACAAACGGTGATGGGGTCAGTTGGCGAAACATTTAGGCCTACAGTCATGTGATTCAACACCAATTTACACACAGATACACACATACACATATATATATATATATCAGTATTTATATATATATATATATATATATATATATATTCTATATACATGGAAACACACATACACATGAACAGTTATTTGTAGATCGGTTGCAGTTATTTCCAGCCTATAAACACAATTAAAACTGCTATAAACTGGTTTGCTGCTCATTCTGTAAGAGTGACGCTTGCAGAAGAGAAGGGGACAGTCAATAGACTGAACCATGAAAAATGTGCATTTAATGATATCAACTTTTGATACATTTCAGTTCGGTCTTCATTATGGTAAGAGCAAATAAAATGGCGGAACACAGGAGATGACGTGTAACTTCCCTAACACCTAAGGGACAGATTTCCATATTGATATCAACCTATTTACTTTCTGTTAATAGTTATATTACGCAATTGAAATGTCATTAAACCCTATCTTCTATTTTGAAGTAACGTCTGAACTTTATAAGATAGTAACATTTTATTTTATTGTACATGTTTCGGATGTTTCTTCAGAGGTAAAGATTATTGTAACCTAGCCCAAGCCTACCGCAGTGTGGCGGGGTGGGGGGTGGGACCCTTGAGACGATAGTCCAGAGGGAATACCACACGACCTGGCAGCCAGCCTAACTTGTTATTATTACTAACATGTAATATCTACATAACTTAACGCTGGTCTTCTGATAAATGGTCCGACTTTGTAATCGTTACTGAAACATGGTCTTTGTAATCATAGTTAATACATGGTTTAAAATCTTTGCTGACATATGGACTAATTTGCAGTCGTTACTGATATTGTACGATTTCTTTTTGTGGTCGATACTAATACATTGTCTAAGTTTGTAAACGTAATGATACCTGGTCTAAAGTGTATTTTTTGTTCTTGAGACCGAAAGCCTGGTAGAAAGACATATCCTGATCGTCTTGCGTGTCCGTCTGATAGAATCCGACTTGAAAGTTAAATTACACATTATGATCTGCGTTATTTTGAGAAGGTGAGCTAGTAACAGGCAACAGCAATAGTGTTTCCAACTAGGACTTGGCGCTTTTGACCCATTGCCATATAACACAAGAGTTATTATTAAAATCTACATTCCATGGCGTTTGTGTGACCCTTGCAATTCAGAAAATCATTTTCAGTGAACATGTAACATAAAAAATAAATATAAAATATAATTGAATGCATAAGTTATAAAAGTAGTCTACTGAGAACCATTATAGAACTGTCATTTACAGACGTATACTGTCAGCAACATGAACTGTCTATACTGTAGACGATTCACTTTAAGCAATAGTAGAATACGAATCCATATTTTAAAAGAATTAGAATTTTCTTGCTGGAAGCCAACTTGGCCACAGATCCGCACGGAAGAAGTTTCCTGTGCCGAAGTTCACATTAGCATACGCCGAATCGATCTCCTCGGCGGTTAGTTTTTATGTGGCACGACTTGGAGGTGGATCGGACGAACAAAAAAAAAAATGGCGATGCTGCTTGTGTCGACGTCATCGGTTGGTTTAATTAGACTTGCGCTTGATAAGGTAGAATTTGATTGGATAAGGAGCCAGTGTGTGAGTTGTTCATTCGAAGCGCTGTCAGACTTTTGTTGTACCAATCGTCTTCTGGAGATTCCTGCAAGCAGAAAGACACATTGAAATACATGCACCAAACTAAACTAAATTACACCTAAACTGTTTGAAGAGATTTTTTTTTTACATTTTGTTTCAAAGACATTACGAAGAAAAGAAAAAGATTTTTTTAAAAATTTTCAGTGTTAAACCCAAAAAAATATTCCGGAAGCAAATCATACATAAAATATTCAAAACTAATTTTCCAAAGTATATAAGAACATACAATTATGAAAACACTTGTTGGCAAATGTTTGGTATATGACAAGGAAGGCATGGGTATCAGAAGTACGGCAAAGGCGGACATGTCCTCTTTTTTTAGGGTACCTCGTCCTTCGTCTCACAGGCATTTGTCTAAAGTGCATTCATTTTCTTGTTTATTCATCAACATATTTCCCATAAATTCAATCAAGAAAAAAACTAGATATTCTCCTCCATGCTGCCCCAGACAATGCCATATGTCACAAATAGTGATTGCCCTTGCTTGGTCAAAATACATGCGCAAAGACAATGAAAGAACATTTCCTAAGGTTAAAGATTATCTGTTTCTGTTAATCTTTTCTGTCTTGTAAAAGAAAGCACACTTTCATAAGATGACGTCCAATATTTGTGTTTTTAGACTACTAATGCACAAGCGAAGAAGTTTCTACCCAGTAATCATGTTATAGGCAACATCTTTGCCCCCTATGGTGTGTATGTGTCATGTAGCCTAAGTCAATAGAAACCTAAATGGAAGACAGCACTAAATGTGTCTTGATGAAAGGGGAGACAATGAAGAAAGGAATTCGCCAGAAACATTTGTTTACCTTGATCTGACGCAACAGAAAACCATAGAAAACTATTTCTGAATTTACAGGACCTTGTCTGACACCACACAAAAACTATTGGATCAACTGCTGAAGCTACATAGAGACGTTAGACTAACTTAAATTACCAGATCGTAGTCTGAGACTACATGAGATAACTCAACTTACCAGACCGTAGTCTGAGGCTACATACGCAAACTCAACTTACTAAACCGTAGTCAGAGACTACATACATAAAATCAACTTACCAGACCGTAGTCTGAGGTTACATACGCAAACTCGACTTACTAAACCGTAGTCAGAGACTACATACACAAAATCAACTTACCAGACCGTAGTCTGAGGCTACATACACAAACTCAACTTACCAGACCGTAGTCTGAGGCCATCGGAAACTGCTGGACTTGACGAGGCATACTCATAGTAGCCGCCATATTGGACCCTGCCATGCTACCCATGTGAGAGAACTGGTGCATTCCACCCATAGAAGGTGGGTACGTGGAATTCATTTGTGGATATCTAAAGGACAAAAAAAATCTAAATACAGATACTAGTATTTCAGATAAATGTTTATAAGGCTTAATCATTTTTTAAAAAAACTTTTATGTACATTTACACTGAAATAGATTATTCACTTGCCTTAATATGACTCAGTTTAGACCCAGATCCTAAGGTAATATCAGTTTTTTGTATTTATTGTAATGGCCAAACCAGTAGATGGAAGCCGAGTGAGTAGATGTATTATATTTTTACTTTAAAAAAAACTTCGCTGAAGAGAAACTATTCTGAAAAACTCTTCAAATGTAACGTCGTTAGCATTTCAAGTGTAACTAAACCATTCTTGATGTAAGAGGTCAAATAAATCAGTTTTGTCTACTTCGATTTACAGATTTAACTTAAAAACAAAACACTGGCACTGACGTGGTCAAGTCTATGCTTAAAATACCAGTAGGCCTAAGTTTGTTGTAGAACAGAAATCCAGAAGTAGGTCATGATTAATTAAAACATAGAATAGATCTAGACCTTATAAAACAGGACATAGACTGCTGAATAGATCTAGACCTTATAAAACAGGACATAGACAGTTGAATAGATCTAGACCTTATAAAACAGGACATAGACTGTTGAATAGAACTAGAACTTATAAAACAGGACATAGACTTGAATAGATCTAGACCTTATAAAACAGGACATAGACTGTTGAATAGATCTAGACCTTATAAAACAGGACATAGACTTGAATAGATCTACCTTATCTTATAAAGTGCAGACTTTCCTGCACAACAGAATCCTGAATATCTAATGAGTAATTCCCTTTTACTATAAAAGTACAAAATAAAGGTTTTCAAAATTTCATCTGTCAACGAATTTGTTTGCATGGTCAACGGTTAACGATGGCGTGATATGATCAGCACAATTACCAACAGGAATTGGCTTTCCCCAACGTACTAATGTCTGCTATCCATTAAAGTTGGGTAAGCGCCTTAAACAGGTGTTTCTCAAACTTTTACCCCGAGGTCAAAAAAATGCTAGCGTCCCTTTAGTCAGCTATGTACCTGAAGGAGTACTGTAGACTTCCAAAACGGTCTCAGGAGAGTTTTAAATATGTAGTGAAAGAGAAACTTAAAGACAATTTTCCAGTTTTATTTTGTTGAAATATTTTCAATGTATTAAAAATTCAAATTTACGAATTGAATATTCATTAATGTTAGTGCGTTTAGTGTTGTTTTTTCGGAAATAGTGATTCGAAATTCTAGTGTGTTTTGTACACTTGATAAGGCTCTTTCTGGAGCAAGGATTGGAGTGCTTGTATACTCCCCCAGCATTTCGACGTCAAGCGCTTCCCTGCGTTCTAAGCATCAAAAGTCATTCTCCTGATGTCTACGTCCTTCTTCTCCTAGTAAGAAGTGCGCATGTCAAAAAAAGGTTGAAGTAAAAAAGAAAGTGACAGACCGATATTGTTTTCTTGCAAGGAGAGCGTAGCATTCATTCAAGTGGGAAACAAAAGTCGCAAGTCAAATAAAGTTGAATAAAGAAGGAGCCAGCACTGGCCAATACGAGGGACATTCGAGACATATAAAGCGCAAGTACTTCTGTAATGGGCGTCATCGTCTTGAGAAAATCTTTGGGTTAAGATTAGGATTTACAAAAGTCGGGGCAATTTTGACCATTCTGACACAGGAAAGTCGAGAAGATTCATGTTTGGTTAGACGGTTTTTTTTTGAGATATTTCTGCAGATGCGTTACACGAGCACAGTCTACATTTTAAAGCGTTACTTAATAGATGAAACAACGTTTTCTGACATTAAATTCATTTAAACTTTGGTAATAATGTCGTTTTGCATAGTTAATATTTAAGCATGAATTGACAGCTAGAATACAACATAAAACTTTGTTTTTTAACCCTTGAAAAATAAATTGACCGGCTTCGCTCCCTTCCTAAGTTTCAGGGCTTTGCGCCCCCTTGGAGAGGGGCGTCGCAGTACACACACACACACACAATTATTGCACCCATTTAAGATTTTAAAAAAATATTTTTTTTAAAGAGTTAAAAGAAGCTGTAGAACTAACCAGATCTTAAATAAAAATTTAGAACCAAAATAAATATACTTACACAAACTCTCCGTACCTCGCCGCCATGTTGTTCATGTTCATGTTGGCGGAAGTGGGGTAGTGATAACCCCTAGTGTTTGTGGGATAGATATTCCTCATCATTCCGTTGCATGTGGGGATAACGGGACTAAGAGATTTGGCCAGTTGCTTTTCTTGTTTGCGGTATTTTGCCCGGCGATTCTGGAACCAGACCTGTTATATAAAAGATATGTTATTGGCTTATGAAATCATTTATCTATCACGCTTTAAACGGTATAAACTAGTCTATAAAAACCAACCATTCTGTGGTATTTATTCATCAATCTATCATCATGCATTATGTTGTCTCAAAAACGACATTTCTTGAAAGAAGTAGATAACTACGTTTCACACAGATTCATGTATTCATCTAGTCGTGCATGTCAATTAGAGACTTAAACTCTATCAAGTCATTGGTTTTTCTGGCTGATTCGGGAAACCAGTTCCATGCTCCAATGTACCTATTAATATTTTCATCATTTACTATTTTAGATCATCAACCAAACTGACTGCAGATCTTATTATGTTTGCCTTTCTAAATGAGGTTCTAATGTATGTACAAAGTTCTTTAATTCTAGTTCTAGTACAATACGATTGTATCTCATGGAAGGCGAATAAATAAAAGACTTTTGTAACTTAAGAGTTACCCACACTATTAGACTACTTGTTGAAAATAAATTGATTCCTTGGTCTTTCGTTTTCCCAGAACTGAGTTTTCTTAAGACTGTGTTATAAATGAGTAATTTCTTTTTAAAATTGTATTTTTTAAAATAAGATTTTGATTTCGTTCTGAGCCCAATCTATTGGAATCATAAGAAAAAGAAATGTAAACACATGTAAACACATGACACCGAGCGTTTGGCTCTTCATTGGATACAAGTTGTTCACGTCACGTTCAAACTCCCTAGTATATTTGTGTAGGCTACACACACCTATATACACGCAAACAAATATATCTTTACTCAGATACTCTGCATCTCTCTCTCTCTCTCTCTTTCTCTCTCATACCATCTCTCTCATGCTGTCTCTACTCACTTTCTCTCTATCTCCCTTCTTTCACATTGCTTTCTCTTTCTCCCAATCTATCTCGTTCTCTCTCTCTCTCTCTCTCTCTCTCTCTCTCTCTCTCTCTCTCTCTCCCCTTGATTACTTATTGGTCAGCCAAGTGTCATCACGACAAAGGTTAAGGTGAAGGTCAAGCCGGTATCGATCAGACTGACCCCATTCGGCCAATGTCATAATTATGATTGAGCGCACCTTCCTCCCCTCCCTTAGACACCATGTCAACAAGGCATTTATGGTCTTACCATTTCAACAAGGCATTTAGGTCTTACCATTGGAGCAAGACATTTAGGTCTTACCATAGGAGCAAGGCATTTAGGTCTTACCATAGGAGCAAGACATCGACATTTGACAGAGGACCAAAGGCCTAAATCATTAGTAACAAAAGCCAAAAAACAAAAAAAGTTTTAACTTATTCAAATTACGCAAGTAAGGCTAAATGTGTCACAATTTAAGAAATAATATTATGTTTTAAAAAACAGTCTCATTTCTAATAAATAGTATCTTATCTTATCTTATAAATTACAGACGTGACTTCAAAAGAGAAGATACTTACGTCTTACGCATTTCAAGTGTCAATCAAGTCATGCATGTTAATCAGTGACTTAAACTTATTTTATAAAATACTTCAAAAAAGATGATTAGGCCCAGGGCCGGTCTTAGGCCACTGCAACCTATGCGACCGCAGTGGGCCCCACACTTTACTTGGCCCCGCGAGAATTCTAGGTGTAAATAATAAAATTAAACCATTTTAACTTATTGTTAGAGGGTTCCTGGAATTCTCCTGAAATTGTAAAATATACAAAAATCTCCTGAAACTATTAAAATCTTCTGAAAACTGACGCAAATCTCCAAAAAAAACAGACAAAACAACGCCAATCATACTCGCGATTAAAAAAAACGGCATATTCAGCTTTCATTTAATAAAAAATGTAATAATAAGGCGAATTTTAACCAAAACAAGAAGTTCAAATACTTAATTTACTTTAATAGTCACTAACATCTATCTCGACCCGCAATCTGTAGGACCGGAAATGATTAGGCCTACGTCCTACGCGTCACGCTTCTAGTCATGCATGTTAACCAATGACCTAAACTCTACTAAGTCGTTGGTTTTCCTGGCAGATTCAGGCAGCCCATTTCGTGTCTCTACAATCCAACAGACTTTGTGTCTCGTGTTACATGAAGTAACACCAGCCTTGATCACTTCTATAGAAGTTTAATGCTACCAATGTTATTGGTGTAAAAAATGTAAACACAGCCACCTAGAATTATGGATATGAGGATTAGCTAATGGGGCAAAGGCTTGTTTCTTTAACATCGTGGATCCTACACTCTCACTGATTGGTTGCCCTAATTGAGGCTATGCAGTGTCACATGACCCAGCATTCAGTACTGTTATGGGAAACATAACTCTTTAATAAAAGAGTGCATACGTTTTCTGCTTTTAATTAAAGTCGACAAAATGATCGAATATACATAGTCAGTTAGGTTAGTAATTATTTGAAACAGCTTAATAAGTTGGCAAGAGCTTCCGAGTTTACTAACGAATTATACTTTTTTTTTTTCACAGTGTTGTAGTTATATTTCGGGCTTAATGGGTCAAGACTGACTTGAGTCAATGCACAAGATAGTCGAAACAGTTATCGGTTTCATATTTTCATTCACACCACAGAGCGTTCTATAAGTTACGTTAAAGTCCAAAGCAGCAGATAAAACCTCAAACTTGGGTTTATAGTTACGTCAGTGCGAAGCGCTTACACAAGACTAGTAAGCCATCCAGGAGAGTCTAAGAGTTAAGTCAGTGCACAAGACAGCATGATATTATAAAAAACCTAACAGTAATTAAAATTAAATCAGTGCACAAGGTATAACATTTCATCATCTTCATGAAGCTAGAAAAACAAATACACATTCCGTGACTTATGTTAGTCCAAATGACAAAATACTTTTTCAAAATATGCTTTCTCATAAATATTTTCTTTTTCTTAAAGCAATTTGTTCCCACGTTCAAGGTCACACGAATAAATTTATAAAAAGTTAAGGTCATTAGAACGACCTCTTTTCTTGCATTAAGGAAAAGATATATGCCTAGATTTAGATCTAGAATCTCTCCCGATACTGTGACCAAAGACTGACCAGTCTGTGTGTAGCGAGAATAGGCTGTAATAAAGCTATTTACAAAAAGGGCCTTAATTCAGGCTGTGAATGGACCTCCAAATGACTAGGAAACATCAATTATCGGACGTAATTCAATTATCTTTGCCGGTTCAAGAAGTGAGAGTGGCTGAAAGGGAAGTCTCTCTTCGCCGGTCCTCGGGGTGAAGCTGGGTCTCGGGGCCCTTCTGTCTTCCCTGCATGCAAGGCCCTTGAAGAGCAGCAGACAATGAGGGAGAGAGAGGGAGAGACAAGGGAAAAGAGAGTTGGCGCGTGGAGAAAAAAATGTTCTATAAAATCCAAATCCAAAACAACGGAAAATGAAAAAAAAAAGAGGAAAAAGACGAGAGAGAGAGAGAAAGAGAGAGAGAGAGAAAGAGAGAGAGAGAGAGAGAGAGAGAGAGAGAGAGAGAGAGAAAGAGAGAGAGAGAGAGAGAGAAAGAGAGAGAGAGAGAGAGAGAGAAAGAGAAAGAGAGAGAGAGAGAGAGAGAGAGAGAAAGAGAGAGAGAGAGAGAGAAAGAGAGAGAGAGAGAGAGAGAGAGAGAGAGAGAGAGAGAGAAAGAGAGAGAGAGAGAGAGAGAAAGAGAGAGAGAGAGAGAGAGAGAAAGAGAAAGAGAGAGAGAGAGAGAGAGAGAGAAAGAGAGAGAGAGAAAGAGAGAGAGAGAGAGAGAAAGAGAGAGGGAATTAAACTGAAGAAGACAGATACAGAGAGGATTCAGGGAAGATAAAATTATGTATTTAGTAATAGGACCGTCACCTTCAAATATTTAATAGCGGTGAAACATTCAAACCATATAAAAGTGGTGAAACAATCCAACCGTATAACAGCAGTGAAACATTAAAACCATACTGTAGCGGTGAAACATTCAAACCATTTAATAGCGGTGAAAAATTCAAACTTTATAATAGCGGTAAAAGAAATCATCTTATCTTATATAAAACAGACGTTACTTCAAAAAAGAAGATGATTACGTCCTACGCGTCATGCATTCAGTCATGCATATTAACCAATGACTTAAATTCTGCCAAGTCACTGGTTCTCCTGGTTAGCTCAGGCTCTAGTAGCACTAGGGAAGAAAGAGCATTAGTACATATTTGTCCTAGCATATGGGACGAGGAATCTCTATCTGTGAAACATTCAAACTATTTAAGTGATGAAACATTCAACCTATTTAAGTGGTGAAACATTCAAACTATATAATTGCGGTGAAACATTCAAAATATTAAAAAGCGGTGAAACATTTCAACAACTGTTTTCCAACTTTTTCCTTACAGAAACACTTCGCACATTTTGAGTTTTTAGCGGAACGCTTTGCTTATTTTTATAAGAGAGGTTCATTCACGTGGTAACTAGTCAATTATTCCATTAGTTTGTGGAATGCCTATTCAGTCCTAGCGGAGCACTATGATTCCACGGAACACAGTTCGGGAAGCACTGCCTTAAAGAAAGAAATGTCCAACATTTTTTTGAACAGAACAAAACAAACCTAAAATAAAAACAGTTTTAATATGTTGATTCCGAAATACGCTTAATCTGCCAATTTTTTTTTCCTACAATGAGACAACCATTTCTGTGGTGCACCCGGCTTGTTGATGTTCCAGTGGTATAGACAGAGTTGTAAACCTTATTGTGGAGCATCAATAAACTCTATCACTGTGAACTATTTCATCTCTGACTGTGAAGTAGAGACGACTATGACTAGATGTATACACAAAATCGACATCTTATTACGTACTCGAATTAAGTTGAAACTTTACACAATTATTCATAGGCGTCGTAGACCATACATTAATCAATAAAATATATAATGAATTAGTCAGTTAATTTCTGGTCATTTATTATTCCACAACATACCTACAAAAGAAATCAATCCTTCAGTATTCACAGATATGTTTTAATATGTCGGGTTTTGTCCCCGTATATAATTGTGGGCGTTATTTCTCCAACACCCATTCTTGAATAAGTTGAAACTTTAAACAATTATTTATTATACCTAAAAAAACATGATTCAATTTTAAAAAATTAGCCAATGGGTCAATTAATTATTGGTGGTAATTAATTATTTTTTGATATTGAAAAAGGGAAATAAATTCTACATTATTGGTCGATATAGTTGTAAGTGTGGACTTCTTCTATAATTGCGATAGCCAAACTAGCCATCAAAGGTAGCTTTACGTGCGTGAATACATCCCACTATTTGTTTTTAAACTTTATTATAAACACTGCAGGCCAACTAGCTACCAAATACCCATGCTGTCTATTTCAGTTTTTAACAAAAACCAAATCTTGATTAACCAAAAATAAAAATGTAGCTTTTATGGTCAGGTCACTTAACATGCCCGAAGTAAAAATTGAATTAACCCTTGCATGCGTCTTCCCTTAAACCACGCATCCCGCCATTTCTTTCCTCACCATTCTACCAACCTAACGACCCTTTCAATTTACACCAATTCTCCTTGCATGCACAGTTTCCGTTTCCGGCCAGATTTTCCCCCGTCTTCCTTCTTTTCCTTTTTTTTTTTTTTTTTTCTCTCTCAAACTCTTCTCTCTTTCTCTTGGAATTATTTTTCTTACAGACATTGCGGCGATCACCTACGCCGTTCGCGTGGCCCTAGAGCGTTGCGCCACAAGGATCCAAGCGCACGAAGAGCTCTGTTACTGTATGGATCAGAGTGGAGCAGACGCCAAAGTTGTTCTCTTATTGGTTGCGTGTCAGATTGTGCTCGCGTCTGCTCGTGCTACCGGAGATTTCCAATTCATAAACGGAAAGTTTTGAGCGGAGAAGAAAAAGAAAAAGCAGAAGAGTGAAAAATAAAAAGCGCTGAAAAAAAAAATTAAAGGAACACACACGCACACACATACACACACAACATGGCCAGATGTTCACATTTATGAAGTTTAAATGTTTGCCTAATATGAAATAAAATAGCATATTTGACAGTTTTTTCTAAAATTATTAGCGGTAAATTTAATTGTGTTCTCTTTCTTATTGAAAGTAGATCTACAACAGAGTTTTTCAAGCTTTTGCTAGTCACCTGCTAGTGTTTTCCAGTTTCCCCCGCCCCAAACTAAGGAAAAGGGGAAATCACCCCCCTCCCAGCCAGCTAAAAGACCTTTGATCTCCAAGTGGAGTCCACTACAAGATCGCCTGCAGACATTTTGGCGTCTTCTTCAATTTATAGTTTTAATTAAAAAATACAAGAAAATATTTTATTAAATTAAAATGAGATTCATTAATTAAACTATATAAACTATTTAACTATACGCTTTTTAGATCAGTACATAATTAGACTGAATTCTATTAACAATCATATATGTCACATAATATCTCACATACGTAGTTTCGTACTCTTCAAGGGTTTCTTGATAAATTGTTAAAGTACCAGAAGTCTAAAACGGAAAATTTTAAACAACTAGCACATTTATAGCGCTTGGCTTCCGAACCTGGGGTCCTGTGTTTGAATCCTGGTGAAAACTGGGATTTTTACTTTCGGGATCCTTTGGGCACCACTGAGTCCACCCAGCCCTAATGGGTACATGACATTAGTTGGGGAAAAGTAAAGGCGGTTGGTCGTTGTGCTGGCCACATGACAACCTTGTTAACCGTAGGTCACAGAAAAAGATGACCTTTACATCATCTGCGCTATAGACCAGAAGGTCTGAAAGGGGAAATTTACTTTTATATTTTAAATGTATATTTATATTGTGACTTGTGAGTATTAAAAATTTAGAAGGAGTTTATTGTTTTCTTTTGTCTAAGGCTGGTCCATAATGTGACAAAAAAGAAAATGCTTGGAAAACAAGAAAAAGTAATCAAGCAAAATATTACAACAAAACAGCGAGACGCACCGAGCGACCACACATTCAGCCTGGGAGCAAAGTGTGGATGCAAAAGAAGCCTGGCGATTTATGGGAACCAGCAGTGGTCATCTCAGAAGCGGAGACCCCGAGATCCTACTGGGTAAAAACACCGAATGGGATAACATACCGAAGAAATAGAAGAATGTTAAGAGACACATATACAAAATCAAGGGTCATGCCTGATATTTTTGAAATGGACACCCCAGAGACAGTCATTAATGGTCAAACCACACAGAACGTGAGCGATACAAATGTGCAACAGGAACAGACTAATACTACCAATCCGCCGCCTGTAATAACTCGATATGGTAGGCAAGTTCGGCCACCAGTACGTTACCCTGACGCAGATAACTAGATACATGTATATCATTTTATTATTCTGCAATTTCTATATAATTAATGTCTATTTGTAAACCTAGACTCTTGTTGTTGTTTTTTTACTACACATTTTATAATTTATATTGCTACTATTGATAATATTATCAATTGAACATTCTGTTGTGTTAAACATGTATTCAGTTTACTAATTTGTTTATAGTGAGACAGAAATCATTTGTATAGTCAATTGATATCTCAAAGCTTTCAAGGAGGGAGATGTGATAGTAAGTGTATGTGTTTTGCGTGGCTGGTAGTGCAGTGTGTGCCAGTGTATGAAATGACCAGTGGACCTTGAGTGTACATGCTTGAGTGAACAGCAGTGTGTCAGACTGTGTGTAAAAGGAGGTCAGTTTAGAGAACAAGTGGCTGGGGTAAAGAACATAAATATAGACTAATAAAATCATTGTGTTTATTGAAGCTCGTGTTGTTTTAGTCTATTACACAAGGTTACAAAGATAGTTTGTGTGGAAACGCAAACTCAAAATCGCACCTAAAATATCATAATTTTCTTTTATAGTTTCTGTGACCAAAACGGGACGGACGGATAAAACTATTAGCGGCTATTCCCCTTTCTGTCGTAATTCAAAAGAATAATTACTGATGTGAAGAGGGTGGAGACTAGCGACATACGTGAGACAGACAGACGTGTATTTTTAGTGAGCTATATCTTTTTTAAATTATCATTTCCCTTAGAGCTTTACTTACACTTACTGTCAAGATGAATCTGTGTCTATTTATAAATACAAATTATTTTCAGTTTTATTTTTGGAAGAGTCTTGTTGTTCATTTGAAGCACTATATTAAGAATTTAGTAAGCTAACATAGGTTTAATTTTAATAACTGTTTGGAGCTACAGACCAACGACTTGGTATTAACGGCCATAACTATCTGTTACTGATTCATGACCTACCAACCTTTCCCGAAAGACAAAAACCTATCAGCCATTATCAATTGCACAAGTCTATCAATCATGTAAGCAAGATTTTTGTGTTTGCCACGCCTTTTTATCTCGCATGCCTACCAAATTCTCGAGAAGTCTCCACCCAATTTTTTTTTCGTCCACTCACCCCCCCCCCCCCCCCCCCCGGCTTCAGGCCAGTCCAGACCTCCTCTCCGCCAAACATACACCCTCGGGCTCCAAGTCTGTTTTCACCCTCGCATCTCCCCCTCGTGCCACAGACATGTCCTCGTGAGGCAAACACGGCTGTCTACTTACATTAACTGAGTCTTTGAGACAAAACTCCCACAGGCTGATCGCCGTTGCCCCACTTAACAGCCGTTGCTAATGGACGCTACTGCATCCGTTACGCCGCCATATCTTTAATGTCTGTGCCATCCCCCTCTCTCTGTCTCTCTTTCCTACTCTCTCAACCCCAGTTTCCCCCTTCTCTTCCTCTCCTGGCTCTTCTCTAAAAAGAAATATAAAAAAAAACTACGTTGTCAGTAAATATTTGTTAAACAATAAAGTGATGAGATAACAGCGGGAGGTAAGTGGATAGATGGAAGACTTCATGTATATCCTTATATTCAGTGGGAGTGGAGACGACAGACATAACGGCTGATTCGCCACGATAAGACTGTCTTCTATCGCAGTGTCTTTAGATTGCTATTAGATGGACACAGATCTCTTGCTTGGAGTGGATTGCTTCAGAAGTGATCAGTTACCTAGAATATAAAAGTGAATAAAAAAAAAGGAAAAAAATCTTCAGGTTTAAAAGCCAATTTGGGATATTTTTATAAATGGATTTTTTGGTTTATTTGGTGTACAGAATACGCAATGATTGATACGTGAAGTATTTTAGAAATCTATTTTCTGTGTACTTATTAACACTGAAGAATCAAATTTCTAGAACGCTTCGCTTGTAAGTACTAAGTTGGCAAATAAAGATTTTTCAATATAGCGTCTTTGAAATATTTTTTTTCGTCTGTTTATAGCAAATTTTTTTCCAGATCTTCCACGTTTCATTTTCTTTATTAGTTTTTAGTGGCCCCTGAAAGGGGAAAAGACGCCATTAGTTTTGTGTGGAATGTCTGTGCGTCTGTCTGTCAGTCCGTCCATCCCGTTTAGATCTCGTAAACTAGAAAAGATAGGGAAAATCTGACACCATAATATTTTAGACCATTCAAAATTCTGATGCAACGGCTACTTTTTTCTTTTCTGAAAGGGAAAAATCTAATTTTTTAAATCACTTATGCAAGCAGTTTTTTCATTTTAAAAAATACACCACTTTTAAATTTTTGTCAAAAAAAAATTTTATTTCATTTTTATTGCTAAGTATGTAAGTTCTGTCATATTAACTACTACATTTACATACAAAAAAGTTTACTTTTTTAAAGAGAAAAAATCTATAAAGTTTTTCATATTATCGCGTGAACTGCAGCGCTAAAACAGGGAAATAGTATACTTAACTATTTATTTTTTTACGGAAATGTTTTTTTCTTGAGGATTTAAATAAGAGATTGACCCTTTACAAAACAATTAGATCAATTAGATAATCATTATAAGACATCAGTTAGACCAGGTTTACATCTAACTTCAAATTCACTTTCACCTATCCTTTTGTCTGCAAGACCGCTGGGGCACGACACAAGATCTGTCAATCTTCTTTCTCCATTCTTCTCTGTCATTTGTTTTTGATAGAATTTCATTCTGATGTTCTTTCTGAAAATACTGATACCTGAGAGGACCACTTCGGGGGCCAATTTTGAGTTTGTGTTTCCACACAAACTGTCTTTGTAACCTTGTTTTTTTTTTTTTTTTGGTTCCATGATATTGCCCATCATATTTCTCCATCTCCATATCGCCTTAACCTCTCTCTCTCACTCTCTCTTTCTCTCTCTCTCTCTCTGTCTCTCTCGCGCGCTAAAAAAACGTAAATCAAATTATAAATATCAAAATATAAGAAAGAGCAGATTACTGAGAGATTAAATGAATTATGAATATCCCTTATGTCAGTGATGCCCAACCTAATTTGACCTGCGGGCCATTTTAATTTCCGACCCTCGTGTCGCGGGCCACATGACCGAAAATGTACAAAACGAAATGAAATTGGCCCAAAACAAGTTTATTAGAAACTTTTGTGTCTAGTACTTACATTAATAAATCAGATATTGGAGGCGTGTCATTTTTTAAAGCGTCGGAAACTGGCTTCATTTCTCTACTTAAAATGTGATCAACAATGTAGATAGCTTAACCAACACTCAAGTTCTTGTCTCTTGTTGGTAAATATCCCCATCGATCCTTTAGGCGTAGTTGAATAATCTTTAATTCCAAGTCAAAATAAGAAAGTTTTATAATCCGCGTATAAGTTGTTTTGCTTTAAAACAGAACACTTTACAAAACAACTATGTTGGTTTATTATCAAGTTCCACAAAAAAAAAAAGGTAAAGATCCATCCACTTTTTCTGGTAGATTCTAAATTCAGAGTCCACTTTAAGTTTCTTCGGCTATCCCGTTGCAAAAATCTACAAATTATAAATGTCTTGGTACCAATCTACCAGAACAATAAAAATAGAGCCCTAACGTAGGTAAAGATACATTTTTCAAATATTTTTTTTGAAAAAAAAAATGGTGGGGGGATTTTCTACAATTTGTACCAACGTTTCGGCGAGCCAGATGAAAGCACGTCGCAGGCCGGATATGGCCCGCGGGCCGTATTTTGGGCATCACTGCCTTATGTCATATATTGTATTTTATCAAAGATTACTTAGCATACGGCATAAGAATATAATAAAAGTTGGAGCCGATAACTAATGGCGAATGGTGACTTTATGTCAATGACTTCAGAAACTGAAATAACTCCGCGCAAAGTAAAAGTACAATGAATGTTAACTGAGCTACTTGTTTATACAGTTAACCTATTTCGTTGAATCGAGGCCAACCGTTATAGTAGACCCAAACAGCGACATACAACGTCGCAACCTGTGGGTAGTTTAGGCCAATAGCTCGTTTCCAAGTCACAGGTCTGGCTAATTCATGTTTTGCGAGGGACAATGGATAATTTTGCAAAATTTCAACTTGATCCGAGAAGTGGGAGAAAAGACGTGTAAAAGAATCCTCCCAGACAGACATACTGACAGACAGAATGACGGAGTGAGTTAATTTAAGCTTTGTAATAATCATTCTGTGTTACAAGCGAAAGACATTTAGAGATATGATTTTATATAAAAATTCATGTTTTGCGAGGGACAATGGATAATTTTGCAAAATTTCAACTTGATCCGAGAAGTGGGAGAAAAGACGTGTAAAAGAATCCTCCCAGACAGACATACTGACAGACAGAATGACGGAGTGAGTTAATTTAAGCTTTGTAATAATCATTCTGTGTTACAAGCGAAAGACATTTAGAGATATGATTTTATATAAAAAGTAAACACTAATTATTATTTGTTGTTGTTTCATTGGATGTCTTTTTAAAAACTTTCTAGTCTGACCTTGTAGAAAAAAGGCTGAGCTGTCTAATGAGGCCAAACATGGCGGGCTTCCTTTAATCATTGTTTATGAAAATCAAGTTTAAAAAATGAGTTTTTTGGTGATTTTCAGCTCTTATTGTGATCATGTGAGCATTATTAAATGCATTTTTTTCATAATAAATAATATTTTTCAATGTTATCATTAATTAAAATGCGTACAAAACATTTTGAACTGTTTGAAACATGTAAAAAACTAAACCCATTGGGGAAGGGGGGGGGGGGCATCAAAGTGAAGTGAAAAAAATTCATTTATATCTATATTATCTGTAAAAGTAAACATCTTTTAAAAAGTGACATTATCAAAATACCCAGGTTTGATAAGGAAGGTGGCTTTTGTTTGAACATATTTATATTTGTAAGGCACATTTGGCAGAGATGTGACACGATTTGCCAACTGCGATGCGTGACCCCATTCCCAGAGACACCTCTGCGTTATACTATAAATGCGTAGTTCCAGCTGTGAGCTAGACCTGTAAGTCATAATATCAATGCACAATGTCAAGTTGCGGTAGAAAGTTGTAACTCTGTCGGGACAGTAAGATTTAATATTCTCACGTCTGCTTAGCTGCTGTGATATTAGTAGTGAAGAATGAAAGCAATCTTGCTCAAGGTACAAAACAGGGGTGATGTGGCATGTGTATGTGTGTGTGAGAGAGAGAGAGTATTAGTGATTATATTTTCACAATATACCCTTGAGCGTTGCCAAAACAAAACACAAGGAATTTCTTGTTTTTAAGTCAGAAATTTCCCATTGTAAATTATTTGTAACAGTTCTTGCTGATGAATCCTGCTCGCGGGCGGGTGTTAATCGGGTTGTAAGGTAGTTCCGCCATCACCCTGAATCCGTCACAAGTTGTGCACCCTCACTCAGGACAAGATGTTCACCAGGGAGCCACCCTTTGGGCCACTCACGCCCCACTTTAGTTCTCAGCTTGGTCGGAGTAGCGTGACTTAAGAATTGCAACCTCACCCCCCCCACACACACACACACATCAGCCTTTCACTCCATTCGCCATCTACACTTCTGTACTACTCCAGGTTCCGTAGCGTTTTCTTTCTCCCCCATCCCCAACCTTTTTTTTTTCAAGCCCCAATCATCTATGACACAAAACCGCAGTGTCCTGGTACAGCTAGTCAAGAGAACATTTGCAATTTCCATCTTTAAAGAGTGAGAGAAGAAAGGAAAGAGTTGTGTCACCACGAAAGAAATCTCTATGTTCTTCTCCCTCTCTCTCTCTCTCTCTCTCTGTCTTCTTCTTTCTGTCTCTTTCCCTTTTCCCCCCTTTAATTCTACTTACGATCTCTCTCTCTATCTCTCTCTCTCTCTCTCTCTCTTACTCAGTCTTTCTCTCTGGCTCTAGAGGCGACCCTGACGTCTTAAAATATTCCAATCAGTTCTGTCCCTGGTCTCTGGAGGGATGTGGACCTAATGAAAATTGACAAAGTCGCTAATGGAGACATCTTAGAGACCGATGCTCCCCCCCTCTCAACTACGTCACTTCCTTTACCCAGCATTCTTTAACTCTACGTGCACTGCCATTTTTCTCTCTCGAGTTAAAAATAACTCCGTGGAATAATATATTCGTTTTTTTTTCGTTTTTATTTCAACATCGCTCTCTATATATATAGGTCATTTATTGGCGCTAAATATAAATACAATACATTAAATAAATGGGGGAAATAACGATGAAAACCCAACGGGCTAAATATATCTCGACATTAAACTTTGATGATTGAAACTTTGACGTCATTTGCACGCATGTCGTTAAAAATGCAAGTTTAATTAAATTCAAACAACAGCAGCTTAAATAGCAACGTCGAAACAACTGCTGTCTTGTAGATGATCTTGGATGATCAAAGGTTATGGGAGCATATTCAGAAAGAAAAGCAGGCTGAAGTCAGAGTCAATGGACCTCCTGGCGCATAACACATTGACACGCTCATCTATATTAGATAAGAACGAGGAAGAAGAAGAAGGATATTTTCAATAAAAGGGGCTTTAAAAAAAGGTTAAATGATGTATCTTTACCTACGTAAAGGGCCCTTACTTTTTTTTAATGAATTGGTACCAAGACCTTTAACATTTGTGCGTTTATGAAATGGCACTCTGAATGTAAAATCTACCAGGAAAAGAGAACGGATCTTTACTGTTTTGTACAACAACAAAAGTGGCTGTTCCCCCCCCCCCCCCAAAAAAAAAAACCAACAATATATAAACTACATTATAAACAAAATATAACGGCATTCTTGGTTTGAGCCGCGAATAAAAGATTGTTTGTTGAAATATGCTTAGAGATGGGGGGGGGGGGGGGGGGGATCGATGTAAATATTTACAACAAGAGACAAGATAACGAGCGCTAAAGCTAGCTACAATGTTGCTCACATTTTAATCAGAGAAATGAAGCAAGTATGCATTGGGTACATACATAAGAGATAAACTTTCAATATCCCATTACTGAATGTAAGTAATACATCCATAGGTTTCTAATAAAATAGTTTCAAGTCAATTTTATTTAATTTTTATACCTTATCGGTCATGTGCCCCGCGACACGAGTGTCGGGAAATAAAGCCCCGCAGGTCAAATTATATTGGACATCACGTTATGATGGACATCGATATAAGCTTGTCCCTTCTTTTATATGTCTTAGACATCTCGAACAGGGAATACATTACAAACTTAATTTCTAATTAACTCCTTCCTACACTCCTCTGTTTAAAAACTTCAATCATCGCAAAATTTCCTGTTATATGGACACGTTGACATATAATCTAGTATCTTTGTTGGTTTTTTTGTTGTTGTTTTTGTTTTGTTGTTGTTTTTGTTTTGTTGTTGTTTTTGTTGTTGTTTTTGTTTTGTTGTTGTTTTTGTTTTGTTGTTGTTTTTGTTGTTGTTTTTGTTTTGTTTTTGTTGTTGTTTTTGTTTTGTTTTGTTTTGTTGTTGTTTTTGTTGTTGTTTTTGTTGTTGTTTTTGTTGTTGTTTTTGTTGTTGTTTTTGTTGTTGTTTTTGTTGTTGTTTTTGTTTTGTTTTTTGTTTTTGTTTTTAGCCGACCAAGACTATAGGCCTAATCATTTCATTGCTTCGGCCCGATTTGTGAATTGATTTTATAGATCTATAATGGAATCTGTCTTTGGCCCAGTCACAATGAGATTTTCATCTATGACAAATAACTATTAATTAGTCTCTTTTTTCTAGTGCATCCGGTGTACAGAATATAGAAAGTGTTGAGAATGTATTTTTAATGGTTCACGATATTGAAACAAAATGTTATCAGTGTAAAAAGAAATCTCTATACTCTTTCAAGTGTAGCACAAACTAATTACAATTCATCTTATGAGTTGGAAAACTCCTTATTGGTGGACATTGTTCGAAAAACGCCTCTAACGATTTAGCAAAAAATTCGACAGTTTATGACTATCTATGGGGGAAAACACCAGCTTACTGACCACACGGTGAAAACTCTGGTTTGACCATTATATAATGTTCAAAATATAATCCTCTTACAATTTCATTTGTCTTACCTCTTTTTATTTAAACACGCTTGAGCGGGAATTCCCGCACTCGACTCAAATGTTCCTTTGTGGTCAATAAGAAATTAACTAAATAAATAGACGTGGAAGACCATTTTGAGCACCGTATTACGTAGAAATGAGCTGCACTCTAATGGAGACATTTGATTGTGCAAGCTCAGCCCAGAGGGAAGACCCCCCCTCGCTATATTGAAGAAATACAAGAAATATGTAGTATGAACAATTATAGATCATCCGCTTCATGAAGGAGGAATTGATATTTTTAAAACTTTTTGAAAAAGTAATTTTTTTTTAAAGTTGGGCACAGTGATCTTTTGAAATGGTGCCCATGACACAGTTTACTGTATCTATTTATTTCAAAATCACATCGAAACCTCCCTTTTCTTATTTTTTATTTAAGCTTCCTAATATTTCGTCTCCACATTTTCCTATATCATGTTACTGCATTTATGTTGTGCCTGTTTTATCTATGTGAATGTTATTGTTTTTTATACGAGAAAATAGACCTTGTAATCACAACGAAATTCCCAATAAGTATCAATAAAGCAGTCTTAGTCTTATTTTATTTATTTTTTTCTTCGCTTAAAGAATGAAAACCAGATCTTAAAAATTGATAGACAAATATAGACCAGTTTTAAAATTTACCGTGCAGATCATGATGGCTTAAGAGAGTGGATAATGAAGTTAATAAATTATAACTTTTTGGAAAAGAGTTTGTTTAAAATTGGTAAATAAATCTATTTTCTGTTTTTCTATGTACCGGATAAATTTCCTCTTTAGTCCGGGATGCTCAATTATTTCTTCTACCTGGCAACACAAGAATCATTTTTTTTTAAATTAACCAATTAGTTAATTAACTATTGGTAAATAAATAATTTCTCTGATATCTCAAACAAGGGAAAGAAATTGTACTTGACTGAAGTGGTGGTATACGCTGAATTAGTCCCCTTTATAGGTTGCCGCTTTAAAGTAAGTTTGACAATAAAAATACATAACTATACAATCTTTTATTGTCATAAGCACCTCACTTGCCGAGTGGTTAGTATGTCGGCTTGAGGAGGCGTGAGCCATGAGTTTGAATCCAGTCCGCTCCCGTTTTTTTTTTCAATACTCTCATCTCCTCCCCTCCTGGTCCAGATAAGGGATAGGATCATAGCGCATTGAGTACGTTAAAAAGAGCAAATAGAGCTAGACAAAAACAAATGGTAAAAGTATTTTCTAATCGCACAGATAAATTGTTGTTACTCTATAGATCTATTGGTCATTTAATGACATGACTAATCCAAACTAACTGATACAATTACACATCGTATAAACTTTTTTTTAATAGTATTTTTATGCTTTTTTAAAAAATAGTAATAGTCACTTGTAACGATTGTTTCTTTGATGTAATTGATTCGTGAGTCTTAGATTAAGACGTTAGTCTAAAACTGTTAATGATTACGGACTAGTCTCTTAGTCCAAATACCATGACTGGTTATGGTGGCGAACCCAAGACTATCGCTACGAATCAGGAGCGCATACCTGGCGACAAGGCAGCTTTTAAAAATATAAACATTGTATTATTTGGCCACATAGCACAGGTGTGTTACAAAAGCAGTGAATTGAAAACCAACTGAAACTGAAACTGAAGATATTATAGTACCATGAAAATTAAATAAAAAAGAATTATAAACATATCGATTCTCTCTCTCTCTCTCCTCTTTTTTTCTTTCTCTCTCTGTCTCTTTACTCCTCTCCATCTCCCCCCCTTACACAATCCCACTCAGCAATATCCTCAATTCCTACACATAGTGCAAGGTAGAAATCAAGAAAAACCAAATCCCAACACAGCCTCAAACATCAACTCCAACATTCGACACCAAGAATTAAATGATAATATGATAACACAACATACAACCGCACTCTACGCAATCGACATCTCAATGGTACAGGGTAGGCTGCAAGGGGTTTGATTGATAAGCAAGTACAAATGGAGTGTTGCGTAAAATTTGAATTCATATTATAAATATACGTTTGTAGGATTTACTCTGAATGGAGCTCGTAACACTATGCTTATGTTGATATATGGAGACAAATCAACACAAATGTAAAGAGAGTAGACCACAGTGTAAAGACCACAAAGAAGTGAGACTACTGGCAGTGTGTGGTTCTAGACATTATAAGCAAATATCAATGATGTAATGTGTTGTGGTTTAGTAAAAAGATGTAAAGTAGATCTAGGTCTAGATGAAGTAGTATTTACTAGCTCCTGGAGTTCGTTTTACAACCAAACAACATATATAAAATTCTATAAAATAGTTGAGAAAACTGTATGAATCTTGATAAACAATCTTTAATCCAACATGAAGAGGCACAGTCCAAATGTCGACAGTTACTAAAGATGATGTCTCGCTATTAAGAGAGAGTGAGTCGTTCTTCTACCAATAATCATGTCTGTCACCGTTAAAAACTCATCCCATCATCCCATTCAGTTAATATCCCATACTTTCTCTATTTCCGGCTAACATAGTTTATTTATAGTCTTGTCAAATTCCCAATTAAAGTAAACCTATAACAAATGTGTTTGGTGTCTGGTGTATGTAACTTTGATTTCTCTTACAGTTTTTCCTTCCTATTTTTGTAAACAATAATTCTAGAACACTCTAGACCTATAATTAATATTTTCTTGTTTTGGGTAAAAAAAAATTTACGTTGTGTGAAGGACAGTAGGCCTACTATATTTAGACTAGAAAAGGCCCTAAGCTATTTGGGGTATAGGGCCCTATGGGTGCCATTTGTGAAACCTGTTGTTAAAAAAGTTCCCCTTTCCGACCTTGCAATCAGATGATGTGAAGGTCATCTAATTCTGTAGATCACAGTTAACCAGAATGTCATGTGGCCAGCACAACAACCAACCGCCTTTTTTTTTTTCCATAACTAATGTCAATAACCTGGGTGGACTCAGATACCGAAATTAAAAATCCCAGTCTTCATCAGGATTCGAACCTCTCGGTTCTGAAGCCAAGCCATTTACCACTCAGCCACGGCGCCTCTCTGCTATAGCTTGTGCTGCCTATAGGTAAATCCGGCCCTGGTAATGCCCTTGCCGTTTTAATCCACAAGTCGTTTTCAAACAATGATACATAAATCTAGACTATTACGAACACTATTGCAGTGTTGAAACTATATACCAACTGTTTAAACTAGCGTCTTCACGCGATGCTGGCAGAGAGAAATAAACAAAAATTGTTAAGGTGCAACGTCCGACGTGAACATGAAGTCTTCTCAGTAATGCAATTTCAACACACAACCAAACTTTATAAATATTTCACGAACGACGAGAGGAGAGAGAGTGAGAGAAAGAGAGAGTGAGAGAAAGAGAGAGAGAGAGAGTGAGAGAGAGAGAGAGAGGTGTGTTGTATTACCGTAAACTCCGCTCCCTAAAGATACCTAACAATTCCCACTTGTCGATGCGTGATCGACAAATGCTGATGACCAGGGCGAGAGTGAAGGCACAGGGGATGACGAGGGGGAGAAAAAAGAGGGGGGGGGGGCGACTCGAGGGGTTGTGAGAGACGGCCCTGGAAGAATGTCGTTCTCGATGCCACAGGCAGGGAGCAAATTGAATTATCGAAGAGGGAGAGCCGCCCCGTTAGTCTATGGTGATAGGGACTTTTGAGAGATGGACGAACGGAGCAATGGACGAACAGGCGTGCTGTATCTTTTAAGACGGCCAAAGAACTCTGTCGCATAGACGGACAGATAGAGAGACGAACAGCTTTTTTTTTCTCTTGTTAGGGAAGCGCTTTGTTGTGGATTTCTGTATAAATTATTCAGCCTTGATACTGGAGCCTTGAGTTGTGTGACGTGTCATAGCTGTTAGCCTCCCATGCGCTAATAGTTGTAGCTCTAGTCAGTATTCACCCAATCGCTCCTGACAACACATGAAACTGTGTGCCTACATACGCAGATACAACGGGTTAGCTCGTCTTCATAATTTTGGAAGCTCCGTAGGTAGCATTATTGACTTGTTTTTGTCATTTAAATGTTATTGGGATGTTAGCTAACTTGTCCTAATACGTTAGTAAAGAATGGTTTAGTCCGTATTGGAAGTGGCAGTATGTGATTATGTAGATAACAGTTGGTTCTAAATAGCCATGTGAAAAACATATCCCTATTCTTTAATGTTCGGTCTAGAAGACAAGCTTGATTCTAGATTACAGAGATTTTGGTTAACTTGCTATTGACACTATACTTAAGGCACTATTGGCATTGCTTGTTAGCAGCCGCCAAAGGGGGATAGTAGCTATTGATTTTGTGTTGTTTGTTCGTCAGTCCACCTGTCCCATTCAGACAGCAAAACTAGAAAAGAAGACAAAAATCACATATTATGATACTATGAAATTTTAGACCTTTCAAAGTTCTGGTGTAACGGCTTTTTCTTTTCATAAAATACTTCAATTTCACAACTGTTACTATTAATAGTAAAATTAATATATTAATAAGGGAGATGATTTTCCTGTATATTAAAGACATTTATGTAAACATTTTTGTTTTTCTAAAATAATGTTATGAAAATATTATATTACCGGTACTAAATTAAATTTATTCAATTATACAAGCTACCAACATTTTCAATAAAACGTTTATTTTTGTTTTTAAAGAGAAAGAATTCATTTAGTATGTACTATGTATATATGTTGAATATATTTTAAAACAACATTTAATAAGCAGTTTTTAGTACTATAGAAGTGGATATTCATACTATACAGAATAGTATCCAATTATATCAAATCATAGAGTCATTTAGGCCAGATTCACATTGAACCAAAGCTTTATAACAATCGTGCCATTGAATACACTATGAGAAATTTAATACTAATGACGTCAATATATCTCCGTAACCATGCAGTTACTCAGCCCAACAATACAATGCAATATCGGCAACACTTTCGATAAGTATATGTCTCTTTCCCTTTGTGTTGGCCGAGATAGCGTTGTGAATGTTGATAGTTTCTAGCACATAGCTTCTGATATTCATGTTGAACATATTATAACCTGCCTTTTTAGCTGCCTGAGTGGACCACCTTTAGGGGGGGGGGGGGGGCGATTCTGAGTTTGTTTCTACACTTCTTCTTCTTGAAACTGTCAGGTAGAGTTAGAGTTGAGCCTTCGGCTCTTGGAACTTTAGGCTAGCATACGTGAACAGGAGCTTCCTCTCAACGGCCTGAGGGGTTCAGACTCACGGCCAGAGGCCGCGTACACCGGGACACCCGCCATTTTCCTTTTTTATACCAGGCTAACCGTGCAGGTCACGCCATTTATGTAACGACGCCTGGATTTGAACAAGGTTGTGGGAGCTTTTTTACACCTCCGCACAGTGCAATGAGGATGCTCTCGCACCCCATTAGGCACCCCCACGGGAGTCTTGGTTTGCTACCCCTATAGCTGTCACATACCAGTTTTAGAACACCTGTTACATTTGGTGACTAGTAGTCACTTGACTATTCCGTGCAGTTAGCACGAGATTTTGCTTGGTCAAGTAACTGACCACGGGGTGAACACCTCAGTTGATCTTGGACTCTTGTAGAGAGAGGAACGTTATAATCTCCTCTAGTAGAACATATAAGTACTAAATGATTATTATTAAGTAAGCAGAGTTTATTTCTTTTGGATGTATAATTTGTGATGGCTGAAGTTGCCAATATCTTTTGTGGATAATTTCATATATTTTACGTAAATAAAAATCATGTCTGCTACCAGTGAGTCTATTAATGATTCTAAGTATTGTGGTCGGAGAGTTCAGTATGTTAGTGTCCTCACGCACCAACAAATCTAGTGTGTGTGTGAAAGTATTTAGTTAAGGAGACAAAGAACATTATAGTAGTACCGGAAGAGGTATCTACAACACACAGAGGCAGACCAATTCAAGACCGTCCAGGCCTATACCAATATCTAGGCCGTGACAATAGCCTAATCGTTTCCTCCTACGATCATTTCCACCCGGACGCCACTATTATATTTTAGTGCTAATTATATTCTAGTGCTACTATTCTATGTTGCATGTCTAACAATTGAACCCTAGTGCTGCTGTTAGATGTAACAGGGTTACACGTCATGTTTCTTCAGATTTGTGTCAGATCTGAGCATCAATCTTCACTTACCTGGCCACTCAATAAAGTCGACACTGTTACAAAGAAAGAAATCACATTGATAGGTCATTACTGTGTTTGTACATCCTTAAAGGGTTGGATCAAAATACAAATTCTGTCCACAAATTAAGTTTTGGGAAATGTTTGTTTGTAAAATGTTTTACATGTTTCGGATGTTCCTTCAGAGTTGAAGATAATTACTTCCTAGTCCAAACCTCCCGCAGGACGACGGGGGATGGGAGCGGGCAGGGTTTGAACCCGGGACCATCGATAAATCTGAACGACAGTCCAGCGTGCAAACCGCACGACCAGGCAGCCATCCAATATCATTGACACCACTACTGATTGAACCTAACTTAATTTAATAACTTAAATTAGTCGCGAGCCACCAAAATGATCCAGAACTGTAAAGGCTCTTTTTTTTTCCTGCCGTTCTAGGCGGTTTGTAAGTTTTATGACCTTGCCCTTATATTGCAGATGTGCAAGCTTAAAAATTAAATAAATTTGATTGGTAGACCTTTGTGTCATGTGCTGTAATGTAGGCTTTACTTAAAGGCGAAAGGCGTCAATATGAAGTGAATTATTTTTTTTAAAATTAAAAGCAGTTATTTGTTATGCCGCCACCAATTCCGGATTTAAGGGAGGGTCAGACGCGTTTTGATTGGTTTACGAAGACACTCCTTCCCATCGATGCTTCTGATTTTTCTTTTGAGTTCTTTTTTAATTGGAGAGTTTCATCTACAGCAGATAAATATAAATAGCTAGATTATTTTTTTTTGGAGAATACGTATAAGGTGTATAGAATATAGGATGTTTTTTTTAAAAAGGTATATTATCATTATTTTTTATGTTTTCATTTTGTTGCACTGCAGATTGAAATAATTCTCCGTTTCTAGCACACATTTTTTATCAGGTTCCTTTTATATTGCCTCACATTTCTTCATATTGCTTTCTCTCCTTTATATATGTTATTGTAGTTTGTTGTCAAAGGGTGTAGACGGGAAATGTAAACAAAGGGCAGATTACTGTTATTAAAATTAACAGTAAAAATCTACAATAGAAGAAGTCCGTAAAAAATACATAAAATAGCAAGCTTTTTGTTGTATCAGGTGTTCAGAATACGGAAGTATTGATTAAATGCACATTGTTAAAACCATATAAAAATTAATTTTGGACTTTTCAGCATGGTAGAATCAAATATCAAGGTGTAAACAAGGAATAACTTTTAGTATGAAAATCTCCAATTCAATAGTACAAACACCTAACCCCCCCAAAAAAAATCCCCCTTTGGAAAAAAAAATTTGTGTTAAAATTAAATCCATGTCTAACCTTGTCTCTGATCATTTTTTTAAAACATTAAAAGCTGCCGATTTGTAACGGTTTGAGCTGACTGGCTAATTTGGTCGGCTAGTCACATTTGGCATGCCATATGGACACTCTTGGGGCGCTTTTTTTTCCAGGGGCGGGGGATGGGGTGGAGAAGTTCCAGGACCACGTCCGATCCTGAAGCCAGACTTGATGAGGATGATGATGACTCTACTTTCCCGCACTCCTCCGGGCTATTGGATCGAGGGTGTTGAAGGACTCCAGAAACGGGAAGAGATGGCGGGTGTGTGGGGGGGGGGGTTTGATAAGGAGAGGTTTGGTGGGTCGTAGGGGGCGAAGATGTTCCGTCGTAACACTGTGATGCTTTCAAAATAATCGGTGCATCTGTTACGAAAATGTATTGGTTATGAATAATTATATTCTGTTGATACAACAGTTAGAGCTTAACTAGTAAAACTAAGAAATAGAACTTAACTAGTAAACTAAGAAATAGAGCCCAACTTATAAAACTAAGAGTTAGAGCCCAACTATTTAAACTAAGAGTTAGAGCCCAACTATTTAAACTAAGAGTTAGAGCCCAACTTGTAAAACTAAGAGTTAGTGCTTAACTAGTAAAACTAAGAGTTAGAGCTTAACTAGTAAAACTAAGAGTTAGAGCCAAACTTGTAAAACTAAGAGTTAGATCCCAACTATTTAAACTAAGAGTTAGAGCTTAACTAGTAAATTTAAGAGTTAGAGCTTAACTAGTAAAACTAAGAGTTAGATCCCAACAAGTAAAACTAAGAGTTAGAGCCCAACTTGTAAAACTAAGAGTTAGAGCTTAACTTGTAAAAGTAAGAGTTAGAGCCCAACAAGTAAAACTAAGAGTTAGAGCCCAACTTGTAAAACTAAGAGTTAGAGCTTAACTAGTAAAACATGACAGAATCTAAAGAGATAAATATATCTGCTGGGGCAGAGAGACTTCCTCTACCTTCCTGTCTTATGTAGATATATTTCTAGAGTTAACTGATGGGCTTTTAAAACATTCTCGCCATATTGATGGTAAAATTACAAGTTGCTAGTGTCACGTAGACGCCCTCTAAAGAAATGTACGATTTGACGGAGCTCAATTAAAGCCTCTCTTTTAAACTTATAACAAACAGTATTATTGAAATTTCGAAATCCTTATGTAAATAAAGTTAGAAGTCACTTGCTTTCAAATATATAAACACCTGGCAAGGGTTCAACTGAAATCAATAGTTTATTAAACTTACACACAAACAAATGTGCGCGTTATGTATACATAATCTAGTTAACAAAACAATATCTGGATTTTAGAAGGTATTTTAATTACGTAATCTACCCTTCAATATGAAATTTTTACACTCAGTGTTACTGTCAGATTAAAATGAAATATAAAGTCAGATTTTATGTAACTTGAGTGCACCACTAACTTTAGTACAAAAGAAAAATAAGCTAATGTCTAGTTCAGATATCAGATATTAGGTCATTGTTGAGGAAATAAACTTACTTTTATCATCTAGGTCAGTGTCAGTCCAAGGAATTTACTTTTATCTAGGTCAGTGTCACTGTAATAGATTTACTTGTATCTAGGTGAATGTCATTGGATATGAATTTACTTTTATCTATATAGATGCAATGAGTTTATTTTTGTCTAGGTGAGTGTCGATGTAACAAACTTACTATTATATAGGTGAGTGTCAATGCAATGAATTAACTTTTATCTAGGTGAGTGTTCATGTAATGAATTTATTTTTTATATAGATGAGTGTCAATGAAATGAATTTACTTTTATCTAGGTGAGTGTCGATGCAAGCATCTTACTGACGTCGTAATCATTATCGATTAATAGTCATTATTTGACTTCTTGAATTGTGTGTTAATATCTCAATGTCTCGTGCAAACCGTCGAGCGTCTGACAGTTCAAACAAACACCACTCTTTTCAATCTCCACGGGACAATCGTCTGGTCAATGAAGCAGAATGAAGGGAGATAACGCTGTGGTTTCCTCAGTTAATTTATGAAGTGGAACTTGCTGCCGACTATCACGTGTGGCTAGGGGCAGGGAAACTTCCCCATGATGGTCAGGAGTCGGGGACTTAAGTAATTTACCAACTGAATGTATTTGTTTTCAATGAAAATTTGTATAACTGTAGGATGTAATTATCTTCTCTTTAGGAGGAACTTCTGTAGTTTGTAAGCTAAACGATGGAACGTAGACAGAGGCAAAGTGATCCAATATTAGAATATGCCAATAATAGAATATGCATCCTCAGTTTGTGACCCCTCAACTCAAGAAAACATTAAGAAACTGCAACAGACACAAAATAGAGCAGTGAAATTCATAACAAAATAGAGCAGTGAGATTCATAACAAACGAATATTCACATTTGACTAGAGTAACGCCTTTAGTAAAATCTCTAAATTTAGAAGCCTTCAGGACAGAAGACTCAAAAGTAAAGTAGCAATTATACATAAAACACTGAACCATAATCTTCAAATACAAAAACAAAATCTAATAAAATACTTATAAAGACACAAAGATAAAGACACATTCCTCGTCCCATATGCTAGGACAAATTTGTACAAATACTCCTTCCCTAGTGCTATTAGAGCATGGAATGGGTTGCCTGAGCTAGCCGGGAAAACCAGTGACTTGGCAGAATTTAAGTCATCGGTTAATATGCATGACTAAATGCATGACGCGTAGGACGTAATTATCCTCTTTTTTAAAGTAACGTCTGTATTATATAAGATAAGATAAGATCCAGATGGGCTGAGACATGCATACTCAAGCACATGAGTTACAGTTTGTGACGTATAATATCGTATCTAGTGCTGCTATAGTTTATATTTATTTATAATGTTATCACAATGCTTATATCAACTCTGTCTGTCTGGTACACATTTTGAACACGTTATTGTCCCCCACACCCAATCTCGGATAAGTTGAAACTTAGCACAATTATTTCTTGTACTAACAAAGCTTGAATCATTTTTTTAAATTAACCAATTAGTCAGTTAATTACTAGTGATTGCTTATTTTGTTTGAAACAGAAAAATGGATCCTTCAGTATTAAGCGCTATGGCTAAATATGTGGGATTTAAATAGGTGTATATGCTATTTCTCCCACACTCATCCTCAGATCAATTTAAAACTTTCCACGGCTATTTTTTTATACCTAACAAAATATGAATCAATTAAAACATTAAGCAATTAGTCAATTAATCGAAAAAGGGAAATACATTATTGAGACATGTAGTGTTTATATGGAGTTCTTCAACTTAGAAAACCTTCTGTATTTATTTTTAAATTATCTTTTGCTCGTTTACTTATATATGTACTACTGTATCGAATAAGAAAGTCTCTAAGTACTGAGTAAAAGGGATGTAACTGTGTATAATTAAGCACGTGTCTCTGGATATGATCTCCCCTCGTTTCCTGGTGTATTTTTCTCTGACGCTATCAACGAATGAAACATTTTAATCACCAGGATAAGGACGGTCTCGTCTGACAAAACCAAACTACAGGGGGCGTCGACAGGTCGTCAAGAAGCCCCCAGGGGTGCCATATTGAAACTGTGGGTGTGTCCACTTCACGGTCAAGTGTCTTGGGTGGACGGAGCAGGGTGGGGACTAGGGAAGTACCAGAATGAGCATGCCCCCCCCCTTTTTGCATCTCAGCCCTCCCCCTCCCTCTCGCCCCATCCCCACAGCCAAAAGTCGAGCAGACGTGGGGAACTTCAAAGGTTTGTCGCCCAAACAAGCAGTAGCATCCCCTTGTTGGAACTCTCTTGATTTCTCCATCTCCAAAAGCTCTCAAAGACAAGTCGACAGTCTTCGCGACATTCCTAATAATTTTTCTTGATGTGCGGGTGCTAATTATTACCTCAGCCCTTTCGTTTTCACTATCAGTTCTGCTCATAAAATCATTGGACACAAGTTTGTGTTTTTATTATTTCGTTACTTTGTTTTAAAAACTCGTGATAGTTTTTAATTCAACTACAGAAATAAAAATATTGGATCTAAAAAAGAAAATGAAGTTTCTGACCTAGATGGGTTGGAAAAGTTCGTAAAAAAGGATTAAATATATGATAAAAATAAAATTGCAAGTATATAAGGCTTGAAGCAAGTAAACGTGTGTGTGTGTGTGTGAGAGAGAGAGAGAGAGGGAGGGGGGGGTAGGAGGCAGCAAAACTACTATCCCCACGATACACCACAACTGAAACGCTTTTTGAGCGCTATAAAATCTCACTTTGAAGTTTCTTCGCTTGCAAACTACATATTACAAAGGTTAAATTGTCTGTCTGGGAGGATTATTTGACACGTTTATTTCTCCCACTTTCCAGTCTCGGATCTAGTTGAAATTTTGCAATAATTATATTACCGAAGATAATGTGTGAATCAATTTAAAAAAAAAAACAACCAGTTAGTTAATCAACGATTGGTAAGTAATTTATTGTGTTTTATATATGAAACGGGGAGGTAAACCTTGCAGTATTGAGAGATGTGTCCGTAATTGTGCGGTGCTTTCACTTACAAAGCATCTTTTTTCTTTCTTTTTTCTTTTGATTGTTTTTATTATTTAGTGGGGGGCAGCAGTGATCGTTCAATCTGGCGTCGTTGACATTGTCTCGTTTACAGAATTCATGTTTATTTCAAAAACTCACACAATCTTTATTTTTCATTTTCTTACGGGTTTCTTTAGGTTTCCTTATTACCATTAGTTCAGATATTTAGCAGGACCATAGTTCAGATATTTAGCAGGACCATAGTTCAGATATTTAGCAGCACAATAGTTCAGATATTTAGCAGGACAATAGGCGCCATAGAAATGTTTCACTTCCGTTGTTATCAGACGTGGATCTCGCGCTGAAGATCAAAGTCTAGAATAGTGTTCCTGATTTGGATACCAGTACCGTCAAATCCACGCCGTGAGCAATCTTTTTTTTTAAAAAGGGGGGGTGTGTGAATTAGAGCCTTTTAATTATCCCTTCCACCAGTGCGTGCATTGACTAAACCCCCTGCGCCTTTTTACACCCCCTTCCAGTCTTTTTTAGCTGAGACCCTTCTAGCAATCACCCCCCTGCTGCGAGATGCCCTTTCTCCTTTTGCTCGCGATTCTACCGTTATAAGGCTTTAGCGCTGTCCCGTACCCCCCCCCCCCCCCAACTATACTCCGCGCTTTTGTTTTAAAATTCTCCCGTTCTGTGGCCTAGTCGGGGCGGAGGTGTGGGGGGGGGGGGAGGGAGGGAGAGCTAAATGTAGAATAAAAGGCGTACCCCCTAAAGATCAGTCTCATGTCGTTAACTGGAAGATTTCGGGGGGTATTTGGAAGGGGTACCCTGCCCTATTTGCCATACAGATGGCGCTGTACGATCTAACGGGCGAATGAATACAAGGGCTATAATGAGAGGGGCGTGTTCAGAAAGGGGGGGGGGGGCGATGGATTAGTGGAAAAGAAGGTTTTTTTTTTCTTTTTCATCCTTTTTTTTTATCCTTCGCTTTTTGCTCGATCTTACACACGAGGCTGCCTCAGAGACTAACAAGCATGTTCTCCATGACCTTGCTGGTGGTAGCTAATTAATATGAAGACTTTAGCGCGTGCCTACAACACAAACAAATAGGAGTCATTAGCAACACTTCTCGTACTGAGGTTTGGCGCACTCCAGCGTTGTTTTGGCCTTCTCTCCCCTTCCCAGTTTGTCTTTCCTTTGCTTGGCCGGTAGCGGAAGATGAAAAGATTTCATCGGAACAGTTGCGCAATCAACTCTGTTCTATCTTATCTTATATAATACAGACGTTACTTAAAAAAGAAGATGATTACGTCCTAGTCATGCATGTTAACCAATGACTTAAATTCTGCCAAGTCACTGCTTTTCCTGGCTAGCTCAGGCAACCCATTCCATGCTCTAATAGCACTAGGGAAGGAGTATTTGTACACATTTGTCCTAGAATATGGAATGAGGAATGTGCCTTCATCTTTGTGTCTTTCTGAGTATTTTATTACATTTTGTTTTTTCTATTTGAAGATTATGGTTCAGTGTTATCAGAATTCTAGGCCCTAATCTAAAACAGGATGCGCTTTGTCTGATTTTTCTATCAAATATTGTTCATATTTTCTAAGGCGGTTCATTCTAAATGTAGACATATTATTCCGTTAACCGCGAAAATTTATCGTGGATGTCTAACCTACCTGCTTTATTTTTTTTTTAGATGTTACGGAGATTCCTGACTATGATCTTTAGTTTTCAAAGTTTAGAAATAATGCAATATCATTTTCTCGGATTTCAATTAGAATGGCTATTAATCACAGAATTATATACTCAGGAAATAAATTCATTTCCTGTTAGTTTCCATTGACATAATGTTTCGAAAATCCTAGATGGAAATAATTTACATTTAATCATCTTATGTACATTTAAATAAATTGATTAACTAGATCTAGATTATGTATCTAAAAATTGCAAAATAATAATTATGAGACGAGAGTACTCTTATTTTCGATGTTCAATTACAAGATCTAGATCTAATTATTAAATGATATGTTACATAAGTTAGAGTTGAAAAAAACTACAACTTTACTTGTTATAACTACTTTACAAAACAACGCTTTGATTCAGTTCTATGTTTTAAATTTTTCAAATTTTTGTGTAGTGTTAAAAGAACCCCATGTCCAGTCTAGATATAATATATATATATAGGTCTGTGGTTGTGTATTACTGTTGTAGCCTAATCGTTGAATGCACAACAAGGTTTTTAATGTGTTTTAAAAAAAATAAACTATCTCTATTAATATACTATCGTCTGCAATTCTTTAGGTCAATGGAGGGAAAGAGGGGAGGGACCGGAAGCGAAATCGTAATCAAAAGATTATCGTAGCGAGAGAAAAAAAAATGGAGTGAGTAAAATATAATGGGGGATAATTTTTAGGAGCACACCGGGAAGTTAATCTTTCCAACAAAAATGGCCCGTGGGCAACGTTCGCCGCTGAAGATCTTAAAAAAAAAAAAAAGGTTATTGAAAATGTGAACACTCCATTTAAATAGCATTAACATTTTAGAGGCTCAGTCTCGTGTTACTTTTTTTTTAGCCCTCAGCTCAGGGGCAGATAACATTTGAAAAAAAAAAACTAACACAAATAAAGAGGTTAATGCTATGATTTTTAACAAATCCAAACTAGTTTAGTTTGCATTATAGTTGTTTCCTCAACTTTTTTTTTAAGATCCAACTTTTTAAAACCATAGTCTGCTATCGCAGTGTACAATAAATATTATTTGGGGGATTTTCACACTAAAAACTTATTCACAGTAATCTGGTCTATGATAACACTTTGATTTCTGACTTCCGTTTACTTTGTATAAGCAATAGAATTAAATAGGAAAGAAAAAGAAGGGGAAACGATATGAAGAAACGTGGTGGCGATATAATAGAGCCTGAAGAAAAAAATGAAAAGAGAAAGATTGGGAAAGATTTTGAAATAAATAGACCAAATGCACAAGGTCAAGGACTAAATATTGAAAGATCACTGTTGCCAACTAAAAATTGAAATGGCTTGAAGCTCAATCAAAAGAGATCAGACATTTGATTGTATGGTGATGAAAAGGGCTAAAAAATGATTCTATATTTTATTCTTAAAGACAATGAATCCATTACACCACGGTTACATCAAATCTGGACGATATTGTCGGCAGTGGCGTAGCTAGGGTGAGGAGGTCCAAATTCGAATTTTGAATTATATATATTTATTAAATGGAGGCGTTGTGGCTGAGTGGTGGTAAATAGCTTGGCTTCTGAATCGGAGGTCCCGGGTTCGAATCCTTGTGAAGACTGAGATTTTTGAGTTTCTGGAATCTTTAAGCGAGATTCCAACCATCTCTAATGGGTACCTGTCGGCGGTTGGTCGTTGTGCTGGCCACATGACACCCTCTTGAACCGTGGACCACAGAAGCAAATGAACTTTACTTAATCAGCCCCATAGATCGCTAGGCCTGAAAGGAAACTGAACTTTACTTTTATTTATTAAGTACATTATCTCATGTCAAGATGTCGAATATCATAATATGCAGGAGCCCCTAAAAAGGTCAAGCACCCGGGGCTCCCAAATCCATAGGTGCGCCACAGGTTTTCGATGCATTTCCTGTGAAGCTAGAACAAAGAGATTTTAAAACTCTTTCATTTCACTTTTAGTCAAGGTTGTTTCAAGGTCATTCGTCGACATCAAGGAGTAAATAGGGGCGCTGGTTGTGAATGTGTGTGTGTGTTTTGTGACTGTTGTTTGTATTTGGATCGATCTCGTTGTTGCTACAGCAGCAGAGCTGAGGTGTACAGCAGCAGAGCTGAGGTGTACAGCAGCAGAGCTGAGGTGTACAGCAGCAGAGCTGAGGTGTACGCTTGTAGTCAAACTGAATTTGCAAAGTGTGTATAACAATACCATTATTTTATCCATTTTATCTTAAATATTTCTCTTATCCACTTTTCCGAATTTAGTGCACCGAATACACCAAAAAAGCAAATCTAATTATACATTTGCCTCCCATTAAGCAAATCTCTAATAAGTAACTTTTAATTCTTTTCTAAATATTGCGAAATTTTGTTCACAAGAAACACAATAGGTACGAATGTCTTCGTAAATATACAATAATTGTTTAGGCTCAAACTTGTATTCAACGAAAATAATGGAATGCGGTAACCTGACATGTCCATTATAAAAACTTAGACATTTACGTGTTATTGTGTCACTACATCAGTGTTTCTCAAACAGAGAATCACGACACCTTCAAAGGGGTCCACAGAAAGATGAAAATTGTATGCAATTAAAATAACTTCTCCACTAAAAGCCTTCTTTACTTCCCGGGTCAAAAACGTTTGAGAACCTCTGCACTACATGACCTGGCTTCTTACTTTTGACGTGCAGATCACGTGTTCTGTTAGACAAAGTTTGCGTAAAATATTTAAGAAATGTAGGTGAGAATAAAATGCCCACGAAAGAAGAAACTTATGACGTGAGTTTCCTAGAAAAACAGAAACACTGGAAACAAGAATCACGTGAGTGTCGGCAAGAAATAGTCGAATATAATTAGGTAAACAAAATAAAGATCAATAAAGCAGTCTTATTCTTAAATACCACAACAGACAAATTGATAGGATGATAGACACACACATATATATATACACACAAACACACACACGCACACATAGAACCAGTCAGAGAGAAGCAGACAGAGAGAAACAGACAGAGAGAACCAGTCAGAAAGAACCAGTCAGAGAGAACCAGACAGAGAGAACCAGACAGAGAGAACCAGACAGAGAGAACCAGTCAGAGAGAACCAGACAGAGAGAACCAGTCAGAGAGAACCAGTCAGAGAGAACCAGTCAGAGAGAACCAGACAGAGAGAACCAGACAGAGAGAACCAGTCAGAGAGAACCAGACAGAGAGAACCAGACAGAGAGAACCAGACAGAGAGAACCAGTCAGAGAGAACCAGACAGAGAGAACCAGACAGAGAGAACCAGAAAGAGAGAACCAGACAGAGAGAACCAGACAGAGAGAACCAGTCAGAGAGAACCAGACAGAGAGAAAAAGACAGAGAGAACCAGACAGAGAGAACCAGACAGAGAGAACCAGACAGAGAGAACCAGAAAGAGAGAACCAGACAGAGAGAACAAGACAGAGAGAACCAGACAGAGAGAACCAGACAGAGAAAACCAGTCAGAGAGTCTGGGCGCGAGAGGGAATACTTAAAGGAGACGTTGGAATTTCAATGCTGGTAGTTCAGATATTTAGCAGGACCATAGTTCAGATATTTAGCAGGTCAATAGTTCAGATATTTAGCAGCACAATAGTTCAGATATTTAGCAGCACAATAGTTCAGATATTTAGCAGGACCATAGTTCAGATATTTAGCAGGACCATAGTTCAGATATTTAGCAGAACAATAGTTTATATATTTAGCAGCACAATAGTTCAGATATTTAGCAGGACCATAGTTCAGATATTTAGCAGGACAATAGTTCAGATATTTAGCAGGACCATAGTTCAGATATTTAGCAGGACAATAGTTCAGATATTTAGCAGGTCAATAGTTCAGATATTTAGCAGCACAATAGTTCAGACATTTAGCAGGACCATAGTTCAGATATTTAGCAGCACAATAGTTCAGATATTTAGCAGGACAATAGTTCAGATATTTAGCAGGACCATAGTTCAGATATTTAGCAGGACCATAGTTCAGACATTTAGCAGGACAATAGTTCAGATATTTAGCAGGACCATAGTTCAGACATTTAGCAGGACCATAGTTCAGATATTTAGCAGGACCATAGTTCAGATATTTAGCAGAACAATAGTTCAGATATTTAGCAGGACAATAGTTCAGATATTTAGCAGGACCATAGTTCAGATATTTAGCAGGACAATAGTTCAGATATTTAGCAGGTCAATAGTTCAGATATTTAGCAGGACAATAGTTCAGATATTTAGCAGGACCATAGTTCAGATATTTAGCAGGTCAATAGTTCAGATATTTAGCAGCACAATAGTTCAGACATTTAGCAGGACCATAGTTCAGATATTTAGCAGCACAATAGTTCAGATATTTAGCAGGACAATAGTTCAGATATTTATCAGGATCATAGTTCAGATATTTAGCAGAACAATAGTTCAGATATTTAGCAGAACAATAGCTCATATATTTATCAGGACAATAGTTCAGATATTTAGCAGGTCAATAGTTCAGATATTTAGCAGCACAATAGTTCAGATATTTAGCAGCACAATAGTTCAGATATTTAGCAGGACCATAGTTCAGATATTTAGCAGGACCATAGTTCAGATATTTAGCAGGACAATAGTTCAGATATTTAGCAGCACAATAGTTCAGATATTTAGCAGGACAATAGTTCAGATATTTAGCAGGACCATAGTTCAGATATTTATCACGACAATAGTTCAGATATTTAGCAGGACAATAGTTCAGATATTTAGCAGGACAATAGTTCAGATATTTAGCAGGACAATAGTTCAGATATTTAGCAGGACAATGATATTTAACAGGACAATAGTTCAGATATTTAGGGGGACAATAGTTCAGATATTTAACAGAACAATAATCTCGAACCAAACAAGTTGTGTAAACTACAAATTGATAGAGAGAGGGTCAGAGGAGAGAAAATGACAGAGTGTGTATGTGTGTGTGTGTGTGTATGTGTGTGTTTGTAAGGAAGTACTCAGGACTGTGAGGTCACTAAGTGTCTAGCACTACTGGTCGACTCGGGGCAGCGCTATGGAGACTACAAATTGATGAGGCTCTCTCAAGACCGCTGTGAGGGAGGGAAGGTGCAAGGAATGGGGGGAAGACGGGGGTGGAGTCAATTAGCCAGCGGGCAGAGGCAGTGTCGGCGTACTAAATGGTAGCTGCTCGCAAGAAGTTTGTAACGGAAAGGCAATAGAAAAACAAACAGCAATGCCCAGTCAATGGCATCCTTGTAGGAATGGCTAACGACACAAGACACATAGAGCTGTTATCAATGTATTTGATGTGTAATGTCGTTGATAATGATGATGAGATTTGTTGCAAAAGAGAATAAATAAATAAAATTTTAGCTTTTATATACTTTCATGCTTATAGCATTCTCAGAGCGCTGTGGTCCAATCTCATTTGTGGACCAGTGGGAGAAGGTTTTTCCGTGCTGCCTTTAGGCGCTCAGTAAACACAACTCTGCTCGAGTCGGGTGTCGAACCTCGCGCCCCCTTCATAGGTAGCCAAGCCAAGTTCAAACGTACTTAGCCTCTCGACAACAAGTTGTAAAATGATGATTTTTGCGCAGTACAAACAACATTTATTGATTTACTCTTTTTATCCCACAGACACTCCACTTCAAATATGTAAGTAAATTAAATGCTAAATCTGAAGACTGATAGAAATAGGCTATACAGCGGATGAGAAACTGACTCACTGGGTCATAGAATTTTGTGCACACGCACACATACATACATACATCAGCTCACCTGAATTCTGGCTTCGTTTAATTTTGTTATCCTGGCGAGTTCTTCTCTACAATAAATATCTGGGTAATGGGACTTGGCAAAGGCTGCTTCGAGTTCTCTGAGTTGTTCCTAGAACATCATAGCACAAGAACATGTAAGACATTGATGCCCGAATGACAGTGCTGGGTAGTAACTAATGCTGTAACTAGTTACTGTAACTAGTTACAATTTGAAGTAACTAATGCTGTAACTAGTTACTTTTACTGAACTGTAACTAGTCTAAGTAACTAGTTACTTTTATCAGTAACTAGTAACGCAAATTGCTAGTTACTTTACTAGTTACTTTGGTTGTTGTTGTATCATGTGTGCGCATGCGCATGTGTGTTTATTGGCGCCTGAACGAGCCTATGGCAATCAATAATATTTGTTGAGTATTTTTATGTTTATGGTTATAGGAAGTTCTAGTTGGTTGTGAGCGATAAAAAAAAGCTAATTTAATTTTTGACAAGCTCAATGGCGGACTCAAAGCAAATTGAAAATTCTTTTGAACGTTCAGTGTTTACCGAATTTTTTACGAAAATTGAAATAGACAACAAAAACGTTCGTGTACGTTGCAAGCTTTGTCCTCCAGCTACGAAACAGACTTATAGCTGTGCTATGATAAATGCACATGATAAATTACCAACACTGAAGAGGTCTGTCACTTCATCAAATGGATTACCTGAACCGGTGGCGAAGAAACAGAAAACTTTAACTTCATGGACCAGTAATAGTGTGGCACTTCTGTCACAGCAACATGTAAACGATCTGATCATGAACTTTGTTATCGGAGACATGCAAGCATTTTCAGTTGTTGAATCACCTGAATTCATTAAATTGGTAACTGGACTTCAACCCGGCCAAACTGTGATGACACGAAAGACTCTCACTGGTTGGTAGAAGTATTTACAATATATTTTTTATGTTTTGTTTCATTATTTAATTAGTACATTGTGTTGCTATTTGTGTTTGTATAATTTCGCTATCAACATATACAGTGAATTTAGATTTATTAATTTGTAATTGGTATTTAGATTTCAGATTTGTACTTAAAGGCATTATTTGCATAAAATGTCATTTATCTTATCTCATTACAAATTTTTAAAAATAATAATATAAACAAAAAATGTTTATTCTGGCAATTTAAAAAAGAGATTTTTTGGTATAATTTTAATATACAGGCAACATTGAAGACGAATACAAGACAATGCATGATGATCTTCAGCAGAAGCTGTCACTTGTTACTGTAGTCTGCACGACAGCAGATATCTGGACAGCCCATAATCGAAGTTGTTTTGGAGTAACCGTGCACTGGATAGAGATAAGTACACTAGATCGAAAATCAGCTGCTTTGGCATGTTCACGATTACGAGGCAGACATACCTTCGACTTGATTGCTGCAACACTTGAAGAAATTCACTCCAAATTCCGCATCACTGAAAAAGTTATATGCACAGTTACTGACAATGGATCAAATTTTGTAAAGGCTTTTAAAGTGTTTTCTGAGCTGGAGACAATGCCTGCAGACTCAAAACAGACAGTGCTATCACAAATAGAGGATGGAGCAGTGACCTTTACTAATGTTGCAGACATTCTAGAAAATGACAAGCAATCTTGCCAAGATGCTTCAGAATTTACATTGCCACCTCATCATCGTTGTGGAGCTCACACAATGAATCTTATAACAGTTTCTGATTCAGAAAAAGCAAATGATGATTTTAATTACAAAAAGTTGAACCGCAGCACTTTTGCTAAATGCGCTGCACTCTGGAACAAGGCAAGCAGAAGTCCACAGGCAGCTGAAGTGGTGCATGATTTATCCAATTTAACACTTGCTGTTCCAAATGCTACACGATGGAACTCATTTTATAATTCTGTTGGCAAGGTCTATTCTATTGTTGAGAAAAAATCTGAAGCTGACATATGCAGCAAACTTTCTCTAACAAGTTTCCGCCCAAATGAAATAATTTTCATGGCCGAGTACATCAAGGTTATGCAACCATTAGCCATAGCTCTGGACACGTTGCAAGCTGAAGTCAACTGTTTCATGGGACTACTCCTACCAACAATTTCTTCCTTGCGTTCACATCTTTCTTCAATGAAGCCCTTATTGAAGTTTGCGGCTCCACTGGCTGATGCATTACTTAGTGGAATCAGTAAAAGATTTGGCCCACTTGAAGGTGAAGATGATTTGATAATTGCAAGTGCTTCTCATCCACGATTCAAGCTCCGATGGATACAGTCTGACGCTGAAAGAGTTCGAGCTAAATATTTGCTGCTACAAGCAATGCAGGTCATGGCTGACTGTGATGCTGCAGGCAATGCTTCCAATGATGTTACAACTGCAACGACTCATCATCTCATGTAGGAAGTTTCTTCTGTTTTATATGAGTCTGATACTGGAGGTAGTACTGCTCAGTCTGAACTTGAACTTTTCCTAAACGATTCTTCAAAAGACATATCTAGTCTCCAGCACTATCCACTTGTGAAACAAGTATTTGTTCGTAAAAACACAAGTCTTCCGTCAAGTGCTCCAGTGGAAAGGCTATTTAGCATAGGCGGGCAAATACTGACTCCACGAAGAAATAGTCTAACGGATGATCATTTTGAAATGATCTTACTGCTAAGAGCCAATAAAAAACTGATACAGTGATTATTGATTAGTTAGTTGTACAACACAACAATTAATAGTTTTTAATGATAGGTTAATTTTACACTTTAAACTGGTTGATGTTGCTTTGACTAATATATTGGTGAATGATTGTTTTTTTTTATAAATACTTATCATACTGTTTTTAATAAAGAATTATGTGACGTATTATAACCGTTGTTGGAGAATCATACAACCCATCGTTGACAATCCCAGTAACTAATAGTAACTATCTAGTTACTTTTTGGAGTAACTAGTATAGTAACTAGTTACATTTTGAATAGAGTAACTAATAGAGTAACTAGTTATATTTTATCTGTTGTAACTAGGAACTATAACTAGTTACAATTTGACAGTAACTAGCACAGCACTGCCGAATGAGCAAGATATAAAACTAAAGGAGATACTAGTGCTAGAGATAAAGGAAAGTGGGAACATACATCAAGTTATTTTTAGTGTTTCTTTTTTTTTTCTCTCTAATACTAATAAAAATAGACTGAAAAAAATGTATATTCACTTACTCCGTCTGTCTGTCTGTCTGTCTCAGAGAATTCTTTCATTTATGAATCTCCAGTCTCCCACATCCCATTCTCGAATCAAGTTAACATTTTGCATACATATTCAAAGTCGATGACAATACATAAATCCATTTTAAAAATTAGTTAATTAATTATATTTTATATTTAAAAAAACGGAGTTATACCTTGCAGTATTGAGATATATGGCAGTAATTCTGAGGTTCTTTCCCTTAGAAAAACTTTTTTTTATATTTGTGTCAATTGTAGGCTACTCGGAATCTCTCCTATTGGAGTTACATTCTATGGTGACTTCAATATTTATATTCTGTGTTGGCATAACGAATTGCTTTCATTTTAAGATTACACTTAATTTTGAGTTTACGCTACATTTTATGAACGCTAAATTTTATGTACGCTACATTTTATGAATGCTAAATTTTCCTTACTCTACATTTTATGAATGCTTTATTGTATGTACACTACATTTAAGAATGCTAGCCTTTGTGTATGCTACATTTTATTAAAGTTTATGTACGCTGTGTAGACATGGATCTCAAAAATGGCTCTAACGATTCTTCTAAAAATTTGACAGTTTATGCAAACTTGTATCTTTGGAAAATAAACTTCTAGCGAATAGGAAAGCAGGGAATATTCTATTTTAACAGTTATAATTTTTCAAAACATCTTAAAATTAAATTTGCTTTAGATCTATATCTTGAACTCACGTCGGTGGGAATTCCTGCATGTATTCAATAAAGAGTTTTAAAAAAAGACTCGCGGGAACATTTTGCGCACTGTCATCTGTAGAAATCATTAGCTGGGCTGATAGATTAGATAACCTCAGCTCAAATATTTAACAGGACAAATGTTCACATAGTTAACAGGACAATAGTTCAAATATTTAACAGGACAAGATACCCCCAAGATTCATCGCAAGATACGCCCCAAGGTACACCTCAAAATACACCTCAAGATATACATAATATACACCTCAAGAAAACTTACCTGTGTAAATGTTGTCCGGTGCCGCCTTCGGGCAGGTGTCGGGCAAGTTCCGGCACCCGGTGTGTGACCCGAGGCTGATCCCGGAGACGTGCCGCCTAATGTTGTTGCAGAGGACATTGAAAGAACTGGACTGGCGCCCTCGGCTTTGATTTTTTTAAAGGCCCCCTCCTGACCTGTAACAAAATAAAGTAGGTAGGTCCCTTCGTGATAACCAGAAAATTGCAAAGTTTTTCTTAGAAATAAGACATGATGTTCAATGGCGTAAAATTAATTTCTTATGCTACTTTAAGTCTGTGTTCGGTACCGGACTTAGCCTCTCGACCACGATTCCCAACACAAGTTGTAAAATGATGATTTTTTTGGCAGTACAAACAACATTTATGGATTTATAATATAATTGTTAAGGAGAATATTTAGAGACCGCATCATAAACAAAGAGATTAGAGACAGGGTTACTGCGGTGATTGGACCCCACGATGAACTGATAACTAAAACACGGAAACTAAAACTCTATGGCCATATTACAAGGTCTTTGGGGCTTGCAGAGACCTTCCTACAGGGAACAGTACCAGGAAAAAGAAGAAGAGGCAGACAGAGAAAGTGATGGGAAGACAACTTTAAAAAATGAAAAAAAAAAAAGACAGAGAGGAATGGAGAAAGACGGTTGACAAATCTTGCTTAGTGCCCCAACGGTCCAACAGACTTAAGGATAGGTGAAGCTGAATGAGAGTAAGTGCGTGTTTCAGATGTTCCCACGAGTACAGGTGGGTGTTTTTTTTTTGTGTGGACTGATGAGATTCTGATAAAACCACTAGGTGCTGTGTCGTAGTTCATGTTAACTCTTTCTCTCCTCATTGACAATGCCACCGTTGATTTGAAATCATTCAATTAAATTAATGTTTGATTGTAGAAACTTTACTTTGCCTTATATAGAAAAAAAAAGGCAAGCATTCCCCTTTTAATTCTATACTAAATAAAACATTTTCTGATAAGAAACAAAAAGTTTTTGAACCTTAATCCTAACAGAGTATTGAAATACTATTGAGCAAAATAAAGAATTTCGCCGAAACGTGGACAATAATTATGGAGAGAAAGAATTAATAAATAGAGGCAGGAGAGTTGAAGAGGGGAAAACAGGCGAGAAACGTGAGAGAGAAAGACGTGTAATTCTTATAATGAGTTACATCTTGGTTTTAACTTAAATATTTCTTGTGTTTCTACATCGATCTACTACCATATTGAAAGCTGGGTATTTTTTTAAAAGTTATATTCGACCTTGTTTTAAAAAAAGAAGTCTGTTCAATTTTTATTTCCAGTTATAGGCCTACATTAATTATTTTAATACGCCTACTACATCGGTTTGTTTGTACTAGCTGTTTGTAGCTACAAACGAACGACCGAGAGGGCCCTCTCAACGATGTCTATCTCTTTCAATTGTGCTAAAAGATGCATATTTTACTTTGAAAAAATGTTCATTTATGAGTTTTGTTTAGGGTTGACGCACTGCCGTAAATCCGAAGCTGCCACAAGCGGAATTGTAAGATTTAAATTACTGTCGGTAAAAATGCGAAAAATGCATTCGATTTATTATGAGGATGTGGATTTTTATTCAAGCTTTCGAAAAAGTGCAGGGGCCTTCACAAAAATTCTGCCAGGGCGCATCCATTCGCTTAAATCCGGCCCTATATATATATATATATATATATATATATTATATATTTGTGTGTGTTTGCGTGTGTGGTATTTCATTTAGAGTATAACTTAGTTTTTTCTGTGTGGGAGAAAATTAATACCTTCTAGATTGTTTTTAGAGTTGTCATTTCCCTGACATTTCTCGGCCTGTGCTCCCTAATAACCTAGCAGAGTTTAAATCGATAATTAGCATGCTCGACTTGAGTAACACATGGATACGCGAAAGGAGTAATTATCTTCTATTTGAGGAACTCTGTCAGGGCCTGTCTTAGGGCACTGCAACCCTGCAACCTATGCGGCCACAGTGGGCCCCGCGCTAATTCTAGTTGTAAATTATTAAATTAAACCATTTTTACTTATAACAGGGTTCCCGTGGTCTGGAGCTCCTGGAAATCTGAAATTGTAAAGTATACGAAAAGAGTCATGAAAATCTCTTGAAATTATTAAAATATCCTAAAAAAAAAACCTCATAAAAATGTCCTGAAAATAGACAAAAATTGTCATTAAAAGAATTTATTTTGTAACAAGAAATCTTCATTTTTATGTATTATCCTTAACCCAACACAGACTAGGCCCCGCGCAATCCGTTTCGCATAGTGCCTCCTAATCTGTAGGGCCGGCCCTGAACCCAGTAAATTAAAAGATAAGACTGAGCAACTTTTTTCTTCTTTCTTATTTATGGTTAAATGGACAGAATAGTTTGCTCTTTATTGCTCTCTCATCGTGTTTTCTGATGGTCTCGAGTTTGATCATCTATCCGCTGTTTCATTTCTCTTTAACACCAGTGCTACAAGGGAGAGAAATTATTCAACTCAAACTTAAATGCTCCCTATTAATTTCTAAATTTTATAGCATAGGCCAAATATTGCAGTTCCTTTTTTTTTTTTTTTTTTTTTCTTCACAAGAGCTATAAAGGGGACATGATCACACACATTTAGTGATCTGCAGAGAAATTAAGTTATTAGAGTTGTCTTTTATAATGATGACAATGATTAGCATACACATTCATATATATATATAGTATTATATACCTACACACTCATATATATATATATACCTAAACACACCTAGAACAAATTCGTATCAGTGCTGCTTCTTCCATTGTGCCATTAGAGAGTGTAATGGGTTGCCTGAATCAGCCAGGAAAACCAACGGAGCAGAGTTAAAGTCATCGATTAACAGGCATGATTAGATTGATACAAGATAGACGTAGGACGTAATTATCTTCTTCTTTTTTTTTGAAGTTTCGTAATAAATAAGATAATAAGATAAGCGCTTTGCATTGTAGGCAATTTTTTTTGTTATCGATCTGTATAGATTGAGATTATTTTTCTTAGTTAATTTTGTTTTAAGCTGTATTCACGAGAAACAAAGTGTCATGTATAGGCCTATTGTTTCACGTCACGGATTAGGATTAGGGATATATAATATACTTAAATAGATCTAAATCCTAAATGGGATTTTTTTTCTAATCTACACTGTTGCCCTATAGCTAGATAGATCTAGATCAATTTAAAAACTTATTGTGTTCAAAACTTGACAACCAGGAGCATTTGTCTTTTTACATATTCTATATAAAAAAAATTAGAAAAAAAATTGTTTTTCATAATTTACTAATGATATTTTAAAATTTTAATTTCATTTTGATTTGGCACTTATGAATCTCAATCCCTCCTGTGAAACTCTACACTTTGATATATACTTTTGTATATGTATTCACAATAGTTTCTGAAAAATTTACATAAAAAAAGTTTGCTTCACTTTTTCTTATTTCTCTATATAAAGTTTATAAGATGTCGGGCCGCTTCCGATAATCTTATAATCACAACAACTTTTGAACTAATAATGCTAACATAGTAAATTTGGTGTTGTTGGAAAGCATTTTGTATCTTCTTTCATTCTATTGTACACATTTGTTAATATAGGATCAATTAAATATGTTTTGGTGCAACTACCTAGCTTAGACCCATCACGAGTTTATATTTTACTCTGTGATACTAGAACGTGGCTTACTTTGTATCTATGCTCAGGACAAATGAGTGTACACTACAAAACAACAGCAAGAGTTGTCTCAATATTTTACGGCTTTCATTACATGAACGGAAATTGTATATTCAATATTGTCTCCCTTGTCTCATGAGATGATTGGATGAAGGCCCCTGAGCAAGGGAGGTGGAGGGGGGTAGGTACCCCTTTCAGACCTTCTTTCAGCCCTTGCGATCTATTGTGGTAGATGATGTGAATCTCATCAGTTTGGATGGACAACGTGAATGAGGGTGTCATGTGACCAGAACGACGACCAACACCATTCCCTCCCCTCCCCCCAACGTAAGTTCAAACAGGGGCCTACTCTAAACATCTCAAATCAAATCCCAGTCTTCACCGGGATTCGAACTTGAGACTTCTCGGGTCGGAAGCATCGCGCTGTACCGCTCGACCACCTAGTCAATTGAAGCAGGAGTATGTTTTTCTTTCATTTTCGCGATTTTACAATTCACTTCTTCTCTATTCGTCATTAACAAAAGTGTTTAAACTGAAGCAGTTGGGGAAGTTTCGTATTTATTGTTGGTTTTGTTTTTTTTATGTTCGCATAAGAGTCACATGAATATACTCAGTAGCTCGTGATTGAGGATATCGCAGTTTCAAATTGCCATCAAAGATGGATCTAGTAAAAATTTGAATGTAAACAGCTGCCTAAAGATCTAAGTTCTAAACAATGTAGGTCTATATGTTTTGCAAAGTTTATTTTAGAACCATTCTTAAACAAGATTTTTTAATTGTTTCTTTGGATTTTTAAGACGTATTAAAAATAAAATAGTTGTGTAAATAGATATGTTGATATCTAAAACGCATTTAAAATAAAATAGTTGTGTAAATAGAGATTTTGATATTTAAAACGTATCTAAAATAGTTGTGAAAAAAAAAGTTATTTTTGATTTTTTTAAACATTCAAAATAGTTGTGTGAATATTTATTTCGAATTAAAAACGTATTCAAAATATTTGTGTGAATAGCCATTGAAAAAACAACTGTAATAATAAAGACTTGTCCTAATAAAAACTAGTTATCATTAGTTTCCCGATTGAATGAATAAGTATCGTTCTTTTTATAGCCAAGATTTCACCAATGACTGACTCTATTACAACAAACCTGTATGACTGGGGGGGGGGGGGGGGGGGGAATAGTTGAAAAAAAAAGAAAAAAAAACCTATAACGACTAGATTGTCGTCCTTTGTTTATAAATAAATTTCATCATTACTGTCATAGAGTCATAGAGTGAAAGTCTAATACTTCCTCAATATTGAAATTAAATTAACAAACAGAAGCCCCCCCCATCCCCCCCCCCACCCCCCCAAAAAAACCCCAACATACCCGTAGCTTCTCAACAATTTTATTTTGTGCAAGGACATACACCGAAAATCTAGATATTTGTTGTATAGCATTTATGTATACAAATCTCCAATACACGATTTTTATTCTGCTTTCTTCGGGCTTACTTTATCCAGTCAATATCACCGTAAATATAAATCAACTAGTCGACCGGTGGCGTGGCATACGCCGATATTTTTGCAGGGCCGGCCTTAGGCCATTGCAACCTATGCGACCGCACCGCACTTTTATAGGTGTATAAATTATTAAATTAAACCATTTTATAACTTATAACAGATTTTCCGCGGCCTCCTGTCGATTTACCAGAAGCTCCTGAAATTGCAAAATATACGACTAAGTCCTGGGAATATCCGGAAATTCTTAAAATCTTTAGAAAACTCATACAAATATGAAATATATAGACAAAATTGTCATTTTTGGGTGTCATTCAATATGGAAAACGCCAATCCTACGCACGATATAAAAAATGTCATTATGCAATACACGTAATTGTGGAATTTAGTGAAAGAAGCTTCTCGCGCCTCAAACTAATGAAGAATTACTTGAGGTTAATAATTCTTGTAGATAGATTGAAACATTTGGTAATTCTTGTTATTGAGCGTGATCTATGTAGGGAACAGAATTCTTATGATATACTGTATGACTTCGTTACACCCAAGGCTCGTGTAGTAATTCTGTGCGTAGTAAAGAAAGAATAAAATGCAAAGACGAATGTATTTTCTAAAACAAACTCTTAAATTTCACTTATTATCCGTATCCCTACCCAAACGGGGCCAAGCGAAATCCGTTTCGCATTGGGATCACAATGGTTAAGTCCGGCCCTTCTATTTAGTGACGGGTGAATACTACTTGGCTAACGATTAAAGAGCAGGGTGTCATGTGGCCAGGACAAGAACCAACCGCCTTTAATTTCGCCAACTTAAGTCAGGTACCCATTAGTGTTGGGTGGACTCCAGAAATTAAAAACCCAGATTTGAACTCAGGACCTCAAGTTCTGAAACCAAGCGCTTAACCACTCAGCTACCGGGCCGCCATTTATAACATTTATTATCAACGACGAAATTATAAACTTTTTTTTAGATAACGTTTCAATTCCTTCTTTTAGAGTACACTTTATTCTTGATAGTTGCAATGTACAAGTTGGAAGTACAAAATGGAGTCATCTACATTTCAAGGTATAATTTGCAACTTTCGCAATTGATAGTGGATCGCGATAATCACGCAAATGTCTTGGGTTCGACCCCCATACTGGACTAAAAAATAATATCAAGGACAAATTAAAATTAAAGTTTAGTTTTTCATATTTATTTGAACATACAGTTATAGAAATGGACGCGAGGTATTTTTGAGGCGATCTATCCCGTGACACGCTGGTCGGACATGCCAAAGGCCAAAATAAGTTGAGCATCACTTGTTATGGCAGATGCGGCCTTATCAGTACGTGGGGTCCTGGGCGAGTGTCATATCAGGGCCACGTAAATTTGAACGATGGGCTGACGGTGAGAAAAGATTCTCTTTATCTCGGGGCGTCTCTCAGGTGCGGGACCTGGGTCAGTTACCCAACTCGCCTCCCCCCAGGGCCATCTCTGGCTATGGGATATTTGTTTGGTGCGTTTTATGGCCTGTTTTTTTTTTTTTTGTTTTTTTTTTATTTTTTTAATTTTATGTTTATTTAAATCTTATATTTAATCTGAACTCATCTACATACAGGTAAAGCATTATTCATTGACCTAAGCACTTATCATAACAAAAATCGTGCGATAATTAAATTGTCAGCTTCAAATGTCTGACTGACTGTGGATACTGAATCGTGTTTTAAAATAGTCGTATATTCGTTGATTGTAAGTTTCAGAGATCGTTTCATTAGAGTAGTTTATACTTTTTTTTTCAATCATTATTTTTTTTTTTTTTAGGTATAATTTGAATACACAAGGGGCAGTTCTATTGAGCGCTACTATCACGAGGTTTTTATGGCGTAATTATTAGTTCATTTTGTTACGTAGAAAGTAAGAGAGAAATGAGCGGATAACTCAATGGAGGTTTTCACGAGATACTAAAGAATGTCAATGTATGGCCGCTAAAATTATAGTTCAATGTTGCCAATTATATTTGTTGGAAAATTTAGTTACTAATGGAAGAGCTTAAAAGGGCACAAAAATTATCATAAAGCTTTAAAAAAAAACATAACTTATCAACACTTTTTGTTTTATTCCGAACACCGGATACACCAAAAAGCTAGCTATATACAGTTGTCCCGACATAAATGAAAATGTAATGGCCAGTATTGGAGAAAATTTTCAGTTCATTTCTGCATTAACTTTTTTATTTTATATTTATGAAATTCAAATAGATCCTAGATTCTAGATCTTTGCTAAAGGGTATTTTTTGTTTCGGTTAACTCTTTCTCTCCTAATTGACGGTACCATCGTTCATTTGAACTCATTAAATAAAATTTAATTATATGTTTGATTTCATAACTTTGCCTTACATAAAAAGAGCATACATTCCCTTTTCATTCTTCACCAAAATAAAATATTTTCTGATAACAAGCGAAAACTTTTTAAAGCTTAATAAAACAAAAAAGTGTATTAAAATACTACTGAGCAAAATGTAGAATTCCGTCGGAACGTGGAAAATAATTACGGAGAGAAAGAGTTAAAAAAAAATGATTTTATTTATTTTTTTTGTTGTTTTTTTTTAAAGTATGATTTTTAATTATTTATTTTGAAGTATGTTAATTACTTAGCTATGTTTACGTTGATAAAGTTAAAAAAAAAACTACGATAGATGGATTCTTGTATGATCATAGTTCATGGGAGGAAGGACAGGGCGCCTTCAAAATGTTAAAATGGGGCGTGGTGGTGGCTGAGGGGTAAAGCACTCGGCTTCCTAACCAGGTTCACCAACTCGATGCCTGACATTGGCGGTTGGTCTTTGCTCTGACCACATGACACCCTCATTAACAGAAGACATTACAAACAGATGAGCTTTATATCCTGAGCCTTTTCAAACTGCCGATCTACTTACAAGCGGGTGCAAATGTAGTCTTTTTTTTTCTAGGACTCAAAATCTGATGTATTAGCGTTGTAGTTATAAATCCAAATTTGATATTGAACAAGTGAAAACATTATCACCAATTTTCTAAAAATTAAAATATTAAATCAAGTGACGTCTTCCATTTTGTAAATAAGGCCTTTCATACAATTTACGCTAGAGGCGCTACAAGCTCGAATCAAACTGTTCTTTTAACCCTTAAAGTGCTGAGCTGTTTTACAAGGAGTGCATACAAAGGGGAATTACAATTCTAATGTTTAAAGGCTAAACTACCAAACGCGCATTAAGGGTTAAAGAAGTAATTTCAGTACCAATTCTGGAGTCAACCATCTTTCTTACGTGAGCCAAACAGGCCCGCCTTAGAGTTTAGAGTCGACCCAGCTCACTGTATAACAATGGAATTGTATTATTTAGTTCTTTTATTTGTTAATTTATAACCTGTAGTCTAGGGTATGCTTCGCTAATATTCCTGTTGATGTTTTTTTTTTTTTTTTTTTTTTTTTGGGGGGGGGGGGGGGGTTGCTAATTACATTTTAAAAAATAAATATGTCGTAATTTAGTTTCTGTTCAATGTATTCCAGAATGAGAACCTAGCAAATATAAATACCTGACTCAGGGGGGTAAAGTAAAGGTCGGTTTGTCGTGGTGCTGAACACACACCATTCAACATTTAATTTAACCACTGGTCTTAGAACCGGCTGGTGTTATCATGTATGGACATAGATAGATAAATAGATAGATAGATAGATAGATAGATAGATAGATAGATAGATAGATAGATAGATAGGTTGATTGATTGATTGATTGATTGATTGATTGATTGATTGATTGATCTTAGAGGCGGAAAAAGATGTCTGTAAAAAGTTCTTGTAAAATATCGTTAGCTAATCGGCCAAACAGTGAAAACCTTTGACCATTAAAATTTTCAGTCATTTAATCATCTTAAAACTACATTTGGCTTACGTTTTTTTTTTAAATTATTGTTTTTTACACATGACGTCAAACGACTTCAGCGGGAATCCCCACACTCGACTCAAATGTTTCTTTGTATTCAATAATGAGTTGAATATATAAATAGACGTAGATGAACATTTAGCATCGGGGAGCGGTGGCTGAGCGTTTAAGCGCTTGGCTTCTGAACCTAGGGTCCTGGGTTAGAATCTCGTTTAAGTCTAGGATTTCGAATTTCGGGATTTTAAATTTCGGGATCTTAGCGCGCCCCTGAGTTCACCCAATTCTTATTTGGGGAAAGTAAAGACGGTTGGTCGTTGTGCTGGCCACATGACATCCTGCTCGTTAACCGTTGGCCGTAGAAACAGGCGACCTTAACACCATCAGCCCCATAGATCGCAAAGTCTAAAAGGGAAACATTACTTACAGGAACATTTTGCACCTACCGTCTTATGTAAGTCTGAACACTAGGAATGTTTTGGTACAGTTTTGGACATCTACAAATGTAAAATTCTTTACTAGATCAAGATTCTAAAGGAATGATAGTGCAAAGGTCAATGGAAAGACATTACAAGAAAAACATGGAATGAGAAATGATAGACTTCCATCATCTTAATACTGTAGGAGTCCATTTAAAAAAAAAAATTTTTTATATTACATGTACGTTGTATTTTTCTTAGCACTAAATCAGACTGTTCGCACTCACTCCTCTTGTTCCAACCATGTGATGACATATATGTAATTTAAAAAAAAAAAAGATATTGTGATGATGGACTTACCATGGTCAGAGAGTGACCTCTGTGATGTAATATGCCCATGACCAGTGTCCATAGAATATAAACTGGCGAAATCGTCGCATTTCCGTTTGTCCCTGTCATCCCCAGGAACTCTCTGTTCCTCCATTAAACTTGGGAAAAGAATTTTGGCGGTAATGGTGGCGACCTCCTCACACAAAAAATAAATGAATGAAGAAAACAAATTTGAATGATAGCTACACTTCCCTTTGAACTTCCACTGTGCCGATCCTGTTAATCTACTAGCACTGAAGAACGTACAAATAAGCAGCAAAAGGAAATCACCTTAGCAATATTCTCTTCCCAGCATCCACAGTAAATTGCAATCGACAGGAAGTTTATTTAAAGAAAAAAAAAAGACTTGTATTTATGACTTTGGCTTATGCAGATATTTTAAATTATTATTATTATTAAAGCGGACAATGATTTAAGATGTTGCTTTGAAGTGAAAATAAACCAAATTGTGGTTTTTATTACAAATATTAGAAAACCTTGTTGGATGTTTGTATTTTGGCTTGTTCCTATTGAAAATATCTGACTATAACTTTGCCTACAAATAACTCCAATAAACCTTTCGATCTAAATAATAATTGGTTTGTTGACGCGTGTCGCTGCGGAGATTTTAATATTAATGAATTAAATATCCATCCAGTAGTATCAATGAAACTGTGTTGCGCCTTAAGTGTGTGTTGGAAAACAGAACAAATTGAACACAAATTCTGTCACTTGCAGACGACAAATCGAATAAGGTTGCCGTCAGTGTATTGACGGTGACAGCATCATTGAGGCAGACTGGCAGGTAACTCCGAATAAAATTGACGGACACACCGTTAGTGGCAGTGACGATGATAGGTTAAACAATCGAATGTGCAGGAATGGCGCCTTTAGCGTTGACGTCTGCTGAGATTACGTAAAAGCGGAAGTGGAATCACATAAGCACGCGCACAAAATAAACAGAATAAGCTGCAGGGGGGTTTCGCGGTACAATAGTTGATAAGTTGCAAGATTGCTTCTGATTGAAATGATGGCGTGTTCGGGGGTTCTAGTACGAGTCTGATGGTTTGACTGTCTGAAATTAAAATAACTAATAAGATTGTCCTCCCTTTCCTAGCTTAAATCTTATAGCAGTTTCAAAAATGAGAAATAAAATTTGAAAAAAAAAGGAAATGTGCACGAGACTATCGTTGTTGATGGATTCAAGTCCCGCCATTTGATGATCAGCAGCCAATAGGAAGAAGAGACGCGATTCTCTCGTGTATTGATCTGTCGTGCGGTGATCGGCTAAGGAACGGAACGGGAAGAAAAGGGGCAGGGTCGGAAAGGGTAGTTGATTGGCCGTTACTGCGTCGTCTGCTTGTCATGTCACATGACGAAAAGGGCGTGGCCGAGGGATATTTTTGCTCTCCACGAGAAGATGAAAGAGTGGAAGGGGGAGGGGGGGAAGTACCAGACGAGAGCTCTGGATCTCAAAAGGATCGGGGTGGGGGGGGGGGGGAGGATGGGGGATGTCTCCCTTTTTCTTCCTGAGATAGAAAGGGACAACTTGATACGACAAATGGGCGCTAATTGTTTCTCTTGGAGGGATTTGGACACCGAGAAAGACAACGCTCCCCCAAGCCGTGGGTAGACAAGCCTGCATGGACGTCTCTGGAGTTCCACAAAGCCACTTTCCTATCCTCCACGACACGTTCTGAGAGAGAACAGAAGAAGAAAAGAAACTAGAAATATTCGGTAGAGTTTGCGCCCTCTGAGGACACTCGGCTCCAACCGTGTTCTCAACTGAGCGAAGTCGCTCCTAGCGCCCCCTAGTGGCCGAAACATTAAGAAGTACATGGAGACAGACACCCAGACAGCGCAAGGGGCCTACACTCTCGAGTCAAATATTTCGTCAGTTTTTTTTCCCGTTTTTTTTTTTAAATTTCGTTGTATTTTGGTTCTTTTTTTTTTTTTAATGTATAACGACATTTTTATGTAAATTATGGAGAGTCATTATTTCTTATTGCGTCACAAAATCTTCGTATATTGTAGACTATTCCGTAGTATTAAACAATTTTTTTTTAAATATTTTTTTTAAAAACAAAGTACATTTAGAATTTTGAAATTAGATCATATTTTTTAGCTTGTAGGCTCGAGAATGATAATAAAGTAGCCTCCCCTGTTTGCGACCCCTCAACACAAGAAAACATTCAGGAACTAGAATAAACACAAAATAGTGAAGTGAGATTCATAACAAACGAATATTCATAATTGATTAGAGTAACATCTTTAGTTAAATCATAAAATTTAGAAAGCCTTCAGAATAGAAGACTTCAATGGAAATTAGCAATTATCTATAAAACACTGAACCATAATCTTCAAATACAAAAACAAAACCTAATAAAATGCTAAGAAAGACACAAAGATAAATGCACATTCGTTGCTTCATAAGTAAATTAAAGTTCCCCTTTCAGATCTTGAGTTAAATGGGACAGATGATATAAAGGCCATCTGTTTTTGTGGCCCACGGTTAACGAGGGTGTCAAGTGGCCACCAAAACGACTAACCGCCTTAGCTTTTCCCCAACTAAAGTCAGATACCCATTAGAGCTGGGTGGACTCAGAGGCGCCCTGAAGATCCAGAAAGTACAAGTCTTAGTCTTTACCAGGATTCGAACCCGGGACCCCGGGTAACTGACATTAGTTGGAAAAAAGTAACAATTTATGTGAAGCAAATTGAAACAAACCCTAAATATTTAAGTTTGTATGTATCTCACAAGCTTAAGACCATTACCACTTCCGGCGTTAACATCCTTGCGAGATCAGGTATTCCCAGCATCTTTACAGCCCTCAGACAACGCCGTTTGCGCTGGCTTGGACATGTTCGCCGGATGGAGGGCAAGCGCATCCCGAAAGTCATCCTCTATGGTCAACTCGCGACTGGCACAAGAAAAACTGGTCGCCCCCACCTCCGTTACATAGATGTAATAAAACGTGACCTCAAATCAGTGAACATCAATCCTGACAATTGGGAAGACATAGCTCTAGACCGCACCAGATGGAGAGAGACAGTGACCAAGAAAGCTATGGACAGTGAAAGTACATGTGTCTCAGCTCAGGAGGAAAAACGTACAATCCGAAAAACGGTCAGTGTCTCTCCAAAATAGGGCTCCACAGCCACATGAGGAAGTGTGCTCTGAGATGAACCATAGTCGTTCTACGACTGAAGGAGGCCAATGATCTCACAAGCATGTTATAACAACTGGTTAAAACCTGGAAGTGTGTTCCTTCAGTATCTTTGTACTGCTGGCTACGTCACGGTACACAGAGCACGTGAGCTACTTATCCTTAGGCCACCCAGTGCATAAAGTAAAGTATCTTGCACATCGTGGTGTGTATCTTATAATTTACATACTTATTTTAAAAAAGATAATTATGCCCTACGTGTTCTGTCTAATGGCTGATTCAGCCGACCCATTTCATGATCTAATGGCACTAGGAAGGAAAAGCTTTTATAAGAATTTTCCCGAGCTTGTTGAATAAGAAAAACGTTTTTTTCTTTGTCTTTTTGAGTATTTTAATTTCATCTGTTCTTGTAGGATTGGACCCCACGATGACCTGCAAAGTACTGTAAAAAAACAACAACAATGTAAACTCAAACTCTATGGTCTTATCACTAGGTATACGGGACTCGCAAATACCTTCCTTCAGGGAACAGTACCAGGAAAAAGAAGAGGAGGCAGACATAGAAAGCGGTGCCCGGTGGGAAGACAACATATAAGATTGGACTGGCCTGCCATTTAAAGAGGTTCTATCCAAGGCAAAAGACAGAGAGGAATGGAGAAAGATGGTCTACAAATCTTGTGTGATGCCCCAACGGTCCAACAGACTAAGTTAGAGGTGAAGGGGAAAGTGATATTTATTTATTAGTTTTAATTTTGATTTTGTTTTCATCAATGAATCAATCATGGTATCTTTTCATCAATGAATCAATCATGCCATCTCTTAATCAAAGAATTAATCATGTTATCTTTTCATCAATGAATCAATCATGGTAACTTTTCATCAATGAATCAACCATGTCATCTTTTCATCAATGAACCAATCATGGTATCTTTTCATCAATGAATCAATCATCTATCTTTTCATCAATGAATCAATCATGATATCTTTTCATTAATGAATCAATCATGTTATCTTTTCATCAATGAATCAATCATGGTATCTTTTCATCAATGAATCAATCATGGTATCTTTTCATCAATGAATCAATCATGGTATCTTTTCATCAATGAATCAATCATGATATCTTTTCATCAATGAATCAATCATGGTATCTTTTCATCAATGAATCAATCATGGTATCTTTTCATCAATGAATCAATCATGGTATCTTTTCATCAATGAATCAATCATGGTATCTTTTCATCAATGAATCAATCATGATATCTTTTCATCAATGAATCAATCATGGTATCCTTTCATCAATGAATCAATCATGGTATCTCTTCATCAATGAATCAATCATGTATCTCTTCATCAATGAATCAATCATGCTATCTTTTCATCAATGAATCAATCATGCCATCTTTTCATCAATGAATCAATCATGCTATCTTTTCATCAATGAATCAATCATGTCATCTTTTCATCAATAAATCAATCATGGTATCTTTTCATCAATGAATCAATCATGCTATCTTTTCATCAATGAATCAATCATGCTATCTTTTCATCAATGAATCAATCATGCCATCTTTTCATCAATGAATCAATCATGGTATCTTTTCATCAAGGAATCAATCATGGTATCTTTTCATCAATGAATCAATCAAGCTATCTTTAAATTGATTTGAACATCTGGATATGGTTAATTTTTTTTTGGGTGTGGGTTGTAACTCTAAGTCACTGATTTACATTACAATAGAATATATACTTCCATCTATAAAGGTGTTTATTTATTATTTAGCTTGTTCAAATGCAAACAGATTAAAACTTGTCTAAGAGGAAATATACTTGCTCCAATTCTCGTTTCAGTAACTCATCTGATCCTTTCGGGAATTTTTCATCTTCTTCTATGATCTCAATTGACATGTCGGAGGGTTCAGATCAGTAATCCTAGATCTGAGATCAACTACGCAGTGGTTTCCAGAACAAACAATTCTCCGTATAGTTTTTCTTCCATGGAAGGGTTTTGGGGCCCGAGTCTTGTTCAGGTCTCTTGCTACTTTTGAACGACATGCTCAACATTCTCTGGTGATGCTCCACAGGGCAGGTCTCGCTCGTCTTGACTTTAAGCTTCCGGAACATATGTTGTCTCATTCTGTTGTGTCCGGTTCTGAGTCGACAAATTATGCGTTGGTCATGTCGAGATAGCGTATAAAAGGCGTCCTTTTTCTTGTCATTAGGATGTAAACTAGTCCAATATTCATTCTATTATTTTCATCATTTCTTATGGGTGGAAAATAATCTTATTGTTTCATGGCTAATACAATTGAGTAATATATGAAAGTACTTTAGAAACAAGGAATTTTTTGGTATGGTTCCGAAATTCAAATTTAGTTCAGGCTTGTCGAAATGTGCTCCCTTTCAGACCTGCAATCTAATACAAGATGATGTAAATGTCTTCTGTTTCTATGGCGAACGGTTAATGAGAATGTCATGTGGCCAGCACATATCCATCGGAGTTGTGAAAAGGGGGGGGGGGGGGGGGTTCAGGTGCGTCCTAAAAATTACAAAGCTCAAAATCCCAGTCTTCCACGAGATTCGGAACCGAGACTTATCAGCTTGGAATCCAAGTGCTTACCACTCAGCCACCACACATAATGGTCAGACAAAAATGGGTTTAAACATTTGTGATGTCATGAGTAACACAAAACATAAATATAATGACTTTTTTTAAAAAGAAAGAATAGAAAGGGTAGGATGGTGTGGAGCATTTGTATATTAGGCACTTACTTCTACCAGGGTCTAAAGACTAGATTTATTTACTTTGAACCAATAAATTATCAGTGCCTAGTTCACATTAGTTAACCCCTCAAGTAACCGTTTCCACACGGGCGCCACTTTGAGGCAGAACAGCATGTCCGTGTGTGATCCATACAACACTAAAGACGTAAGGCTAAACAAGGTTACAAAGACAGTTTGTGTGAAAACACAAACTCATAATCAGCTTCCGAAGTGGTCCACCCAGGCAGGTAAATAGGCCGGTTTCAATATTTTTCAGAAAGAACATCAGAATGAAATTCTATGAAAGACAAATGACAGAGAAGAATGAAGAAAGAAGATTGACAGATCTTGTGTGGTGTCCCAGTCTAGCAGACCAAAGGATAGGTGAAAGTGAAGGTGAAGTTCGTTGTGAACCTAGCCTAACTGATGTTTTATAATGATTATATAATTGATCTAATTGTTTTGTAAGGTGTCAATCTCTTATTCAAAGCCTCAAGAAAAAAACATTTCCGTAAAAAAAAATGTTCCCCTTTAGTTAGGTGTCCTATGTTAGGGCTATTGCCTAGCAGTTCACGCACGCGATAATATGAAAAACTACTTATTAATTGTTGTTTTAAATTATGTCCAACTTTTATGCATACTAAATAGATTTTTTCTAACATTTTTTTGTGTGTGTAAATGTAGTAGTTACTATGACAGAACTTGTATAGTTTAGTAATACATTTTTGAAAAAAAAATTTTTTTTTAAAAATCTAAAACCATTTGCATAAATGTGTTACAGATGTGTAATACTGTCATTCCCATACTAAGGAGCTTCCAGTGTTTGTTACTATAGTGAATAGTTGTAAAATTGGTGTATTTTTATGAAAATCTACTTGCATAGATAATTTAAAAAATTAGATGGTTCATTTTCGAAAAAGCAAAAAGTAGCCGTTGCATAAGAACATTGAATGATCTAAAATATTATGATGCCGGATTTTCACTATCTTTTCTTGTTTACGAGATCTAAATGGGACGGACGGACGGACAGACGTTCCACACAAAACTAATAGCGTCTTTTCCCCTTTCGCGGGCCGCTAATAAAAAACAAAATATCTTGTATGCTCTTTTGTTTGTTCTAACGGTAATCTAACCGGAACTGCTTTTGGCTGAAAACAAAAGTAAACACCAAAGCGTGTACCATAAAAAGAAACAATTTTTAGACAAAAAAATAGTAAAACCTCGCCAATGTTGTTTCACTTCGAGAGTGAGTTAGAAATCAAATTCCTTTGGTGTCCTTGTTGACTCCAAGGCGAACAAAAATATTTGACAAACGATGAACTGTGACCCTTATTCACCTTCCCAGGTGTAATCTTCCCCCCCCCCCCCCCCCTCTCATCCTTGACTCACGCTAACACGCGCGCTGGACGTTGTTGAGCTCATTCCCAGCTAATCAAATCCTGAGTTTATTAGCTCGGGCGTTAGTTACACAAGCACCGTTTCATTTTACCGGACAGCGGTCATCTTCGGAAAACAATGGACGAGGAGGGGGTGTAGTTTGACAACCGGGCGGGAATAGGAGGGGGGAGGGTCTGCCCGAGCGCCATCACAACAATAACGAAAGCCTATCTGCGTCAACTTGAGCCCATTGTCCTGTCCTGGACTTGTGTTTCGGAATCTTGGACAAATTGTTTTCCCTGACATGTGCTGAAGCAGTGCGGTGAGTGTCAGGGCGGGAACAATACGATTACCGACCGGTCCAAGCCGATGCATGGCTCGCAATGGAGGGGGGGGGGGGGGGCTATGTGGCTGGAGAGCGAGGTCGATACGCCTGGTTGACGACCCTTACGTGTAGAAAGGGAGATCCCCCCCCCCCTCCTTTCTTCGGGCTATTGTGTCGCGAGCTCTTGATCACGTGCTCGCGAAATGAAGCGAGAAACGTGATGTCACAGAAACAAGAAAGACAAGGGGCAATACACAACGAACAATAGGGTAAGGGAGATAATTGTGCAGGCATGTTTGTTCAGAGACTTCTGTCGCTTGACAACAACGGAAAAAATCGCGCGAACACGGGGCGTAAATGGGTGTAAAATAAGGAGGTCCCAGTCCCCCCCAAAACATACTTTTTCGAAGTTACCCGAAACCTGTGAGCTTTAAGTGAAAAGAAAAATGTTGTTATCCTATTTTAACATCTCTTCTTCATTAGAAATAAATATACAGAGATTATCGGATGCTTTTATATGTATACATATATATATATACATAGACATATGTTACCCGCGACCCGCGGGTCTTTATTTGCGCATTACTGTCGATATAATCACAATTAAACGAAATAATAATGTAATAAGTAAAGCGAATGTGTCAATGTAAAAATAGTGTAAATGAAGCTCTCAAATCAAAATGGTTAATAGGCTTAAATCCATTTGTTCAAATTAAAACATTTGCTTGTAGGCCTACATATATTTAATTAAAATTTGAGATGAATAGACTTAATTTTGTATGTTCGTGTGTTCAAGTATAGAGTAGATCTTGAGGTAGACATAGATCTAAATCTACACTAATCTAGAAAAATTGGCTTTTATAGAGTTCATTATGTGTGGCGCTTGCCTGACCTTTTTTCATGAATAGGCCTATCTCAATACGGCTACGCAACTTTAGCGAATAGCGAACGAATGTATTAAAAATGCTTTAGAAAAACAAATTTGAATGTTAAATTGATTAAAATATCAAATGAAGGACAATAATTAGTATGTTTATGTGTTAAAGCACTAAACTATCTTTGCGAAAAGAAGTTTTATCATCTTAGAGTTCAATAAGAGTTTTAGACCTAGACCTAGGAATAGACTCAGTAGAGAGATGTGTTAATGTGTAACCAATTGGTAATGTCTAATGAAAGAATGTTCGCCAGGAAATCTGTAGTCACCAAATCAGGAACTAATTTATGTAAAAAATGCTTTTGAAACACAAAATTCAAGGTTAATTTTATTACATAATGAAATCAATGGATCTTCTTTTGTATTTTCATGTGTCAAAGTAAAAAACTATGTGCGCAAAGTGTATTTCTTAAAATTAGATCTAGGTCTAAATCCTTTCGATCTTTTCTCATGTCAACATTGTTAACCATGGCCTAGATCCATAAAATACTATAGCTGTAATAGAGTCGGACAACTTTTTTTTTTTTTGAGGGTCTTAAGTTTGTTTTAGGGCTACAATACATACACTACGGTCTAAGTTAGTACCCAAGGAACATTCCTGCCTAGTTTTATCAAGATTGGTCAAGCGGTTTTGATATCTATAAGTAACATACATACATACATACGCCTAACATTCTACTTTATAACATATATAAGCCCGTTCATGTGGTATGTGTTTCGGACCGTTTTTACGAGGCTCTTGGGTTCGAAACCTGTCTGCTTCCATCCCTTGCCGTCCTGCAGGAGGTTTAGGATAGATCATGATAATTTTCATTATTGAAGGAACATATGAAACGTATAAAACTAAAATTCATTCTGTCTGTCTGTCTGGTACAAATGTTGTTCACGTTATTTTTCCCTTTTCCCATTCTCGGATCAAGCTGAAATTTTAAACAATTATTCATTGAACCTAACAAAGCATGAATCAATTAAAACCTTAACCAGTTAGTCAATTAATTATGGGTAATTAACTTTTTGTTTGTTTGATATTGAAAAAGGGAAATAACTTCTACATTCTTAAGGGATAAAGCTGTGAGTACGGAGTTCTTCCTCTTACATACGCTTTGTCTGTAGCGTTCATTCTAATTAAAACTCAATACTTATGTTTTCGCTTGCTTGTCCGTTTGCTGGATGGCTCCACTGTTTGACCTTCGTTGAACTGTCTTCAGGATCTATCTTGCCCAGTGTAAGTCCCCCTTTTCAGCCAATGCTGTCTATAGAACAGACGATGTTAAGGTCATTCGTTTTTGTACTCAGCGGTTAACGAGCAGGATGTCATGTGGCCAGCACAACGACCAACTGCCTTTACTTGCCACAACTAAAGTCAGTAACCCATTACAGTTGGGTGGACTCAGGGGCGCCCTAAAAATCCCGAAATTCAAAATCCCAGTCTTAACCAAGTTTCGAACCCAGTATCTCATGTTTACTGTATTCTCCAGTGTGGTCATCGTCCAAACTTTGGCTGGATTACAATGTGAAACATAGATCACACGCCATTTGGTTAGTTAGGCTAGAGAGTAGACGCCAGTGATACGCCAAGAGGGTGACCCATCACAAAACAATTTTCACATTAGGCCAGTTGAGAAGGCGGTTCCTTTTAACACGAATCACACTTCTTTCAGAGGCGTGTCTTCGACCTTTTCGGGATTAGGGACTACAAATGATCCCGACCTGTCATTGACATCTTTAGGGGGCTGTTATGAGAGGGTTGATGTGGACTTGTGAACACGTTGGTATAAGATTTAATTATTTCTTCTCCACTATGACAGAGAACTTTGAATGAAAAGGATACCCTTAGATTCTCTTGTGTCGGTAACGTTAAAACTCTAAAAGTTTTATATTGTTCTTTTTCTTATTTTATCCTTATATTATTACACAAAAAACACTTGTACTAGCTGAAATACAATATAGAAAATTATCATTTCAGCAATTTTCACCCCCCCCCACCCCCGCATAAAAAAAGGATGCGATGTCTGAGTGGTAAAGCGGGTTCCGCTGTAATTTTTAATTTCGGGATTTTTCGGGACACCCCTGAGTCCACCCAACTCTGACATTACTTGGGGAAAGTAAGGGTGGTTGGTCACATGATACTCTCTTTCGGAAAAAAAAAAGGCTTTGTAGTTTTTATGCCAAAACTTCGACAAACGGGCCTGTGACTTCCGGCACGTCGATATTTCTGCTCATAGTGCATAAAAAAAGCTATATATAGTGAAATGGGTTTTGCCAGTACCGGATTTTAGGGATGGCTGGTGGGGATACAAGAAAGGGGCTCAAAAGAAAGAGAAAAAAAATATATCCGAATTTCGACGAGTCAGAAACTTTTAAGGATATTTTTTTGTTTTTTTTTTTTCGCCTTTTTACTGTAAGTGTTTGAGTGTCCTGTATGGGTCTATGTTCCACTAATGCGTGTGTGATAAGCAAAAACACAATACAAGTAAAGAACTAATTTCAGGCGGTTCAATGCTTCAGACCAACGTTTCTGTCGCTAGATTTTGTCTCCTCTAAGTCCTAATAACAGCATAATTAAATAACATGATGGAAGATCAAAGTATTAGCCGCTGAGCTATTCAAGTGTTGTTTTTTTAAATAGAAGGGTTTATAGACTAAAAAGGCTATAGTTAAACATTTTTAGCAAATACCTTTATTCTCTACACAAGACACATCTTCCCTTAGCTTAGTACATTTTCTATATAAAAAAAAATTAATTAAGACTAATTGATTAAGTGGTTCAGTTCTATTGGAGTTGACGATCATACTTACAATGACTCTACTTTACAAGAGGTACCCAGGGTCACGTAGGGATCAAACATCATAACAAGAGATAGAGGATCACTAAAAGAGATTCTTTAAAAAATTGAGCATAGCAAACGCCATCATGAATAAATTGTAAAAATCTAGAAGAGTAACATCAGCCTCAAAGTCGAATAGAAACAATTCTTCGGAAATGGTTACTGTCTCAGTACACGGTTCTTCAAGTGGGACACTGAACGCTGTGACTAAAAGAAAAAAATTCAAGCCTTCGAGTGCAAATGCTACAGAAGAATGCTGGGTATCTGGTAAAGAAGACAAATGAGTTTGTACTTTTACAAGTCTACACTCTTGCTGGCAAATAGGGAAAACAGTTTTTAATATACTGGGAAGAGACGAACGCTTGTTTTTGTTCTGGTTTAAATGTTTTGGCTGATCCTTCAGAGTTTAAGATAATTTTCTTCCTAGTCCAACCTCCCTCAGGACGACGGGGAATGGGATCGGGCAGGGCTTGAACCCGGGACCATCGAGACGACAGTACTGCAGACCAGGCGAGACCATTCGCTATAGTAGCCTCTACACTAACTTGCAACGTCACCACCTGTGGGCAGTAGAGACCGATAGCCCGTCGCGACGTCGTACATACCTTTGATGTGGCGGCGAGCTGTTGATCTAAACTGCCCACAGGTGGTGACGTTGCAGGTCAGTGTTCAGGCCTTCTATGACGATTGGTCTTGGTCCAGTGCGCCCATGCACGACCAGGCAGCCATCCATTTTGCTTGTTTTATTTTCTTGGCATCATCTCTCTTTGCAGACTTCACTTCTATAGATCCCAAAAGTAAATGGACTTTTTCCGTGTGAAGTAGTCCTTGTACATTCTTTAAGCACTCATATCTTTCCGCCTGCTCTTGTCCCCCAAATTCACCAACGAATTTGACTCGAAAGGATAATGACCTGGATGTGAGATGGCTAAGACTACATAGCGTAGTGATTTTTACAAAACAAAAAAAATGCTAATATTGTTAAAACATCTATCAGCGATTCTACCGCAAAGCCATCACACACAATTACCCGTGCCCCGTCTCTCCAGACCACACCTTTGACATCAGATTTGTGACAGACATTTTTTTATTTTTTTTACACTTGAGCGTATGCCAGCGCGTGCCCTTGTGCGCGCATGCGCGATGGGGTTCTGTACAATGAGTGCGGTACACCACTTGAAAAAATCCATTGGCGGTAACCTCTCGAAGAAGCTCTTCAGGAAAATGAAAGCAATGGAAATCAGAAAACAAAACTGACTCTCAAAAAATGGAGAGCGTTATGTAAGGAAATATAGCTCCAAATCTGTATTTCGCTTTCAATTACAAAAGGCTAGCGTGTGAAATTTGCATGCAAATCGAAAGTCCCAGGACACAAGAGCTCCATTCAAGAGCCCGCGACTGGACATTGCCGCTAATTACGGGTCAGGACGGTTGACCCTCTGAATGCACGCGCGTGCGATGGGGGTCAGGGGTCACTTGTGGGCGTGGAAGTGTGTTATGACTTCTGTCATACAAGATTGCCGTTTAAGACACCACTGGCCAGGATGAATGAAGTCCAGGATTTAGAGTTACAAGTTCCGGTGGCCAGAAGAGGTCGTCAGAACAATATAAGGAACTTTCTTTATCGCAATCTGCTCTGTAAAGGACCAGAGGACTAGATTTTAGATTAATTACAGTTAAGACTCGATAACTCTTGCTAATAATTTTTTGTCAAGAGGTACAGAGATTTTAGGCAGTGTATTAGATGATAGATTCTAATGTGGTACCTTGGTTAGGCCAATAAAAGAATATGCATCCTCTGTTTGGGACCCCTCAAGGAAACATTAAGAAACTAGAACAGACACAAAATAGAACAGTGAGATTCATAATAAACGATTATTTACATTTATTTAGCGTAACACCTTTAGTATAATCAATTAATTTAGAAACCCGTCAGGGCAGAAGACTCAATATTAAAGTAACACTTATACACAAAACACTAAATCATAGTCTTCAAATAGAAAAACAAAATCTAATAAAATACGCAGAAAGACTCAAAGATAGAGGCATATTCCTCGTTCCATATGCTAGGACAATTTGTACAAATGCTACTTCTTTCCAGTGGCGTAGCAAGGTAACCGTGGGCCCGGGTTCAAGAATATGTTGGTGGGCCCCCCTCCCCCAATAAGATGAATGTAATGTGAGACAAAACAATTGAGTATTTTGAATGTATCGGTACATTTACTGAAGACATTCCAATGCAAGTAGTGTAAATTTTTTTAAAATATGTAATTAGTAACAATGTCATCACGTTTGATTCATTTAGGACTCCAACAAGTAATAGTGTCTTAAAAGTCATGTCTGTACAATTTCTTAACAGAATCAAACGACTTAAATATGTTTCAAATGAATAAAAAAAATGTTTTATGAGTTTTACATTCAACACATTTAAATGCCTAACACTTTTAAAACACTTCTAGATGAAAACTTTTAAATATTGATACAAACTAAAACCTAATTTTACTTCCATTATTTAACAGAAAATAGATCGAACATTTTTCTGGCCTTCTAAGTAGAAAAGTCAGTAACCAGTGCATCTAGTTCTAAACTTTTGGCTGTTTCTCGCTCAATGAAGGACACAAAGTGAAGCCACATGCTCTGTGTCATAGAAATTCTTATATAATTTTGAACAATTGAAATTCTGAAAATGACGCTATGCTGAAAAAACTGATACAAAGTGAGAAATAAGAAGCATGCTGTGACATTGTTTGGAAAACATGATGATAAAATGTAGTTGTCTATGATAAAAACAGTCAAATCTCATGTAGCTGTTTTTAAACAAAAGCTGAAAATATACAGTACAAAGAAAAATGAAAACGTACAAAGAAAAATGGATTGCATTCCTGAACAATATCCTATGGCAATATCGTCTGGGTCCGATGCGACTAGAGTATTGTGGCATCATACATCTCTTTGTTGTTTGCACTTGAAATGAAACTTGGCATTAACGACTCTTAACATGATGACGATATTTTATGTCCATGAAATCAATCTAGTAATTGTGAAACAATGACATTGATAGTCCCGTGAAATGCGTTGATTTTGGAAGTTGATTTTGAAAGTCTTCTCTTAAATCTTGAATTTGTTGTTTTTTTCTTCACAGTAATTAGTGGTAGACATACCGAATTCCCTAATAACTTTCAGCAATGGTGTAGTGTGACTGCGCTTACAATTTTATACTCAACAATAAGCAGAACAATATTATCGAATGCTTCTAATTTACCTCTACTGTAGTTTCCAGTGTTTGTTTGTTTTTTCTTTGAGAAACACAAAGTAATTTGTGTTAACAGCTTTAGGACTTGAAAATATCTCAAAGCTGTTAGAAAATCATTCCTTGGTGATCACCTTGTGGACAACCTTTTTTATGTTTCCTATAATTTATACTCTCCCTTTTGGGCTCAAGACGCGCCCATATTGAGATACTGTGAACAAAAAACAACAAACTATGTCAGAGAAATATTTAACATCTTGAATGCAGCTGACGGAATCATTTAACTATTTCTCTCCGTAATTATTTACCACATTCTGGTGGAATCATCGCTGGTATCGTCAGTTAGGAGAGAAAGAGTTAAGACCAAGTTAAAGTTGTGGTTAGCATAGTGAACATAAAGCGGAGAGGCTTCTTTGGATGAACCATTACCCCAAGGCCATTGTACCATCCGCTGATATTGGAAGCACCAGTATAGCTTTAGCCTCGCAGTTTATTTAAGAATAAATGGAGATTATTCATTTCTTGGAGCATTTGTTCAGCCAATTCTTCAGACATCTGGTCTCGCAAATATGAAATGCTAGAATTTAATTTAATTAACTTTTGATATCTTGAGTGCTCTTTTCTTAACGAAAGAGAAACATGGCGCGTATTGGACCTTCAAGTATTGTTGTTGTTAGAACCGCATCGCTCAAGAGGTGTACTATTTCGTTGTGAATCTGTTGGGGCTTTGTTTTTATGTCAGATTTTATTATTCATAACAAAATTTAAATAAAGCCTAATTAGAGGTTTTTGATATAATGGTATTAACTTTCTTTAAGAACTATGAACCAAACTAAGCATTGGTCAAAGAAAGATCAATATTTCTCTATCTTCTAAATCTTTGTTTTAAACCTGCTCTCCAATTCGGCATTTGCTGTAACAGCACAAGCACGATACATATGGAACATACTCTGATGTTTTTTTTTCTTGCTTAATATTTAATGATACTTTTTGTTTTGTTTATTTGTTTAAATTTCATCTCATTTTTTTATTCTGTTGTGACAATTTTATACACAATACAGAAGACAACAGAAAAATGTGATGAACTTTTCATTATCACAGTTTTATAATGACATTTATTAGTTACTTAAAATCGCAGACTTAATAAAGAAATTAAAATACGCTATATGGGAAAGGAACTACATAATTAAAAATATTAAATAAAAAAAAATAAAAGAAACAGATTGAGTTTTGAAAATCTGAAGATTCAGATTCTGACTCGGAATCCTGGCAAGTTACATGTTTGTTGTTTGCATGACGTGTTGTCTGCTAATGTATTGTCTGCCTTACGTGTTGTCTGTCTTCTGTGTTGTTTTCTTGGATATGTAGTCTTACATGTGGGTTCAGCTACACTCTACTAACGTCGTATTCCTGAACCCAAGAAGAGCTTGGCACACAACATCGTGACAAATCTAGGTATGCAGCACTTCGACACACATAACATCTCGCCACACGTCAATGACACACAACATCTTGACTTATAATATCTTGACAAACATCATTGGCACACAGTACCTTGACACACAACATCTTGACACATAACTTCTTAACACACAGCATCATGACACACAGCACATACGCCACACAACACAGTGAAACACAACACAGTGATACACAACACAGTGACTCACAACACCGTGACACACAACAGAGACGCACACCATAGTGATACACAACACCGTGACAGACAACACAGTGACACACAACACCGTGACACATAACTTTGTCATACAACACTTTCAAACGCAATTTTAAAAAAAGTTCATGCTCTTCTGCACCCACCCCCTCCCCAAATTAAAGCCTAGATATATCTCCATATGTTATGGTTAACGCAAAGATAATTTTAATTTTATGATGAAATCAAATGAATCTAGAAATGTTATCAACAAAATAAAACTCTGATCTAATCAAACTTAAAAAAAAAAGATTTCATATTTGAATTAAAAAGCTAGAAGCTAGAAATAAATTAAGTTTCCCTCATACGAAACTTTCTATCTGCTTTTAATTTGGTTCAATTTTTGGAGTATTAAAAAAAAATCGATTGCAAATTTTTAAAAAGTATAGACTATATTTAAGATGCATGGTTAATAGAATTGAAAAGTTTTATTTCAGAAAATTAATATACTTGATTGAAAGACAATAAAAATTGGAATAAAACTAAGCGAAATAAATATGTGAGAAAGTTTCAATTTATGTTTTGTTTTGTTCTTGTCTCAACTTCATCCAAGTATATGTGATTGTGTGTGTCGCTATGTTGGTCGTGTGATTGTGTGTGTCGCTATGTTGGTCGTGTGATTGTGTGTGTGTCGCTATGTTGGTCGTGTGATTGTGTGTGGGGCTATGTTGGTTGTGTGATTGTGTGTGTTGCTATGTTGGTCGTGTGATTGTGTGTGTGTCGCTATGTTGGTCGTGTGATTGTGTGTGTCGCTATGTTGATCGTGTGATTGTGTGTGTCGCTATGTTGGTTGTGTGATTGTGTGTGTCGCTATGTTGGTCTTGTGATTGTGTGGGCTATGTTGGTCGTGTGATTGTGTGTGTCGCTATGTTGGTCGTGTGATTGTGTGTGTCGCTATGTTGGTCGTGTTATTGTGTGTGGGGCTATGTTGGTTGTGTGATTGTGTGTGGGGCTATGTTGGTCGTGTGATTGTGTGTGTCGCTATGTTGGTCATGTGATTGTGTGTGTCGCTATGTTGGTCATGTGATTGTGTGTGTCGCTATGTTGGTCGTGGGATTGTGTGTGGGGCTATGTTGGTTAAGTGATTGTGTGTGGGGCTATGTTGGTCGTGTGATTGTGTGTGTGGGGGGGCTATGTTGGTCGTATGATTGTGTGTGGGGCTATGTTGGTTGTGTGATTGTGTGTAAGGCTATGTTGGTTGTGTGTCTGTGTGTGGGGCTATGTTGGTCGTGTGATTGTGTGTGTCGCTATGTTGGTCATGTGATTGTGTGTGTCGCTATGTTGGTCGTGTGATTGTGTGTGGGGCTATGTTGGTTGTGTGATTGTGTGAGGGGCTATGTTGGTCGTGTGATTGTGTGTGTCGCTATGTTGGTCGTGTCATTGTGTTTGGGGCTTTGTTGGTCGTGGGATTGTGTTTGGGGCTTTGTTGGTTGTGTGATTGTGTGAGGGGCTATGTTGGTTGTGTGATTGTGTGAGGGGCTATGTTGGTCGTGTGATTGTGTGTGTCGCTATGTTGGTCGTGTGATTGTGTGTGTCGCTATGTTGGTCGTGTGATTGTGTGTGTCGCTATGTTGGTCGTGTGATTGTGTGTGTCGCTATGTTGGTCGGATGATTGTGTGTGTGTCGCTATGTTGGTCGTGTGATTGTGTGTCGCTATGTTGGTCGTGTGATTGTGTGTGTCGCTATGTTGGTCGTGTGGTTGTGTGTGTCGCTATGTTGGTCGTGTGATTGTGTGTGTCGCTATGTTGGTCGTGTGGTTGTGTGTGTCGCTATGTTGGTCGTGTGATTGTGTGTGTCGCTATGTTGGTCGTGTGGTTGTGTGTGTCGCTATGTTGGTCGTGTGATTGTGTGGGGGGGGGGCTATGTTGGTCGTGTGATTGTGTGTGGGGCTATGTTGGTTGTGTGATTGTGTGTAAGGCTATGTTGGTTGTGTGTCTGTGTGTGGGGCTATGTTGGTCGTGTGATTGTGTGTGTCGCTATGTTGGTCATGTGATTGTGTGTGTCACTATGTTGGTCATGTGATTGTGTGTGGGGCTATGTTGGTTGTGTGATTGTGTGAGGGGCTATGTTGGTCGTGTGATTGTGTGTGTCGCTATGTTGGTCGTGTCATTGTGTTTGGGGCTTTGTTGGTCGTGGGATTGTGTTTGGGGCTTTGTTGGTTGTGTGATTGTGTGAGGGGCTATGTTGGTTGTGTGATTGTGTGAGGGGCTATGTTGGTCGTGTGATTGTGTGTGTCGCTATGTTGGTCGTGTGATTGTGTGTGTCGCTATGTTGGTCGTGTGATTGTGTGTGTCGCTATGTTGGTCGTGTGATTGTGTGTGTCGCTATGTTGGTCGGATGATTGTGTGTGTGTCGCTATGTTGGTCGTGTGATTGTGTGTCGCTATGTTGGTCGTGTGATTGTGTGTGTCGCTATGTTGGTCGTGTGGTTGTGTGTGTCGCTATGTTGGTCGTGTGATTGTGTGTGTCGCTATGTTGGTCGTGTGGTTGTGTGTGTCGCTATGTTGGTCGTGTGATTGTGTGTGTCGCTATGTTGGTCGTGTGATTGTGTGTGTCGCTATGTTGGTCGTGTTATTGTGTGTGTGTCGCTATGTTGGTCGTGTGATTGTGTGTGTGGCTATGTTGGTCGTGTGATTGTGTGTGTGGCTATGTTGGTCGTGTGATTGTGTGTGTCGCTATGTTGGTCGTGTTATTGTGTGTGTGTCGCTATGTTGGTCGTGTGATTGTGTGTGTGGCTATGTTGGTCGTGTGATTGTGTGTGTGGCTATGTTGGTCGTTTGATTGTGTGTGTGGCTATGTTGGTCGTGTGATTGTGTGTGTGGCTATGTTGGTCGTGTGATTGTGTGTGTCGCTATGTTGGTCGTGTTATTGTGTGTGTCGCTATGTTGGTCGTGTGGTTGTGTGTGTCGCTATGTTGGTCGTGTGATTGTGTGTGTCGCTATGTTGGTCGTGTGATTGTGTGTGTCGCTATGTTGGTCGTGTTATTGTGTGTGTGTCGCTATGTTGGTCGTGTGATTGTGTGTGTGGCTATGTTGGTCGTGTGATTGTGTGTGTGGCTATGTTGGTCGTTTGATTGTGTGTGTGGCTATGTTGGTCGTGTGATTGTGTGTGTGGCTATGTTGGTCGTGTGATTGTGTGTGTCGCTATGTTGGTCGTGTTATTGTGTGTGTGTCGCTATGTTGGTCGTGTGATTGTGTGTGGGGCTATGTTGGTTGTGTGATTGTGTGTGGGGCTATGTTGGTCGTGTGATTGTGTGTGTCGCTATGTTGGTCATGTGATTGTGTGTGGGGCTATGTTGGTCGTGTGATTGTGTGTGTCGCTATGTTGGTCATGTGATTGTGTGTGTGTCTCTATGTTGGTCGTGTGATTGTGTGTGTCGCTATGTTGGTCGTGTGATTGTGTGTGGGGCTATGTTGGTCATGTGATTGTGTGTGTCGCTATGTTGGTCGTGGGATTGTGTGTGTCGCTATGTTGGTTGTGTGATTGTGTGTGGGGCTATGTTGGTCGTGTGATTGTGTGGGGGGGGGCTATGTTGGTTGTGTGATTGTGTGTGTGGGGGGGCTATGTTGGTCGTATGATTGTGTGTGGGGCTATGTTGGTTGTGTGATTGTGTGTAAGGCTATGTTGGTTGTGTGTCTGTGTGTGGGGCTATGTTGGTCGTGTGATTGTGTGTGTCGCTATGTTGGTCATGTGATTGTGTGTGTCGCTATGTTGGTCGTGTGATTGTGTGTGGGGCTATGTTGGTTGTGTGATTGTGTGAGGGGCTATGTTGGTCGTGTGATTGTGTGTGTCGCTATGTTGGTCGTGTCATTGTGTTTGGGGCTTTGTTGGTCGTGGGATTGTGTTTGGGGCTTTGTTGGTTGTGTGATTGTGTGAGGGGCTATGTTGGTTGTGTGATTGTGTGAGGGGCTATGTTGGTCGTGTGATTGTGTGTGTCGCTATGTTGGTCGTGTGATTGTGTGTGTCGCTATGTTGGTCGTGTGATTGTGTGTGTCGCTATGTTGGTCGTGTGATTGTGTGTGTCGCTATGTTGGTCGGATGATTGTGTGTGTGTCGCTATGTTGGTCGTGTGATTGTGTGTCGCTATGTTGGTCGTGTGATTGTGTGTGTCGCTATGTTGGTCGTGTGGTTGTGTGTGTCGCTATGTTGGTCGTGTGATTGTGTGTGTCGCTATGTTGGTCGTGTGGTTGTGTGTGTCGCTATGTTGGTCGTGTGATTGTGTGTGTCGCTATGTTGGTCGTGTGGTTGTGTGTGTCGCTATGTTGGTCGTGTGATTGTGTGGGGGGGGGGGGCTATGTTGGTCGTGTGATTGTGTGTGGGGCTATGTTGGTTGTGTGATTGTGTGTAAGGCTATGTTGGTTGTGTGTCTGTGTGTGGGGCTATGTTGGTCGTGTGATTGTGTGTGTCGCTATGTTGGTCATGTGATTGTGTGTGTCACTATGTTGGTCATGTGATTGTGTGTGGGGCTATGTTGGTTGTGTGATTGTGTGAGGGGCTATGTTGGTCGTGTGATTGTGTGTGTCGCTATGTTGGTCGTGTCATTGTGTTTGGGGCTTTGTTGGTCGTGGGATTGTGTTTGGGGCTTTGTTGGTTGTGTGATTGTGTGAGGGGCTATGTTGGTTGTGTGATTGTGTGAGGGGCTATGTTGGTCGTGTGATTGTGTGTGTCGCTATGTTGGTCGTGTGATTGTGTGTGTCGCTATGTTGGTCGTGTGATTGTGTGTGTCGCTATGTTGGTCGTGTGATTGTGTGTGTCGCTATGTTGGTCGGATGATTGTGTGTGTGTCGCTATGTTGGTCGTGTGATTGTGTGTCGCTATGTTGGTCGTGTGATTGTGTGTGTCGCTATGTTGGTCGTGTGGTTGTGTGTGTCGCTATGTTGGTCGTGTGATTGTGTGTGTCGCTATGTTGGTCGTGTGGTTGTGTGTGTCGCTATGTTGGTCGTGTGATTGTGTGTGTCGCTATGTTGGTCGTGTGATTGTGTGTGTCGCTATGTTGGTCGTGTTATTGTGTGTGTGTCGCTATGTTGGTCGTGTGATTGTGTGTGTGGCTATGTTGGTCGTGTGATTGTGTGTGTGGCTATGTTGGTCGTGTGATTGTGTGTGTCGCTATGTTGGTCGTGTTATTGTGTGTGTGTCGCTATGTTGGTCGTGTGATTGTGTGTGTGGCTATGTTGGTCGTGTGATTGTGTGTGTGGCTATGTTGGTCGTTTGATTGTGTGTGTGGCTATGTTGGTCGTGTGATTGTGTGTGTGGCTATGTTGGTCGTGTGATTGTGTGTGTCGCTATGTTGGTCGTGTTATTGTGTGTGTCGCTATGTTGGTCGTGTGGTTGTGTGTGTCGCTATGTTGGTCGTGTGATTGTGTGTGTCGCTATGTTGGTCGTGTGATTGTGTGTGTCGCTATGTTGGTCGTGTTATTGTGTGTGTGTCGCTATGTTGGTCGTGTGATTGTGTGTGTGGCTATGTTGGTCGTGTGATTGTGTGTGTGGCTATGTTGGTCGTTTGATTGTGTGTGTGGCTATGTTGGTCGTGTGATTGTGTGTGTGGCTATGTTGGTCGTGTGATTGTGTGTGTCGCTATGTTGGTCGTGTTATTGTGTGTGTGTCGCTATGTTGGTCGTGTGATTGTGTGTGGGGCTATGTTGGTTGTGTGATTGTGTGTGGGGCTATGTTGGTCGTGTGATTGTGTGTGTCGCTATGTTGGTCATGTGATTGTGTGTGGGGCTATGTTGGTCGTGTGATTGTGTGTGTCGCTATGTTGGTCATGTGATTGTGTGTGTGTCTCTATGTTGGTCGTGTGATTGTGTGTGTCGCTATGTTGGTCGTGTGATTGTGTGTGGGGCTATGTTGGTCATGTGATTGTGTGTGTCGCTATGTTGGTCGTGGGATTGTGTGTGTCGCTATGTTGGTTGTGTGATTGTGTGTGGGGCTATGTTGGTCGTGTGATTGTGTGTAAGGCTATGTTGGTTGTGTGATTGTGTGTGTTGCTATGTTGGTCGTGTGATTGTGTGTGTGTCGCTATGTTGGTCGTGTGATTGTGTGTGTCGCTATGTTGATCGTGTGATTGTGTGTGTCGCTATGTTGGTTGTGTGATTGTGTGTGTCGCTATGTTGGTCTTGTGATTGTGTGGGCTATGTTGGTCGTGTGATTGTGTGTGTCGCTATGTTGGTCGTGTGATTGTGTGTGTCGCTATGTTGGTCGTGTTATTGTGTGTGGGGCTATGTTGATTGTGTGATTGTGTGTGGGGCTATGTTGGTCGTGTGATTGTGTGTGTCGCTATGTTGGTCATGTGATTGTGTGTGTCGCTATGTTGGTCATGTGATTGTGTGTGTCGCTATGTTGGTCGTGGGATTGTGTGTGGGGCTATGTTGGTTGTGTGATTGTGTGTGGGGCTATGTTGGTCGTGTGATTGTGTGGGGGGGGGCTATGTTGGTCGTATGATTGTGTGTGGGGCTATGTTGGTTGTGTGATTGTGTGTAAGGCTATGTTGGTTGTGTGTCTGTGTGTGGGGCTATGTTGGTCGTGTGATTGTGTGTGTCGCTATGTTGGTCGTGTGGTTGTGTGTGTGGCTATGTTGGTCGTGTGATTGTGTGTGTCGCTATGTTGGTCGTGTGATTGTGTGTGTCGCTATGTTGGTCGTGTTATTGTGTGTGTGTCGCTATGTTGGTCGTGTGATTGTGTATGTGGCTATGTTGGTCGTGTGATTGTGTGTGTGGCTATGTTGGTCGTGTGATTGTGTGTGTGGCTATGTTGGTCGTGTGATTGTGTGTGTGGCTATGTTGGTCGTGTGATTGTGTGTGTCGCTATGTTGGTCGTGTTATTGTGTGTGTGTCGCTATGTTGGTCGTGTTATTGTGTGTGTGTCGCTATGTTGGTCGTGTGATTGTGTGTGTGGCTATGTTGGTCGTGTGATTGTGTGTGTGGCTATGTTGGTCGTGTGATTGTGTGTGTCGCTATGTTGGTCGTGTGATTGTGTGTGTGTCGCTATGTTGGTCGTGTGATTGTGTGTGTGGCTATGTTGGTCGTGTGATTGTGTGTGTGGCTATGTTGGTCGTGTGATTGTGTGTGTGGCTATGTTGGTCGTGTGATTGTGTGTGTGGCTATGTTTGTCGTGTGATTGTGTGTGTCGCTATGTTGGTCGTGTTATTGTGTGTGTGTCGCTATGTTGGTCGTGTGATTGTGTGTGGGGCTATGTTGGTTGTGTGATTGTGTGTGGGGCTATGTTGGTCGTGTGATTGTGTGTGTCGCTATGTTGGTCATGTGATTGTGTGTGGGGCTATGTTGGTCGTGTGATTGTGTGTGTCGCTATGTTGGTCATGTGATTGTGTGTGTGTCTCTATGTTGGTCGTGTGATTGTGTGTGTCGCTATGTTGGTCGTGTGATTGTGTGTGGGGCTATGTTGGTCGTGTGATTGTGTGTGGGGCTATTTTGGTTGTGTGATTGTGTGTGTGTCTATGTGGGTCTTGTTATTTTGTGTGTCTATGTCGGTCTTGTGATTTTGTGTGTCTGTGTGGGTCTTGTGATTGTGTGTGTCTATGTCGGTCTTGTGATTTTGTGTGTCTATGTGGGTCTTGTGATTGTGTGTGTCTATGTGGTTCTTTGATTGTTTGTGGCTATGTTGGTCGTGTGATTGTTGAGACATGGTAAGTATCGAACGTTTGTTCTACGAGCGGACATAAAACGAAATAGGTGCTAAATAAGTTGAAATCAAAGTGGCTGTCATGTAGAGCTACATTCGAAACAAAGGATCCATGATTCCAATATTAAAAGTTGCTAGGTGTGTGTGTCAGTTAAGTGAAAAGATGATTTTAGAGACCAGCAATTTGTCGGTTCAATATTAACTACTTAAAGCCACTGGTGCCGCCTGCCCGCGACACGTACGTTGGTTACAACTTGTCTAAACCAAAAAAAAAACAAAAAAAAACAGGCCTTGCATCTTATTACAGTAGTTACGCTGAGGTGGTCAATTGTAGTCGAACTGAATTTCAATTTGATTGGACCAATAAAAAGTATCTTATCTTATCTTATCTTAAAATTGTTTTACTGAAATATTTTAACTCTTTCTCTCCGTAATTAATTGCCACGGAATTATTCATTTAGCTCATTTGTAGCGCAGTGTCCTGTTATTATCAAGCTTAAATAATGTTTTCGTTTGTTATCAGCAAAATGTGGTATAGAGTTAAAGGAAATGCATGCTCTTTTTTTTTACACAAAACAAAGTAAAGTTTATCAAATGAAACATTAATTTTAATGAGGCCAAATCAACGTCTTTTAGGAGAGAAAGATTTTAAAACACGTGATTGTGGGCACCGAGCTGCCTCAGTCATAAAGTCAACGCAGTACAAAAAGAAAAGTTGATGTTTATAAAATCGGATATTAACCCATTGTCTACGAAGTAGACGAAGGCATGGAGAAAAAACATTCTTTTTTTACAATTCCTTTATATAACTCATAACTTCGTGGAACCTGTGTGGGCTCAAAACTAACCGAAAAAACTGTACATGGATATCGAAAACTGCTCAAACGATTTCCTAAAATTTTGACAGTTGGTATCTATCGTTGGAAAAAGGACTACTTGCTCATTGGCCAAACCTTTTTTTATAAGTACTAAAACAAAACAAAAAAAATAATTCTAAATTTGGCTAGAGAACGGGAAAATATATTAAACGGTCTCCGTGTATTTCCACATGTAAGCATTATTCATTCAAGAGTTATCTTATGTTATCTCATCTTATATAATACAGACGTTACTTCAAAAACAAAGATGATTACGTCCTACGCGTTATGCACTTAGTCATGCATATTAACTAATGACTTAAATTCTGCTAAGTCACTGGTTTTCCTGGCTAGCTCAGGCAACCCATTCCATGCTCTAATAGCACTAGGAAAGAAAGAGCATTTGTACAAATTTGTCCTAGTATATACAATGGGCACTGTTTATTTATCTTTATGCCTCTCTGAGTATTTTATTAAATTTTGTTTTTGTATTTGAAGATTATGGTTCAGTGTTTTATGCATAATTGCTACTTTACTTTTAATGCTTCTATCCTGAAGGATTTCTAAATTTAGTGATTTTACTAAGGGTGTTACTCTAGTCGAACACAAATGTACATTTATTATGAATCTCACTGCTCGTGAATTTAATGAATTAATGTTCAGGAACATTCTACATCTATACATTCTTTCTGGAGGGGTTAGGGGGCGGGGCATGTGTCTAACATTCATTATTGATTAAAAGAAAACTAATCGATTTATGAGTTGAATAAAGTGTTGTTGTTTTTTTCTTGCTTTAAAACTAAGTTGCTGCTTTCAAATTTTCATAATTTTTTGTTAACTATTACTTATAAATGATTGGTAATCATGAGCTCGGAGATTTAGAGATTGTGGAAGTTGACGAACATTGCATTATTCCCTATTCATTGTGATACTTCATAAACAACATCGAGGCACGGAACATTCTTATAGAAGACTAGTCGACCCGCGGCGTATCATACGCCGCTATTAGCAGGAAGTATTCATGTAGGCAGAGTATTGTCGAGCAGAGTGTATGACTGTGCTTCCATGAGTAAGAACAACGGACAGGACGTCGCCATAGTTATCCAAATGTTTGTAAACAAAGCTTACAGCCATCTTGCGAAGTTCGAGAGCAGCAGTTTCGTCGTTGACATTTTTTCCAGATAGATGCGACTGATAGAAATAAACATTTACCAGATACAGGAATTTCGACTACATTAAAAGACCTGTATACTCAACAAAATATTTGTGAAGCGGTGGCCATGGTTAGAAAACGAAGGGCAATACGAAGGGGCGAAATCAAAACAAAGCTACAGAAAAAAAAACATGCAACTATTTTAATGACACCAGATTTTGACGTGTGTAAAAACTACACACCTAAATGTAGTCCAATAGAGAATGTATTAAAGAGAAATATTACTTGTTCTCCCCCTCCCCCTCTCTTTTTTTTCTTAAGCCGTGCTCTCTGGCGCTGCGAAAGTTGCGTAAGATAACTCTAGTCCGACTTGCAGAAATAAAGAGTTTATTTTCCATAACTTTTTCGTGGTGTCCCGCATGGTTGGGTCATGAAGATAATTATATTTATATAGATTCTTGTCAGGTGCAATACTGCTGTAGACTTACCGTAACATTGGACAATTTTCGTAAGGGTCACTGCAATGAATGTTTGTCTCCCTTTAATGAATCTCTATCCTGGAAACACCAGAGCATGTGAAACTCACTGTAAAATAATAACGATAATAATAACAATAATAATAATACCTCAAACTCAATGTTGTCAACAAGTGCCGAAAATGTGGGTGAGTCAATGGAACACATAATGGCAGGATGTTCAGCCTTATCAGAATCTGCCTACCTAGATCGCCATAAGCAAGTTAAAAAATTAATACACCAACACTTTGCTTTGACACATAATTTGATCAATGAAAATAATTTTTCTTATTACAAATACTCGCCACGAGTGGATTTAGAGTCTACTGATCACTCATTAGACTAGGATAGGCCTATTTTGACTTACAAAACGGTATATTTTAATCGCCCTGATCTGCTGTTAATTGATGGAAAAACCGCTACCAATACTGACATCGCCGTACCACTGTCTCAGGATATAAGAAAAACTGAAATGGAAAAACAACGAAAATACGGGTAGATTGAAGATTAAGCGGTTATAGAAGTTATCTAAAATAACAACATACCCTGTTGCTATATCAACCGAGTGGATAATGACAAATGACCCCACAGACACCTTCAAGGCCCTTAACATTCCTAGGAACATTATCGTTGCCTGTCAGAGGGAGGTACTGCTACTGACCTGCCACATCACCAGAAAATTCCTCATTGGAAACTGTTAAAGGGACTACGATGAATTTTGTTTCTCTTTAGCGAAGCTCGACCCTGGCAGTGCCAGCGAAGGAATATTAGTTCGTCTTTCAACATAATAATAATAATAATAATAATAATAATAATAAAAATTTCCTTCTCCGTGGTCAAAGTAGTGCACAATCTTATTCCCTATGAACTTGAAGATGGCTATCAAGTCCCACCTTTGCTTTGATGGATAAATATACTGGAGGAAATCCTGCTTTATAAACGTGGACTTACAGTAATATAGTGAAGATATGTTGCTTTTACGAAACATTCAAGTCAGATATCGACTTGATTAGTGTACTTATTGCTCTGCTCTTCATTTTTAACTGTCGTCCTTTGCCGCTATTCAACATTCACTGACAATAAAGATTAGGAGGGGAAGCAGGATCTCTAAAGAAGTCCAAGAAAAAAAAAAAGGTCCAAAAACGAAAGTGTCCCCCCTAAAAAAAAAAGTGTTGAAGTCCTCGTGAGTAGCCTCCCTTGTTGAAATGTTGATTAGTGGACACGGACCGAGGGACATCGGGGACCAGCGCGCATGCGCAAAGCCGTAAATATTTAATCATCAAGCGAGCTTCTGATTTCCCGCTAAAACCGACAGATGTCATCTTGGGGCTGGCCTGGTTCTCTCCCCCCATGGGACCCCTCCGGAGTGCTCATTACAGCGCCGATGACGTGGAATGGGAAACATGGCTGAACAATTCGCGGGGCATTGACGGCCTAATTGCGTGCTCACCTTTCTAGAGGCCCCCGTGTCTTTCAGAGAGGAGAAATTCTAAACAATGGGGGGCGCAGAGAGAGCGTTACCAGAACTGACCCAGCGGACGAGAGTTGGTGCCAGACTGTTGTGTCAGATTCTTGCAGTAGAACTCTAGTGACAGAATGGTCGAAGCTGTATTGCGGTGCCGAATAAAATCTTGCCAAACATATTGGAATGTTTAACTAAAACTTAAAAACAAAAAAAAACAACATAAAAAGTACTTTATTACTTTATACAAGTTTATGCTCAAAGACTAAAGGCAATGACCAAAGTAAACTATGACTGCATCAGAGACCTACTATGTGCCCTAAATGCCTCAAACGAAGAAGTCCTTCAAAAAAAGCCTGTTTCTTTTCCCCAACGCCTGCAAAAAAAATTAAAAAGACAGAAATGTCAAAATAACGGACTCAATACCTGGTTTCAACTGAAAATTTTTGTATTTATTATTTTTTTAATTATTTTATTATATTCTAAGTTTTATAATTGAGGTAATGTCTTTTCTAAAAAATGTATTTTTTTAAAAATGTTTTTCTTGTTTTGTATTAAAGAGTATACATATTAGTCTGTTATATCATATGCATTGGTTGTGCAGAAATCAACTGTATATTATTTATCCTTATATAAATATGGATCTATTCAATTAATCTATTGTATTCGGTTATCTTGCACATGCCAGGCTCAGAATTGACCCCCCTGGAGATAACGACCAACAGACTTACATAACAAAACAAAAACGTTTTCAGCTAGAGATCGAGAAAAACAAAAGGATGAGCTCTTCAAAGAAAATAATTACTTTGAACAGTGAAATGAACTTCTATTCAAGTTTTCTGTTCTTTTTTTTTTCTCCCTATAGTTTAAGACACAAGGGGAAGTAACTTGTTCAAACATATTAGCAGACGACTATTTGAAAGCGCCACACAGATGTACAGAAAAGAGGGAGGATTTGAAACGGTTGGTGAATAAAGAGCTTGGGCGTAAGAGGGAAAGGGACAGGGTTTGAAACTTGAGTGTGACAATTACTGATGGTGACATTTCGCCATGTCGAGAGTGGAGATTTGTATGGAGATAAAAGATAAGAGAAGCGAGTGGTGGTAACGTCTTTCGCAAACAGAAAATTAGGTGACATCCACTACAGCGGTCATCGGAGAAACACTTTCGTCGTTTATACCCAAGCTATTTGCAGGATGTAGAGAGTCTATCGCTGAAATGTCCATCGTTCTGATACCATAACTTGACGTCTGCTGAACAGGTCAAGTATAAAAAAAAAGAGTAAAGTTCCCCTTTCAGACCTTGTGGTCTATAGGGCAGATGATGTCAAGTTCATCTGTTTTTGTCAGGTCAAGTATAGCAATATTTAAACTAAACATGTCTGGCTGAGTAGCATAAACTACTTGGCTACCTTTCATTGGGGCTCTAGTTCGAATCCCGGCTCGAGTTACATTGTGTTTGGTGAGCGCCTAAAGGCAGCATGATAACCTGTCACGTACACTGTATCTATATTTAGCCAAGGTTACCAGAACTTCACCCACCTCGGGAATTTTACATCACGCAGCAGAATTATGTTTTGGGATGAATGTGATTGGTTGGAGGTATTAATTAATGTACTTTGAGCTGCATTTATTGGTTGGCCATGCAGCGGAGAGATGTTGGTCACGTGGTAACGCCCAAGCTTTGTAAGCTGAGAGATATTACCGCTGTCTTGTGCGGAACGTGTTAGATATAACATGTACGAGAGTCTAGTCTTAGATCTCAAGAAAAAAGACATAATTATATTATCGTGTAAATCATTTATTCTATTCAAGTACATTTAACCATTGTAATTATTTGTGAATAGCTTTTCCAAGTTTGGCATTAAAGTATTTGTTTTAGACGAAGAGAAGTTTCTTTATTGAATATATAATAGTATACTTTGATCGTATTGTCAACTAGTAACTTCTAGATGATCCTCTTATCAGCTGGCAACTTCTAGATGATCATCTTATCAACTGACGACTTCTGAATCATCGGCAACCACGATCATTGATGGTGTAATATAGATCAAGATAATCTTCAACGTGACATCTATCATAGTACCATCTTAGAATGTGACCTTAGCACTATTGATGATTCGTGACAACCTCCTATAGAGCCCCTCCAAAACGGACGCTAGCGCACTGAGCATGTTATAGCTTGAAATATACGCTATACTAATTTAAAAAAAAAACAACTAACCGATCTTAAAAATAAAAATTCAGACTGATGGTATGGCCCAACAACACCTTGTAGGCATATTAATTAGCTTAGCCCGGATTTTTTTTTTTTGGGGGGGGGGGGGGGGGGAAATTTTTTTTTTCGACCCTTTAAACTTACTTTTGTTAATTTCCATTACAGCTAGTCTTTTTTTTTTTTTTGTTGAAGGAATGTCTTTTGTAACCTAGACTAGGTTATTTCCGTGTCTAGTGGAGTGATACCCCTCCCTTGACAGGGAGTTCAGGGAGTGACGATAGCTTCCCCCTCCCAGCGACGTAGCGCTGTCGTCAAGCGGTTTTTCCTTTATTTTGAGCTTTAAAAATGCATTTTCTGGTGGTAAGAGGTTATCTATGCATGATGCAAGATGAGCGTCATTGTCGTCAGCGGTCTTAGGTTAGGACAGACGAGTCCAGTTGTAACGGATGCATGTGTAGTCAGATGTAGCTGAAGTATTTCTAAAGATGATTATGTAAACTACGTGCGTGCTTACCTTGTTTGATGTAATTTCAATCTGCGAGTTCTTCATCCACACCGTTACAAATAGAGATAAGGTACTAAACAGGAACACATATTCAATGACCAAGTTGACTCAAGGTGAACTTCAAACATACGTTTATTACAGAATGGGCCACAGTCTAGTCTGTCACTATAGAGCGATGTTATCCCCTTGAGAATCTAGCGGTAACTGATTAATTAAAAGTCTATCCTAATCTCTAATCCAAAGTCTATGTCGTCACTAAAAAATATACGTTCAATGTCGGTCTAACAAAGTGCGAGACCCAACTAACTAAACTAGCTATCTAACACAGAGTGAAAAGACGCGTTTTTGTAGTGAGTTAGATTTTGTTTAAAATACCATTTTATGTTATTATTAAATTCTACTAGTCTATATTTATTGAGTTTTATCTTAAGTTAATTTTGTCTATATTTAATATAAGTTACATTTAGGTTTGTTTATCAAGAAGTTATTCAAGTTATTTCAAGTTTAACAAGTTAAAATATAATATGCTTGCGCGGTTTAGTTGTCTACCAGAAGTCTGGTGCTACAAGTCAACGAGCGTCAACATCACATGTACTGCTATTCTTCTAACAAAAAGAGTGCAATTATGAAATCTACTATTCATTGCACTTTAGTAATGTACTTCAGTAATCTGCTGGAAAGCAACTTAAGAAAACATATCAATATGTCAAATATTATATGGAGCGGGGGAGTTCAAAAATCATCCTCTTTCCCTGGAAAAGGCCATGCAGTTAGGTGACCATAGTTTGCTTTAGTTTTTCCCAAGCTTGCATTTTCATAGATTTATTTTATTACTGGTAGGAAAACATCTATCTGTGAATTAATATTTTTTTATTTTCTCGGGGCAGGGTGTGAATTAATATTTTTGGAGGGGGCAGGGTCGAAGAGTTGAATCTTAACCTCCCCACCCTGGCTACGCCCATTAGCGTATTTATTAACTTGACAAACAGTGACACACATTGGAGTAAAAGCCGTATATCCTCTTTTATAAAAAAAAAAAAGAACTCAATTTGTATACAAATATTTTTAGAGTTTCAGTATCAGTGTTAAAGGATGATAAAGACATCTTTCAATGCACTCCTGCTTGGACACATCATTCGACATTGTCACGTGTCTCCGCTTCCTCCCCATTATACCAGGTACATGCAAAAACAAGAGGCGCTATGGCTGAGCGGTAAAGCGCTTCGCTTCCAAACCGGGGTCCGGTGTTCAATCCTGGTGAAAACTGGGATTTTTAATTCCGTTATTTTCGGATGCCTCTGAGTCCACCCAGCTCTAATGGGTACCTGACATTAGTTGGGGAAAGTACAGGTGGTTGGTCGTTGTGCTGGCTACATGACACCCTCGTTAACCGTAGGCCACAAAAAACAGATGAACTTTACATCATCTGCCCTATAGACCACAAGGTCTGAACGGGGAACTAGTTAAGCCAGGTTCACATCTAGCTTTGCATTCACTTTCACTATTTCTTTGATCTGCTTGACCGTTGGGGCACTACACAAGATCTGTTAACCTCCTTTCTCCATTCTTATTTCTCATTTGTCTTTGATATAATTTTATTCGGATGTTCTTTCTGAAAATATTGAAGCCTGCCTGGGTTAACCACTTCGGGGGCCAATTTTGAGTTTGTGTTTCCACACAGACTGTCTTTTGTAACCTTGTTTATTCTATTTTTAAGCCTTCTCTGTTAATACTTATTAGAAATATAAAAAAAAACAACATCTAAATACGATTATGCTGTATGTCATTCAAATCGTTAGAGCCGTTTTCGGGCTCGTGTCCACCTAGTTTCTTTTTTTTTTTAAACCGAAGAAGAATTTGCAAATAAGAGGAATTGTAAAAAAAAGATACAAATGTATGGCTTTCTATATATAGCATACAGCAGATGATAATGACGTCATAGTGATAGGCTGGATAAATGCGAATTCGTCACCGAGTCTAAGGCGCGGATCAATATATGAAAATGCCTTATATTAATTGGTGTGAATCGAATGGTAAAGACTATTTAAAGCAGTAAGGTCAGATCTTGGTTAGTCAGGGCCATTCATCTTAACCCCCTCGAGGGTCCAGTCACGACAATGAGGAGGGTCAAATAAGCTTCATCTAGAGTGGGTGGTGGGGGGGGGGGGGGGAATATAAAAAAAAACCCATAGAGGTCTAGAAGGAGCCGCGATGGGGAATAAGAGAAAACCGTTAGATGGAAATGTTATACTGTAGAAAAATGAACAGTGCGCATTCGGCCGAGGGCCTAATAAGGCGAAAAAATGGACGCGTAATGGAATTTCGTGTCGTTAGAACAGAAGACGAGGGACAGTGATGAGAAGAGAAATTGCCGGGTAATGTGGAGTAATAGTCTTGCTGGCTGGACACGGTGACAACTCTGGCTCCGGGCAGGGGGATCCTAGTGTTCGGAGGGCGCAGGAGGGTAAGACAACGCGAGGATGATCCAGTCTGCGGGGGTCATCGTCTGATTGGCAACATTTGTCCCGTGGATTAAGGGGAATCAACCCGCGTCAATGCGTTTTCCGCCTGGGTAAAACCTACGTCGGAGCCGAGGAATAGAACCAATTTTAGGCAATCTGGCAATCCAATGGCGCCAAATTGCAGACGTAGATTGGCTGCCCACTTTAAAAAAAAAAATCTGGGGAAAAAATCACTGAGACCGTCCATTGCCTTTCTCTGAGAAAAGAAAGTTTCGTAAAAAAAAAAAAAAATAACTTTTAAAAAGTACTTCGAACTTTCCATGACAGACAAGCCATGAATATTTTAATAAAATTTTTAAAAAAGAATATATTCAAGAAAGGGCAGTATTTTATTTGGGCCATAGAATTATAATCATTCTTTTTAAATGTAAGTTTCGTTGATTTCATTAATGTGTAAAATGAAAGAAATTTTGATGGAGTTCAATTTAATTTTAAAACATGAATATGTTTAAAAAAAATATCAATAAATAAAAAGAAAGGGTAAATTTTGCCACACATAAAATAAGTAAGTTATATTACAATATGAATGTATGAATATTATGCTACACAATAGGAATATAATACTATCACAGGAATAATAATAATAATAATCTTTATTGTCCATATGGAAATTTGTCTTACAATTTGTGCATTACACCAAACAAAAAACATTATAACTATAAGAAACCAAAGTGTACATTCACACCAGACTCACTCATAATTTACATGTGACAAAGTTTATACCAGATTGTTCTTATTTAATGATTTGATTGCCAGGGGAACAAAAGAGTGTTTGTGTCTGTTTGTCTTTGCTATCGGTGTCTTGTATCTTTTTTGTGATGGTAAAAATCACAAAATCCTGACACAAAGGGTGATTCTTTCTTTCGAGGATCTTGTTAGCTTTTTTTTATAGATGTTTGTCTCAAACAACTGCCCAAATGGGGTTTGTTTTTTGCCAATGATTTTACCAGCAGCATTTAGGATCATTGCGATTGAAACTTTTAAAGAATTAAATAATGGTAAATGTCTTTCATATAGAAAGTTTAAATATTGTTAAGATTAGCTGGTGGATTGTTCTTATTTTCTGTGTCTGTCCTCAAGACGTATCACCGCTTACTCAATCGCAAGTCAACCCCATCTGCTAGCCCCCCCCCCCCCCATTCTTCTCTATGTATATAAAGCAATGCTTTTCAAACTTTTACTTATGACGCTCTCCCCCCATCTGACAAACAAAAAAATAATTGCCCCCTCACCCAAATATCGTTAGCTGTTAACCGGTGGGTTTGCATCGGGGGGGGGGGGGGGGTTTGCAAGCTTTTTCCTGCATTCCGAGCTTCAAAAAGGCATTCTTCTGGTGACTAGGCCTACAACCCTGATTGGAGCCAGCCTCCCCTACCGTACGGGTGAAAACGGTCGCAAGAGTAAACGATTAGACCAAACGGGTAGTGAAACAAGACTCCCGTGGGAGTGCCTAGAAGGTGGGAGAGTATTCCCATTGCACTGTGCGGGCTTATAAAAAGAACTCCCACGACCTTGTCAACAATCCAGGCGCCGTTCTTCAAGGGACCGTTCCAAAAATGGCGAGTCCTGCACTGTTAGCCTGGAATAAAATTTGAAAAAAAGGAAAAAATGCATTGTTTCCCAATGTGTTCGGCCGTCTGCTCCTCTAGTCCGCGAGACCGGAGCGACCGAGTCACTGGAAATGACAGTGTCAATCTAGGCACTTGTAAGACCCTCTTCCAGACAGAAAACTCTGTTTAATCAGGCAGGTGTGAGGGAGCTCTTGGTCGCTTTTTAGATTTTTCTTTGATGTATTTTACAAATCACTTTCTAAAGTTGCAAAAATTTTTGTTGTAAAAATGGTTGACATATTTCGGATGTTCCTTCACAGAGGAAGATAATTCATTTCCTAGTCCAAACCTCCCGCAGGACGACGGGGAAAGCAGTGGGCAGGGTATGAACCCTGGACCTTCGCGACAACCGAACGACAATCCAGCGCGCATAGCGCATGACCAGGCAGCATGGGCGTAGCCAGGATTTTTTTTCGGGGGGGGGGGCGAAAAAAAAAATTTATATGTATGTATGTGTGTGTGTATATAATCTTTATTACATTCTGACCCATCATTCCAAGACGCTTATTGTGCCCTAGAATAGGTTCTTCCTGGAGTTAGTGGAAAATTGTAGACTCTCCACCATTGCTACCAAAAGGGTCTGTGGGAGCGCTAGGAGCTCCCCCAACGCGGGGCGAGCCCCGCCCCCAAGCACTATTTCTGATACTGAGAGCCAACAAAATGCATATTCTGAGGTATCTACATTGCATTTTCCTGCTATTAAAAAGTTTTATTTCAAAGACCTAATGTGCTATTGTTACTGACTTAGACCCTCCCGCGCTGTTCGGCGCATTTGCCTTCAAGATGTTTCCACAAAAATCTGTCACTGGTATTGTCTGAGGCCTCTTCCCACCTGCTCTGAGGACCTCCATGAATGTGTGGCGCCAATTGTACTAGGATGTCATCGCAACTCTTCTTATGCCTAATTCATTTTGTCGGAGAACATGTCCCGCAAACCTCATGCGACGCTCTGTCACAATCTTACTAAGGGGTCGACTCCCAGTTCGGCATATGATTTAAGTATTTAAGGAATTAAGTAACTGTAGTTTCGCTTTAAATTTTATATCGAAAAGTGAAGTTTTATCGTCAAAATCATCTATTTTAAACTAAAAAATCTCTGGAGTTATGATTTTTTTTTGGTTTTGTTTTTAATTCAAAACCCCATTTAGCTACGGTCATAGACTTTAGTAACTGTAGTTTGCTTTAGAATAATATTGAAGATAGAGGTTTTCAACCTCAAAACGCTCTGTAGGGGGATTTTAATCTCAAAACCATCTGGAGGGGTTTTAAACTTTTAAAAAAAAAGCCATCAGTAGGAGAGGGATTTAAACTCAAAACCCCCAATTGTCTTGTCTACGCTCAAATAATTTTAGTGCGTAATTTTCTTTTTTCTTACATTGAAGATTGCGGAGGGTTTAAACTCAAAACCACATTGGCTACACTCATAGATTTCTGACTTTGTAATTTTCTTTTTTTTTTATATTGAAGAGGTATTTTTTAGCTTCAAACTCCAATGGAGGGGAGTTTAAACTCAAAACCCCTTTGAATAAACTCATAACATGTTGAGTGTATAATTTGCTTTGTTTTTAATATTAAAGAGGTATTTTTTACCTTCAAACCTCGCTGAAAGGGGTTTAAACTCAAAACAAAGTCAAAACCCATTTAGCTACGCTCATAAAATTTTGAGTGCGTAATTTGCGTTTTTTTATACCTGACATTGAAGAATTATTTTTTAGCTTCAAACCCTACTGAAGAGGGGTAGGGGGTTAACTCAAAACTCAAAATTTTGAGTGTGCAATTTTCTTTTTTTCATATTGAAGAGGGGGTTTATCGTAAATTTTGGAGGGGGGTTAAAAATCAAAATTTTCTTTAACTGTGCGCGTGAAATTTGGGGGATTATCGTTAGCATTTTTTTTTTGTTTTGTTATAGAAGAGGGGAATTTAACTGCGAAAACCCCTGGTAGGGGGTTTTAAACTCGAGCCACCCTGGTAGGAGTTTTAAACTCAAACCCCCCTGGTAGGGGTTTTAAACTCAAAACCCCCCCTGGTAGGAGGTTTTAAACTCAAAACCTCTTTTGCTATGCTATGGCAAGTGATAGTTTAGTATTAAAATCTCACCTAAAATAAACAAATCATAGCAAAAAATTTCATTTCGGGGGGGGGGGGGGGGTTTGAACCCCCAACCCCCCACTCCCTGGCTACCCATGCCAGGCAGTTACATGAAGTATATAGCCTACACTCAAGACTATTATTAGGCCCTACAGCTGAAGACTCACTACACATAGTAAACGTAGATGACAGCCAGTCCAAGACCTGAGATGATCTGCGTAGTGGTTTCCAGATCAGGCAGTTATCTTTACAGTTTTCTTTTAAATGGGTTTTCTGCAACCCAGTATATTGTTCTGGCCTCTTGTATGCAGTCAGCATTCGTTGGTAACACAATGACACGTTTAGCTATATCTTTCAACTTAGAAGACAAATAAAGTAAAGTAGCAGCAGGTGCGTCAGAGATGAAATGTCAAATGTTTTACATGTTTCAAATGTTCCTTCAGAGTTGAAAATAATCTACTCCAAGTTTGTTTGTCAAATGTTTTACATGTTTCAGATGTTCCTTCAGAGTTGAAAATAATCTACTCCGAGTTTTTTTTTTGTCAAATGTTTTACATGTTTCAAATGCTCCTTCAGAGTTGAAAATAATCTACTCCGAGTTTGTTTGTCAAATGTTTTACATGTTTCAAATGTTCCTTCAGTGTTGAAAATAATCTACTCCAAGTTTGTTTGTCAAACCTCCCGCTAGATGAGGATGACGGCTGAACGACATTCCACCGAGCAAACCTCAAGACCATGCAGCATAAAACACTGAACAATAATAACAAATACAAAAACACAAACTAAAAAAAATATTCAGAAAGACACAAAGATAAAAGACACATTTCTTATTCCATATGCTAAGACAAATGCGTTTAAGGGATCCTTCTTTCCTAATGTCATCCGCAAGGAAAACCAAAGACAGAGCAGAGTTTTAAATCTTATGCCTAATAATTAATTAACACGCACGACTAGATTAACACATGGATACGGGTAGGATGTAAATATGATGCAATTATATTGTGTTTTGATCGTCTGTAATTTATAAGATAAGAGTTAAATATTAAGAATAAGATCCGATTTTCCTCTTCCAAAACAGTTATATCACGTGACGTTGTGCTGAGATAAAAAAAAATGAACGTTGTTCGCATCTAATGAAGGCCTGGGGAACTCGTTTGTGTGTTTCTTTTGTTCATTAGTGGTCGCATTTAAAACGTTATAACTAAATAGAACTTTTTAATATGAGAAAATATCATCCACACTAACACTTATAGATTTGACTTAATCAAGTCATTTTCATACAACTGATCCATCATCTAGAGTAGAATGAAAACAAAAAGCTGCAGGTCACGTGGTATGTAAAGTCAAGTAGCCTAAAGTTTCCCTTTTAAAACTTGCGATCTATAGGGAAGATGACTTTAAAGTTTGTGTTTCTTTAGCCAACGGTTAACGAGCAAGGTGGCCAGCACAATGAACAACCACCTTTACTTTCCCCAACTAAAGTCCGGTACCCATTAGAGTTGGGTGGACTCCGGGGCACCCTAAATATCCCGAAATAAAAAAAAAAACCCGGTCTTCACCGACATTCGAAACCAGGACCCCAGGTTCGGAAGCCAAAACGCGTAACAAATCAGCCACCGCGCCCCACCCCCTTGTGTGGTAACCCTAAGTGATTTTTCGTCACAATGATCCCGTCCTGCAGGAGGTAAGGGTTAGGGACATAATAGTTTTAATTTATGAAAGGAACACACGAAACTTGTAATATAAAAAAATACAAGAAGGCTCGCACTCATTATAAAATATATATATATATATATCATGGGCGAAGCCGGGGGGGGGGGGGTGATTGGCTCTAGGCGTGAACGCTAAGGTGTTTGATTTATCCCTTGAAGTGCTCACTATATGAGGTATACTTGTCTGGGTCGTCTATCCATAGCTGTCTTTTGCCAGGATTAGTCTCTTGTTTTAAATGTTTCGGATTTGAAGATAACATCAGAACTCGATCAGCTGATCTAGAATCAAGATCTATATTTTTTTTAATGATTTATACAAATTTATATTTTATTCCAAATAAACAAGACTTAACAAGAAAAACATCATACTATAGATTAAAATTATTTAGAATCTAGACAAGACTAAATTTCTACCTATGGTGTCAAAAATGCGAAACCTCATAGTTCCGTTTCAGTACAAGTTGGTTAAAAAAGGACCAAAATAAAGTGTTAACTTTCCTCTAAATCTAGATACAGTCTATTAGACTGTTGTTTTTTTTAAATCGATTTTTTCATTCTTTCCTAGACTTAGATCTAGATCTATTTTACTTATTGGTATTTTTAAATATTTATTTTAAAATTTTTTTAATTCAACACAGTTATAAAATTGGACAAATTTTTTTTATTACATCTGTATTTCATATTTGGCAACTTTGTAAATGTGAGCTGAATTAGCGGGAAGTAGGAAACGACGATCTTGCGCCAATGTCAACAATAACATTACTGATCAGAAGATCTTGGATTTAATAACTTCTAAGACTAATCTATATAATTAAATAAGCTATGATTGTCATTGTGTAGTAATGTCAGTCGACTCTGGTTATCATCATGTATCCACGGTACTTAGATATAGATCTAGACCATAAATATAAATCATCATTAATCATGGTCATGATAAAAGATAATGAAAATGGACTAGATTAGATTCTAACTAGATCTAGTAAACTAAACTAGTAACTACTAACTAGATCTAGATCAGTAGAGATGATAGAAATTGATAGATCAATAGTCGTGAATAGAGTAGACTCAATTAGTCAATACTGACAATAGTCACAGTGAATAGTCAATAGATGATTAGATCTAGTCAATCTAGATCTAGATTTAGTCAGATTTTCAGATTACTTAGACTTATTAGAACAAAAGTTATTAACTTTACTAGACCTAGACTTTTTCTAGTGTCACCTAGATCTAGAATTCTAGATTAGGTACTTTGACAAAAATTCTAAATAAATATAGATCTATTATCATCTATAACAACAGAAACTATCTAGTTATAGTTATTTATGTATTTTTTTTTTTTAGAGCTTGCTGAGAGGTTGACAGTGATACCAAGTTTATCTTTCTGTTATATAGATCTAGGAGCAAATTTATATTAATATTATGCAGTTTTATGTGTAGAAAAATCAAAATGGACTATATATATAGAAAATGTAAAAAAAAACTGTAATCGAAAAAATGAATTTTTGTCTTTATCTCATCATAACTTCACAACAGAATTTGAATAGATAGAAGCTTAAAATTTGGAACACATCTATCTACCCCATTATTATTATATGGTTTTTGGTTGTATTATTTTACCTCACATGCCCTTGCTGCAGCTAACATTGATTCACAGTTAATTCAATTGTTTGAAAATTGACTTCGATCCTTTTTCTAGAATGCCGTTTGGTAGAAACTTCCCAGCTTTATAATATTTATAAATATAATGTAAAATAACACCTTGCTAGCATTCTCTCCACTAGGTTGATCATAGATAAGCTGTTAAACAATGCATAAATCATTTATACTTCATATTATCAAAGAGAAGTGAGTGACTTCATTTAACATCATCAGGATGGGCCCAAACTTGCCTTAATTAGAAGTGAATTCTAGAAGTAGAAGTCTATATTTTAAGATTAATTTAGATTAAGATTTATTTATCATTGAGTATTAGATCTATATTATATAATAATATAATATAGATCTAGTTAAATCTAGTAACTTCTCGAAATCTAGATGTAAATCTATTCTAATATAGATCTAACTTCTATTATTTCAATTCTATCATCATGATTTAGAGTACTACTAGTACTAAAACTCTAAGAGTAGATCATAGATGATAGATTAGATTGTATAGATGTATAGACAGATATAATTAATCTAGATTCTAGAGGTGTTAGAGTCTAGATCTGTATATATATATTTATATATTATAACTTAAGTGTCTTAACTTAATTAGATCTAGAATCTATATTTTCTTATATAAGTTATATCTCTATATACAAAATTTGAATTAATTTTCTTTTTAAACTCTTAAACTTTAAATTTAAGGCTTCACATGAAGATAGTGATGAAAGTAAGCCAGTAAAATCTGATATTGTTATAGAAGAGCAGACTCAGGAATGGAAGAAGTAGGTAATTCGATAAACTGACCTAGATCCATTTTTTTTTCTCCCAAAAAATGTCTGAAAAGTGTGTCAGCACATTTTACCCTTTTTTTAGGGGTGGTCATTTCCATCAAAGTTTTAGCACATTGTATTTGATTTCAGGACTAATTGTGATTTACTTTTTGTAAACATAAGATATCAGAGCTCATTTTTATTTGCTTTTGAAGCCAATGTGTTAAATTTTTCTTAACAAAAGTTTAAGTGAAAGTTGACATTTTTACAACTTTATTCCTATAAAAGTTACAACAATGCTGTTTGCTACAATAATTTATTATATTATGAAATGTGTATATTTCAAATTTCATTAAATTCTCTTGGCGCTTTTTAAAGATATTTGATATTAAAATTAACAAAGACAAAGAAGGGTAAAATTTTATTTTTTAAATAATAAATTATAGTTACAACAATCTCACTAATTCTATTGAATTTAGCATGTTAATATATATCTGTGTGCTAAGTTTGAACTTTGTAGCTTGGCACACTCTTTAGATATTAATTTTCAAAGTTGATGGGTAAAATCTATTTTTAGTAACAACCAACACTGTGATTTACTGGAAATGGTCAATTTCTATCTATCACGTCCTATTTTTAGAAGCACACGTAGGAATTTTTCATTTCGATTAACTTTATAATGTTTAAATGCTAGATTATAGTGAGGGAATGTGTCTTTATTATATTGACTTTGTAATGTGCAAATTTTAAAGTAAAAATAAATATTTTAAAATAATAATATTAAATATTAAATTTGTTTTCTTCATATTTTTAGCTCTGCGAACTATTTTTTTTCCCGTGTTTTTTTTTTTTAATAGTATACATGTAAATTATTAGTTAATACATGAGTACATTATATTTTTAAAATGATGAGCTATTACTGCACAAAAATTTAAGTAAAAAATCTTTTAATAACTTCTAAATAAATCGCAAGGTTTCTTTTTTTTTTTATTTTATTGTCCGATGCATGAAATTTTTCATTTACAATTTAATTTTTAAAGCATTTAAATTCAGGCATTTTAAAATCATTAATTGCCAGTGCTTTACAAAAAGGTTTAAACTGAAGTTTATTAAACTTGTAGTCATTAAATTTTAGCAAATATTTTTCTGCACAGTGCTATTTTCTTTTATAATTTATAAAAATTATCTATCTGATGCATATAAATAGCTATTTAAATACTGAAGTATTATAATTAAACAAAATAAAACACACTACAGATCTCTGATTTGTTTTATTTGTGATTATTTGGGCTCATATGATAACAAAATCACATATATTTGTATTTTTTGTCGAAGGCTTTTTTTATATATTAATCCACTTTTTTTCAAAGATTTGATTGCTTGGTCTTATTTTTCAAACTGGTTTTAACAGAATACAGGTTAATGAAAAAGAGTGTGAAGTTTCAACCCCATATCTTTAAGACTTTTATAATACAGTTAATTAAAGTTCAACTGTCAGTTGTTTCGGTCACAGATTTTTTTTTGCTTTACAAAGGCTTAAGAAGGCTAATTTTTGGCCACCAAAAATTTAATAACTTCCCTCACAATTAACTCAGCAATATAAAATTTGTATCATTGGAAAGCATTTCTCAAGCTCTATCTAACCAAATGGGTTCCATTGCATTGTGATCATTTTGAAATTTTTATCGAAGTACCTAGAAGAAGAATCATTCAATCACTCATCAGCAGGTAATGCTTGGGATCAAAATAAAACAAAGGATATAAAATTGTTCATGTTTGTGAACAAAAAAAGGGCAATTCAGATTTGAAAAATCTTTGCTTAATCTAAATGTGCTCTGAACATTTTAATAGTAGAGAAATAATTTTGTTAAATTGTAATCTTTATGCAGCCTACTTATTAATGTTTGGTGTTAAATGATTATATGTTCCAACTATACCTCATCTCCTATGCTTTTTTTTTTTTTTTCAAATAATGAGGGCATGTTCTTCTGATTGGGCAATTTCATTTTTGTTAACTAGACTACTGGTCACTTTTGAAATAATTAAAAGAAATAATGACAATATGTTCAGCCCTTTAATGTCTTCTTTGTTTGGAGTCTGTTGCTCAGTTCTCTCTCAGGCCAAATTTTTGACATTTGGCACAAATCTTTCTCTTTTTTTTTATTTTATTATCTCAGTTATTAAGTTTCAACATAGCAACTTACTGTAGAGATCTAACTATAATCAACTGTAGTTGAATCATCATGTATGATTTGAAAGCTTTATCTGTCTGACAGTAGTAAAAAGGGGCATTTTTTTAATTTACAATTAGCATTTTTAAATATCTAGACTATTTAAATCAAGAATAAATTCATATCATTACTTAAAACAGGTTTAAGACAATGGTTGATACTCAAGCTACCTCTATTTTCAATGATGTAACAAATTTTTTTTTTCACTTTGACTTTTCAAAATAGTACAATTTTTTTTAAGAAGACATCGCCAGTCATAACCTTTTTGTTTTATTTTTAATCCAGGTTTATCTGAATCTTCTGATAATGAAATGGATGATCTCAGTGTCAAGAAACGTTCCTGGGGGAAAAGAAGAGTATGTTTTTATAAATACCAGTTTTTTCAACCTTCATAATTAAACAATTTGTAAATAAATAAATATATATATATACGTATTGTTACGTATCTAGGTAACAATGCCTAGATACTATTGTTTTTTTTTCTTGACCTGTAGGTTGTCTGCCCCTTTGTGTAATAAGTTTTTTTTTTTATTTTATTCTTCAAGAGTCAAGCCACACAGACAGTGACCGGTCCTTGACCTATGTGTGTACCTCTGGTTGAAAGGAGGGTGGTTTTTTTTTTTCTTTTCTTCTGTCTCTTTGAAGAGCGTTCTAGATCTGGGTGTTGATGACTTTCTGTTCTAGAAATTACTAGATATCGACGCGCGGTAGATTATATAAAGACCGCTCGCGTAACGTTGACAGACAGACATACGGAGACAGCCGTGAGACAGAATAGCGGAGACATTGCGTGACCCGTGCGTGGTATACCAATTGATCGTGTAAGTTAAGATTTTTCTTTTTTTCAAGGCCTTGCTTGTATTTGTAATTATATTTTCAAACTCTGGTATTGTAATATTTTTACATGCCATTTTTGTAAAAGGGTTTTGGTCAACCCTTCCATTTTGTATTGAGTAAATGTTTGTTTGCTTTATGTGATTTAGTTAAAAGTACTATTCGAGTTATATTTTATTAAACCTGAAGTTGATATTTTACCTTCCGATTTCTTGTGTCATTTTTTTTTGTTATTCATTGTAAGTCTCTGATTAAATTCAGACTTAAGATAAGTGACACAACTACCTTTTTCTATTGTCACGTTCCCCTAGGCAAGCCATTTAAAAGTAGAATTCAATTTGTAATACGTGACAAAAGAAGTTTGAGGGCTTTCGTCCCGGATATTTTTCTGAACCTATTTTCGTCTTACTTGAGTAATTTTGTAAAGGCGAAGTTGACTTTAACAAAAATTTTTTTTGTGTCAAAGAGTCGGAAGTAAAGTATCAATAGTATTGACCAAACTCTCTTAAGGTTTTTTTGTTGTACTGATTTTGTACTGTATATTTACATTGTATACATTTTTTTTGCTTGTAATAGTTGTTAGTTAGCCATGGATATTCAGGTTTTTCTTGCAAATCCCTCTGTGGAAGAGCTTGATGCTTGTACTAGGAAGGAACTGGTCCTTATTTCTAAACATTTAGGGTTAAAAATAAAATCAAATGCCCTTAAACAAGAAATCAGAGATAACATTGTAATCCATTATGTAGACGAGGAAGTGTTTTCTGAAGACCTTTTAGAAACCCTTAGACCCGATGAGGGTAAATCAGATTTAGAACTTCAGATAAAATTAAAACAAATGGAAATAGAAGCCCAGTTAGCTTTAAAAGAGAAGGAAATTAAACAACAGGCCGCACAAAAAGAATTAGAGCTTGCAGCGGCTAGAGAGCAGAGAGAGCAGAAAGAAATAGAAATGAAATTACAAATAGAGTTAAAAAAATTAGAGTTAGCTGCTAATGTAAGACCAGATTCTTCCCCTGCCAGTCATACTGTTGAAGCAATAAAATTTTTGAAAATAATTCCACGCTTTAATGAAGCCACAATTGACAATTATTTTCCACAATTTGAACTTGCTGTGAAAAATTTTAATGTACCTGAAACTTTGTGGCCCACTTTGCTGTTAACAGTTTTGACTGGTAGAGCTGCAGAAGTATTTTGTTCTTTGACCATTGAACAACAAAAAGATTATAATGTTGTTAAGGCCTTAATTCTTAAGGCATATGAACTTGTTCCGGAAGCTTACCGAAAGCAGTTCAGGGATTGTCGCAAATCGGATGGCCAAACCCATGTAGAATTCCTGCGGGAAAAGGAGCGACGCTTTGAGAAATGGCTCACTTCCAGGGAAATCGGCACCGACTTTGCAAAATTCAAGAACCTAATGCTGATGGAGGAGTTCAAGAGTTGTGTGCGGCTGGACGTCCGTACGCATATAGCTGATCGTGGCGAGGAAGATGTGCACAAGGCTGCAGTGTTGGCAGACGATTATATAATATCACATCAATTTGCCAAGTATACGACGGATGTCAAGCCAAAACAAGTCAAACAGCCTGAGTCCACTGCTAGCAACTCCATCAAGAACAGCAGTACAAACGACAGAAAACCTACTACAAGTAAAGCTACTTGTTCCTACTGCAAACGAGAAGGCCATAAAATTGACGATTGCTGGAAATTGAGGAAGAGAAACGAAAAAGCTCCTTCAAAAGTCAGCGCTTGCACAGTACAGTGGTCGGCGAGGTTTACTCCCTCATCATCAAGTCATATCAAGAATACCTCGACACCACCTGTTTCAAATGTATTGACTGTACAAGACTCTCCGAAAATGTCTCCACGATGTTCCAATGACTCAAACAAGAGTTTTTCAAATACATCAAGCCGATGTTCCAATGACTCAAACAAGAGTTTTTCAAATTCATCTTTACGATGTTACAATGACTCAATCAAGAGTTTTTCAAATACATCAAGCCGATGTTCCAATGACTCAAACAAGAGTTTTTCAAATACATCAAGCCGATGTTCCAATGACTCAAACAAGAGTTTTTCAAATACATCAAGCCGATGTTCCAATGACTCAAACAAGAGTTTTTCAAATACATCAAGCCGATGTTCCAATGACTCAAACAAGAGTTTACCTAGTACATCACACCGATGTTCCAATGACTCTATCCAGAGTTCCCATAATACATCACCCCGATGTTCCAATGACTCTATCCAGAGTTCCCATAATACATCACCCCGATGTTCCAATGACTCTATCCAGAGTTCCCATAATACATCACCCCGATGTTCCCATGACTCTATCAAGAGTTCCCATAAGACATCACCCCGATGTTCTAATGACTCCATCAAGAGTTCTCCAAATACATCCAAAAGATGTTCTACTGACTCAAGAAAGAGTTTCTCCACTGCGTCTCCTAGAGATGTCAATGACTCCAGCGAGAGTTCGACCCAAGTCCAGTCTGCATCAACCAAAATTGATGTTTTATTAGAGGATTTTAAGCCTTTCATTTCGGAAGGATTCGTATCACTACCCGGTGATTCTACAAGTCTACGACCTATCACCATTTTGAGAGACACAGGTGCCTCACAATCGCTACTTTTAGAGGGTATCTTGCCCTTGTCAAAATCATCATCGACTGGGAAGAGCATCCTGTTACGAGGCGTAGAGCTTGGATATATAGATGTGCCTCTACATCTAATCGACATAAAGTCAAATCTCATTACTGGACCGGTTGTTGTAGGTGTCCGACCAACATTACCATTGGAAGGCATCTCGTTGCTGTTAGGCAATGACTTAGCAGGTGGAAAGGTGATAGCCGAACCCATCGTCACTCAAACACCCGACTTATCTGCCACACCCGAGGAAGACCTAGAGTTATATCCAGCGTGTGCAGTAACAAGGGCAATGAGGTTGAAAGCATCTCAAGAAGAGAACGTTATCAACGCCAACAGTAACCACGATGATGTGGACTTGAGCACCACATTCTTTGCTTCTCTTGAAGAAGAACCAACGCCAAATTCTGAAAAGCCGGCATCAACTCGAAAACAGTTGATTGAGGACCAAAAGAAGGATCCAGAGCTCGCCAAACTCCGAGAAACCGCAATGACATCACAAGAGGCAGAGCTAGCATCAACGTGCTACTACATCCAAGATGATATGCTCTTCAGGAAATGGAAACCTCCAGACGCATCCAACGAAGAAGAATGGAGAATATGCCATCAAATCGTGTTACCAGAAAGATACCGAGCGTACATCATGAATCTGGCTCATGACACACCAATGTCAGGTCATCTCGGCATCCACAAGACATACCACAAGATTATGTCACACTTCTTCTGGCCACGTTTGAAGAAAGATGTCATCCAGTACTGCCGATCCTGTCATGCCTGTCAGATGGTTGGCAAGCCAAATCAAAAGATCCCTGTTGCTCCTCTGAAGCCGATTCCAGCCTTTGAAGAACCTTTCAGCAGAGTACTTATTGACTGTGTTGGTCCTCTCCCAAGGACAAAAGCTGGCAACCAATACCTGTTGACCATTATGTGTGCTTCAACTCGTTTTCCTGAGGCTATTCCTCTAAGGAACATAAAAGCATCGAACATTGTAAAGGCCTTAATCAAGTTCTTTACTCTATTTGGTCTACCAAAGTCCATCCAATCGGACCAAGGAACGAATTTCACGGCCAATCTTTTCAAGCAAGTCATGACTCAGTTGGGCATCAAACACTGCATGTCGAGTGCGTATCATGCCGAGTCGCAAGGCGCTCTTGAGCGATTCCATCAGACTCTCAAGAACATGATCCGAACCTATTGCTTTGAGCACGAAAAAGACTGGGACGAAGGAATCCACATGCTGCTGTTTGCAACCCGTGAATCCGTCTAGGAATCGTTGGGATTCAGCCCTTTTGACTTAGTCTTTGGCCATTCGGTGCGCGGTCCCTTGAAATGTATAAAAGAGACTTTGTTGTCACCAACAGCCACTGAAGGACTTTTAGAATATGTAATTAAGTTTAAAACTAGACTTTATGATGCTTGTGTTCTGGCCAAAAATAACTTACAAAACACCCAATCCAGCATGAAACGCTGGTATGATAGAAAGGCCCGTGTTAGAGAATTTTCTCCCGGGGATAAGGTGCTTGTATTTTTGCCCATACCAGGTCAACCCTTGCAAGCCAGATATTTTGGTCCCTATGAAATTGAGACCAAAATTAGTGACCTCAATTACACAATCAAAACCCCTGACCGTAGGAAAAAGACTCAGCTATGTCACATAAACATGCTGAAGCCTTATGTATCTCGGCCAGATCACTCAGAGAAGAGTAATTGTGTTTTAAATACAGTCAAAAGTTGTTCAAATAGCCATGTTTCTCCTATTGATGATGATATTGTAAAGGAGAAATTTGGACAATACAAAATACCTAATTCTTTTGTATTACAGAATTTGGATGTAAAACTGTCTCATCTGTCTTCGACAGAAAGGCCAGTTATCATGAAACTCATTAATGAATTTAATGACATTTTTTCTGATGTACCAAAACAGACTAATGTTATAATGCATGATGTAGATGTTGGCGAGGCTACTCCAGTCAAGCAGCATCCTTACAGGGTCAACCCTGAAAAACTTGCCATACTTAGGTCAGAAATCAAGTATATGCTTGAAAATGACCTCATTGAACCAAGTTCCAGTAGCTGGAGCTCCCCATGTGTCTTGATACCTAAACAGGACAAGACTTATCGTTTTTGTACAGACTACCGTAAGGTAAATGCTGTAACAAAGACCGATTCGTTTCCTATCCCTAGGATAGACGATCTCATAGATCGTATTGGTGACGCTAAGTACATCAACAAAATAGACCTACTTTCAGGTTATTGGCAGGTTCCCCTGACTGATAGGGCAAAGGAAATCTCCGCCTTTGTCACCCCTGATGGTCTGTACCAATACAAAGTGATGCCATTTGGCATGAAGAATGCTCCTGCCACTTTCCAGAGAATGATAAATGCCCTGCTTGCTGACATGGAGAATTGCCACGCATACATAGACGATGTAGTAATTTTTAGCCAAGATTTTTCTAGCCATGGTAAACAACTGCATTGTCTTTTTACTAAACTTTTACATGCAAAAAATTACTGTAAACCTGAGTAAGAGTGATTTTTGCCAGGCTTCCATCCAATACTTAGGCCATATTGTAGGACAAGGCCAGGTGAAACCTGTAATGGCCAAAGTAGAAGCTATCCAAGCTTTCCCTATTCCTGCTGATCGGAAACAACTCCGAAGATTTTTGGGAATGTCTGGATATTATAGAAAATTTTGCGAAAATTTTTCTGGCATTGCCAGTCCTTTAACAAACCTCCTGAGAAAGAACGTCCGATTTACTTGGACGGATGAATGTCAGAAAGCCTTTAACCAAATTAAGCAGATATTATCTAGCTCCCCCATTTTGATGGCTCCTGATTTCGGAAAACCTTTTAGGTTAGCTATTGACGCCAGTGACACAGGTGTTGGGTCAGTCCTTTACCAAGAAGATAATTTCCAAGTAGAGCATCCTATTTGTTTCTTTTCCAAGAAATTTAATAGACATCAAAGAAATTATTCTACTGTGGAAAAAGAATGTCTTGGGTTGATTCTTTCTATACAACACTTTGATTTTTATATCAGTGGGTCCAGATGGCCACTGGTTGTATTTACTGACCACAATCCCCTTACATTTATCCACAAAATGTCTGGCAAGAATCAACGACTTCTCAGGTGGAGTTTATTTTTACAAGAGTACAACCTAGATCTTAAACACATAAAAGGCAGCGAAAATGTTATCGCCGATGCCTTATCTAGATTGTAAAAAGTATTTTGATGTATATATTTTTTATATATATCATGATAAATACATTCTGTAATGTAAATATCATTTTTGTAATTATTCTAAAAAGATTTCCATTTCGTGGAAATGTAAACTTTTTATTTTTAGGAGGGAGGTGTTACGTATCTAGGTAACAATGCCTAGATACTATTGTTTTTTTTTCTTGACCTGTAGGTTGTCTGCCCCTTTGTGTAATAAGTTTTTTTTTTAATTTTATTCTTCAAGAGTCAAGCCACACAGACAGTGACCGGTCCTTGACCTATGTGTGTACCTCTGGTTGAAAGGAGGGTGGTTTTTTTTTTTCTTTTCTTCTGTCTCTTTGAAGAGCGTTCTAGATCTGGGTGTTGATGACTTTCTGTTCTAGAAATTACTAGATATCGACGCGCGGTAGATTATATAAAGACCGCTCGCGTAACGTTGACAGACAGACATACGGAGACAGCCGTGAGACAGAATAGCGGAGACATTGCGTGACCCGTGCGTGGTATACCAATTGATCGTGTAAGTTAAGATTTTTCTTTTTTTCAAGGCCTTGCTTGTATTTGTAATTATATTTTCAAACTCTGGTATTGTAATATTTTTACATGCCATTTTTGTAAAAGGGTTTTGGTCAACCCTTCCATTTTGTATTGAGTAAATGTTTGTTTGCTTTATGTGATTTAGTTAAAAGTACTATTCGAGTTATATTTTATTAAACCTGAAGTTGATATTTTACCTTCCGATTTCTTGTGTCATTTTTTTTTGTTATTCATTGTAAGTCTCTGATTAAATTCAGACTTAAGATAAGTGACACAACTACCTTTTTCTATTGTCACGTTCCCCTAGGCAAGCCATTTAAAAGTAGAATTCAATTTGTAATACGTGACAGTATATATATATATAAAATTAAAAATGAGTAACACAAAAAAACTTATTGTTTGTAATAGATGCTCATCTGGAGAAAACTGAAGAGCTTTAACTCTAATTTCTGTTTTTATGTTGTACTTTGTAGACCGTTTTAGGCAAATACATTGAGGAATAGTATTTTATTCTAAGATTGTGGTGAATGGAATGTGAAATAGTGGAATTATATTTATAAGACATATCCATCAGTGAATATCTGAAATTTGTTTGAAAATAATACACAAGCTAATTACTGGCCACAGGAAATGGTGATTTGTACTTCACTTGTTCTAGAGATTTTAATTTTTAATAACCTACTCTTTTTTTTTTTTTTTTTTTTATCATTATTTAATAGATGATTGATGATGATGAAGAACAGCCAATGGAAGAAGACAAAGAATCCCAGGACCAAGACAAAAGTCAAGAGGATTTTGACAGAGAAAGTGATGCAGAAAAGTCTGATCATAATCAGGAAGTCAGTGAAACATATTCTGAGAAACCTCTAAAAATGGATTTGAAAACTAACAGTGACCTTTTCGATGCAGAGCTGAGTGACGAGGATAAACCAGGTTTTGTATGATCCGATATCATTAGTGACATTTTTATCTGTGGTTACCTATTGTTAGATAATAACCTATTGGAATACAGATATATTTAGATTTTGTGCAATCACCCACATTTTAATGACGTTAAGAAACAGGGATTAGTGACTTACATTTTGAGAAAAAAAAAATAGTGTCTACTATAAGCTCTTGTAGAATTAACACATGATAGAGTTTAATTGATGCTTCACTATGTTCTGAGATAAATACTTGCTGTTGAATTCAACTCACTTGTTACATAAAAAAAAAAGCTTTTTTCAGATCTTGTGATCTGTTTCTGTGCGCACGGTTAATGAGGGTGTCATGTGATCAGAACAATGACCAACTACCTTTACTTTTCCGTGACTAATGTAGGGTACCCCATAGAGCTGGGTGGACTTAGAGACGCCCTAAAGATACTGGAATTATAAATTTCAATATTTGAAAGACGACAACCCCCAGCAGAAGCCAAGTGCTTTACCACTTGTACACTGTGCTTTGTTACAACTTAGACTTAGATCCTCCCTCGCTTTTCGGCGCATTGGGCGGCACGCTGTCTCCACAAAGATCTGTCACTGACAGTGTCTGAAGCCTCTTCCTACCTGGTGTCCACTGTTCTGAGGTCCTCCATAAATGTGTGGTGCCAAGTTATGCGAGGATGTCCCTGTTTGCGCTTTCCTCGTATTGGCCTCCATGTCTTTGCAGCTCTTGGTATGCATAGTTCATTTTGTCGGAGAATATGTTGAAACCTCACTCTGTCACAACCTCACTAAGTGGTTGACTCCCAGTTTGGCATAGGATTTCCTTGTTTGAGACCCGAATTTCCTTGTTTGAAACCCGATCTCTGCAACTGACTCCTGAATCCATCTTAGCCATTTTTGTTGAGCCACATTTAGTCTCAATTTTGGCAGATGACTTCCATGCCACATTTGCATATGTTGTTGTTGGGGTGACGATTGTTACAAACTTTCACTTATTGTTTTCTTGATATACAGATTTGTAAACTGTAAGACAAAATAAAAGAATAACACTAAGAATACAATATAAGCATGTTCTTTTGCTGCCTTATTATCAGAACATTTTCTTTTCTTGCTGGCTTACATAATATGTAATTGGATTCTTATCTGTGGTTGTCCTTCTTCTCAAAGGATTGGAATTACTTTATTAATTTAAAAATCTACAAAATAAAATACTTTTTAGATTATTGGAAAATGTTAAATAAGTTTAACTATGTTCTGGCCTTGCTTATTTTTCTGTTTTTCATTCTGGGCTGTTTATATTTTAGCCTCTACTAATGGAAATGATGATTCGGATGACAATGTGGAAAACAATGATACTGATGAAGATGACAATGAAAAAGATAATGAAAGCAATGATGAAGGTTTTGATGAAAGCCAGTTGAACCCAGAACTCCTTGCCAAGCTGAAAAAACTGAAGGTATTTGAATATTCAATTAAATTTAATTAGCTCCTTGAAGACAACATTTATGATAAAGTTTACAGAGATGCCTACATGCCAAAAAGGAAATATGTATTCCCAGACCTGGAAATATGTATTCCCAGACCTGGAAATATGTATTTTGAGGGGCAAATGTGTATTTTCCTAAATATAAAGAAATATCTTGATTCAAGCACGTAACATTAGACAATTAGATTTTAGACTTAATTAGACTTAAACCAGATCTAATGGTTTGCTTATCTGGATCAGTGACATGTAATTCTATAAAAGTAATTTTGTTTTTATGTAATTTCTTTACAAGGTATCCAGACACAGAAAATATTTTATCACATTTTGAAAGAATTCAATTTTCTTCTTTCAGATCATTCTTTGCAGAGTAAGCAATGAAATCTTTGGCATCCTCTACAATCACTAATAACAAACATTTAAAATTTTTTTTTTTCAGGCAGATAATCATAATTAATCATTGAACTTGCTTCTAATATAAAAGGTGGGCTATTGAGTCTGCTGTTATAAGTTAAAGCTATTTATTCTGGTTTCTGATGCTTTTAAGTTGTGTTATAAAACAAACACACACAGATGTGCTGTAGGAGGGCACAAGGAATCAAGAATTTAATATTTTTTGTCAGCATAATTAAAGATTTTTCTTTTGTAAACACACTCAGCCATGTATGCCCCTGATTTCATTCTTTGAATTGAAGCCTTCATTAGTAATGGAACCTAGCTAGTCGCTAGTGACTATAACAGTAGCTTTCGATCTAACACAGAAGATACATTCTTCAAGTCAGGGAACATCAGTTTGATTCCCTTTATCTTGCTAAGAGAGAGATTAGGCTCAACTGATATTTCTCCTATTAAATCCTTCTCACTTTTATCTCAAAAGAACTCTCTCCCGAATTTTGTGGTTTACAAAAAATTGAATATCTTGATCTAGAATAGATCTAGATCTGTAGGCAGCTTCATTAACAGTTGATTGGTTTTTAATGTGCATAGGGCTTTTTAAAGGTATTTTAACAATCCCGTGGCATTGTAGGGCTATCATGAAATACTAAATCTAGACCTATACAAAATTAGAACAGACAATTTTGCCCCTTTTTTATTTTAGATTCCATAAATGATAAGGAGATCAACAAATCTCTTGATAAGATGGCAGAAATTGCTGCTTTTGAGTCGATCTAGATCTAGTTACAGAGATCCTTATCCTTGAGCTACTAGACCTAGTCAGTAGTCTAAATCTATGATTAAATGTAATTTCATCTAGATTAGTTCTAAGTCTAGTACACACCTGGTCACATCTAGATCTAAAACCTAGACTAGAATTATATTAGATCTATATTCTATATCTAAATCTGTAATAATCTAGATCTATTTAGATCTAGATTTTAAATCTAGATTTGCATAAATTCTATTACAGGTGCTGATATCGTAAGATATCTATAGTTCTATCTTATCTCATATAATACAGACATTACTTCAAAAAAAAAGATGATTACGTCCTACGTGTCATGCATTTAGTCATGCATATTAACCAATGACTTAAATTCAGATGATAAACCATACTCTCAAGATGCGTACTTGTAGGCAACTCTGAGTTTAGGTCTGCCTGAGTCTTTTATTTTTAAGTTTCATTATACCAATTAAATACTGTCTTGTAGTAGAAAAGTAAAGTTCCCCTTTCAGACTTTGCGATCTATATGGCAGATGATGTAAAGGTCATTTTATTCTGTGGCTCACAGTTAATGAGGGTGTAATGTGGCCAGCACAACAGCCAACCAAAATAACAAAATTAAAAATCAAATTCAAACCTGGGACCTCAGCCAAGTGCTTTACTGCTCAGCCACTGTGCCTCCCTTGTTATAGTATAAATGCTAAATCTTCATCTCCATGTTACCTATTCCAATAAGACAACTCTTACTATATAGTTGGGTAATTTTAAGTTGAGGTTTTATTATTTTCAATTGCTACAATTTATCTATACATTATGACATTCACTCTAGCCTGAGACACACTCTGGCCTAACAGGAAACAAAATGAATCTTAAGAGCATTTATGCAATTTTCTAGACAATAACCTACTTTAAAGTTAAAAAAAAAACACATTCATAATGAGATGGGGTTTTACAATTTTGTTTAAATTTTTAGAAATTCTAATTTTAGCTTAAAATGTGAACTATTCACAGACCACCAGGGTTTGAGTACTGAGGTTAAAAATGTCTATTTTTATTTTGCTTGGAACAAAAGTGAAATGATTAATCTTTATTTACTCCTTCACTAGGGAGCTGGAAAGAAAGGGAAGGAACGAACCAAGTATGAAAGAAAATCAAAACCTTCAGCTGAGAAAATGCTAGAAATTTACAGTGATTCTCAGAAATTGCTTCGAAGTAAGTTCTATTCAAAGTCTTTACTCATTAAATTTCTATAATAAGGTAAATAACTCTAGAAAATCCATTATGTAAAAAAGTATTGGGGCTACCTGTTGTAAATATAACATTTTCACTTCAAGAGTAAAGATGAATTTATTTTCATTATACTACAATACCAAAGACATGAAGAATACTTTAGATACACAGAGGCTATTACAAAATCTAAATAAGACACCTTAAAACACTAGAGTTTGCAACATTAACCCATTAGCCGTAGGATGCATTGTGGATGGCTTTAGGATGCATTTGTACACTAGCAGCAGCAGTTTTTAAACTTACCTATACTAAGAGCCCATGCCCATGATGATTCTTTCTAGTGAAAACCAGATGTGAATCTCTTCTTAATTTTTTGTCTAAGAATTTTTTTAAACGTGCATGCCTTTCCCTCCAGTGTATTGGCCCCTATCTGAAAAATTGAGTATTTTTTAATCTTTTTTATATTCTAAAGGTATATAAGTATATTATATTTTTTAAACAGGACATAACATTCTATTTTTTAAACAGGACATAATATTCTATTTTTTAAACAGGACATAACATTCTATTTTTTAAACAGGACATAACGTTCTATTTTTTAAAGTTGTTTGTTTATTTATTACTACTACATTGTAAATTTAAATTTTTTTTTTTTTTTTTTTAAGAATTTTTTTTATTCAAATTTACTTATTTTTTCTTATGGTATTTTGAGAATATTTGAAACAGGAAATAGGAACTAGTGGGTCAGACGCATTAAACAGCAGTAGGAGGTCTTGACAATAACTTTCAGAATAACATTGAGCCCCCTTCTAGGTAGCCAAGCCAACATATCATATATGCTTTTTTATTTTGGTTCTAATGTATTTGACAATTAATTCCAGCTTCAAGAATTAACTTGCCCTATTACGAACCCGAAACAAAATCACTGAACGATTTTCTGGCCAGAGCTTCAAAAAAACGACAAGAGTATGCTGGCCTAAAGAGAGCTAAAGACATTGTGTGAGTATGAGTAGCAGCTTTCTATCAGCATTGGTAGATCTCAACCATTTATACATCACTATTTAGAAACATTTTTTAAACATGTTATAAGAGAATAAAATGTTTTACAAATGTACACATTGTTATCCATTGATATTTCAAATAGGAAATCATTTAATTCTAGACTTATTTCTATAAGCTTCTTTACATTTTGGCACTATTTTGTTTCTGTCAGGAAAGCCCAGATAATCCAAGAAAAGCTATCTGTGCCTGTTTTGCCCAGCCCACCCCCTAAACCTAACTCTAGAAGTAGGGGTTCCAATGAGCAGAAAGAGTCAGGGATCCCTGAAGCTACATCTCCTTCCAAAGTCAGCCTTAGTCAGAAACAAGTTGCTGATGATTCAGGTCTATCATCAAGTGATCCCCTTAGATCACAGCAGCAGAGCATTTCATTTCCTGGTTCCCTTGGGAATGATGAGTTACCAGACATTTTGCCAAGAGAGATACATGCTCAATCTGATCATCTGACAAATATTCTCGACCAGGATTCACAAATATCTAGTGAGCACTGCCAACTAACTATTGATTTAAATGAGGCCAAATCTGAATCCCATACCCTGTCACATGAGGGCTTAAATAGTTCTCAACTGACTCCTATTTTAGATTCTTGTTCTCAGGATGACACAGCTCCATGTGAAAATGAGAATGAAGAAGTTCCTTCTCTGCAAAAAGACCCATCAAGGGATTTATTCATTTCTTCAGAGTCTTTAACAAGTGACAACCCCAAAGAAACTGTTCTGAAATATACCGGTTGCTCTAAAGATAATTTTAGCAGCAGTGATGAACATCTTGTTCTGTCTAATCCTAGCGTTGAACCTAGGACCTCAGCAGACTTATCACCTAAACTATCCAAGATAAACGACTCTGAATTGTCTTCATCTGAAGCTGGGCATAAACGAAAGAAAAGTTTATTGGAAAAACTTCAGGGTATTGAGCTGCCAAACCTTCCTCTCCCACACCTGAGTGGATCTCCCTCTGAGATCATTTGTCTCGTGGAGCCCTCAAAAGATACAACGCCGAAGAATCCAGGTCTTGTGAAGCTAATGAACAAATTTGCTGAGCATTCTAAGCGCAGAACACCAAGAGGAGCTCACAATGTCAATTTGAGGTAAATTACTTTTTTCCTTTTGGAGGTAAATTATATATCTTTTTTTTTTTTGTTAAGTTTGTTATTGTACACATAATGCAAGTTAGGAGATAGAATGAACCTTTGAGAAATGGTTAAACATCAAGTCTTCTGAGTTAAAATGTTTAATTATCATATTTTTTAAATTCTGTCCTGGGAGGCAGATCTAAATGGTCAAAAGTTGTGTTGCTGCTAGGCTAAATTACCAAGTCAAAAGTTGTTGCATTGTGGCGACTTGCTTTGTTTCACTATATTTCATTTTCACATTTCTCTTATTAAAATGCTTCCTTTATATATAAGTAACATGTTTCAACGCAGAACTTCACACTTATAGTTGTACAAGTAGACATAGATATGACCATTAAGTGGATTATCTTTCTTATCATGTTGTTTTGTTACCTATTAAAGTGTGTGTTTTTTCCTTCAAATGTCAGTATAATTGCTAAGGAAGGAGAAGAAGGTGCCAGGAAAGAACTTAAATTACATTCTTTGACATATAATGTGCAACAAGAGGAGGAAATCCTACCTGAAGATACTCCAGGTTAGAAAAATTAGTTGTTTTAAGTAAAAAGTTATTTTTTGGAACCTGGGACCTAAAAGCAACCAAGCATTTTAATTCTTTGCTGATTTGTTTCTTTGTGATCTCTTCCTGTTTTTATGTTAATGATTTGTGCCTTTAAAAACATTGTCTATTTTAAATCTTAGACATCCATAGGGCCTTTGGATTATTTTTAAATTTATTTTAGCCTCCCACTGATGATAGAAGATTTGAAGCCAACACAGTCAGTGGCAAAACATTTCTAAGTGATATGTACTTTAAAATGAAATTAAATTATTTCTTGGGGCAGGTCATGTAGAAGTGATTATGATTCTTATTATATGTTATGCATATTGTCTTCTTGGATATCTTTTACAAAATAGGGTTCAAATTTTTTTTTTTAATTATTGGGAAACAACTACATTAGATAAGTACATAAAAATGTTAATATTTGCTTTATCACTACTTGCAGATGTTATTTCCCTGAATAAGTAAATGAAGTTAATTATCATATTCTTCTTAAAAGGCTCAAAATTGTTGAAACTAAAGCAGCAATTAGATGTTGGTATGAAGCTGAAAAGAGAGGTGGCCAGACAGCGCAGATTACAGATGTATGCTCTGGAGAATGAAGAAGGTTTTGAGGGTAGAAAAGAAGAGGAAGAAGAAGAATTGGAAGAGGAGATGACAGAGAGTGAAAGTTCAAGTGATGATGAAGGCGAGGAAGATTTAGAGAAACTCATTGGAAAGGATTTGGGAGATGAATCTGAGGATGAAAAAGATGTAAGTTGTTCTAGTTAATCACCTCTTTCATTTTTTTTTTCATTAATGCATTTTCTCTTTTTGCAAGGGGATTTTTATCCAGGTCAGTGATAGTCACTTTCATAGAGACTCAGACTTTGCGAAGTCTTTTTGAAAAAAGAATCATAATACAAATGAGTCCCCTGACCCCTCCCACCCTTTTAGTCCCTCCTTTTATTAGGCATCTTGTGTACACATGGACATGGTTGAGCAACACAGTAAATCTTTTGGTGGGTCATTGTGGTAAAAGACTTTGTGGGTCATAATGGAAAAAACTTTGCTGATGAACTTTGAAAACACTTTCAAATAGAAGTTAGGTTTTTTTTTTAACCATTTGTCTCATGTTACTCTAATCATGGCATTCTAATTTATTACAAGTATAAAACTATAATAGAATACAGACATAAAATATATGAAAAAAAGTTTTTAATGACTTTCAATGTATTGTTATAAACCTGGTGGTGGTACAGATGGGGGTAGTGGTAGGTGTGTAGTCAACCGACGCAAATCGCCCCAGGCCAGCGCTAGACGAGCGGTCAACTATGATGAGCTACGACGGTCAGTCGAGACGAGTGTCAACATGACGGTTCGGGAAGGATCGCCGTCGTGAACAGAGCTCAGGAGCGTCACGAGGGATGTAGTCATGTGACGAAGCCAGAAACGTCCAGCAACGTTCTATCCGGTTCTAGAAGGCCAGCAGGGACCCTATATAAAGATCGGAGATGTTGCAGTTAGCACGGTTTACAACAGAAGGTTCACGACAGGGCTCAGAACACGGTCGACTACAGCACAGTTCAGCGGTGTGGTTCTGTACGGAGCATTACAATGGTTCAATGCGAAGTACAGTTGAGACGAACGGCGTCTTGATCTTGGTCTGCGATCGAGTCCGACACAACGAGCCTAGTGTGTGAAGTCCTGAACTGTTGAACCCAGTGCAAGCCCGGAACGAGACGGAGAGGCCAGTGCAAGCCCAAAACGAGACGGAGAGGCCAGTGCAAGAGTTAATACGGCGGGGCGGTGTTATCGGAGAGATATTTGTACAGTGTACGTGTTGCCAATTGTACAGTATTGGCTGTTATTTATTCAACCATTAAAGTGTTACGTTATTTTGGAGCCCTGAGTTATCAAGTTCTTTAAGTTGGTGGTGTATGGTGCAGTTTGCAGAGAGCCTGGATAGTGAGATTCATAACAGTATTGTTACATCCTTGAAGTTCATAACTTGTTGATATTGGTAAAGCTGAATTCTTATATCTGGTGTGGTGTTTTTCTTTACTTTGAATTTATTGCAACATAATAAAATCCTGCTTCACACAATTAGGAAGTAGGAAACTAAAGTAAAAAAAACGTTGATTTTTGTTTCTCAAATTAGAGTTGGACTCTTGATCAGTTCAATGGTCAGTCATGTTATGAAGGAATTTTGTTCATCACCTATAACTGTTAATGAAATTATTATTATTATTTGTAAATTTCTGCCTTTACTTAAGAATTAATTCATGTTTAGCCGACTAGCTAATTACTCTTTTGTGAAATACCTATTCAGGACTATACTTCCTTAACTAATGTCAGGTCATAGAGTTGTCTTACAAAATTCAAAATCCCAGTTTTGATAGGAATTTGAACTTTTAACCCCTCGGTATAGAAGCCAACCGCTAGGCCACTACCATGCCATCACACCTTGTATCTAATGACTTGATCTTGAAAAATATTCTACTTGGCTGCAAATACTTAAAGGGCCTAATTAGTAAAAGTTATATTTGAAACATATTGTTGTATTTTTTTTCTCTTCCTTTAGTATAATCCATTGTTAGATACTGAAGCAGCAGAAGACTCAGATGATGAAGACGGGGATGATTTCCAGAGTGAAAAAGACGAAAACTTCAATGAAGATTCCAATGATATTCGTCTCCATTTTGATACCTCTGATGAAGATGAAACAAACGAAGATGATGCTAAGAATGACAACAGCAGTGATAGTGAAGGTAGATTTCAGTCATTTTTTGATTTGATCAGGTTTGACTTATCTAGTAATTTGTCAATTTGAAAAAATGTATAAAAAATTAGTGAGTTGATAACTTAGAGGGTAGATTACCAATGAAAGTAACAATGATGTCAGTAAATTCAATGATAATAAAAGACTTTTCTGTATAAAATATGTAACAAGAGTATCCTTGCATGTGGAAAATGTCCAAAATATTTGATCTCATCATTCTGTTTTTTTTTCAATCACAATTTTCTCAGCATATCTACATGTTGTCATGTACATGGAGTTGGGAATTTGATATCCTTATTTTCTTTGTCATAACAATTGACTTATTTGAATACTTGACTTGCAATATGGATTTCTAAAAGATGTAAAATTCTAATAGATATACATATTAATAAATAAAGTCATTTAATTCATTGATAAAAGATTTGACCTCATAAGAGGCAAAGCAAGCCCTGTTATTTAAAAAAATAGTTCTTACAAATGTACCACTACCAATTAAAGATTTTAATAATAATTATAAGAATATTTGATATGTTCAAAGAAGAAATTCTGACATCAAGAAAGAAGCATCCAGTTAAAGCAGTAGTGGACAGTGATGCAGATGATGATCGGAATAATGATGAGGATAAAGACCAGGCTGATGTCCCCACACAAATACTTGAGTCTGACACTAAAAAAGATTCTTTTGGTGACTCTGGGAGAGGTGAGGTTGTTAACACAGAAAATAAAATGCCAACCATTGTTGGCTGACTTAATATTTTTTTTTTTTTCGTTTTATGATTAGATTTTAGTAATTAAAATTTGAAAAGGAATGAATTCTTTGATTATGTTGTTGTTTTTTTTCATTAGATCCATTAATAGGACTTTGGTCTTATGAGGCAACTCCTCAGGATACAGACAGCCAGGTATTTGAGATTGGTAAATTCAAATAGCAACTTAATAATGATTTTAAAAATTCACAATTTTATCAGTTTGTTCTTGATAGCCAGAGATCATAGTGCATATAATGTACAACATTGACATGGCTTTACAGCGTATTAGGAGCACTGATACTCCAATATATAAAAAGGGATCAAAGTATCTAGAGTCAGAATTTTTATGAACTAAAATAAAACTGGTACCATATTTGCAGCTGAAATTTCAGCTGGATTATTAATTTTTGCTCTAAATCTCAGCATAGCAAGTTTAGTTACCAATGCCACATAAAGATTGGTGAATGCTTAGTTTTCTGGAAAATTGCAGTTTATTTTTTATGAAAATTATAAATTCCAATAGAAACATTTGAGAAAAAAAAAAATTGATTTGCCTGAACTCAAATTTTATAATTAGGGAAAGGCAAAATGTTAAATAGAAAAATTTGAGATCTCTTTGTGTGATCAAAATAAAATTAATTTGTATTTTCGTCAATTTTTAAATAGGAAAAAGCAAAGTTCCGAAGAGAAAACTCAAGATCTCCAGAACTCTATACATGTGATCAAGCTGAAAGTCAGTTCAGCTCAGCACAACACCTAGAAAATAGTGATTCATCTCAGTTTGTTACTAACTCTCCGATGCTAGATAAAGATGGGTACTGAGTTTTTCCTTTCTCTCTAGCATATTGAGTGAAAAGCTTTTCTGTGAGATGTCACTTTAGTTTGTTATATTAGACTTATTAAACATATTTAAGTTACTTTATGATAATATATGTTTTTATTTTGTGTTATGTAACATAAGATTTAATTGCAATTTTTTAATTACTTTTTGCGATGATTTATGTTGTTTTTTGTTTTTTTACTTTATAAAATTAATGTGGTAATATCTTCCTCAGATTTATAAAGCTGAGTCGAAGGCCCGCTGGCTTTAAACTTGTCTCTCAAGATTCTAATAATAAAATCTCATCTCTAGTAAATTCAGGTAAAACATTGAAGATGACAAGTAGAAAACAGTTCATTCACATCTTTATTCATCCTTGTTAGTAATGTTCCTCTTTCAGACCTATATCTATCTATAGATCTATAGAGCAGATGATGTAACATTCATCTGTTTCTGTGGCCTACGGTTAATGAGTGAATGTGGCCAGCATAATGACCAACCACCTTTATTTTTCTCCAATGTCAGTATTAGAGCTGGGTGCACTCAGAGGTGCCTAAAGATTCTGAATTTAAAAATCCCAGGATTCGAACCCTGGACCACCGGTTGGGAAGCCAAAGGCTTTACCACTCAGTCTCTGCAGCGCCTATGCTTGTTAGGGTTGCAAAAAAATAGTATGAGGAACCATGTGAACTAGTAATATTACATTATGTTAAGTTAATCTTAAAAACTAATATGCAAGTGAAGTTGAGTTGACTAGTTCCTTTAGGCCAATGATGTAGAATGGTTATATATGATCAAAGGTTTAGGATGATTATTTGTAGGAAAGGGATGGAAATATTTGGTGAAAGGTTTCAGACCTTTACTTACTTCAGCTAGAGCTGAATCCATGGCTATTACAAGCTGTCCCAATACTACCAGCATATCATTTTTTGCCTTAGAATCGTACACAACAGAAATAGATAATATATGATCCGGAAGCTAAAAAATTGGGACTAGCAACTGTTCCTTGTGGAGCATCACCAGAGAATGCTGACCATGTCCTTCAAAGCGGCATACTCTATTGAGAGGCTTACACAGGACACTTGCCCCTAAACCCTCCTATTGAAGAAAAACTATATGGAGAACTGCCTGATCTGGAAACCACTGCATGGTTCATATCATATAGGATTACTAGTCTGAATATTGAAAATAAGAATGAAGTCATGTTATTATTATTTCATTCTAACAGTTTCTATAATTCAAAATTAGCTCTCTCTAATGAATGACTCAAGTATTTCTTCATTGTACACAATTTTGAGATTGTTTTGTATTGTTTCATTTGCCAGATAATAATTTTCTTTTGTAGCTATTTCCTGTCCATGGTTTTGAAGCTTTCCTCCTCTAATTTGTTTGCATTATGTGAAGCATTGATATATATTAGATCATATTTACAGCTCAGAAAATGATGTTTTTTTTTTTTTATTTTATTTTCCAGGAGCAGAAGAGTTAACACCTGGAAATATTTTCAAAGACTTTAACAGCCAACTAGGTAATGCTATTTATTATATAGTTTGGAATTGAGTTTCTATTGAACATTTAGACATTAGCTTTTCCCCATCTCCTGGGTTCATGATATAAAATTTTATTTGATGAATGTAAGAAATCTTTTCTGAAAGAAAGTCATAGAATTATTTGAAAAGTCTCTTTTTTATCTTATGGGAGAATATAAAGTCAGCAATTGTAAATGTATCAATATGGTTACAGACAAGTCAAGTATAGTTGTGCAGATATTATACCAAAACTATCTCTGACAAAATGAAAAAACAAAATTACTCATCCTAATGTATTTGTATCAATAGAAATAAAAGCAACCTATTAGTTTTTATTTTTTTATTTTATAAACATTTTGATAAATCATTATTCTTCAGTATGGTTAAAAGAGGGTTAAAATAGTTTTTTTTAATTCAATTGAATTATTTTTGAATGAAAGTTCCTTTTGAAAGTTCTGTGATGAGAAAATATGATTCTAAAATATAATTAATACCAATGAGTAAAAGATCATTTAAAGTTCTTTCAGATTCAAAGAGAAGCTTTTAAGTCCATCTAAAAATGAAAAAAAAAAATTTCAATTTTTTTCTCTCACATTTTTACAGCCAGCTTTATAAAAACCCTTTAGTACATTTGTATTAATTTACTTTGGTAACTCAGCTTCACATTTTTATAATACTTGATTCCCCCCCCCCCCCCCCCCCCCCCCATGTCTAAGATAATCTTAATTTTGTAACTTGTTGGTTCACATTGTTAACCTAATTGTGACAATTCCTACTATACATGTCCAGTGACTATTCAAACAGAAGAGACACTCATCTGAGGGACTGGACAGTTTTGTAAATTGCACAATGGCTATCTTAGCATATCAATTTAATATCAGCAAACAATAACACTAAAATCTTTATCAACACTCAACTAATGAATATATTAATACTGCATTAGTGCTGTCTTAGACTGATACTGGAAAGTTTATAAGATTTAGTCTTTTAAATTTAAAAAAAAAAAGCTTTTGTTTAGCGCATTTCTCATGCTAAAGCAAGCTCATTGCGCTAGGTTTCAATCCTTTTTCATGGAAGGAGGGGGGTATCTGGGAGAATGTTTTCCGTGCTGCCTTCAGGCATTCAGCAAAAGCTCTAGTCAGGATTGAATCTTTAACCCCCTTAATAGGTAGCCAAGTCTGTTTATGCCACTCAGCCTCAGATCTCTCTAACTTTAAATTCTAATTTTTTTAATCATTTTTTTGGGAAAGGGAAGTTATTTAAACATCTATCAGATAATAATTTTTTTTACAATTAATGATGGGTTCTGATTAAACATAAGTTTAACCACTGTTTTCTTTTATAGTTTTGTGGAAATTAAAATTAAATGGGTTTTGTCAGGCTAAGCTGCAGTTAATTTACTAGTACTCAGAACATCGTATAAATATTTTTTGGGTTTATTTATAGCTTCCAGTCAAGCATTTACACCAGGTAACATCTTTCAAGACTTCAAAACACAACCAGCTAGCAGTGGACTTAAAGAAGATGACTTGAGTCAAGATAAGCAGAGCTTGGACTATGAAACACAAGCAACTAACAGTGGACAAGATGACTTCAGTCACAACAAGAACAGCTTGGACTCCTTTAAACATTTTGGGTATTAAAAGTTTCTTATTCAAGGACTTAAAAAACTTAATTTTTTCTTCATATTCTTTTTAATAGGGATGACATAACAAATACAGATATAAAATAACAAATACTGATATAAAATTTATCATTTTTCAGAAAAGAAACAAGGAAGGAAGACTTGAAATCTACGAAAGATGTGAAATATTCCAGCAAGCACTCAATATACACATCTTTAAGTGATGACGATGACAATGATATTTATGATCCGTTTTCTGTTCTAACTAAAAAAGAAGATAGAAGCAAGTCAAAGAAAGAAAAAATAATTAAGGTGTTTTTTTTTTATGTTTCTTAGTTATTGTCTTTGTAATAAGAAATGCTTCTTGTTTGTTTTTTAAATCCTGAACTTTTTCTTTTAGTTTTCTTTAGATAAATTCTATTGTTAATGTTGAGAGTTCATGGCATGTTTTTACTAATGTTTAGAGTTCATGTTTATATCTCAGCCTTTGCTGACTGACAGTGAGGATGAAAACAATGACTCTGATGCTAGTAAAGACGATTTCTTGGCCAGTGAGGATGAGCAAGAAAATGACAGAGAAGCTGACACCGACATAGAAGAAGAATCCAATCATTCTGTTCAAAACTTAAAGTTTTCTGGCTTTAAAGATAAAAGAAAAGGGTAGGTTGGTTTAGATCACAAATTATAGAATAAAGTAGACTAATTCTTTATGATCTTTCTTATTTGTACATAAATCTACAAAAAACAAAATTTTCTTTAGAATTTTCACAAAGCTCCTCAAAATCTGAAAATGTAATTAATACAAACTTAAATTATTTATCTGTGGTGTGGTGTCCAAGAGGTAAAGCAACTGGCATTTTGAACTCTGTTGGGTACCTGACACTAGTTTATAGTTGGTTGTGTTGGGTACCTGAAGCTAGTTAATAGTTGGTTGTGTTGGGTACCTGAAGCTAGTTCATAGTTGGTTGTGTTGGGTACCTGAAGCTAGTTCATAGTTGGGTACCTGACACTAGTTCATAGTTGGTTGTGTTGGGTACCTGAAGCTAGTTCATAGTTGGGTACCTGACACTAGTTCATAGTTGGTTGTGTTGGGTACCTGAAGCTAGTTCATAGTGGTTGTGTTGGGTACCTGAAGCTAGTTCATAGTTGGTTGTGTTGGGTACCTCATACTAGTTCATAGTTGGTTGTGTTGGGTACCTCATACTAGTTCATAGTTGGTTGTGTTGGGTACCTCATACTAGTTCATAGTTGGTTGTGTTGGGTAACTGTTGGCCATAAAAACAAACTAGCTTTATATCATCTACTTCATAGATTGCAAGGTCTGAAAGGGGCACAATCAAATAATTATTCTACATATTCTATTAATTTTTTTTTCTTTACAGAATCAGAAAAGAATTTGTAGAAGATGAAGCTGAGCTGTCAGGTAAAACTTGAAAGATATAATTTAAAAAATCATACTATAGATTATCATTTTATATGTGAGAATGTTTTGTTTTTTGCTTCAATGCTAGTAACTTTGTTTCTTTTTTGTGTATTTTCTAGGTAGCGAATTTGAAAGTGATGAGGACCTTGACCTTCCTGAAGCTGAGGACATTTTGGAGGAGGAAGAAGGAGATAAAGAGATGGCTGGAGTGTCAGAGGAGCAGCTGAGAGAAGAAGTTGGGAGAGTGCACATGTAAGAGCAAGCTTGATTTATTATTAAACCCTTCTTGTTTCAAGACTGGGGGCTGAGTGGTAAAGCACTTGGTTTCTGAACCAAGGAGTCTCTGGTTCAAATCCAGGTGAAGACTGGAATTATAAATTTTGAGATTTTCTGGTCACTCTTGAATCTATTTTGAATCCTGACATTTGGGAAAAGTAAAGGGGGTTGGTCATTGTGCTGGGCCCTTGATATCTTTAACAGTAGGCCATAGAAATGCATGGTCTGAAAGGGGTACACTTTACTTTTCGTTTTTTAGGCTAGCTGAAAATGTACATCACACATAGCTGCTCTGATGGAGATCCTAACCACGTTACATTCTTTGACCAAATTAAGCATTAGATCCATTTTTCAAATCTTCATGGAAATTACAAAGTTCCTTGTAAATGATGATTTAAAAAATGTTTCCCCAGGGTTCAGATTGTTAAGTTTAAAATTGACTTATAATTTGAAAGTTAAAAAAAACGAATTTTAAAAAAAGCTAAAAAAGTTTCTCTTAGTTAGCTTTTTCATTGCTTCTTTTCAGGAAACGATTACAAGATGACGATGATAAAGAAGTGATGTACCTGAAAGAAAGATACTTACAAGATGGTGATCTTTATTCAGATGGAGCCGGGAGAATGAGAAATTTTAGATGGAAAAACTCTGGTATGTTTCCATGGTATTCACAAACCTTTTGACACTATTTGTATTTAGAATATGTCATTGGTGTATTCATTAAAAATACAAATTGGTAAAGCTCATACTTAGAACTTCTAAGTCTTAAAAAAGTTAATTACATATAATAAAGCTGAAATGGTAAGATGTTTAATTGCTTCTCAGTGGTCTTCTGTTACTAATTGAGATATATCCTAATGTTAGCTAATCTCACAGCAATAATGCAACTTTTGAGATTTAAAAGAATGTTCAATGTTAAGATCATCTGTCGTCATCAAGAAGTATATAAAAGTCTAATTCATAAAGTGCTGGTTGTGAGTAAATTCATAAAGCTCTGGTTGTGAGTGTGTATGTGTTTCGTGTGTGAATATTGTTTGTATTTGCATCTATATTGCTATTGTTACAGTAGTTACACTGAGGTGGTCAATTTTAGTCCAAATGAATTTCGTTTGGATTGGACCAATAAAAATTATCTTATCTTAATTGATAACTATAATGTCATGCCAGTTTTTTAACTATTTTTTATTGACATAATTGGGTTAACAGGTTGGGCCCATTGATATCAGCTAATTCATTTAAATGTTTGTTACTTGATAGGAAAATAAAACAAAACTAACAGCTGATATGTTCTTGCCATGAAAATGAACCTATTACGCTAACTTGTTTTTTTCTTGTATGTTGACAGAGACAGATTCTCAACAAGACATGTTCCTCAACTTATCTGATGACGAGCATGTGGACGAGGACAATGACGAGCAGCAGTGGAGAAAAGACAGATACGAACGAGAGAAGTTTTTAGAAGAAGCTGTAAGTAGTCTTAGCAGTTTGAAGTTTAGAAAACATTTCAAGTTTTCTGAGACCACACAACTGAATGATTAACATACAAAAAAAATGTGTTTGGAAAACAAACAACAAAATGACTTAAATATTTCAGCATAAAATCTCTTGACTGTTTTTCAAAAGAAGGCACATTATTGTTTTTTTTTGTAAACATGTTTTTTTATAGGCACCTGAACCAAACGAAGAAGATAGTCAATTGTTGAAGCTTGGGCATGTTTTCTTAAAAAAGAAAGGTAAATAAACTTCACATTATTTATAGTGCACAGGCTTTTCCATATAGAAAGATATATTCCTATGAATTTCTGAGTATCAGCCTTTAAAAAAGAACCAGTATTTATTACGCAGTGCAACCAGGAATGCCTTTTAGAGCCCAGGACATTTGGACTGTAAACCATTGTAATGGAAAATTGTATGAAATAGGAAATTGAAATAGAGATTTGTTGGGGTATTACAGCAGAAGATAGGAGATGCCCTACTATTACAACTAAATTAAAACTAACTGCTTATTTGTTGCAGAAAATAAATTGTCTTTTTTTGTCAAGCTGATCAGTTTCATCCATTAGATAACTTATTTGTCCTAACCAGTACTTTTTTTTCAATTTAAATTAATCAAAATTGTATTTCCAGTGTTCACTTGTTTAGTGCCTTTTGTTCTTAATTTCAATTCTGATATTTGATATTACCAAAAAACTAGATTGTAAAAAAACTGATTATTTAAAAAAGCTTATCCCCAGACATTGTCTTTCAAACTTTCAGAATCCAGTATTACAAAAGAAAATTTGCCAGCACCTAAACAAAAAATGATGCCACCTGAGCCACCCAAACCAAAGGTAAACATTTATTCTGTCTCTAGCCAAGTTGTATTCTTTACTACAAGAAAATTAATGAATACAATACAGGACAATATATAGTAATATTTTATACTTTTTTTTTTATGCCCAGCCAGGGCGTGACTGAGTTATCTGGAGTGCTGTTTATTGAATGTCTGGTGGTCAGCACTCTATAGCATTTACATTTTGCTATTCTGAAGTGCATCTGTTCCAAATGAGAGACAAAATATAGTGTACTTGTGTTGGTCAGTGATTACATAATCCTTGTGAGCTCTTAGCCCACACACTGCTTATATTAGAATTCAACGGAATAAGACTTCTTATAACAAGAACTAACAAGGAAAAAGTCGTCTGAAAAAGCACTTAAATTCATCAGTTTTATTATCATCTTTTGGTACTGTTGGATTGTTGCTACAGACATTTCTACCACTTCAGTGAAAGCTCGCTAATCTGTCTCACTGAAACATGGCTAAATGAAATTATTCCCGACACATCAGTAGACTTTGATGCATTTCTTTTGAACAGATCAGACAGGACAACATATAGTGGCAAAACAAGAGGAGGACTGGTCATTTATGTCAATAAACAGTACAGTTATGTCAACAATATCTCAATCAAAACTAAAGTGTGCACGACCGATATTGAACTTCTATGTAACAATCTCAGGCTATACTACCTGCCAAGAAAGTTTACACAATTTTACGCCATATTTGTGTCTGTGACAAGTCAAAAGCTTGCTGTCAGAGTCACTCATTTTTATCACAGCATTAATTATTATTTATTTATCTTATTTTAATTATTTTCCCGTTCTATCCCCAATTTCTTCACCCGCCCCACCTTTTCCTCTCCCGGCCAGACTCAGTCTACCACCTTGGAGATAGCAAGGCCGCGTCCTTTTTCTTATCTGCCCTTGATCGGAGAAAGATAAACACACAATCTCTTTGGTCTTACCTGCCGGATGTCTGACGGTCGCGGTTGACACCACCTTGGGTGGAATGCAAACTAATCTTTCTTCCCCCCCCCCCCCCCCCCCCCCCCCCCCCATGTCTCTCTTTGATCAAAGAGATTACTCAGGTCAACACGCCCCTCGACACTCCAAGGTGCAACTCCCATCTCGAGTCAAATTCACCCACGTGAGAGATAATCTTAAGCCTAGGACATTTCCTGTTTCCGCCCATATCTCCCGGCCTTTATAAGGTAGATTAAATCAAAGCAGACCCGCTCATTTCTCTATCGCTGACAACTGAGTCTGGACTATTTCATTTATTCTTACTCTTAGAGGAATACCTGGTGCCTCCCTCAGGTGTCTGCCTACTTATTTGGCATTGTCTGCCTAGTCAACTGCCTATTTATCGGATCAATTGCCTATTAATCGGATCTATTGCCTTTGTACTTAGTGCTATTCAGCACTGCACTACTGCCTCCTTGCTATTGAGTATCATCTACTGCCTACTTGGATCTACTCAACGATTTACTTGGTGCTATCGGCTCTACTTGCCTGCCTATTTGACAGTCCACTTGTCAACCTATTAGGCACGACGTCCCTATCGACCCAGAGTCTGTGCGAGACGTCATAGCTCCGCTTGAACTTCGTAACTCACTGAACTTATCCTGTTAACTACACTGCCCTCGGCAGATCCGCTCTGCCCGCAGTACACTTGTGCCCACGGTAACCGGCCACCCGCCCTACTGTGCCCACTACAGATATCAGAACTTTGGATTGAGACTCCACAAGAACTGTATCATGTGCGACCCTCTACCCGCTAGAGCGCCACCTCCAGCTGCAAAACCTCAAGCCAGGATCACAGCCAGCTGCGACATCAACAGGACAACCAGCTAAGTTCAGAAGACAAAGTGACATACTTTCTTAAGTGCAAGAGTGATGATTAAATATAGTATTGATTAGAGATAGATGCAAACCCTCCCCTTTTTATTCTTCTATGTAAATATTTATGTAAATAAATCCTTCAATTTTTAACTTTGTATCTCTCTTTCATTGCTTGTCTCGTTGCGTGCCTGCTCCCGATTTATATGCTGATAGGTTGGTGTGTGATAAATTCAAAAATAATCATCCCCTAGACATTAACAACGCCAAACACACATCACACTCCCTAACCTGTCACAGTGCCAACACAGAGAAAGCAGCAAAACATTTACTAGAAATTGTACATATACTATAAGTTCTGATGCTGTCCGACTAGTTATGGGAGAGTGCAATCATATTTCGTTAGCTCAACACTTGCCAACTTATAGTCTTAATTGTCACACAAGGCACGATAAAAGTAAAAAGATCTGAAAGTAAAGAGAAGTTGTTGGCCAGATAAACGGGACTGGATTGAGCAGAAGGGACAAGAGGCACAAGCAGCTGCAAGCAGAAATGACACAAAAACCCTCCATCGTATAGTCCGAGATCTCACTGGAGCAAAGAGTGGACATGGGGCACCGATAAAAGACAAGCAAGGCAAAACTTTGTTAACGAAAGAAGAACAGAATGCAAGATGGGTAGAGCACTTTAAAGAGACCCTTAACCAACTGTCTCCAGACCTAACTTACATATTCAAGGACCCCTCTCCAGACAATGATCTCAAGGTCAAGACAGACCCAATAACTGCTGAGGAGGTCACCATGGCCATTGCAGTGTTAAAGAATAACAAAGCACCAGGGCTAGACATGATATCAGCAGAAATGCTAAAATATGAGGGACAGTGCATTGTTAACAGAATGACTGATATCTTAAATTTCTGGCGAACTTCAAAAGTCCCAGAGGACTGGCAAAAGGGAGTGATTGTAAAGCTTCCAAAAAAGGGCAACTTGGCAGACTGCAACAACTGGAGGGGCATTACTCTCCTTTCTGTCCCGGGCAAAGTTTTCAGCACTGTTTTGTTGAGACGGCTTCAACAGTCTGTAGATGAAAGGCTCAGAGTAGAACAAGCAGGTTTCCGAAGAGGCAGATCATGTACAGAGCAGATTTTCGTTCTACGAAATATCAGAACAAAGTCTTGAGTACCAACAACGTCTAACGATCAGTTTCGCGGACTTCAAAAAAGCGTTTGATAGTGTCCACCGAGAATCACTATGGAAAATAGTTAGAGAATACGGTATCCCAGAAAAATTCATCCAGATCCTACGACACCTTTACAGTCAATCTAGTTGCTGCATTAAAACAGAAGAGGGAACAACAGAGTTTTTTACAATCGAGACAGGGGTGCATCTTATCTCCCTTCCTTTTCCTCCTAGCCATCGACTACATAATGAGGAGAGCAATGAACCAGACTGCCTTTGGTATTCCATGGCATGAACAGCTCCGATTGACGGACTTGGACTTTGCTGATGATGTTGCACTACTCGGAGCTACAAATAAATGCATTCAAGAAATGACGGAGAGCCTAGACAGAGAGGCACCCAAAATTGGCCTCCGCATAAACTTGGATAAGACTAAAATTATGCGAGTGGGATATAAGGCAAAGGGTGTCCCCGTCACACTTGAAAAGCTAGACAAGTTCACATACCTTGGCAGCATCATAACAAATGATGGAGATGCTTACCATGATGTAGAGTGCCGAATAGGAATGGCAGGGAGCATTTTCCAAAGGCTGCAGCCTATTTGGACTAGCCAAGCCATTGGACTCGAGACAAAAATACACCTTCTCAACACAATCGTCATTCCAACTGCTACATATGCATGTGAGACGTGGAAGTCATCTGTCAAAATTGAGAAAAGACTAAATGTGGCTCAACAGAGATGGCTGAGACGGATTTTGGGAGTCAGTTACACAGATCGGGTCTCAAACAAGGAAATCCTATGCTGAACTGGAAGTCGAACACTTGGTGAGGTTGTGACAGAGCGTCGCATGAGGTTTGCGGGACATGTTCTACGTCAAAATGAATTACGCACACCAAGAGTTGCGATAACATGGAAGCCAAAATAAGGAAAGCGCAAACAGGGACGTCCTCATATTACTTGGCGCCACACCTTCATGGAGGACCTCAGAACAGTGGACACCAGGTGGGAGGAGGCTTCAGACATTGCCAGTGACAGATCTTTATGGAGACAGCTTGCCGCCCAATGCACCGAACGGCGCGGGAGGACCTAAGTCTAAGTAAGGCACGATAAAACATTGGACATTTGTTATAGCAACATAAAAATGGCCTACACATCTCGATCGTTATTTCCCCTCGGAGAGTCGGACCACACAATGATCCATCTTACACCCACTTACAAACCGGTTTTAAAAACAACAAAACATGAAGTACAGTCCATCCAGTCAAGGTCTGATGACGCTGTTTTACAGCTACAAAGTTGTCTGGAGCAAACAGATTGGGACATGTTTGTAAACAACTGCCCAGACAGATGAACTAACCACAACTGTTAATTCGTACATCCAGTTCTGTGAAAACATGATTGTACCAAAGAAGAAAATTAAAATCATTCAGTAATAATAGACCCTGGATGACCAACATTAAAAAATTAACATTCTGTCATCATCGAGAAGTACATAGAAGTTTATTTATAAAGCAGCTGGTTTTTGAGTGTGTGATTTTTATTTATTTTTTTTTCGTTTGTGAATGTTGTTCGCATGTGCATGCATATCGTGCATCTATGTTGTTATTGTACAGTAGTTATGCTGAGGTTGTCAATTGTAGTCAAAATGAATTTCCATTTATTTGGATCAATAAAGTTATCTTATCTTATCTTTTGGTACTAAGAACTTTTTCTATTAAGAATATATTTTCCTAATCAATACATCTACCAGACTACTTGTATTGTACATTTAGATTATAAAACATTTTATTCAACATCAATCAAGATTGTCATATCGGGTTACACATCTATATACTTTATAAGAAAAAGTTGTTTTACTTTTGGGAACAGAAATATTAATAAAGTGAATGTCACCATGATGAAACCAGCAGTCAACTATCAAAATAATTTTCCAAAGAAAAAGTGGCTAAAGTTTTATGCCCTGACTTGAGCTAAGTTAAAAGGCAGTATGGAAATAGATACTCACACACACTTCCACAAAATAGATTGGACTAAAACTGACTATACAAAAGTGAATAAAAATTTTTTTAAATGTTATTGTATAACTGATACATTAATCTGTCTCTTCTTGTTCCAGCTTTCTAAAAAAGGTTCATTTCTATCAAGAAAAGACGATACACTCATTAAGATAGCCCAGGTCACAAAGACAATAGGCACGACAGCCAGAAATACAAAGAACTTCATTTTTCAGTCCCTGGACCAACAGGAGTCCCAAGATGCTGGTGTACATGTAAGTTTTCATGCAGTCTTAGAATTGTCATCCTTGCCATGTAGAGTACTGCATTCTCAGTAATCTCAAGGGTAGTGTTGATTTATTTTGACTTCATGATTGTAGTTATTATTTATGTTTCTTATCAGGAGCATTTAGACATGTCTATGTTGTATATATTTATATCAAAATAAAAAATGCAATTTCATTTGCACAGTTAATTTAGAAGTTATAAACTTTAAAGAGACTTTGTTTTTCTTGAACAAGATTTTTGTAGTCTTTGCTCAAGGGCAATAGTTAAAGCTATAGTAAAAGTTATATCATATTTCAAGTGATTATTTTGTTTAATATCTGTTGGATGAGGTGAAGCCTTCCTTCAAACTCTCCAATTCACATTCCTCACAAAGTAGTAAACTTTCCCTCGATACATGAGACAGATAATGTATGGGTAATCCATTTCTATGTCCCATGATTAACGAGGGTGTCATGTGGCCAGCACAAATACCAACCTCCTTGACTTTTCCCCAACTATTATCAGGTACCATTAGAGCTGGCTGGACTCGGAGGCACCCTAAAGATCCCAAAATTAAGAATTCCATTCTTCACCAGGATTTGAACCCCTCAGAAGCCAATCGCTTTACTACTCACCGCACCTCCAAAAAGTAGTAAGTGATCTTTAAATCAATGAACCTGTCCTCAGCTTACTGTGGATATCACCAAATTCACCAGCTCTATCAAAGTTTTCTTTAAAAAAAACAAGTGCAGTGATGATAATAAGGAATTTTGATTAAAGATGGAGGAATTATTCTCTAATTCACATAAAATGAAGACTCAGTTATTTTGACATAAGTGATGCATATGAAGCCTGTGTGTTTGTATTTTTACCAAATCACCAACCTATATCACACAAGTTAACTTTTTTCTCTGTAGATCTTTAAATACAGCTCTTATAAGTTACAAATTTCTGTGATAAAATAAAAAATTCATTAAATGTATATCATCTTTGTTTATTTTTTAATGTTCATTGATTGTCATCTTATAGAAAGATGTGGCGCCATCAAAACGAAAAGCTCACACCCCTAGCCAATCAGAGCAGCCAGCCAAGAAAGTGAAAGTGGTAGATTTGCAGAGTAGCTCCCTACATCCCAAACGTCGAGATAGCATATTTAAATTGTTAGAGTGATTGTTGTGAAAATGTTTTTTGGTGATGTGTGTATTTATTATCAGTTGGGCATGTAACTATTCACATGAGTTATAAATAAACTTTAATTTGACTGTTTTAACCCTTTTTTTTTTAATGTATTTATGATTACAACAAAGGATTGTTAATGTGTTCCAAAGAAGCTTATGTATAATTGTACAGCTATTTAGATTTATTGTGAGAAGAGAAAAAAAAATACTTTTAAAGTTTTAAATAAATTTTTCAACTCAAGAACTTATGTTTTTGACTTTTTGTCCAGTAATAGTAGTAGATCTAAGTATTAAGCCTCCCAAGTATATGTAAAAGCATGATTTCTTCATAAATTTGGATAAAATTGAGTTAACAGTTAATGTACTTTCTTTAAGATTAGGGCTTGTTATGCTATACTTCACTACAATGATCTATGATAAATTGGCTTCACTTATTAATATGAATGATTCCAAGGGGAAATTTTAAAATGGTTCTCTCTAAATCTCTGTTAAATCGGTTTTGGGTGGACTCTGGGCCATTCCAGACCTTAAAGGAGTCAAACTAATTACCCTTCAGTTTAGAAATCAAGTGCTTTACCACTCGGTCACCTTTTTTAAAAAAAAAAAAAAATTATACTGACCTATTTTTTTTGGCTATAAATTTATATAATAAACAAGGGGGAAAAAGTCAAATATGCTTAAGTATGCATAGGCCGTTCTGCTTAAATAGGGGTGGGAATCAACGCTGGCTAGTGTATAGTAAAAAGTTTGCTCTCAGTCAAAGATGGTGATGGTATCACTAAATTTGCTAATTTCTGGCCAAAGGCAGAGCAAAATACAGGCTCCTCATTGAAAGACTGGTTACAGTGTGTATCTACTAGATAATCAAAGATGACCTTAGCATTTACAAAATAAAATCCTGTGATAAAATAGCTTTTGCATTGCTACAAGGGGAAAATAATTTCCTTTTGTTCAAACAGACATCTAAATAAAAAAAAATGTATTTATAAAAAGAAAGACTTTAAATTGTCAAAGAAAATAATTCCCACCCCCCTCCAGATAACAAAAAATGTTATCACTAGAGATAGACTGTTTTGTATTTACTAGCCATTTGCATTTTTTTTTGTAATTAACAACTGAGATCATTCAATATATTGTTTTAAACAAGAGGTTAAGCCCTCTGAATCTTTAATAAAATAACACTACTGGAACAACCAATTTCTTGGCCTTTTACAAGATTCATCTCAACAGTAAAAACAAATGCACACATACATAACTGACCGCATGATGGACATGACCTTCCAACACACTGGACACACACAGAGAAAATAACTCAATTACACTACATTCTACAATATTATAACCATACACATATCACTTTTTAATGGAATGGACGGCAGTCTTGTCACTTGATATCCTCCCTCTCATTCCTATTGTTCAATGTATACAAACATCTGCTAGCAATCTAAGCATCGAAATAAAAACAACAAATTCTACAAGCTATTTTTTATTTAAAAAGCATGTACTTACAATAAAGGATAATCACAAAATTGTAAAATGTTTGTTTTGTAAATGTAATGTAAACAACAACAAAAGAATGTATTTACAGTCAAAGTTGATCACAGTACATATGAAAGGTTTTGGAATCACATCAAGTTGTTAAACTTCATCATGAAATCAAAATCTTTGTAGCTGATCCTTCCATCCCCATCTCTGTCAATCTCCCTGGAGATTAAATCATAGAAAGGCTTTACACATCCTCTAATATCTGATTTGTTATCTAGATGTACTGGAGAATAAAACATTGACAAGCTTTACTCATCCTCTAATATCTTATTGGTTAACTAGATGTAAATCAACATCAAACCAAACTACTTAAAGACTGATTCTAAAATTCAATTTTAGGAAAGTCCACAAAAACAACATTGAAGTCGCTTAGTTTAATTATTGCAAGAAACAAAATTATTTGAAAAGGGTTAAAAAGGGGATTTATTTTTTAGTGTGAGCTAATTTTTATAAATTCTATAAAAAAAAAACATTGTGTCTTGTCTATGCCAATGAATAATTCTAGTCTTTTTAAGTTTTACATGATCTGGATGTTTCTTTAGAATTAAGAATTTTTACATCCAAGCACAAGCTTCCTTCAGGACAGTGAGGGTGGTGGTGGGCAGGGTTCAAACCTGGAACCATAAAGACAAGTCTAGAGCACTTACAGAGCCACCTTAGGGGATGATGAGTGGGGCAAAAGTCCTTAGGGTGGCCCAGCGATAAAGAAAACCTTTGTCACCATCAAACAAATATTTGTGGCCCTGATATGACAACACTCCCCGAGGGTCCCACGCACTGCCTAGGCGCCTCTGGAGCTTACCACAAAACTATGCAGCAACTAATTTAAGAATCTACATTTAATTATTATCTTTGATTACAATTTTTTTTAAGTTGCTAACACCTTTATTTTAGAAATATAATTGTTTCATAACTTTAACTGTTGTTTTGTTGTTGTTTTTCAAAGAAAAGTTTTTTAAATGTAATATGAACAGTCAAGATTCTTTTTTTCTTCTAAATTAGGAATTAATTTTTAAAACCAGAAAATTTAAAGCTATGTGTAATTAAAAGGAAACAAGCAATTTTAAAAAAAAACCTTTAAAAAAAAAACAAAGCTTATCGAAAAGGAAGAACTCTGCACTTACAACTATATCTCAAGAATGTAGAAGCTATTTCCTCTATTCAATATCTAACAAAATAATTAATTACCAGGAATTAAATGACTAATTGGTTATTTTTTTTATTCATATCTTGTCTATGCCAATGTTAACTGTACAAAGTTTCAACTTGATCTGACAATGGGTGTGGAAGAAATAATGTGTACAAACTTTTTACCAGACAGACTGACAGAGTAAGCTGATATAAGCTTTTCAAAAATTATGAACACTGGAAATTAACCGAAAGAAAATAATGAAAAGACATCTTGTAATTGTTAAAAAACTGAGTGTTTTAAAGAATATTTGCAAATTAACTTATCATTGGTATCTTTTTGTGGGTATAATTCTCGTCTATTTATCAAAATGGTGAAGTAAAACTCATTGTAGAAACAAAGAAACAAAATTTGTTTTTATTTGACAGCTTTCCTTAGAAGACTATCATCACATAGTATAATCTTAGGTGCTTACTTCAAGAATGACAGTTATGGAGAGCTCATTAGAAAAACTTGACTTACTTAAATGCTAATTCTATACTATGCTCTGGAAAATGTGGACACACTTGCTGGAATGCACTTTTAACATCTTCAAGCTTTAAGAATCCTCTGCCTGAAATTTTGTGACATACACAATTGTAGAAACATGACTAAAAAAAACAACAACATTTAGAGCACTTATTACAAACACTATTTTGACTAACTCAAAGGGAAAAACAGAATTAAAACAAATAATAAAAGAATTAGTGTACCATGGGCCTGTAAATACTAAGGAACACCAACAGGGCTGTCAAACTCGTAGATTACTTTATACACAAGCCAATAAGTAAGTGTATAGTATAGGACATAAGAGCTTGTGATCAATGGGGCAAATGATCTGTTTCTATGACCAGGTTAGCACTGCAACAAAGCATTTTTACTTTCCCTAACTAATGTCAGGTACCCATTAGAGTTGGGTGGACTCAGGGGTGTCCTAAAAATGTTTGAAATTCAAGATCCCAGGATTCAAACCAGAGAGCCTTCTGTCCAAAATGCAGTCGCTTTACTACTCTGCCAACATGCCCAATAGTGCATTTAAAATCCTTTTTAAAAATGTTTCTACATATGTGCATATAATGTACTTAATTAAGTTTTAAAAATATAAGTGCATCAGTTCGGATTATCATAGGTAGATTCAGCATCATAGAAGTCATATTTTAACTTTTTTTAAACCAATACCAAAAAGATATACAAAATACAAATATACACTACATAGAAGAAGAAAACTAAACACCAGAACATTAGTCCCTTTTACCACTATACTTTGTATATAAGACCTTTTTATCTTATTTTCAAAATGGTGTATATAAAAACTGTTAGCAAATTTAATTTTAAGAACACAAGTGCTTGCTTTAAATGACCAAGCCTAGCTGTTAAGAGCACTATTTGGAGAATACTAGAGAAGATGGTAAATCAGATTTTCGATAGCACTCTTAGTTTTTGAAATCTAAACATGCCAGATAGCACAATGCCAGTAGCTGTTTTTGCCTAAAAGGGCTTTGAAAAAATAAAAACAAAACATGAAGAGTTTTGTTAATATCAAAAGATTTTTATCTACTTTTTGCCCCTTTTGTCATGGTTATAAAAAAAAGGTTCTTGTTCTAGAAGCTTAGCCATATCTTAGCTAATATTCAAGAGAACCATGATCCGAAATGTCAACACTGCTTTTTGAAAGATGAAACAGTAGAACACATCCTCAACAGCTGCAGGGTGCTCAGAAATGATTTTGAAAGTAAGACTGGTCTTGTAGAAAGAAATGGGTCTAGCCCTGTACAGAGATGGACAAACCCTACAGAACACTGTCAGATACCTAGACCATGCTCAAGAGAGTAATCTCAGCATGGAGCTGTAGAGCATGGAGGCTTACAAACAGTGTCATTAAGTGGAGCAAATCAGGCATAAAAGATGCAGGCACTGACAGGCTAATAAGATCTTAACCAAATTTTCCCATCTTTCCAGTTTTACTTAGTATGTCGAAAATGTGCAAGATTAAAAAAGAAATGAAACAAACATGCTTCTAGTGAGGATGTTTCTTTGCCGATAAAAAGAAAAGGTATCACAAAAAAAAATCATTACATAGAAACAAGAAGACTGCATTTTTAGTGTGGTTAAAAGCTGGACATCTTGAAATGTCACCACAATATAAGGTCAAGTTATGGACACACACCAAAAATAACTCGATTGCACTAAATTTTATGACAAGAATATCCTAAAACTCAGTGTTTTCAATAACAGTTGAATATGTGAAATTAAAAAGAGATTATATATTGAACACATAAAGGCAGGATGTCAAAATCTGTGTATCAAAGTGGTCATAACCATTAAAACTTAAGACATGACCTGATAATAAAACAGTTCCTTACTAAAAATACTTGCCATAAGAATTAAGTGTGTAGAACAAGTACCTCCTTTATTGGGACAATCTGGTATTTACAGAAGACAAAAGATTTTGACTGACCAGATCTACTTTTGATTGACAGACATAAAAAATCTGTGATAAATGTTGACAAATTAGTACCACCAACTCAAAACTTTAAAATACAAGGCAATAAGAAAGAAAACAGATTTTTAAAAAAACAAAAGAACCTCAAATTTGGTTTACCTACAATTTTTGTCAAAAGCCTTAAAAGTACTTCTGATTTCATCATCTTCTTCCAAGGCAGCAAACTTTGGTATCATGGCTTCCTCAAACTGAGCTAGTGTTAATCCTAACAAAAAGTTAAAAAAAAAAAAAAAGTCAGTAAATCACTAGTAGATAAGTAAAAAAGTTGCAAGTACTGCTTTCAGACCTTGTGATCTATAGGACAGATGATGTAAAGGTCATCCATTTCTGTGGCCAACAGTTAACAAGGGTGTCAAGTAGCCAGCACAACAGCCACCTTTCCTTTACCCAATGAATCTCAGGTACCCATTAGACCTAGGGGCATCCAAAAATCCTAAAACTCAAAATCACAATTTTAATGAGATTCAAACCCGTGACTCCTCAGTTTGAAAACCAAGTACTTTACCACTCAGCCACTATGACTCCCCCACACACTAATAGATAACTACATGTAAAAATTGATTATGACAGAAGAGACATTTTGATCTGGCACTCATTATTAACAAGTGTTATGGCTCTTAGTGGCTGGTATCAGGAGTCCTAATGAAGAATGGGATTAATTCTTTAACACTTCAGTAGATACAAAAATGTTTGACATGTTTCAGATGTTTTTCAGATTTAAAGACAATTTTATCCTTGCCCAAACATCCCATACCTTTCCAATGATTTTGCTTTTTGGGTGTTAAGTACCCATGAAAGCTGGAATGACTAATGTTAGTGATTCATATGGTAAAAGAACTTAGTATAAAGTACAGACCTTTCTGATCCAATGGCAGTAAAGTCCCATGTTTGAGCAACATCTGGTTTACTTCATCCTAAGGAGATACAGAAAAAATGAATATATTTGTATAACTTTTACAAAGGTCTTTCAAACCATTGATAATATACAATGATCAGGACTTGAAACCAATCAAGGAAAAAATAAGCAACAAAGAGTAACAAGGACTAACCAATGTATGTCAAATCAAAGAATGACTATCTGATACAAAAAAATGTCGATTTAAAAAATATCAGTTCATCTTAGTGCTGCTCTCCTGAGGATGCCCATGAAATTTGTAAAAGTGAGCAAAGGTAGACTCTGACCCAGTGTGACTTTTTAGAGGACATATATATATATATATATAAAAGTGACTCAGTATATGCAGCCGCAAGTGTAAGTGTAAGCAAGTAGAATTTATGCCAAGTTATCTCTGTGACTTAACTATAATCTGTGTAAGTAGATGATAAATTACTTTACACACTAAAGCAAGAATAAAAAACTAAGATAACAAGTTTTATGAAAGCTTCTTCACTACATTAACAAAAATATATTTATTAACTCCATTTTGTTCAAATTTACTGATCTATCAAAAAATTGGTATTAAATAGCTTTTCTTTGTCTAAGAAACAGTTAAGATGTAAAAAATAAAAGGAAAGTTAAGGATTGCTTCTAGCTCTCAGCCATCACACACCCCCAAGTTAATCATACCTAGACTCACCTTGCACAGCTTGTGACCAAAGAGAAACATTGAGGCAACCTTTATGTCAAAAGGTAATAAGTAACCTTTGCCTCCTTCATTGGCATGATGAAATGCCTGGGGAAGAAAATCAACAAAAACATTGCCAAATAATAGAAAAAAAAAAACTAACTAAATCTTTTTTTAGATTGGTTTGTCATTTTAGCTCTCTTGTTTGTGTTTGTAATGTTATCACAGCGTCTTGAGCCATTTTGTTTGTTAATAGCGCTTTATAAATAAAATTATTATTATTATTAACTAAAATTAGTGGCATTAGATTACAGTAAGATTTACAGATTTTTTTAAAAATTAGGTTAGATCTTTCGAAAATACCTTTACATTATCTGCCTTGTAGATCACAAGGTCTACAAGGGGAACTTGACTTTTTTTTTAAATTTGAAAAAATAAAGTGAAGTCAAATTTTGATGTGCCTATGAAGACTAGTTATTAAGTAGCAGCTTACCAATGGCAGTCAAAGGCAACTGTATCTTTAATCCAATACCTCAACACTTTTTTTTTTAACAATAATTAAAAAGATTGTATTACATTAACAGACTATGTTCCATCAAGTAAGCAGCCACAGAAAATATTAAAAACTAAAAATGTGAAAAAAGTTTACAGAATACAATTTAACTGAAAGTTATTTGCAAATAATTTGTGTATATATTTTAGCCTTGTTATATCCAATGCCTGTAGGCCTAGCTATACCATTGCCAGTCACTTCCACATGTTATCTTCCTACTGTCCTCACTTGTATGACATTAAATAAAATGTGATACCGGTACAAGATTAATATAATTGTTAATTTATTTAGAGCAAAGGAAAAATGCTTTTTCTGTAACTGTAATTTACAATATTCTAGTCCAAATTGTATTACATTTATTTCATATAATCATGTGAAAGTTAATTCAATATTAAATAAAGATCTGCAAAGTCATTTTTTTTTTTGCTTTCTATGAGTTGGCAAAGCTCTTTATAAGCATTTAGTAAATTAAGTGTCACTCTAAAATTTCTGAAGAGCACATGTTAGGTCATCTTTCTTTAGGATAATCAAAAATATTGCCCCTGGACACATAATCAAAAGGTGCTCACCCAGCACAGCTGACAACAAGGAGCATTGCCTATCTATGACTGGACAGAATGTGTGATGAAATAATCTAGGGCCCTTGGCTGACACTGTGCGTGTGGGTATGATTATTATGTACAGACAGTTTCATGTAAATACCCTGCACACGCATATACCCCGCACAAATTACAAAACAAGTAAAAACAAAATTGTACAACTAAGGTTCCCCTTTCAGACCTTGTGGTCTATAGAGCAGATGATGTAAAGGTCATCTGTTTCTGTGGCCTACAGTAAATGAGGGTGTCATGTGGCCAGCACAACGACCAACCGCCTTAACTTTTCCCCAACTAATGTCAGGTACCCATTAGAGCTTGATAGACTCAGAGGGGCCCAAGGATCCTGAAATGAAAAATCCCTGTCTTCACCAGGATTTGAACCCACGACCCCCGGTTCGGAAGCCAAGCGCTTTACCGATCAGCCACAGTGGCTCCAAAATCGTACAACCTGCAACCTTATATACCCTGCATATGCTATTTGTTTGTAAAAACTTGTATAAACCGCAAGTTTATGTGCAAACAAATTTTATTACTGTATGACTACTATGACTATATGAGTATAATCTACTTAATAGACTAGTAAATAACTCTAGTAACAATTACATCTATATATATCAATTCTAGTAAATAGTAGATCCAAATATTTAGATCTTAATATTTAGTCTATATAATATTCTAATTTAACACAGACTTCAGATAACTAATATTATATAAAATTATATTTTTTAAAATTAAATTTTAAATATTTATCAAGTCTAGATATAGACCTACTGTGGACTAGTAATCATATACTATATTAATTATATATTAATATTAGATCTAAAATTTTAAATCTAAATTACACCTAAATCTATCATTCTATTTATTTATTCTATTACAAATTATATGAATATTTGGAGTCTTATATTATAATACTAAATCTATCACATTAGTATTATTAGTCTATTATATATATTATCTACCATTGGTGTAGCCGGGGGCGGAAGTGGGGGTCGGTAGGGAGGGTGTGGAATGATTGATTATGAATGATTTTTGCTTTGATTTTGTTTATTTTAGGTGAGATTTTAATGTTTAACAATCATTTCCCTAAGTGCAGCCAAAGGGGTTTTGAGTTTAAAATCCCCAATCCAGGGGGTTTTGAGGTTTAAACCCCCCTCTTCTATAAAATAAAAAATAACACAAACGACAGTCACCAAAATCCATGAGCGTAGCCAAGGGGGATTTTGAGTTTAAAAACCCTCCAAAATTTTTATGATAATAACACCCCCTTCTTCAATATGAGACTAAAGTATAAAACAGTCACCAGATACTATAAGCGTAGCCAAGAGGTGTTTTGTGTTTTAAAAAAACAACCTTCAGAGGGCTTTAAGTTAAACCCCTCCAGAGGGTTTTGAGTTCAAAATTCCATTCAGCAGGGTTTGAAGCCAAAAACCACCTCTTCAATATAAAATTAAAGCAAACAACAGTTACAATATTCTATGAGCACAGCCAATAGTTTAAACCCCCTCCCGAGGGCTTTAAGTTTAAAACCCCCTCCAGATGGTTTTGAATTTAACCCTTCCCCCCATAGATAGCTTTGAGGTTAAAAAAATCCTCATCAATATTATTCTAAAGCAAACTAGTCACTAAATTCTATAAGCATAGCTAAGGGGGGTTTTAAGTTTGTTTGTTAGTAGTTACCCCCCCCCCCCCCCCCCAAACAGATGGTTTTGACGATAAATAAACTTCCTTTTTGATATAAAATCTAAAGCAAACTACAGTCACCTAATTCCCTGAGCATAGCCAAGAGGGGTTACAAATTTGTATCAGTCGTTGGACTCCATTAATAAAGTGGTGTGAATAGTTGATTTGGTTTTTGAACAAAATTTTTTAATAGTAGTAGCACTATATAGATACCTCAGCATAGGCATTTTTTTTGTTTTAAATGCCGGAAATAGTGTATAAATAAGTATAAACGTTTTCCAAGATAGAATGAAGGGTCAGAATGAAATACAGCTTAATTCATTGGCGGATCAGGTGCGGGGGGGGGGGGGGGGGGGTAGGGGGCGGAGGACGGACGAAATTTAGTATTGAATTCAAATAATTTGTATACGAATTTATTACTTATGTTAATAATATATACTAATTATTTATATTTCAACTTATTTTTAGATTATTTCGCTTCCCTCTCTAGTATGTTGGTCAATATGGTGAGGTAGGGAGGGGGCGATGGCATCAATTCCGCCCCCCCCCCCCCCATAAACTTTCGAGAGGGGGGGGGGGGGGCGGTCCAATTTATATGCAGAAATCACAGCTTGCTAACAGAATCAATTGAATATCTAATATGATTAAAACTTGTTATTGTTATTTTAACCGATCTTTATATTATGTCGTTCCCCTGTTTGCCAATGGGGTGGGGAGCGAATACCTCTAGTGCCCTTCCCACCTAAAACCTTTGAGTGGGGGGGGGGGCGGTCCTACTTTTTGGAGAAATCATAGTTTGTGAACAAAATTAGTTGAATTAATATATACATTTTATATTATGTCGCTCTCCTTCAGGTATTTTTGCCGATTTGGTGGGGTGGGGGGGGGGGCGATTGCATGTACTGCCCTCCCCACTCTAGCCCTCTGAGTGGTGGGGCGGTCCTATTTTTATGGGGAGATCATTGTATGTGAACAAAATTAGTTGAATATGTATATAATATAAACTACGTGAACCCACTGTATATTATGTCGCACCACGCTCTAATCTCAAATTTATCATTAGTAAATATAAAATGAAAAAGGGTTACATGTAATCACCTTCCCCCCATCGGACAAACCAATACTTTTTCTTTTTGTTTTATAGTTAAGAAAATACAAAATAAAAAAAATCTGTCACTAATGTAATTTATACATGCTATAAAATTAAATTCTTATATCGAGTCGCCCCAACCCTATTCTTTAATGCCAAATGCAATCATTAGCAGAAATTATAAAAAGGAGTGAGGGTTAATCATTTTCATTCTATCGCCCCCTCCCATTTCCAGACAGAGTTTATGTAATTTCACATGAGTTTATCTTATTTATTTTAAGAAAGACTTCGCTTTGGAAAATTTAGAATTTAAACAAAATTTTTCAGTATAAGAGTCACGATTGAGATTAAATCTAAACCTAAATATCTTTTCCTAGTCGCCGTTTTACAACCTTTACTCAATCTGATATTTTTCTAGTTAAATAAGTTTTGGACTATAACTCACAATTTATACTTGAATTTTATTGAATATTATTTATAGAATCATTTTTTTTCGGCGGCGATCCTCAAAGCCTTAATCTAAAGATGTGGGATATCTTATCTTTTCAAGGAACAGATTGGTTTTATTTGCAATGTATTAAGGGCCTAAAAATTTAAATTAGAATATTTTTCAACATTATTCAAAGGGTCTTTAAAATAGGATGAATAATGAGCTTAAGGTCAGGAGAATGCGTTTCTTCAGTGAAGAATGCAAGAAAACGCTTTTTTGTGCGGCTTCGCCCCGAACCCCACTGACAAATAATGAGCTGTAGATGTAGGGAGAATGTGGTTTTGCAATGAATAATGCAAGAAAATGCTTGCCCCGAACCCCACTAGTAAATAATGAGCTATAAATGTCAGGAGAATGCGTTTCTTCAGTGAAGAATGCAAGAAATCACTTTTGGCAACAGGGCTTCGCCGCGAAACCCACTGATAAATAATGAGCTGTAGATGTAAGAAAGATGCGTTTCTTCCGTGAAGAATGCAAGAAATCGCTTTTGGCTGAACCCCACTGATAAATAATGAGCTGCAGATGTCAGAAGGATGCGTTTCTGCAGTGAAAAATGCAAGAAAACGCTTTTTCCCACTGGGGAATCTTACAGCGCTCTCCCAGACTAGTGGCTTAATTACGTACACACACACATATATATATAATTATATATATATGGCGGCAGGGGGGGGGGCCAAAAAAATCCTGGCTACGCCCATGATGTTATCTACTGTATAGCCTACTAGATCTAAAATACACTTTTTAATAATATGGCTTGGGTCCCAACCATATAATACAATAATATATTTATATTATATTTAATATTAGTAATATTACTAAAAACCCAGTCTAGATTATAATACTATCAATAAGTGAATAACTATTATTACTAGATCTATCATCTATAGCATGATGTATGATGATTCTAGACCTTTTTAATTAAGTTTCTCTCTTTTGTATTTAACTTTCTAACTGTGTCTGTGTTGTTATATTTTGACATCAGAAAACTATTCATTCTCATCATTCTGTAACTGCTGTAGGCAAGGGCTCTACTGCTCTAGAGTACTCTAGACAGACTAAGACACTCTACTCTAGTTCACATTATTATATAGATTATATCTAGATAGATTAGATATTTAGAATAGAACTTGACTAGATAGAATGTAGATGTAGACTCTAGATCGAGATCTAATCTAGATATATCCAAATCTAGTCTGTATCTAGAATCTAGGCTCAGTGGTGAGTATCCTGATCTAGCTAGATTCTAGTCTAGACTAGTATTCTTATGTTAGATGTTTATTAAAGATTTTCTTTACTGCGCCATACTGATTCAATCGAAAATAAATTTATTGGCCATTTTTTACGGCACGTGACCTCAACTGGCAAATCTTATTCGTTGCTGTGATTAGTAGAAAATCCAAGATGGCCTCGAACTAGCCCTTTCTTTTGTGGACTAAGCATCAAAGATTATATTTCTGGACTAAGCAACTGTCCAAAATGTCGACTCGTTCGGCCAGAACTACTCGTTTGAAAACACGCAATCTCAGGAAAAAAGTACAATCAAAGTCAAGATGCTCAAAATATCGGGGTACAGGTTTGTGTTTCTGGGGCACTCTTTCTTACTCTTTTCTATTCTTTACTTTACTGACTTTAATTTACAGTAACACTCAGTAACAGTCTACTCTTTAACTTTACTTTACACTACTTTTAATTATTAATAGTTTTAACTTACTTTACTCGATCTTTACTCTTTAACTTTAGTCTTTACTTACTCATTCAATGTCGTCTTAGTCTTACTCTTCAATTCTCATGTCTTGACCAAAAACTTTATGAATGATTTCAACATTTGTTACATTTCATTTGTGATTTGTTTTACTGAAGTGAAGTAACTTTTAGTACTTTTAGTTTTACTACTTTGGAACTTTTAGTAGTTTTAGTCAAGTCTTCATTATTTCTTTTCATACAGAATGAAATTTCAATGTAATTGTCATCTAATCGTAATAATTTCATGATGTTGATGTGAAATGATACTGACTGTTGGTTGAGTGTTGTCTTTGTAGTTACTCTTTTTAGAGTAGTTAGACCAGTTAGAGTCTTCTAATAATAGATGATACTAGATCTAGAGTAGTCTAGATTCTAGATTGTTTATACTTTATATTCTCTAAGTTAGAGAAGAGATCTATCAAAATCAAATGTATCAATTCTATGCCTATGCTTTTAAGACAAGACTAAATTCACTAAATCTACTGATTTTAATCTAGATTCTATCTAAATCTATCATCTCCTAAAGTCTAAGAGATTCTAGACTCAAGGACTCTACATTAGCTCTAGCTCTAGAAATCAAGATCTTATCTAGTTATTCTCTAGTGACTAGTCTAGATCTCTAAGATTATTGTTATAGAGATAGATTCAGCTCACTGACTCTGACTGTCCTATCTAGACTAGATTCTAATTAACTAATGATAATCATAAGCCTCTTAGTCTAGAAATCGAAATCGAGTCATGCCTAGTTACCAAGAGCCTAGACCATCTAGAATCTGTATAAAGGTATATTATATATAGATCTTAATATCAAATTAGATCTATATTCTAGTCTTTCTAGCTAGATCTATAGGAGTACTCAGTATAGATTATATTTGACTATATTACTATATAAATTACACTTAGATCTAATCACTAGAGATCTTGATCTATTTTAGATCTAGATAGAACTTTCAGAAAAACAGTCTTAGAGTCACTAGACTACTTCTAAGAGTCTCTAGAGATTAAAATCTAGATCTAGAGTTCAGATCTACAGCATCTTATCTTTTATTTATTTCAATCATTGTTATTGATCAATGATAAGATTTTAGATCCTAGATCTAAATTAAGGGGACAAGACGTCCTAACTTAGGGGTGGCAGTGCTGCTTTGGACCCTCTGACTTGCTTTACACAAAAATGTCAGGGTGGGGTGGCCAATGTTCTGCTTTTATGAAAAAGTTGACCATTATCACGATATTATTTAAAAATCTTTCTTAATCTTTTAACTAATAACTTGAAAGTACCGCCTTGTTGTCTTTTCTTGTTGATCCTTATTTCATGTTCACTGCTTAGCATGCTAGGGTGTTAAAGGCTTATGTAGTGTTTTGCAGCATTCTGCCTTCTTCTCAGAAACTGACATCAGTCAGCATGTTTTCTTTCGACTTTTGGCATGTTGTCTTTCCAGATGTTTTTCAATATTACATCATACAGTATTCCTTGGCTTGGCTTTCCCTTCTGTTCAAGTCAATGACAGGGTAAGAAATATCATAGACAAAATGAACATTGATGTTCATAAAATAAGGACCTACTGGCAGTTCCTGTTTATAAAGAGAGCAAGAAAAATCAACAACCTCAGTGAAGTATGATGCAAGAAATGTCTATCAAAGTTTTATGTTTCATATGGATAAAAACAAACATCTGAATGCAGACCACAATTTTTTAATTAGAGGCTCCTAGTAAGCTTAAAGTACTTCTGTTACATTATTTGATGATTCAAAGCTAATAATTGTACTATTACATATCTTTTCGTAATAACAGTTAAAGTAGTGAATTACTTTAAAATGTATGACCTAAAATACACATGTGCAAGAATTCAATATGAAGCAATTGTTACTAAAGGCTTGGCCCCTATATAATGAACAAAATAAAGATGCAAGTTAATGATGCCCAGTTTATGAGAGCATTCACAGATTCTTCGAGCCCACAATAAAGTGAAATGGTTTGTTTCCTCTGATGATAAAATTCTTTGTGCCACACTTTGCATGAAATCTATTTTAAAAAAATAATAAATTTGTCAATTTAGAATATTGTATAATTTTGGGCTATGGAATGACAGGTAGTTAGATCTGAAGCCTTTGGTAGTGAGATTATTTAAATTATATCCTGCTTTGAAAGCATATTTCTTGTCTCAAGAGAAGTGTTCCCCCATAATCAACAGCTTATTTGAAAATCCATGTACTGAATTGTGGTTGCATTTTGGACACAATATTGCAGCAATATTCCATGCAGAAGTTCTGTTTATTGAGGGACAGAATGTCAGTGCTCTTGAAGTATCTTTATTGAAGAATTGGTTCAGAAATGCACGAAAAGAAACATGAAAACTTGTAAAGGTTCCTCCTCAAAGAAGTATGCATGTGACTGGATGATTCAAGTTGGTTAGAAAAAAAGTGATGTAGCAGCAACAATTGTAACATTTTACTAAAATTGTGCAGCAGATTATTTCAGAGAGAGAGAAGAGGCCTATTGGACACGTTGATGCTTTCAGAAAACCTCCAATTATTTAAATTATTGTGTGTGTAGTCTTACATTGTGTGTAAGTTGTATATATGTACATTGTGATGTAAAGCTTAATGTAAAGAAAAAAATATAAAGAAAGTTTAGTACAAGTCCAGAATTTGAAAAAAAAATAGTTTGTTGTAATTGATTTTATCTTTTTCATTATTTTATAAGACCATTGTGGTAAATTAAAAGTTTTAAAATAATTTGGTTTATTTCTAAATTAAAAATGAAAAGCATTATTGCTTGGAAGAAGTTGTAATTTATTTTAGAGTAGTGAATTGAATAACTTTTAAATGCTCATGTAATTATTTCTTTCTTATCAGAATTCTTTTCTTGTGATGCTCCCAGTTCGGGGGAAGACAAAAATAGTAGATATTACTTGAGACGGCGACGATCTCAAAGTACAGAAGGTGTCTCGGCTGTTTCTACCTCTGAAGTTTCACAGCCACCACTGAAGAAAAGAAGGAAGAGCAATGTCAATCCTGCTTTACAACCACAAGGTAAAAAAATAAAAGAAAATTTAAGTACCCAGCTTGAAACACATTTTACTTGGTTAAAAAAATGGTGAAAGTGAAAAACGATCCAGATTTTTACCAAAGAGAAACTATTCAAGTTAACTTTTAAGCTATTAAAAACGTGTATAGGGAGGGGGGGGGAGTACCCTGAAAGTATTGACGGATATAGCATTGCTTTGACAGAAATAGCCATTTAAAACTGCTATGAGAGCATCATTTCTGAGACAGGAGTAAAGTCAAAAGATCATTTTGTAGCATGCTACCAGCAAACTTTTAATAAGGACTTTTTGAACTGTACTCTTTTTATATACATTGACTTCATTTTGCAGGGCACAACTTAGCTCACTTCATCCTAATGTTTCGATTCAATTATTTGGAAAGGATTACATTGATTATAGAAATCTATATTTGAAAAATTGTGCTAAATATATTTTTTGATTTAAATTTCTTTTCATTATTCATTTTATTTCCTTTTTCAGGCCGTGTTGCTGCACGTTACCTGCAGCATGAACTGCCAGATGAGGTCATGTTTTATATATTTTCTTTTTTAAAAGAGCTTGATCTTTGCAATGCTGCTCAAGTCTGTCGTAGATTTCAAGCAATCACAAATGATCATGAACTATGGTATGATTTTTTTTTTTCAGTTATATCCATTAACTTTCCTGTTTTTTTCTCTTTTAAACTGATAAATAATGAAGCAAAACAAAATGAGAAAAGAAATACATATTTCAGGAAAGTCCTGTATATGGAGGTGTTTGAATATGACTCACCCCTCATGAACCCAGAACCACGAGTTTTTCAGTTTGTTTCTGCTGATGATCCTAATTATGACAATCCTTGGAAAGAGAGTTTTAAACAATTGGTAAGTTGTTTATTTACCTTTTTTTTTCTTGGTGGATAGTGCTGTTCTGTCATTGTTCTAGTCATTTGTTTACTTTTTTTAATGTTTATTATATATAAAATTATGTTGTTTTATTTCTTCTTTTTTTTTTTTTATAGTACAGGGGTATTCATGTGTCCAGACATAATATACCTCTGTGTGAAAATAATAAAGGCAAGCGGATGAAAGGAAGAAATATTATTGTAAGTGTTTTGCTTCAATCTTTTCCAGCCATTTTAACCTATATAGAAATTGTTTTGTTTTTCATTAATTTAAGTTTACAAAACTAAAAGATGTTGTTTTCTAGTGTTTTATTTTAATGTACATTGTGTAGTTTTGTTATTACATTATTCTATTTATAAATCTGGGTATATGATACTTTGGGTTTGCATAAGTAACCTGGAATTTTTTAAAGCCTGCAGTGTGGCAACCCTGTATATACCAAGCTTTTGTCATTTTGAAAATGTTTACATTATGATGTAACAATTTTTATTGTTTTAATATAGAAATTTGACACGATTGAGTCAGCATATAACTTTGTTGATACTGAAGAACTGGAGGATGCCCTTATTTTTATCCATTCAGGGACTTATCATGGAGAATTTCTACTTATAGACTCCCCGGTGTCTATGATTGGTGCAGGTATTGTTTTACTAGTCTATGGCTAGTTTTGGTTTCAGTTAGTTTGACTTTGTCAATGTAACAGCAGCTAGTTTCTTGCACAGAATTTACAACTACATTTGCACTCTTATGTTTTGACTTTATATTCACTAAGTTTTGTTTGATCATTCAGCTTCTGGTAATGTGATGGATAATGTGATTATTGAAAGAGAAACAGAGTCAACTATTATGTTTGTTGAAGGTTGCAGGAGAGCTTACTTAGGCTATGTTACACTCAAGGTTATTTATTAGCTTTTTGCTTTTCTATATGTATTTGTGTTGCTTTGCTTATAAAAGTTAACTTATTCCTTGAACATTGGATAGTTATACATAGGTCAGTTGGCGCATCAATGGAAGTAAATATTGAATAGTCTCTTTGATTCTAAATATAAAAAAGATATAAAGAGTATATCAGAACAGTTATATTACTGTATGTGACATCAAGATTTCCTCAGACAAATGAATTTAAAAGTTACTTGTTCAACTTTACTCATACTAAAAATAAAATTAACATTTACAGACAAGTGAAAAATAATTTTTTTTTCTGGGGGTGGTTCCCAGTAAGCAATTAAAATAATTAAATTAAATATATATTTAATTTAAAGGCTTTTTGTTATTGTTCTATCTAAAGTCATGAGGCTGGATTATAATTTTTTTTTTAAATCTAAAGTTTAATTTTATTACATCTGTTTAGTTTTCCCCGGATAGTACATCGACTGTCCCTCATCATCGTCACTACGCCCTGGAAGTAGCTGAGAACACACAGCCAATCATAGATCATTGCAAAATTAAAAGTTTATCTGTTGGTAAGTGCTGATAAAACAATCTCTCTTTTTTTTTTTTAGGTTAGCAATGTCAATACTACATTGATTGCAGATTGAACTGACAAATGTCTCACACACGTTTCTAAGCATTTGATAGTTATAATAGGTTAATTTAGTGCTCGCATGGTTTCCTTGTTGCAAGTATTAGACTAATTTTCATTTTTTTTAAATTATAAATTTTTCCTATTCTTTTTTTCATTACTGGTTAAACTTTTTAGTAAAAGAATATGTCTAGGTTTTGTTCCTTTCCTTTTTTTTTCCCCCTTCTTTTTATCTGTCTAGATTTACAGCTCAGACTTCATTAATCCTGACTGAAGTCCTATCAGTCAGAACTGCATCAATAATATCTGCACCCTAATCCCCATTAAATAATAATACACATTAGTATCAACTGTATCTTAAGTCCCATCAATAACATCTGCACTTTAAGCCCCATTATACACTTCATTTAGTTTCACAACTCAAGCCCCTTTAATCATAAGTCCTATCATTAATCATATCAGCATCTCATGCCACACTTATCTTCACCTGAAGCTCTTATCAATGACATCAGTATCTCATACCACAACTTATCTACACATTTAGTCCTATCAATGATGTCAGCATCTCTTCTCACACCATATTTTCACCTGAAGCTCTTAACAATGACATCAGCATCTCATGCCTCACCTTATCTTCACATGAGGCTCTTATCAATGACATCAGCATATCATACCACACCTTATCTGCACATGTAGTCTTATCAATGACATCAGCATCTCTTGTCACACCATATCTGCACCTGAAGCTCTTATCAATGACATCAACATCTTATGCCTCACCTTATCTTCACCTGAAGCTCCTATCAATGACATCAGCATCTCATATCACAACATCTGCACCTGAAGCTCTTATCAATGGCATCAGCATATCATACCACACCTTTCTGCACCTATAGTCCTATCAATGACATCAGCATCTCATACCACACCTTATCTGCACCTGAAGCACTTATCAATGACATCAACATCTTGTTCCATCAGTCACTTTTTACCTTAAGCACATTAGATCAATATTTTTTTGTGTGTATGCATTACTTTCACTTTCAAGGTGGCCACATGCAATTCTTCAAAACCAATGGCCCCAGAAACTGATGTCAGTTTTCATTTATTTAGGTTAATTGAAATGATGGTACTTACAAAATGAAAATTATTTTTTTTGCTAATATTTGTTCATATCATCTTACCAGTTGGGGCAGCTGTGTGTGTGTCTGGTCAAAATGCGGATCCTACTATTATCAACTGTGTCATTCGAGATTGTGAAAATGTTGGGCTGTATGTTACAGATAAGGCAGAGGTTAGTTTTGTTTTTTTCCATTTTTAATAATATTTTAGTAACAATCTCTTTAGCTTTACATTTTCAAGCATACTGTGTTTATTAGTCACTTTTTTCTTTCTGAAAAAAAAAAGTTTTGAAAATATTTAATATAATGTTAAAATAAAGTAGCATTACATCTTTTGACCAAAAAAAAATAAATGTCAGTATTAGATTGGTGGGAATTTTCCCAAAAATTTGTCAATTTTTTTTCCCTGACAAAAATCTTTTTTTTTTCTGACTTTATTTAAAATTAAATGATTTTATTACTTTTCCATATTTATAAGAATGCAAGCTAGAATCTAAGACTTGATTTGTTTTGTACATGGGCACATCCAATCTTGGTCTATTTACAAAGCTCTAATAGGTCAAGTCTAGATTCTTTAATTTTAAAACTTAAGATCTTGATCTCTTGATCTAGACTGCCTGAGTATGTGGAAAGCCTGCCTGCAATGCCCTTTGAACTGTTGTTACGATGCCCCCTAATTTGAATCCTATTGCGTTCATTCACTGTCGTCCTCCAGGAGTTTTGGCCTAATTTAGATCTAGAAGTAACAATATTCATATCTGAAGAAATATTACCATAACAGTAATGAAAAAAAAAAAAAGATTTTGAAGATATAATAGTAATATATTGATTTTTAATTTCAATATGGTTGACATTTATTGGCATTTTAAAAAATATTTTTCTTTTGGTCAATTCAATGTACTATATATATAGTTTTCATTGCATTTACTACTGTGATTTCTAATACTTTGCCACATGATGAGCACCCTAAGAGATCTCAAGTTGTTTTTTTTTATTGTAGGGAGTGTATGAAAACAATGAAATCAGTGGTAATGCCTTAGCTGGTATTTGGGTGAAGAATGGGGCCAATCCAATGATGAGGAACAATCATATACATCATGGCAGAGATGTTGGAGTCTTCACATTTGATAATGGATTGGTAAATTGTTTTGTTTTTTAAAAACACATTAAAGATCGGGCATCTAAATTCTTGTCAATCAATTTTGGGTTTTGTACAAATACTTGAAGAATTTGTTGCTAGTCGGCTACAGAAATTAAAATGATGATTGTATTAATATAGTTTGATGCAGTATGTCTAAGCTGAAAAGATATCAAACTTAAAAGTTGTGTAATACTAGTGTTGGAATTATGATCTGATAAGATGATAGTTTGTACATTCAATAATATAAAACATTCCCAAATGTAATGTTGTTTTTTTTTTAACTTAAAAACTATTCCCAGGGTTACTTTGATAACTGTGATATTCATGACAATAGAATAGCTGGGTTTGAAGTCAAGGCTGGTGCTAATCCAACAGTGATTCACTGTGAGGTACACCATGGTCAGACTGGTGGAATCTATGTTCATGAAAATGGCCGTGGTCAATTCCTTGAGAATAAAATACATTCTAATAACTTTGCTGGGGTATGGATTACATCCAACAGTGATCCTACTATTAGGTAAGCCATTTTTACTTAATTTATACAAATGACCTGATTTTCTTTTATTCTATGCTCAGAGAAAAAAAATTCTTCTTGTTCTACTTGTCAATCTGTGATAAACTATGCATATTATGTCTAAACCAATGCTTTCTAATTATGTTTCAAAGCTTTGCAACTCACATCCTATTAGGAAAGGCATAGCACCTTGACCCTACACTGTATACATAATTTATTTTTGTTTTGCTCTGTATAGGAAAAATGAAATCTACAATGGTCAGCAGGGAGGAGTGTACATATTTGGGGATGGACGGGGCTTAATAGAACACAACAATATTTATGGTGAGTGATTATCTCTATACCCCAGTTGAACTTTTTATATGTCAGAGAATATACTAATATGAAATCTTAAGATTCTTTGATTGTGCTAGACATTATGAATTTTGTGTAGTTGCTTCTGGCTAGAAAATTTCTGTTTTATTTTTTCACATACCTTTAAATGGTCTGCATATTAATCCTGGTTCTCACTCTTTGTCTTGTCTTTTGGTCGTAGGATAAGCTATTTAAAACATGAAAACAGTTTACTAACATAAAAAGTAATGTTGAAATCTTGTATTGTAATTGTGTCAGTTAATTATTCAAATCTAAATGATGTAACATAGATTGTGCAGTTGAAATAGTTTACTTCTTCACATCTTCTTCATTTGGCACTTTGATGCAAAAAAAATGTTTTTCAAACTTCTGAAATGAGTGTTGCATACAAGAATTGTAACTAACTATGGCTAATTTACCATTTTCTTCAATCTATGTTCAGGTAATGCGTTAGCTGGAATACAGATTCGGACCAACAGTAACCCTATAGTCAGGCACAACAAAATTCACCATGGCCAACATGGTGGTATCTATGTGGTGAGTAGTACTTACAACTTATCCTTTTTTTTTTTTTTTCAAAGCTTAATTTAGTATGTTTTAGCATGTGTGATTTCTGGAACTAATAAAGTAATATAGATAATACAAGATTCATGTGAAAAACTGGGGGGAAAAAATCAGATTTTGAAAAGCATCCCTAAAAATTGGGCTTAATGCTAAAAACAAATGTAGGTCACATCTGGGCTGCTTAGCCAAGGGAAATACTGCATTCTTCATTAAGCTTCAGGCTCGAAGACGAGCTTTATTATTATTAAAGTAGAATAAGGATAAATTAGACTTTCCTTGGCTAACTAAATCTGTTGCTCCAATTCTAATTTTTAAGCTGTCAAATCCAATTGTGGTTTTATCAAGGTTGGAATTAGAAAGCTTGCTGGACTATTTAGTTGTATATGCCAATAGAATCATTTCTTGTTTGCCAACAAATTTGGTAGCCTTCTCAAAATTGAAAATGTTTGGGCACATAACAAGTTGATAATTTATAGTTAATAATCTAGATATTGGAGGATTCATGTGAAAAACTGGAAAAAATAAAATCTGATTTTAAAATCATTTCTGGAAAATATGTCTTACATCTAAAAAGCAGACTCTTCCATTGGAATTAATTTGAAGAAGAGAGAAAAATGTTATTAAAAACTAGATGCCTTTTTTTTTATTCCAAGTTTTGCATTTAAGTCTGCTTTGACAATAGGTTATTATGTCTTTTTTTTATGTGAGCTATTATTATATGTGTAGGCTACTATTTTTGATCACTAACCCAAGCCCCCTTATCTTTTTTCCTAAACTTTATTATTTTTTCTAAGTGTGTAATTTTGAGAAAAGTGTGTGATGAATAAAAGAAAACAACTACTGTAGTCAAGTCACGGGACACCAGACTAATTTCTCCTCACATATTTGGCAAGCTTCTGGTATAGTCAGCTCTCCTATTAGCAGTCCACTGTGAGATCAGATATTTCATTTTCACGTCATTTTGAAACTTGTTTTTTTTTTCTTGTCTTATAAATATTTATTTTATATTGATACAGCATGAAAAGGGTAAAGGTCTGATAGAAGAAAATGAAGTCTATTCTAACACTTTGGCTGGAGTGTGGATCACAACAGGAAGTACACCTGTTTTAAGGCGGAATAGGATACACAGTGGGAAACAAGTAAATATCTTCTAAGTATTCATTGTCTCTTTAGGCAGCATTAGTCTGGTTTTAATTTTTTTGTTTCTTAAATATTTTATTTAAATGCTGGATGCATGTTTTGAGTTGCAAGTACTAGTACAATCTTAATTTGAATATTTTATCTTTTGTCTAGGTTGGTGTATATTTCTACGATAATGGTCATGGAGTATTGGAGGACAATGATATTTTTAATCATCTGTACTCTGGTGTACAAATAAGGTTGGCTATTAGGCTATTAACTTTTTTTTTTTTTGTCTTTCCAATGGAATAGTATATTTCTTCTTTTTATGTGCTGTTCCTGGGGATTTGTGCTCCCTGTGAAGATGATATCTTTTAAAAGTTTGTTCCATTCTTGTTTTCCTTGCAGGACTGGAAGTAATCCATTCATCCGTAAAAATAAAATTTGGGGTGGCCAAAATGGAGGTATTTTAGTTTACAACGGAGGCCTGGGCATGATAGAAAGTAATGAAATATTTGACAATGCAATGGCTGGCATATGGATCAAAACAGACAGTAATCCAGTATTGCGTCACAATAAGATACATGATGGTAGAGATGGGGGCATTTGCATTTTTAATGGTGGAAAAGGTATGTGCACTTTTTTTTTGTACTTACTATTAATTTTTTTAAGTAAAAATGTAGATTTGACATCATTATTATGTTGCCTGTAATGTCATTCTTATTTCCAGGGTTGTTGGAAAATAATGAGATTTTTCGTAATGCTCAAGCTGGAGTTTTAATAAGCACTCAGTCACATCCTGTTTTACGAAGAAATCGTATATTTGATGGTCTGGCCGCAGGTGTCGAGATAACTAACAATGCTTGTGCCACGCTAGAAGAAAACAAGATTTTCAATAATAAGTTTGGGGGATTGTGCTTAGCCACTGGAGTGGAGCCCATTATGAAAGGTCTGTACTCTATGTCATTTAAATTACAAATAAAGTTCAAAATTAAAAGATATAATATGATCTTAAAAAAAACTTTAACTTTAATTCAAAGTTTGTAATTCCTATCACAGAAGTAGTTGATCTTAAAATGCAGACAGCATTTTTATATACTGGTAATCAGATGTAATATTCAGGTCAATGTAACTAGGACGATTTTCAGTGTATTGTCTTATCTTAGGGCTGCAATATGTAAGAGTCATTGAAATTATTTTTTTATTTTTTTTTTATTATAGATGATTTCCTTAAATTTGAATTTAGATCTAAATAAAAAAAAAAGTTGTGGGTTTAAGGTGTTAGCTTTTAACTATAAAATTTCTCTCTAGTTCAGCTAATTAAACTTGACACTCTTTACTTTTAAAATAGAAGCTTCTCTAAATAAGTGGTAAGATAATCTAACCTTGACTTCTTCTTAACGTTTAAATCTAAATGCTGGGTTGGCTAATTATTAAGAATCAGATAGGTTTACCTGAAAACTAAGATTTTAAGACTAAAATAGTCATAGGAAAGGTTTACATCTTATAATGTATCAAATTAAGTTGCTTTTATTTTTCTGCCCACATCTAATCTAGTAAAAATAATAATTATTTTGTTAAGTGAAAATAATCTTAATACATCATTTAACTGCTCAATTTTTTTTATATATGATATAGATTTCTGACAAGGAGACAAGCTTTAGTTTTATATAAATAGATTAGTGTCTATCTGTGTATAGTGATGTATCTTTCCAAATAAAGAAGTATTGTTAAAATATTCATGCATCTGTAGGTGTAGTGATATAATAGTAAAGCTTTTTCTGTGTCTGATATATACTGCAGAATTTGAACTTATCGAGAGATAGGCTTTTACTGATTCAGTTATGCATTGTATTATCAGAATGATGGACAATTATTTTTTTTTGGTGTCTTTGTGGAAATGCACACATTTACACAATATATCAAGTTAAAATGTTTGAATTTATATGAAAAAAAAAAAGTCCAATATGGAATCAACATCATCATGGGCCCCATTATCCATAGTTGTTAAAAAGCATTTTATCCAATGACCAGGCATGGACCCAGAGCCCTTTACCTGTTTGAAGGTTACACAATGGTTGCGACCATATATTTGGTGCACCGTACCTCGGATCCAGCCCACTTACTACAAAGTGAGTAATCGCCACAACAAAATGTGAAGGGACTGCCAAGCCAGCTTGCTCGTTACTATGATGGTGCCCTTTGTGTTACAGCATGGTGGACTTGTTGGATTGGATTGCAGGATCTCTGTTCCATCCTCAGCCAGAGCGAGATTAAAAAGAAAAAAAAGCTGGCCCATGATTACCCCACGGAGACATTAAATACTTTTTCTAGCTTACTATTTGGAGAGAACAATCTGTGCCTTGCTTGCTATTTGGAGTTGACAATCTCCTCTTAGCTTGCCAATGTTTTTGTTTGTTTGTAGATGTTCAGCTTTTTCAAACTGTATTTGTCCATAAAGTGATGTTTTCTTCATTGTTTCCCAGATAACATTATCTTTGGCAACCACAACATGGTAGATAGAGCTGTCAGCTCTGGACAATGTCTATACAAAATCTCTAGCTATACCAGCTTTCCTATGCATAAATTTTTCAGGTAAATACACATTCACATTGGTTAACTATAACAGTTATTGTTTAAAACATACAAATATATTTCCAATATGTTTTACAGACAGTGTAGTTGCAGGTTAATAATAGTTATTTTAAGAATTTAAAAAAAACTTCATGTAATATAAACACAAACACACATACAAAACATAGATATGTATCATTCTGTTTCAAGGCATAAAATGAACACATGTAATGTTTTGTGCCAAAATTACCATTATGCCTTCTGTGTTCCAATCAAAGGAAATAAACTAAGTATAATCAGAGATGTTTATAATCCTGCTGCTCTTAAGAAAGTAATTATTCTTTTCTTTCTGCTTTGCCATTCATGCACCTGTTCATGTTAATGTTCTAACATGACATTTCTTGTCAGGTGTCGGACATGTAATACAACAGAGAGGAATGCCATCTGTGTCAACTGCATCAACACTTGTCATGCCGGTCATGATGTTGAATTTATTAGACACGACAGATTCTTCTGCGACTGTGGTGCTGGAACTCTGAGCAAACATTGCCAACTTCAAGGAGAGCCAACACAAGACACTGATACACTGTATGACTCGGCCGCCCCAATGGAATCCCACACACTGAGGGTTAATTGAATGTAGTGTTCTTTATGGTTTAGTACTAGAAACTTAACTCATACCAAGCAGTCACTGGCTTATTTGACAAGCAATGGATGTATGACATTGTTAATTGAAACATATTTAATTGGTGCCATATTAGTTCTCAACCTCATCAGTAACCCTACTGATAATACCACCTTTTTTTTTCTTGTTTAAAAGGGGCAGATTTAGTAAGCATGTAAGTGTGACAATCAGACCTCTTTTTCAATATTTCAAATAGATGTTAACCTGTATCAAAATATGTCAACTTTTCTTTTAATCAATTGGTTTTTGCATTTATCCAGTTTTCAAGACTATTTATTTATTAATACGTTATTTTTAATTCGTTCATTTTAAAATCCATATTCAATTTGTATTCCATTCTGCTGATTTACAGTTAGATGAAAACCATACATTTGAAAAGGACCATGTAGTTTATACTGGTACAAATAGAGAAATGATACTCCATTAAAGTGTTATAAAGGTTTCTACACATTCTACTGTACTGGAACCTGTTGATGAAAAGGGCACCACTGTTGAATAGCATATTATGTCCATTCATTTCAAGCAGAGAATAAAAACAGCACTAAGTTTGTTTAATCATTTGGATTGGAAAATGAAAAGAAACTGTCAGATTCATCTAATTTATATATTCTAAGTCGTGACAGCGTGCAAGACAGCAGTTGTAATTGTGTATAGATTGGCTTTGAACTCTGTGTTTAGACTGACTTCACACTTGAACACTATGTCACTGTAAAGTACTTCATGGGACTTCGTGTTATTGTACAATTTGTAAAATATATTTTTCTTTCTGTCCATTGATAGCACCAGGGGTGCAGACTAGTTGTACAAAGCTGTGTGCCATTGGTGTACATTGTACATAGTTGCTCTGTGTACAGTTCAACCTAGAAACAAAACAAATTTCTATTGTTGATCATGTTTCTTTACTTCTTAATGTATTTAATTTTATTCTTATCATCATTATGAAATAAGAATCAAGGATTTCCCTTCAGTTACAAGTCTCTAGAGTCAATTTAAGTTATTTAAAGAATGGGATTTATATTCTTAGTCACGTCAAGATGCTCAAATAGTCTTTTTTACTTCATTAATTACTAATTTATTGTATCAGTCTAAATGATTCATTTCTTCATTTCAACCTCTTGGATTTGAGAAATATTCTTCAACTTGTTAACATGACCAGAAGATGAAATAACAACACTGAATGGTCAGTTTCAGCTTTGATTCAGTTGCTTGATTTTTTTGTGTGTAAAGATTTGTAGTCCAACAGCATCAATGCACACATTGTTCAAATCAACTTTCTCTTCTTTCAGCGTCAGTCCAAGAGCTAATAAACTACAGATAATTGTTGATCTCTTATTCTTTAGTCTTAAGTTGGATTGATCGTTTGAGCTGATGTATTTATGGAAATGCCAGCTTCAGGAGAAAACTGGCTTACTTAACCGAAAGTCATGTTTGTAGCAATCAAATCAGCTTTTCTTGTGACTTGATGATGTTCCCATTAAGTGAGCTCATATTGGTGTGGGGATTTCCTTTACAAAAGAAGAAACATATAAAATAACCCTGTGTGTTGCCAGTGATTTGCTGTGTGCTGCTTTGGTATTGGGTTTGGCTCATTGCTGAGCATTGACTGCCAGAATCTACTAGTACAAAGTTTGTGTCTTGTGTTGAGTTCTTATCAGTGAGAGAGACACTCAGTGATACATTGGACAAATGTAATTTGTACATTTCCCCTGCAAGTTTCAGTATGCTAACATTAAACCAAAGAATCATTTCTTAAGCAATCCTACTTTTCAGTACATGCTAGGTAGCAATAAGTATGTGAAAGCCATTGTATTCATTAGCAACCTATAGAATCATGTATTATCCATTGCAATGGTTCTTGCTGAATTAGGCCAGTGTGGATGTCTGCGAACTTGATGTTCACAGCTCTTGTCTTGCTCCTCACACATCTTCCCTGTGTTCACTGGGACATGTTCAAATGGCTTTTTTCTTTTTTATATTTCATTGGAAAGATGTGGTGTTTTTTTTCTGTGTACATTCTATATTATCATGTTGATTTTTTTTTAGTGTGATCTTTGTGTGTGTGTGTGACTTAGTGATGGTTGGAATCAAATGGTTTATTATTATTATAGATTTGACATTGATATGTAAATAATAGTTCCCACTCATGGAAACACAAATGTCCTTAGCAAATGCATTGTACAAATTTGTTGGTTTGAAAGGTTCTGATTGTTTGTATCAAGTTGTACTTTTGTGTGTTTGTTTTAGTTGTGACTTTTGTGTTGGCATTGAACTATTGCAATGTAGTTGTGATAAGATATTACTCATGAAGCTGTGACAATGTCTTTTTTTTTTTTTTCCTTCCTTCTATTTCAGGTGTATGGTGTGGTGTTTTTTTAAACATTTCTTTTTAGCATAGTTAAATGCTGATATTTTCATGCTGTCCCTAAGAATTTATGAACCCCTTAACTCTTCATCTAATTCACTATTTAACAAACTAGCATCTTGGTTAAGTGATAGAGCACTTGGCTGCTAAATAGCATGTTAGGTTCAAATCCTTGGAGTAGTACAATGTGTTAACCAATGCGAATTCAATGGGATACCTGACATTTTTTGGGGGACTGTCAAGGCTGTTTGGTCTTTGCATTGGCCACATACATTTCTATACTAGTTTGCTTACAGAAACAGATGAACTATACATCATCTGCCTTACAGACTCCCAGGTCTCACTTGAAGCACATGTTTTACATCTGAATGCAAAACATCATGTGGTAGTCATGTGAACAGTTTTATCCGCTACAAACTTTTCTGTCCTCCTTTGCCCATTTACAGCAAAATTTGGTTGTTTTTGTTGGTGTGTGTATGTGTGTCAAAACAGGTTTGGGATTAACAGTACTAATTACCGAGTTATGTAGGGCTGAGACAAGTAGTCTCACTGGGTTCCTAGTCTGTCTCTTTTTGATAAAAACATTTTGTTTTCTAGATGATTTCACAACTAGTTTTAAATCCACCAATTCAAAAGTTAGCAGACTCGTATGTTCAGATCCAAGTTGAAAGATCCGAAAAGTAGAATTCAATGTAGCAAGGCAAGTAGCACTACCTCAAATAATGAAAACATTAAGCTTTTCTATGGATACTGTTTAGGGCATTCACCTTTTAATTTTTGTAAAGTAATGTCAAGCAGGTATAGTTTCCTGACCCCTGATTTTCTTATGTTATTCAGTGGCTATCTAAAAGTTAAAGATTTAGTGTAGCATCACAAGGTCTAGCCAACTCCAAACCACATCCTTATGTTAGAAGGTGCAAAAGGAAGCACTAAATTGTGCCTGGCGTTGGGGTGATAATTGAATCCACTTTTCTCCTCTTGTCAGACACTATGTCTTTCATTAAGAACCATGCATGTATATGTACATAAATATATCTCTCTCTTTCTTTTTTTTTTTTAAATAGTTTAATCAAGTTTTAGATTGGATTCAATAAATATACATGTTACTGTTTTTTGGTGTGGGCACATGTGAGTTTGTTATAAGTTTGATTAATCCGGGCATGTGATGGTGTGTTCTGAATGCTTCTATGACTACTGTAATAGTGTTGTTTTATTCTTTTTCATGTCATGTATTTATTAGTGCACTGTTACTAAAGATTCAGATTGTGGTTTCATGGATTCATATGCTTCATTGAAACTAAAACAACAACAAAATATATAAAACATTATTTTTCTTTCCTATTTTTGATCTATTCTGAACATACACAAACTTGACTTTGAATTTCACTCCAAAGTTGCATTCATTGAACATTGATCACCATCACTCATGACATGAAAGCCTTCTTTGTACTACATGCATTTCATACAAAGAATTAATAAATTGAAACAATTGGATGTCTTGTGTTGTGAATGTGTTGAAACTCAGTAAGAATTATTTTTGTATATGTAAATTATTACAAGTAGAGGGAATGTATTTGAATGATATGTAACTGAGTGGCATACAACTGCTTGCTGAGGAGACTTGAGTTCAAACCCCATTGCAAGCTAGGCTGACTAGTGGCTTGTGTGGGCAGCTAAACGCCAAAGAGATTTGGACCAGAGCGCGTGGAAGCTGCGCAATACAAACGTACTAATTGTTTACTTGATGGATTCCATAGTGTAGTGCTCAAGATGCACCTGAACTAAGTCTTTTAAATTACGGTAGATCTCTCTTCCCTTTTTACACTCGGGGGATAGTATGTTTAGAAGTACTAAAGGAGATTGATTCAATACGAATGAAAAGTACATTTAGTTGCTTTTTATTTCATCTTCCGTGTCAATCTTATTTGCGTTTTTTTTTTTTAAACTAATCCTAGAAAGAAAGAAAAAAGCCAATATTTTCGTATATGAATGTCCAGTTTATGAACAAGTTATCTGCAGTCAATTATGCTTCAGATCTAACTACTGCCATGTGGAGGGATGTATTTAAATGTCTTGCGTTTTAGTAATATACTCTGGTCGATGGTCCCGGGTTCATACCACTTGCGGAAGGTTTGCACTAGGAGGTAAATTGTCTTCAACTCTGAAGGAACATCCAAGACCTATAGAACGTTTGATTAACCTTTTGCTTTTCTTGTTCAAATGTTCACATTTTTGGTCCAAACTTGATACAAAGATATCTCAAGAAACCGGCTTGCGATTTTAATTTGTATGTAGCAAATATGTCAAGTTCCCCTTTCAGACCTTGCGATCTATAGGGCAGATGATGTAAAGTTCATCTATTTCAATGGCCCACGGTTTTACGCGGGTGTCATGTGGCCAGCACAACGACCAACCGCCTTTACCAACTAATGTTAGCTATACGTTAGAGCGGGGTGGGCTCAGAGGCGCCCAAGATCGCGGAATTAAAACTAATTCAACTAATTTTGTTCACAAACTATGATTTCTCCATAAAAAACGGACCTAACCCCGACCCCACCAATCGGCCAACATACTAGAAGGGGGAGGGCGAAATAATCTAAAAATAGGTTGAAATATAAATAATTAGGATATATTTTTAACATAAGTAATAAATTCTTATACAACTTGTGTGAATTCTATAATAAAATTCGCCGGCCCCTACCGCCCCCCCCCCCCCCTTGGATCCGCCAGTGCTGTAGAGCCCTATTCTGAAGAGACATTTCCATCCACAAACAACGCAAGGGAAGTTAGCATTTGGTTTGGTAGTAGAGGTACTAGACGTTTTTTTTAAAATTATATTTACATTTAAGTGTTGAGCGAGCATGCATTTATAAAATGTTACACATGTACAGCTTAGCTGGTACTTGGACTATTGTATACAATTTTACAAGGTTTTAATCACATTGATAAAAAAAGAAAAAAAATACTTATGAGTATTATTATGAACTCACTCCTCCAACCAAAACAATTCTAGTCATCTGTCATACTTTGAAGAAGATAACTGCTCGTTCTTCAGTCGGGAAGCGGTAATGTAGGTTACTAGGCCTACATGGATCATCTCATTTAAATGAGATGAATGCCTGGGCATTAGCTGAGGAAAAATCAGGAACCGACTACCATTAGACAGCTTGCAGAAAACAGTGCTATATCCTGGCAGAGCCTGCGACACCGCTGATAGCAAACTTTAGACATATCAGCTGTTTGGATTTGGAGTGTTGGCGACATAGTTCCGACCATAGCTAATAAAGATATACCGGTAATAATAATGTCCATGTCTTCAATTCCGAAGATTAAGGATGAGTGCAGTGATTTACATGACGATGCAAGCCCAGTTGCGACCTGCATACCCAGTTCTAGCCAGCTACTTTCCTCTATGCTGGTAAGGGTGAAAAGGCGCCTGGGTTGATCTTTATAGTACTTACTGGAGAGCATATCTGTTTCGTTGTCCTCCTTTAAGATCGCCTTTGGGATGCGTTCGTCCCCCATGAGGGATAAGTGTCCGATCCTGTGCAGCTGTCGAATGCAAAGACAAACAGACACAAAAACTCCTTTGTTCCCCTGGCAATCAAATCATTAAATAGAAACAATTTCCACTTGTACATTATGTGTGAGCCTGGTGTAAAGTTATAATGTTTTGTTTGGAGTAATGCACACAATGTAAGACAAATTTCTTTACGGACAATAAAGATTATTATTATTATGGATAAATTATATTATAGGCCTACTAGATTATTCTGTCCAATCTCAGCTCCGGCAAAACATAATTATTAGTAATGAAATTAATGAAAATATAAAGGTCTGTGATTAATATTGATGTTATTGTCAAATATTTAGAAATATATTTATATAGGTCTGTGTACTATTTTACGATTCTAAATAAACTCTAAAATAAAAGATCTCTCTGTTTTCTTTTTTTCCCCTTCCCATTTCGGACTGAAACATGTCAAACTTGTGTTACTTCAAGAAAATATAGATCTATGTACACTCTAGATCTAGATCTATATGAAAAATAAATCTTAGACTAGTTAAGAAATGGTTGTCGAAATGCAACATCGAGACTTAGGGGATTTAGGTAGTGAATTTATAGTTATACACCCTAGTCTTAAGAATCGTGCTCTTTTTGTGATGCTACTTCTGTTTACAATAGTTACGGCATTTTTCTTTGGGCTACATCTTCTGGTAAGTTGTTTTTTTTATATTCTAAATAACTTGCAGAATAAGAGATACAAAGTAGATCTAATATTATATATAGATCTAGACCTAGTAGATCTTATTATTGTAAACATCTGTTTTTTTTTTTAAAACATTTTGTATTAAAATAGTATTTTAAGTATTCACAGCTTACTAATTAATTATAGTTAATTTATACTTATTTCTATTTATAGGCCTAATTTAGTAATTAGGCTAATTATTAGATTAATAAATTTGATTTCATTGGAACAAGATAACAAGACTAGCCGACTATATATAAAATAAAGATCTAGATCTAGAATCTAGTAACTGTTGTTTGTTAACTCGTTCTCTCCTAATTGACGATGGCAAGGTTGATTTGACCTCCATTAAACAAAATTGATTATTGGATTTATAAACTTTAATTTGTGTTGTGTAAAGAGAGTATGCCGTGTCCTGCAATTTAATATCAGATATAATATTTTCTGATGACAAGCAAAAAAGTTATTGAAGTTTAATCATAACAGAATAGTGAAATACAAATTAGCAAAATGTATAATACTATCGAAAAAAGGAAAATAATTATGGAGATAAAGAGTTAATGTTATTTTGTTAACTACCTAAAATAGATTCTTGATTCATATAGAATATGAATATATATTTTTAATTTACATATATATATATATATATTATATCCAAATGCATTAATTAGTTTAGATTATTTGCAGATGATTGCATAATATATAGACCAATAATTGAATAAAAACAACACAAGAGATTTAAAAATTTCACAAATAAAATTAGATGAATTAGAGAAATGGGAATCAAATTAGAGCATGTCTTTCCACCCAGAGAAATGTCAGTTAAGACGTTAAGAGTAAAAAAAAAATAAAACAAATATTATACCTGTACCACAAATCTTATTCATGGTAAACCAGTAACTCAGGCTAAAAACTCAAAATACCTGGGTGTTATAATAAATAAAAAGCTATTATGGAATCCCCATATTGATGAAACTATTAAAAAATCAAACAAAGCATTAGGGTTTATTAAAAGAATTTTCTGCAAATAAGATAAGAACATAAAAATAAATTTAAAATGTTATTTAACCTTGGTTAGGCCAATAATAGAATGTGCATCCTCAGTCTGAGACCCCTCAACTTAAGAAAACATTAAGAAACTGGAACAGACACAAAATAGAGCAGTGAGGTTCATAACTAATGAACACATTAGACTAGAGTAACACCTGTAGTAAAATCACTAAATTTAGAAACCCTACAGGATAGAAGACTTAAAAGCAAAGCAGCAATTATACATAAAACACTGAACCATAATCTTCAAATACAAAAACAAAACCTAATAAAATGCTCAGAAATACAAAAGATAAAGGCATAGTCCTTGTTCCATATATATGCTAAGTAGAGGACAAATTTGTATAGAAATGCTTCTTCTTCCCTAGTGCTTTTAGAGCATGGAATGGTTTGCCTGAGTCAGGAAAACCAGTGACTTGGCAGAATTTAAGTCATTGATTCACAAGCATGGCTAGATTGACCTAGGGGGGTAATCTTTTTTGAAGTAATGTCTGTATTTTATAAGAAAATAAGATAAGATCTCCTTAAGGTGGCTTATGGCTTTAAGGTTACTTAATTTAAAATAATCTAGATTTAAATTAAATGTAAATTAATTTTAATTAAACTTGTTGGTTTTTAGAACTACTACCTCTGGTCCCAAATAATAGATGTTCTGTAGATTATTTGAGCTATTATAGGTAATTAATTATTTTGTTTGGTATCAAATAAGGGGAATAACTAGTACATTATTGGTAGATATAGATGGACTTCTTTCCCTTTAGATAAGCTTTGTTTTGTTTTTTAAAAGTATTTTTTATATTTTGCTTGTTTAACTTTATTATTATTGTTGAAAATGAATTTACTAGTTTTACAATGTTCTTCAAAAATTTTTTTTCTTTTCAGGATGAAACTATTCTGACAAGTTTATGTTTTATTTTAATTGTCTCTCTTATATTCAAGTTGTCTTCCAAAATACATTCAGGTATGTCTAGACCAAGGATCAGCTTTAAAATCTTGGGTTTTTAATTATCTACATCTTGGGTATTTTATTTAGAATGCAATTATTATTTTTGTTTTATAAAACTAATGTGACCTTTAACCCCAGTTAGCAAAATGTTCACCTGTTTGTAGAACCATGGTTCCGGAGAGTCTAGACTTATATCAAGTGCTTCTTGTTTTGCTGTTATCTAACAATGGCTGTATAATAAAGGGTTTTAATTATACAAATATTTTCAAAGCATGATGGCAAATGAGTGGAACTTTGTTTTAAGGGGTGGGGAGTGAGTTAATTAATATTAATGATTTAAGACTCACTGACAATATTTTTCTTTTCATCAGTGTGATTGAAGCCTTATAAAGTTTTGAGTATACAAATGTGTAAAATTTTCATAGCTTTAGTTTTATATATGTATGCTCTACACTCAAATGTAAATACAATACAAGTTATCAGAATTTTGATAAATGATAGCTTTAAGTTCCTGGGTGTGTTTGATGTAAATATTTTGTATACATATGGAGTATTTCTGTGAAGTACACTGTGAAGTATTTCTGTGAAGCATTTATATAACTGTGGAGCGTGCCCCACGAGGGGGGTGCAACATTCTCTCAAGGGGGGGGGGAGTTGTATTTTCATTTAAGTTATCAATCCATGTTTGAGTATTAGTAAAATGGCATTACTAACAATATTTTATTGTTTCATCTTCTAATTTGGACCTTGTAAAAATGTAAAGCATTTTTTCTGCAACAATCTCAACTCAAAACTTTTTGAAGAAGACATTACAAGAAGTCTCTGCTTATGGCACTCCCCCAGACCATGCCATGGAACATCTCATTTCCACTACTGATTGTTTGACATGAAATATCTGACCTAAAGCCTAACTATTAGGCTTGAAGTTTCATGTTGTATAGTGATTGCAGTAGAAAATGTCTCAGCATTTTCTTTTTAAATTAGAAAGCAATGTCAAGGGGAAATTATTTGAAATTATTGAACTAAATGTTAAACTTTTCTGTACTATTTTTGTATTGGTTGTAGATTGATTTATTTTTTTCCTTCTGCAGAAAATCTTCTCATCCTTCCATCACTAGGACTTCAGGTGGAGACAACTTATTACTTGGGTTATAAAGTCACTCAGTTCATTCATTTAGCCTACATCAAGGATATAGTTATCAATGAAGCAATCACCATGGTATGATTCAAGTTTTAGGCCGGACACACATAGTTTTCTTTTACACTTCATCTTTCTTCTTCTTCATAATTGTCACAAGAGTTACGTCTAAGACTCTTGGAACTCTAGGCCCACTGAAGCTCAACTCCTTCTGCATATCTGAACAAACTTCTGTCTGGGAAAGATCCAAGCAGATGTACATTTAAAGAAGGAAAAATATACCATGACTTGGCAAAGTGTTTATATTATTTTTACAAAGCTTATATCAGCTCTGTCTGTCTGTCTGATCTCGTGTGGAGTTTTTGATCTCCCATTGAGCGCCTCCCCAGGTGGCGGATAGAGGAATCCCCTTATGATATGGTGGGTACCGGGGAAATAAAATACCCGGGGTGGACCAAAATTATACCTGCTGCCTTGCAGGAAGTGGAGGGATCCACAAAGGCTAGGGCACCTTACCCGAAAATAAAGGCAGCTATCCAGAGAGCTGAAAGGGGCAGCCCCCCAGATGGTTATGCACAGGGCTAACAACTCTGTCATATAAAAAATACTGTTACGAAAGCTAATACACAAAAGAAAACCTGGACAGTTCTCAATGGAAAACAACCTAGGCCTGGAAAAGGACATGATTTTTGTTTTGCGACAGGAAATCAGGTGGAAAGACTCGGACATTCTCAGAACCAAGGAGTATACTATATTTTATAGTGGTGGAAGCACTAACAACTTAGGTACAGGTTTTGCTGTTAAAAAGAAAATGGTAGGTGATGTCATTGGATTTAAACCTGTAAGTGATAGACTCTGCTCACTACGTTTGAAAGGAAAATTCTTCAACATATCATTTATCAATGTTCATACCCCTACTAAAGATGCAGATGATAACACAAAAGAAGCCTTCTATGATGGTCTGGAAAGAATTTATGATGAAGCACCAAAGCGTGACATCAAAATAGTCCTAGGAGATTTCAATGCAAAAATTGGAAAGGAACCAGCATTCAGACCAACAATTGGCAAAGAAAGCTTACATAAAGAGACCAACAATAATGGCATAAGATTAGTGGATTTTGCATCAGGAAATGGAATGTCTATCAGCAGCACAAAATTCCAACATAAGAATATTCACAAGGTTACCTGGATCTCACCTGATGGCGACACCCAGAATCAAATAGATCATATACTCATAGATAAGAGACATGGATCAGACATACTAGATGTAAGAAGCTTCAGAGGAGCTAATGCTGACTCAGACCACCTACTAGTAAAAGCTAAACTTAGACAAAGAATAAGTACCATACACAATTACCAAAGAAAGAGAGCACAGCAATAGGATAGTCAAAAACTCACAAAGGATCCACTTGTTGCAGAAACTTATAGAATGGCACTCCAAACGCAACTGACAACATTAGAAAAGGACAGCGAAAATAACATAAATGAGCATTGGGAAATAATAAAGCATGCTATCAAAAGAACATCAGAAGAGGTCGTTGGATTGAAACAAAAGAACGAGACAATAGGGGGGGGGGTATGAGGGCAGACAGACTATAGAAGAGAAGAACAATGCTACAGAGAAACCAGGAACACAAGACAGCAATACAATGAAGCAAGAAGAGAAACCAGGAACACTAGACAGCAATACAATGAAGCAAGAAGAGAAACCAGGAACACAAGACAGCAATACAATGAAGCAAGAAGAGAAACCAGGAACACTAGACAGCAATACAATGAAGCAAGAAGAGAAACCAGGAACACTAGACAGCAATACAATGAAGCAAGAAGAGAAACCAGGAACACTAGACAGCAATACAATGAAGCAAGAAGAGAAACCAGGAACACTAGACAGCAATACAATGAAGCAAGAAGAGAAACCAGGAACACTAGACAGCAATACAATGAAGCAAGAAGAGAAACCAGGAACACTAGACAGCAATACAATGAAGCAAGAAGAGAAACCAGGAACACTAGACAGCAATACAATGAAGCAAGAAGAGAAACCAGGAACACTAGACAGCAATACAATGAAGCAAGAAGAGAAACCAGGAACACTAGACAGCAATACAATGAAGCAAGAAGAGAAACCAGGAACACTAGACAGCAATACAATGAAGCAAGAAGAGAAACCAGGAACACTAGACAGCAATACAATGAAGCAAGAAGAGAAACCAGGAACACTAGACAGCAATACAATGAAGCAAGAAGAGAAACCAGGAACACTAGACAGCAATACAATGAAGCAAGAAGAGAAACCAGGAACACTAGACAGCAATACAATGAAGCAAGAAGAGAAACCAGGAACACTAGACAGCAATACAATGAAGCAAGAAGAGAAACCAGGAACACTAGACAGCAATACAATGAAGCAAGAAGAGAAACCAGGAACACTAGACAGCAATACAATGAAGCAAGAAGAGAAACCAGGAACACTAGACAGCAATACAATGAAGCAAGAAGAGAAACCAGGAACACTAGACAGCAATACAATGAAGCAAGAAGAGAAACCAGGAACACTAGACAGCAATACAATGAAGCAAGAAGAGAAACCAGGAACACTAGACAGCAATACAATGAAGCAAGAAGAGAAACCAGGAACACTAGACAGCAATACAATGAAGCAAGAAGAGAAACCAGGAACACTAGACAGCAATACAATGAAGCAAGAAGAGAAACCAGGAACACTAGACAGCAATACAATGAAGCAAGAAGAGAAACCAGGAACACTAGACAGCAATACAATGAAGCAAGAAGAGAAACCAGGAACACTAGACAGCAATACAATGAAGCAAGAAGAGAAACCAGGAACACTAGACAGCAATACAATGAAGCAAGAAGAGAAACCAGGAACACTAGACAGCAATACAATGAAGCAAGAAGAGAAACCAGGAACACTAGACAGCAATACAATGAAGCAAGAAGAGAAACCAGGAACACTAGACAGCAATACAATGAAGCAAGAAGAGAAACCAGGAACACTAGACAGCAATACAATGAAGCAAGAAGAGAAACCAGGAACACTAGACAGCAATACAATGAAGCAAGAAGAGAAACCAGGAACACTAGACAGCAATACAATGAAGCAAGAAGAGAAACCAGGAACACTAGACAGCAATACAATGAAGCAAGAAGAGAAACCAGGAACACTAGACAGCAATACAATGAAGCAAGAAGAGAAACCAGGAACACTAGACAGCAATACAATGAAGCAAGAAGAGAAACCAGGAACACTAGACAGCAATACAATGAAGCAAGAAGAGAAACCAGGAACACTAGACAGCAATACAATGAAGCAAGAAGAGAAATCAGGAACACTAGACAGCAATACAATGAAGCAAGAAGAGAAACCAGGAACACTAGACAGCAATACAATGAAGCAAGAAGAGAAACCAGGAACACTAGACAGCAATACAATGAAGCAAGAAGAGAAACCAGGAACACTAGACAGCAATACAATGAAGCAAGAAGAGAAACCAGGAACACTAGACAGCAATACAATGAAGCAAGAAGAGAAACCAGGAACACTAGACAGCAATACAATGAAGCAAGAAGAGAAACCAGGAACACTAGACAGCAATACAATGAAGCAAGAAGAGAAACCAGGAACACTAGACAGCAATACAATGAAGCAAGAAGAGAAACCAGGAACACTAGACAGCAATACAATGAAGCAAGAAGAGAAACCAGGAACACTAGACAGCAATACAATGAAGCAAGAAGAGAAACCAGGAACACTAGACAGCAATACAATGAAGCAAGAAGAGAAACCAGGAACACTAGACAGCAATACAATGAAGCAAGAAGAGAAACCAGGAACACTAGACAGCAATACAATGAAGCAAGAAGAGAAACCAGGAACACTAGACAGCAATACAATGAAGCAAGAAGAGAAACCAGGAACACTAGACAGCAATACAATGAAGCAAGAAGAGAAACCAGGAACACTAGACAGCAATACAATGAAGCAAGAAGAGAAACCAGGAACACTAGACAGCAATACAATGAAGCAAGAAGAGAAACCAGGAACACTAGACAGCAATACAATGAAGCAAGAAGAGAAACCAGGAACACTAGACAGCAATACAATGAAGCAAGAAGAGAAACCAGGAACACTAGACAGCAATACAATGAAGCAAGAAGAGAAACCAGGAACACTAGACAGCAATACAATGAAGCAAGAAGAGAAACCAGGAACACTAGACAGCAATACAATGAAGCAAGAAGAGAAACCAGGAACACTAGACAGCAATACAATGAAGCAAGAAGAGAAACCAGGAACACTAGACAGCAATACAATGAAGCAAGAAGAGAAACCAGGAACACTAGACAGCAATACAATGAAGCAAGAAGAGAAACCAGGAACACTAGACAGCAATACAATGAAGCAAGAAGAGAAACCAGGAACACTAGACAGCAATACAATGAAGCAAGAAGAGAAACCAGGAACACTAGACAGCAATACAATGAAGCAAGAAGAGAAACCAGGAACACTAGACAGCAATACAATGAAGCAAGAAGAGAAACCAGGAACACTAGACAGCAATACAATGAAGCAAGAAGAGAAACCAGGAACACTAGACAGCAATACAATGAAGCAAGAAGAGAAATCAGGAACACTAGACAGCAATACAATGAAGCAAGAAGAGAAACCAGGAACACTAGACAGCAATACAATGAAGCAAGAAGAGAAACCAGGAACACTAGACAGCAATACAATGAAGCAAGAAGAGAAACCAGGAACACTAGACAGCAATACAATGAAGCAAGAAGAGAAACCAGGAACACTAGACAGCAATACAATGAAGCAAGAAGAGAAACCAGGAACACTAGACAGCAATACAATGAAGCAAGAAGAGAAACCAGGAACACTAGACAGCAATACAATGAAGCAAGAAGAGAAACCAGGAACACTAGACAGCAATACAATGAAGCAAGAAGAGAAACCAGGAACACTAGACAGCAATACAATGAAGCAAGAAGAAGGGCCACATAAGTTGTGAGAAAGAAAAATCGGGAATGGGAAAAGTCCAAGATTATTCAAATCGAGGAACTAGCAAAGGATGGAGACATGAGAGGAATGTATATGAAAATTAAAGATGAAAAGAACGGATTTCAAGCTAGATCACACATGTGTGAGAACAAAGATGGTCAGCTATTACAGAAAACAGCAGGGTAATTGAGAGATGGGCTGAATACTTTGAGGATATCCTAAATATCACTGAAGATGGAGACAATGGAGAATATGAACTGCCACATGGGGGACCAGATCCCTTAGTTAACCCTCCAACACTCATTGAAACATCAGAAATAATTAGGACCATGAAGAATCACAAAGTACCAGGAGAGGACCAAATCACAGCAGAACTAATTAAATATGGAGGTAAAGACTTACATTCACAAATACACAGACAAATATCAAGAATTCGGGAAGAAGAAGTAATACCAACAGAATGGGAAACGGCTCTTATAACCCCAATACACAAAAAAGTATCCAAGTTAAAGTGCTGTAATTACAGAGGAATCTCTCTACTAAATGTGACTTATAAGATACTGTCTAGGCTTATAACTAAGAGACTTGGAAAATATTCAGAAGAATTCTTAGGTGACTACCAATGTGGTTTCAGACCCAACAAATCCACAACCGACCACATCTTCACACTAAGATGTATACTAGAAAAATGCCATGAATACAACATACCAATCCACCAACTCTTTATAGACTATAAAATGGCTTATGACAGTATCAGAAGGAAATACCTATATGACACTCTATAGGATTTTGGAATACCCAACAAGCTGACAAGACTTTTACACATGACATTAAACAACTCAAAAAGCAAAGTCATAATACAAGAACACTCACGGGAATTTAGGATTAAACGAGGATTAAGACAAGGAGACGCACTTTCCTGCATGCTTTTCAATTTAACACTGGTGAGAGTTATAAGAAATATACACATAAACACAAGGGGAACTATTACTAACTACTTCAGGAGAGAAAACATGGGTCCACAACCAACAGGGACGATATACAGCCAACCTCTACAATACCTTGCCAATGACATTGCCTTATTGGGTAAAGAAACCTCTGACATCGCTAGAGCCTTCACACAGCTAGAAGAAGCATCTCGACCAGCAGGACTTAGGTCAATGACAGTAAAACCAATTACATCACAATGACAAGAGACAATAAACAGAGAGACAAAATATCAAAATCAAAGACCACGAATGTGAAAACGTCCAAACTTTCAAATGTCTAGGAAGTACAATTGATTTAAAAAATGACCTACTAACAGAAATAAAGGAAAGAATAGCAGGAGGCAACAGGGCATTTTATAGCACCCACCATTTACTTAAGAGCAAAACAATTTCAAGGAAAACCAAGAAAATAATATACAAAACCATAATAAGACCAGCAGCAATGTATGGAAGTGAGAGCTGGACACTGACTAAGTCATCTGAAAATTTACTTAACACTTGGGAAAGAAAAATTCTTAGGAAAATCTATGGTGCCATACAGGATGAAACAGGGTGGAGGACATGCACTAACCATGAGATATATCAATTGTATGAAGACCCACCAATAGTGAACGAAATAAAAAAGAACAGACTACGTTGGGCAGGTCACCTTGAAAGAATGTCAGACAACAGAGGAGCGAAAATCGTATACAGGCAAAAACCAAAAGGCAGGCGACCCAAAGGCAGACCCCGAATACGATGGATAGATGATGTGGAAGCAGATCTGAAGCAGCTTGGGGTCAGGGCGTGGAGACGAAAGGCCCAGGAGAGATCTGAATGGAAGGATGTGTTAAAGCAGGCCAGAGCCCTCCATGGGCTGTAGCGCCACTGGGATGGATGGATGGATGTCTGTCTGGTAAAAATTTATACAGGTCATTTCTCCCACACCCATTCTCTGATCAAGTTGAAATTGCACAATTATTTATAGGCATAGAGAAGATATGAGTCAATAAAAAAAAACAACCAATTAGTAAATTAATTACTGCTAATTAATTGTTTTGTTTGATACAAACAAGGGAAATTAATCCTTTAGTATTCACATATATGGCTAAATACATACGGTTTAATCCCCTTCTATAATTGAACACATTATTTCTCCCACACCCATTCTCAGATCAAGTTGAAACTTAAACTATTATGTATTATGTATTGTACCTAACAAAATATGAATCAACTTTAAAAAATTAACCAATTAGTTAATTAATTATTGGTAATTAATTATTTTGTCGGATATGGAATGAGGTTAATAATTTCTACATTCTTGAGTGATACATTTGAAAGTGCGAAGTTCTTCCTCTTATATAAGCTTTTGATAAGATTAGGATTTTTTTTGTTTTGCTTGTTTGTAAGTTAATCCTCCCTATGTGCTGTAGAGTTCATTCAAAGCCTTACTGGTAATTTATTTCTTCCATTTCAGCATTCTATCATGCATTATTTGTTAGTCTTGTTAAAAAGCAACACAAGTAATGAAGTCCATACTCTCCAGCCATTATTTGAGGTCAGTTACCATGTTGTAATGAAACATTAATAAAAGCCATATAGTCTTTATTTGTACAGCAAATGTTTACAAAAAAGGTGTTTACTCTAATTTAACATACAAATGAATGAAATAATATATATAGTTCTGTGAATAATTTGAATAGTGCTCCTTTTTCCCTAGTAAGATCCCCAGAGCATGGAAAGGGAAGCCTTAATTAGCCAAGGAAATCAACTACTTTTAGTTTGAAGTCTCTTTGTCTCTCCTTATGTCTTTATATCATGTTAAAAAGTTTGAAGTCTCCCTAACAATCAGAGCATTAACTCTTTCTCTCCGTAATTATTTACCACATTCTGGTGGAATCAACGTTGGTATTGTCAGTTAGGAGAGTAAGAGTTAAATCAAATACAACTATCTGATATTTTCACATGTAAATTATGAGTGAGTCTGGTGTGATTGTATATTTTGGTTTTCTATTGTTATAATGTTTTGTTAGGTGTAATGTACAAATTGTAAGACTAATTTCCTTATGGACAATAAAGATTATTATTATTATTATTAGAAGTATTATTAGTATTAATTGACATGCATAACTAGATTAGCACATGGATACACATAAGTCTTCTCTTTTGAAGTAACATTTGTAATTTATAAGATAATGTTTTTACAATGTTCTTTTTTTAGCTATAGTTATTTACTTTAACCTGAAAGAAATCTTGCTTTTTTTCCCCACTAGCATTCCTGGCCATCATTGTCGAGTCTCAAACCTGTGTACAGAGCAGCACAAAAGAAACTCATTATGCCACAGTTGAGATAGCAGCTTTATCTGCACAGACAATGTAGGATTAGTTGAGATAGCAGCCTTATCTGTGCAGACAATGTAGGATTAGTGGAAACATTTTTAATACTGAATATTCTAAGCAAAAACTTAAAAATATAAATTTTGAAAATCAAAAGTTATGCAGAATGCCAGGAGATGTTCTCAGCCAAACTCTCTTTTATTATCTGTTAATTGTTTCTGGTTTTTGTAAAACACAAGATGAATAAAATGTGTGTGACATGATTTATTTATTAACAGAAAGTATAATTAGTAGCGCTGGTGTGCTTGAAACCATTCTAGTATTATGTTATTAAATAGGCAAACAGTAAGTACAATAACAAATACTGGTTTCCTCTATTATATTTTAAAATGATTCTTAATTTATTGATTGCTGTGTGTAATATAAATTGTTGGTTTTATACTTTATGTTAATCTATAGCATTTTTTAATACTGTTATTTTTTTTTTTTTAAACACTATACTAAATGAATTGTTAAAGTGTATAAATGCTAACAATCAAAAGAATCAATGTCTTACTATCAACTGTTATTGGGGCAACTGGTATCCGGGTTAATTAGGCATGACATTAGAATCACAAGAATCAATGTATAATCATAAATTGTAATTGTGGCTAAGTACATAGACCTCATCACAGACCAAGAGATTAGAAACAAGACCACAATGGCAATTGGGCTTCACAGTAAATTGCATATTACTGTAAAAAAAAACAACACCGCAAACTAAAACCTTATAGCCTTCTTGATAACAAGAATGAGACGAAGAGGCAGACAGAGAACATGATGGGAAGACAACATAAAAGAATGCAGGCCTGTCATTGAAAGAGATTTTATCCAAGACAAATAACAGAGAGGAATGTAGAAAGCTCAACAGATAGGTGATGATTGACAGGTGTAAATAGAATCTTTAGAATCAATATATTGTGACTATGTACATATGCTAATAGAATCAAATGAGCCAGTGCATTATGATAAAGTAATTGTGACTATGTACATATGCTAATAGAATCAAATGAGCCAGTGCATTATGATAAAGTAATTGTGACTATGTACATATGCTAATAGAATCAAATGAGCCAGTGCATTGTGATAAAGTAATTGTGACAATGTACATGTGCTAGCAGAATCAAATGAGCCAGTGCATTATGATAAACTAATTGTGACAATGTACATATGCTAATAGAATCAAATGAGCCAAATGCATTATTATAAACTAATTGTGATTATGTACATGTGCAATGAGATCTAAAATAGTCAATGCCTTTATTGCATTATGATCAACTATTTATGACTATGTAGATTATGAGCTAGTAGAATCAAAAAGAGGGAAAGCGTTGTGATCAATGAATAGTTTTCTTGAAACCTTACCCACACTGCTTTGAAAAATATCTTGTTTTACATACATTTATATCACTTGCTTTCTTAAGGAAAGGATATTTAGTATTTTGTTTTGTTATAAATAAGACATTTGGTAGCTAAATTGGCACAAATTTTAATATAGCCAAGTAGGAAAATATTAATTCATAACAAAGAATGTATGCATTCTTTGGCATATTATAAACTTCCCCATTACCTCCTCCTTCCATTGTTTCTAGTGACATTTAGTGAGAGCTGATTGTTTGTTGATAGGTGTGGAACCTAAAATATGTTTGACTTGAAGTTTTGATATTATTCCTTGACATCTTTGTTGTATCCTTTCATCATGATCATTTATTTTCTTATTCATTGAAGAACATAAGACTTCCATTAACAAATGCCAGTCTACACACTTGCTTTTTTAGTACTTAATAATAGTAGTATAATTTATATTGCACACAATTACCAATTAGCCTCCTTCCAGATTGTTGAATGCTAAATTCTGTTTGGTACTTTCCTTATGTATTTATATCATTTTAATTTTTTATTTTTTTTTCGTAGTGGTAAAAAGAAAACACTTTTTTACTAACAACCTGAAAAATGTTAATTATTTATTAAAGCTGATACAATTCTGTGCAGTCCTCCATTGTCCTCCTCTGGATCTGGACACTCGGTTGTCAGATTTAGTTGACATGAAAATCATCATGTTCATCAAGGGACAAGTGTTGAGGAGGCTTGTGCTAGGTTTTAGTTCCAGGAGGCTAGTGCAACCAGCTCTTTAGGCAGAGTTATTAACTCACACACATCTTTCAATCAAAGCTGGAGGTTCTCTTGTATAATCAAAAGTAAACTTTAAACAAAAATATCTACAGACTTTCTATATCACGAGATATTAAAGAATTTTCAACACTTAGCTCGTTAAATTTACTGATCCTGTTGTTCAACATTGTTCAGCCAGTACACAAACACACACTCCATAACAAGCTAGTCCATTCTTTTATACTTTTAAATACATGTGTATTTTGTGAGAGTTAAACTGTACATTTTGAATGAACCTTACATGTCTTGTTGCATCAGTCCAAAGAATAGAATAAAATAATGTTAGATACACTTTCTAGACATTGAGGTCAGGAAATAGTTATTTGTATTAACACTCTATTTGTATTGATTCTTATATATAAGCTATTATTCTAGTATTGTTAAGCATTATTCTTACTTTCCCTTGGAAATGTTTTTTCTTGATATATATGCTAGTTTTAAGATAAGAATAAATTATGTAAGACAAGAATAAATTGTGTAAGACTAGAATAAATTGTGTAAGACTAGAATAAATTGTGTAAGACTAGAATTAATTATGTAAGACTACAATAAATTGTGTAGGACTAGTATAAATTGTGTAAGACTAGAATAAATTGTGTAAGACTAGAATAAATTGTGTAAGACAAGAATAAATTGTGTAAGACTAGAATAAATTGTGTAAGACTAGAATAAATTATGTAAGACTACAATAAATTGTGTAGGACTAGTATAAATTGTGTAAGACTAGAATAAATTGTGTAAGACTAGAATAAATTGTGTAAGACTAGAATAAATTGTGTAAGACTAGAATTAATTATGTAAGACTACAATAAATTGTGTAGGACTAGTATATGACTAGTATAAATTGTGTACCTCTATAATAAGGCTTGTCTTCGAGTTCGAAGATTAGTAAGGAATGTAGTATTTCCTGTGGCTGCGCAGCCCTTGCTGTGACCTCCATATTTTGCCACTTCCAGGGCAAGCATAACCATTGTCCGCAGGTGGTCGATTTAGATTTTCTTTTGCCGTCTGCGTCTGTCCTTGGCAGCGGGTTTTCTTTTGGTCTCAAATGTGTATCCCGCGGCCTTTGTGAGTGACCCCTATAAGACTTGTATAAATTGATGTATCGTTTCCATTGAACAACTTTGCTATGCTACTTTTACAGAATTGAGTTAAAGTTAAATTCTAGTACAAATGACATTGTCTAATATTTATTTCCAACACTATATACCCTAGGAATTCTTTCTGAATTTCATGCTTTGTATAAATCAAATCATTAGTAAAAATCAAATCAAATTAAGAACTTGTTTCGTAGAAAAAAAAAAGTTTGACATTTAATTGTATAAAGCAAATCAGCATTATACCATGTAGACTTTGTGCATACAATGTATGTTTAATAGAATTATAACTCCAATGAAAAAGAAATATTCTAGATGTTTACAACAATAACTTGAATGTTTTTGTACTCAGTAGATGGCCAGTAACAACATTGTATTTAATTATCATATGGAATAATTAAAGAATTCAATATGATTTTGAAAAGATATCTATAAATTCTTTTGTTTTTGTAGATACGAAATAGTTAGCCTACTTTAAATCAACATAAAATATTAAGCTTCACTTTTTGCTGTCATCTATTAAAGTACTCATTGCATAAATCAAGGCATACATGTAAATTTGGGTACCTCCGTGATGACAATTTTGTATTGCGGATCAGAAGATGTGCAACATTTCCATTGAACATTGATGGCTGCCTGGTCGTGCGGTTTGCGCGTTGGACTGTCGTGTGGATTTATCGATGGTCCCGGGTTCATACCCTGCCCGCTCCCATCTCCCGTCATCCTGCGGGAGGTTTGGACTAGGAAGTAAATTATCTTTAACTCTGAAGGAACATCCGAACCATGTGAAAAATTTTACAAACAAACAAACGAACACAACTGTGCTTTTACAGATTTTAGTTGCGGTTAAAATCTAGTTAAATTGTAGTGCCAATGATATTGTTGCAACTCTCGGTTAGGCACTCAACGTAAATGCAGGCAACTCAACACAGTTTAAAAGGAAATAAAGACAGATGTTTATTCACTAGGTAAACACATAACATCCTTCAGCTTCCTCAGAGTCTTACTACAAAGCATACCAGTCCTTTGCTACTTAACCCAAATGTGAACCAACGACAGCCTTCCCCGCTTCGCTCCAGGTCCCTACTACAACCTTCAGGCAACACAAAAGCTGGCTTCTTAGTTTCCAAACATTCAAACTCTTCACAATCACTGATGCACTGTTATTCTCTCTCTCCTATTGTCTTCCTGTTTACGTTCGCTAGTGCGCACCTCAAGCACTGGTGCAAGGCAGGGTTACAACAATATTGTGTAATGTTTAATTCCAACTCTGTATACCCTCGGAATTCTTTCTGAATTTCATGCTGTGTATAAATCAAATCACTTCCATGGAACTATACTAAAGAAACAGTAACTTCAAACGTGTTCCAGTCAATCTTTGAAGACAATATTATTGTTCTTGTAGTGTTTCAAGAAGTGCGCATCTTTTAGAGTGCACACCGCTTTAACCATGTTTTCTTTGAAATTCTCGTAACACTTTATTTTAATGCGACTGACTCTTGTGTCTTAGGGTAGTCGGGTCAGAAAGGCAAATGTAACCAACCTTTCATGAAAAAGTTAACAAAATATATTTATTTAAAAAATTAATACAGATAGGGATGGTTTGGTCTTAATGAGTGTGGAATACATACGCAAAAAAAATAATAAAATATTAAAAAATAGATTTCTATAAATCCTTTAATTGGAGACATTTTTCTTCTTCTCTTTCCAGAGTGCTGTTGAGCAGGAATCTTTTTTTTGTTGTTGTCTTTTCCCCCTGTTTTTTAATTTAGAAAGATAACAACGAGGGAGGAAATATACTAGCGCAGTGTTTCTCAAACTTCGCACATTCTAAATATTTAACGAATTTGAGTGGTTAATCCACGTGCTGGCTTACTAATTAATTATTCCAGCAGTTCGTGGAACACATATTCAGACCTGAAGGAACACCAGGGCTCTGCGGAACACAGTTTCGGAAACACTGTATTTCTGCATCTACATATTTTTTTCAAACAAAAACAACAAAAAACGGAAGAGATGGCCTGCACAATACAAAATACTGCTAAACAAATATCAGTGGTAATAACTGAACTTATATTAAAGAACATGAGGCTTGAACGGACAGAACTATTACATAAAAGATCTTACTGCTTAAAAGATACACACGGTACTTTATCAAATATGCTTACTAAATAAAACACTAAATACTTTATATTGATTGGTCTTTAAAAGCGCGCATCTTTTTGGGTGCACACCACATTAACCATGTTTTTTTTTAGGTTCTCGGAACACTTTATGTGAATGCGACTGACTGTTGTCTTAGGTAGGTGGGTCAGAAAGGCAAAAGTAGCCACCTTTCATGAAAAAGTTAAAACAAATATTAAATTATTTTATTACAGATATTGGAGAGCTTGTTCCTAAGGACCATGGGACATATGACTGAGAGACATGAGCCACTTAGCTCAAATCAAAGAGCACATCAAACTTGTTGAACAGGGGGCGGGGAGGTTTACGTGCGCATGTTAGTGTAAATGTAAAACGGTGCGATTGCGTGTTGAAAGGAGAGGAGAACCAAAATGGAGAAATAGAAACGAGATAGTGTTCTAGTGCTCATGGACATGAAATGAGTTCAAAACGATGACGTGGTTGTTTTAGTGTCAATGTACTGTGTCAAAGAGTCTCAAAGGATACTTTTTTTTTCGAACTAAATCGGAAGAGATGTACAAAATGATACTAATTAAATGCCATTTTACACTATGACGTAATAAGCATGGGTGATCAATCTCATAGATGAGTGAAGGAATGTTTAAGAACTATAAAAGGTTCACATTTTTTTTCACGTATGCAAAATGGAATTTGAGCGCACGGGGCATGCGCACTTGCCTTGATAAGTTAGCACATAAAGACGATTTACACACGTAACCTACCCCAGTGGTTCTGAAACTGTGGTCCGCGGACCCCAGGGGTCCCAGACACTACCATAGAAGTCCGCTGAAAGATGAAAATTGAATACAATTTTAATAACAATATAAGTCGCCCTTTATGTTTTGACCTGGCCATGCACACCGCCACCCAAGATAGTGCAGAAGGTGCGCACTATTAGAGACTAGACAGAGAAGGATGTAGACAGAAAAAAGAGAAAGAAGTTCCGCCCAAGTCTAGAGCTTATGAAGATGCTATGCTGTAGACAAACATAGATCCCAATCACAGATGAATCCATTCTTATACAGGAGCAGCTTATTGAAATGATGAACTGAAACCAATGTTGGAACAAGAAGACCACAAACTCTGGTTAGAAAAATAGATTCCAATTTTATATCATGCATTATGGTTCATTTTTACATAATGGGCTGACTGCTTTCCCCATCTTCTTATATTGGGTACGACGTGAATTCATTGCCGTAATGAACAAATTAAAGAAACCGACTAGAAATTTGTGCTCGTTGACATTTGCGAATGCTACTCGGAAACATTGAGCCGGACATCAATACATTCATCAACCTCAATCATGTCATTCATTACATTTTATAAAATTTTATTTTGTCATCAATGTATCTATACTAAAGAAATGCCCGCCTTGTATTTGTAATGGGCTGACTTCCCGTCTTCTTATATTCTTTTATTTTTATTTCGGGATCTTTGGGCGCCCCTGAGTCCACCCAGCTCTAATGGATACCTCACATTGGTTTTGGAAAAGTAAAGGCGGTTGGTTGTTGTGCTGGCCACCATGCTCGTTAACCGTTGGCCAAAGAAACGGATGACATCATTTGCCCTTTAGATCGCAAGGTCTGAAAGGGGAGCTTTACTTGTATCTTTGCAAACTGTTCACTCACTCCATATGTTTTCTTCATATCTAAGATATCTGATATCTGCGCTCAATGGACGCTTCTATTGGTGCCACATTTCTCCCCCAAAAGCTACGGTCAGTGCACGGACCAAAGGTTTGGAACTCACTCCCCATTGATCTCAGACAGGCAACATGCTACACTATATTCAAGAGGAACATTAAGACCTATCTGTTTAAAACTTTTTTTTAGATGAGTTTGTCATTTTAGCTCTCGTGTTTATGTTTGTAATGTTGTCACAGCTCCTTGAGTAAATTAGTACTTTTTTAAACAAAAGTTATAATCTCAACAATCCTTCAACAAAATGTTGTTTTAACATCCGTAACTTATATGCCATACATTTATGTAGCTTTTCCCCTTAGCGGTCCGTGTGGAGTCCTCGGGTCAAAAAGTTTGAGAACCACTTATCTACCCAACTGGTATTAAATTAGATTACGCCTTTTTTTCCCACGTGAGGTAACTCTAATTGCTACTCACCTCTGAACCAAACATAGGCCTACTTTCACTTTATCGGTTTTGGCAATCGCTTTGCAAGTCTTTTTTGTTTGAAAGGAAGTTTTGGCAAAATGAATACACTAGGACTCGGTGGCCACAAAAACATTTAGCAAATGCGAGAACTTTTTTTTTTTAAGTTCAATGCCAAGGTTAATGAGTGTGAATAAAAAAAAGGGAACTCACCTTTTTCAATACACTTTCAAAAAGAGCCTAAGAATGTTGGTTGTTTCCCTTGGAATAGGGTTTATAGAAGAGAAAGAGTGAAAGTAATGTCGATAAAATATAAATATATATATATATATATTAATGTAATGTTGGTGCGCATCAGAGCACCGTTCAACACAAGTAAGAGAAGGCATGTCGATTCTACAGGAAGAACTGTTGTAGATCCGGCTGAATGTAACTGCAAGTTATAGGAGTCCGAACTGTCTGGGACTAAGTGCCGTCCTTTGTGCTAACTGTGAACTGTATTGAGGACCTGGAGCGACACTGGGAAGTGTGTCGGTGGTCTATTCTAGTATTGAGTAGGACATGTAGAACTTAATGACATTACTCCCTGTGACTTGATAGCTGAAGTCCAAGTCTAACTATTTGTTGATAGATCTAGCTGTAAAAAAATACCGTGTATTAATACCTCCTTCTATTCTTCCAGTGCTTGCCTTAGAAATACAACAACATATTATTTTTTTTGCTTAATTGCCCCTCTTCTGAAAGTTTACTTGCTTGCTTTTATTTAAACATGATGACAATAAAACAAGTTAAGTATTTAATTTCAATGTTTCCATACCAGTGCATGATGTAATGGAAAACATGTGAATGCACGGACTAGACCAGGCCGGAATTATCGGCCGGAATCGAAGTCTACCGCAGCACTTATGAAGCTCAAGACAATGGCATAGCATTAGGCACAAAAATCCTTGGTCATGGAGCCATTCCTGTATGATTGCTCATTCGGGATTCTAACTACACAATGAGACAGCAATCTCCTCGCCATGAAGTTGAGATGTTATTAGAAATATTCTAGGCATCAAGAAATCTGAAACAGGGCCCCATGACGACCTTCTGAAAATTGTCAGAAAACAAACAACGCAAAGACTCTGGATTCGCAAATACCTTTTTTTTTTTTTTTACAGATAGAAGAAGAGAAAAAAACAAAAATGGTGGGCATATCAAATGTTATAGACTCTAATAGACGGTCGAGAGATGAAGTGTGGTGCCACAAAGGTTCAGTAGACTAAAGGACAGAATAACGGGATGAAGTAAGAAAGTTACACTTTTTACAGCTCTCATGCAAATTTCTAAAACTATAATCTACTCTCTACAACAGCCACTCGCGACCACGCCTATTAGCTTCTCTTTAAAACAGACCTCTCGCGGCTACGCCTATTAGCTACTCTCTAAAACATACCTCTCGCGGCTACGCTTATTAGCTTATCTCTAAAACAGACCTCTCGCGGCTACGCCTATTACCTACTCTCTAAAACATACCTCTCGCGGCTACGCATATTAGCTACTCTCTAAAACATACCTCTCGCGGCTACGCATATCAGCTACTCTCTAAAACAGACCTCGCTACCACAGCTACAAGTGTATCGCTGTGAAAATAGAGTCGAGCAGGAAGAAGACACTGGGGATATTTTTAGATAAACTTAATTTTGCCCCCCCCCCCCCCCCCCCCCCCAAAAAAAGAGGAGACTACGAAGGAAAACGTATTTGAATAATAGTAGGAATAAGATTATTTCACTTTGGATTCTGTTTGTTTCACTATTTGACTTCAGAAGCCATGGATCGGCTACAACTGGACAATGGAATCATAAACCTATTGTAGACAGATAGATAGACAGACAGACAGACAGACAGACAGGCAGACAGACAGACAGATAGATAGATAGATAGATAGATAGATAGATAGATAGATAGATAGATAGATAGATAGATGTTGGATGAGTTTTAATCTTATACCTATTCTGATGGCTGAGTAGTAATGCGATTGGCTTCAGAGGGTTCTCAGGTTCGAATCTAGGTGAAGACTTGAGTTTGAATTTCGGGATGTTAAGGGCGCCTCACAGTCCAACTCTAATGTGTATCTGACATTGGTTGGGGAAATGGAAAGGCGGTTGGTCGTTCTGCAGGCCACATGATACCATCGTTAGCCTTGGGTCACAGGAACATCGGGCCCATAGAGTGCAACGTCTGAAAAGCTACTTTACTTAATTACTATTCTGTATCTATATCCAAGCGTAGTGGTTAACAGGTTTTACAAGAGCCTTTGTCTGCTGTTTATATTTTAGAGGATCAGAGCGAGTCATTTTTTTTATAGCAGCAACTATTTTAGGATGGTGAGACATTTCATTGAAAATTCTTGGTGGAAATGTTTCACATTTCCGCACAATTTGTTTTTGAGAATTCTAAATATTCATTTCTTTCAGAACTTTTGTGAACAGCGATGAGTTTGTTATATTTTCTTTTTATACGGCAGGGGTTTGACGCTGCAAAGCGTGCGTATTTGTAGCAAAGAGTTGCTATTTGAAAGTGTGCGTGTTTGTGGCAAAGAGTTGATATTTGAAAGCTTGCGTGTTTGTGGCAAAGAGTTGCTATTTGAGAGTGTGCCTGTGTGTTCCAAAGAGTTGATACTAGCGGGTAAAGCATGAAGTGACTACTTATTTGTGCAGCAGGTATTTAATTCTTAAATATGCAACATATAATTGAAATGTGTGTGCTTTTTAAAAAAAATAAAGCCATTTCGTTTTAAAATGTTCAGACATTCGACAGGTTCCAAGTGAAACAATAACATATAATGAACAATCATTGATAAATAAAGAACTCAAGTAATTGTTCAATATAGGTCTAGATATATCTATAATTTAATAGCAAAAATAAGACACCAATAAATTACAAAATGCATACACATCAACTATAGATTCTAATAATATCGCAGTCACGACAGTTTAAAAACATCATTGCATAAATCACACACATCTATAAATATATAGGCTAAGTCTTTGATAAATCAATGGTCTATGATAAATCAATGTTTTAATATAACATTAACTTATAAGGCTATAATACAGCCTCGTCTTCATTCACTGCTGCAACGTTGTTTTTTTTTATTTCACACAAATGTTTCTAATGCACAACGCGAAAGCGAAGCGCGTGCTGCTAAACAGTTACACCGGCAATAAGTGCGCCTTCCATACATTTATATAATCTCAACAAATGAGGGATGGTTTTAATTGATTAAGGTGATCAATGCATTAAAGAAATACAAACACACACACACTAAAAGTAGCCGTAGTAAATATAAAAGTACTTAGTATTCATCCCATTGCTAAAATTTTCGCGCTCTTTCTTACATTTTCATACTTTTAGGCGTTGAAGTTGGCGTCACGTTATTCATACTGATACTGATACTAAAATCCGGGGGAAATTGACGCAGGATAGTCCCACAGAAAAGTCAAGAATAAAATAAAAAAGGTATCACAAGGTTAGACAAAGCCATGAGCATGGATCGCATTAGAACAGACTAAGCCAAGAACAAGGATCACATCGAAATTGATACAGCCAAGAGCATGGATCGCATTAAAATAGACACAGCCAAGATCAGGGATCGCACTAGAATAGACTAAGCCAAGAGCTAGTATCGCGTTAGAATAGACTAAACCGTGAAATGAAGTAGGGTAGTAGTAGTACATCTTCTGAATGGTAAGCGCGACTTGTATCGATACTATTATATACCATGACCTCGTTATATATTGGTCTCCTCATCGGTTACTTAAGATCTTCCAAAGGTAAATAAATCTAATAGTCTTCTGAGACAAAGTGCCATATAGGCCTACATAGATTTATTTCTGAAGAGAGCAATGCAATCGCATAAAATGCGTCATAAATACATTAAAACAAATGTACAATGATCTAAGCTAAAAAGATAGCTATCTTTCAATCTTACACACAAAAAAAGATACCAAATCTTGTGTTAAACGTAGTAAGACTTACTAGAAAAGTAGGTCTATTACCAATCTCTTCTAAAAATACATTTTATTTAATCATGACGTCACAGTTTCAATCCGAGGCTGGCCAACAATTGCTGGTTAAATTAAATTTTCTTTTCTTTTGAATGCATTTTTTTCTCTTGTTCTCGCCCTGGACGTGAAGTGTGCGAGATGAAATAGAAGACAAATTGGATTTGAGATCTGGAATCGAGTTCCTCCTTAACCACCGAGGCCCTTTTTTTTTTCCTCGTAGGTATACATCAGGGAAGTTGTATTAATTTCTTGAGAGAAAGTTATTTTTATCCAAAGACACAAATTTGTTTTAAAAATAAAGGAGAAATCAGCAAAGTTGGAACAACTTAATATTGAAAACTTAAGATAAAAAATGTACAAGCAAAACTTCTATTTTGTTAAAGAAATTAAAGGACTATATAGATAATTGCTTCCAAACTGAGGGGTCACTGATTCAAATCTCGGTGATGGTTTGGATTTTGAATTTCGGGATTTTTAGGGCGCCCACGAGTCCACTCAACTGTAATGGGTACCTGACATTAGTTAGGGGAAATAAAGGCGGTTGGCCGTTGTGCTGGCCACATGACACTTATTTAGCCTTGGTCAAAGAAACCGATGACATTTACATCATCTGGCTTATAGATCGCAAGGTCTGAAATGGGAATTTTTCCTTTTATAATTTTAAAACTGATAATTGAATAGGAAAACTTTTTTTTTATTCAGTTTGATTTTATAGATACACTAGACATATGTGACCCGCGGGTCTTTATTTGCGCATTACTGTCGATATAGTCACAATTAAACAAAATAATATTGTAATAAGTAAAGCGAATGTATCAATGTAAAAATTGTGTGAATGAAGCTATCAAATAAAAATAGCTAATAGGCTTAAATCCATTTTTTCAAATTAAAACATTTGCTTGTAGGCCTACACATATTTGATTAAAATTTGAGATGAATAGACTTCATTTTGTATGTTCATGTGTTACAGTATAAAGTAGATCTTGAGGTAGACATAGATCTAAATCTACACTAATCTAGAGTTAAAAATTGGCTTTTATAGAGTTCATTATGTGTTGCGCATGCCTGACCTTTTTTCATGAATAGGCCTATCTCAACACGGCTACGCAACTTTAGCGAATAGCGAACGAATGTATTAAAAATGCTTTAGAAAAACAAATTTGAATGTTAAATTGATTAAAATATCAAATGAATGGACAATAATTAGTATGTTTATGTGTTAAAGCACTAAACTATCTTTGCGAAAAGAAGTTTTATCATCTTAGAGTTCAATAAGAGTTTTAGACCTAGACCTAGGAATAGACTCAGTAGAGAGATGTGTTAATGTGTAACCAATTGGTAATGTCTAATTAAAGAATGTTCGCCAGGAAATCTGTAGTCACCAAATCAGGAACTAATTTATGTAAAAAATGCTTTTGAAACACAAAATTCAAGGTTAATTTTATTACATAATGAAATCAATGGATATTCTTTTGTTTTTCATGTGTCAAAGTAAAAAACTATGTGCGCAAAGTGTATTTCTTAAAATTAGATCTAGGTCTAAATCCTTTCGATCTTTTCTCATGTCAACATTGTTAACCATGGCCTAGATCCATAAAATACTATAGCTGTAATAGAGTCGGACAACTTTATTTTTTTTTGAGGGTCTTAAGTTTGTTTTAGGGCTACAATACATACACTACGGTCTAAGTTAGTACCCAAGGAACATTCCTGCCTAGTTTTATCAAGATTGGTCAAGCGGTTTTGATGTCTATAAGTAACATACATACATACATACACCTCACATTCTACTTTATAATATAGATTTTTTTCTATTATATTCATTTTTTTTTTTTACATCATAAAAACTCAACGTGACGTTCATTAAAAAAATACCTTACATATAGCTACTTCGATCAAGTTTCATCTAGAAACTTCAAACATAAATCCAGACACATTCACATGGTGTAACTAACAAAAATAGGCGTACATGATAGCCTTCACCTAAGACTGTATGACCAATTCTAAAAAAAATGTTCCCACAATTCCATGTCCTAAAAACGTATCCGGTAGCAAAGAACGGTATTGGCATTCTGCATTATTTTACTGAGTAATCACGGTAATCATGGCGGATGAAAGCGACAGGCGCAAATTTGACTCCAAAATCGATCTAATCGATTCCATTAGAAAATTCTTAAGTATCTTTTACTATGACTCATAGATTGACTTTTTAAAATCGACTTCTTGTTGTTTGTATGGATGGATAAGTGTTAAGATCTGAATACTCTGGACATCTGTTAATACTCTGAAACCGGATTCTGGACCCAATAACTAGGTCACGTTAAAACATTCTAGGCACTTAAGGGTGACGTTTTGTTGGCCCGCGCTGATCTAAGACCACAAGTGATAGACCAATACAAACGACAGACTACCATTGGTGACCAAAACAACTGATAGATCATAGACCACTACAATTGATAGAACGCCACAAGGAATGGCTCTACTACGAATACATGGCTCCACAATAAACTAGAACCAGGGCTCTGCGTCACCCTCTTCTGACCTACAAAATGTATGGATTATGATGTACTCTTCACTTCTGACCTACAAAATGTATGGATTATGATCTACTCTTCACTTCTGACCTACAAAATGTATGGATTATGATGTACTCTTCACTTCTGTCCTACAAAATGTATGGATTATGATGTACTCTTCACTTCTGTCCTACAAAATGTATGGATTATGATGTACTCTTCACTTCTGTCCTACAAAATGTATGGATTATGATGTACTCTTCACTCTACTACTAAAATGAAACTCCCTTTTCTACTAAAAATCACTCCACTACTTAAAAACAAAACAAAAAACAACAAGACACACACTTAAGGCTCGTTTCCCTTTGAAAATCGTATCCAGCGTACAAATAAAAATGAAACATTAATCAAAACTGATACCGTTGTTTGATTTATCAATGGACGAGATTTTCATGGAAATAATTAACAATTTTTGTCCAATTTTCATGGGGCAATCAAACATTTTGACAGTCATTAGATACATTTTTTGTTGTTGTCATTTTCAAGTTAAGAACAGATGTTAAAAAAAAAAGATAATTGATTAAATATTGCCGATCACACCCTTTTTTTTTTTTTTACAAAGCTTCTATCAACTGTCTCTCTCTCTCTCTCTCTCTGTCTGGTACAAACATTGAACACGTTATTTCTCCAACTTCCCATTCTCGGATCATGTTGAAACTTTTCACAACTATTCATTGTCCCTAACAAAACATGAATCAATAAACAAAAATTAACCCATCAGTTAATTAAATAGTGGTAATTAATTTAACTATTTTTGTTTGCTAACGAAAGAGGGAAATTAATCTTACAGCCTTGAGCTACATAGGTGTATATGTGGAAATCTTTCCCTTAGATAATTTTATTTTATTTTTAAAAAAATATTTTGCATGTTTTCAAGTATAGGCCTATTTCTAATTTCACTGCAAGTATGAAAATTGTACACAGTTGTTGTTTTCTTTTTGTTTTCTTTTGTTTGCGTTGTACCAACATTATGGTAAATAGGAAGATGTATTGGGAGCTTCAAGGGCTCAGGCTGTTATAAGCCCAATATTTAGTATGAGTCTTGAAAATGAAAAAGTCTTGGAGGGAGTTAAAGGGGACTATGGGAGTATCACAGAGAACTTATAAAAAAGGGGACTTAATTACCATTTCATTCTAAAGTTGCTTAGCAACGCATCAACAAACTTTATAGTTACATAAAATACAGTTTAAAGAACATATCTAAAAAATAATCTATGCGTAGGATTTTAGAGTTAAAAACAAAAGCCTATACACAGATATAGGCACATGTACACAAGAAATGCATAGGCAACTCAATGTATAAGAAAAATGTAAAATATGAAGAGGAATTTGTAGTTTGTTTCGGTACAATGTAACGTCTAAGCAGATGGTGTAAGTTTAAATGTATTGCATCTTTTTGATTTCCACCGAGGTCTTGTCTTGGCTAGGGCAGCAGTCTAGATCTAGCATGTGAAACTCGTCTCCCCATTTGCTGTGAGTCGTTTCCGTTTCCGGATAGAGTTTGACTTGCAGCTTTGCCTCCACGCGCTGTCCAGCCTCCATCTGAGAATGAAAGAACATGGCTATGTTACGTTGATGTTTTATTGCATTACAGATCTACAATTTTTAATGAATATGTGTATAAAAAAAGTAAAGTTCCCTTTTCAGATCTGAAGGGCAGACGAAGCAAAGTTCACCTGTTTCTAGAGATCTACTCTACTCTTTTACATTTGTAGATTTCCAAACATTCCTGAGGCTTATTTTTGCTATTCATCAAGTCTGCACAGGACGGTGCGCAAAATGTATTCAACTCCTTACTAAATATAAAGAAACATTTGAGTAAAGTACGGGAATTCCCACTGAAGCCGTTTTTTTTTTTTGTTTTTTTTTAACAATGTCACCGTTCAACAGACGTAAGCCAAATTTAATTTTAAGATGATTCAATAATTCTGCAAAAGTGTGACGGTCGAACCAAAGTTTTCACCGTGTAGCCAATGAAGCAGTTATTTTTCATTTCTCAAAGATATACAGAAACTGTCAAATTTCTTAGGAAATCGTTAGAGCCGTTTTCGATATATCAGCCCAGTTACCTTTTTTTTTCTTTGCACCTATGGAGAGAATGCCAGCTAATCTTAGGAATCGTAATACACAAAAATCATCATCACAATGTGAGCTACAAGATTATGATATATAATGCAATGGTGTATTTTATGTGTCTGTCTGTCTGTGTGTGTGTGTCTTACATTCGTTAAAAAAGGAGCTGGAAGAACTGTGGACTAGATCCCATCCTATTCGGTGGTAGCATGCTTCTATTCAAGTCGACTTCCATGAATCAATTATGTCCCTTGCTTTGTTGTTATGTTGAATAGCACCATTGCCTGACATTAGAATGACTAAAAACATCGTCATAGATCTGGACACTGACTTGAAGCATATTAAAGCGACCCGACACAAAGAGATGGCAACTGAACAAAAATTATGAAGATGAAACAAAGAAATGAACCGAATAAAAATAACCAAGACGCAAAGGTTGAACAAACCAAGCAGCAACAGTGTAGAGAGTAACTTAATAGGTTACCATATGTCTACTGGACGATTGTCACTGTTAAAAGTTTCTAGAATTCGTCACCACCCCGCCGCCTTGAAAAAAAAATGGGGCGGTACTCAATTAGATGTACAATGCTCTGACCCCCCCCCCCCTCCCCAGCCCTGCTCTGCACCAGCCACACGTCTAGACAAACCGTTGCCAAGGCCTTTTGTTTACGACCAACTTGTTCTCAACATCACGTCAGTCTGAACACCGGAAGTCCCTTGACGGTGCAAGCGTCTAGTCCAGCTTTTTGTGTAAAAAATGATGTGTGCTGCTTTGGCTTACAACAGTGTTTCCCAAACTGAGTTCCGCGGAACCCTGGTTCTAACCCGAGGCCTAAATAGGTGTTCCACAAACTACTGGAATAGTTAACTAGCAGGCCACCACGTGAAGTAATCTCTCTAAAAAATAAGCAAATTGTTCCGCTAAATTCTCAGAATGTGCAATGTGTTCCGCTAAATGCTCAGAATGTGCAAAGTGTTCGGTTAAGGATAAAGTTTGGGAAACACTGGCTTACAAATTTCTCTTCCTCTTCAAAGTTTTCATTATTGATTACGTAATACAAGTGTGAGGGATTTTCATAAATGAAGGAAGACCTATAAATAGCTACCTTTTTGGTGTGTTCGGTGTACAGAATATGAAAGTAATGATATTACATTTTAAAAACCATGTCATAATTTATGTGCACTCTATAGCACTGCAGGATCAGATTGTTAAGCTCCTTCGCATGTAGCACAAAGTCATTTATTTTAGTATGTAACTAGCGGGATATCACCAGCGACCTGAGTGTCGTAGTTTGGTTATTACTGATCTACTGGATTCAATTTAGATCTATGTCAAACATGGAGAATGTTCCCTTCACATTTTTTTAAAATTTTGCTACGAAAATGAAAGTAGGTTGTCAAAATTGGGTTTACCCGTTTTGCCGACATATTCGTATCAAATATAAAATACTTTGAAAGTGGGTTTACCCGAGATGTTAAAAAGTTTAGTTCTTGATTAGAGATTGATTAGGGAGGCCCTACCTTTTGTATAATTTTAGAACCTCCGGGTGTGGGAGGGACATTAAACATACACTACGATCTCCGGCATGATTTAAGGAACAGTTATGCCAAGTTTTATTAAGATTGGTCAAATGGCTTTGATTTTTTTCGGGGCATAAATACCTACATACATACATACAGACACACACATTACATACATACGCCTTACTTTCTCCTTTATAATATAGAATGAAAACTTTTAACCCAGCGTCCTTGACATTGTTAATTTACATATCTAAATTCTCTTTTCAATTTCTTAGGGTTTTCTTTTGGCTTCCTTCCATTGATCCTACATTCTTCTCTCTATCAGACTCTTTCTGTCCCTTGTCTCACGTATTTTTTTTGTTGACAAGAATTATCTTCTAAATCTAAACCGGCTCTTAAAGATCAAAATATACACCAAGAGTAGATATCTGTGTATTTGCACGAAAATCCCAATTATATTGAACTATAAGAAATCGAAAATCAGGATCTTTTTTTTGGTTACACAATTTAGCGACTGTCATCAAATTACAATTAATAGTCAACAATTAATGCATCTTCATACTGTTATTCCACATCATCGACTGTGCATATTGTCTTGGCTTTCTAGTGAGCGGGTGACAAATGTTTGGGTCGTTTTCTGTTATAGAAAGTAGAAACAAGGTTTTCAATCAATCAATTGCTGGTAATTAATTATTTTGTTTATACCAACAAGAGAAATAAATCCTTCATAGATAAGGCTAAATATGTGGAGTTTTGTCCCCTGACATAATTATACACGTTATTTCTCCTACACCCATTCTCGGATCAAGTTGTATCTAACAAACCACGAATCAATTAAACAATTAGTCAATTAATTATTTTGTTTCAAATGGAATATGGTACGGGAAATAGCTTCTACATTATTGAGAGATATAGTTGTAAGTGCGGAGTTTTTTCTCTTTGTTTTCTCTTTGTTTTTTTTTTTAAATATTATAATTTGCTTTTTTTTTTTACCAAAGGCAATGCAGACAAATTACTTGCGGCTGTGTCTTGCTATTATGAAAACTCTGGCCAGAAAATAAACTCTCGTGCCCGGAACTTCACCACACGATGGCGAGGTCTCAAAGACACACGTGACCTCATCTAAAGCCTCGCCCTCAAGGGGACGCCGTTGTAATTCGGGATGGAAAAAAAAAGAAACTTTGGCATGGGGTGGCCTGACCTGAGTTTGTGTCAGTAATTGTTTTTGAAATAAAGCAGCACACTACAAGTGAAGATGAATCTATTAGCTTCGTGGTGGTTTCGTTTTCTGATATAGTAATGAAGAGTTGATATGACTTCAATGTATGGGGTGTGGGTTCACGACCAATGTTCGATTCTAAACGTCAATTAAATTTCTATTAAAATGTCATGGTAAAAATAATAAAATACAAACGCATCATCTCAGAAATTTTTATTTTTCGCTGCTTTAAAAGTGCAACAAACGTATCGCATAATACTTTCTAAATTATAAAGCTAATCAACACTTCCTATTTTTCTGTACACCGGATACACCAATGAGCTATTGATTAATTGTAAAGTAAATCAGAAGACACCTCTCTCTCTCTCTCTCTCTGTCTACACTTTCTTTCACTAACGTTAGCTCTCATTATCTTTCTCTCTCTCTTCTTATTCCTCTCTCTTTCACCTCACCATTTCATTTCTCTCTCTCTTTTTAACTCCACCATTCCATCTCTCTCTCTTTTTTTAACTCCACCATTCAATCTTTCTCTCTCTTTTTTTAACTCCACCATTCCATCTCTCTTTTTAACTCCACCATTCCCTCTCTCTTTTTAACTCCACCATTCCATCTCTCTCTCTTTTTAACTCCACCATTCCATCTTTCTCTCTTTTTAACTCCACCATTCCATCTCTCTCTCTTTTTAACTCCACCATTCCATCTTTCTCTCTTTTTAACTCCACCATTCCATCTCTCTCCCTCTTCAGCAGTTCATAAAGCTAGAACCTGGTAACTCCTTCAAATTGCCTCTAGTGACTGATTTAACCATGGCCCAACTTAAGCAACTTAACCTGAGGCCTTGTTAGTTTAAAATCCGGCCCCAAGTGCACCCATCACGAAGAGAAGTCATTACATCCTGGCACATTAGTTTAGCTAGTCTTAAAGAAGATACAAGAAAATTGAATCACTTTCCAAAACAACGGATCTTAAACATATTTTAATATTAACCTTTGACTGTGGCCAACTTTCTAAATTGATCTCAGAGTATTAAGGTGGATAAGATATGCTTTAACGTATTCCTTCTGCTATTATACAATTTATATTTTGATTACCTTTTCAACCGTTGGAAAGTAGCCCCACAAATCTATACGCCACGTGACCACAAATCTGTGCCGGTGTTTCTACCACTACAACTGTCACATCCCATTACTCCTGCCACTGACCATCTGGGAAAGACTTTTTTCCCCCTATTTTTTATTGATTCCACATTTTTCAAGTTAACATCCAGCAGAAAGAATTCTGACCAGTTAGAGTTAATGTTGAACAAAAAAAAAAAAAGGTGGGGTGGAGGGGAAACCAAGGCATGACAAATGGCGATCAGACAAAGCAAAGTTGGGCCAAAAGTAGGAAGTACAGCACAAAGCCATCAAGGCGAGAAACATTTTAGGGGAGGAGAGGGGGGCCTATTATCGATTATATTTGCTTTCATCATCAACTTGTCCAGCCGTGTTTAGAAAGACGGTAACTGATTTTACATTCGATTTCCAGATCTAGATTTATGTTGCCTACATGATTTGAATCCCGGGTATTTGCCTGGTTGAGACCTGATGCCATTTTCACGTAAACTTGCGAGCAGGTACATCCAAGTTCAAGTCAGTACTGTATATCTGTTAAGCGGACTTACAGTTCGCGTGTGTTCTTGGCAACCATTGAGCCGAGATGCAGGAAGTGACATCACACGTATCTACGTCATTGGACTTTTTTGTTTCTGTCGGTGCTGTCAATAGTAACCGAATGATAAGACAATGGACGGAATCATCCAGTGAAATAGTGCACTTAATCTTACTTTAAGCCTTCAACACCAGTAAGCCATTCAAGTTTACGTTTGAGCACAAAAGACAAACTATTTATAACTGGAAGGGAATGTAACTTGCTTTTGTTTTGTAGTTATTGTTTTCAGTTAAAACTACATCTTTATTTTATCAAAGGAGAAGCAATGAAAGATGCCCCCTTTCGATAAGTTTTATTGTCTCGGGCAACGCTTCTCGGTCCCAATGGGGCGGCTCTGGTGGATGGGGTCGTTAGAAGAGACGACTAGGCCAATAGGGAAGCAAACCCGAACCCCATTGAGGAGCCCAATGTTTGGTCATTCTATTTATTGACGTCATCTGTATGGTCATTCTATTTATTGACGTCATCTGTATGGTCATTCTATTTATTGACGTCATCTGTATGGTCATTCTATTTATTGACGTCATCTGTATGGTCATTCTATTTATTGACGTCATCTGTATGGTCATTCTATTTATTGACGTCATCTGTATGGTCATTCTATTTATTGACGTCATCTGTATGGTCATTCTATTTATTGACGTCATCTGTATGGTCATTCTATTTATTGACGTCATCTGTATGGTCATTCTATTTATTGACGTCATCTGTATGGTCATTCTATTTATTGACGTCATCTGTATGGTCATTCTATTTATTGACGTCATCTGTATGGTCATTCTATTTATTGACGTCATCTGTATGGTCATTCTATTTATTGACGTCATCTGTATGGTCATTCTATTTATTGACGTCATCTGTATGGTCATTCTATTTATTGACGTCATCTGTATGGTCATTCTATTTATTGACGTCATCTGTATGGTCATTCTATTTATTGACGTCATCTGTATGGTCATTCTATTTATTGACGTCATCTGTATGGTCATTCTATTTATTGACGTCATCTGTATGGTCATTCTATTTATTGACGTCATCTGTATGGTCATTCTATTTATTGACGTCATCTGTATGGTCATTCTATTTATTGACGTCATCTGTATGGTCATTCTATTTATTGACGTCATCTGTATGGTCATTCTATTTATTGACGTCATCTGTATGGTCATTCTATTTATTGACGTCATCTGTATGGTCATTCTATTTATTGACGTCATCTGTATGGTCATTCTATTTATTGACGTCATCTGTATGGTCATTCTATTTATTGACGTCATCTGTATGGTCATTCTATTTATTGACGTCATCTGTATGGTCATTCTATTTATTGACGTCATCTGTATGGTCATTCTATTTATTGACGTCATCTGTATGGTCATTCTATTTATTGACGTCATCTGTATGGTCATTCTATTTATTGACGTCATCTGTATGGTCATTCTATTTATTGACGTCATCTGTATGGTCATTCTATTTATTGACGTCATCTGTATGGTCATTCTATTTATTGACGTCATCTGTATGGTCATTCTATTTATTGACGTCATCTGTATGGTCATTCTATTTATTGACGTCATCTGTATGGTCATTCTATTTATTGACGTCATCTGTATGGTCATTCTATTTATTGACGTCATCTGTATGGTCATTCTATTTATTGACGTCATCTGTATGGTCATTCTATTTATTGACGTCATCTGTATGGTCATTCTATTTATTGACGTCATCTGTATGGTCATTCTATTTATTGACGTCATCTGTATGGTCATTCTATTTATTGACGTCATCTGTATGGTCATTCTATTTATTGACGTCATCTGTATGGTCATTCTATTTATTGACGTCATCTGTATGGTCATTCTATTTATTGACGTCATCTGTATGGTCATTCTATTTATTGACGTCATCTGTATGGTCATTCTATTTATTGACGTCATCTGTATGGTCATTCTATTTATTGACGTCATCTGTATGGTCATTCTATTTATTGACGTCATCTGTATGGTCATTCTATTTATTGACGTCATCTGTATGGTCATTCTATTTATTGACGTCATCTGTATGGTCATTCTATTTATTGACGTCATCTGTATGGTCATTCTATTTATTGACGTCATCTGTATGGTCATTCTATTTATTGACGTCATCTGTATGGTCATTCTATTTATTGACGTCATCTGTATGGTCATTCTATTTATTGACGTCATCTGTATGGTCATTCTATTTATTGACGTCATCTGTATGGTCATTCTATTTATTGACGTCATCTGTATGGTCATTCTATTTATTGACGTCATCTGTATGGTCATTCTATTTATTGACGTCATCTGTATGGTCATTCTATTTATTGACGTCATCTGTATGGTCATTCTATTTATTGACGTCATCTGTATGGTCATTCTATTTATTGACGTCATCTGTATGGTCATTCTATTTATTGACGTCATCTGTATGGTCATTCTATTTATTGACGTCATCTGTATGGTCATTCTATTTATTGACGTCATCTGTATGGTCATTCTATTTATTGACGTCATCTGTATGGTCATTCTATTTATTGACGTCATCTGTATGGTCATTCTATTTATTGACGTCATCTGTATGGTCATTCTATTTATTGACGTCATCTGTATGGTCATTCTATTTATTGACGTCATCTGTATGGTCATTCTATTTATTGACGTCATCTGTATGGTCATTCTATTTATTGACGTCATCTGTATGGTCATTCTATTTATTGACGTCATCTGTATGGTCATTCTATTTATTGACGTCATCTGTATGGTCATTCTATTTATTGACGTCATCTGTATGGTCATTCTATTTATTGACGTCATCTGTATGGTCATTCTATTTATTGACGTCATCTGTATGGTCATTCTATTTATTGACGTCATCTGTATGGTCATTCTATTTATTGACGTCATCTGTATGGTCATTCTATTTATTGACGTCATCTGTATGGTCATTCTATTTATTGACGTCATCTGTATGGTCATTCTATTTATTGACGTCATCTGTATGGTCATTCTATTTATTGACGTCATCTGTATGGTCATTCTATTTATTGACGTCATCTGTATGGTCATTCTATTTATTGACGTCATCTGTATGGTCATTCTATTTATTGACGTCATCTGTATGGTCATTCTATTTATTGACGTCATCTGTATGGTCATTCTATTTATTGACGTCATCTGTATGGTCATTCTATTTATTGACGTCATCTGTATGGTCATTCTATTTATTGACGTCATCTGTATGGTCATTCTATTTATTGACGTCATCTGTATGGTCATTCTATTTATTGACGTCATCTGTATGGTCATTCTATTTATTGACGTCATCTGTATGGTCATTCTATTTATTGACGTCATCTGTATGGTCATTCTATTTATTGACGTCATCTGTATGGTCATTCTATTTATTGACGTCATCTGTATGGTCATTCTATTTATTGACGTCATCTGTATGGTCATTCTATTTATTGACGTCATCTGTATGGTCATTCTATTTATTGACGTCATCTGTATGGTCATTCTATTTATTGACGTCATCTGTATGGTCATTCTATTTATTGACGTCATCTGTATGGTCATTCTATTTATTGACGTCATCTGTATGGTCATTCTATTTATTGACGTCATCTGTATGGTCATTCTATTTATTGACGTCATCTGTATGGTCATTCTATTTATTGACGTCATCTGTATGGTCATTCTATTTATTGACGTCATCTGTATGGTCATTCTATTTATTGACGTCATCTGTATGGTCATTCTATTTATTGACGTCATCTGTATGGTCATTCTATTTATTGACGTCATCTGTATGGTCATTCTATTTATTGACGTCATCTGTATGGTCATTCTATTTATTGACGTCATCTGTATGGTCATTCTATTTATTGACGTCATCTGTATGGTCATTCTATTTATTGACGTCATCTGTATGGTCATTCTATTTATTGACGTCATCTGTATGGTCATTCTATTTATTGACGTCATCTGTATGGTCATTCTATTTATTGACGTCATCTGTATGGTCATTCTATTTATTGACGTCATCTGTATGGTCATTCTATTTATTGACGTCATCTGTATGGTCATTCTATTTATTGACGTCATCTGTATGGTCATTCTATTTATTGACGTCATCTGTATGGTCATTCTATTTATTGACGTCATCTGTATGGTCATTCTATTTATTGACGTCATCTGTATGGTCATTCTATTTATTGACGTCATCTGTATGGTCATTCTATTTATTGACGTCATCTGTATGGTCATTCTATTTATTGACGTCATCTGTATGGTCATTCTATTTATTGACGTCATCTGTATGGTCATTCTATTTATTGACGTCATCTGTATGGTCATTCTATTTATTGACGTCATCTGTATGGTCATTCTATTTATTGACGTCATCTGTATGGTCATTCTATTTATTGACGTCATCTGTATGGTCATTCTATTTATTGACGTCATCTGTATGGTCATTCTATTTATTGACGTCATCTGTATGGTCATTCTATTTATTGACGTCATCTGTATGGTCATTCTATTTATTGACGTCATCTGTATGGTCATTCTATTTATTGACGTCATCTGTATGGTCATTCTATTTATTGACGTCATCTGTATGGTCATTCTATTTATTGACGTCATCTGTATGGTCATTCTATTTATTGACGTCATCTGTATGGTCATTCTATTTATTGACGTCATCTGTATGGTCATTCTATTTATTGACGTCATCTGTATGGTCATTCTATTTATTGACGTCATCTGTATGGTCATTCTATTTATTGACGTCATCTGTATGGTCATTCTATTTATTGACGTCATCTGTATGGTCATTCTATTTATTGACGTCATCTGTATGGTCATTCTATTTATTGACGTCATCTGTATGGTCATTCTATTTATTGACGTCATCTGTATGGTCATTCTATTTATTGACGTCATCTGTATGGTCATTCTATTTATTGACGTCATCTGTATGGTCATTCTATTTATTGACGTCATCTGTATGGTCATTCTATTTATTGACGTCATCTGTATGGTCATTCTATTTATTGACGTCATCTGTATGGTCATTCTATTTATTGACGTCATCTGTATGGTCATTCTATTTATTGACGTCATCTGTATGGTCATTCTATTTATTGACGTCATCTGTATGGTCATTCTATTTATTGACGTCATCTGTATGGTCATTCTATTTATTGACGTCATCTGTATGGTCATTCTATTTATTGACGTCATCTGTATGGTCATTCTATTTATTGACGTCATCTGTATGGTCATTCTATTTATTGACGTCATCTGTATGGTCATTCTATTTATTGACGTCATCTGTATGGTCATTCTATTTATTGACGTCATCTGTATGGTCATTCTATTTATTGACGTCATCTGTATGGTCATTCTATTTATTGACGTCATCTGTATGGTCATTCTATTTATTGACGTCATCTGTATGGTCATTCTATTTATTGACGTCATCTGTATGGTCATTCTATTTATTGACGTCATCTGTATGGTCATTCTATTTATTGACGTCATCTGTATGGTCATTCTATTTATTGACGTCATCTGTATGGTCATTCTATTTATTGACGTCATCTGTATGGTCATTCTATTTATTGACGTCATCTGTATGGTCATTCTATTTATTGACGTCATCTGTATGGTCATTCTATTTATTGACGTCATCTGTATGGTCATTCTATTTATTGACGTCATCTGTATGGTCATTCTATTTATTGACGTCATCTGTATGGTCATTCTATTTATTGACGTCATCTGTATGGTCATTCTATTTATTGACGTCATCTGTATGGTCATTCTATTTATTGACGTCATCTGTATGGTCATTCTATTTATTGACGTCATCTGTATGGTCATTCTATTTATTGACGTCATCTGTATGGTCATTCTATTTATTGACGTCATCTGTATGGTCATTCTATTTATTGACGTCATCTGTATGGTCATTCTATTTATTGACGTCATCTGTATGGTCATTCTATTTATTGACGTCATCTGTATGGTCATTCTATTTATTGACGTCATCTGTATGGTCATTCTATTTATTGACGTCATCTGTATGGTCATTCTATTTATTGACGTCATCTGTATGGTCATTCTATTTATTGACGTCATCTGTATGGTCATTCTATTTATTGACGTCATCTGTATGGTCATTCTATTTATTGACGTCATCTGTATGGTCATTCTATTTATTGACGTCATCTGTATGGTCATTCTATTTATTGACGTCATCTGTATGGTCATTCTATTTATTGACGTCATCTTATGGTCATTCTATTTATTGACGTCATCTGTATGGTCATTCTATTTATTGACGTCATCTATATGGTCATTCTATTTATTGACGTCATCTGTATGGTCATTCTATTTATTGACGTCATCTGTATGGTCATTCTATTTATTGACGTCATCTGTATGGTCATTCTATTTATTGACGTCATCTGTATGGTCATTCTATTTATTGACGTCATCTGTATGGTCATTCTATTTATTGACGTCATCTGTATGGTCATTCTATTTATTGACGTCATCTGTATGGTCATTCTATTTATTGACGTCATCTGTATGGTCATTCTATTTATTGACGTCATCTGTATGGTCATTCTATTTATTGACGTCATCTGTATGGTCATTCTTTTATTCTTCTTATCTTTATCTCTTTATTGAACAGGCGGGGATGGAAGAGAGTTCCAACAACCCAGTCTTTACACACACGATGTTCCTCAAGGGGATGGAAGAGAGTCCCAAAAACCCTGTCTTTACACACACGATGTTCCTCAAGGGGATGGAAGAGAGTCCCAACAACCCTGTCTTTACACACACGATGTTCCTCAAGGGGATGGAAGAGAGTCCCAACAACCCTGTCTTTACACACACGATGTTCCTCAAGGGGATGGAAGAGAGTCCCAACAACCCAGTCTTTACACACACGATGTTCCTCAAGGGGATGGAAGAGAGTCCCAACAACCCAGTCTTTACACACACGATGTTCCTCAAGGGGATGGAAGAGAGTCCAAACTACCCAGTCTTTACACACACGATGTTCCTCAAGGGGATGGAAGAGAGTCCAAACTACCCAGTCTTTACACACACGATGTTCCTCAAGGGGATGGAAGAGAGTCCAAACTACCCAGTCTTTACACACACGATGTTCCTCAAGGGGATGGAAGAGAGTCCCAACAACCCTGTCTTTACACACACGATGTTCCTCAAGGGGATGGAAGAGAGTTCCAACAACCCTGTCTTTACACACACGATGTTCCTCAAGGGGATGGAAGAGAGTTCCAACAACCCTGTCTTTACACACACGATGTTCCTCAAGGGGATGGAAGAGAGTCCCAACAACCCTGTCTTTACACACACGATGTTCCTTAAGGGGATGGAAGAGAGTTCCAACAACCCTGTCTTTACACACACGATGTTCCTCAAGGGGATGGAAGAGAGTTCCAACAACCCTGTCTTTACACACACGATGTTCCGCAAGGGGATGGAAGAGAGTTCCAACAACCCTGTCTTTACACACACGATGTTCCTCAAGGGGATGGAAGAGAGTCCCAACAACCCAGTCTTTACACACACGATGTTCCTCAAGGGGATGGAAGAGAGTCCAAACTACCCAGTCTTTACACACACGATGTTCCTCAAGGGGATGGAAGAGAGTTCCAACAACCCTGTCTTTACACACACGATGTTCCTCAAGGGGATGGAAGAGAGTCCCAACAACCCTGTCTTTAAACACACGATGTTCCTCAAGGGGATGGAAGAGAGTCCCAACAACCCAGTCTTTACACACACGATGTCCCTCAAGGGGATGGAAGAGAGTCCAAACTACCCAGTCTTTCCTCAAGGGGCGTCTTGGGACACGAGCCATCGATAATAGGGGATGAAAAAAATGGACATCTGCCTGTATCCAAAACAATGGTTCAGACAGGCCGATAGTCGGGAGCTTTCATGGGGCTAAGAATCTATCTCTTAAGACAATTACGAAGTTTGTACTTCTTTACCAAAATTAAGGTCGATAATTTTATCCGTCCTTGGAACAGCCATTCGTTTTTTTGTCTAGAAATTTGACAGATTATCTTTGGGGACAAAAAACTAGTTGGACACACAGTGGAAACTCTGGTTTGACAGTTTTTTTGTGTTTTTTTTTAAATATTAATCATCTTAAAATTGTTTGGACAGGGTTACGGCAGCGATTGGACCCCACGATGACCTGCTAACTATCGTAAAAAAACGCGAGCTAAAAATCTATGACCATATTACAAGGTCTTCGGGGCTCGCAAAAACCTTCCTTTGGAGAACAGTACCAGGAAAAAAAAGACAGAGAAAGCGATGGGAAAACATCATAAAAAATGGACGGGCCTGCCATTGAAAGAAGGCAAAATACAGAGAGGAATGGAGAAAGACATTTGACAAATCTTGCATGGTGCTCCAACGGTCCAACGACTAAGGGATAGGTAAAGGTAAAAAAAGTATCAAACAATCAAAAGTGTATCAATCAAAGAGAGTCTATCGAGTTGGGGAAAAGAAGAAACTTCTGTAGTCAATTACAAATATTTTTTAATTATTTTTTTTAAATAGCTCATCTTTTTTTCTCAGTGAGCTTTGTCCAATTTCTTTCCTAAACAAGTGAGGGGGGTGGGGGGACTTAGGGTCCTCTCGCGCTGTTAGGCGCATTGGGCGGCAAGCTGTCTCCACAAAGATCTGTCACTGGCAATGTCTGAAGCATCCTCCCACCTGGTGTCCACTGTTCTGAGGTCCTCCATGAAGGTGTGGCGCCAAATCATACGAGGACGTCCCTGTTTGCGCTTTCCTCGTATTGGCCTCCATGTCATCGCAACTCTTGGTATGCGTAGTTCATTTTGTCGGAGAATATGTCCCGTAGACCTCATGCGACGCTCTGTCACAACCTTACTAAGTGTTCGACTCACAGTTAGGCACAGAATTTCCTTGTTTGAGACCCGACCTGTTCAACTAACTCCCAAAATCCGTCTCAGCCATTTTTGTTGAGAGAGGGGGGGGCAGGGGGAACATAATGTTTACGTGCTGCTTGTTGGGGCTTAGCAAACATAACTCGATTCGAACTCTAGCCCCCTTGCTAGGTAACCAAGAGTTGTTATTACGGCTCTACCAGACATCCATTCCTGATTCATTATCTGCCTCCGACGTTAACAATTTTGTTTCGCGTCTAAAATCCGGAGACCAATTTTACATAAGCTGACTGACGAAATTAGATTATTGATTTTTTTTACAATGCAATAAAAAGACGATATTGTGATTTTTTTATTTTTTTTTTTTGGTTTGTAAATGGACGAAGTTAAATTTGATTTTGGATTTAAATTATAACAAACAAGAACATTAACTAGGGTTACTTTATAAAGATAACATCATTGTAATATTAACCCACATTTAAATCGATTCTATTGTCCGGACAATGGTTCTGCCTGCGCTCATTGTGGCAAAATATGTAGGTCACAACTGGGGCTGCGTAGCTGCAGTCCTCATTAATCTTCGGACATGAAGACAAACCTTGTTATAAATCGATTTTACAGCGAATTCTAAAACCAAAGTTAAGAAAGTACCCGCCTTCGCACCAACACTGTTTTGGGCAAAGAGTCTCTTTTTCCACGAAAAATAAATCTTTTTAATTTGCTATTCTTCGATCTTCTGTGAGCCCGCCGTCCTTCCAGCACTGACCCAGTCCCTGGACCGTCGCGCCCGTCTCGGCTGGGACCGTTACAAATCGATGATTGAGCCGGTAGCCACAACTACTACTGCACGGTGGTGGCGGGGAGAGTCACGGGGAGCCTAGCAGGGGAGGGCGTCAGAAACAATGAAAAGATGCTGCTGTTTATTTGTATGTGTCAGGAGACTGAGAGGCGTGCCCGTGTGTAGGGTGGAGAAGGTTCGGAGAGCTAAAAGAAAGAGAATGAAGAGAGAGAGAGAGAGAAAGATGAGGAGGAGGAAGAGGTAAAAGAAAATATGAAAGGTTTAGAATTAAGACAGAGGTAAAATGAAAAGACAGTGGAAGATTTGAAGAATACGTAGACAGCAATCACATGACATTATAATAGTGTAGGTCAGTGTTCCCTAAACTTGTTCCATAACGGAACACTTCGCACATTCTGAGTATTTAGCGGAACTCTTTTCTTTTCTTTTCTTTTTGTTTCGTTTTAGAGGACATTACAGTCCCGCTGAACATATTTTGAGAAACACTGGAGTAAGGGATCGTGAAAATGACAGAAATAGAGAGAGATAGAGAGAGAGAGAGAGATGAAGGATGAGGGAATAACGAAGATAGAGAGAGAGAGAGAGAGAGATATAGAAACGAATGTATAGAAATATAAACCAAATAGAGAGAAAGAGAGAGAGAGAGTGAGATTCAAGGGAAGAGAGGAATTGGAAAAAGAGAGAGAAAGAGTAAACAAACAAAATTTTGCCACGTGGTTCTCTATATCTTCTATACAAATTACGCAATCCATAAAGGCTGTCACGTGATACGTAATTTTCATTGTTTTATCAATATTGTCACGTGGCTAAATGTTGTTTATTTAAGATTGGTGAATGAGGTCCATTGATAAAGGGGGAAAGGAAGAGAGGCCATCGGAAAGAGAAAGAGGGGGGGAAGAGATAGAACTATATGAGAGATAGATTAAAGGGAAGAGAGGCTATGAGAGAGAGAGAGAAGAGACTAAAATGAAGAACTAAAGAAGGGGAGAGAGGTAGAGAGAAACTAGAGAAAGAAGAGAGACCCATGAAGACAGATTAAAAGAGAGAGATTTAGTTTCTATAGATATGTGTGTAAATTTACAGTTTTTCCCTTATATTGGCTTTTTAAAGTATTTTAAATATTTTGCTTCTTAATTAAGTTTAAAGTCACAGTCTAATGCTTTCTCAAGATTAAAATGAAGCGTGCTACAAACAGAAGCCCTAAACAAAACATAGCTTCTCAACAGTTCTTTCAGTTTGTACTCCGCCATGCATGACATTCTCCATTTGCAGTCATTATTCGTATCACACTCAAATGTTGTGCTGTCAGTGTTAGGTTTCAGACCAAAACAAACGCTTACTTTCGTCTAGCAATGGTAGGTTTTGAAGACCATGTACTTAAGACGAAGTGTCCGTGTTTGATTAGTTCTTGTCAAGATCCCGTGAGACCCTAGACCACTGGAATTGATTTCTCACTGTCCTAAAGAATAAAAAAACAAAAGACTTTTCCTTTGTCTTAAGTCACACTATGATTGGAACTCATGATTTAGATCACTATCATTTAGTCCGTCTTCCCTCATAGCGTTGGATTCGCTCCTATGGCCCGCAGGCCAGACAGACCGGATTTCTCAAATCTCTCATTTTTACCTCTTCCAAGGGGGAGACTGTCACTTCATATGAAGGGAGGCTTAAAAAAGCCCCAGCACCTTTCTGCTGAGGGAAATGTAATTTGTTAGACTCGCCTTGCAAATCTATTTCATCCCGCCCCCCACTCCAAAAGCGCCATGTCACCATGGTAACCTACCGGAAGCCCTCCCTCGGTCCTCTGAACGTCTATTTATCTCTTCTTCAACGTTGACACCAGGGCGCCCGCATTAAGCCCAAGAAACGTAGGCCTGCATTGCTCAATGTATTACCCAGTTTTCGATATACTGTGACGTCTTGGTTTAAAAACCTAGCCTAGAGTAGGCTAATTATCACATTTTCCCATGTTTTTTTTTTCCGACGACCCAATAGCTTGCTAAGCTATTAAGTAAATGTAAACCGCATCTCTACCATCCATTAACACTTCAAGGGATGGCTAGCAGAATCGATAAGAATAAAATACCTGACGTGAAGGAAATGCGACTTCCAAGTAATGAATTCGCCACAGACTTTGATGACGTCATATTCCCAGAAATTCCACAGAAATAATTTTACTTCCCATAAAATCTCAATTAACAAAAAAAAATGCATTTCACGCCGTTACCGCGCATCATTAAATGTCAAGGTCATTAAAGCAGACGTCATGAGATCAAAGTACACGATAGAAATTAAATACAAATAGAAATTTAAAAAAAAATTTTTTTTTTTAAATTTCCTGCCATTTTTGATGATTCTATTTGTATTCCGCTTTTTTTTTTATGCTGCCATTTTTTGACGGAGTTCTAGCAAAAGACAATCTTTCATGATGTTGTGCGTTGCGAGACGTCTTTAAATATAAAACTGACTCCAGTAAACGCATTTGTTTGTTTGTTTCTTTGCTAATTAAAACAGTGGTGACCTCTAACGGCAATGAAAAGATTTGTGTTTGAAATATAAAACATAAAAGAAAATAATTCGGAAAATTAAAAATAGAGCCAACAAAAGAAACGTCAGCTAACATACGCAGGACTGTTTTCTACATCTTCACTAAAAGTGATATTTGTTCCGTATAACCGGATTATTCCAATTTCACTTCTATATTCTTTCGTTTTCATTTCGTTAAAAATTTTAGTTAATTTTCTGAAATTGCTTAGGACTTTGAAGAGTGGATTTTTATTGACTTCTTTTTTTTTTTTTGTAACTGAAATTTTTTAAATTTTTATTTTAAACGTGGATGTAATGTTTCTCTTTTGCTTGTTTTCTCTATTTCATTTTCTTTCCGAATTGTGATGATTTTAGTTTTTCTTTCTGTTATCGACATCTGGCTTACAATCAACATAAAAAGATTTTTTTCATTGATACGAAATATGAATTACATTTTTTCTACAAAGCTTATATCAAGTCATTCAGTCTGTCTGTCTGTCTGGGTGGAATCTTTTACACCCTATTTCTCCCACAGCCCATTTTCAGGTTAAGTTGGAACTTTGCACATTTTTTGTGAATATAGTATTGCAGAACTTGCTTAACTTTGCAATGCATTTGTAAAACTCTAAAACCGTTTGCATAAATGTGTTTAAAATATGGTAAATGATCTAACTTACTAAATAGCCTCCCGTGTTTGTTACTATTAATAGAGAATAGTTGTAAAAATGGTGCATTTTTTAATGAAAAAAACAACTGCTTGCATAGTGGATTTTAAAAATTAAATTTTTGTTTTCAGAAAGAAAAAAAGTAGCCGTTGCATCAGAACTTTAAATGGTCTATAATATCATGATGTCGGATTTTCAATATCTTTTCTAGTTTAAGAGATCTAAACGAGACGGACAGACAGACCACACAATAGCGTCTATTCTCCTTTCGAGGGCCGCTAAAAATATTTCCAATCGCACAATTGTATTATTATTACTCTAGATCTACTAGGAAATTAATTTTACCATTGATTCAAAGAAATTGATGCCATTTCACTCAAAGTAAACGAGGTTATTTTAAAATATGTATTTTTAAAAATATATTTGACAGAATTTAAACCTACTTTACTCACAATGGTACATATTTCACGGTTTTTTACACTTTATTACAATGCTAAGTTTTATCCCCCGAGAATTAGGTTGAAAAGAGACATGATGTCATGTTCAAATCAATGCGCAGAGATAGAAGAGGCTGAAAGGAAATATATACCTTGCGTCACTTCTGTGGAGTGTCAGCACATGAACTTATCCAACATAGACATCTACTGACAGGCCAGTGGTTCTCAGTGTGTTGAGGACATCCATTAGAGGTATATATTAACAGGACTGAACTATTCACTAAAAATAACATTATTTCTCTTTAAAAACATTCTCTTTAAAGACGATTTCTGTATGGTCTTTCTGTTTACCGTAATTCTCTATATTTTATTTATGGGCTTTATCTTTATGGACATTTTCTATATGGTCCGTTATGCTCTTTATGGCCATTCTCTTTATCATCAGTCTCTTTGCAGTCATTATCTTTATTGATATTCTCTGTATGATTAGTCATTCTGTTTACAGACATTCTCTGTTTGGTTAGTCATTTTATTTACCGACATTCTCTGTTTGGTTGGTCATTCTATTTACCGACATTCTCTGTTTGGGTGGTCATTCTATTTACCGACATGGTTATTCTCTTAATGCTCATTCCTTTTGTCGTCATTCTTTTTACGGTCATTCTCTTTATTGAGATTCTCTGATCATTATCCCTTTTCTCTTTGTGGTCCTTCTCCGTCTTTGAAAACACAAAGACACTGATTGGCATCGTCGGACTACTGGGATGATACCTGCATCTTTGTTTCTCAACTCGTTATGGTAACCCATTCGTTTGAGAGTGATCAATCAAGAGCGATGGTAGAGGACTCTTTTCGTGTTCTGTAATCAAACTATTCTCTTTTATGAATTGTTCTGTTTAGCTTCTATAATTTATGTTCAAGGTTTAACTTGAGCCACTACTGTCAACTATATTACTTGATGATGCAGAAACTCGGATAACCAAAGTCACCTCCATACCTACCCTTCCAGTCCCAAGACGATTTCTAAGCATCTCAAAAAATGGAGGTCTTAAGGTGAGTAGTTGTTGTCCCTTTGATATGCCTTTGAGTTCTGTTCTATTTTACTGACCTAATATCAAATGGATGGATTTTTTTTATCTGTTAACCAGACAAGATTTGGAATGAGGAACTGTAGCAATGAACAAAGCAGAAGTCCATTTAAGAGGATATCCTTCAGAGGCGCTGGCGATGAATATGCCTGCATCCAACACCACAAGCCCTCACCAGGAACCCCCCCCCCCCCCCCCCCCCCCAAGGAAAGAAGAAGAAGGGACGACCCGGGAATACGTGGCGCGCGATTCGGAAGAGGATGGACAAGACGAGAGGAAAGTTGGAGATACTAGCCCGAAACGCCTGGAGGAAGCTGGTTGGTGGTCTATGCACCAGACCAGACCACGGGCAAACAAGGACATACCATGATATGTGTTCAAACAATTCACGCTCTCGTATATTTTCGCTAACAAAAAATTCGTCTTTGTGTTTGTGTGACGAAATATGAGCTTATATCAAGGGATCATGTCATTTATTGCCCTTGTTCATATACCTTACAATCTTCTATAGTTATTCATAGCAAAAAACAAACAAACAATATAACACTTAGATCTGACATAGATATAAGATATTTCTCTCAACATCACTTAATATATGCTTTAAAACCTGTTAATATTAATAGCAGGAGATGTAGAGTCAAATCCAGGGCCTAGATCTAAAGATAGATGCAACATCTGCAAAAAAGTATGCACCATAAAACAGAAAGCCATTCAATGTAACACCTGCGATGAATGGTACCATGCATCATGTCTCCATATGAATACACCTGTGTATTATGCCTTAGGCAACAAAGACGCATCATGGCACTGTGTACCGTGTGGGTTACCTCAATTTACATCAGGACTGTTTGATTCCTTTGATGCAGATACTTCTAACCCATACAATATCCTCAACACCATCCCAAACCAAACTCACCAACCACCAGCCAGATCCACTCATGTTAAACCTAAATCTACTTAAATTAATACAACAGCCTCACTAAACAAACCTACTAAAGAAGTAATACCAAAATACCTTAAAACCTAAGTAATAAATTTTTAAAACATTAGGAACAAAACAGCAAACTTAGAAATTTTACTAGAATGTGAGAAACCAAACATAATTGCAGGAACAGAAACTTGGCTACATCCTGAAATTTATAATGCAGAAATTTTCAATAGTAATTATGAAATTTTTAGAAAAGATAGGGCTCATAATCATGGAGGAGTTCTTCTAGCAATAAAAAACACTCTTATAGCAGAAGAAATTACCTTACCTAACTCAAAAAATATAGAATCAACATTTTGTAAAATTAATACCACCTCAACATCCCTAATAATAGGCAGCATTTACAGACCACCAAATTCTAGTTTAGAATACATGCAGGAACTATGTAATCACTTAAAGAGACAAATAAAAATGCAGTTTTTTGGATTATGGGTGATTTCAACCTACCTGATATAAATTGGAAAACACTAACCATAGATAAACACCAAAACCTTAAGGACATAAATGAGCTTTTCATAGAAACTTTACACAACCTAAGTTTAGATCAAATCATTAAAAAGCCAACTAGATTAAACAACACATTAGATCTCTTCTTAACCAACAGACCTGGATTAGTAGTTGATTATGATATTATCCCTGGTCTATCAGACCATGAGATCATAAAAATACACAGTCAGATAAAAGCAGTAGCCAATTCAATACCCAAAAGAAAAATCTTACTCTGGAATAAATGTAACCTAACACAACTACACCAAGCTGCATTAAACTTTCAACAAACATTCTTATCAGAAAAAGACATTTACCAACCAGTCGATGACCTCTGGAATTTCATTAAAAACCATCTTAAAAGCATTATAGAAAATCATATACCAACTAAATATATATCGAACAAAATAAATAAATGCTGGTTTAATAATAGACTAAAGAAGCTTTGTAAACAGAAGGAAAACCTATATAGAAAATTTAAAGAAACTAAGGCAGAAAGAGTTTACAAAAAGTATATAAAAATTAAACACTTAACCCAAAAAGTAAGCAGACAGCTGCAGAGTGAATACATAAACAATGTAATATCTAAAGATAACAACAAAAACCTATGGTCATACATTAAGTCTAAGAAAATGGAAACAATAGGCATAGCGCCATTAAAAGATGAACATAACATAATACATAATGATAATGAAACTAAAGCAAACATCCTAAACAAATACTTTGCATCAGCATTCTCAGCCCCAGGAGACAAAGACATATTACTGAATTTTAACCAAGTAGACAACATAGAAGATATACTAGTACAAGAAAATGGAATTCAAAAACTATTAGCCAACACCAAACCAAATAAAGCGTCTGGACCTGATGGTATTCCAGCTAGATTACTCAAAGAACTAAGCAATGAGCTAGCCCCAGTGTTCAAAATACTCTTTCAGGCTTCACTTAACCAGGGCAGAGTACCAAAGGACTGGAAAGAAGCTAATGTCCCCCCCCCCCCCATTTAAAAAAGGAAAAAAATCTGACCGAGGAAACTACAGACCAGTATCACTAACCAGCATCACATGTAAAATCCTAGAACACATAATATGTAGCAACATCATAAACCACTTAGACGAACAAAATGTCCTCACACCATACCAACATGGCTTTGGGAAATATAGATCATGTGAAGCACAACTAATAGGACTAATTGATGATTTTTCTAAAGGTTTAGATAATAGTGAACAAATAGATGCTATCTTACTAGATTTTTCTAAGGCTTTTGACAAAGTTCACCACCATAGTTTGCTTAAAAAATTAAAATATTTCGGCATTAATGGTCCACAGCATCAGTGGATTAAAGATTTTCTGATAGGGAGAGAACAAACTGTATTAATAAATGGCTCTAAGTCAACACCGATAACAGTAAACTCAAGTGTACCACAAGGAACAGTCTTGGGTCCACTACTATTTTTAATTTACATAAATGATTTACCAAATTGCATTACTTCAGGAACAAAATTCAGATTAATTTCAGACGATTGAATAATATATAGAACAATAAAAACAACACAAGACACAGATATTTTACAAAGAGAATTAGATGAATTACAGAAATGGGAATCAAATTGGAGCATGTCTTTCCACCCAGAAAAATGTCAGTTGTTAAGAGTAACAAAAAAACTAAAACAAATTAATTCCACTTATCTTATTCATGGCAAACCAGTAACACAGACTAAAAACGCAAAATACCTAGGTGTTATAATAAATGAAAAACTGTCATGGAATCCACATATTGATGAAACTATAAAAAATCAAACAAAACATTAGGATTTATTAAAAGAAATTTCTATAAATCAAATAAGAACATAAAAATAAAATGTTATTTAACCTTGGTTAGGCCAATAATAGAATATGCATCCTCCGTTTGGGACCCCTCAACTCAAGAAAACATTAAGAAACTGGAACAGACACAAAATAGAGCAGTGAGATTCATAACAAAGGAATATTCACATTTCACTAGAGTAACACCTATAGTAAAATCACTAAATTTAGAAAGCCTTCAGGACAGAAGACTCAAAAGTAAAGTAGCAATTATATATAAAACACTGAACCATAATCTTCAAATACAAAAACAAAATTTAATAAAATACTCTGAAAGACACAAAGATAAAGGCTTATTCCTCGTCCCATATGCTAGGACAAATTTGTACAAATACTCCTTGGCAGAATTTAAGTCATTGGTTAATATGCATGACTAAATGCATGACGCGTAGGACGTAATCATCTTCTTTGTTGAAGTAACGTCTGTATTATATACGATAAGAAGATAAACGTTGCTAATCCTTTTGAGGATCTCTGAGTGTCAATGTAAAAAAAAAAAGGATTATCCCCCCATCCCCCGAGAAGGTGTCGGCGGGGGGGGGGGGGGGGGGGGGGCTGACGGAAAGTCATTGAACTGTGGCTGTAAATCACGTGATAAGGAATATCTTCCACATCGAGGCTTGGTGACCTTTCACGAGTTCCGCGACACCTAAGTCCAGCAGACGATTTGTTCGTGACATCGATCACTGCCCACCGGGCCTGTCAGATCCTGACCAGCCCATACCCCCGCTTAGCCGCAGCCTTCTTCTGCAATACGATAGCAATGGTCAATGTTGGGGGTCATTTTTTGTGTGTGGGAATCTGAACAGAAGATATGTAGACATGATAAATTTGTTTACATGCTCAGTGTGGCTTCGTCCTGTTAAAGTCTAGAATGTAGAATACATAGTCGACTGGATGTATTTTTTTAGTTGTTGTTGATATTTATGTATGAAAGTGACATTTTTTTGTTTATGTATTCCCAGGGTATGACAAATATAGAAAACAAAATAGCATGATACAATGGTGAGAAAGATAGAAAAGGAACACAATTATCATCATACAAAGAGGCAACTAAACTAAAACAATGAGCCTGCTTTCAACTTGTTTGCATCGTGATAAACTTGTCAGACACTTCGATATAAAGTTTGAAAATACAATGCTCAAAACCATAGACTATATATATACAGGACTGCCAACTGTGCGCACCACGCCTATATTATTCAATTAAATAAGTCCCGTACACCGAGGCGTCCTTGGTTGCAGTGTAGTGTTAGAAGAATGACTTCCGGTGAATTAGTTTACTATATAAAGAAACCATCACTAAAGATAAACACTACGTTCAAAATATTTCTTATTTTGGTAACAGTGCTATAGACATAGCCAGATTTTTATAACAACAAAATCTAATTTACCAACTTCAAAAAAGAGCATTTACATAGATAGTGTTCTAACTAGTTTATATATATATATATATATATATATATAATATATATATATATAAATATAATTTAAAACCCATTAAGCCATTTTTTTCCAAAAACAAATTATAGTAGTGTGTATGGTCGTATATGTAGATATAGTTTATAGCCATAGGTCACTAAGTCTGGGTCAAAGTTTACATGTTTACTACGTGTACAATTAATTTTTATTGAAGTAGGAACAATGATTATAGAATTCTATTAGGTGAAAGACAAAATTTGGAACAATCAATTTTTGTATGGCTTTTAGAATAATTGGATGTTATTTAGGATTTAATTAGTTTAAAAAATTAATAACTTGCAGAGCTGAAAGTTTTATGCATATTTTTCAATTAGTCATAATACACTATTGCTTGTAATTTATATATATATATATATTACTACTGCATGCTATCTTAAAAAAAAAACTACAAATAAATTTTTAAAAATAGGTATCTAGATGTAAATAAAAGTTGGTAAAGATATCAGTGTGTTGGCTCAGGGACTCACTAGTGTTGTTTTTTTTTTGGACTGACTCACTCACAGACTTCACTTCTATCATCCATTATAGGCCTATAGGCTACCTAATTAATAAACGACACTCTCAAAACTGTATTGACTCTTGCATTATTCGCTTATTTAACTCATATTAATAGTATACAATGTAAAAAGAAATTGTCAAATGTGATGAAAAGAGAAATATATTATCCAAGCTGGCATTATCATTCAAATATCGTGAATGTCATACAATAAGTTTATACCGGAAGTACCACATCTCACATTTTGGTGTTGAACGAAACTTATGCATAGTTACCCTTAGTGTTGGCAGTCCTGTATATATATAGTCTATGCTCAAAACATAGACTGATTTTTACAAATGCTCCTTCTTCCCTAGTGCTATTAAAGCATGGAATGGGTTGCCCGGCCTAGCCAGGAAAACCAGTGACTTAGCAGAATTTAGGTTATTGGTTAATATGTATGACTGAATGCATGACGCGTAGGACGTAATCATCTTCTTTTTCGAAGTAACATCTGTATTTTAAGATAAGATAAGATAAGATAAGATAGACTTAGTCATTACTTCAACTTCAAAAAAAAAAAGAGGGCCAGCATTCATTTAAACAAGACTATCAAAGAGTTATAGTTCTAAATTATGTTTTTTGTTTGGTGTAATGCACATATTGTAAGACAAATTTCCGTACGGACAATAAAAGATTATTATTATTATTATTATTATTATTATTATCTAATCATATAAATTATAGACACTCCTTCTAGAGAATATAAACAAACGTGTTTGAGATTTCTCTTCAAGTAAACATTCAACAGCAATAACAAAACATTCAGCCTCGAAGTCTGGCCAACTCATTATAGCACCAGGCTGTTACAGAACATGTCCCTTGTTTCCATACCGCTCTCAGATTTCCATTAAGTGCTGATGCAGACCAGATAAACCCAGCAGTCACAGAAAAAAAAAAACTAGGAGGGGAGAGATTGGCTTTCTAACGAAATCACACCCACCGTCAGGAAATTAAAAGTGTCCCCTGACTTTGATTCCCCCCCCCCCCCCTTTTTTTTTTCAAGTCCCAATTCTTTTTTTTTCTCCCTCAAGCCTGTCGTCTGCTCTTGACCATAAATGGACGCACCACTTGTAATGAAGCGAGACACTGACTTCTGTTTCAACGGCTGAAACAACACTCCAGGTCCGGGGCAATAAAAATAGAAGGGGAGAAAAAAAGACGTTTGGGGAAATTGGTTTGAAAGATCGATGAGTGGGGGGGGGGGGACAAAGTCCTCGACAAACAATCAAATATTAACAGCCTTGTTCCAGAACTTGTAGTGAAATGACGTGTAATTATGCGATCCGTTTCCTCCAGGTTTCAGATAATAATGCTATAATTTAGACAAGTAGTTCTAGGACTCTGAATCACACACACACATAACTCACATTTAAATCAGAAATGTTTATGCCTGACAGATGTTTGATCTCATAAGAAAATATGCATTCGAAATATGCAAAGCGAAGCAAGGGAGATGACTGTGCTTTGACATGAGATGCACACGAGATGTATTTTATGCTGAGATTCTTGCTGTTCAGGTTTCATCAGATGCTATTCGTTCACTTTCTACTGATAACATGTAGCATACATGAATTAGTTTGTAAAAACAAAAGGTTATTTTTGTCTTAGGTTATAAAAGAGTTAATCTAGTTTACATATTAGATTGTGTTCAGTTGCTTTTAATCTTTATTGGTTACGAGTTCTCCAATGGAAGGAACTCCTGATTCCTATTTCACAATTTTTTAATGGGATTTTGTAAATTTAAGAGTTAATGCTAGTTTTAAACCAATTTGCCATGATGATCTAGTAAGTGGGAGTTCTCACACGATAAAAATGCATCTTTATTCTCTCTCTCTCTCTCTCTCTCACACACACACACACACATTACAAAGACATATTCCAAAGAATACACAAGCAAATAAAAAATCCCAAGTGTGTATAATAGTGTAAATATCAACATCTCGACTTCTGGTTCAAGATGTACTTACATAAATCAAACACATACTGGTCAGTGATCAATACTTGAGTAATCAACAGTATGAGGACCTAGATCATAGCTCCTTCGGAGCATGTGTCTGAACTAACTGGTAATGAAGTCCAGCCCCTGGCTTGCTCGAGTAACTCAGAGCCTGGCGTAACTGCTCTTACTAATGGTGAAAGGGGAAAGGTGAATTAATTCCAGGCGCCAATAAAGACGGTAGCTTTGAGTAGAGGAAGTCAAGCTTTTCATCTACGAGGGATGTACCGATACACTTGATTTTAAACCCCGAAGCCAAGCGGTGATAGGGCTTCATGACTCAACCTCGAGGAAAAATCAGGAGTGGAGCGCCTTAGAGGTTGGCCCCGGGCGTATTTTCAACTTCAATGTCAAATGAGGTAGCGCGTAGCTTTCCTTTGGATCACACCAGCAAGGTAGAAAAAAAAAAGACCTTGACTAATCGGCAACCCACATCTTACGATCCTTCTATCTTAGGCCCAGGAATGTTCCCGAAAGGAAAAAAATATCTTGTTGTTGCAGAGCGCTGGGCCAGCTATTCGTCTGAGCGCATCCATTGTCTCTCCATACAGAATGAGCCTTAGATAGCTAATCAACAGCTTATAGATCAATACTTGAGACATCTCCAGCATACAGATCTAGGTCACTTCTGATGTGAGCTTGCTACCATGTAATGTTACTTCAAGTCTTCAACCATATTCCATGTTTGCTTTTTATCATTGTGAACAAAAAAAAAGGGGGGGGGGGGCGCGGGGTCGTTCAGGGATGAAGTAATAAAATTGCACTGACCTCTAAAACTATTGGCAAGTAAGTTCGAATATTGCTTTTGTTGACGTCATAACCCAGCGTTGACCAATCAGCGTGATAGACACAGCAGTTGTCCTCGTTTCGCTGCGGTTTTTGCAGAGAGATTTCTAATTTTTGCGACTTTATAAAAACACGCCTGAAACAGAAGCATGTAAAAAAAAAAAGGTAAAAGTAGATTTCAAATGCAGTTTTAAAATGTGAAACAAAACACTTACAAGGTTGATATCAATATATGATGGCGAATTGCGGCTGCCAGATTGGGTATTTCAAAAACCGTTCTTAGTGAGCACCTAGGAGGTAAAAGGAACCTGGTAACGAAATTTGCGCGAATGCGTGCGATAGTTTTAGCGATCTCGTTATCAATAAGGTATGTCAGTGAATGGTATCTTACAAATATATAGTCGATATATATATGTATCAAATGTATGTATGTATGCTTCGATAGAAAGATAGATAGATAGATAGATAGATAGATTGATAGATAGATAGATAGATAGATAGATAGATAGATAGATAGATAGATAGATAGATAGATAGATAGATAGATAGATAGATAGATAGATTTTCAATAGTCAATTATGCCAATTTTCACAGAGATATCATAGAATGAAAAAGTTTTCACCAACTCAAAAAACAAAACAAACGAAATCCCTGAGAAGTTTTTAAAGTCCAGGCACTTATCTTGTCAACCAGACACTTATATTGGATGAAAAGACCGTGCAAGCGCAACCTTTGGCAGACTTTATGGACAAGATGGTGGCAAGACGAGCTCTAAGCATCGCAACAAAACTGAAGGGGAGTAGTTATGTCCCTTTGATAGGCCTGCGTGTTCTGTTCCATTTTACAGACCCAATATCAAACGGCCGGATTCTTTCAATCTCTGCTGTCTACAAATGTTTGATATTCTAGAATCTAGTAATATCCAATAGATCACAAAAAAAAAAAAGAGTAAACAACTTGTTTAATTGCAGACCTACTTTATAATACTGCAATACAAAAAAAAAAAAAAAAACAATGGCGACTGGGCTTCTTGTTGTGCGCAGGCTCTCTGACGTCACTTCCTCGTGACATCATCAAGTTGTAGATTGCATTAGCACCGCGTTGCACCGTTTAAACATGAAGGGAAGCAACTAACTAGACAAACACAGGGAGACAAGAATTGCAATCAAATTTCTGTCCGTAAAATTACTCTATAAGGGAATATTTGAGAAGACATACCAGATCCAAAATCTATTCTAAAGTCATAACAAGTAATATAACAAGCAAAATTTAATATTAATTTTAAAAATCAAGGGACTTCATTCACCAATCGTAAACAAACAACATTTAGCCAAGTGATAATATTGATAAAACAACGAAAAAAGACTCTCACGTGACAGCCTGTGAGTATTACGTAATTTATATAGAAGAGATAGAGAATCACAGTTGACTAGTCACTAGAGTAACACCTTTATTAAAATCACTAAATTTAGAAAGCCTTCAGGAGAGAAGACTCATAAGTAAAGTAGAAATCATACATAAAACACTGAACCATAATCTTTAAATACAAAAACAAAATTTAATAAAATACTCAGAAAGACACAAAGATAAAGGCACATTCCTAGTTCCATATGCTAGGACAAATTTGTACAAAAGCTTTTTCTACCCTAGTGCTATTAGAGCATGGAATGGGTTGCCTGAGCCAGCCAGGAAAACCAGTGACATGACAGAATTTAAGTCATTGGTTAACATACATGACTAGATGCATGACACGTAAGACGTAGCCATCTTCTATTTTGAAGTAACGTCTGTATTATATAAGATAAGATTGTGTCTATGAGTTGTGTGGTCACATAACAAAGACCACTAGCCTCATTGTATACTTCTAAACCTATGTACCATACATCACTGCATGAACTCAGGGATTGTTTGTTTACCATTAATTAACAATAATTAAATAAATAACAATAAATAATAATATGCAAATTATAATGGGTGTAACTTGTAAAATACAGAAACATACTGATTTTGTCTTCAGTATAAAAAAACAACAAAATTCTCTATCAAAGCCTTCAATTTGTCGTTTTAATGAAACTTTTTTTTTATTAGCTTTCTAAAAAAAAAAAAAAGAAAATGAGATATTTTTGAACTGCCTGATCATCGATTGTGGGTTCAATATGGACACTTGTTTTTTTTTTATTCGTTTCATATTTTTAGTTGATATTTTTATATAACCTTAAGGGCGTCCCGGAAATACGTTGGGATTCAGAAATTGAATTTACTATTAAAGAGATTTATTGGTTAAAAAATGACATTAAATAGGTTTTTGTGAACAATCTAATAGAAATAGAGAACACAAGTTGTGTACAAGTTTTAAAAAGGGAGGCCAATGAGAATGACTTTTATGTTAACCACTCTTACATTAAGAAATCAATGTGTTCAGGTGACATATGACAGATAATACAATTATCATGTTTTTCGACTAATGCTTATTCGGTTGATCATACATTTTAGCTTGAGGGTCTATGTGCGTAACCTAGGTTCTCCACTACTACCGGTAAGAAGGCACATCTAATACAATCCGTCTCCCAAATATCACTGCCTCACTTTTTTTTCTCAATGTGTCAACAAAAAATGTTAGATTGGAAGTCAATGAGCATGCCAAAGTGCGCACTGACCTCGCCAAAGAAGAACAGTGTCCGAAAAGCAGTGATGTCATTAAGCAAGCACGGAGTCCAGCTCGCAGTGACCTTGCTAAAGAAGCTTGAAGTTCAGAAACCTCGCTAAGGAAACCTTGAGTCCAAAGCGCACTGACCTTGCTAAAGTAGTATGGACACTAGATCACACTGACCTTGCTAAAACGTAGACCAAAGCGCACTAACCTCGTTAAAAAAACACAGAAACAAAAGCGCACTGGCCTTGCTAAAGTAGCACGTTGAGCTGAGAGTGCACTGACCTTGGTGTAATAGACCAAAGTGCACTGGCCTTGCTTAAGTGTAACAGACACAAAAGTGCACTGACCTTGGTGTAACAGTGCACTGACCTTTCTTAAGTAAAACGAAGACGTTAAAATAGCACAGACACAAAAGTGCACTGACCTTTGCTAAAGTAGCAGGGAGACGCCTCTAAACAAATCACGGAGACACATTATACAAATACGAAATTTTGATTCCTTGATAAATCAGAAATTCTAATTCAAACAAATCTTTTATCCACCTTGCACATTGCCTTTTTTCTCCCTAAACCTTTCTAATCTTACTTAATCTAGTTCAGTTTCATATGGCTTATCTACTGCTGCAACAGTTTGGTCTCGCAAAGCGTATTTAATAAATATAAACAAATCAATGTATTTACTGAACTCAAAAAGAATAAAAATAACAAGGTTATAAAGACAATTTGTGTGAAAACACACTCAAAATCGGCCACCGATTTGGTTTACCCAGGCAGGTAAAAAGGATAGGTGAAAGCGAATGTGAAGTTAAATGTGAACCTGGCCTAAACTGATGTCTTATAATGAATATCTAATTGATCTAATTGTTTTGTAAAGGGTCAATCTCTTATGTCAATCATATGGGCATTTCCGTAAAGCGATAATATGAAAAACTACTTATTAATTGTCGTCTTAAATTATGTCCAACCAATATGCATACTAAATAGATTTTTTGTCTTAAAAAAAGTAAACATTATTTTATGGGTAAAAGTAGTAATTAGTAGGACACAACTTACATAACTTACCATACAAATGTTAAAAATAATATATTTTTTGGCAAAAAATCTAAAGCCATTTGCATAAATGTGTTAAAAATATAGTGGATCGCTATCTCACCTACTAAAAAGCCTCCAGTGTTCGTTACTATCAATAGTGAATAGTTGTAAAAGTGGTGTATTTTTATAAAAAAAAAAAACTGCTTGCATAAGGGATTAAAAAAAAATAGATTTTTCGCTTTTAGAAAAAAAAAAAGAAGCCGTTGCATCAGAACTTTGATTGGACTAAAATATCATTATGTCCGATTTTCACTATTATTTCTAGTTTACGAAATCTAAACCGGACGGACGGACAGGCGGATGGACAGACTTTTCACACAAAACTAATAAAGTCTTTTCCCCTTTCGGGGGCCGCTAAAAATGGAAGCATTAAGCTTAAGCCCAACCACTTCCGATTCGACCAGAGCTCAACGCATATCACTAAAAGCCGTTTTGAGATCTCATGCAATACGACATTTTTTTTTTTTTTTTTACACATTTAGCATTTCAAAAGTATACTTTAATTAAAAGTGTATTTCACAACATCTCGGGAATCAATATTTAATTTCTCGGAAGTCGTTGGCTCTAATTTTAGAAACATAATTAATTCCTAACTTCTAAACAAGGAGAGGAGGAAGGAAAGGGGGCTGATGGATATTTACTCACAGGGACACAGCCCTGTCTGAACTGCCATTAGACGTCCATTCTGGTCCACCACCCCGAACCTCAACCCACTTTCTAGACATTCTGTTTCCTTTCAGCCCATCTGTTGCCCTGACAATGACGCACGACCTCCATTTTGGGTTCGGCTAATGAATGCGCTTGATATCTTGTCATTAAATTACAGACCGCCATCATGCTGGTGAATTGTACATGCCCCAACCAACATTTCTAACATCGAACTAGCATTGGGTAAACAAGATGGAAAACAACTTGGTACAAAGGCCCGTGTTGTTTTACCGTAACACTTTCCATACCATCCTCAATCTAGTGTAACTTACACTTCGAAACAAAAACAGGACAAACAACACACACACACACACACACAAATGTTGACCTTTAACAAAGGTTTTCTTATATACTAGAATACTTTTACAATTCCTCTTTTCAGTTTGCGAATTCTTCATCAGCAAAACCTGGAACCTGTGTGGACACGGATCTCGAAAACGGCGGTAACGATTTTCCTAGAAGATTGACAGCGTATGTATATCTTAGTGAAAAGAATTGCTAGCTAATTGGCCACACAGGGGAAAATGTAGTTTGGCCGTTATAATTTTTCCAAAAATGTATCTCCTACAATCCAATTTAGTCTGGAGCATGTCTGGAGTTCAGGACAATCTTTATCTTCAACACACCTACCTCAGCAGGTATTTCCGCCTGTGTTCATTAATTAAAGAGTTAAACCATGGAACTATACTAAAGGAACCACGACTTCCCGAGTTTTTTTTTTTACAAAGCCGTTCAGTAAACAGGTTCTTTGCGCATGTTCTCGCGCATCCTGCAATGCCTACAAATTAAGATGATGGAGACAAAGAAGGATTTTACGTCTCGAACGCGCGCGGGAATAGTTCCATGGTCAAATAAATACACAGACATTCAGGAACATTTTGCACACCGTCTTCTAAGTCTGGATCTACAGGGCTAGTACCAAACTAGAATAATCTTTAACATGTATCTAGATCCAGTATTGTATTTAGACTACTGTCTTATAATTTTAGTCATGTCTGGATCTGTATCACCAAACTAGAACTTTTTATACCACATATCTAGATCCAGTATTCTAGTCTAGATTATTGCCTCTTAATATTGTCACGTCTCATGGTGTCAGTATCTGTATCACCAAACTAAAACCTTATATACTCTGAAGTAGATTTATACATGCAACAACCAGGATTTAAAAAAAAAATCAAAACTAGCATTCATTATTAACTCTTTCTCTCAGTAATTATTTACCACATTCTAGTGGAACCAACGTTGGTATCGTCAGTTAGGAGAGAAAGAGTTAAGAGCAAAGTAATCGCTCATACAAAGAGTTATTGAAATTGTCTTTTTAAAAAATAAATAAATAAGGAAACTACCTATTTACGTTACTTAGTGTGATAATTATTTATTAATTATTTTTTTGGGGGTTTGGGGAGTGTGAGGGAGGGTAAGTTTGTTTGGTTGTCACATTTCTGGATGCTATAGGGCAACAGTCAAGCAGAAAGGCTTCTTCGAATTTCATCGTCTGCCGCAAATAAGTTTATGCTTAGCCTACAGTGCAAACGAGATAACAGTTATGGTAGTGTAATCGACATCTTTATTTTGTTTGAAAATCTAGATCTAACTATTTCTGTGGCACAAATATGACATGGAATCGATTTCTATATTTTGTAGTAAAATCATAAGATTAAAAGTAGTTCTTATCAGGGGTGAATAGTCTCTCAGAGCAGAAGATTCCCACATCAAAACTATCTACTTGATAAAGCAACAGAAGAAAAGAAAAGAATCTAAGTTGTATAGTTGTTTTTGAGGAATACTTGTTTATATTTAATTGTTTGAAAACTTAAGTTAGAATTATTTATCCAATGATGGCTAAAGTAACAAAATAATGTGTGTGTGTATGTGTGTGTGTGTGGTTACGTTTCCCTTTCAGACATTGTGATCTATAGGGCTTAAGTCAAATGTTTCTGTGGCCAGCACAGACAAACTGCCTTTACTTTTTCCAAAACTAATGTCAGGTATCCATTAGAGCTTGGTCAGAGACATCTGAAGATCCCGAAATTAAATATCAGTCTTGACTAAGATTCGAACACCGGACCCTCGGTTCGGAAGACAAGAGCCTTCCCCACTCAGCCACCGCTCCTCCATGTGCACATATATGTGTATATAATCCTTCGAATGCTCTACAGAATCAGAAGTCAATGTGACCAGTAGAAAGTAGAGTGGAAATTTAAAGTCTTTCGATTCATCCATGTTAAAATAAAAAATCAATTCTTTTAAAGCAAATATTTCCTCCCAAAGTTGATAAATCAACATTGATTTAGTGATCTAGTATTCTAGTCGTGGCATCCATAGACTTAGTGGACTTGCTTGAATCAATAGAGTCTGAGCAAGTAGATTTGTTTGCAAATTGAGCTTGCAAAGATTTTGTTTTGTTTTGTTTTTTTAATTAAATGTCAGCAAAAGGTATCCTTTTTTTTCCAAAGCTAATGCAAGTGTAGTGGAAATCTAAGGCAAATTTCATCCCTGTACTTAGTATGAGGACACAAGCTTATAATGTCCCTATTGTGTGCATCATTTTCACCTTCACCTTTCAAATCGTCTGCTACAATTGTTTTGGAACGCAATAAAAGACTGACACCCATCTTGCTAGAGCGCAGGGCTCATCTATTTCTTGTGCTGTCTTTAGATTGTTTTCTCTGCCTGCCTCTATTCCAGACGAATCGATATAGAAGGCCTGAACACTGACTTGCACCGTCACAACCTGTGGGCAGTTTAAACCAATAGCTCGTTGCCAGGTTTTTGTAGTGAGTTGGATTTGTTTAAAATAGAAGTTTATGTCATTTGATCTCAAGTTAAATTGGTCTATAGTGTCATCAAAGTTATATTTAGATTTGTTTCCCAAAGAAGTTATTGGTGCTATTTCAAGTTTTATTTGTTACGATACAGTACGCCTACAGTTGGCTACCAGCGATTTGGTGCTACAAGTCAACGACCGACAACAGCAGTGTGGAAGAGTTACATCTCTTAGTTGTTTTTGTAGTCACAGAGTTTTATTCCCTACGTATTAAGCCTATGTTTCTAGGACAGCTCAAGTTATATAAATATATAAGATATATATAATAGACATTTAGACGAGTGAGACGACTAACGCTGTTGACAGACGTGTCCCCTAAATTCACACAATCATAAAAGCCAATGTTTATTTTGGTTTTTGATCGCTCTATAAGTTGTATAAGGGAGGTGGTCTCTTTTTAAATTAAATTTTTTTTTTCTTGTTAAAAATTGCGAAATGAAACGTTAGATTTTGAAATTTGTTTTGTTTACAAAGAGATATAATTGAAATGAAAACATTTTTGTTTCTTTTACTTTTTAGTTTCAGACGTGAAAATTTTTACGTCCTGGAGCAAACGTCCTGCAGGACATACATGAGGACATCAGGGGATGACAACAAGAAGGGGTCAAACTCAGGTAAAAAGTAAGGACAGTCCGAAGCGCATGCCACACAACCAGACAGCAACTATTGCTTTGCTTGCTCCCACCATGGCGTTGTTCATTTTTACAATCTCCCCCAAGAATTTTTTTTTGTTCTTTCACTCCCCAACCCCCCCCCCCCCAAAAAAAACAACAACAACACGTAGGCCTACCCCCTCCTCTTTCTTCAAGTGTCGCATTGCTGTTTACCCCATACCAGCATCAAATCATCTAGCTTATTGTTAATTATTATTGTTAGTAAGTATGCGTAGTACTTACTGTACTGTCCGAGCAGGCCTTGTGGTCAGTACGACACTATACTTAGTGTTCACGTTCAGCTTGACCGTAATGTTGCTCTCGAACCGGTCGCCATCTTGCTTCTTAAACACAGGTCCGTCGTTCTCCGCTCTTCGGAGAGAGAACTGGACTTTGAACTGTCCGCAGCAGGTGGTCATTTTGTGTTGTTTTTGGTTTTTAGTTTTCTAAGGCGGAAACTGCCTCAGAAACAATGTGTTTAGTTTTCACAGCCTTTGATTGAATTGGTTAGCCTTGTCTTAGAAACAAGGCTTTAGGTAAGCCTAGCCTTAAAGACTAGGCTTCAAATCGATTACTCCTGGATATAAGGCTTGGTCTATCCCGTTGTCATCATGATTATTAAAGTGTCACGATTGAGGCCTTGACGAAGATTAGAGTCCAATGTTGGCGCGATGGTTTGTTTTCTGAAAACATAAGTGAATATAGAATTTAAGTTTAAATAAGATTTACTAAAGCGATGAAATAAATATCTCTCTTAACTTCTCGTCATCTCCCTATCCCTTGACTTTCATGGTAGGGGTGCTGCGACAGTTCGCGAAACCGAACCCCCCACAGTCAGCATCTGTTCTTAGCAAGATATTCACATTTGACTAGAGTAACACCTTTAGTAAAATCACTAAATTTAGAAAGCCTTCAGGAGAGAAGACTCAAAAGCAAAGTAGCAATTATACATAAAACACTGATCCATAATCTTCAAATACAAAATCAAAATCTAATAAAATACTCAGAAAGGCACAAAGATAAAAGCACATTCCTCGTTCTATATGCTAGGACAAATTTGTACAAATGCTCCTTCTTCCCTAGTGCTATTAGAACATGGAATGGGTTGCCTGAGCTAGCCAGTAAAACCAGTAACTTGGCAGAATTTAAGTCATTGATTAACATGCATGACTAGATGCATGACGCGTAGAAAGTAATCATCTTTTTTGAAGTAACGTCTGTATAAGATAAGATAAGATATTAAGCTAGAGACTGGTCCATTGTCCAGCCAGCTTTTCTTTGGATGACCATTAAGCTGGTGCCCAGTTAGAAACAAACTTAGCCCCGCTGTATATTGATCTTATCTTTTTAAATCTTGTATTTTTTCTAGAACTGAGTCAATATGATCATGCTTGTTAATCAATGGCTTAAAAACTCAAAGGTCTTTGGCTGACTCAGGCAGCACTTTCCGCGCTCTAATAGCACTAGGGAAGAAGAAGAATTTGAACAAATTTGTCTTAACCTATGGAATTATCTTTGTGTCTTTCTGAGTATTTATTTTTCGTATTTAAAGATTATGGTTCAGTGTTTTATGTATAATTGCTACTTTACTTTAAGTCTTCTATAATCTATACCAGCTGTAATTGCTCCTAGCACTGGCAGGGAACCAGTAGAGTGTGTGCAAGAGAGTAGAAGCATAATAGCCTATTTGTTTATAGAAAAAACAAAGTGTCCACGACCACTTTTGTTTTACGTAATTCTAGACTTATATCAAGTGAGACAATATTCCAATGTAGCCCCACATCGGACGCCTAGCAAAAGTAAATAACCTTCTCAGCCAAATCAAAACAAATAAAGAGGAAAAGTGATGAATTGGAACCCTATGGGAGCTATTGCAACACGATTAATACCAACAACATGCTACTTTTTTGTCCACCAACCAAGACAACGACCCTTGTAATAACGAGGTGTACACGCCGAAAGACGTACAATTACACAATACAACTTTGATCGCGAAACAGATTTGGTTGTAAGTTAAAGATCTGTTTCGATTCAAACGAAAAATACGTCTTTAAAGCCTCCAGGTCAAAACTGCCACTGCAATGAAACATCTCTCCAAGCTAGTTGAAGAACAGTTGTTGTTTTTTTCTGTACAAGTTATAAAATATCATCCATAGGTTTACATGTTTAGTGGCAGACTTCTCACATTTCTAATTTCAAGCCTTCTCAAGCCGACATTCTAACCACTCTGCTAGTGGTTACCAGACAGACAGACAAACAGAGTGAGTTGATATAAGCTTTTATAAAAATACTTTTTATATAAACAAAGCTCATTCAAGAGTCAGATACTTCAACACTGTAAGATTTATTTCCCTTTTCTTATATCAAAATTAAATAATTACCACTAATTTATTAATGAATAGGTTTGTTTTTTTTTTTCGTGTTTTGTTAGGGGCAATAAATGATTCAGCAAAGTTTCAACATGACCCGAGAATGGAAAGTGGTAGAAAAAGAGAGTATACAATTTTTTACAGATAGAGGGACAGACAGAATGAGTTGATACACGCTTTGTAACAAAGACAAGATTGCTGAGATCCTTTAGCATTGCATTTATTACATAAGACATTTAATAAGTTGGCGGCCCACACACAACTTTTCACCGACCCTGTAACGAATAACGCCTCCAAAAGATGCCAAAATGTCCCGATGTGAATGTTACGTAATATCACTAGAGTGCTGTCCTTGACTTCTAGAGTTATCTGACACTGTTATGCAAGAATGTCAAAGAGTCGTTGCCCTCGTGATGTCTTAAAGTCAGAATATACGTTCTGTGACGTAGGTCAAGTTTGCGTTCATTGATTTCGCAGCCACAGACAAACCAAAAGATGCCGTCATCAAATTGTGCGTGACTTAACAGCCGGGATGCATAAGATAATTTACCAAAGATGCCGTCATCAAATTGTGCGTGGCTCGACAGCCGAGATAGATATGATGAATCCGTTAAGTATCGACCCTCGTATAGCATCGCGAGCATTAGAGTTGAAAAACATTTAGAAAGGAGTAGATTATTTTCCATCTTAACCCTTATGCCTCAATCATCCTTCCTTCCCCCCACCCAACCCTAAAAAAAAATAATTTCTCCGTTTAGACTGCTTCATGAGATTCTCGTCTGACTCAAAGATAAATAGGTCACGGTCACATTGACATGTACACATTGTCAGGTAAGAAAGTAGAACAAAACGTTAATCAGAGACATTGTGTCTCTGTACAATATTTGAATACCGGTAATTTGATTGCAGGCAGTGATACGGCTGGGTACTAGATAAAGTTAAAAATTGGTTGGGGCAGAAAAAGGAACTCGGCTCCCCCCCCCCCCATACACACACACAAATGTGCTGTTGTGTGTTTTTTGTCCCGGACCAACGGATTCAAAAAATTTTTTCCGTCTAAGCAAACCTCATCGTCACGCAGGTTTACATTGTTTCAATTGTTGGGTTTAAAAAACGAACGAGGCACAGTCAAGGCCAATAACTTTTTGCGAGAGGCATGCAGCTCCTTACGAATTTTGGAGCTCCATCGACTGTCCCAACTGATCTAGATGGAGAGAGATCTAGATGGAGAGAGATCTAGATGGAGAGAGATCTAGATGAAGAGAGATCTAGATGGAGAGCGATAAAACAGACTAAAAGAAAGGTGAATGTGATGGTGTTTACTGAGCGCCTAAAGGCAGCACTGGAAACCTTCTTCCGAATAGCTCCTCACCCCAGTAAAACATCATCACAACATGTGCCATGGCATTACAACACCATCACAGCATGCGCCATGTCAGTAAAACACCATCACAACATGTGCCATGGCGTTACAAAATCATCACAACATGTGCCATGTCAGTAAAATACCATCACAACATGTGCCATGGCGTTACAAAATCATCACAACATGTGCCTTGTCAGTAAAACACCATCACAAAATGATATTGGGCCATAGTTCTCTTAGCATGCTATAAGCATGAAAGTTACGCTACATAAAAGCAATACATTAAATTAAATTAATATCAAATACAGTTAAACTCCCCTTTATAAAACCTAAATACAGTTAAACCTAACTGGCTGCCTGGTCGTGCGGTTTGCACGCTGGACTGTCGTTTGGATTTATTGATGGTCCCGGATTCAAACCCTGCCCGCTCCCATCCCCCGTCGTCCTGCGGGAGGTTTGGACTTGGAAGTAAACTATCTTCAACTCTGAAGGAACATCCGAAATATGTAAAACATTTTACAAACAACGAATTTAATTGGCCTAAATAGTTAAACGTGAATTTATTATTCTATATGTCATTATTTTCATATTGCTAAATCTCACTTTATCAAATACAGTTAAACAATTCAAACCTAATGATATGAAATGCCGTTAAACCTCGCTATAAGGGACAGGTTTCACGTGTTCAAAATACTCGTTTGATGAACTTAAGGATGAAGCGTCAGCAATTAGCGTAAAAGCAATACAAATGTGTAGGTAAGAGGGGGTATTAGTTTGGCAGCTCGAGTTCTGAAAGGAAGATATGGACACATGTTTTCACTATAATCACAAGCTCTGTTTAACAGCCACCAAAATTATCGCTAACAGATGTTAAATTGGATTCTTTTGATCATCTTGCTGGCTAAAAATGTGGATTTTTTTAAACACACGCTCTCTCTCTCTCCCTCTCCCTCTTTCTATCTCTCTCTCTCTCTCTCTCTTTATCTCTCTCTCTCTCTTTTCTCTATATATTTCTGTATTTCTCATTTTTCGATCAATTTCTCATTAAAGTGCTAATATCAAATCAGAAAAAAATCAAGACCTCCTCGAGTGATCAGATAGACACCCCTTTGCTCTTCACTCACCATTCAAGTCTCTTCGCTCTCACTCACACACACACACACACATCAGCTTCCCACCCACACACCAAGAAAGAAGTGATTCGTCTCCCCCCTCCCCCAAACAACCAAGCCCCCCCCCCCCCCCAACTTTATCCTCGTCAATTCAGAAGATGCTTCAACAACCATCAGTGCCAATAAGTCTCGCGAGAATTCCCGTGATTGGGCCATGCGGGGACACCGCGGGAATGATTGGGACTTGACCCAGAATTTAGTCCTCCGAGAATGGGATGTTTGCCAGACCTAAGTACAAGGGCGACATTTACATTGCTTGAAAGGCTGTTATCTAACGTAATAGACCCTCCGCACCCCCCTACCAGCCTGGACCGATCGAAGTAGCTTTCTTGAGACCATCACGTTATTGAACGAATATCCTGTGCACAGATGCAGTCAATACAACAAATCAATGTAGACGCACCAGCAAACTCAGTATCTCATCTAAATGGAAATATAATATTGATACTCAGGCAAAAGACATTGATACCATACAATTGAAAATGTTAAAGTACTAGCTAAGACCCGTGTTACACTATGTTGATGAGAAAAAGTGGGAAAAGCAACGCAAGTAAAGACGATTTGTTTTTACCTGAAGACCTCCACAACCCTTCTTTTGATCATCCCTTAAAGGCCCCTTTATACCTAATCAAGTTTCTTCGTGGATATTAAGGATTAAAATTGATTAAATATCTTTGCTTTACCTCTCTACTAGTCGATCCCCCCCCCCCAACCATACATAAACACGCTCACATCTGCAATATTTTAAGTTTTAATATCGCTAAATGCTCCTAAAGGCTGATGGTAAAGTCATAGGCAAAAAAAAAAACAACAACATTTGGGCAGCTGTTTGAGACAAACATTCATAAGAAAGCCAAACAGATTTTAGAAAAAAAAAATCACCCTTTGGGTCAGGATTTTGTGATTTTACCATTTCAAAGGAGATACAAGACACCGACAGCAAAAACAGACACAAACACTCTTTTGTAGCCCTGACAATCAAATCATTAAATACAATTCCACTATCTGATACAAACATTTTACATATAAATTATAAGTGAATCTGGTGTGAATGTATATTTTGGTTTTCTATAGTTACAATTTTTTGTTTGGTGTAATGCACAAATTGTAAGACAAATTTCCTTATGGATAATACAGATTATCATTATTATTATTATCATTATTAAGTCACACCCTCCACAGTTCTAGATCTATGTTCTACGTTACAAAAATCATATAGTTAAAATGAAATCAGTGAACTAAAGCATATAACACATCCGTATTATAAGAAAGTCTTTTGAAATATTTGTTCACGTATGTATAGTTCTCTCTCTCTTTCTCTCTTTGTAACCTTGTTATTAATATTGTATTTTTAAAAAAATCTTTTTAAGGGAGATGTGTTTACAATATTAAATTATTAAATAAACCAACTGGCCTGTGTAATATTTTTAGATGTTACTAATTCACTTACAAATCATCATTTGCATAATATGTAAAATAACATTAAACTATAAAAATAGATATAAAAAAGAACAAAATGTATAATAAATTTTTCAACATACCAGTTTACCTTAATAAATTCAAGAAAACTTATTTTTAATATATCTTAAGTAGCATACTGATTTTCACTGATCTATATACATCCGCAAACGTAATACATTGCAAAATTTTAAAAGTGCATATCTCAAAAGATCGAATCATACGACCGTTAACATCAAGCGCAATCTTACGAGAGAGATTTTGCATTCGAGAGTGCTAAGTTTATTTGACAAGGGACATTGTTGTTATCAATCTATGTTGGTATTTAATCACAAGATCATCTGCAAAGACAAAGGCATAGCCCTGGGCACTCAAATCAGACTGTTACACTTGGAATCCAGATGGTATGAAAGATCCTAGCGCAAAACAGCAGGTTTTTGTTCAGTGTTTTTGCAAGATAGGATATGAGCCTCTCAAGTCCTCGCTCAAATGGAGTTTGATGATAATAATCTTGGCGCTAAACGGAAGAAAGACAAGGCTGATAGTAACACTAGTGTCATCCTTACTGACTCATTTGGGAACACTAAAGGATCAAGTCAGAGGTCATGTAAATTTATGGTTACCAGACGTCCGGTAAAAGGAGGACATGTCCTCATTTTTGAGGTGGTATCCTTCGCCATACAGGCATCGGCCTAAAATGTAAAATCTTTATGTGAAATCGTTTATTTAAGACGAATATTTTTTTTAAAATATTCTTCGCTGATCAACGAACAGTCGCGGTTTCAGCCCAGAGAGACGTTCTTCTCAGAGGGTACAGTTTGAAGAAAATGTTGTTTCGTCTGAGAAGATACTTAATATTGTAGTTTTCCATATATTGTATGTTTCAATAGTACAATTTTTAGCCTAAATTCATTGTTATTTGTTGTTGTTTTTTTTCCCCTCTGTATGGTTAACTTCTGTAAGTTGGAAAAGTTGAATTGCATCTGTGACCAAACACCGTGTTAGGGGAAAAAAAAACAAAATCTAGACCACTATCACAAGGGTTCCTACACCATCTTGACCACTATCAAAAGGGTTCCAACACCATCTTGACCACGGTCACAAGGGTTCTTACACCATCAAGACCACTTTCACAAGAGTGCTCACATCATACTTTTATTTTAAAAACTTTTTTCTTTTCTAATAAATCTCGTATCTTATTGCGACTTCCAAACAAACGTGAAAAAGAAAAAAAAAGAAAAGAAAATAGCGCAACAAAACTTGGACAAAGAGTAGAACAACATTTTTGTTTAGAGAAGTCAAAGTGAGGGCAATGTTGGCGACTACAACTATGGCAGTCAAATAAGCCAACACATAAATGTAACAATGCACTGTGTCATGTAGCCACACATGAATGTAGCAATGTACTGTGTCATGTAGCCACACATGAATGTAAAAATGTACTGTGTCATGTAGAGGGATTGTTACATACAGTGGCGTAGCAAGGGATTGTTACATACAGTGGCATAGCAAGGGATTGTTACATACAGTGGCATAGCAAGGGATTGTTACATACAGTGGCGTAGCAAGGGATTGTTACATACAGTGGCGTAGCAAGGGATTGTTACATACAGTGGCATAGCAAGGGATTGTTACATACAGTGGCGTAGCAAGGGATTGTTACATACAGTGGCATAGCAAGGGATTGTTACATACAGTGGCATAGCAAGGGATTGTTACATACAGTGGCGTAGCAAGGGATTGTTACATACAGTTGCATAGCAAGGGATTGTTACATACAGTGGCATAGCAATGGATTGTTACATACAGTGGCGTAGCAAGGAATTGTTACATACAGTGGCGTAGCAAGGGATTGTTACATACAGTGGCGTAGCAAGGAATTGTTACATACAGTGGCGTAGCAAGGAATTGTTGCATACAGTGGCGTAGCAAGGGATTGTTACATACAGTGGCGTAGCAAGGGATTGTTACATACAGTGGCGTAGCAAGGGATTGGTACATACAGTGGCATAGCAAGGGATTGTTACATACAGTGGCGTAGCAAGGGATTGTTACATACAGTGGCATAGCAAGGGATTGTTACATACAGTGGCATAGCAAGGGATTGTTACATTCAGTGGCGTAGCAAGGGATTGTTACATACAGTTGCATAGCAAGGGATTGTTACATACAGTGGCATAGCAATGGATTGTTACATACAGTGGCGTAGCAAGGAATTGTTACATACAGTGGCGTAGCAAGGGATTGTTACATACAGTGGCGTAGCAAGGAATTGTTACATACAGTGGCGTAGCAAGGAATTGTTACATACAGTGGCGTAGCAAGGGATTGTTACATACAGTGGCATAGCAAGGGATTGTTACATACAGTGGCGTAGCAAGGGATTGTTACATACAGTGGCGTAGCAAGGAATTGTTACATACAGTGGCGTAGCAAGGGATTGTTACATACAGTGGCGTAGCAAGGGATTGTTACATACAGTGGCGTAGCAAGGGATTTGGAGGTACATTCGACATCATGACATGAGATCATGTACTTAATAAATATATGTCTAATGTGTGGAACACATGCAACATGGTCAATAATTTACATAACAACATGATAAGCAAAGTAACATGGCATTGGTTCAATAGTTAATGTAAAAAAAAAAGATTTAACACTCAATTGGCTAGCCCCCTCATATACTTAAGTCTTTGTTATTAAACAGAGTAGACAAAAAGAATTACTTTATCGCACGCCTCCGCTGAATGTAAACTAGGACTATCTTACACTCCACTGAATGTACATCAGGACAATCTACGCCTCCACTGACTTTACAACAGGACCATTTACCTCTCTACTAAATTTACATCAGGACCATTCACAACTCTACTAAATTTACATCCGGACCATTTACTCCTCCACTGACTTTACAACAGGACCATTTATACCTCTATTAAATTTACATCAGGACCATTTCCTCCTCTACTAAATTTACATAAGGACCATTCACCCTTCTACTAAATTTACATCAGGACCATTTACTCCTCTACCGAATTTACACCAGTAATAGTTACTCCTCCACTGAATGTACAACAGGACAATCCATCCGTCCACTGAATGTAAGTCAGGACTATCTACCACTCTACTGAAAGTACACCAAGACTTTCCCCCTCAATCTACTGAATGTACACTTGGGCTATCTATCACTACAGTAAATGTACACTAGGGCTATCTATCACTACAGTAAATGTACACTAGGGCTATCTATCACTACTGTAAATGTACACTAGGGCTATCTATCACTACAGTAAATGTACACTAGGGCTAACTATCACTACAGTAAATGTACACTAGGGCTATCTTTCATTGGCCTCCTTCAGTCGTAGAACGACTATGGTTCATCTCAGAGCACACTTCCTCATGTGGCTGTGGAGCCCTATTTTGGAGAGACACTCCCGTCCACAGATAGCGCAGGTTAAGGTGGCTTTTGCTTCGGTGGTAGAGGAGCTGGCCGTTTTTCGGATTGTGCGTTTTTCTTCCTGGGCTGAGACCCATGTGCTTTCACTGTCCATAGCTTTCTTGGTCACTGTCTCTCTCCACCTGTTGCGGTCTAGAGCTATGTCTTCCCAATTGTCAGTATTGATGTTCACTGATTTGAGGTCACGTTTTATTACATCTATGTAACGGAGGTGGGGGCGACCAGTTTTTCTTGTGCCAGTCGCGACTTGACCATAGAGGATGACTTTCGGGATGCGCTTGTCCTCCATCCGGCGAACATGTCCAAGCCAGCGCAAACGGCGTTGTCTGAGGGCTGTAAAGATGCTGGGAATACCTGATCGCGCAAGGATCTCAGTATTGCACACTTTTTCTTTCCATGTGACATTCAAGATCTTACGGAGACATCTCAAATGGAATGAGTTTAGTTTTCTCTCTTGCTTTGCGTAGGTGGTCCATGATTCACTGCCATACAGCAGTGTGCTCATAACGCATGCCTTGAGGACTTCCATTTTGGTCACCGTGGTTAGCTTATGGTTTTCCCAAACTCTTGGTCTGAGTCTAGCGAATGTCGAGGCAGCCTTCCCTATGCGTTTTTTTCTGTAATTGTGGATCCCAGATAGCAGAATTCGTTTACGGCGTCCAGCTTGTTATCGTCTATGAAGATGGAGGGTGGTACTGTAGCAGGTGGTCCCATAACATTTGTAGGGCTATCTATCACTACAGTAAATGTACACAAGGGCTATCAACTCGTCCACTGAATGTACACTAGGACTATCTACCAATCCAGTGAATGTAAATCAGAATTATCTACCTCTCTACTTAATGTACACGATGATCGAATTGCTCTCAAATGAATTGCGCCCCTTGAATTGATTATTTAACGTCAGTAATTATCACGCTCAACTTTCATTGTCACATGATACCCCACTTTTGTTAACACTAACAAATAAACCGAAAGTACAATAACGATTTTTTTTTTAAATCGGGAATTCCCTTTACTAAACTAATAAAAAGAAAGGTAGGGGGGAATTTAATCAGAACAAGGGTTGGGTCTTCATAGCTTCTGTACATGTTTTCACTCGAGTAAAACTTAAGATTATGCACAAGTTTGGTTTGACATAGGCTACTTATGACACAATTGTTTTTTTTTAAATGACTATTTACCGGATATACATGTTATAGATTAGAAAAAAGAAAGTGGCGTATTTTTACTTACCCACTGTTACAATTAAATCCTCATGTTAATAAAACTAAACAACAAAACAAAAGAGTATCCTTTTCTACTTTTGTTCACTTTCTCTCTCTCTCTCTCTCTCCTGAATGAGTCCAGTAGGAATATCTCCGGTAAAGAAATAACTCGATCAGATCGATAAGCGATCCTGCACTGTGCTCACCAGTTGATTGCGTCTTGCGGAACGCCTCGTACATACGCGAGATGGGAGAAGGGGGTGGTAGGGGACGGTGAGATGACAGAATGGAAAGTCGTCCGGTGTCTAGATTTGTTTTTATCCCATAGCTAAATTACTTCGTGTTTAGAGAATCTATACCTTTTTGCATCTAGAGTTCTAGTGTTAAACAAACGTAGGCGTCTAAATAAAATTCTTTTGCTTAAGCAAGACTAGATCTAATATCTGTAATGTCAGTTAGAATTTAAAGAATGTCATAGAAAGTCAAGCTAGCAAATTAAAATGTCATTTCATTGCGCTGTAGCGGCTAGAGAGATTCAGACTTTTTTTTTTTTTTTGAACAGGTAGATTTAAAAAAGAATGAAATCATCGATTTAAGAAATATTGTTTAAATCGAATTGATACATTTTCCATTTCTACACTGATGGACGTGTTGACAACTGGTCTGAAGTCGAAATGTTTGCTGTCTATCCTTTTAAGTAAACTAAGAACAACAAACCTGGGCTTCGTTGCATTATGGCTCTCGGCTAGCATCCATCACATATGTGGAGATTGCAATCATATCTAGGTCACATCCAGTTGACAGATAATACTCAAACAATGAGTGTTGTTAAACGTGTAAGAAATGTTCTTAACAAATATTCATGAGATACATCCGATATGCAAATAATTCTTTACCAACAATTATAACTTGTTTTACTTAAATATTTGCCTATATGTTTAAATTTCTTCATTGCAACAATACCAAAATACATCAAACTTCGCTTCCATACTAGTTAACGCCATAACGCCGTGTTTAGTTAATATAAATAGGCTAATTTTTTTACACCACTGATGTATGTTTTTATTCGTCTTAAAGTTTAACACACACATACTAAAGTACACTATGTTGGTAAATGTCCATCCAAATAGCCTGTATTGAAAGATGGGCCCGTTCTAAAATAATAATAGTCATATAATGAATCGAATAGATATTTATGCTCCTTGTCTTCCAATCATATAGTTTATCAAGTAATTCATCCTTTATGCCTACCTTATCAAGTAGTTAAACATAAAGTTAATTCTGTGTGGTGGCTGTCTTAAGACGCTTGGCTTCCGAATCGAAGGGTCAGGGGTCCACCAAGCTCTAGTGAGTATCTGATATTAATCTCGGTGAAATTAGGCCTTAGAAACAGATGACCTTTGCATGTCTTTATTTCAACTTTAATCATGTAGGTAATCATATATTTTAATCATAAAGTTAATCATATAGTAGAATCATTGTTAATCATATAGTAGAATCATTGTTAATCATATACTGAATTGTACAGTTAATCATATACTGAATCATATACTTAATCATATCCTTAATCCTATTCAAATCATAAAGTTAATCATATACTTAATCTTATAGTTAATCCTATATTGAATAATATAGTTAATCATATTCTTAATCATGTAGTTAATCCTTTAGTTAATCACACATTGAACCATATAGTTAATTATTCATAGTTGGGCCTAATCTGCAAAGGTATCTATATTGTTTCAGTTTGGCCAATCTAAATGTAAACATTAGACTTCATAGATGCTGATCAATAGAGAATTAACTGAAAAAACATACTTTGCGGTTCTCATTCAGTTATTTTCATAGACTCAAAAAAAAATCACAGTTATACCAATTCTCATCCACCCATAGTGACATTATTTTGAGATCACGAACCAAAGATTGAGACTTGTTCCACGCTGAACTGATTATCAAACAATTCCTTATATCCAATAAGACGTCTGAATCTTCACGAATCAAAAGAAATCATACAAAGATGTTAACTCAAAAACTTCAATCATCTAATCGCAAAACTATGAATCCTATTGCCATCGCGATGTCTCGAACTCCCAACCTTCAATAACAATAATTTCCTGTCGTCCTTCTTTGCTTTTCTAAAATCTAATGTGTATGTTCCAAATATAAACATTGCCGTATATTGAAACCATGTAGATCTTACTTTCTAAAGATTTTTTTTACTGATTACCACTGTGACAACTTTATCATTGTTGTATTTGGAAAAAAAAAAGGGGGGGGGGGAATCATGCACACAATCCTAGACAGTCATACTTTTACAGTCTATTCAATTTTTTTTAAGTCAGAATATTCAGAAATGAGATTATGCCTGTTTCAATTTCAATGGAACAACTTGAGCGAATCAGATTTTGTTTATTGATACCGTCAAAAACGGTAAAACCCTCACAGAATTTAACAAAGGGACGATTTGCAATTGAATAAAGTAAAAAAAAAAAAATTTACTCTCTGTAGCCTATCTACTGACAGTACGCTTGTATTGGATAAGTTCTATTTATAATAATATAAGCACACGTTAAACATTCTAAATATAATTATTTCGGCGTTATCATTACTCTAAGAAGGTAAGATCTACGAACGTGAAGCTAGGACAATAAGAGTTAGTGTACGGTATTAAGAAGGCTTCTCTCACTAGTTTATAATGATGGTACTTCGTAACTCGGGCATCTGGTTTATACAAATGAATGCGGGCTTTGTAGACATTTTTTGAGCGAAACAATATATGTTAACTAATTTTAGACTGGCACTGCTCCTTTAATATAATAAGTAAATACTGGCACTGACATTATATAATAAGTAGGAGAGAATACATACTAGCACTGATCTAATCTTATAAGTAGAAGACTACATACTGGCACTGATCTAATCTTATAAGTAGAAGACTACATACTGGCACTGATCTAATCTTATAAGTAGAAGACTACATATTGACACTGATCTTTTCATCTAATAAGTAAGAGACTACATAATTAGTAAAGAACATTCTGTTTGACTCTTGTCAGTTGTCATTATATAATGACTATAACCCTCTCCAAGTAAACTCCCATCCACACGGTCTAATTTTGTCCCTCTTTTGTTTGATTACTGGAACTAGATGGTCACGAACTAACTTACCGACATTCTTGACCTAGACAGGGTCAAAAACTAACACTGGGCAACCTTTAACCTTTGAAAACAATGTAGAATAGTTTCTAGAATACATATGTGTTTTTTTGTTTTAGAGATTTAAAGGATTCATTAATGTCCAGCAGTAGACATATGTTCACCTTGTCAATATAAAAATCTAAGACTCTCTTACTAACACTTTGTAAGGCCAGCTTTAGAGTGGGCTAGTCACGGCGTGTCAAGGTAGTATTCTTCGTCTGCGTTCTCTATATTACGTTGCATAGCCCAATCGTCCTGACTTGGCAAGTGTGTATTCGCCTTCTCATTACCTTCTGATTCTACGTGTGAATTCATTGGAGGACAGTTTTCTTTCTATTGCATATTACAAGAGATGTCCTGATTTGTTTCACATGGGAGTTTTTCAGGCGCTGAAACACTGACATCGGTTACGAAAATAATTTGACTGTTTAGCGTGATTGGTTGGTTTACTAATGTCATTGCTGCTAGTTCTAATTTTCCCCTTTATGCATCCCCGTTTCCCAGGCTCGACACCCTACTTGAGTCGGTCGCGCCCTATAAACAGAAAGGCAACTTACGTTTTTGCTATGTAACTATTCGAATGGAGACATAGTAAGGAGTGATCTTGTGTACAAATGAAAGCCAGGTTACAGTCCATCAGAAATCGAAGATAGTTCTTGCCACATTTTAAACTTTAGGTTTAGATTTGTTTCCCCCTTTCTTTTCTTTTGAACATAACGACAGAATATAACGACAGAACATAACAACAGAATATATCGACAGAATATAACGACAGAATATAACGACAGAATATAATGACAGAATATAACGACAGAACATAACGACAGAACATAACGACAGAATATAACGACAGAATATAACGACAGAACATAACGACAGAATATAACGACAGAATATATCGACAGAACATAACGACAGAATATAACGACAGAATATATCGACAGAATATAACGACAGAACATAACGACAGAATATAACGACAGAACATAACGACAGAATATAACGACAGAACATAACGGCAGAATATAACGACAGAATATATCGACAGAATATAACGACAGAACATAACGACAGAATATAACGACAGAATATATCGACAGAATATAATGACAGAACATAACGACAGAATATAACGACAGAATATATCGACAGAATATAACGACAGAATATAACGACAGAACATAACAACAGAATATATCGACAGAATATAACGACAGAATATAACGACAGAACATAACAACAGAATATATCGACAGAATATAATGACAGAATATAATGACAGAATATAACGACAGAATATAATGACAGAATATAACAACAGAATATAACGACAGAATATATCGAAAGAATATAACGACAGAACATAACGACAGAATATAAAGACAGAATATAATGACAGAATATATCGACAGAACATAACGACAGAACATAACGACAGAATATAACGACAGAACATAACGACAGAATATAACGACAGAATATATCGACAGAACATAAAGACAGAACATAACGACAGAATATAACGACAGAACATAACGACAGAACATAACGACAGAACGTAACGACAGAACATAACGACAAGATATATCGACAGAACCAAAACCCTGAAGGATAAGTATTTATGTATTTACAGTAGTATTCAGTTTTTCGTGTTACAGCAAAGGGGAGGTAATCCTCTATTTCTTTGGGAAAAAAATTCTTTAAAAACGTTGCGTATCCACGCTGCTTGAAAAGAAAGGCTGTAGGTCTTCGGTCACCAATAAATCAATAACCCAATGTTTATTTCTAGTTAAATTCTGTAACACTAGATCGATGCTACGAAGAGCAGGGTGCCAGGACATCCGCTCTTGTTATCAGCAGCAGACGCCTTGGCTGGCTTGGCCACGTTCGTAGAATGCCAGTAGTTCGACTTCCACATGACATTCTGTATGGCAATCTAATAGAAGGCAGGATAGCCGCTGGTCGCCCACTTTTACGGTATACTGATGTATGCAACCGCGATATGAAGCTCTTCAAAATCGACACTAGCAGCTGGGAAAAGTAGCACAGGATAGATTCACATGAAGAGAGAGCATAAAGGAGGGGTCTCGGATTGCAGATGCCATGCACAACAGCAGCAGTAAGAAGGGTGAAAATGCAACGGCGCCTGGTGATTACAAATGCCCAACCTGCGACCGCAGCTATATATCAAGGATTGGCTTCTTTAGTCACACAAGAAGTTGCAAAGGGAAAAGATCGTCTCTCGGGACGTAAAATGCCACAGATCGATGCTTACACCATGATTAGTGACTTATTTACAAGAGTATAAGAGAACATAATTAGAGCTTGTCGTTTGCCACATTTTGTAGAGTGAATCTCGTAGACTAAATTTCGGACTCAAGATTTTATTATTTATTATTATTAGTAGTAGTATTATTACGTTACAAACGAACGAGTATTCATTCTCTAGCACTGCCAGGGTCGAGTTTCGTTAAAGAGAAACAAAATTCATTGTAGTCCCTTTATCCGTGTCTACTGAGGAATTTTCTGGTGCTGTGGCAGGTCTGCAGCAGTACCGCCCTCTGAAAGGCAAAGAGAATCTTAGTGGCCTTGTAGGTATCTGCGAGGTCAGTTGTCATTATCCCCTCGGTTGATATAACAATGGGGTATATTCAAGTATATTGTTATTTTAGATAACTTCCATAAACGCTTATTCTCCAAGCCTAGGTTCCCAGATTTTTCTTTGTTTTTCCAGCTCAGCTCTTCTTACATTATTATCAGCATTATTATACACAAAATAACTTAGTAACATAATATAGAGCTGGCACTGACAGCAGGGTCGAGATTCATTAGAGGGAATCACAATTCATTGTTGTCCAAAAATTAAAGATAACTGCCAAATCATCTCGCTGAAACTAAGTTTTTATTTTTTTCTTAGTAAAAAACTATTGCAGAATGTTTGATTCAGTTCGGTCAATGTAAAGACAATTCGTTCGGTTCGTACCTATTAGTTTTAAAGTTCGGGTTCGGTTTGGTCGTAAGTGAGGTTCGAGTTCGGTTCGGTTTCGGTTCGTTTCCTATCTCTAGTCTACAGCAGTACTGCCCTCTGACAAATAACTATAGTGGTGTAAAGTGTTCGTTTTTTTACACCGGTGTCGCCCAAACTTTATCTCCCTGTGGATCTTATTCACAGCGGGCACATGTCATCAAGATGATTGAGTTATATGGAACCTTTCTTCGGAAGCTTCTTTATACACTACTTACATTACATGACATTACCCGCGGCCTGCGGGTCTAAGTTTGTGTTTACTAATCTAGTGGATTGGATTTAGATGTATGTTAAACTTAGCTAATGATCCTTTCAAGTTTTTCTCTTTCGCTACGAAAATAAAATTAGGTTTGCGAAAATGTGTTTACCCGAAGCCGATACATTCATATATATTAAAAACGAAAAGAGCGATAGGTTTATAAAGTGAACAATTAGACGAAATAATTTTTAGTACACGATTCATGAATGAATATAGATCTAGGCCATTTCTAGGCCTATGTCAACTCGGCTTCGCGGCTTTCGTAAACGAATGTAGTCTCTTAAAAATGCTTTAGAAAACCAAATTTGAATGTTTATTTGATCAAAATATGAAATGAATGGACTATAATTAGTATGTTTATGTGTTAAAATATAAAACTATCTGTGCGAAGAGAAGTTTTATCACCTTAGAGTTGAATTAGAGTTTTAGATCTAGGGATGGGATTATAAAGTAAACAGTTAAACGAATTAATTTTTAGTACGCGATTCATTACGGTATTGTCTAATGAAAGAATGTTCGTCAGGAAACCTGTAGTCACAGATATAAGGAACTAATTTATGTAAAAAAAATGCTTTTGAAACACAAAATTGAAGGTTAATTTTATTATATAATGAAATCAATGGATCTTTTTTTGTATTTTCATGTGTCAAAGTAAAAAACTATCTGCGCAAAGTGTATTTCTTAAAATTAGATCTAGGTCTAAATCCTTTCGATTTTTTCTCATGTCAACATTGTAGACATTGCCTAGATCCATAAAATACTATAGCTGTAATAGAGTCGGACAACTTTTTTTTTTTTTTTTAGGGTCTTAAGTTTGTTTTAGGGCTACAATACATACACTACGGTCTAAGTTGGTACCCAAGAAACATTCCTGCCAAGTTTTATCAAGATTGGTCAAGCGGTTTTGATGTCTATAAGTCACATACATACACCTCACATTCTACTTTATAATATAGATGGACAGAAGTTTAGAGGGTCAGGACCAACAAACTCTAGTTTTGGGCAGTAATTTAACGAAGTCCCCCCCCCCCCCCCAAATGGATAGTAGTCGGAACCTCGTTTGAACAAATAAAACACCACCTTTGCTCTAACTCCCCCATAAACAGTGGGCAGCACTGGTAAATGAGAGTCTGATCAGGCCCGCCATGGAACTAAGAAAATAACCATTGACCATTTGTTCCAGGTTGAAGAAGCTTGGCATGCGATGAAGTAGACAAGAATGTTCTATCTGCTGAAATCTAATTAGCTGTGAAGTCAATGCACTGTGTCTTTGTAAAGAGGAGACAAAGTGACACGACACCGGTCAGAGCGGGAGCTTCGTTTTTTGTTTGTTTTAATGTTCAGCATGCTCTCTCTCTCTCTCTCTCTCTCTCTCTCTCTCTCTCTCTCTCTCTCTCTCTCTCTCTCTCTATCTATCTCTCTCTCTCTCTCTCTCTCTCAGTTATCATGTCGTAATGGTGGTGTGACAGTCACAACGTGAGTGGCGTAAGATAACGGCGCTCACACAGACTGACCTGGGACTGACTCATTAGACATAAGTGGATGCCTAGAAAAAAGACAGGCAGGTGTGTGAGACTATTTTCACCGTAGGCCAATTTAGTCGATCTACTTACGAACCTGGAAAACTAAAACGATGTATTTGAAAATCTAATTGACTTTTAAGGGAGGGGGGGGGGGCTCATCAGGGAGGGTGGGGGACCATCAGAATAATCATTGTGCCTCGCCCGACGAGTGCCTTGCTACGCCACTGGTGTTGCCTAATACAGCCGAGGGACGCCGAAAAGAATAGAGGGGGAAGAGGTTGCAACATGAAACTGAAAGATTGCGTTGTTGTTGTGAGGTGGATTTTGTTCAAAAAATATTATTGCTAAAGTCTACTACATTTATTTCATTCGATCAAAGGTTGATGTTGTCTATACTATAAATAGTTTTTACAAAGTAAGCTTCCCCTTTCAGGCCTTGCGATCTATAGGGCAGATAAGGTCAAAGGTCGTCTGTTTTTTGGGGGGCCAACGGTTAGCAAGCGTCATGTGGCCAGCACAACGACCAACCGCCTTTACTTCCCCTAACTGCTGTCAGGTACCCATTAGCGCTGGGTGGACTCAGGGGCGCCCTAAAAATCTAGGAATTCAAAATCACAGTCTTCATCGAGATTCGAACCCTGGACACAAGGTTTCTCAACTTATCCACTCAGCCAACGCGCCCCTCATATTATAAATAAAGTTATATTTATAATTGTTCACAATCAAAAGAAAGTTATTCAAGTTATTTAAAGTTCTTTTTTTTTAGTTAAGATATTCTACGCCTACAACGGTTTAGTTGTCTACCAGCGGTTTGGTGCTACAAGTCAACGATGATGGTAACCTTGACCCAGATATCCTCTTCTTTTTCCCCTCCCCCAACTGGTTTAGACAAGTGATGGGATCATTGCGCAGTGAGAAAGCTAAAAGCATGAAGCTGCGCTAAACAAAAAACTACTGGTAAAACAATATTTCTAATCGCACAGATTTTTTTTTTTTTTTTGGTTAGTCGTAATTAATGATCAAACTAATTGACACATTTATGCTTAATGTAAGTTTTTTTTTTAAATATGTATATATTTATTATTATTTTGTGTGTGAGCTGAATTCTTTTCCTTGACTGAATTCCTAAACGCCTTAACTACAGTAACAATAACCGTCATATTCTTAGAGCAATGCTTCCCAAACTTTTTCCTCAACGGAACACTCCGAGTATTTAGCGGAACACTTTGCTTATTTATTTATTTTTTTAGAGAAGTTAAATCGCATGGTGGCCTAATAGTTAATTATTCCAATAGATGGTGGAACACCTATTCAGGGCTCGCGGAACATAGTTTGGGAAACACTGTCTCAGAGTCAATGCGGCCATATACGCAGTGCCCTATGAGAATGTCCTATGCGTAGTGATGGGCAAAAGTTAACTAAAAAGTTGCTAACTTTTAGTTTAACTAAAAAAAAATTAGTTAAGGCCAAAGTTTAATTTAAAAAAAAAGTTTAGTTAAAATCCTAGTTTAATTAATTTTTTTTAGTTACAAACTAAAAAGTTTAATTACAAATTTTACAAACTTTTTTAACATACATACCAATAAATATTTAGACCTATGTAATTTGGAGAATATATAATGGATAATGGAGAGGAGAATAAACTAGAGGGTGCACAGGTCACTAGAAAGCCTTTTGACCTTTACCCTATAATGGTCGCTATTCCCGCCAATTCAAGGTATTTGAAAGGCGAGAAAAATAAATGTGTTCATTATATTTCTAGCAAGTATTTATTAAACACCAGTGTCTTCCTGTATAGGCAAAGAATTTTGCTTTACTATAGATCTAAAAGAAATGTTGACTCTTTTTATTTTAAAACTTTTTACTAGATAGATCTAGAGTTAGAGTCTAGTGACGTCTAGTCTATTAATATTAGTCTATTACTACTATTAGATCTAAAGAGTAAAGTCATAATAGTCTATATTTAATTATTTTAGTCTTAAGTAGAGTCTAACTCTTAGTAGTCTTAGATCTAGACGAATCTAGATGTAAATTTAAAATTATAAGTCAATATAATATAGATCTATTAATTAAAATCTATATTACTTTACTTTATTAGACTAGATCTATTAATTTAGAGATTCTACTATTCTAGAATTAGAGTCTAGATTAGATCTAGATTACTTATTATACTAAGACCTAAGATGCATAGATGATAGATCTATGATACTAATAATAGTCGTCACTATACTAGAACTAATACTAAATTAACTAAATCTAGACTAGATCTGCTTATATTATAATTATACTTATATCTAGATCTAGTATTATCTACTAGAGTATATAGATCTAAATACCCATCAACTAGACTCTATCTAGATTTTAGATCTAGTAGTAGTAGTAGTAACTAGTATTTCTTACATTATTTTTAGATTAAAATATTAATTATTTGATCTAGGTCTAGTAGCAAGATCTAATTCTAGATCCAGATTATATTTCTGATCATTTCGTTTGTAGAAGATATTAAATCCAGAATATTCTAGAATCTAGAGTTAGTTAGAGTCAACATGCAGTTTTATCATTACTTCTAAAGGTAACATATATTAGAACTTGGACAATTACTTCTAATTTCTTTCTATAATAGTATCATTCTAGTGATTCTATTAAGATCTAAATCTATTTCATAAAGACATTTAAATCTTTTTTCATGTCCACAAAGAAATGTTTATTACATTTTGCTAAAGAGATTGGTTGTGCTTTATATTTTTCATGTTTGGCTGTTTCGTCCTTAAAAAGGGTCAAAATAGTTAGTAAAAGTTTAACTAAAGTTTCTTAGTTTAGTTTAACTAATTTTTTCAATTTGTGATTAACTAAAAGTTTAATGACTTTTTTTTTTTAGTTCAAACTTAGTTTTAGTTTAACTAAAAAAAAATTAGTTTAGTTCCCATCACTTCTCCCTATGCGGAACTGAATACTGTTATTTGTACAGCTGACAACGACAAAAGAATCTCCCCACTTAAAGCTTTAATCATTTTATTTTTGCTAAGTACTAATTGAATACGTTTCACGTTGTGTGTGTGTGTGTAATGACTGGTGGATAGTAGCAGATAAGTGGATAGGAGAGAGTGAAAGAAGAAGAGACTACATCGGAGATAGAACCACGTGCGAGTCCTGTATGTTTAAAGTGAGGCTAGTCATTTTGAAGAGAGTTGAAGTGTTTCAATAACTTGACATCCTGTAATTGAATTTGTGTTTTCAGAATTTTCGATATTGAAATTGGAAGTTATATACTGGTCAACAAAACCAAATTTATTTTGTTTGAAGAAAAAAAAAGTCGATTTGAAACTTAATCCACTTCTGTATGGTTTATCTGGCCTGATCCAAGGGGTTGAGACGGTTGAGTTAGAAAGGACATAGGCGGATCATTTTTAAAAATAATTAAGGTTGCGCTTGTACACATTGAGACTACATAGGCCATATTGACTACTAGCCTACCTAGTACGTATTTTACATGTCGAAATAGTTACGTAGACCCACGTAGGAATGAGTTCAGGCTTCAATGCATCATCACACTTACATAATGTGAGAACCGGTATAAATAGGTGCCCATCACTAACATACGGCAAACAATGTATGGGCCGATACTATGTTACTGAATGGCCTGTGGGTGTGTCTATGTGACTGAATGGCCTGTGGGTGTGTCTATGTGACTTATTGGCTTGTTCACCAAATTTATCACCAACTCCATCGAATGCCTTTGATAATGTCAGGATTTGAGAACTTCAACCTGATTTTGCGTAGGAAAATGTCTGGATTTGATTTAAGGGGGGGGGGGGGGGAGGGTCAAATATCATTGTCAATATCTAGATTTAAAGACCTTAAACCAACAAGGCTTTAAAAGGGACATCAGTATTTTAGATAAAAAAAAAAAAAAGCTGGCAAGTGTCACTAGTTTTAAATACTTGGGGGCTATCGTCTCAGATGAAGGAACCAAACCTGAACTACTGGCCAGAATTGCACATTCCACAGCAGCGCTTGCAAAACTTAAAACAAAATGGAAAGATAAAGGCTTAGCCCTCGACGCTAAAATCAAACTAATGCGCCCCCTGGTCAAGGCCACATTCTTATTTGCTTGCGAATCTTGGATGATGACTGCAGAACTAGAGAGGTGGATCCTAGCAAGACCGTATCACAAACGAAAAGATTAGAGACAGGATTTGTACAGCGATCTGCTAACTACTGTAAAAAAAAACAACCAATGGCCATATTACAAGGTACTCAAGGCTCGCAAAGACTTTCTTTCAGGGAACATTACAAGGACAACGAAGAAGAGGCAGACAGAGAAAGCAATAGGAAGACAACATAAAAGAATGGATGGGCCTGTCATTAAAAGAGATTCTATCCAAGGCAAAAGACCGATAGAAATGGAGAAAGATGGTCAACAGACCTTGTGTGGTGCCCCAACGGTTCAACAGACAAGGGATAGAAATGGATAAAGACCTTCAACCTAATGGGAAAGGGGGGGGGGGGTGTCAAATCTCGTTGCCAATGTCATGTTGATTGAACAGCATTGAAACCATCGGACATGAGTTATCAAACAAGTAGAGTTTCTTATTTATTTATGAAATGTGTATTTACGAAATATTTATTTGCTAAATGTTTATTTATCAAATATTTATTTACCAAATGTTATTACCTTTTAGTTTTACTTTTTTTTAAATCTATGGTTTTGTTTGAAATACCATAATAGTTTTATTTCTCCTAGTCAAAAATCAAGAATACGATGCTTTAATTTTATGCCGAACGGAAAGACTTTGATTTTCATGTCCACGCCCGATTGAAATTTAATTAATCTAAATCAAAACTTAGGAATGACTCTTAAGAGCCTAAAGAAACTAATATTAGCCTAGTTCCAGCTGAAAAATATTCTAGAATGAGAGGTTAATGCAATGTGTGGTTTATGAACAGTGCAGTGAGGGTTTTCAAAGTCCAAATAGTTACATATATTAAAACAGATCTTGCCTCTACTTCGCGGAAATGCATATTTTGCCGGAAGGTCTTGGAACGCAGCTCAAGCGAAAAAAAAAAAAAAACAAGGGGTCACTATTCTTCCTCTGAAACTTCATTCAAACTGAGTTCCCCTAAGTAGAAAAGTTATGCATAAATGAAAAAAAACAACAACACTTAATCTCAAAGAAACTTAGATTTTGAGCAGCTCCCCCACCCTCAGCTGGGACATTTCACTCTTGTCCTGTCAAGATCTCCGAAACTAAAATGGGATATTGAAAAGAATATTTCACTATCTCGTGCATGAGCTGCGTGCAACGGCCACTTTATGTTTTCTGAGAGTGAACCTCTTAAGTTATTCAATTTCAATATGTATTTTTTCCCATACATTTCAAATATTATTGTCATCAATACAGAACCTGTGAAAATGCTGTACGAGGTCGTTCTACTTTTCGTCTGCCCAAATCCTGAGTCTGAACATTGCATGATTTTTCGCATGTAACCAGAAGGTCGCATTGATTCTCACTTATACTGAAGATAATGTACGGGCCTACACTATTGCAAGACGAAATAGAAAGGGAAGTAGCCTTTAAAAAGCTGTAAATATAAAAAAAAAAAAGATTACCTCCCTTATACTAAGGTTTTATTTTTTTAGCTGTACAAGACTAGAGATCAATATACAATGTAGATTACCTGAAAACAATATTTGTTGTGGTAATCATTCTATAATGAATTTAAGTTTTATTTCTTTTAGCTCTTTCAGATTTGCAGATGATTACATCCTAGCTCAAACAGCACCCAAAAGATGCCAGTCCAGAGTGCATACCTCACAACCAGGCAGTCATCCATTCAAACTGCAGCCACAAAAAGTTTTATCAAAGAGTCAAAATTTAAGAACCCATGAGTTAGATATTATTGATAATTAATGATAAATACAAAAAACTAGAATAATTTATTAAATAATAATAATTTATTTGATGTCATTTTGATTCGTTCATAAAATAACCAAGTTTTGTTCAACAAAGGGTTTTAAATATTGGCCTAATAAAAAAATGATAGGGCCTAACTATTTACAAAAATGCAATACACAGCAAAAAAAAACAACATTAAGTGTGTTGTGTATTCTTGTACACATTCCAAACAAACTTCTAGCTAAACACAGTACATACTGGAGATATTGTTTGGTGAAATATAACAGTAAAGCAATGAAAAGATTTGTCTACCAGTACCACTGAACAACATATTTAAAGTGAAGGTTTTGTTTAGTAAAGGGGAAACAAGTCTCATTATGTGTTATAAGACACTGCTGAAGATTAAGACATTAGCATATACTATAGACTTAAACCAAAAGAATCTTAGTGAGGGAAAAATAGAAGATTGCGCCACAGAGTTGGCAACTTTTAATGCCAACAAAGCAGTTCATTAGACATAGATAAAGTATATCAGCATTCACTCAAAACAAACACTTCTAAAAGAAAAAAAGAGTCGTGAATGGAAGGGATATTAAAAGTTTTAATTTTTTTTAAAAGGGGGGGGGGGGGGAGTTCTTAATGCACAAAAAAGTATCCAGGACTCCTGTGAGGTAGCGATTGATAAACATTTAAATAATATTAGCCACATAAAAGAAAGATGTATCGGCAAAACAAAATAATAAATTTAAAATACAGAAACAAGACCAAAAATAGTCAGAATCCATACAACAGACATTGTATAATAAAAAATTTAGATTACTTTTTATATTACATAAATAAAAACATTTTCAAAAAAATCACAAGGGCTTAGAAAAATAATAAAAATGGCTTGTATCAAAAATAATATCAACCTTTGGTCATGTAAACCTGCATGACATGATGAATAAAAAAATATTTACCAAATAAATGTTTCATGTAACAATACATCACAATGGAAACACATTGTTATGGTTTACCAAATGACAAAGTGATAAATGCAAAATGAATCTTACTCAATTATTTGGCTGGGGCTAACACATTTTTCTAAAAACTTTACACACAACTTGTTACAGTAAGAATTGTTTAAGTGAATTTTTTTTTTTCATATTGTACTGAGATCACTTGTCTCAGTTTCCTAAAATAATTGGGAAAGTAAAGGCAGTAGAGAAGATCAGTACAGTAAGGAGAGTAGATTGTTGTGCTAGCTACATCAAACCTCTGATACAGTTGGTTGGTCACATACAAATGGGAAACTCCCTACATTTTATGTTATAGAATGATTTACAACACTGAATTACTCTGAGTGGATACTAATGCTGTACATGCTTAGTCTAGTAAGATGTTTATCATTATCTAACAATAGATATATATGACCTCATGATAGAACAATACCAGTACATTGTTAACAAACTAAATTTTGATCTTGAATGCTGGCTGCCCAAATTTCTGCACCAAGAACACCAAATAGAAAGTAAAGAACTGCAATCACATCAGAAATGTGGGGGTTTTTTTGGTTAATTTTTGGAGTTTTTCTTACAGTAGTCACTACTGCACTGGAGACATGCTGTGGAGAGGAAAACAAAGTTTAAAGATTATTATAATTAACAGGTCAGTGTGACTTCTTATCAAACAAGAAAAAATTAGAATACATTTTTTTAAACACAATATCTCCTTTACCCAACTTACATAGCAATTATTTATGTATGATTTTAAAAAAATGGAATATTCTGGTTAAGCGAATTTTTTAATTTACTAGACTTTATAATATTCTAATGATCTAGACTTAGAAGACTATGCATAAAATATTCCTCTAGCCAAATTAAAACTGTCAAACTAGAGTTTGTAATTCTTTTCTCAATGATATAGAGCAACTGTCAAGTTTCTAAGAAAATGGTTAGTGCCGTTTTCAAGAATTGTGTCCACCCACCCAGGTTTTTGAAGTTTCCATCCACTCAGGTTTTTGAAGTTTACACTGAATTGTGAATTGAATAGAGGTTTTATAATAAAATACTAATAAAACTGCAAAAAAGAAAGTGCTATTCTGACACTCTTAATCCAAAGTATAAACACAAAAAGGATGTAGAATTAGATGTAACATTATCTTTCTCCCTCAAAGTGATGTAATGATTAAATAGCAACTTTTGTAAGTAACTCTGCTAAAAATCACACAAAATATTCATGTTAAAAAATGTGGAATGAGTTAAACTAAATAGCAGCAGAATGATTGCATTAAAATACTCTTCAATAGTCTTAAGTCAGCTTTGAACACATTTTGTCTTCACTAGGTCAGTATAAGAATTTGTAAAATCACTTGTTGATACAAACTTGCTGATGTCTGCCTGGTCGTGTGGTATGCACACTGGACTATCATCTGGATGGTCAAGGGTTCAATCCCTGCCCACTGCCATCCTTCGTCATCCTGCAGGAGGATTGGGCAATGATTTACTAATGTTCAATTTAGAAGAAACATCCTAAATATGTTAAAACTAAACAAACTTTCTCCAGTTTCTAAACTCAACCAATTACAATTAATGTAATAATAAATGAGAACTTGAGATCAAAGTTCTGCCGATCATCTCCCATGACCTTGTTCTACTCTTTTCTTAATCCTACTGATTGACAGCATTGTACACAGCATTAAAAACACTATAACAAGAACAGTAATTTTGAGACTAATCTACACAGACACACGCTTTCTTTTATTCCAGTTAATAATTTTGGGTTAATCAGCAACAAAAACAAAGCCTTTTTTTTAAAACCCAAAGCTAGAGAGATTTTTTTTTTTTGTTGCATAAATTACTTAGCCCCTTAAAGTTGGTACATCATCTATACATAATAGCACAATATGCATATATATAAGAATGGAGAAACACCTGCAAAGGCAGAGCGTTTTGAAGTAGTCATCCATTCTCTATCCACTCCTAGAGATAGCTTTAAGAAAACTTCAAAATCTTTGACTAGGAATGAAGAATCAAACAATAAATATTCCACTTACTGTCATTAATCTTCATTTTTTTCTGTGATCTGGTTTTTCTAGGACTTGAAGGTGTACCAGCACTATTAGAGCCTGCATAATGAGAAAGAATAAGTCTTGCTTCATTCCTTAATATTGCTTATAAATACAGTATAATATAAATGAACAACACTGTCAAAGCTCAATGAACATTTGTCACTTGTAAACTACAAGCTAGCTTTTAAAATAATTTAAACATCCATAAAATGCAGATGATATCATTGAAGGCATAAGCTTCCAACTTTATAATTGATGGGTGTGTTACATATCTCGATGACACTATAACCAATAATGACAATATCTTCGATGCCAAACATTAGAGTTGGGTGCAGTATTTCACAGGGCTATGCAAACAGAGTTGCAACCTGCATATTTTGCCACATCTAATGTAGAGTGTAGGGATAAGGTAAAATATATTGCAAAAGCTACACATTATTAGCTGATGTAATCTTCTTATGAAAAGCTTTTTTTTTATTAAAAAAAAAAAAACTCGCTCCACTAAAGAAGCTTGTGCAGTGTGTTAGTATTAAGTCATTGTTATTTAAAAGATTGCTCAACAAAAACACATACATTCTGAATGACTTACCGCAGCTTTGATTTAGGTCCTTATCATCTTCATAATCAGTCTGCGTGATTTTATTCACATTGGTAAGGATGTCCTGTACGTTCTTAAGTTTTTCTAACAAGTCAAGTTTCTCTTTTTTGACAACATCCAACTCCTGGGCCTGTGCTTGGCATGTTTTGAGCAAGTCAATCTGCAGATTATTTTGTTCTATTTCTTGATGAATTTTTGTATCGAGGGTGGATTTCATGTCATTCAGTTCTCTGTAGATGTCCTGCTTTGCTTGTAATTCAGCTGTTAGCTTTTGTTGCAACTCTTGAAATTTCAAGTTTGATTCTTAGACAAAAATAGAAAAGTAAAAAATGTTAGCTCCAATGACCAACCAATGAACAAAATCAGAAGGATTTGAGTTTTTGTTTATGTTAAAAGTTACCTTCCACTAGCTTTTTGTTTTCATTCTCTAGCAACCTGAAACGTCATGAATACATTAATAATTAAGATATGCAATAGATACTTAAAAAATATAATATTTAATTCTATAGCCTCCTTCCATGATGAAGCGACAATGGATCATATCACAAGAGACATTAGCTATGTTGGAAGGATGTTGTCCACATTGTGATTTCCCCCTCTCCAAGCAGCTGATGTTTCCAAAGGAACAGCAAATGTCAATACAGAAGGTTCTGATATGGTGTAGCAATGTGTGCTGCATTGCATAAAGGTCAATGGTTCCTGATTTTTTTCCTCAAGGAAGACTGCAAAAGCTGTTCCCATGTTTGAGTTTATCCACATGGCAGCAGAAGTTTGGATTCAAGAGTTTTCCTTACAGCCAAGGTTAGCCTGAAGGCACCAGTTACTTATTTTTTATCATTCCATTCTCAGTGATAACTGTTCTGCCAAACTCACTATCCAACTCCTGATATGCAATTAATTCATTTAAAATATGAGATAATTCATTTAAAAATATTAATAGAGATAATATTTTAAAATCATGATTTAAGATGTATAAATAAAAAATATGCGATAAAAACATTTTAAAATATTATCTGGAATGAATAGATTCATAAATCTGATACACAATCAATACATTGATTAATGTGATGTACAATAAAATACTAGACCACACCCCCTTCTTATTTTTGTTTTGGTTAGACCCCATAGTGGAATCCAATAAATGTGCTGCACTCAAGACAGATGGGGGCTATAAGGTAACTTGCTTCCAAACAGAGTGAATATTTCAAATCCTACTGAAGTCTTTGATTTGGAACTTAAAGATTCTTTGGATTTCCCACAGTCCTACTTACTTAAAAGGGACTCACAATATATAGATTGCTCAGTACATTGGATACATTACACTTCACTTAAACTTAACTTTTTCCAGACAAACTACTGAGCAAACAATAAGGGGGAAAAAAGTTATAAAACAAAATGTCATAGTGACACAGATGTTGTTTTTTCAAGAATTTAAAAAAAAAATTGCTATCAGAGCTTTAATTCTGATCAGGCTTAAAAACAAAATAGTGCAAAGTAATTCAACTACTAACTCCTTAGAGGATGGCAGATGGTTGCATGTTACTGTCAGCTCTTTTATCACTTCTGCTGCCTCTTCTTTCTGCTTTTCCAGTTCCTAAATGAACACAAAAGAATGTTCAATAAAATAATTTAAACTTCACAATTTGGTTGAATAGTTCATTTTACTACTTTGTAAACTGAGCATTAAACTGGTGTATGTTTTTTAGCCATTCATCCCCTTATTTTAGCCCACAGCTTCACTGCATTCAGACCTATTAGCTCTTTTGTTTTTATCTGGACACTCATCTGTTGTTGGCCTATCACAATACAGTTTGCAGATCAAAGCATTTTCTCTTTTATAACTTTTGGTGGCCTAGCAGCCATAGCATTAAGAGGTTCAATGCTCCCACACTCATGACTGATAGGAGCCCACAGGGAGCATTTTAAGAAAAATTAAGGTGCTGACTGTAAAAATTTAAATGTATTAACTTCTTAAACACTTTAACCTTATTGTTCTCTCCTTAGAGCCCAAATCAGCCAAAAGTTTATGCAACTAAAGCACTTCTTTTTATATGTTACTTGAGACCAGAACTAAGGCCAAAATAAATGCTATTTTACTTAAAACAAATAGCATATCCCCTGATAAAATAGACAGTTGATATCTGCTGATTTACGGGAGAGAGAAAGGCCACAACAGTATTCTTTAACCAGGACTTACAGGTACAGCAGTGATATCACCTATATATTTCTAAGACTTGGAATTCTTCCCCTACGACCTAATTATTGTAATCTTGATCCAATAAGTTTATTTAATTTGTCAGAGCCTTTCAGCAACAGATTCATCTTATACTTCACCTGGTTATTACTCTTTACAGCTTCAAGCTCCAAAAACAATTTATGCTGTAAAAACAAAAATTTCATTAGATAACTTTACAAACAAACAAACAAAATATTTTTTTTTTCAATCCAAGTAACCATCAGTTTCTATTTGGACTATAGACAAATTCATTTTCTAGATAACTAACTATGAAATGGATATTATAATCAAACTAAATATATGGCTGATTAACATTAGAAAAGTCAAACTAAAATCAACCACTACTCAACAAACTAAGGACACAGGAAACATTCCCATGGACGTAAAATAGCAATGAAAGTTTATGTGAAACCAAAGCTGCATGGTAATGCAATATGTGCTTTGGACAGTCATTACCCTAGTCCTGAGTTCAAATCCTACTCTTCTGCAGTACCACACATGACCTGTTGATCATCTCTCTCCATTCCCCTCTGCATGGATGCATGTCTCTTCCATTAACATTTTCTTTCTTCTGCTTTTGTTTGTCTGCCTCTTTTCCCTGTTTCCCTAAGAAAGGTCTCAGAGTGAGCAGTGCATGGATCTCATAATATGGCCATACATACATGGCCGTTGGCTATTGTGAACCTGCTATGGATTTCAGATCTTCTTATCTTATAAAATGCTAACGTTACTTCAGAAAAGATGATTACATCTTACTCATATCTCTAGGTCAATGCATTCAAAACTCTGCCAAGTCATTGGTTTTCCTGGCTGATTCAGGCAACTCATTCCATGTTCTAATACTAGGGAAAAAAGACTATTTATGCAAAGTTTTCCTAGCATGTGGAACAAGAAATCTTCCTTTATCTTTGTCTTTCTGAGTATTTTATTAGTTTTTTGTTTTTTTTTTGTATTTGAAGATTATGGGTCAGTGTTTTATGTATATTTGCTACTTTACTTTTTGTCTTCTTTCCTGAAGGGTTTCTAAATTTATGCATGATGAGATTGACACAAGGATACTTGTACAACAAAATTATATTTTCTTTTATAAGGTAAGATAAGACAAGTCTAGCATAAATATTATCCTAAAGATACTACTCAAAAACAAACCTTTTCTATTTCCACATCAGCAATTCTCTTTTCAAAGTCGCCAACACTGAGACCAAGTTTTTTCATATAATCATCTGCCATAGATATTTTGACAATGACGTCTAATTTGTTCTTTAACAGTTTGGTCTTATCCTTGGAAGCACTCTCCAGTAATCCTACCAATCGATTTTGCTCAGCTTCAGCCTAAAACCATCAACAGCAAATTATTAGTCCTAGATCTACTAAACTTAAATGTAGATTATAAGTTATATAGAAATTGTTTTTAATCTGCTAACCTTGACCTACTTACAGCATCTATCTTTTCCTGGCAATCTTTCATTTGCTCTTTAAAAAATGTATGCCATTGCTTGACTATTTGTGAAGCATTAGAATTCATTTGATTCTGTTCTTTATCTTGATCCATTGTTTTGAATTTAACTATTTAAAAAAATGACAATGTTAGCCAGGGAAAAAAAAAAAAAGAGAGGGTATTTGGGTCAAAAATTTTGTTTATACTGTAAAGCAACAGGTTATACAGTATGACAATATTAATAATACTAACTATTAATGAATGGATATAATACTAATAACAAACATATTATGTTTGAATAGGCATTTTGAGAACATAGACATCAATCAATCAATCTAAGTACATGTTAAAAAGACAGGTCTTAACTTTAATAGTCTTCTTAAAGTAGGCTTATTAGTAGGCTAGTACATTACAGTGACAAAAAGATGCAGATCATGTTCTTTCAATGTAGGCTGTAGGTCTAAATCAATATGGGTTACATTTCAAGCAGGCTGTCTGATTTTAATAGATTTTGAGTCTAAAGTTTAAATCTATACTCAAATATTACTGAAGATGATAGACTCTACTCAGAAAATTTATAATTAGCTCCTTGATGTGCAAGATTAGAGAGGGGGGGGAGAGAGACAGCTATTAAATGCTGATCTGGTAGTCTTTCTAAAAGTATTCACAACTTAATAAACACCTCGGTGTGGTTGAGATTCATTGCTAGTGATACTATAGATCTATCTAGTGTTAGTTCAACTCATTGCTTTATTCTGCAATAAGTTAGATTTGTGTTAAATGCTACAACCTCAAGAATAAGTTTCACTTTCGCCATCCAAGATAAGATTAAAGATATAGTCATACTTCATAGATCTAGAATCTAGACTATTCTAGGCCTAGACTATAATATAGATATAGAATAGATCTAATAAGAATTTTACCGCGAAATTACTCTGAAAATATGCACCGGGAAACTGTAGTAGGCCTACTGTACTGTAATCAATTTAGTGAGTGGCTGTCTCTCTCTAATTATAAATTAGTCTAATGCAGGTTTAATCTAACTAATTGGCTTTGACTTCGATGATTGCGTTATTTTCTAGATCTAGCTCTAATAGTTATAATAAAAGTTAAATCCTTGTGCAGTGCGCAAACGATGGTCGCCGTCGATCAGACAAGATTTTTTATCTTAAAAAGTTAGTAATAACGCTAGATCTGACTGGAACAAGTCAGTTTAGTATTCTCATGAACATATAGATTCTAGAAGTACATCGCGGACTCGTGTAATCAAATCAAATGATCTGATTAGAGAGTAGCCTATCTACTGTGTGGCATTTTACACACACTTCAGTCTACCACGTGACACCAACAGCATAGCCTCAATACAAATATTCCGCAAAGTATATAAACTTTGTGCCTGGTGACCGGGCCTCCATCGGTTGAAGTTGAATAATTAGTTTAGGAAAGATATTGACGAACTCATTTTTGAAACATTTTTTGTAATGACGAAAACGAGACGCGTAGGACGTAATTATCTTCTTATTTAAAGTAACGTCTGTATTGTATAAGAGAGATCGGGTTAAGACTACCAATCCGAAGGGTTGCTTATGTGTTCTTTTAGTTCTAAATGGTATTGTACATGACGATTAGAAAAGAAAGTCGCTTAAACCGCCTCTTCAATAGCAAAGCCAAAGGGTATTTTGAGTTTAACCCCCCCCCCCCCTTTAGTAGGGTTTGAAGCTAAAAAGTACCTCAATATAAAAAAAAAAGCAAATTACGCACTCAAAATGCTATGAGTGTTGCTAACAGGGGTTTTGAGTTAACCCCCCCCCCCTTTTCAGAGGGGTTTGCTGCTAAAAATACCTCAATATAAAAAAAGAAAACTACACACTAAAATTATTTGAGCGTAGCCAAACCAATTGGGGGTTTTGAGTTTAAACCCCTCTACTCCAGATGGTTTTGAGTTGAAAATCCCCCTACAGAGCGTTTTGAGGTGGAAAACCTCTATCTTCAATATTATTCTAAAGCAAACTACAGTTACCAAATTCTATGACCGTAGCTAAATGAGGTTTTGAATTTTAAAAAAAACCTCCAGAGATTTTTAGTTTAAAACCTCCAACAGATGATTTTGACGATAAAACTTCCCTTTTCGATATAAAATCTAAAAGCAAACTACAGTCACCTAATTCCAAGAGCGTATTCAAGAGAGGTTACACATTTCTACCAGTGGCTGGGCTCCATTGATAAAGTGCAGTGAATAGTCATCTGCCGAAATTGAAAAACACTAAATGTATCTCAACAAAGATGGCTAAGAGATTTTAGGAGTCAGTTGTAGAGATCGGGTCTAAACCAAGGAAATCCTATGCCGAACTGGTAGTTAGATTGTGACAGAGGAGAGGGTTGTCATGTTTATTACACCTTCAAATCAATTAACTTCTGATACGAAGTAACTTAGCATGTAGTAATTTCACTGAAATAAAGTTTATGAGGATAAGCTATATAATTGTAATAAACTGGAATAAGCTAATCTGTAGTTCATGTCCGACCAAGCACGCTTTATTATGGGCTTGCAATTCAAAATTCTGTAGCACGCAGTCTTGACAATTTTTTTTTTCATTTGCACATAATTATAGCTATCATTATATTTAGTAAAGGCCTAGAATATGATAAAATGTTATTTTCTTTTTGTCTTGGAGGAAAAATTCTAGTCAGCTGTCAATTTTAGAAGATCTTTGAATTGGATGGCTGCCTGGTCGTGCGGTTTGCGCGCTGGACTGTCGTTCAGATTTATCGATGGTCCAGGGATCAAACCCTACACTCTCCCATCCCCCGTCGTCCTGCGTGAGGTTTGGACTAGGAAGTAATTATCTTCAACTCTGAAGGAACATCCGAAACATGTAAAACATTTTACAAACAAACAAAAGAACATGTTTGGTGCATTTTAAAATAGTTAGGCCTACTATAAGTGAACCCAGACAAACTGCTTTATGTGTAATCAGTGCCCGCTTTTCGTGTGCTTCTGGTGTGTGTTTTAATTGTAATCAATTATTCATCTGTTCTTGAACCAGTTTCCGTGTTGTACGTTGCAGTCTGTCCATCTTAGCATAAGTGGAAGCTCAAAAACACACCGGCAGTCACATTAATTACATAATAAAAAACCAAATTGACCATGGTGAGGAACACTTCAGTGATGGCCTCTTGAGGAAGGCGAGACTATTGGCAGACAAACTAGGTAATGAATCAGTGCTGCCGATAATTTGTAGTCGACAGACACAGCAAGCAAAAAACTTTTGTTTGGATTTTGGGATTATTAAAGAACACTGCTTTACAGTCCGTATCTGGATTCGTTAGTTTCTTCATTAACGTCTCTCTTTTCAAGCAATACTAATGCTCAGTTCAACTTGTTTTGTTTACATCCTAAAACGATGCAAGAGCATGAAACAAGTATTTATCTTCTTATCTTATATCATACAGACCTTACTTCAAAAAAGAAGATGAATACGTCCTATGCGTCATGCATTTACAGTGAAATTAATATCGTATAGGTATGGGGGGGGGGGGGGGGCGAGTGGGCACCAGTTCTTTTCTTTAATATGCTCGGGGGAAAAAAATGAAGCTACGACTTTGAGCCATAGGTGGCAACTTGCACCCCCCCCCCCTGCAAAAAATCCTCCGGGCACCCATGAACACCCGAAATATTTTTTTCTATGAAATATACAATGAAATCTACATGTTCTTAGCAGCTTGTTGCCCAGATACTTAACTACTATTAAAGACGAGCACATCAATTTCAATACTTAAAACTAGTCAATTACTTCATACAGACTTTTATAGTTGCTTCTCACGTGACTTCTACTGTGACCTAATCACTTCTCTTTACATCGCTACTTTTCTAAAATCTTCTAACAACTCTCAGGTCGACCGACTACAAGCCTACTTAGTTACTAGACTTGGATTTCCTTCTACGTTTTTTTTTTTACAAGGCTACTACAGCTTGACTTTCTTCTTAAATGGCTTATAGCCTTGCCGATTCTTTTATCCGTGGTTCAATAGAAGCGGGTCACAATGTCATCCTTTCACGCTCTATATTGGCCAAAATCACCTAAATATTAGAAACTGCTACAGGATTACTATTTTACCAGTGACTCAAATACAACAGAACAAAACATAATATTAATCTTATATTTAGATCTAGGCTATATAGACTTAGGCTAAACGAGTAGCAAAACAAAACCCCCGTGGGGGTGATCACGGGTTGGCGAGAGCCTACGGGGTTGAAAGAGAGCCCTCACGGTCCTGTCGATAATCCATGCCGTTACACTAATGGTTAGCTTGGTACAACTTAGGAAAATGCCGGAGGTTCCCGGTGCAGTCGGCCTTCGGCCATGTCTAACCCATGCGTTGGGGGCCAGATGCATCGGAAATAGCAATGCTTTACATAGGCATTGACTTGGGTCTCTTCCAGACAGAACTGTGCGTTCACACAGTTTTTTTGTTGTTTTTTTACTGTTTGACGCTCAAACAGTTTTTTTTTTCAAACTTAGAGCTCGAAGAGCCTTCGGCTCAGCTCTTGGACATTCAAACGGAATGCTAAGGGTCTTGAAAGTATCTGTGAGGTCAGTTATATTATCCCTTCGGTTGATATAACAATGGGGTACATTGTTTTAGATAACTTCCATAAACGCTTAATCTCCAAGCCTAGGTTCCTATATTTTCGCTGTTTTTCCAATTCGGTTTTTCTTAAATTATGAGATAGTGGTATGGCGATGTCAATAATGGTAGCTACTTTTTCTTTTTTATCGATGAGCAACAGATCAGGGCGATTAAAATCTACCCTTTTGTCGGTCAAAGTAGGCATATCCCAGTACAGCAGATGTTCAGTAGACTCGAGAACCTCTTATTTTTAATAAGTAGTATCCTTACCGATCAAATTATGTGTCAAAGCCAAGTGCTAGTGTATTAGCTTTGCAACTTGGTTATGGCGACATATGTAAGCATATTCCGATAGGGCTGAACATCCTGCCATTATGTGTTCAATTGACTCACCCACATTTTCGGCATTAGTCAACTATATTGAGTCTTAGGATATGTTTCTCGTAATTTTTTTTGTCCTAATTACTGTCTTGTATTGCTGTAACAAAGCCTTCAGTTTTAGGGTAGAGAAGCAGCCTTGTCAATGTTTTACCCATCTAATAATGCCGGGAATTTTCCGTGGAGTGTTTTTTCTTACCAATGGCGAATCTTTTTTGGTGGAGGACTTGAGGTTAAACATCGAAATTTGGTTCGTAGTATTTTCGATAGTCTGTAAATGTCATGTAGGTCGGTCGGGATGGTCCAGCTATTTATTGCAGTGATGAGGTTACTGCCAGACAGTTTAGTGTTGAGGATTTTATTTAATCTGCTTATATTTACAAAGATAGTTCTTTTTAATTTTTTATGGTTTATTGTGGCATTCTGGTTTATTCCAAGATATTTATAAAGAGAGGCAGAGTTAAATTCCTTCGATGTATCGAACGTATCTCGTTCAGACTACTAGCTAATGCTCCTGTATTATTTTATTATTATAGCTTTTATATACCGCTACCTTTATGCTTATAGCATGCTCAGAGCGCTTTGGTCCAATCTCATTTGTGGACCAGTGGGGGGGGGGGGAGGGGGTATCTAGGAGTTGGTTTTCCGTGCTGCCCGAGTCGAACCTCGAGCCCCCTTCTAGGTAGCCAAGACAAGCCAAGTTCAAGCGCACTTAGCCTCTCGACCACGCTTCCCACCACGACGAAGAATTTATAATTGATGAGCTGCGGCAAGTTATATTACAATGAACAGCGGAAATGATCATGATCTACATACCATTTCTCAATAACTTTGACTACTCAACAGTGTTATATGGTCTGGACTCTTGATATGTTAACTTGTTTGTTATTGTAAAATAAAGCATAATCCGGTAAAAAAAAAAGCTCGAAATACAAAAGCCATTGACAGTGGAACATTTTCAACGTTCTGTACACTTTCCATTGTATTTTGGAGAGATGTTCATTGTATCCACAATCATCTGACATACATGGATTAAGCGGTGTCTACAAAGAATCCAACAAATGAATCAACTCAGCGTTGAATATTTGTCTTGAGTTTAAAGAAAGTAAATAATCCTGAGTACAAGTCACTTAAACAATGACTTGTAAAAAACACAGAGTACGGCAGTGTTTCTCACATTCCCGAATGGCGACTCCTAGATAACATTTTGTTTAACGCCCACAATAGAAGTTTGAGCCCAGAGGAGCGATGTAGGCCTCGACAGTGAGGCCCCTGAATTTTTTTTAAAGAATGTGATAAAAAAAGAAAAGAAACTTAGTCATAATTTTGTAGTTTTATTTTTCATTTATATTAATTTAACACTGTGTATAGAATCCAAAGTTATGCCATCAAAGTTCACTGAAACGTTGTTGTTGTTTTTTTTGTTGTTTTTTTTAAATTGTTTTGCCTACATAATTATTAAGCGTTGTAAAATGTTATTCCTGGAGATAGAAATGTAGTTGCGCAGGTTTCCGCTCAAGTCGGCAACGGGTCTGAACTTTCCCCCCCCCCCTTCCTTGTTGTTGGTTGGTTGTTGGCTTGTAGCTCGGTAGGAGTAGTACAAATGAACCGATGAAGGCGTTTTATATTTTTTGATAAATAAACTTTGAATAGCCTCCACTAACTTCTTTGTGAATAAAAACTCAATAGAACTGCTATTATTCACGATTTAACTTGAAATGAGATATAGATCTAATAGTAATGAAATAAACTGATGTTTAAACAAAATCTAGCTCTCAAAAAAGGTGAAGTCTTTACCCGTTCATGTCTTCAGATCGTCTCACATTTGTACTAGGTACGTTAATTTCATCGTCACTGTCACCAACCAATCAATCAATTAACCTCTTCTCACCGACGTTTAGAAAACACACACTCCATAACACACTCTATAACACACTCCATAACACCCGTTTTTGTCAGGACGTTGCGTTCTCCCCCTCCATATGAGAGGAACTAAATGGAACCTCACAATGCCTTTTTTAAAATCGCGAATATATTGGCGTTTTCCATATTGAAGGACACCCGGAAATGATATTTTGTCTGTTATTAGGGAGATTTGCATTAGTTTTCAGAAGATTTTAATAATTTCAGATTTTCATGACTTTTTCGTATATTTTGCAATTATAGGAAAATTCTAGGAAACATTTAATAATATTAAAATGGTTTATTTTAATTATTTATTTTTATTTGGCACGGAGCCTGCCTATGAAAGCGCGGGGCCCACTGCGGCCGCATAGGTTGCAGTGGCCTAAGACCGGCCCTGTTTAGGGCACAGTCGTCAGCAAATAGCTGTTTTTATTTTTGATTTTATTGCTTTGAGCCTTCTCAGGTTGAATAGGCTACCATCAAATCTGTATATTATATTTATGCCGTTGTTTTCTTTATTTGTGAGTGCATCTGTCGGCATAGCGGAGAACATAATACTGAACAGTGTGGGGGCTAGGACACAGCCATGTTTTACCCCGTTTGATGCTTCGAATGACTCTGGTGGTTCTCCACTTTCCTGGACACGAGCTTTCATGCCATCATGAAAAAGTCTAACCATGGATATAAATTTTTGTGGACAACCATACTTTGACATGATCTTCCAGAGTTCTTCTCTGTTAACAGTGTCAAATGATTTTGTTAGGTCGACATATATTGAGAATAGGTCAGCATTTTGTTCTTGGCATTTTCCCTAAAGCTGCCTTGCTGCAAAGATGGTTCCACGCTCCTTTCTGAAGCCGCAATGGCTGTCTGGTAGTAAACTAAGTTCTAGTTGTTGCATGAACCGATTTAGTGGGATTTAGTAGAGATAGTTTTAAAAGGATGGAGTTCTTTCCCTTTAGATAAACCTCTTTTTTATGATTTGCTTGTATGTTTTTAGCAAAATTATTATTTGTTAGATCAACAAACATGTAATGTTATTACAAGATTTCCAACAGCCAAACTTGATCTGATATTTCATTTAGGCCTACTGCTTTTTATTTCTCTTCCGTGAATTTTTTGTTTCTTTTTTTTAGGACCAGTAAAATAATCTATGCATAAGTTATCATGAACTAAACCTTGTAGTTTCTTTGTGCTCAGTAATATCGCTTCAAATAAAGAGGTCCATAATAGCTTAGGGAACGGGACGTTCTCGGACCTTAAGGACATCTGATTCGGACGGATAGACAAACATTTCACACAAAACTAATAGCGTCTTTTCCCCTTTCGGGAACCGATAAAAATGTATCTGAATTTAAATTTGGAGAATTTATGATATGATTAGCTCATCTGTCTGAATTTGATTCGAACTATAGATCTATATTTACATTCTAGGCCTACTTGACGTAATTGGAGACTTTGACCTTATTTCTTTATCAGCAGAAAACAGTACTCGTGCAGACAATAAATCAAATCGTTCAAGTGTTAAATGTTTGACAATATCAGTGCAGTGAAATATTTAAATCAACTATACTAGGTCCTACAATTTATGTGTTACACACTTACTAACATTTCAAATAATCGGTGTGCATGTATAATTTATTTTTTAAGCCAATTTACGATGCTTTTTTTCATTTAACAACTACATCCAGATCTAGATTTTATATTCTTTTTCTTTTTCGATTCCTACTGTATAAATCTAATAATATTTTAGTAGAATATATCTCATTCTATTTATTTATTGTAACGCTTCACTACTGTAAGAATTCTCTCCACTCAACGAGCTTGCACAAGTATTATATTTTTTTACAAAGCTTGTAGATCTATCTACTCCCTCTTTCTGTCCGTCTAGCAAAAGGTTTGAACATGTTTGTTCTACATTCCTCGTTCTTGGATCAAGTTAAAACTATTTAAAACAATAATTTATTGAACCTGATAAGCATGAATCAATCAAAAAAATATTATCCAGCTAGTTAATTTATTGTTTGATTTAGAAATAAGGAAAATAAATGCTACTTAATTAGAGAGATATGTGGATGTAGGCATGTATCTTATCTTTTCTTTTTAGGCCTATATAATACAGACGTTACTTTAAAAAAAGAAGATGATTACGTCCTACGCGTCATGCATCTAGTCATGCATGATAACCAATGACTTAAATTCTGCCAAGTCACTGGTTTTCCTGGCTGGTTCAGACAAATTTGTCCTAGCATATGGGACGAGGAATGTGCTAGGACTTCATCCCCTTATTACGTTTTTTTTCTCCAATTTCCCATTCTTGGATCAAGTTGAAATTTTGCATAATTATTCATGGTCGATGAATTAGTATCATTTACTAAGGCCTACTAATTAATTTTGTTTTCTATTGCAGAGATGGGGCTAAACCCTGTATTTTTCAGACAAATGGCAGTAATTGGGAGTTCTTTCCCTTACATATTACCTTACCTAACTCAAAAAACATAGAATCTACATTTTGTAAAATTAATACCACCTCAACATCCCTTATAATAGGCAGCATTTACAGACCACCAAATTCTAGTTTAGAATACATGCAGGAACTATGTAATCAGATTACTACACTTAAAGAGACAAATAAAAATGCAGTTTTTTGGATTATGGGTGACTTCAACCTACCTGATATAAATTGGAAAACACTAACCATAGATAAACACCAAAACCTTAAGGACATAAATGAGCTTTTCATAGAAACTTTACACAACCTAAGTTTAGATCAAATCATTAAAAAGCCAACTAGATTAAACAACACATTAGATCTCTTCTTAACCAACAGACCTGGATTAGTAGATGATTATGATATTATCCCTGGTCTATCAGACCATGAGATCATAAAAATACACAGTCAGATAAAAGCAGTAGCCAATACAAAAACCAAAAGAAAATCTTACTCTGGAATAAATGTAACCTAACACAACTACACCAAGCTGCATTAAACTTTCAACAAACATTCTTATTAGAAAAAGACATTAACCAACCAGTCGATGACCTCTGGAATTTCATTAAAAACCATCTTAAAAGCATTATAGAAAATCATATACCAACTAAATACACATCAAACAAAATAAATAAATGCTGGTTTAATAATAGACTAAAGAAGCTTTGTAAACAGAAGGAAAACCTATATAGAAAATTTAAAGCAACCAAGGCAGAAAGAGTTTACAAAAAGTATATAAAAATTAAACACCTAACCCAAAAAGTAAGCAGACAGCTGCAGAGTGAATACATCAACAATGTAATATCTAAAGATAACAACAAAAACCTATGGTCATACATTAAGTCTAAGAAAATGGAAACAACAGGCATAGCGCCATTAAAAGATGAACATAACATAATACATAATGATAATGAAACTAAAGCAAACATCCTAAACAAATACTTTGCATCAGCATTCTCAGCCCCAGGAGACAAAGACATATTTCTTAATTTGAACCAAGTAGACAACATAGAAGATTTAGTAGTTCAAGAAAATGGAATTAAAAAACTATTAGCCAACACCAAACCAAATAAAGCGTCTGGACCTGATGGTATTCCAGCTAGATTACTCAAAGAACTAAGCAATGAGCTAGCCCCAGTGTTCAAAATACTCTTTCAAGCATCGCTTAACCAGGGCAGAGTACCAAAGGACTGGAAAGAAGCTAATGTCACCCCCCTATTTAAAAAAGGAGAAAAATCTGATCCAGGAAACTACAGACCAGTATCACTTACCAGCATCACATGTAAAATCCTAGAACACATAATATGTAGCAATATCATAAACCACTTAGACAAACATAATGTCCTCACCCCATACCAACATGGCTTTAGGAAATATAGATCATGTGAAACACAACTAATAGGACTAATTGATGATTTTTCAAAAGGTTTAGATAATAGTGAACAAATAGATGCTATCTTACTAGATTTTTCCAAGGCTTTTGACAAAGTTCACCACCATAGTTTGCTTAAAAAATTAAAATATTTCGGCATTAACGGTCCACTGCATCAGTGGATTAAAGATTTTCTGATAGGGAGAGAACAAACTGTAATAATAAATGGCTCTAAATCAACACCAATAACAGTAAACTCAGGTGTACCTCAAGGAACAGTTTTGGGTCCACTACTATTTTTAATTTACATAAATGATTTACCAAATTGCATTAGTTCAGGAACAAAAGTCAGATTATTTGCAGACGATTGCATAATATATAGAACAATAAAAACAAAACAAGACACAGATATTTTACAAAGAGAATTAGATGAATTACAGAAATGGGAATCAAATTGGAGCATGTCTTTCCACCCAGAAAAATGTCAGTTGTTAAGAGTAACAAAAAAACTAAAACAAATTAATTCCACTTATCTTATTCATGGCAAACCAGTAACACAGACTAAAAACTCAAAATACCTAGGTGTTATAATAAATGAAAAACTGTCATGGAATCCACATATTGATGAAACTATAAAAAAATCCAACAAAGCATTAGGGTTTATTAAAAGAAATTTCTATAAATCAAATAAGAACATAAAACTAAAATGTTATTTAACCTTGGTTAGGCCAATAATAGAATATGCATCCACCGTGTGGGACCCCTCAACTCAAGAAAACATTAAGAAACTGGAACAAACACAAAATAGAGCAGTGAGATTCATAACAAACGAATATTCACATTTGACTAGGGTAACACCATTAGTAAAATCACTAAATTTAGAAAGCCTTCAGGACAGAAGACTCAAAAGTAAAGTAGCAATTATACATAAAACACTGAACCATAATCTTCAAATACAAAAACAAAATTTAATAAAATACTCTGAAAGACACAAAAATAAAGGCACATTCCTCGTCCCATATGCTAGGACAAATTTGTACAAATACTCCTTCTTCCCTAGTGCTATTAGAGCATGGAATGGGTTGCCTGAGCTAGCCAGAAAAACCAGTGACTTGGCAGAATTTAAGTCATTGGTTAATATGCATGACTAAATGCATGACGCGTAGGACGTAATCATCTTCTTTTTTGAAGTAACGTCTGTATTATATAAGATAAGATAAGAAGACATAAGTTGTTTTTTTGCCACAGGAAACAGCTTTTTTCAAAGATAGCCCTACATAAATTGTCAAATTCTAGGAAAATCGCTGGAGACGTTTTCGAATTACGTGTTCACCCACCCATGAAGAATGTGAAAGACATTAAAAGAGGAAGTGTAACAAAATACTATAAGACCTTGTTGGCCTTATAGAGATAGCATTTTCCTAAAAAAAAATTCAACCTAGAAAATAAAGCACCAAGAAAGGGATCGGGATCATTGGGGGGGGGGGGGGGGGGGGGTAATTGGGGGAGGTTGAGTTGTTACATACATATAATAGCGTACGACCAGGGGCGGACTGGCTAAATGAGTATATGTGCAAACGGGCAATTGCCCGGTGGGCTAGCACAAATGGGCCGGCCTGGTAGCGACCAAAGAAAAAAATAATTTTAATGCAGACTTTAAAAAAACAAATTGATAGCAGCAAGACAGATGTCTGAACACGTTTTCTTATTTGTTTTGCTTTTTTTTTCATAAAGATTTTAAAAAAATGGACGTAGAAAATAAAGCAGCAGATGAGGGGGAGGGGGAATGTTTCGTTGTTGCATATACAACATATCATTGGTTGCGAAAGCGTCTGTTGGTTACTGCACTATGGATGCGAGATGTAAGTAACCTTTGACCTTTCAGTATTTTTTTTTAAAAATATAGATCCATATAATAATGACAATAATGTGATTTGATCTAGAGTCTAGTATAGTCGACCATATATATTCTAGACCTAGATCATACTAGATGCTAAATCTACTTGAAAAAAGTTGAAGTACTTGCCTATTTTACAGAGAACCTCAGTAACATTGTCAGTTCAGGAATCTAAACTAAGTATTAGATCTAGATTTATAGTCTAATACTTACTAATAGTCTAATAAAATAGTGATTATAGTCTAATATAGATCTACTGATCTAAATCTAGTCTAGAGTCTAGATTTAGAAAAGATCTAGAAATTCTAGATCTAATGATTAGTGATTTAGTCTAATGTAAAGTAAAAGTCTAGATTTTATTTCTATTATCATTATTAACTACTATTTTAAAAGTATTTAGACTTGGACTTAGTCTTAGTACTATATTGTAACTAGATAGATCCAGAATAATCTAGATCCAAGTTGGCCTAAATTTATAGGCTACTTATGTTTATATTACTACTTATAACTTATACCGGCCAATGCCCAATACTAGACAGGTAGTAGGCAATAGCCGAATAGGGGTAAAATCGAAATAAATAATCATAGATCTAGATTCTAGAATATCTATTATGTAATTAAAATTCTACTATGTGGAGAAGATTTCCCCAGACCCAGTTTGGTAGGGATATGGATAATAAGTGAAAATTGAGAGTTTGTATTAGAAAATATATTTGTCTTTGCATTTTATTCATTCTATACTACACATTAGCTACATAGCTTTAGATCACGCTAAAAAGCATGAATTACCAAATGTTTAAATCTATCTTTCAGACCTTGTTGACCTCAAGTAATTCTTCATTAGTTTGAGGTGCGAGAAGCTTCTTTCACTAGATTTCACAATTACGGGTATTGCATAATGCTTTTTATTTTTTAATCGCGCGTATGTTTTGCGCCTTCCATATTGAATGACAATTTTTGCAATTTCAGATTTCCAGGAGCTCCTGGTAAATTAGGAGGCTGTGGGAAATCTGTTATAAGTTATAAAATGGTTTAATTTAATAATTTATACAATTTATACACCTAGAAATAGCATGGGTCCTATGAAAGTGTGGGGCACACTGCGGACGCGTAGACTCTATAGTTTATAGACATTAATATTAGATCTATCATCTTGTCTAATTCATCTGTATATATTTTTAGAAAGAGAAATGGAGAGCTACCTGATGAATTTCAAGTTTAAAAGTGAAGTTGTCAAAGTGAGTATATATATATCCTTTGTTTATTTGCTATTTTACAAACTTAGGCAGAGTGTCTCGTGTATTGCAATCTTCTGTGTTATTTACCTGGGGGGGTTGTCCTTAATAAGGTGCAATTAGGGTGTTAGAAATAGTCTAATTGTTTTTTAAAAAAAACTTGAGATATAATTCCACAAAAATCATGGTACTGGTACATAATTTTTTTTTAACCTACAGACAGCTAGATGCAGACAAAAAAAAAAGGGAACCTAGATTTACCCATAGCTGACTATATGGCCTTATATCTGCTTCATGTGTGGCTAAATAAACTAAATTGGCTCTGCATTTGTGAAGTATTTGCACATGTCAGTAGACAATAATGACAGCTGCACTTTTGCTATTATTGTTAAGCTTACACACACAAGCAAAAGCATATAACATTATATTTAACAATAGTCAGAATAATAACCTGCAGTTCCTATTTAAAATTGTTTATTATAGTAAATGATGCATGTATTTAAATAATTTTAAATGTGTGCAAATCTCTTCATTTTCAGCTTTTGAAATACTTAACCAAGCCCTCCATTTTGCCTTTCTATGTCTTTGTGGTGATCTACCTGGTGGTCTTTTCTCCTCATGTGGCAAGACCAGATGAAGTTCCCTTTGCTGCCCTGCTAAAAGTATTGCCCATTTGGTACCTGGCTTTTTATGTCTATAAGGCTCGCAACACAAGAAGTAATTGGGACGTAAACTTGAACATTTTCTTATGTGGATTACTCATGTCCAGCTTAGGAGATATATGCTTAGTGTATGAGAACCTCTTTCAGCCTGGGGTTGTGGCCTTCGCTGTTGCCCAGTTCTGTTATTTGCTGAATTTTAAACGGCTGTACAAGACATACCTTTTAGCGTGGAGCTCATTCCCTATAGGCATCATGATCTATATCTTTTTGTTTATCTCCATGCAAGATGTGTCCATGAAGATCATAGTTTTTTTCTACAACATCCTCATCCACACAATGCTGTTCTATGCCTTCTCTTGTTTTGAAAGCAAACCTTGTGCTGCTACCCTCTCCATAATGCTGGGCGCAAGCATTTTCCTCATCTCAGACTTTACCATCGCAGTGAATAAATGGATAATAAACTTTAGCTTAGCAGAGGGCATAATTCTGTCAACGTATTACGTAGCTCAATTACTGCTCACTGTAGGTGTCACTAACGTTACCAAAGAAAAAATTTAATTATTACTAGTGCTGCAATAATATTACTATACATATTTTCTAATGTATTATTTGTGTATTTATATATATATATATAGATATAGATATATATAATGTTTTTATTTTTTATTTAAAAATATTTTTGTTCATCCATTTGTTTTATCATTGTACTTAGTTCAGTACAAGATTTTCAAGACTTGTATAAAACCTAAGAATTATATCAATGCTTCTTTGATAGGAATGATTTAAATAATTTTGATTTAGAAGTACTGCTCTGTTAACATAATTCAGAAGTACTGCTCTGTTAACATAATTCAGAAGTACTGCTCTTATAAAATTATTGCTTAAATAATATATTAGATTAATTGCTTAAATGTTTACTAAATGTTGTTCTTGTAAGTCTTGTTGAAGTAATATATATTAAGGTTTGAGTGAGATTATTTTATGTCTCTCTATTGTGATGATGAGCAATGCCTATGATGTTAATTGTTTTCTGCCTAACTGTTATATTACTGCTACCATTTTTAAGGCTTTATTTTTGCTTGTAGTACTTAACAACACTGATGTTTTTATTTTTAAGTTTCACAGAGCATCTCTATTTTAGCATGCTTAGTGCAATCTAGTTCAAGACTTCTACAAAGCCTAAGACTTATCAATGCTTCTGTGATAGGATTTAAGATAACTTCTTTAGGAATAAAATAACTTCTTTTCTGAACATGGTAGGGGTACTTTGGAATATGGTTTCTGTGTTACTTTTAATATGCTCATCAAACACAACTCAAGTGAAATGATGAATTAGAAAGTCCAAGTTTCTATTGAGGTTTGATCTTCTTGAACTTGATACTCAGCCCCACTCATGTCAATCATCGCATGACAAAAAAAAAGTGATGGCTTGTTTGTAGTGTGTAATTTTTTTTAAAAAAAGCATTTTGTTAATATTTACGCACACACACATATATTTTTAGTTTTTATATATATAAATCTATATGTAAGTATTATAAAATACTATTGTAAAAATGCCCACTAAATGCTAAGTTTTATATACATCAAGATGGAAGCTGAGTGAAAAAATCTGCTAGGAGGCTGAAGTGAGAGTCTTAAAATCCTAATTGACATTAACAATATTCAAGAATTAAAAGAACTGTGTTTTTGTGCACATTAAGGCAGCACAGAAATCAGTTCACCAATCAGTACTGTTTTGTCATTTAAGAACTATTCTATGATGACCTAAACCAAAGATTTGAAGACATTCTTTACGTGGATATTCGCCACTGGGTACTGAACTCTTTTAAACAAACTCAGATCCATATTAGTATAGAAGCAGCTTATTAAAATATCCATGAATAAGGAACTTAATGTTTGAACAAGGATACCACAAATTCTGGTTACAGATTTCAATTTTCCATCCTATATTAAGGGTTATTGTATAGAAGTTGCTGACTGATCTCCTGTCTTCCTATTTGATGGAATGTGGACTCAGTGCTGTTATAAAATTCATCCAAATAAAAGAAACTGACTAGAAATTTGTGCTTGTAGAGATTTGCCGTTGCTACTTACAAACATTAAGCAAGAAATAAATACACTCATAAAATCTTATCTACCTCATTTCAGTAATTAATTTTTTAAACTTTTACTTTAAACAAAAGTTATACTGTCAAAATTTAAAATTGTGTTTTTTTTTAAATACCGATACATTTGTAATGTATACAGTGAGCATTTATGTAGCGTTTTCACTTAGGTGTCTGCGGGGCTAGTTTAGACTACATAAAGGGTTCTCCTGGTCAAAATATTTTAAGAACCACTGTTCTACAACACACTGAGCATGCACAAAGTAATTATAGTAATAGCATCACATTCTTAAGTATAAATATTTCATTTGATAATTTCTTGTACAAGTTTATGGTGGCCTGTAATTATTCTTGTGTTGATTAGTATTTTTTATGCCAAGCCAAACAATGCAATGTGATCAATATATTTTTTTTTTTATTAATATTACTTCTTTAAAATAAAAATGATTTTATAATGTTTTTTAAATGTATTTTTTTACAATATCAAAGCTTATTCACCTTGTAAAAGTTGTCCTTCAATATTGTTTTTGTTTACAATAAAATTGTAATTGCAACCATCTCTATTCAACAGTGTTTTATTATATTGATTTATGAGTGAAGTAGTTCTTTATGTAAAAATTTATCTAATATTTATTTAATTATTACCGTATTTTAGCATTATATGATTTAATGTTTGTTGACAAATTATAACAACTTAAACATATTTAAAAGAAAACATAAAAAATGCATAAAAGTTAGATATTTAAAACTAAAATTGCTGACAGCTTGCTGCCCTGAGTAACATGATCTATGATGGTGTATTTTTACAAAGCCTATACCAACTCACTCTGGTAAAAATAAAAATTCTCATATCAATTTGAAACTTTGCACATTGGCAAAGACAAGACATACATTAAAAAAAAAAACGCGCTGATAATTCTTTATTCTGTTTGTACCAACAAGGGATATTAATCCTTCAGTATTCACAGATACGGCTAAAAATGTAGGATTTTGTGCCCTTAGATAATTGAACTCTCGCACACATTCTCTGATCAAGTTGAAACTTTAAACAATAATTTATTGTAACTAACAAAACATTAATCGATTGAAACATTATACAATTAACAACAAGGGAAATAACTTCTATATTGTTGAGAGATATAGTTATAAGCACAGAGTTCTTTCCCCTTGGATAAGCTTTTTTTTTTTTTTTTAAAAGGATTTTGGTTTTAAATATTTATTTTACTTGTTAGCAATTCTCTTTCTAGCCATTTCTCTGCTTTCAGCAGCTGAGCTTTAGATTATTTTTTAATGATTAGTCCAAAGAAATGTTTATAGTGTCTCGCCAGTTACATATGTAGTAAGTAACCATATCATACTTGATGCAAATAACTTAAAAAATGGTGAAACATCCCTCTAGTTTCCGTAAAAATAGTAAAACAGTAAAACAATTAAACACCTATCTAAAAAAAATAATAAATATATTTTTAATATTAATCACTTGTCAACACCCCAAGCTGAATAATCCACACTCCTTGTTGACTGGCCCCCTAACATTTCTGGTATTTTGTAATAATCTGGGGAAAAAAAAAGAAATAATGAAAAACATTCGCCATGGTTACAACAATATGAACGTAAACTTGCAAAAACAGTTATACAAGTAATGATTATGGTGACTACATACTGTGTTTTTAGTGGGAACGTAACAAACTGTTTAAACATATATATATCTTAGAATAGAAAGCCAGTTTGGTGAGAGCAGCCTTAAAGTTAAAGATTTAAACAGGAGCATTTTAAAATCACCATATTGTGATTCCAACAAAAACTGGACAGATCTTTTCATTTTGTAGGATTTTGTCTTTGTGTTCTACTTAACATAAACATTTTCAATATAAAAACTCACTAAAACAAAAGATTATGTACTGAAATTATCATAACATTTTAGTTGTTTATTTTGATTTTTTTTCCCCATCTAACTATAATGTTTAAATTCAGTAATGATTATAGCTTATCCACCAATAGCGAATCAATAACTTTCCCTTTTTTAAATCTCCAGGTGGCCCACATCCTTTACAAATACTTAGAATATAATTAAGTGCTTGGTAGACAAAGATTTCTACTTACAATGTAAGGCAAGTGGTGACATTTTGTAGACTTTATATCTGAAATCTAACAAAAGAACACAATACAAATTTTAAGAAAAAAATAAACAATACTAAATAATAAAAAAAAACAATAAGACTAAGATTGCTTTATTGATCCTTATGGAAATTTGTTGTGATTACAAGGACTCTCTATTCATATAAAGACAACACAACAGAAACATACAAATAAATAGAACAGACCCAACATAAAGAGTTCATTCAGTGACTACACACAGGCATTGTGTGGCGTTGATATAGTCTGACAGAGTAAGGTACGAACAAATTTTTGTACTGCTCTGTTCTTGTTTTGATTGACAGCAGTCGCCCACTTCACGACGACCTGACATAGTTCTGATGGAGCGGGTGGCCACTGTCTTCCAAGATTTTTTCGATTTTTCTTAGACATTTTTGTTCAAAAAGTTCCTATAAATAGGGTAATGTGAGTGTGATTCTTGATGCCCTCTTTTATGATGTTTTCTAGACAGCGCAACTGCTTAGATGAAGTGTTGCCTTGCCAACAAGTTATTCCATATGTCAGCAGATTTTGCATAGTGGCGCCGTAAATACTGGTTTATATTTGTTACATATCAAGAATTGATTCATTAGATTAGTTTGGGCATGATCATACTGTTTAGTTACACAGTATTTGACTTCATGTTTGAAAATACATATATAATTAAGTGGTATCCTCAGTATGTACGGTGTATACTCATGACTTCCAGGCTTATTGGCTATGAAGCCCTTTTTTTCACACAAATAAGCATATCTCTTAAAGGCATGGGTATGAAAAAGCATTTCAAGTCAAATATGAAGACAGCATGCAATCGCTGAACAAAATATAATAATTCTGAAATGTTGATGACTTGGCTATGCATACAAAATATCATTCCTTATGTCCCCATCCCCCAAGGCTCTCAGAGACTATATAAACTTTGTGTAACACATAGCTAGCAAGACATAAATAGAAAGATACTTTCTGTGTGACTGTAGATGACTTATGTAAAGGTTTTAATAACTAACTTAATAATCAAAGATTTCTAACTTTACATGGTATTTAAAAGGATATGAACTGATTTCAGCCATTTAATAAATATTTTTCCATGAACTAGACTGAAAGTTAAAGATTCAAGATGTGGGAAGCGTGGGCGAGAGGCTAAGTACGCTTGAACTTGGTTTGGCTACCTATGAAGGGGGCTCGAGGTTCGACACCCAACTCGAGCTGTGTTTACTTAGCACCTAAAGGCAGCACAGAAAACCTCCCCCCCCCCCCCCCCGATCCACAAACAAGATTGGATAATAGCGCTCGGAGCATGCTATAAGCATGAAAGTTGCACTTTACAAAATCTATTATTATTATTATTCACAGGTAACTGATAAACTTTAAAAGTAATGACACAGATTAGTAACTAATTAAGTATTTAAACTCTATAACTATTTTTCAATGGAAAAAAAATTTTTTAAAAACATTTCATACAATTGTTCAATATTTTAAAAATCAGTTTTTTTACCTTGATCATGGTTCATTCTGTTCCAAATAAAATATGATCCTAATACGGCAGCTACTTCCAATCCAAAAACAATTTTTAAGGCTAAACCAAATTTTTGAAACAATGTAGTCTGTCTGGGTTTCTTCAACATATCCAATTAGATTGAATCTAAAATGAATAAATTTCAAAACTTAAAAAACCTCTACCTCTATATTATTTTTTCAGAGTTTACTTTGCTATGGTTATGTTGTTACATTAACCTCTTTGTTATTTCTCTTTCCAATAAATCTACATTATATAATACTGTATTTGACTTTTAAAAGATTCCATATCTAGTAAGCTACTGGATGTAAATAAATTTATGAATTTCAAGTAGCTGTTTTTCAGTGATGAATATTTTCTTGTAATTGAGATCTACAATGAGTTGTAACATTGTATTCCATCTTTCTTAAGTCTTTCATTTCAAAATAATTGTAATGGACTGAATTAGTGGTCATTTGATACATGAGTTATCCTTGTTTAACTGGTGGTTAGTTTCAATTTGTCTTTGTAGGAAATTCACTTTTTATTTACCCACAGCAGAAGGTGTTTTGTGTGCTTCAGTTTGTGAAAACAAATGCCATTGTCACAGTAAAGTATGCTTCTAGAATAGAATTTGGTATTGATTCACTTGTTCAAGCATCCGATGGGATAGACAGTTTAAAGAGACAGAATGCTTAAATAAAGAAACAAAGCTAGTGGAGAAGATTCATGATGTTTTTGAGAGTAGCCAGCATTCGACCACACTATGAGCAACTTTTTCCTATAGATGGGAGTAGTATGTTAAAGACAAAGTTTTTGTTCCCCCGTAACCTGTAAATATCAATGACATAAAAGATCAAATAAAAGCTTCAATCAACACAGTGGACACCCTGAAGCCTGTTTAGGAGGAAAAGAAAATAGCGTAGCTCTCAGATACAAAATCAGAGACTGATGCACCCTTTTGGTCATGGGGACATTGCTGCATGCAAGCGAATCCTGGCATTCCTGGAATCTAACTGCATAAGTAGAAAGGAATTTGATCCTGGCCATGAAATTGCGATGTTACAGAACTTAGAATGATTATAAGTATCCCATACAAAGACTCTAGTGTCACTATAGTATGTGTATTACTATAATATTACAAACTTTTTTTAATGTAGTAATCCAAAAAAGGATCACAATGGTAACAGGGATCCACGATGACCACAGGATTCTGACCACTGAAAAGGTCGATGGGTATGATCATGGAACAGTCCTATCCACTATGGCATGGATTTTGGAAGTGACTCAAAACTAGTCTAAATACTATTTTATTATAACTCTTATCCTTGCAAAACAGAAATTGAGAAATGTTGATACTAGATAAGTAGATCTATTGTTCTATTACTAGTATTACACTACTCACTAGAATCTTGAATAATCTAGATCTATACTACTTTATTATTAATTATAATGCCTGAGCAGCCCTGAGCTGAGGCTGTTAGTGTTGAATGTGTCACCAGTGTAAGTGTAAGTTGTACCACAGAATCAGTATAGAGACTATGACTTGACTATGTCTATAGTGGTAATACTATAACTATCATAGTAGACTTGTCTAAGTCTTTACGTCTTAATCTTTGAAACCTAGTAGATCTAGATCTAGATTTAATAGGGGGAGTATTATTAGATCTAAATACATCTGATGATCTATATATATACTATAAGTAGTATAAGTATATTGAATCTATAATTTTTTAGTCTATATTGACTATAGTATATTACTTAAATATAATTTTTTTTATATAAAATAATAAATATAATTATTATTCTAAAAAGATTTAAATCTAGAATCTAGATCTACAAAATACAAAGTAGATGTCTAGATTCCTACAGTCCTAACAACTTGCCTGGCTTTACTCAAACTTTAATTTACTAGGACAATCACAATGAATGATTGATGACAATGTCAATCATAAAAATGTGAATACTAAACTTTTCACAGTAGTCTGCCCTTTGTTTACAATTTGATTCTACAATAAATAGTTTTTTCTCTACACCGGATACACCGACAAACTTTTTCTATACATAGGTATGTGTTGTAGATCGAAATTTTTGTACTAACAAAACGAAATTGCAAAACATGGCAGGTGGACACAGATCGGTTTTGAAACAGAAAAATAAAGCCCATAATCATGGTAAACATCGAAGTAAAAGAAACCTGAAGAGAGAAAGTCATGGTAAGTCTTGAGATCGCCTCTTTATCTATATAGATCTAAATTGTATTCTTTAAAATTAGTATCATAATGAAATGTGAATTTGAAATTTCTAAGCTGAAATTCATAAAACTAAAAGTACCAATTATCGATAGTCAATGTGCCTTTTTTCCCCATCTAGATTTAGTCCTCTAGATACTGCAGATCTAGTTTAGATTCTAGATATAGGCTAGTCTAGACTGACTCTAGATACTAGAATAGATTTAGTAATTTATAATTAATAAAGAGTGTATATAAAATTAGAACTAGAATTTAGACTTTTTAGTTGATCTCATACTCATTAAACTATAACTTAGGGATGTGAAATAAAAAAATTATCTTTGAAAAAACAATTTTTGGTAAAGTACATTAATAAAATACTTTGAAAGAACTTTCCAATGGTGTATAAATTATGACTGTATGTTTGACAGTAAGAAAGTTATGATTTTTTTGGTGGCGTTTTGACCTAACATTGGTTGACATGGAACAATGAAGATGAGAGCGTCTGGCTGGCTCAGCCGGCGAGACACACTCCTCGCTCAAAAAGTTAAAAAGTTGGAATTGAGTTTCATAGGCGATAGATCTACTTATTAAATAAGAAATTAAATAGTAGATCTAGTATTATAAGTAAATTTCTAGCTCACAAATCTGATTTCATTTATAATTATAAACTTCACTTGTTTAGAATGTAAAAATTGATAAAATAAACAAATTATCGGGTCTAGAGCTACAAGAAATGTCTGAGGGGTGTGGATAAAATGGCGGCGTTGTGATGGGAGAAATTAACAAAATATTTAAAAAGTGGGATCAAAATCACCTGAAACAATTTCTTTCAAATGCGCTTTAAAATTTTAAAAAAATAGAAGCGATCTAAAAAACTCTTTAAAATCTATTTAGTTCTATACATAATTGCTATATCTACTAGCCTATGCAAGATTATATTCTTAAAATAGTTTAGTTTTCAAAAAAAATTTTAAAATTAAAAATCCCACAGGGAGCAGTGCAAATTTATGCATCAACATTATAATCGATAACAATTAAAGTGAGCATGGTATTGTGATAAAACTTGGCAGAAATATGGCCAGATATATATTCAATTAGCACAAAAAAAATCAAGTTCTAAAACATAACCTGAAGTTAGTATCAGTAAAAATAAAAATATGTATACTTTCAAGTTTAAAAAAGTAAGAAAATACACTTTTTTTTTTAAAGTCCACATGAAAAAAATGTTCCTCAATATAAAATGTATCCATATTCACCCACTTTAGCAACGATTTCAATGGATTTAAAATCATAATCGATTTCAATCAAGGGCCTATGAACAGAAAGTAAGAAAAACGGAACTCAAAATTTAACGCCATTTTTTTACTTCTGGTCTTACGGATTTTCACAAATCTATATAAATATAATAATATGACTCATGATCACTCATGCCCATGCCATGATAATGAACATGAACTCATGATACTGTCATACTATGTTAGTATGTAGTATGTAACACTCACAGTCATACTCGTAGGACATAGACTATCATTGATGATTGATAAATTTGATTCAAGATCTAGATCTTGTAGAATATTTGTGTTACACAAATAACAAACTAGTGTTTAAGAGGGAAGACATTATATTAGGAACCCCATTTATTACGTAAACACAAGCTGTGTTGCACTGACGCGCTAGTGTGCAAATGTACATAGTTATGTTACATCTATCTTGTTTAATTCAGAAAATCTATTTATCAGAATAACTAACAAACTAGTCAACTAAAAAGTCAATTCAGTCAATCACAAATCAAGTCTCTTGGGTTTGTTAACTATTCTGCCTGAGCGTGTTACCTAAGGTTCATGTGGTCTAGAGGTGTTAGAAGAAGCAGTGTGTAGTGGCAGATCTACATCTAGTGTAGTTTGTAATCTTGGACTCTCTAGATATTGTGGTTCTAGTTGTTCTGACTTGTCATCTGGAAAGTCATAATTATTGTCAAATCTGTTTGCTTTCTCAGAAGACTTTCTGATGTGTTTTCTGTTTCTTCTGTAGACCTTATTTCCACTTTTGACATTATATGATCTAGGCTTAGAATGCTTCGAAACTACTGTTCCTTGTTTCCACTTAGAATTAAGTTGCATTCTGACTGCCATTCCGGCTTGTAGTGGATTATGACTCTTAACTCCTTTCCTCTTATCATAATAATGTTCTGAGACTGTTTCTCTGAGTCAAAGTGTTTCTTCACCACCTTGAGATCTGGTGTCTTAGGTGTGAGTATTTCCTCGCTCAAAGGTAACAAATTCCACTTCTGACACCATGTAGAACATTTGTGTTACACAAATAATAAACTAGTGTTTAAGAGGGAAGACATATTAGGAACCCCATTTATTACGTAAACACAAGCAGTGTTGCACTGACATGCTAGTGTGCAAATGTACATATATTACAGATCTATTATTAGTTGATGAAATAAGACTAGATGTAGATCTATAAAATTAATAGTGATCTAGACAAATCTAGAGTTATATATAAAAAATGTAGCCTAGATCCAGAGAGGCTGTGAAGAATGAGATGAAATATTATTGATTAGCCAGGTTACCCATGGACAACTCAAGATGTGATGTTACAGTTAATCACAAACATTGAGCCCAAGGCCCTAGACACAATTTCTTTTTACTATTTTGAACAAAGGTAAAAATCAAAATATATTATTATTATTATATGCTGTATCTAAAAAATCAGATTATAAAAACAGATACTAATTAAATAAATAAAATGCAAATTAAAGTAACACACAAACACAATTAGATACTTTGACAAACAAATTCAAAATAAATATATTTATAACAGTATAACAACAGCAACAATCTAGTTTATGTTGAGTTTACTGAGAGGTTTACAAGAACACCAAGTTTATCTTTCTATATTATACAGTAGCAAAATTATGCCGTTTTATGTTTATAAAAATGGATTATAGAAAATGTCTGAAAAACCTCTGATTGGAAAAAATAAATTTTCATCTATAACTCATCATAACTTTATAACCACGACAGATGGAAGCTTGAAATTTTGAACAAGAATACCTCATTAAATTATATATATATAAAATGCTTTTCAATTTCATTGTTTCATATCACTACCAGCCATTGTTTACTCACAGTTAATCCAATCATTTGTAAATTAACTTTGATCGTTTTACTAGAATGCTGCTTAGTAGAAACTTCCTCTTTATAATCATTAGAATATATGTATAATGTAAAATAACACCTTAATTCTGCTAGCTTGATCAATGAGAACTGCTAATGTCTGGCGCACAGGTCGCTGCATCATTGTGGTGACTTAACTTAACAATATTAAGACATTATCAGGATGAGCCCTAACTAGCCTTAATAAGCTGATTTCATTTTGTATTCTCTGTACCTAAGGATAGAAAAAAAAAAGATTTTTAAGACAATGATTTGCATAGTCCCACCTGCCATAAATTGCCTCAATGCTGTTACCTAGGGCCAATAAAAAAGTATGCAAAATTGTGCATACTATGTAAATGTACTTTTTAAATTTAAAACTTTTTTAAAGCATGTTTGCTGTAAACTTAGTTTAGGTTATTTACATAAGAGCATGTGTATAACATACATATATATATATATATAATAAAGTACCCCTTTTAGACTTTGCTATCTATAGAGCAGATGATGTAAAGATCATCTGTTAAGTTAATGAGGCTGTCATGTGCTAGCCCAACGACCGATCGCTTTTACTTTCCCCAACTAATGTCAGGTACCCATTAGAACTGGGTTGTTTCAGTGGTGTCCTAAAAATCTCATATATATCCAAAATCCCAGCCTTCACAGAGATTTGAACTGGAGAACCTCCAGCTTAGAAGCCAAGCACTTAACCACTCAGCCACCATATATCTCCACAGAGGCATAATATCATGTTTTATTTTAGCATCTTAGGACTAAAATAAATCTCCTTAAGCCTGGGCTTACTTCCTTTTTCCAAGGTGGGAAAAAAGTAACATTGTCATACCAGTGGACTTTGACCTTTGTATTGTGATGATGCCTGTCTGACTTTGACAGATTACTTTGGAGATGTCTGAGTTTCTTGTGCGGGTGTATTCAATGCGACTTACCAATAAGACGGAAAAAGACTCACACAAAGTTAACAAGTGAAGAAGCCAAGTCTAAAACTGTTAAACAATTCATATGATGGTTTTAATACAGCAAAAGGCCACAATTGATGTCTCTGTCGATAAATACGTCTTACCCCTATGAAATCCTATCACCAACTACTTTTATGTCTCTAGGTAGCCTCTAACCCACTAAGTCGTAACGTCACTAGTCGCGTGCAAAGTCCGTCAATTATGGTGCGTCTTTATACAAACTAAAAATACTAAGTGTCTAACAGTATTTAGAGATGAATGAAACTAAATGTGTTTGCATTGTAACGAGATGGAAGCATGCACAATAAACTAGTTGCCTCATAGCCAACAAAATAAAAGTGCATTAAAAAATGCAATGCAGTGTTCAATAAATTTAGAAATGCTTTTTTTTTTTTTTCAATATACCTACATTATTCTATAAAATATACCTAGAATATTCTATCATTATTTTTATTTAAGCTGGAACATCTTAAAAATGATCCTTAGAGTTAACTTCTATTTAGTTGTTTTATCAATGTAAAATTATAATTTATAGCTAGTTTTAGGTATGTAGCAAAACATCACAACATCACATTCCAAGTTATAATTGAAAATTGTCCCTGCTTGCTTGAGTATTTGCAATGTTAGCCTATTGGCTTTGCATGTTTATTTTATCTTATTTTTTTTTTTTTAATAAATACCAGTACTTTGATGCAAAATGAATACATTTTATAATTAAAATTATTTTATTTCTTACACACAAAAAAAAACACAACTGTTTTCTAGGGAAAGTCAATGTTAAGGAGTTAACAAAAGAAAAGAAGATGAAGGAAATTCTTCGATCCGAGGTAACAATTTTTAGCTACTTGTTTTTTTTTTTGTTGTTTTTTTTTAATAACTTTAACTCTGATTGTTATTACAGAATAAGTTACAGCATTAAGGATTAAAGAGATGTAAAATGTAATTAATTGAAGATGTCGCTATATTTCTTTAGGCATCTCAGAAAAGAATGTCTGAAAGGGGAGAGGCATTTGACCAAAGGAGAGGAGCAGCTACAGCACCTCCAAGACTGGTGGTCAGTACATTCATTCTTGAAGAATAAATTTGCTGGTGTAAAGCATCATACTTTTATTTAAATTCATTTATTTATTTTGGAAAAAAAAAAAGGAATTCACAACTAATTTATTTGTTTTGTTCAACATATTGGTAGATTTAAAAAAAAACTGTTGAGATGAAATGTTTTCTTTTTTTTTTTTTTAGTTTCAAGTACTTAGTTTTGTATTAGTAAGGGCGATAGATGTGTCTCTCCAAAATAGTCACATGAAAAAGTGTTTGAGATGAACCAGAGTCGTTCTACGACTGAAGGAGGCCAACTAGTAAGAGGCACATAAAATTGTTTTGCTTTGATGGAGGTTCAGCTAAAATCCAAATGATCTGGCACAACATGTTAAAGCATTGATATGAAAAGGATAGAGAAAATTGTTAGTTCTATTAGATTGCCTCACTTACAATGAAAAACAATCTTACATCAGTCTTTATCTTTTCTAATTATGCTTCAGACTAATCACTGTTGTGGTAGACTTTTTTAAAAAATCATCTTTCCCATTTTAATTTATGTTGATTGATATAGCTTTTTTTGTGTTTTAGTAAACAATTGCAGAAACTTATCATGCCCATAGTTCAAAACTTTGTGTTATGTATTTATGTATGTATACTTTTTTTATTTTATACTTCTAATATTGAAAGAGTCCAAAACAACAAGTGATAATTTTTGTAATGGTCTTCACCCCAGCAAGTTTTGTTGTTTGTAAAGATAGCTTTTAGAAATGCACTTAACAAGGATATTAATTTTGACAGTTTATACTGATTGCTCTAGCAACTTCAGTTATATAGTTCAGTTGCAATTATATAGATAGGTTTGAGCTTTTGCTTTAATACTCTTTCACATTTTAAATCTAGGCTATTGTTAGTCTCCATAAAGCAGTCAACACTTCAGAGATTGAACATTTATTACAAGAAGCCGATGACTCTGCTGTTTATCATTCTGATAATGGAATGCTGCATGTTAGGTAAGTGCTAGATACATAGTACATATCATTTATTCAATGCTATAGCATTGTTTGGTATTATTACATGCATTAAATTAGAGCCATTTTAAGTCAGTAAATTTGGTTGGAGGCGACCCCCCCCCTCCCCACCACCACCTTAAAGCCGCACAGTCACATGACTTGCTTTGATGGTTATATCTGATATTAGCTTGTGTCATTAGTAGGCAGTCTTGCCAATTTGGAATTCAGTGATTTGCTTGTTTTACCAAATTTTATTCCTCTTCTCTCAATAAGTCGTACCTATTGCTGCTATTATTTTGCATGTTGTATTCATGATTTTTTTGTTTGTTTGTCAAACTCCACTTATGTGTGATTAATTTAATGACTATCACTTCTTCAATATGTCAATGTATTTATCTCAAACTCAATTGAACAACTCAAGGCGTGATGTTACAATTTAAATGGGTCTTTGTTTATCTTTAGAAAAAGCCTTGTGCTCCAGTTTATGTTGACTTATAAATATTTGTTAATTAAAGGGGGTAAGGGGTGTAGCCAAGCTTTGGGCTGGTCGTGTGGCCCTGTGACTGTCAGGAAGTTGGATTTTTAAGATAATGCAGTGCTATTGAATCTATTGGGCCTCTGGCATTTTAGCTTTGTAAAATAACTACAAGGGTTGATTGCTGAAATAAAAGAAAACATTCAATAACTGACAAATGCAGTAATGAACATACAATTTGTTTTATGAAGTAGATAAATAATATGATGAATGGTGAGAACAAAAAGGCATGCTAATACATAATGTTAGGCTTTTTTCATACTTCTGAACATGAACCAGCAATTTCAAATGCAATCTTATCTTATAAATTACAGACATTACTTCAAAAAGATGATTATTATGCCTAAGCTATTCATGTATCAATCTAGTCATGCATGTTAATCAATGTTTTTTCATATATCTTCTCTTAACTTTCATAGTTATGGCCAACAGGGCAAACTCTAATGTGGATCAGTCAAATCAATTAAACAGATATAGCTAAAGCCTCAAATTACATTCTATTTCTAGATCCCTTTAAACTCAAAAAACTTGTGTGTTTGCTGCTTTTAGCAGTGATGCAAATATAAATAATAATAGCTCAAATCATATTAAAATGCCCTTAAAAAGGACAACACAGCATGATCCATAAAATGCAGCAAAAACCTGGGTGCCAAAGGAACAATGCAGTATTTTGCAACAGCTAATAAAATAATGCTTCCTGTGCACAAAATGTAAACAATGGAAAATACTTCAGCTGCACATGACAGTGACCACTGGGTGTTGAATGAGGGTCCAACTAACTCTATTGCCTTGAATGACTTTTGGGGGGGGGGGGGGGGGGTTTAGATAGCCAGTCCTAAAAGATGTTAGCTTGGTAACTGTATTGCTGCTGAATACTGTTCCAAGTCAGAGGTATGTAGTTCAAGTTCTTGTCAGAGGTTGTCTGTGTTTTGCCACATTTTCTTCACCTTCTCTGAATAACAATTGTGCCTAGTGCTGATAGTATTTGCTACATCTCATGTTTATGTATTATTTCTTGTGAGTTTCTTTAAATGTAATTACTGGTCAATCAACCTGGTTATTACAATTCTCTTTTCCGTGTTTCTCAGTGCAAGTAAATTGAAGAACAGAATGTGTTTCTATACACCAGTGTACGGTGAACTTCAGGCTTTGCTAGATGCAACAAAAGTAGCAGATATCATATTGTTTGTGGTTGGCCCATCTGGAATGGATCAGTATGGATTGCACTGTTTAACTTGCATCATGGGACAAGGACTTCCTGCTAATGTATTTGCTTGTCAGGCATGTGATGTTTTTGTTGTTTTTTTGTTTAGCTGTAAGCTCTTGTAATTACCTTTAGCAATAAATGTGCATTTCTTCTTCATCTTAATATAAAATTCAATTTCCATTCTTATGGTGTTCAATTTAGGTGTGTTTCTTAATTTAAATGACTTGTTAACCTTTTTTTTTAAATTTTTATATGTTGTCTTATAAATAATTATTAATAATGTGAGTATCAATCTTCTGAGAGAAAAAAAATTCCTTATCCTTTTATATGTCTATAAATAGTATGCTACATTTTTAGATCTATTACTGTTTAAAAACCAATGCTAGCTTTATAAGATAGTTCTTTTCGTTAGTAATAAACACATGTCATGTTCTGTGTTCCTTTTTACAGATTGTCTAAAATATTTGTATTCTATTTCAGGGCCTGTTAAACCTTAGTAAAAAGAAGTTGTCAAATGCTAAGAAAAAAATAGAAAAACAATTTGAAAAAAGGTAGTTTTTTTTCCCCTCATTGTCCCACTTTCTTTATATTTATATATGTGTGTGTGTGTCACTTAACTTAAAATGCAACTTTAAATGTAAAAAATATATATATTTTTGGTTAATGTTTGTGAAAATTTAATGTCATCAAAAGCTGGCTTATCATTCAGCCAATGAACTAATATCTATTTAATTACATTTCTCCAACAGTTTTCCTGGCACAAAATTACGAAACATTGATTCATGGCAAGATGCTCAGGCACTGTGGAGAATGCTGGCTAATTTAGCTCTCAAAGAAGTTCATTTTAGAGATTCTCGACCATTTCTTATTGCTGAAAAGATTGAGTTTGAGGCTAACTATAGTAATGAAGCTGGTGATGAAACAGAGGTATTTGGAAATATCTTTTTTTTTTCTTTAGTTGGTTTAGTAAAAGTTGTTTTGTTTTTTTTAATTTTATAAAATTATAAAAAAAAATTTCTTTAGAGAGAAACATTAGGAACCTTGAAGCTAACTGGGTATCTGAGAGGTAAAAGTCTAGATGTCAACAAGCTTATTCATTTGCCTGGTTGGGGGGATTTCCAAATGAGTCAGATAGATCAGCTGGAAGATCCTCACCCACTGGTTGTAAAAGGCAACAAAGACAGGCGTAAGAAAGGAGAGGTGGGGGATGAAGAAATGAAAGAGGTAAGTTTTTAAAATTTTGTTATAAGTGGTGCTGGTTATGATTGATAATTTAAACTAGAGGTAGTTGAATTGTATGCTTTCACCATTGATTGATACTTTACTAGATCTTTTCACTATCATATGAAATCAAAATAAACACCTAGTTTAGTTCAAAATTAGAATGATTTGTTATTTATTAAATCAAAATCCACATAAGCAATAATACTGATCAACCTTTGAGGTGTCTACTATTTTATCCTCCAACAACTTTCATCTTTACATTCATGAATGCATTCACACTGTGCTACACCATTAAACCACAGGAATGGTTTAGAAAATGTTGCACCTGAGTTGTGAAATTTACACATCCCTTCACAAACACTGCAAATGCATTCAAATTAGTGCTCTTAAATATAAAGAAATAATTTAAAACATTTAAAGAAATATAAATTAGTGTGATAATTCTTTGAAACATTTAATACAAATGTTATATTACAGTTTTAAAAAATATGTTACTTATATATATATATATAAGGCAAGCAACCTATACAAATTAATAGAAAGAAAGAATGAAACTTTAAATGTCAAACATTTGATTTTTTCTATTTTATAATTTCCATGAAAGGAAAAGGTCAAACGTTTTTGTCTTGCAAAAGCCACTAACTCAGAAACTCTACAGTCTGAAGTCATACCAGATGAGATGGATCAGGAGCAGACATGGCCAACAGCTGAAGAGCTGGGAGAAGATAAAGGTTGGTTACATGTCTCTTGAAATCTGTGCAATTTGGGTTTGAGTAGTCTTTTTTTTTCCTATATGGTTTTAGATTTTCTATTTTTTTAATTTAACTTTTAAGTCTATTTCATTTCAAAGTTGTTGGAGGTAGTTATTTATAATTGATGATGAATAGGGTTTGATTTCAAATATTTAATTGTAGAATATCTTACAAAAATTTTGTTACATCAATCGGAACAAGTTGTTATATGATAAGAAAATATTGAAATTAAAAAAAAGCCCTATTAATTCTTTTTGTTATTACTTCCATGTACCCAGGCATTGTGCTGCAAAGATAGTTTTTTGCCAGTCTTGATTTTGGGGGACAACGTTTTGGTGGGCTTACTGTCACATTATCCTTGCAGTCTTTTCCTCACTCTATTTTTATAACATGCCAACATTGTTTATTATTTGCATTTGTAATTTATGTGAATTCAATGTTTAATCTTTATTACAGTTGTGAAGGTAAAGAGATTGAAAGGTATATCCGACTATCAAAGTAATTGGATTGAAGGATTGGAAGATGACAAAGTGAGTTATGTAGCTGTCTATGATGAATTTTTTTTTTTTAGTACATATGACAATATTATTGTAAGTATGGAACTAGGAAAATGTTTTATGTATAAGATTTGAATATGGTTACTAATTTTGATGGTTTTAAATGAAGTTAACTGTAAATCAGATTATCAACATTTTATTTAAAGGCTGATAATGACTCTGATGACAGCAGTGATTCAGATGAGGAGATGGGTGATGAAATGAATGCTGAAGCCAAAGTGCCGGCTGGAAGTGACGCATATGATGCAGATCAAGATGATAATCTGGACACTGTAAGCCCCTATATAACTTTTTATAAAATTTTTGTGGAAGCATAATGTGTCTGTAAATTTAAAAATCTTTATTTTTTAATGAGAAACGTCTCTAGTTACAAAGCTGCTTGGCTAATCATTCTATTGTGAAAGGTTTTCATCGCTTTGTACATGATCTGCATCTGCTGTTAACTGTGATCTCTTGGAGGGTCTATAGCTCTCCATGATCGATGTAAAAAAAAAATACACTAAATAGTTTGCTTGTTGGTGCAGATATCAAACAAAGAGTTTTACGCTAATCCCCTTGTAGTAAAATCTAAGCTTAAATATTTTCATCATATTCTGTTATTATCAAAAGTTTGATGCAAGGGTCAAATAAATAAAATATTTTTAGCATGGCTATCCAACTTTCTGGTGTAAATTTCTGAAAGACCAATTGTACTACCCTCTTAAGTCAATGTTAGTCAGCAATCACAGAGAAGAGTGGATCAACCAATGGGCATCAGACTGAGCTCTTTACAAAGAAATAACCATGCAAAAAAAAAAAAAGTGGAAATTATTTATTTCCTACTCCGCATAGAGCTAACTACAATGTTCCTACTAAGAACAGGACACACACCTTCAAATTTTCACCGTAACAAAATAAATCCCACACACTACCACTTTGTGGCCCATACTTATCAAAGTGTAAATCATACCCACTTTGAATGCCCCAATTTAATTCACCTTAATGAGATCCTATTAATTACAACCCAACATAACCAACTCTGCATGGCAGTGTGGAGCAAGTGACAAAAAAACAGCATGCTATTTTTACTTGGCACAGACTGCAAAAAAGCCTACAACTTGGCAGCAAAAAGCTGCTAGAGGAATAATTGTCTTTTAGTGTATTGTTCTGGGTAATGCACAACTGTAAGACAAATTTCTTCAAGGATAATAAAGATTATTATTATGATACTTTTGGCTTTTTTATTATTATTATTAGTATGATACATTTGGCTTTAAAAAGCAATTATTATGTTTACAGATAACAGAAACTGAGGTGGATGAGAATGAAAACTATGATGACCAAATAGATTTAGATGAAGAGAAAAAAATGTAGGTAGTCTTAAAAGTATATTGTTTTTGGAAGGAAAGTCACCTGCATATTTTTTTTATGTAGTCATCCATTTTTTTTTACCAGTGTCAACATATGATATTCTTTTATATAGTTACACTGCATTGTTTTTGTTTCATTAGGTATGAGTTGAGGAAACAGGAAAGATTACATGTACATTTTCCTGATGAAGTTGACACTCCTGTCGACATACCAGCAAGGACAAGATTTGCCAGGTGTGTCAATATTTTTAAAATCTCAATATTTGTATAATCATGAAAGGAAAAGGTCAAACGTTTTTGTCTTGCAAAAGCCACTAACTCAGAAACTCTACAGTCTGAAGTCATACTGCATAATCAATCAAGCATTTGTTATTTAAATGTTTTTCCTTTTTTAGCGGTCCAGTATTAGGTTTGTGCAAAATCTCCGTCTGTCACACTCAGATCTCGAAAACTAGAAGAGAAATGAAAAATATTATTTCACCATGCGATGCGGCTTGAAAAGTTTAGGTGCAACGGCTACTTTTGATTTTCTAAAAGCAAACCGTTTAGTTTATAAAATTAATTATGCAAGCGATTTTTTCATAAAAATACACCAATTCTAAAACAATTACGTTAATGTAGAGGAGGCAATGTTACAATATGTTAACAAAGACACATTATTTGTGTATTTTCAGTATCACTAAGTCAATTTTATATTTATAAAATGTACAAGAAATGTTCACAACAAATATAAATATTAGTTAAAGGTGTTTTTTCTGGTCAACTATCTGCTAAAATTAAAAGAAAACATTTATTTTTGTTTATAAAGGCTAAGAACGCACTTTGTATGTAAATACCACGCACATTTTTTAAAATGGACATATATTATATTTTTGTTTATAAAGGCTAAGAACGCACTTTGTATGTAAATACCACGCACATTTTTTAAAATGGACATTTTAGGCAGCGACTTTTGTGCAGTAGCGTAACGCCACAGCATGATGTGTAGCTAAACTAATTCCTTAAACTTTATAAAATGTTATTTATTTTTTGTTTACAATACATTAGGATAAAAGCCGGTTATTTTTGTGCGTTTTGTTTGTTGGTCGGTCTGTCCGTCACGTTTATATAAAAAACAAAAACACTAAACGCTATCGAAAATTTGATTTAACCTTTTATGTTCCTTCCAAAACATTGCAATAGTTTTAAGTATCTATAATAGATTGTTCCGTTTTTTTTTTTTTTTTTAAATAAATCAATAGCCAACGAATGTTTGTTTGCTTTTCTAACTTATATTATACGCAATTTCCGTGCTATGTACTATGAAGAACTATGAAGTTGTTCCCTATATTGTTTTAAAAGAAAGGGGTCACCGATGTGAATTTTCTGACACCATAAATGTCACTGGGGTTGTTTTATATGTAGGCGTGGTGACATTGGGTTCATATAATTGGATTTTACTTTGGATTCTTGTGCGCATGTTTCGAGTCTTATCAATAACGACAAACAAAGAAATTCACAGGCTAACACTGTATCAGCAGACAAGATATTTATTAAGATGAAATAATATATATATATATATATTAGCAATCCAGCTGTATAGCTCAATGAATAAATAAACAATAACATCCAGAACTATTTGTGAAATTCAACATCAAATACATTTCATAATGATACTCCTTAACACTTTACTCCATGTAATACCCTTTTATTCTTGAACAATACGTCACTATAGTTTAATTATCGATATCCAATTGTTCCGTATTTTCAACTTAAAACAAATTTAGGTTATATGCTTTTTTTTTTTTAATATCGACAATAGGTTGTTCAGGATTTTAAAATAAGAAAGTGATTTACTAGAAACGATTATTGAAAAACACTTTTTAGACTAATTTTACATTGAATTTTCTAGCTGAAACATAACAGAGGGTTATTTTATCTGTAAAGAATGTTCCGGATTTGGTTTTGAAAAACAAATCAACCTACATTACTTAAATTTTCTTACAAATCGTCGACAAAATTGTTCCGAATTTTATTTGAAAGATCTACTGACACAAATAACTGTTTAAGATCCCTCTTCTAATAAATAAAACAAATAATCTTCTTCTCATTTACGAATATCAGTTGTTCGGGATTTTTATGAAAAATATTCTAATTCTATTTATGTAAAATCGCACTTCTGTCGTACATTACATATAATTTTCTAGCTAAACGTTTTAAAACCTAATTATCTTTAATATTATGTTTCAATTTTTAAGGAAAACAACTTCCTAACACCAAAATATGGTATAATTATTTTTAACTTAAAAGGAGCATCCGAAACATGTAAAACAAAATGACATTTTTTTACAAACAGCAAATGAATCTTTGAAACATTATTTCTTTTGACCATCAAAATTAAATCACGCCTTGAATATTCCTTGCGAATAGCGGATCTGACAGGGATTCGACCCCAACAGGGGTTGTCTCTGAGTTTGTGTTACCACAATCTTGTATCTAATGTGGCTTCTAAATTTATCTTACAAAATCTGGTTGCAGATACCGAGGTATGGACAGTTTTCAGACAACAGTATGGGACCCCAATGATTGTCTCCCATATGATTATGCCAGAATATATCGAGTGACCAAACATAATTATAAACTTTTACGCAAAATTTCAATGCGAGTCAGTGAGGATGATGATCAGGATGGAAATCTCTTAGCTGAGGTAATAGCTGGTTTTAAAATGTTAATACTTGATATATGTAAGTTATAGTCCTTGGTCATTGTGAGTTATGGGTCTTTTGTTGTGAACAAGATGGCGTCCAGTGATGAATGAATAAAAGTGTTCAGCCAACATTGACATTCGTTGCCTTGATTCTTTAATACCTACTTAACAAAAAAATGTGTTTATAAATATATATATATTTATATGTTATATATATTAATCTATGTTGTCATGCCATGATTTATTTTTAAGTTTTTTATTTTCCGCCTATTGAAGGTTTAGTTTAAGTTATTTTAGTTGTTAATAACAAACATATAAATGTATTCCAAGTCTTACAATTATTAATATAATGATGTAACTTTTTTTTTCTATTATTGTTTCTGCAGAATGGAAACTACATAACTGTTTATGTAAAAAATGTTCCAAAATCTTGTTCTGGTAAGTTCATTTTGAATAACATTAATATCATTTACAGAGTTGCCTACAAGTACGCATCTTGCGTATTATGTACACAAATGGACATGAAAATATGGGAGTACAGTTTATCATCTGAAAATACACATTTCCCCCTATTAGATCTACCTAGAGATAGTATATATCTCCCTTTTTTTTTTTCGCGCTTCTTTCAATGTGTCACTTTATATGAAGTCTTCAAACTGATTGGGATTTACTTGATTGATTAGTTCTAATTCATCTAGACTGGATTTAGAACTAGGGATATTTTACGCTGTCAGGCATTGCCTGGTCGTGCGGTTTGCGTGCTGGACTGTCGTTTGGATTTATCAATGATCCCGGGTTCGAACCCTGCCCGCTGCCATCCCCTGTCGTCCTGCGGGAGGTTTGGACTAGGAAGTAAACTATCTTTAACTCTGAAGGAACATCCCAAACATGTACAACATTTTACAAACTTATAATAGAATTTACGTAAATACTAGAATTAAGATTTAGGTCTAGACTATTCTAAATCTAATTCTAGTCTAGATTCTAGATGTGACCAGGTATGTACTAGACTTAGATTTTAGAACTAATCTAGACCAAAGTACATCTAATATGATCTAATTATAGATTTAGACTACTGACTAGGTCTAGTAGTTCAAGGCTCTAGATATCTGTAACTAGATCTAGATCTACTGAAAAACAGCTATTACTGCCATTTTATCCATCCTCTATGGAATCTAAAAAAAAAGGGGGGGGGGGGCGAAAGTAGCTGTTCTAATATCGTATAGGTCTAGATCTAGTATTACACATTCACAATAGAGCCTACTATTCTGTGGGATTGTTACAATACCAAGCCCTATGCACATTAAAAACCAATCAACTATTTATAAAACTGCCTACAGATCTAGACCTATTCTAGCTCTAGAGTCGATATTTGTAAACCACCAATTTCAGAAAATAGTTATTTTGATATGATAGTGAGAAGTTTTTTAATAGAAGAAATAGTGGTTGAGCTTAATCTCTCTCTTAGCATGATAAAGGGATGTTCCCTGACTTGCAGTACGTATCTTCTGTGGCAGATCAAAAGCTAGATAGCAACTAATCAGGTTCCGTCACTTATGAAATTCAAAGAATGAAATCAGGCGCATTGAAGTCTGAGTGTGTTTGTGCACATTTGTTTGTTTTATACAACAACTTAAAGCACCAGAAACCAGAATAAATAGCTTTATCTTACAACAGCTATTCAGCAGACTCAATAGCCCACCTTTTATATTAGAAACAAGTTCAATGACTAATTATCTTCCTGAAAAAAATCTTCAAAATGTTTGATATTAGTGATTGTAGAGAATACCAAAACTTTCATTGCTAAATCTACAAAGAATGGTCTGAAAGGAGGTAATATAAATTCTTTAAAAATGTGATAACATATTTCCAGTGTCTGGATACCTTTTTAACTAAATCGCCTATAAACAAAACTACTTTTATAGAATTAGATGTCACTGATCCACCTAAGCAAACCATTACATCTGGTTTAAGTCTAATTTCACATGTAACAAAAATTTCCATTCTTTTGAATGAATTTTCTGTTGCCGCTATTATGGAATGTAGAAAACACTACAGATTATAATATTGTTACAAATCTAACTATCCAGGCTCTCTGCAAATTGCACCATACTATTATGGAATGTAGAAAACACTACAGATTATAATATTGTTACGAATCTAACTATCCAGGCTCTCTGCAAATTGCACCATACACCACCAACTTAAAGAACTTGACAACTCAGGGCTCTGAAGTAACGTAACACTTTAATAGTTGAATAAATAACAGCCAATACTGTACAATTGGCAACACGTACACTGTACAAATAAATATCTCTCAGATAACACCGTTCTGCTGTATCAACTCTTGCACTGGCCTCTCCGTCTCGTTCCGGGCTTGCACTGGGTTCAACAGTTCAGGACTGACTTCACACATTAGGCTTGTTGTGTCAGACTTGATCGCAGACCAAGATCAAGACGCCAGTCGTCTCAGCTGTACTTGACAGTACTCCGCACTGAACCGTTGTAATGCTCCGTACATAACCACAGCGCTGAACTGTGCTGTAGTCGACCGGACTGTAGTGAACCGGGCTCTGAACCTCCTTCGTGAACCGTCTTGACTGCAACACCTCCGCTCTTATATAGGGTCCTTACTGGCCTTCTCAAACCGGACAGAACGCCGCTCGACGTTTCTAGGTGGTCAGATGACTACAACTCTCGTGACACTCCTGAGCTCTGTTCACGACTGCGATCCTTCCCGAACCGTCCTGTTGACACTCGACTCTGCTGACCGTTGTAACTCGTATCGGTTGACCGCTTGTCTAGCGCTGGCCTGGGGCGATTTGCGTCGGCTGACTACACACACACCACTACCCCTCTCTGTGCCACCACCAGGTTTATAACAATATCATTGCCAAGTGACAAGAATAGCATCATTCTAACAAATTCTAGAAAAGTCTGTGACAAAGACTAAAAGTGTACATATCTTATCTTATATAATACAGACTATACTTCAAAAAAGAAGATGATTGCGTCCTACGCGTCATGCATTTAGTCATGCATATTAACCAATGACTTAAATTCTGCCAAGTCACTGGTTTTTCTGGCTAGCTCAGGGAACCCATTCCATGCTCTAATAGCACTAGGGAAGTAGGAGTATTTGTACAAATTTGTCCTAGCATATGGGACGAGGAATGTGCCTTTAGGCAGATATTTTGACAGCTGTTCAAAATGTTTGATATAACTTTATGCTGTGGTTAACTTTAGGATTGCTGCATTACGTGTTTGAACAATTTTTAGTCCTTCCTGAGTAGATTTCTTTATATTGAGGACAATACACATTTGCCCCTCAAAATACACATTTCCAGGTCTGGGAATACACATTTCCATTTTGGCATGTAGGCATCTCTGCATTTACATTTTCTTGCTATCCAAATCAATAGTCATGTGTACAATTTTCTTTTAAGAGACCCTACCTATATCTTCTGTTAGTGAATTTCTCTCTTGTACTACTTAACATAAAAGTAAATGTAGTTTGTTTGTTTTTTAAGTCGTTGTTCTTTTTTTTTTTTAACCTTTTGATTATTATTGATTTTTTAAAACCTTGGTTGACTTATTAATTCTAGTTGTCAATGCTTTTTCCTCTTACAGTTGTTCACTGTTTGTTCTAATTAGTTAAGCTGGGGTTTTTATGCTAGTGTTTAAATATTTTTTTAAAATATTATTCGTTTACAGAATCTTACAAGTCTGGTGTTCCAGCAACATTATATGGGCTGTTCTCAAATGAACAGAAAATGACTCTAATTAGTACACTCATTTCTAGAGAGAGCCACTTTAAAGCACCGGTGAAAGCCAAAGATCCACTAATCTTTCAAATAGGATTCCGTCGATTTGTGGCATGCCCCATTTTCTCTGAGCACTCTTTGCAGAATAAGTTCAAGGTTCATTTTTTTTTATTTTAATGAATTTTCATTCTTACCAATTAAACAAAAAGTGTTCTATGCTAACTTTCATTTTTTTGGAAATGGTGATATAATGGTTTGATTAGAAAGAATTCTTTTATTTCAATTCATATTATTACAGTTCTTGTATTTATAATATGTATTAGTGTGTAAAGTTATGTTATTTATTTAAAAGCATTCATGTACATAGATCCTACTTGTACCTATTATCTACTAAAATATTGAAACTCTGACAATATATTAAGCTTCTTTAATTTTTTAAATTCCTTCTATCTACACAGATGGAGAGGTTTTTACCTCAGCAAGGCTTCATAGTAGCATCAATGTATGCACCAATTATGTTTGCGCCTGCACCAGTTCTTGTGTTCAGGGAAAACATCATGCGTAAGTATTACTTTTGACTTTTTAAAAAACTTTATTCTTGTTAATTCAATACTCTCTCTTGAATTTTGCTCAGATTTCATTTTCTTAAATCTGCTCTAATGATTAGGTCAATTTTAGCTCAAAATCTGGGGGCATAAAAACATTGCTTGATAGCTTTATTTTTTTAAGTTTTAGTCTTGAATAGTAAGTAAGTAAGTTCCCCTTTCAGACCTTGTGATCTATAGGGCAGATGATGTAAAGGTCATCTGTTTCTATGGCCACAGTTAACAAGGGTGTCTTGTGGCCAACACAAAGGCTAACCGCCTTTACTTTTCCCAAACTATTGTCAGGACCCATTAAAGCTGGGTGGACTTAGAGGTGCCCTGAAGTCTTAAAAGTAAAAATTCCAGTCTTCACTAGGATTCAAACCCGGGATCCCTGTTTCAGAAGCCAAGCCACCGCGCCTCTGTCTTGAATAGGCTTTGTATATTTATATTTTAATGATAGTATCTTAAAGCAGGCAACTCTCAAACATTTTCTCTTGTGACTGTAATCTGCTGTGAAGAACACTTCATCTTCTGTTTGGAGATCAGATCCCTTCTATCTAAATATGAAGACATTTTATGTATTCTAGGATTTATTTTCCTGTGATAAACTTGCTAAAGCAGCACTGGTTACCAGGCGAAATACCACCATTTGATCATATGTCAGAATTCCCTGACGAATTCAAAAGTACTCAGATTTTGCTATCCTGTTTGGTTTTACTTTATTTTTCTTTTACCTTTGTTTGAGAAAAGTTTATATCTACCTACAAAAAAGGGAAAAGGTGGATATGGATTTCAGTGTTTCTTCCTTTTTTTTTCTAAGAATATTGGGATCGAGTGTGTCTTCTAATAAGGTGCCTAAGGTTTCATTCTTTCAAAATATTTTAGTTTTAATATCATAAATGAAAATGTTACCTTTTTTTTTTCCCCTAGAAAAATGTGATCTTGTGGCCAAAGGGTCACTGCTACCTCTAGACACAAATAGGATTGTCATCAAGCGAGTGGTGTTGAGTGGTGCTCCATTCAAGATCAACAAGAGATCTGTTGTCGTTAGATATATGTTCTTTAACAGAGGTATACCTACAGTTCATTTTGTTTTGTTTTCTTTAAGGTATTGCTTATGTACTGGTAAAATTTTAGTATTAATAAAAACTTTCTTGTTTTTAATTTTCAGAGGACATAGACTTTTACAAACCTATCGAACTAAAAACCAAGTATGGCAAAAGAGGTCATATTAAACAGGCCTTAGGTATGTATTTTTTTCTTATTTGAAGTTTGATTTATAGGGTTTTGTATTGGTATGTTTGGTAAATCTTTGCTGTCTTCTCATGATTGTCTGCTAGCGAAGCCTTAAACATTGTTAAGCATGTATGTCATGTGACTAAATAGTGAACCTATAAAAAAAATTATCAGCTCTTGGTGCAGCATATTTATAGGCAACTTTAAGATCAACCACTTTTACTGTTCTCAAAAAATGTCAGGTGCCTATTTGAATTAAGTGGACTCAGGGGTATCCCTGTTCAAAATTCAAATGCTCTCAGTATTGGAATTCGAGACACCCCAATTGGGAAGCCAGATGTTTTAACGTTTGGCTACCAGGGCCTCTATATAAATATTAATTATAATAGTATAGTTTCAAAAGTTTTGAACCCCTTTTTGAGATGAGATTCCAACTGAATGCTGTATAACTTACTACGTTTGTCTTGGTTTTGTTTAGCCATTGATGATTGTTTCTTTTGTTACTTTTTCGGTGGGAAACCTTATGTGATTTTGTGGCTTATTTTTTATGTTCAACTATTTGTTCGGTTTAAGAGGGCATAATTTTCACTGTAGGCAAGGAAGAAAAAAAAGAGTTGCTCCTTGTCATTCAGATCTAAAAACTTGACCAGTCCAAATGTAAATAAGTTTGACTGTGTTTATTTCTATTCAGAGATAATGAAAATATACATATATCAACTTTGAAATAAGAACATTAAACTTATCTTCACAAGTGTAAGCTAAATGATGAAAAATTCTGCAGCCAAAACTAATTCATCAGTATTTGGTCATGTTATTAGGGATAACTATTAAAATCATATTATTATACTCACAAATATATAGTTGTGATAATAGCAGCTGCCATTATTTTGTTAATTAAACTTTACTCACAAAGAACATTTTTAATACCATCCAGAGATGTTTATTTAATTCTTTATTACTGACATTTAATGGTCATTTAAATTATTTGAATGCTTCAGGTACACATGGTCATATGAAATGCACATTCAATGGCCAGTTGAAGTCAGAGGATACAATCTTGCTCCACTTGTACAAGAGGGTGTACCCCAAATGGAGCTACTGCTCAAGTTGTGTACAGATCCTGCCCCCACACATTGACCAGACCATGCAAGACAGTGACGATGAAGTTGATGATGAAGACATGGAGAAAGAGGAGGTGAAAGGAGAAGCTTTCAAGCTGTTTGATTGAATGAAATGTTAAGGCTCACTGCTTTTTATTTATATCAAGGGACATTTTTAATCTTTCTTTTATGAAATATGTTTGTTTTATTATAGACTAAGATCGAATGATTGCAGTTGAAAACTATTTTTAGCAATGATGATGTGGTTACAAAATTATTGTATCCAAAATGTTATAAATAAATACAAATTATCAAAACTTGAAATGAGTAAATATTTGCTTATTTATTATGTTTGTATGTCTGGAACTTTATGTGATTGTTAAATAAACAAAAAAATTGACATATGTAAGTATGTATCATACAATGAAGTTAGATGATGATCATAGATATGTCAAAATCTCTTCGGTTCCAGCTGAGAGTCAGGAGTTTATCCAGAGAATTAAACTTAAGACTGTTGTAAGCTTAAGTTAGTTTAGCCAGTTCATAAATTATGACAGTTATAAACCTAAAATTACAAGACTAATTCATACTTATACATTTTGTGGTAATATTTCTTTTAAAAAAAACTGAATTATAAAATTAATGTTACAAATATGCATGTTAAACAATCTAATGGAGTGGCTATGTACTAGGACTGTTTTTAATGGGTGCTGGATTAGTCTGAATATATTTTTTCAGGATATTTTGTAAGTACTAGAGAATCTGTACATCTATGAAATGACTAATTGCGTATCCTGTTAGAAAGGTAGCAACAACAGACTTGTAAAAGAAGAAGTCCTAACACTAACAAACAAAAGATTACAATGGACAGAACAGTAAGGAAGTCCTAACTCTACCTCCACCAAAGATGGTTACAGATATTCTTTCCTATTAGGCTACTCACTGGCCCTCCAACTAAGAAGGAAATAATGGTTGTAAAAAAAAATGGTAAAGCTTCCAAACCAGTCTTTGAAGGCTGACCCTGTAACAGACAGGATAGTTCATGCAAATAGCCGCACTCCGCATTATGATAGAGCAATCCGTAGAATGGCAGTCCTCCTTCTATTTAACCTTTGTGAACTTTGAAGACGCATTTGACAATGTCGACAGTGAAGCCATGTGGAAACTGATGAGGCATTGTGGTTTATTACCACTGTTATTCAACATTTGTATGTAGACCCAAATGGCCAAATAATCCACAAAGGAAAGTGAGACAAGGTTGCATGCCTTCCCCAAAATCTTTTAGGGGAAAGACTGGATAATCAGAAGGTTAACAGCTGGCAACACATGCATTCAAAGGACTCTGACAAAACAGCTATGAGATTTTGATTTCGCAAATATCTGCCTCCTTTCATATAAACTACATCACCGTCAAGCAAAATTAAACTAGCAATAGTAGCGGAGAAAACTGGATTAAAAATACATAATAAGAACATTGAGGTGATGAGAATAAATAACTGCCAAGAAACTTGAACAAGTTTATGAATGCTTTTAATACTCAACGGCCGCATCTTCAATTCCTAAAACAGTGACAGATGGCGAAGTACTGTTGTGTCCTTTGCTCAATAGGGAGTCAAAAGGTACGTCGTAGCTAACCTGCTTAATTAATTTATTAGTCAATAATTTTAAAAACTGATAAACGTACCCAAACACTTTTATTTTCAATACATAGTCTCTAAATCATAGACTGCATGGCATATTCAGGCCAGTAAACTGACACTAAGCAACCTTTCTCCAACACTTAAGCTCTACGCCTTTATAAGTCAGGTTGTCAGGCATTTACATCTCGAGAGACGATCTTTTCCCTTCATATGTGACTAAAGAGGCCAATCCTTGATTCACATCCAAGGACACATGAAACATTAGTAACCAGCAGAAGCTGTGGTGTTTCCAGACCTAATTTAATCTGCTGTGTTAACTTTCTGCGTTCCAGTAGGCTAACCTTCCTTTATCATATGCTTTTTTCCTCTCCCGATTATACTGTCAAAGCTTCATGTTACGCTTAACCACATCAGTGTACATCCTGCAGCCCGTCTTTTAGATGACCAAACTAGATCTATACGGTTATATCCTGTAGAAGTCGACGTACATGTCCAAGCCACCAAACGCGTCTACTAATGATAACATTCCGCAAAAATTCCGCACTTAAACTCGTACTGCGTGACAAAACATTTAGATCAATTTCAGAAAGCACCTCTTAATAATTTTTTTAATTAGGCCAATTGGGAAGTAAACAGAACCCTGGTGGGGTACTTAATGACCAAGTTCATTGCTTTGGCAGGGATGTAAGAAAGTCCAAACAAAGATGTCACTGTCCACACTTTGTTCCTCAGTGGGGCTGTTTTTATGGTTGATGTTATACAGAGAGAGAATATGGGGAAGTTTCTCCGATATTATTTCTAGCCCTGGCGTCTTGGTATACGAGCCATCAGTAATAAGGATATAAATAATTCACTTTTCAAATTCACATTTCACCTACCCAGAAAAAACTTTTTTTTTCAGACAGGCATCTTTTTGGACAATTACAAATAAGTAGCAAAGCTAGAAGAACACTAAATACAAAACTGTTCTCAATACTGATGACAAAAAAAAAAGATTATTCTGGGATCAAGGATGCAATGAGGGAAGTGTTTCATATGACTAAGCAAAGCCAGTTGCGACCTGCATAGTTTTCCACATCTTATGCAGACAAAGCCTTTTTCTTAACGTCTTCTGTACCTATTTTCTCTAAGGACTTTCCTATGGGCCTCATGTGTGTCGCTGCCTTCGTGAGAGCACATCAAACTGTCTCTTTCAGAGGCCATCTGCTGCAAACTTTCCTCTAAGTCAGTGAGTCACTATTGCGCGCTCCTCTTTTACGCAATTCTCCTTGCCAACAAAGATCTCCTTTAGCAAGCGGTCATCCGATCCAGCACAGCTGTCAATGGTAAGTAGTTCTTCTACATTGTCCAGACCGGCCTCAAGCAGAGCATGGTTATCTGTAAGGTATTCCTGCCAGCGTATGGCCATTATGGAACGAAGGCAACTTTAATGGGAGCGTTCGAGGAGCCTTAGAAGCCTTCTATAGAGCATCCAGGTCTTAGAGACATACAAAAGTGGGGTGAGAACCAATGACTTATAAGCATTGATTTGTTTGTAGGTAAAGAGACCAATTCCGCAATGAACTCAATTGGAGGGGACCAAAAGCTCTGTTAGCCACAGTGAAACTGTGGTTTATTTTTCTTGATAGTGATGCATCGTTGGAAACTGTGCTTCCCAGGCAAGTCCGACTAGAGTTACCCCACGGCGTAACAAAAGAAAAAGGGGGGGAGGGAACAAGTAACATTCACCCGTCACTAAATAGCAAAGCCGGACTAAACAACCGTTGGGGCCCTTTGCGAAAAGGATTTCACGTGGCCCAGTTTAGGCAAGGATACGGATAATAAGTGAAAATTAAGAGTTTGTATTAGAAAATAAATTTGTCTTTGCATTTTATTAATTCTTTACAACGTACAGAATTACTTTACGAGCCTTGCGTGTAGCGAAGTCTACAGTATATTATAGAAATTCTGTTTCCTACATAAATCACGCACAAAAGCAAGAATTACCAAATGTTTTGTAAAATGTTTCCATCTATATTCATGAATTGTTGAGAAGATTCCACAATTACGGATATTGTATAATGTTTTTTTTTTATTCGCGCATAGGATTGGCGTTTTCCATATTGAATGACACACAAAATTACAATTTTAACAATGTTTAATGAGGTTTTTATGACTTTTCAAAAGATTTTAATAATTTCCAGAGATTTCTTGGACTTTTTCGTATATTTTGCAATTTCGGGAGATTTCCAGGAGCTCGTGGTAAATCAGGAGGCCGCAGAAAATCTGTTATAAGTTATACAATTGTTTCATTTAATAATGTACACATAGGCTAGGATTAGCGTGGGGCCTATGAAAGTGCGGAGCCCACTGCGATCGCATAGGTTGCAGACAGCTTGCAGTGCCCTAAGGCCGACCCTGCAAAATAGCGGCGTCGACTAGTAGATCTATATTATAAATGTGTAAACTGTAAAAAGATCGCCGATTTAGTTCGTCGGCTCTCGAAAGTCACGGTAGGCTACACTGAAAACGCGCACGTCTCTTGTAGCCTAATAATTTGGCCCAAAATGTTGTGCTCATGATGTCAATTTTTTTTTTTTAATAAGAAAGTTTAAAAGAAATCTGGCAAAGATTGGTTAACTGTAGCCATCTTGCTTAGTCTTGACGCTCTTACTTCTACAGCAATACACGTAATTAAATACTTTATTTCGTGCAAAATGAATATTATATTTATTTATAGATTTCGATTAAGTTTTGTAGTTATCTGATTTATATAGTGTACTGCTGGATCTAGGATGCAGTGCTGACCTTACTTATCTTATCGCTGTATACATATATGTAGATCTATTTAAAAAAAAAAGAGTATGTTACGATACAGTGACAGCCCTTGGCTGTGTTGCAAAACTAAGACTGTCACTATGCCGGTGTGGAACTGTGTATGATGATTTGACGAATACTCCTAATACACATTAAATACCAAACTCAAACGATCTAATTTTATACCGAAAATATACACATTTAATCTAGTATATATATATATTGCCTTTTAAATATTTATCAGTATTTATGACTTTACACTTTACTAGAATAGATTTAAAAAGCTAGATTACTTGATTATCATGATTAGTCTTGACTTTGAGTGTTGTCAGTGTGATGAGTGTGTGACACTGTGTCACAGTGACAGTATATGTAGTCAGTGTCTATTGCTTTACATGCTTACACGTTATTATTACTAATGTCTAGATCTAGATTCTCAAGCTAGATGTGACCAGGTGTGTACTAGACTTAGATTTCTAAAGAATATTTTAGAACTAATCTAGATCAAAGTACATCTAATCATGGATTTAGCCCCACTTAGCCCACTACTACTTATACTACTAACTAGATCTAGTCTGGTGATAGTAGCTCAAGACTCTAGATTCTAGATCCATTCAAAAGCAGCTTTTTCTGCCATCTTATAAAGAGATTCATTGGTCTCCTTTCTTATGCTTTATGGAATTTAAAAAAAAAAAAAAAAAAGCGCAGGCAAAATTGTCTGTTCTAACTTTGCATTTAAATATATAGATCTAAAATTTGACATTCTTGATAGAGTGACTTGTAGAGACTACAATTCTGTGGGATTGCCCTGTCACAATCAACTGTTAATGAAACTACCTACAGATTTAGCTCTAGATTAGATTTTTTGTAAACCACCTAATTCCGGAGAGAGTTCTTTAGAGATGAAAGTGAGAAGCGCAGAGGTTTTAATAGAAATAGAAGAAATATTGGTTGAGCTTAATCAGGCTTAATGATAATCTCTCTCATAGCATAATAAATGCAATCAAACTGATGCTCCCATTACTCATGAAGGCCTAAATTCAAAGAATGAAATCAGGGACATTCAAGGCTGAGTGTGTTTGCAAAAGAAAAGCTTTAATTATGATAACAAAAGTTATTAAATTCTTGATTCCTTTTATAAAACAACTTCGAGCATTAGAAACTAGAATAAATAATAGATTTATCTTACAATAGCTATTCAACAGAATCAATAGCCCAACGTTTATATTAGAAACATGATCATTGGCTTATTATGATTATCTGTCTGAAAAAATATTAAAATGTTTGCTATTAGGGATTGTAGAAGATGCCAAAGCGTTCATTGCTAACTTTGCAAAGAAGAAAATCTGAATTCTTTCAAAATGTGATAGAATGTACTTTTATAGAAATAGATGTTATTGATCCAGCTAAGCACACTGTTACATTTGGTTTCAGGACAGTTTAAACCCCTAAATTGAAATAAGCGATTTTTTTCTGTTCTAAATTATCTAATGGGATGTAAATGTTTGAAAAAAAAATTTTGCCTACAAATTTGTGTATATTTATGAAGAAAATTTATTTTAAAATGTAATTTGAGGTGAAAACAACATAAGTGTGTACATTTTTGTACACAGTATCTCAAAAACCAACAAAGATATTCAAATAAAACTTAGCAGATATATATAGTTTATTATATCCAAATCTATGTAAACTAGAATAAATATGATTGCAGCAACAAAAATGTTTTTTTTTTTTAATTTTACAAGTTTGCAATGGACTTTTTCTTAAAAGAGGGGGTAAGGGAAAGAAAAAATTGTTTGGGGAAAGAGTATTATAGTTATAGAAATACCGGTAACTGTAGTTTACAGAGATCTACATATATGGCCTGCACCTGTGTGCCAAATTTCATACAGATATATCAATAACTTTTAGAGATATGATGTACAAGAGAATAATTTTTGTTGAAAATAAGCATTTTGAGAAAATTATAAAAATATGATTTAAAAAGCTGACAGTTATAGGCAATGTTATTACATAATAATCATCATTTAGGTCTGTAATATTGTTTTTGTTTCTTCTTTTTTTATTTTCTGGTGGATTTATGTTTTTTTAAAGCTCTTTTAATAGTAAGCAATACGCGTCAATATTTTTAAACACAGAATGACTAATATAATTACATTTAAGGCTTACAATGTTGAAAATGTGTATTTAACCAATTTTCCTTTATTTAAATACAATAATACATTTAAATAAATCAATTTCTAATCCATTTTAACCTACAAAAAATTAAGGTTATTTATTTATTATTATATGGTGAACTATTCATTAAAGTTTAGCCTGAGGCTTCGTAGCCTCAGTTTCCATCTGCCACCACGAGGAGGGACTTGCTGTGGAGAGGCTATGTACTGGCAAGAGAGACTTACAAAACTGCTCCCCTTTCACAGATGCTAGCCAGCGGTGGCAACAAGTCAAGCTACCACACTAGACGCTTCACACAGCCATTTGACAGAGGGTCTCGGAGGAGGTTTGGCCCCAAGATGTGAGGCAGGCATGGCCCGTCGGCGTGCGGACACGCCCTGTTGCCCACAAACCGAACCCCTAGCTATAGGTCAATAGCCGCACTGCCTTGTGTGTGTGTCCCTGTAAGGTCTAAGGCTAAGGGAGAAAACCCTAACAGAAAATCCGGTCCTGGAGCCTGGCGTAAGACTACTGCTCTCTGGCAGACTCCTGCAGCCACCTGTCCCCAAATTGTGATGGCTCGCCATCCCTTTGGACCCGGTCAGTATGGAAGAGAGGCGTGTGGGCAGCCCAGCACTCGCAAATTTACCGCCCAGGCTCTCCCCCAGCAATGGAGAGGTCACTCCATCTCTGACAGTAATGTCTTTGGAAAAACACGGAGAGTGGTAGTTACCGGTGATAAGTTCCTAGCTGATTGGCGTAAGCTGGAATGCCAGGGACCACTCTTGACGGTAGGAGGGGCTTTTTAGCCTCACTGGATAGCTACTGCCTGCCTTAGCCGAGCAGCCCTCGGACAGTAAAGTGCTATCCCGCCACAGCTTGCCGCACCACTGGGTGCTTGGTGCTAAGACAAAATAAAAAAGCAAGCTGCTCACCCGCACCTGCAAATACAATCAAAAGAAAACCCTCAACATTAATGCGTTTAGCAAGCTGGAACATACAGACAATGTGTCCTGGCTTCAATACTGACCCTGAACTCGTCACCGACATGCGTCAAACAACTATCATCGACAGAAAACTCAGCAGACTATACATTGATGTGGCCTGTCTGCAAGAAACCAGACTGGCAGACAGCGGATCTCTTACAGAAAGCAACTATACATTCTACTGGCAAGGAAAACCAGAACAAAGCCCTAGAATACATGGTGTCGGCTTCGCAATAAGAAACAGTCTCGTCCCCTGCATCGCGATGTTTCCCATTGGCAATGAAAGAGTAGCACACATGAAATTTGCATCACCACAAGGCAAAGTTAATCTGTGCTTACTCACCAACCCTTGCTGCACCGGAAGAGGACAAAGACAGATTCTTTCAAGCTCTAGAGGAGGTAATTAAAAGTATTCCAAAATCCGAGCACCTCTATATAAATGGAGACTTTAATGCCCGTGTTGGTGATGGAAATGATGCATGGTCACAATGCTTGGGACCTCATGGTGTTGGCAAAATCAATGACAATGGCCAAAGGCTACTCGAGTTCTGTAGCTCTCATGAACTGTGTGTAACAAATACATTCTTCTCTGGCAAGGAACGCCATAAAGTCTCTTGGCAGCACCCACGCTCAAAAAGGTGGCACCAGCTTGACCTCTGCATCACCCGAAGGATGGATCTGAAAAGTGTCATCCACACCCGTTCATACCATAGTGCGGACTGCAACTCAGACCATTCACTAGTGCTAAGCAAAATCAAACTACTTCTCAAGAAGGCTTATACTTCCACTCAACCCAGAACTAGGCGAATTAACGTCAACCATGTAGGTGACCCAGAGAAGTGTGCACTCTTTGGCGAGCTCCTGAACAGTTCAATCCCCTCGTTAAGTGAAGAAGAAGACATCTCTATCAGATGGGAGAAATTAAGAGATGTAATCTACAGTTCGGCAATCACCGCCTTTGGGCCTCAAAAACACAAAAATGTAGACTGGTTTGAGGCGAATCTAGCACATATGGAACCTTGCATCGAGAAAAAGCGATCTGCACACCTCGCTCACAAGACAAAGCCAAGTCCAAGATCTTTGGAGGCCTTCAAAAGTGCTAATAAAGAGGCGAAACAAATGGCTAGAAAATGTGCTAACAACTTTTGGAGGGATACCTGCAACAGAATCCAAGACAGTCTCCACTCAGGAAATAGCAAAGCTCTATTTGATGGCATTAAAGTGGCCCTGGGTCCAACAGTGTCTAAGCCTGCCCCCCTTCTATCCAAATCAGGAGAAAAAATTACAGATCAAACCAAGCAGCTAGAACGTTGGACAGAACACTACCTCGAAGTCTATGCCACACAAAACAAAGTAGACGATGTCGCCCTTGCTTCTCTACCAGATCTTCCAGTACTGGAATGCCTAGATGATCTTCCGAGCCTCAGTGACCTTAAAAAAGCAATTAACTGCATAAAAAATAGAAAATCTCCTGGGGGTGATGGTATCCCAGTGGAAGTAGTGAATCACTCCTGCTCCTTGAACTCTATATTCTACTCTATCGCTGTTGGGAAACAGGTCATGTCCCACAGGACATGCGTGACGCAACTATAGTCACAATATACAAGAACAATGGGATCGGAGTGACTGCCACAATTACAGGGGTATCTCTCTCCTCAGTATAGTGGGCAAGATCTTTGCTAGAGTGGCACTATCCAGGCTGCAAGTGATAGCTTCTAGAGTCTACCCAGAGTCTCAGTGTGGATTCAGGAGTGGTAGATCATCTGTAGACATGATATCTTCTCTACGACTACTGCAGGAGAAATTCAGAGAGAGAGACGACCCCTTTACATCGTTTTTGTTGATCTGACTAAAGCTTTTGACATGGTCAGCAGAAGTGGCCTTTTCAGACTCCTGAGGAAAATAGGTTGCCCTCCCAAACTACTGCAGTTCATTGAGTGTTTTCATGAGGAAACTAAATGCACTGTCAAATTCAATGGAGGTTTGCAGCGGTGTCAAGCAGGGATGTGTGCTCGCACCTACTCTGTTTGGCATATTCTTCTCCTGTCTATTGCATTATGCGTACAACGACATAAACGAAGGCGTGTTTCTCCATGCATGATCCTCTGGAAAACTATTTAATGTATCAAGGCTGCGGGCAAAAACCAAGGTTAGGAAGCTACTCGTCAGGGAACTCCTGTATGCTGATGATGCAGCTAAAGACATAAACAACAGGATAGCCAAGGCAATGGCCACCATGTCACGGCTGCAGAAAAGAGTCTGGGACAACATATTGCTGACTAACAGTACTAAAGCCCTAGTCTACCGGACCTTTGTGTTGAGCACCTTGCTGTACAGAAGTGAAACATGGTCAACCTACTCATGGCAGGAAAAAAAGCTGAATGTTTTCCACCTCCGATGCCTAAGGCGGATCTTTAAAATAAGGTGGCAAGATAAGATAACCAATGAGGAAGTGCTACAAAGAGCAGGGTGCCAGGACATCCGCTCTGTTATCAGCAGCAGGCGCCTTGGCTGGCTTGGCCACGTTCGTAGAATGCCAGAAGGTCGACTTCCACAGGACATCCTGTATGGTGATCTAATAGAAGGCAGGAGAGCCGCTGGTCGCCCACTTTTACGTTATACGGATGTATGCAAACGTGACATGAAGCTCTTCAAAATCGACACTGGCAACTGGGAAGAGGTTGCACTGGACAGATCCTCATGGAGAGAGAGCATAAAGGAAGGGTCAAAGATTGCAGATGTCATACACAACATAAGCAGAAAGAAGGGTGAAAATGCAATGGCGCCTGGTGATTATATATGCCCAACCTGCGATTGCAGCTGTGTATCAAGGATTGGCCTCTTTAGTCACACAAGAAGTTGCAAAGGGAAAAGATCGTCTCTCGAGACGTAAAATGCCACAGATTCATTAAATCATTAGCATTTTGCAACACACCATGCAAACATTTAGAACATAAAACGACATACTACTCAACAAAACATTTTATTTTATAGTTTATTATAGTTTAACATTCTGACTTTAAAGACAGCTGCTCAAATCCTAGAAACTGGTGCCCAGTGGTGGAGGCCTTAAAAAGGCAGCAACACCCTTTATTTTCACAAATATCGCAGAATGCAAATTGAAAGCTCAAGTGTTTATTTTCCAAAGCTTATGCCATGTTACAACAAGTGCATACAGCTATAAATTAGGAATTGATTCTTCAGTTATTTTAAATATATATATTGTCTGATTCATAACAAGAAACAATGCTATTAGGTCCTCAATCAATTTTATGCTGATACATATATAGACACTGAGCGTTTTGCCACTGGGACTAAATCCATCAGTTGAATAACCATGTGGATCTAGACTAGTTTCATTGTTCTTATAATGACTAGATGTAGCCAAATTGATGTAGAAAATGGCATTGTTATTGGAGCAATAGACCCAGAGATCTAACAGGACTCGTGTATTCATTGTACTGCCAAAAGAAGCCAAAGTTGTTGACTATATTTATAGTAGATCTTTAGAATGTAATGATTTTTTAGATTAATTGTCATTTTAGCTGTCATGTTTGTTTGTAATGTTATTACAGCGCCTTGAGCCTACATTTTGTTTGTTAACAGTGCTATATAAATAAAATTATTATTATGATTGGGACTAAAGTCTAGATCTATTAATCTAAATAATAGATCATCTGGATCTTGACTAGTTAATTAAATCTAGATCTAGTAGTTGAAGTAGAAGCAGAAAGCATTGTTATCAGAGTCGAAATTGTAATAGATCTAGGATCTTATAATGTGCTTAATGACTATGCTGTAACTATGACAAGCCAACGCCCACGAGACGTTGACTAGATTCCAGAGAGTAGAGTCTAGGTCCAGGTCCATTTCTACAATAACAATGTCAATGTTCTAGATCTGGCTAGATAATCTAGATCTGAGAGATTTAGATTTAAATCTTGATTTTTGTATTTTTTTGACTTTTTCAACTAAATCTTTTTCAAATTAGATTTAGACCACTAGGGTCTACAATGTCGAACAAGTAGATAAGAATAATGAAAAGATAAATGATTGACGCTATCGTTAAGGATTACCAAAAATATAAGTAACAATATTTGGGAAATAAACAAGGCCAGTTTTGTAAGGCGCTTTTTGGTGTGCATTTTATTTTGCTTTTCAAAAATACTGACTAATGAAAATTAATCTTACATGCATAACATGAATGAAAAATTGTGTTATTTGTATTTTAATTCTGAACATATTAGTGAAAAAATTTAAAAAATCAGTTGAAAAATAAAAAAGTTAAGCTGTTTTGAATTTTTTTTCATAATTAAAGAACTAAAATGTACCTTTAGTGACCTCTTTTAAAATTAGAAAAAATAAATAATTTAAAATATTTGAATAATAATAAATACATAGAATTGTAGGAAATTCAATAAACTTTATCATAGAATAATTTGGACATTTTGTCCCAATTTCTTAAAAATAGGTGTTTAAGCTAATTTCACTTTTAACATAACAAAAAATCTCATGTTTTAAAATGAAATTTCTGTAGCCGCTGTTATGGAATGTGGAATATTATGATCATAAAATCCTTGCCAAGTGACAAGAACTGCATCATTCTAACATATTCTAGAAATACATATTATATGACAAAGACTAGAAGGTAAAAATATGGACAAGTGTACAGAATGTCTTATATAACTTAATGCTGCATTTCATTATATTACATGCTTGAACGATTTTTAGTCTGAGTATATTTCTTTATATTTTATTTGCCCCTCAAAATATGTATTTCCCTTTTGGCTTATAGGCATCTCTGACTGCATCTCTAGGAGAAGGGGTATAACTATCTATCATTATAATTTAAATTTTAGATTAAATTTATAGAAACGAATCTATAAAGATCTTCCTTTTGTAATAGAACTAGTCCCAGGCATTAGCATCATGTTTCAAGTCATGAATAAGTGTATGTATATTATATTTAAATATCGCATCAGATTATGTTGCATTCCACTCTCTAGTTTGACTCTATCTTTAATATTGCTGGTATGAAATGGCTGTAAATCATACGGTTTAAACCTTTAATATTCCCATTGTAGTCATCACAGGGTTCGTGCGGCCTCCTGATTTTTCAGGAGCTCCTGGAAATCTCCTGAAATTGCAAAATATACAAAAAGTCCTGGAATTCTCCTGAAATTATTAAAAATCTCCTGAAAAATAGACAAAATTCTCTTTTTGGGTGTCATTCAATATGAAAAACGCATATCCTACGGGCCTTGTCGGCTTTCATTTAATAAAAAATTTAATAACATGGCGAATTCAAACCTAAAACGGAAGTTCTATTTCTTTGTTTACTTTAATAGTCACTGGCTTATAAATATAGATCTATGTATTCTAAGTCTATCTCGATCTCTCAAAAAAAAATCAAAAGTGATTTTTTAAAAAACTAATCTACCGTACATGTAGACCTAGATCTAGAGTCAACTTGGTGCTAGATCTAGAATTAAAATGAAATTGCTAGATCTATTTTATATAGAGTCTAGATCTAAATCTAGAAAGACTTGATATTAAAATGTGAATGAAATTGCTAGATAATCATTGATATCTAGATCTATACTCTATACGGACTATAGTCTATACGACTTATACTACTATTCTATATAGACTATGAATAGAGTAGACTATTTCATATAGATCTAAAATCTAAATTTAGAAAGACTTGATTTAATATTATTTAGATATATGATTATTGTTAGATGTATATAGGCTCATTATGGAGACTTCAAAGACAGTACTCTAGATCTAGTTAACTAGTAAGTTCCGTGTACAGTCTTAGACTTAGTCAAGTTAGTCTTTAAATTTAAGACTGTAACTGTTACACATGATGTCACACAACTCACAGTGTCACTAGCAGTGACTAGCTAGCTATACAGCTATAATATCTATATTGACTATATCTATATATATTATAATATATACGTCTTAGTTACATAGTAAGTTAAGTGACTTAGACTTAAATTTAGTTACTTAGTGAGTTATAAAATTTTATTTTATAGACAATGATATTAGAATAAATCAATTTATAAAATTAAAAAAAAACAACAACTAAAGTTTCCCTATCAGACCTTACGATCTATGGGGCAGATGATGTTATGGTCATCTGTTTCTATGGCCAACGGTTAACATGTAGGGCGTTATGTCCCAAAATTCAAAATCCCAGTCTTCACCTAGATACGAACCCAGGACCCCAGATTCCAAAGCTGAGTGCTTAACCACTAAGCCATCGCGACCCTAATTTAGATTTTAGTTAGATAATATAGATCTAGATGTCTAGCTAAACTCTACCTCTGAGTACTCTCAACTCTATAGATTGAGTTGAATTGATATTGATGTTATACATTGCAATTTGTTTTTAGAGATTTTTATTAATTCCTAATGCTGACTAAGAAAGCAATATATATATATAGAGAGTAACCAATCAGTTACTTTTGAATGTGCTAATTTGAAGAAAAAAAAAAACCAACAAAAAACCTTTTAATTGTATACATATGGTGGTTCTTATATTTATTACTAAATATATAGTTCGCATCACGTTTTTTACGCTCCTGAAATCAAATATTTTCTCCTGGAAATCTCCTGAAATCCTAATCTCAGAATGGTGGGGGAACCCTGTCATCATAAACTAAAGACTAAACATTAGCCAAATATGTTTGTTCTCCATTGTTGATGATTAGTGGGGGGGGGGGGGGGGGGGCTATTTTCTCAATATCATAAATATTCAACCAACTTAATAGCAAATAAACACCTAAAAAAATGGTCTCACTATCATTCTCAAAGATCAATGATAGTAAAGAATTAAGAAATTCAAAACTAGCAGTGTATATGTAACAACATGAAGTAGGCAATTCAGTAGTGGCTACTCCTGGCAGCTATATTTGTGAAATGGTTAATTGAAACTGTTATACTGGTGTGTTCTCATTGTGACTTTTTGAAATTTATTAATGTTAGAAACCCCTATTCTCCTTATTTAGTCTAATGAACAGCATAGACTGCATAGCTGGTATTTTTCGTTTTGCTAATTTAAATATTTATATTATAAGGTAGTTGCATACACAAACAAAAAAAACCTGATTGCACTAGGCCTTGTTGCAAAACAAGAATTCTGTAGTTACAATTGAAATACATTAGAATGGTTTAAAATAGAGTGAGGTTCTTGCTATGTGTGAATTGACACGTCATGCCAGACTGCACATCCTGTTAGGTAGATAAGGTGAGATATTTGGGTTCGTGGAGGTGCTCTGTAGATAATAAGTACTGTTATAATAGGCGAGTCATATTGTCAGCCAAGCTGCTAATGAATTGAAAGTTGAATAATTTGTTTATGTGATTTTTTTTTTGAAGTAAACTTGTTCATGTGTATTCTTTTTCTGTGATAGAGTTTGAAGGCATTAAATTCTGATCAACTTTCAATACTGTGTTACTTTGTTGTATTACTCAGAACCTACAAATGTTTACTTGAATTGAGAGAGAAATAAATTGCAACTCTCAAATAATGCACAGTACTTTGCATTAATTAGCTAATCATCTCTAGATCTAGTTTTTCTAAAAAAAAAAAAACCCCTAGAATTCTAGATTTTGCTTTATATCTATAATATAAAGCCCATAGTAAGGTGTATGTATCTCCTGAATAAAAATAAAAACCAAACTTGATAAATGTTCCTTAGATCATGGTGGAGACAGTAGTGTATTGTTATAAACCTGGTGGTGGCACAGATGGGGGTAGTGGTGTAATGTAGTCAAATCGCCCCAGGCCAGCCGCTAGACGAGCGGTCAACTGTTACGACTGTCGGCCGAGATGATGATGGTTCAGGAAGGATCTACGTCGTGAATACAGCTCAGTAGCGTCACGAGAGTTGTAGTCATCTGACCACCTAGAAACGTCGAGCGGCGTTCTGTCCGGTTCGAGAAGGCCAGTAGAGACCCTATATAAGAGCGGATGTGTCGTAGTTAAGACGGTCGAGAAAAGAGGCTCAATACAGCAAGGTTCAGAAAGGAGGTTCACGACAAGAGTTCAGAACACGGTCGACTACAGCACAGTTAAGCGGTGTGGTTCTGTACGGAGCATTACGACGGTTCAGTGCGGAGTACTATCAAGTACAGTTGAGACGAACAGCGTCTTGATCTTGGTCTGTGATCGAGTCCGACACAACGAGCCTAGTGTGTGGAGTCAGTCCTGAACTGTTGAACCCAGTGCAAGCCCAGAACGAGACGGAGAGGCCAGTGCAAGAGTTGATACGGCGGAACGGTGTTATCTGAGAGATATTTGTACAGTGTACGTGCTGCCAATTGTACAGTATTGGCTGTTATTTATTGACATTAAACTATAATGTTATTTTGAAGCCCAGAGTTGTCAAGTTCTTTAAGTTGGTGGTGTCGTTTGGTGCAATTTGCAGCGAACCTGGATAGGGAGATTTGTAACAGTATGTTTAATATGCCTCCCACAACCAGAGGGCCCTAAAAATAGACAAAAACAAAAAGTACCTAATTGTATCTTTATTAAAGAGTGAACATTTTATACAAATTGGGTAAACCAGTTTTCACAGTATTTTATATTTGATATGAATATATATGTCATCTGAATGTGTAAACCCATTTTCACACTCTGCTTTTATTTTCATGTTAAAATAAAAAAAAAATGCTAAGGGAACATTCTCCATGATTAACAAGATCTAAATTCATTGCAATAGATGAGTAGTACACAAACTGTCCCGCAGATAGCGGGTCGCATCCGGCTAGTTAATATATATATATATTAGTGTGTAGCACATTCTTTGACATTTATTTTTTTTCCAGATCATGTCTTTTCCTGGACGAGCACCAATGGGGATGCCTGGAATGGCACCTAGAATGATGGCACCTGGTTTTGCATTTGCTCCAATGAGTAGGTTTTACTTGTATTTCAATTTCAGATATTTCAAATGTCAGTGAAACTAAATGTATCTGTAATCCTCAGTAACACCAGTGCTTTTTATCTAGAACTGTGTTTCCTTGCTGTGTAGTGTAAATGTTGGCCTACTTGTGTAAATGAACTGATAATGTTGATTGAGGATTGGAGCCTTTGCATTGAAAGAATTTAATTAAGTTAATAATTATGGGTTCCCTTTTGTTTTAAAAAAATGCTCACAAAATTATCCACTTTTAAATGGCTTTTACATTTTATAATAATCTATTAATTAAAAATCTAATTATATTTTTTTCTCTTCCCATATCAGCTGCTATGCCAGGAATGAATTCAATGATGCCTATGCAAATGGGAATGATGACACCTGTAAGTAAGCCATACCATGTTTAACTATAAGATCTTTTAAGTTTTTAAAAATATCTTTTTTTGGGGGGGAGGAGGTGTGTTGTCCTAACAATAACTTTTGTTGATTATTAGCAAATGAATATCATTCTTTAAAAAATTGTGTAAAAATTGTTCTTGTGAAAGAAACCATCTGGATATGCAATTGTTATTTTTCCCCATAGATGATGAGACCTATGAATATGATGCCTACACAAATGCCACCTATGTCAATGCAGCAACCCATGAAACAGAACAAACTAGTACCTCAAGAAATTCCAAAGGTACCTTGTCCTGACTACTTCTCTATTTCTCACTAACTTTTTATCATCTGCACATTGAATAGATCCAGACTAAATTTAGACTTCTACTGCACAAGTCAGTCTATGTTTTCTCAATTTACCTAATGGAACTTAATTATTACACATTGACAGTGTAAAGTATTAACCACAATTCTTGTTAGGGTTTCCACATCAGCAAACTTTGCCTAGTACTAACCACAATTCTTGATATAAATCAGTTTATAAACTACTGTAAGCTAAGATTGCATTTATAAATAAAATCTTCTATTATGGATTTATGTGGATTATAGTTTTTGTCTATAGTCTTACATTTTAAATAGTAGTGCATCTTGTAAGTAATAGTAGAAAGATTTTATAACATTTGAACTAATAGTATTTACAGCATAAAAGTTGCCAGTCTGTTTGCACAATGGGTTGATTTCACTTGATAAAATTGTATATTGTTACAAGTGCAATAATTAACAATCACTTTTAGTGAGACAAAAATTAAAATGGTTAACTCTCATACTGTTAAACACTATTTCATGTTCTTATATAATACAATAGAAAAAAATACAATTTTGTTTTGTATATGTTACCAGTCAGATTCTAAAGAAGAAAAACCTCCTGTAACAACAGTCTTTGTTGGTAATATTAGTGAAAGAGCTCCAGATATGATGATCAAACAAATGTTACAAAGGTGCGGAAATGTGTTGAGCTGGAAGAGAGTTCAGGGAGCTTCTGGAAAACTACAAGGTATTAACTTCCTTGAAGCATAATATCTTCTAATAAATAGCATATATTTTTAGCTCATTATTGCTCGAAATGCTCTTTATTTCAATCTCAATTTTATTGTTTGTGCTAAGTTCATTTGTGTCCTTTTTTTCCCCCAGCTTTTGGGTTTTGTGAGTATGAAGACCCAGAAGCAACTCTCAGATGTATTCGTTTGTTGAATGAATGGCAAATAGCTGACAAGAAATTAATGGTTAGTGCATCGTTTACAAATTAATAATAGCTTTCTTTGGTTAAATAAAAAAACAACTCACTGGCTTATATATGAAAAGGTTACTGTAGAGTTGTGCATGTATATCTCTTTAGGTGAAAGTTGACACTAAGACGAAAACATTGTTGGATGACTATAGAAAGAAAAAAGTTGGTAGTGAGAGCACTGAAAAAAAGGAAACTGCTGAGAATGGAGAAAAGAAGGATGAGAAAGAAGAGGTGCAAATCAAAAAAGAGGAGGAAGTGAAGGAAGAAATTCCAGAAGATCTTGATGAGGATAGTAAGAGAGAGGACAGAGTAGCATCTGCAGGTCTTGAAGCAATTATGAGAGAGTATGCTTTTGAATTGGCCAAGGAACCTATCAAACTAGCAGAACAAAGTAAGTCATAAATCGTTGAAATATTTAGGACGTTTTAATATTTTCCGAACCAAAAAAAAATTAATTTAGATTGTAGGTTAGCTTAAAGTAATTATCGTCTTTTTTGAAGTAACGTCTGTAATATGTAAGAAAGTGAATTTGAAAATCTATCTTGTAAATTTAAAAAAAAAAAAAATTGTTATGCTTCATGCATATTACCTGTGTTTATCAAGGTGATATCAATGTTGATTAAAATAACAAAGATTATTATTAATAAGAAATGTTCATTGTACTACATTAATTACCAAAAAAAATTGTCAAGTGGCGTATTTTCCTGGTTGATGCAAGCAACCTAGTCTTAGCTCTAAAGCTGCACTTTGAAAAAAAGAAAGTGTCTGATTTTGTCCTACAATTGCTCAAAAAATGTGTTTTTATTATAGTATCTTTCTGAGAGTTCTTGTAGTTTTTTTATTTTTTTAGCGTCCCCCGAAAGGGGAAAAGACTCTATTAGTTTTGTGCGAAATGTCTGTCCGTCCGTCCCGTTTAGATCTCGTAAACTAGAAAATATATTGAAAATCCAACATCACAATATTTTAGACCATTCAAAGTTCTGATGCAACGGCTACTTTTTTTTTTCCTGAAAGCGAAAAATCTAATTTTTAAAATTAGTTATGCAAGCAGTTTTTTAAAGAGAAAAAGCTAATAAGTATGCATTATAAATTAGACCTAAATTAAAATGATTAGTAATCTTAAAAACTTCATTTTCTTGAATTTTTTTTTATGTATTGATTTTGGGGATTCAAAAAAAGATTGAGCCTTTTCAAAACGATTGCATTATTTATAGACCAGTAGAGGCTCTGTAAAGCACTTAGCTTCCGAACCGAGGGTCCTGGGTTCGAATCCTTGGGCACCTCTGAGTCTACCCAGCTCTAATGGGTACCTGACATTAGTTGGGGAAAAGTAAAGGCGGTTGGTCGTTGTGCTGGCTACATGACACCCTCGTTAACCGTAGGCCACAAAAACAGATGAACTTTACATTATCTGCCCTATAGTTAGGCCAGGTTCACATGTAACTTTGCATTCACTTGCACCTATCCTTTGATCTGCTGCACCATTGGGGCACTACACAAGATCTGTCAACCTTCTTTCTCCATTCTTATCTCTCATTTGTCTTTGATATAATTTCATTAGGATGTTCTTTCTGAAAATATTGAAGCCTGCCTGAGTGGACCACTTTGGGGGCCGATTTTAAGTTTGTGATTCCACACAAACTGTCTTTGTAGCCTTGTTATTTGTAATTTGTGTTTTATGTATTATAAATAGATTAGAAAGGGTACTTAAAAAATAACAATTTCATGGACAAATACTTGAGCTTTGTATAACAGCTAACTATTTATTTTTATTAAAATGTCACATTTTGGTTCTTTTAGGTATTTATTTTACATTTTCAAGAATTCTTTTATCTTCTTGTGAAGCTTAGCTTTCCTTTTACCCTTTAATTCTTAATAGAGCAGCATTTTCTTTCTATTCCTAGTATAATGCACTCGGCTGTGCAGCCATTAGTTAGATTAGAAACACTAATAGACCATTAAAATGACTGTTTGTAACCACCATAACATTTGACAATTTTTATCTCCCTTTTTTATGTATGCAATAAAAGTGTGTATTTTTGTGAAAAAAGGCTTGCATAATTAATATTATATAAAACTGTACACTTTCTAAAGACAGAAAGTAGCTGTTGCACTTAAACTTTGAAAATGGAAAAAATATAAGATTGGATTATATATAGCTTTTTTTAGTTTTTAAGATATGAATGTGACAAATGGACAAACAGAGACCAAGTAGGCCTGAATACAGACCTAGGATATGGCAATAAGCTATTGGTCTCCATTGACCCATGTGCTGTCATGTTACAGGTATGTGTTCAGGCCTTCTATAATGATTGGTTTCAGACAGACCACACAAAGCTAATAGAGGCTTTTAATTGTTATATAAGAAAGGACATTTTATTATTTATAGTAAATATGGTTCCATGTTCTATGATACATGTTTGAAAGAGCTACTCTAATTTCTTTGTTGTTTAGCTCCTGAAAAAGAAAAAACACTACCAAAAAAAGACAAGGAACTGCTTTTACATGCCAAGGACACTGTAAGTTGTTTTCCGTTGATATAAATGACTACATTGATCTAATCATTTGTTATATGAATATAACCTGTATGAAGTAAAACCTAATGCATTTTATCATTGCTATTTTATACTTTGTTTTCTTAAGGGCTTTGAAGACATGGAAATGGAAGATGAAAAGAGAGAAATTATAAACAGAGAAATCAATAAATTTCGAGATCGACACAAGGTGAGTGATGGGTGTTAAAGACCTATGTTTGCTGGTTTTTGGGTATTTATTGTTCAATGCTTTTCTCCCGTCAATTGTTAAAACTTTAGTCCACAGTTATTCTTCAATTAAAATAAAAAGGCTCAAGAAGTTTCAAGTAGCTGTCTGCATTCACAGCCTTGGCCAATTTCTAGATCTATACTCACTTGAAAAATTTAATTTAAAGTGGTGTTTGGCCCGAATTGAAACATACATTTATGTAGGGAAAAAAATCACTCTACATTAAAAATGAAAAAAGTTAGTGCAAGTGCACTTAAACTTCTATTTTTTTTTTCCCAATAGTTTTTTTTTTTTAAAGTATTGCCAGTAATTTTTGTGTGTCTCTTCTCTGCATAATGAGAAATTTTAATAGGCATTTTTTGTTACAAAAAACCACTAGATTCTGCTAAATGGCAAGCTACCGAGACCCATGCATAAATATTATCAAAGTGCTGGAGGTGGTAAGTGTTTGGATAACATGTTTACCTTAGATCTCATTGCAGCATTGGTGAGAGAACTTGGAGGAGGAGGTAATAGATTAACAGCCAAACTGATTTCCTAGTTCATTGAGCAAGAAGTACAATTAAATTATAAGTATATTCACTAGAGAAAAAATATTATATAAAATATTTTTTTTTTGTGTAGTCAATAGTTGCAAATGTTATGTGGAGTTATGGGCTAATGTTCATATCATGACAGAATTTTAAAAATCTTATTACTGTAAAAATATTTATTTCTGGCCAATACAATTTGTACTAGATACGCTGACAATTTTTAAATAATCCTCAAAAAAAAAAAATATTCAAATTAAGTTCAAGTAAAATTAATTTAAACATGAGAATGTGTGTGGGGAGGCAATGGCAGGCTTATTCGACAGGTGAGTGCCTCTACTTTACTTTTGTGACACTCTGTTTAGGTCGGTGGGTGCAGTTTTAGCTGGTGGTGAGTAGCCGAGTAGTACACCGTGTCTTTGGCTATTATTCTCATTTTGTTTTGGTACTTGTTACCTTTTTTTTAAATTCAGAGATCTTTGCTGAAGGTAAAAATTCCCTCGAGGCTAGGACATAGTGCATGATTCTTGTATCTTGTAGGTTGTAGAGCTGCCTTCACACAGACCTGTTTGTAGAACGTACATTTACAGTTGTTTTGAAAAGTGCATTGCTGGTTTCAAAATCTTGGTACAGTTAAGGATAGATTTGGAGTATTTGTAAAAGAAGCTTTTATGCCAAACCAATAATTTAATCCATTCAATAAGTGGCAATGTAGTTTGAGCACAACATGAATATCATTGATAAAAAAATTTAATTTAGAAGTAGTACAGATCTAAAAAGATAGTCAAAACTGACTTAACACTTTATTCAACTGTTTGTACATTTACAGAGCACAAAACGTAATATATTAATCAATAATGTAATTGTTTTGTATTTACATGTGTCACAATTATAAATATTTGTATGGGCCTGATCCTAGGCCAGTAAGAAGCATAATAGCCCCTTTTATGTCAAGCAGCAGGCTCTCACGAGTTATTGGGCCCATGCCTAGAACAGTCATGAGAAATCGTCCAGAGGATACAGCTTTATAATAAGCAGCGGAGGTCGCTGTGAGGTCGGGGATATGTAAGATTAATATACACCCCTAAGTTTAGTACTCGCTAACATGTCTTTGTTTTTTCTTCTCATTTTCATTTTTTTTTCATCACAACTTGCTCTTTATGCTTGTTTGTGTTTGTCTTGTCTGCTAGCGTTTCATCCAATTATTTCTTTCTAGTATAAGTAAATCATCCAATGAGTTGTTTTTTCGTTCTTCTCTCTGTTGGAAATTTTCTTTTCATTTAACATTTTTATATTTTACCCTGTAGTTAAACTTTCTTAATTGTTTGTGTGTCTGTCAACCATTAAATGTGTTGCTCATCACATCTGGACATGTTTGATGTTTTTTATGACTTCAACTTATTGTTTTTTTTTTTTTATGTAATTCTGCTATTCTAGGATGATGATGAAGATAAAGAAAAAGAGAGCAAAGACAGAGAAAGAAACATGCTAAGGGAAAGAGAGCAACGTCGCCAAGAGGAAAAAAGGCACCGTGAACGATTGGATAGGCTACGAGATCAAAGGGATCGTGAGGTGACTAGAGACACCAGAGATCGGGACAGAGCTAGCACAAGGATTTCTAGGTCTAGATCACGATCTTCTTCTCCACCCCCTTCCAGATCAAGAAAAAGATCACGCTCAAGAGAAATGACAAGTAGAGACAGATCTAGAGAAAGGTATTCATTTTGTTTACTATTATTACTTTAAATAAATACAATTAGTATTGCTGAATTGAATGTTATTCCTGCAAAGTTCTGGAAAATCTGTATTAATAAAATCACATATTAATTATTTTTTATAGAGTGTATTCCTGGTATTATAACATTGTTAAATGTTTTCTTTTTTTTTTTTTTTAGGAGAAAAGAAAAGGAAATTGAGGAAGAGGAAGAGGCATATGAACGTCGAAAACTGGAGAAAAAATTACGTGAAAAAGAAGCTGCTTATCAAGAAGTGAGAATTTTTTTTAGTCTTTGTGTATAAAATATATATCCTTACATTTGTTTTAGTTTGATTATCCTTATTTGAAATTTGTATTTTGTGTAGAGGCTCAAAAATTGGGAAAGCAGAGAAAGGAAAAAATCCAGAGAATATGAAAAAGAAAATGAAAGGGAAGATGAAAGAAAAGCTGAAGAGGTATTGTGTTTTCATTTGATTAAAATACTTGAAACGAATCAAATGATGCCTTCTTTAGCACTGTTCATACTTGTGCCCACTTTTTCTTGTTGGACGTAGAAAATGGTGAAATAGAAAAATACATGTAAATTTTCTTCAACATCTTTTTTCTTTAACCCCAGACACCATTCATATACTTTTTTGTTTCTGTTTCAACACCTCCAGTGTAACATTTAGCTGCAGAGATCATTTTTTCATTTAGTTGTGGCCTTTTTGTTTTGCATTCCTACAGTGTAGGGCTTCACTATTGTCTCCATCTTTATTTTTTTGGTCATTCTCTAGTTACTTTTTTCTCTTTCTACTATCCATGTAGTCATGCTTGCTTTCCTGATCCTTAGATTACTTATTGTACGCTATGCATCCACTTCTCTCTGTCAGACAATATTGTTTTTGGAATATTATAATTAGTGCAAGCCTCCAGAGCCTTAGATTCACACAGACACTTCTAGATGTTTTTAGCACATAGCGTAAGCCACTGTAAGCATAATTTTTTTTTTACGTATCTATGAAGATGGGAAACATTCAGTTGTATGAAGAGGACAACTTTTATTAGGGGAATTAAAGTATAGTTTATACAAGTATATATGAATACTAGACATATGTTACCCCCGACCCGCGGGTCTTTATTTGCGCATTACTTTTGATATAGTCACTGAGAGTGTTTTGTAAACAATTAAACGAAATAATAATGTAATAAGTAAAACGAATGTGTCAATGTAAAAATAGTGTGAATGAAGCTATCAAATAAAAATAGCTCATAGGCTTAAATCCATTTTTTCAAATTAAATCATTTGGTTGTAGGCCTACATATATTTGATTAAAATTTGAGCTGAATAGACTTAATTTTGTATGTTCATGTGTTAAAGTATAAAGTAGATCTTGAGGTAGACATATATCTAAATCTACACTAATCTAGAGTTAAAAATTGGCTTTTATAGAGTTCATTCTGTGTTGCGCATGCGTGACCTTTTTTATGAATGAATATAGGCCTATCTCAACACGGCTACGCAACTTTAGCGAACAGCAAACGAATGTATTAAAAATGCTTTAGAAAAACAAATTTGAATGTTAAATTGATTAAAATATCAAATGAATGGACAATAATTAGTATGTTTATGTGTTAAAGCACAAAACTATCTTTGCGAAAAGAAGTTTTATCATCTTAGAGTTCAATAAGAGTTTTAGACCTAGACCTAGGAGTAGACTCAGTAGAGAGATGTGTTATTGTGTAACCAATTGGTAATCTCTAATGAAAGAATGTTCGCCAGGAAATCTGTAGTCACAGATATCAGGAACTAATTTATGTAAAAAATGCTTTTGAAACACAAAATTGAAGGTTAATTTTATTACATAATGAAATCAATGGATCTTCTTTTGTATTTTCATGTATCAAAGTAAAAAACTATGTGCGCAAAGTGTATTTCTTAAAATTAGATCTAGGTCTAAATCCTTTCGATCTTTTCTCATGTCAACATTGTTAACCATGGCCTAGATCCATAAAATACTATAGCTGTAATAAAGTCGGACAACTTTATTTTTTTTTAGGGTCTTAAGTTTGTTTTAGGGCTACAATACATACACTACGGTCTAAGTTAGTACCCAAGGAACATTCCTGCCTAGTTTTATCAAGATTGGTCAAGCGGTTTTGATGTCTATAAGTAACATACATACATACACCTCACATTCTACTTTATAATATAGATGTACTATCAAAAGTAAATAGACATTCTAATTTAAGTTAGATAATACTTGAAAGTAAGGTCTTGTATCTTATTTTTATTTCTATTTTCCAGGCTCGCGAAGCAAGAAGGTTGAAAGAGTTTTTGGAAGACTATGATGATCTTCGGGATGACCCAAAATTCTACAAGTAAGCTTTGAGTTGTGTGAAATCAACTCTTTAGATAAGTCACATTCCATAAGAGTTTATAAAAATTATGACTTAAGAATTCTGTTCATTTAAAAAGAAATAGACATTACAGATAAGTTATAGTTACAAGTGAAATAAAAGACAGTAATTGATAAGTCAGATAAATAATGAAAGGTGATTTTTTTCAATTTTTTCAATTTTTTTTTTCTAAACAAATAAACAGATTCTTGTAAAATTTTGAATATTTATGTGGCATTTAACAGAGTTATATTATGTAACAATGCATTGGAAATAGAACTAAAATATTAGTTTGAATCTGCAACTAGATTTGAGAGTAGAACATGCCACTCTTTTTTACTGTTGTTTGGAACATTCATCTAGTTAATTTCTAAAGTAAAAAAAAAACAGTTTGGGTTAAAATTCCTTCTTTCTGAATTGTCTTATTAGCCATGTGAACTGCAAAGAAATAAAATACATGGTTTTGTTAAGTTGATAATTTTGATTAGCTGTTGATGACTTGCTATTGAACAAAGTCAGCCCATATTACATAAACAGAAGAGGGAGAAAAGTGCAATAGGAAGAATTAAAATATCAAACACAGCATCTGGTCAACTTTTTGTTAAATATCGTTAAATATATAGGTATTTATAAGCAGCTAAAAATAAATTAATTATACATAACTAGACAAAAAAAAAAAAAATTCTGGTAGAAGTTATTACATTCATCAATTAAAAGTTTTAAATCTTAACAACTTCAAAAAAAAATGAGTGAAACTAGTTTCATACTTTAATACAGGCATGTCAAACACGATGTTTGGGGGCTGCATGCGGCCAGCAACCACTTAGCATGTGGCCCGCTTGGCCACCTAAAAAATTATCAAAATAATGTTAAACTATTATGCTGGAAAATAACAGATGACAAGCTACTTGAATTGAAAAATAGTTTTTGTTACACCGAGATAGTCTGCAGTGAAAGCCAGCTACATTTTGTCAAACTTAATTGCAAGCCATAGCAAATCATTTAGTGAAGGGAATTTTATGAAGGAGTGTGCCGAATTAATTTGCCCAGAAAAGGTGAAAGCATTCAAAGAAATAATGTTACCTAGGAACACTGTGGCAGATTGAATAAATGACTTGTCAGTCAGCTTGCATGAACAATTAAAGAACAAAATAGTTGATTTTGAATTCTTTTCGTTGGGTCTCGATGAGTCCACTGATGTAACGAGTGTAGCGAGGATGTTTTTGAGAAATAACAGGAGGGGATATTCCAGTACAATTTACCTTTGTTAAAAAAATAAGAGAGACTAATGCTAATTTTAAATTTGCTAATTTTCAGTGCATCATTCACCAAGAAACATTACGCACAAAGCAATTACAATTCTAACATGTCATAAGACTGGTTTCAGTCACTATCAATTTTATTCATGCCCGTGGCGTAAATCATTGCCAATGTTTAATGTTTCTGTGAACCTGTTGAGCATTTCCAAACTGATGAATGGGTTCAGGATTTGGCATTTGCAGTTGATCTCACTGGTCACCTGCAACTTGAAACTTCAAAGTAAAGACAAAATTGTCTCCATTTTCATTTGCTTCTAAAAATACTGCTGGTAATGTGCAACTAGAGCTGATAGATTTGCAGTCAAATTATTTGTTGAAAGTGAAGTATATAGAAGTGGCTGTACCTAAGTTTTACAGTTATTTACCTGAATTGCGGAAATTCGCTGCCAGAATCTAGCTATGTTTGCAAGCACTGATCTCTGTGACTTTTGAACTGTTCTTTTCTATAATGAAAGGTAGAAAACACCTCACCTTTCGAGATTATCTTATCAAAATTTGTCATCAGTGATGATAGTGTTAGTGGCAAACAAACTTCAACATGACATTAATAAACTTGTATCCCAGAAAAGATGTCAAGCATCAGGACAAAGACAAAAAGGTGTAATCATAGTAACTTTTAATGACCAAATTGTACTACAAATTTAGCTAAGGGACAGGTATTCCATAAATTATTTTATTCTATTGTATTGTTTCTAATTTACATAAAACTAGTAGGATGTTTTACAACTGATTTTTTGCTGGGGCCCCTCAGGTCATAGTTAGTATTTATGCGGCCCATTCACCTTAATGAGTTTGACATGCCTGCTTTAATAGTTGATCTGCAGCTTTTTTTTTTGTTTCAGCTCAAGTTTGTTGGTTTAGTAAAACTTTTTTATTTTCATTCTAGAGGTAGTGGGCTGATGAGGAGATTAAAAGAGAGGGAAAAAGAAAAAGAGTTGGATAACAGAGATAGACAGAGAGAGAAAGAGGAATTTGAAGAAATCAAAAGAAAGCTATTTGATGAAGGTCATCCAGATGCTGAAACTGAAGTTGCAAGGGTAAGTGTTTTTGTTGATTTTTAAGACTAATTAGTTAAAATTGGAAATTATTTCTTGGGGCTTGTAGTATCTGAGTGGTTCAAAGTTCAAATCCCTGTGAAAACCAAGGTCAAGATTTTTAGGACCCAACTGGAATTGGGTTCCTGACATAATATGAGAAATACACATTAAGCTGATGAGCTTTACATTGTCTGCTGCCATAGATTGTAAGGTCTGAAAGGTATACCTTAAAATTAAACAAATAATAATTTCTTAATCAGAGATTTATTACATAATATTTATGGTTCTGTGGTCTCTTTTTCTAATCATTATTTGTGAAAATTCACTTATTTATTCATCATGAACATTTTTTTTTTAACAAATGCTGAAATCAGTTATTTTTATTCATTGTTTTGGCAATAATGATGTTCTCCTTGTTACTTGGTAATTGTGATGAATATATCTCCTCTCCTCTTAAAATGACATTGTTCCAAATGGACTTGCTTCAGATGGAAAGAGAAAGAGAAGAACATCTTCAACCCCGGTTACATTTACAAGAAATCAAACAGCCTCTACAAAAAGCAATGGTGGTAGAATCAGATTCAGAAGCAGAGCAGCCCCCAGAACCAGAGAAACCTGTTGAAGAGTCTCCCAAACCTCAGCGCAGCCACTATCAGCGACCACTCAATCCTCCTGAACCCAAGCATTCACCTTCATTATCAACATCCCCCATTTCTACAGATTCACGGGTGAGCGCACCAGGACTTTTCATGGATGAAACATCTCAATCATCTTTACCCGGTGTACAGGCAGTCTCTCGTCCCAGCGAAGAGTCGGTAACTGCTAGTAGGATTAGATCAGGTATTTATATATCCAATTTTTAAAAATTTTTCTTCACTTTTTAAGGCTGTAGTTAACTATAAATCTCTTTTCCACTCTATTAGTTTTCATTGAGCCTAAAATTATTTTTTTTTAAGTATTTTGATTTCTAAGAATGATTTGAATTCTAATAATATATTATCATTAATCATTTAGTACCAACAGCAAGTCCAGATCCCACAAGTTTATCTGGGACCATAACTCAAATAGATGCTAAACGCAAAAAGTTAACTATGGCTGATGTGTTTAACCAAGATGATGATGACAACATGGAGCCCAAGAAGAGGAAGTTGATTCCTATAGATTATGATGATGATAAGTCCATGTCTGGGGACAAAAAAGCCACTGCTGAAGAGAAGAGACAGAAAATAAAACAGTTGATTGAAAGCATTCCAACAGCCAAAGAAGAACTATATGCCTACACAGTAGATTGGGATATTGTTGATCAGGTTGGTATTATTACAATTTATAACATTTCGTTTTCACTGTTTTTCTATTATCACAAGTAAACTTCATGCATAGCAATGAACTATTTTTATATAGAATATTGTGATTTCTCCAGACATGCCTACAGTCCCGCAAAAGCATAAAAAAAGCACATGTTCCGCTGTCCCGCATTCATGATTTTTTGTTCCGCCAAGTCTGAATTCCGACACAAAAAAAAAAAAACGACGATTTTTCATTATTTATTAATAGTGCGAAATCAAAATACTGAATGAAAATAAAATATATATAGGTCTGTGTTTATTGTTTACATTTCATCTCCTCCCGGACCCGGTGTGTCCTAAATTTACGAAGATATGGTTGAGCTAGATCTAGATCTTCTAGATCTAGTACTCTAGGTCTAGATACTAGATCTATTCTTAGAATCTAGAATCTAGTAAGTGCTAATAAGCCAAATGTTCCATTCAAATCCCTTTCTTTTGTGGACAATGGCTCTGGCTCTACTCTATTACACTATTAGTCTAGACTAGATCTAGATCTGTTCTAACATTAACTTAGTTAAAGGTCTTGGGCTTAGGTTTCTAAGTAATCTAAGACGACTAAAAAAAGGATTTTTTTAAAAATACGTTATTATCTTCTAGACCTAAATGTAATTAATTAATTTAGACACAGTAAGGCTATGGCCTAAATAAGGCTATATATATATCTACTTATTGCATAATCTAAATTAGTATCTAAATCTACGCCTAGCACTAGATAACTAGATTTTACTAGATGATACTAAATCTAGATCTATCTAAAGAAATAGACTTAGAAGGTGATAGATCTCTAGATTTCTATGTATCATTATGTAATAAATTTAGTTCTCAGTAAGTCCATAGATCTAGACATAAATATTTAGATCTATAATATAATTATTATAATCTGTGTTCTTAGACTTAGAGCCTAATAGAGGACTTATTAGATTTAGGTCTATTCCTAGACTAGTAGACAGACTCTTAAATTATTTTAGATCTAGAACTAGAGACAACTTCTAGAGTAACTAGAGTAGAGCCCTAGAAAAACAAAAGGATAGATAATCAAGTAGATCTAGAATAATCTAGATCTAGTCATTAGAAATTAGATTTAGATCTAGTAGTAACAAATAAAAATAGTAACATTTGAGTCTAGGTCATTAGAATAGATTTTTTTTTTAGAATTCATCATATAGGAGTTAGAACTATTGATTTCAAACAAAGGACATAATTATGAATTAAAGGTTTTCTTACTTTTAATTATATTATACTATTTAATCTAATTTATAAGAGGCAAACTAGTATTAATATTAAAGTAATATAATTGAAATTCTATTTATATTGCATACAGTATGGCTGACAAACATAAACGCGTTTATGTTCCACATTGGGGCCCAAAATTCCACATTTTCAACCTGAGTGTTCCACATTCTGGATCTTGGGGGTAGGCATGTCTGCATTATAAAGTTCTTTTACTGGGGGAAAAAAGAAACACTTTTGTTTTGTAAATCTTACACTTAAATTGATTAGTAGATTTGGTACATTTGAATAAGATTAATTTGGTTTAGTGCAACCATCATTTTTAAAAATTCCTTATTGGACACATCCTGTTAAACATCCGATCCTCTCGAAGTTATCTTTTTTGGTCACCACTTGCCATATTTGTGTTTCAAGTTTATGATTGCCTTCATTCTTCATGTCCACCAAACTCTTTATCTAAACTTTGACTAGCTATTGTTTATATTTTGATTCTAGATGAGATTTTAATTTTTGTTTACATATGCAGATGTGTTTTGATTAAACTATTTTGTTTCTTGTATTTGCTGCAGAATTTGATGGACAAACGTATTAAACCTTGGGTCACCAAAAAAATCATTGAGTACATCGGAGAGGAAGAGCCAACATTGACTGAGTTCATCTGTCAGAAAGTTGTAGCCAAAAGTACACCCCAGAGTATACAAAATGATGTGGCTATGGTAAGTATAATAATACTGAGGATTTATATTTTTCTAAAAATATGTTAAAAATAGTGAAACTTCCTGTTCATACCTTTTTTCCTAAATGCCTTGTTCTAATGTTTCTGCTAGTCTAGCACACTCATTGCTTAGAAAACATTTTCTTTATTATTGTCTATCAGTGGGTTGACTGTTATTATTAATTTATTGTTTCTTTTTTCTGTTCTAGATATTAGACGAGGAAGCTGAAGTGTTTGTGGTTAAAATGTGGAGGTTATTAGTCTATGAAACAGAAGCAAAAAAGTTGGGACTTGTTAAGTAATATTATTTTACCAGATTGTTTTTCGGGAATTAAGGTATAACACAAAAGACAATATTTTTAAAAAAAAAGTTAATTTGTGAATGAAAATGCCTCATTTTAATGCAGCAATAGTAAATTATGAAGAGTATTATTCGTTTAATGAAAGCCATTCATTTGTGCAACTGTTGTATGTAAAAGAATTTCTTTTTGATTGCCCAAGAAATGTGATTAACAGGAAGCCATCAGTAAGCTTCTAATAATATATTTTTTGTTTATTTTTTTTTTTTTTTTAATAAATTTTATGTATCTGTTGTTGATAAATTGAATACAAAATCATCCTTAAAAAACATGAAAGTTCATATCAATGATTATTTTGTTTTTCTTTTTATTTGTATACACTTAATTTTATGGTTCAAAACAAATTATAAGTTACCTCAACAAAAATATTTTTGCTTTGGGTGGGAGAAAATATGTTTCATAACTTGAAAAGGTTGATTTAAAAAGTTGTTTCAGGTAGACCTGTATATTAAGGATTAAAAAAGTGTAACTGTAATTGGTGTAATGGTTTGTTCTTTACCATAATAAATTCAAACTATTAAAATATGCTTAATGGTCAAAGCCTGTGATAGTATATATACAAAAAGTTACTACACAAGCCAACACCTAGTTGTTGATAATCATACTACTTATGAAAAGGAAACTATGTATTAAAAGGAACAATCTTCACAGTACTAAATAAATCAAGCACTAGAAACATGGTCTTGAGAGCTAGAAACTAGTAATTCAGTTTACAAAATATCAAATAATAAAGACTACAAGCTGAAAACCCATATTGTCAGTACAATCTTTCAAGGTAGTTTTTTTAAAACCCTGCTACAGGATATTAAGAAATACAAATTTAAGATTATCTTATTATTACAAAGAAGACTGTCCTCTTCCACAATTTTTTAATTAACAACAAAGCTTTATCATTAAGTTGCATTTGATGTAAAATTTTAGCAAATAGAAGTAGGCCTACATTTTTTTGCTGTCATAACTTCTCTAGCTGCCCCAGCAGAAGGTTTCCGTGTCGCTGCTGAGCCTCAGTAAAAACAAATATCACACTACTTTTGTCAACTATTTTTTGGTAACATGAATTAACTTGAGAAATACTACCAATATTAGAAAATCTAAATATCTATAAAGTTCTTATATTCTTTACTGAAAGCAAACGCTCCACTGTCAAAAGTAATGTTTAATGTTCTGAAGAAAACTATCTCTAGGTATAGGATGAAAAAATCTAAATTGAAAGACGAAAAAAATTAAAATGAAAGGTGAAGACAGTCGTTGAAAAAAGTAAAAAAGGGAGGTGGCTGCATTCCTTATATATTTACCGGTGTATATCAATTTAAAGATATCGTACCGATGGCTACTACTCTGATCTATATAGAATATATATCTTTAAAATATTTAAAATAATAATATGATGCGCAGACCAATACCACTCTGGGCCAGATGCCAACCACATTGGCTCAGTAGTCTGAGACGACTGTACATAGCAGAGGTTTTATTTTGGAGTTTCCATCTCCTAGACTGGCTGCCGACCAAGGTCGAGGAGCGTACTGTGCTCCACCAGATGTTTAGTAAAGGAAATAACCTAAAAGAGTCATGTAGATTCAGTGGGGTAGCTAGCCATGTGCGAGTGGTGCGGGCCGCACGAGGCATCAAGTGGTGAGGGACATCAAACTAAGGTTAAATTTTCTCAATAAAATCAACGCACTGTTCTTAGTTGAACAAAGACAAACTACTGAATCTGAAATGTTGACTAGAAATTAATTTACTTTGCTACTTTTGTTTATCTCCTGTATTCTTTCTTCAATTAAACGTCAGCTGGTAACCAGGTTGAATCAAGTTGACTAGATTTGTTGAAATCTCTGAAGGCAACGCATTTTTACACGCCAACTTTCTTCTGGGGCACATTTTGTTAGTCCAGTGTTCAGTACGCTGGTTTCACGTAGATCTAGAGCTTACAAATAAATGCCTTAGACTCTAAAATAACAGAATCTGAAGAAGAAGAATTGCAAAGACAAAATCTAGGTCATTTCTAGGAGTTTGTGAAATTACTATTCAAGTACGACCAACTCTTGAGAGAACATGTGCTCCGAATTAAGCTCAGTTCCAGACCAAACACGTAGATCTCTCCACAAATTTAAAACGAACCTATTGTAATATTTGGATGATAATGAGACAAAGTTTTCGATTTTTTTTGTCAGTTCACCTGACATCACAAAACTGGATCAATTGTTTTCAGATGTTGAGGTTATATTGTTATTGATACTGACGGGGTACAAATTCTGTAGTCTTTCATTGACATCATCTTAATTCATTATCTGCCGGAACCATTATCTTAGTTTATCTGGAATCCGGGCTGAAGTTAAAATCTATTCAGTAACATTTTTCGGTACACTAGACCGCTTACACACCTTTTATCGACTTCAGCACACGCTAGGACGTCCTTAACAAAATAACTGAAACTAGCTTTAAGCGCTTGCTTAAATCACGCTGGAGCGCCAGAGGAGAAGTCGTTAAGATAGTTATGGATTAATTTTTGTAAATTATAGAAACTCTATAGAGACATTGACTAGAACAGATCAAAACTCTTCTACTAGGCGGGCGGATTGTTAGTTGCTATGCAGTCTTCATTTACCTTGGGTTTTTGGCCCCTGTATTAACTATGTTAAGGACGCTTTTTTTTTTTTAGATGGTGGGGGGGATCACGAGGAACTACCGCACTGGGCATCATATACCCTAGCTACGCCACTGTGTAGATTCTAGGTAGATTTGTTTGTTTCGTTAACATGAATGGACTTCTATGTGACATAAGTTTTCTGATATAGGCGAGTGCAAATAAACGATGAATAATTTATTTGACTTTCGACACGAAAGAGCTAAAATGTTGATTTGTCGACATGACAACCTTGCAAAAGGAGAGCATTTTTATCGGTAAGGAGTGTGTAATGTAGACAAACACATTTAGTGTTACAGTTAAATGTGTAGATCGTTCATCGTTTTGAAAACTTTCATTCTTTGGTTACATTCTAAATCTAGTAGGCTTATTTTATGATAATTTTTTTTTATTTCTAAATCCAGTCGAATGAGTTTCAATTGAATGGGTCATTCAAGTGATTGATTTAGAAATAGAATCTATAATTTATATTAATTATTTAATATTTCATTTGCTTTGCTCTTGTAATTTTTGATTGAAAAATTGTTCCTGAGACGCTTGAGTTGAATTACTAATGATAATTCAGTTACTAGAATAGATCCTAGTGTAGATCTAAAGTTCATCTATGTCTATATTGACTAGATTTGACTATATATCTATTCACTATATAATAAACTATATATCAATTATAATTATATCTACATCTATTTATAGTTACTAATACTAGATCTCCGCTATTATCTAGGAGTAGATGATAGATCTAGATCTAATACTATACTTGTAATAATAGGAGTACTAAGATAATTTTCTTCAAGTCATAACCTTATGCCTTATCATAAAAGGTACCTAGAATAATAATAATCTTTATTTTCCATATGGAATTTGTCTTACAATTTGTGCATTACACCAAACAAAATCATGATCTATTCTTATTCTAGACTTACTTAAGACTTAATATATCTAGGTCCATATGTGAATAGTATGTATCTAGAATCTAGACCTAGAAAGGCCACACAATCATTCACAATGACAAAGATTTACTTAATCTACATACTAAGCTTATTAACCAAATCTACATACTAAGCTGATTAACCATTACTTTTCACTATTTTAATTGTAATCAATCTGGCATAGCAAAATCATACAAAGTATTAGGGTTTATACAAAGAAATTTCGGTAATTCTGTAGGAGTTAAGGGGCAGCCATCTTTGTTATTGTTTAGACTGTAATCTTGTATCTTGGGTTTTCTCTCCGATATGGGTTTTAGTTTGTTTTTATTTTTGAAGCTAAAAAATATGCTAGATCTATTTAGCTATACCAGTATCATCTAGTGCTAATAAGTCTATTAATTAGACTCATAATCTAACTGCTAGAACTAGACTAATTACTATATTAATATGACAAGGTTCTTTAAGGCAATAAAGGTCAATTAATTTTTGGTAATAAACTGTGCTAATATTTATTGTAGGCCTAGATAAATTTAGGTTCTCTATATCAGAATAATTCAGAATAGATATAGACAATTTTTAACAATTAAAAAGAAGACAGAACAATAAGAAACGTATTGTATTGACACCAAGTCAAAATTAAAAGAAAAAATAGCATTGCTTTGAAAACACAGAAGTAATGTTAATTCTTGGTATTTTTTAAGGCACTATCTTGGGATTTCTTTGGAACATAAACAATAACAAAATAGTAACAAAGATGGCTGCCCCTTGAAATCTTGCAGTATTACCGAAATTTCTATAAATCAAATAAGAACATACAAGTAAAATATTATTTAACCTTGGTTAGGCCAATAATGGAATATGCATCCTCTGTCTGGGGCCCCTCAACTCAAGAAAACTTTATGAAACTGGAGAGCAGTGAGATTCATAACAAAAGAATAATCACATTTGACTAGAGTAACACCTTTAGTAAAATCACTAAATGGCTATAATCCAAATTATAAAATAATAACATTGAACCTTCTTTTATATAATAGTCTAAACCCATTTTTAAATAAGTAAAATATTAATATTCTTTTTCTTAAATAAAATGAAATGTTGGTTCAGTATTAATAAAAAGAGAGAGCAGTGAGATTCATAACAAAAGAATAATCACATTTGACTAGAGTAACACATTTAGTAAAATCACTAAATTTAGAAAGCCTTCAGGATAGAAGACTTAAAACTAAAGTAGCAATTATACATAAAATACTTCAATTACAAAAACAAAATCAAATAAAATACTCTGAAAGACACAAAGATAAAGGCACATTTCTAGTTCCATTTGCATGGACACATTTGTACAAATGCTCCTTTTTCCCTTTGAGAGCATGGAATGAGTTGCCTAGGCCAGCCAGGAAAACCATTGACTTGGCAGAATTTAAGTTATTGGTTAACATGCATGACTAGATGCATGATGCGTAGGACGTAAGCATCTTCTTATATAAAGTAACTTTTGAAGCATCAAAATGCACTATATATATAACAGTTGTTCTCTTGGGCTGTAATTTGTCAAACAATAGTATTTTCTATAATTTCCTAAATTTTCTTTCTACATTGTGAATATAGATCTTGAAGCTAAGTGGCATAAACCCCTTGGTTGCAAACTGAGAAATTCCAGAAGAAACTATTGGGACACAAGCTGAGCTCAACATCTCATACTTTTAAAGGTACCCCTCCACCCTCAGTTCTCCATAAATGGGATTGAAAAAGAATACTGGTACACAGAATATATACAGAACAAGCATGGGAATGGCTATAATCCAAATTATAAAATAATAACATTGAGACTTCTTTTATATAATAGTCTAAACCCATTTTTAAAAAAGTCAAATATTAATATTCTTTTCTTTTTCTTATATAAAATGAAATGTTGGTTCAGTATTAATAAAAAAAATATCTGCTAAAATTTACTCTCAAATAAGCATTCTTCTTTATTTTTAAGTATTTACTGTTCGTTAAAAAAATTGTTAAAAAAATTATTATGTTATTAGCTAAAAATTATTTATACAGTCATTCTTGCAACATGGTTTTCTATACAATATAAATAAACTATTCTTCTACATTCATGATTCAATTTTCTCCTGTATATCTGAAATGTTCAAAATGTGCATCTTGACTTCCTTGCTTTTTTTTTTTGCTGGGGCTTGATGTGGAAACAAGAAAATATAAAAAAAACAACAAATTTATAATAGATCTAGACTAACAATAACGAATCTGCGATTAGAAATATTTTTAACAATTGTTTATATCTTGCGCGATTTCATGCTTTTAGCTTTCTCATTATACTAGGATCCTATCACTTGTCTGGACCAGTTGGGAAAGGGGTGGGGGGATGAAAGGGTGTATCTGGATGAATATTACAGTGATCGCTTTTTAAATGCATCGATTTTTAGTTCAAACTTAAAAGCAAAGTATGAAGGGGACTAATTCAACCTATACCACCACATCAGTCAAGTACAATTTATTTTTCTTGTTCAATACCAGACAAAATAATTAATTACCAATAGTTAATTAATTAACTAATTAGTTAAATTTTTTATTGTTTCTTGTTTTGTCAGGTAAAAAAAAAATTATATAAGTATTCAAAATTTTAGCTTAATCAGAGATTGGGTGTGGGAAAAATACCATGTACAAGCTCTTTAACATACAGAGAGACAGAATGAGTTGGTATATAACATAATTTACAAAACATATGCATTTAAACTAGCTACATGAATGTCATTTTTGGTTAGGGGTTACTTTATATTCATATTTTTGTCTGGCTAAAAAATGTTGTGTATGGTAGGAATGCCCATGCTAGTAGTTTAGTTTAAAAAATAATCAAATATTTTGAGTGAACTTTATGTCTTTTATTATTTTATTTTATATCTGAAAAGTGATATGAATAATGAAAAATGTGTGCAGCCTAGAATACACTTGGACATTCTCAACAGTGAGACAATAGAACTATGTTTGGACATTCTCAACAGTGAGACAATAGAACTATGTTATATTTAAGATGAAACAAACTTATTACACCACCATGATGCCAAATTAAACATTTGGACAATGCTGTCGGCGCTGATTCATTTTATTTTATTTTGAAAGCATTTCAAATGGATTCTTGTATTTCAAGTTAGTGTCTATGTGTTATACACTATTTCCTGGATGAACCTCCTTTTACAAAGTAAGTTATGTTTCTATATTAACACTATATTTGACTATGTTTATTTATATTAATTATATATTTATATTAATTCTACTTAGTATTAATTACTACAAATGTAAAATTGGAAACATGGTAGGTAGGTGTACAAGAATATCAGACTGTTGCTGAACATCCACATTCTAATCATGGTTAACATGTTAAATGGTGCTTACCATGTGTACCCAAAAATACATATCCAATGATTTACTTCTTTCCATTCCATTCAACATTGTGACTATAGGTTTAGTAATCAAAGTGGCATAAACCCCTAAATCACTTTAATGTTATAGGGTCTAGTCTTGAGTGTTTACATGTGCTTTTATCTTTATGTCAGAATTACTTTATTTTATTGAGCTGAGCTCAATTTCTAATTCACTTCCAGATAGCCTACCCCTCCACCCCAAGTTGTCCATTAACGGGATTGAAAATCAACACTCTGAACATGTATGGAAATGGGCTGTATAGCAAATCATATAATAATGTTTGACTCAGCAAAGAATAAAGTGGCGTGTTCATCTAATTAAAAGGTCAACCAGTTTGAAAAGCATAGATATTCAAGATTAGATGTAATTTTTATTGTTCCAATCAAATGGAAATTTAGTTTGACTAAAAGTGACCACCTCAGCTAGGAATGTAACATGTATCAATGAAGTGAATAAGGTCTTCAAGTCGTATGCCTTGCTACAGTCAGTATGCTATATTTTATTGTGAGGCATCTCTCTTGGAATAACAGATGGGTAAAATAAGTCATGTGTTGACTGAGTCATCATAAGGAATTTAGAAAGATATGACAGTGTGAAGCTCTTGTGTATGCTAAGATAATGCATTATTGTGTACTTGGCAATGTGTTTTTAAGGTCTTGTTGCAATCTGCACAAAATGAACATCCATACCACATGCTGTGCTTAGGGGATAGTTGTCTGTTTATTAGTTGACAACTAAAATTCAAGATAATCCTATACTTAGCCACTTCAACTTGTAGGTAAACAAAACAACTTTTTTCTGGATAAAATCTATAGGGTATTTATAGCATGTACTAGAACACTAATTAGTAAATTTTTATAATGAAGAACTTATGAAGTATAATATTAATATTGTGAGTATGGATCTTTAACAGTATTAAGCATGGAATCTTAATATCTAGTAACCTACATTAATTGCTTTTGTATTATGAAGTCCAATTACAACTTAAGCATTTTTTTTTAAATTAATGTTTTAAGCTCCTTTCTGAATGGTGTCAGCAGTTGTCTTAAATGAGATAATCTTTCATTACCAAGAATTTAATAATATCAATAGCCCAAATTCCACTCAGCTGTTTAACAGAACCATACAGTTTTTGTTGTATTTTTTATATTTATTAATTAGAATTTATATGTTGTTTTTTTTTACATTTTGTATGAAAAATATAGTTTACTTGTTTAGCTACTAAGATTTTAGTGTGGGAAAAAAAAATTTGAAGAGTCTGTGTACTGATCATACGTAACATTGCTTGAACTTAGGTAATAAAACAACAACACGAGAACTTTACACAGTCTATCTTAGTTTTAAAGGCAAATTAAACAAGGTTACAAAGGCAGTTTGTGTGGAAACACAAACTCAAAATCGGCCCCCGAAGTGGTCCACCCAGGCAGGTAAAAAGGCAAAGAATGAAATTCTATGAAAGACAAATGACAGAGAAGAATGGAGAATGAAGGCTGACAGATCTTTTGTGATGCCCCAGTGATCCAGCAGGACCAAAGGATAGGTGAAAGTGAAGTTAAATGTGAACCTGGCCTAACTGATGTCTTATAACGAATATGTAATTAATCTAATTGTTTTGTAAAGGGTCAATCTTTTATTCAAATCCTCAAGAAAAATTTCTGTAAAAAAAATGTTTCCTTTAGTTTTAAGTGTTCTATAGCTAGAGGGTGGCACTGCAGTTCACGCAATAATATGAAAAACTACTTATCAATTGTTGTTTTAAATTATGTCCAACTAATATGCATACTAAATAGATTCTTTCTCTTTGAAGAAAAGTAAACATGTAGTAGTTAGTAGGACAGAACTGACATAACTTAGCAATACAAATGTAAAAAAAATTATTATTTTTACACAAAGTCTAAAACCATTTGCATAAATGTGTTAAAAATATGGTAAATGATCTTTTCCCTGCTAAAGAGCCTCCCATGTTTGTTACTATTAATAGTGAATAGTTGTAAAAGTGGTGTATTTTTATGAAAAAACTGCTTGCATAAGTGATTTTAAAGATTAGATTTTTCACTTTCAGAAAAGAAAAAAGTAGCCATTGCATCAGAATTTTGAATGGTCTAAAATAGTATAGTGTCAGATTTTCACTATCTTTTCTAGTTTACGAGATCTAAACGGTACATTCGGACCGACAGACATTCCACACAAATCTAATAGTGTCCTTTCCCCTTTCGAGGGCCGCTAAATAGCAATTATTTTATTTCGAAATAAAATATTTAAACTGTTATTGTATTTTTCCTTGCAGAATATAGGATCCTTGGTAAGAAGGGTGAGGGAACCTTCTCAGAGGTTCTCAAGGTCCAGGCGATCAAGGATGGTTCCTATAGAGCTTGTAAAAAGATGAAACAAACTTATGAAAGGTAAAGTATAAAAGTAAACTTATTTTTTTATGCGTGAACAGTTCTTATTTCTCTAACACACAGATAAATCATGCATAGACAAAAACATCACATACATTGAGTCATGCATGTACACATCATAGACACATTGTGACACTCATGCAGGGCCAGAATTAAGTATGTGGAGGCTACCAGGCAGGTTTTTTTGTGGAGGCCCCAACAATTTTTCGAAAGCTTGAATAAAGATCCACCTATGAATGGAAACATATCTAAAAGTAGGCTATAGTTTAGAAGAAAGAAAAAGAGTTATTGTACATTTAATGTCACTTTCCTTTAAAAAACTATGTTATATGGTTATTATTATTTTTAAAAATTCATATTTTTGATTTGTGGAGGGTGATGGCTCCTATGTCTTTTCGTAGATGCACTTTCATGTATTTACTTATTCCAAGCATGGCACTAGCATACACTTTTAATCACAACATTTTTGCCAGCGTAAAAATAAAAAAAAAAATCGTCGAAATTTGGATATAATTTTGTTTCTTTTGTGGATGCTCTTTTCTTGTGGAGGCCCCAGGGCTGTAGCCCTGCCTACCTTCCCTTTAATCTGGCCCTGAACACATGAAATACACATCGAATAAAAAAAAAGGTAATTAAGTTCTCTTGTGAGAGGCATTTTTCTGACAGAGACAGCATCATTCATGGAGATCACACATGTTTGCACAATTGTTGAACGCCTATGCTTTTATCTGTTTGAGAAATATGATCCTTATTAGATCTATATCAGTTGTAAAGCTTTTGATTAACAACATGGAAAAAAAAAACAGCAACGAATTTTAAAGTTGCTTTGTTTTTTTTTTCATTGTAAAGCTTTGTCCTCCCTTTTTGTTCTCAATTGGAAGTTTGTGTCCTCCCTTTTTGTTCTCCATTGGAAGTTTGTGTCCTCCCTTGGAAGTTTTTGTCCTCCAATTGGAACTTTTTGTCCTCCATTGGAAGTTTTTGTCCTCCATTTTTGTTCTCCATTGGAAGATTTTGTTCTCCTTTTCTGTCCTCTAAGGACGTGCACTTGTTTTGTAACCCTGTTTACAATTTCCAAGTCAGTCTTAATCTATATTTGTGAACTAAATCATTTTAGTGTTATAGGATCTAGTCCTCAGTGTTTACATGCGCCTTTATCTTTATGTCAGAATTATTTTATTTTATTGATTTCAGCGTAGAAGAGTTACTTCTTTTGTGGGCGCTAACTTTAATCCCTTATTTAAATCTCAAAATTTAGTCATTGAGTTGCACCAACATAGTGGTCTAAGCATCATCTCCATGCTATAATTAAATGATATACCAATACCCTTTTACTTTAAGCGATGGAAGATTAGTCTCGGAATTCGTTTTACTTCTCTCAATCGCCACACATGTTGGCCAATATATACCTTTGCAAGCTTTTGTGTGTGTGTGTAGAGTAGACCTAGCATTTGAGAAGTTAGTTGGTTGGTGTTCGTTGCCACCTAGGCCTATAAATGTATGATTACAATCGACATCCCCATCACACTTCCTCCGTTACTCCTTCGCAAGTCACTGACCATAATAACTCCTCACCCTTTGTATTACTTTAATCACCTTCTCTCAAGCCGAGTGGTAAGGTAACTTTAGAAGCAATCTTTTCCATGGGAGAGTTCTCGTTTCCCAGGTTATCGCGACTGAAAGATGGATACAACAATACAATGAGGGAATGCAATTGAAGACAAAAGAGTATGAATGAATGAGCACAATGAATTTTGTTTCCCTTTAAAAAAATCCCGATGGTGACAGGGGCATAGAATGAATATTAGATATTGGGATCTTGGTTGAAACGAATCTCTAATTATAGTATTCTAACTAAACAGACTGACAGACTGACTTGAATACAGTAGGCCCTGTGTTTTGTTTTCGTATCACAAGGCTAAGTTGATAACTTATTCATTGTTTCTTCTTTCCCCCTTATTTAGAACGAACTACCTACTAGCCAATGCTAAATGCGCCGTATCTTTCGATAGCTTTATAATGAAGATATTACGGTCAACATACAGCCCACTGCAGTTAATCCGTTTAATCTCACTTAGCTTTCATTTACAGTCTGTCACGTGATACCGTTTATTTATAGCGACTGACAATGTGATCCGCGAATCCTTGTCACTGGTATCATTAGGTGATACTATGAGTTAGGATCATAAAGCTTATCAAAAGTTTGGATTTAATGATGACTTCTTGACGTTATCAAAGTTAAGTCACGTCAAACTATTATAAGGACTTGCCCAGACGTTCTTGCAAAGTTACAGCGCCAGGCAGGGGCGGACTAGGAGTCCAAATCGGCCCGGGCATTTCTATAGGCCTACCATCCGGCCCACAAATTATAGCTATACCTGTCCTCAAAATCATTATGTTAAGTTTGATAATGTATCGTTGACTGTATGCATGCTTACAGCGGGCTCTATATCTTTATAAGAAATATATAGGCCTTATGTTGCTTTTTAATCGCTAAGTGTGAAGGATGAAGCCTACAAGTAGCACTGTCTACGGGTGTAGGCTATTACATTAGTTTGAAAAATGTGTTGAGATTAAATTAGTATTACACTGTCGAGCAGGTAAAAGATTTTTTTTTAAAACACGACGCTGAAAGGGTCACTTTTATTACAGAATGTTATAAAACTTTTACAGCAATTTCATAAGAGTCACAGTGACCCTTTTGGTGGCCCATTTGGGTACCTGCTCACCGGACATTTGCCCATATAGCCCATATAGTCAGTCCGCCCCTGGCACCAGGTTATAAGGGAGTAAGGCGAGCAAAATTAAAGGCGGAAATATAAATACGATTCTAAGATATCTCTGATATTTAGGCCTATAGTCTGCATGCGAGAAATGTTTTGGAAAGATCCTTACACTTCCATTGGTGAATCGCCAAGGATGGGATGAAACAATATAATAGTGGAAACTGTGGTGCCAGAACGTTTGATCACTGAACAGTCTGCGAACTACTAGACGGGCTAGTTGATCAGTTTGAATTGAACGAGAACTGGCTTTAAGGGACAGAAACCACCTTCGCTACAATCCAAAGCGAACATTCCTGTGCCAAATCAAGTATCAATCATTAACCGTTTCAAATCAAAGGCCTATCGATAGACTGATAATCCTAATTGACAGTACTCTTAAATTACCTCCCCTGCTGAGCCCTTCACGAGTGATAAGACAGTGCCGTTTTTATTTAAATAAATCGTTTCCTTTTGTGCCGTACTTCACCCTCTAGCTTGAATGATTAGCAAGTTCTTCTCTAGTGTAAACATTGCTTCCATTATTATGTTGTTTGTGTACGGCTAGTCGGTCTTCCTTTGGACTTGTCAATCATTGACTTCCAGCTTGTTTTCATTTGACACTTCTTTTCTTTGTCTTCTTTGTTCTTGTGCATTCTCTTCAAAGTAGGGGAAATAAATGTTACACTGTAGAGATGTTTACTCTCCCCCCCCCCCCCCGCATTTTTTTTCCCCTTTTGAGAACTTGACATAGTTCAACGTTTGATTTCGTTGCCTCCTCTCAACCTACCACTCCAGCCCCCCCCCCCCCCCCAAAAGATTTTCATCTAGGACGGATGACTATAAATAAGAAGCTTTTCGGTGTATCTGGGCGAGGTGGCTGAGCTGTAAAGCGCTTGGCTTCCGAACCGGGATTCGGGGTTCGAATCCTGGTGAGGTCTGGGATTTTTCATTTCGGCATCTTCGGGCGCCTCTGACTTCACCCAGCTCTAATGGGTAGCTGACATTATTTGGAGAAAAGAGAAGGCGGTTGGTCGTTGTGCTGGCCACATGACACCCTCGTTAACCATAGGCCTCAGAAACAGATGACCTTTACACCATCTGCCTTATAGTCCACAAGGACTGAAAGGGAGACTTTTTTTGGTGTATCCGTTGTACAGAAAATACGAAGTGTTGATTAGCTATGTCATTTAGAAAGTATGCGATACATTGTGTGCACTTTTTAGCACTGTCTAAATGTCTAAGCTCTTTCCCTTGTAGCATGGACTAATTTGATTGATTGGCAACAGTGATTATTTTTTAATACAGTGTCCTTGACATTGTTTGGAAACGAAAATGTATAGTGATAATCCCCATTGGCATGTAAAAGAGACTGATACGTGTTTTCCTGAAGTTTACTTGCTTCATAGATCTAAATGAAAGTATGATTCAAGATCGCTGTATAAGGCAGTTCCGTTGTTTCCACTGTTTTTTTTTTGTTTTTTTTGTTAAACATTTTCTTTAAAACTGTCTTCGTGTATGACTCTCACTACAACATTCACATAACACACACACACAGACACAAGAACAATGCATGCATAGCAACATAGACATAGCAACTGGTACAGAAAAGCAACACTCGCACCGCTGTCATTTCAACATGCTTAAATTGGCTCCAATGAGGCTATTTAACTGAAATAATTTTTTAAGCTGGTTGTGTGGCTGAGTAGCATAAACTGACTTGGTTACATAACAAGGGGTCTCGAGTTCAAATCCTGATGTAGGCAGCAATTAATGTCGAGCCGAGTCGTGTTTGCTGAGCGCCCAGAAGAAGACGGAAGCTTTCATCCAGATAACCCCTCTCCTTACACATGTCAACAAAAAGACTTTGGACTAAAGCATGCTCTCTACTATGAAAGACGCGGACTACAAGAGTTAATATTTTAAATGGAAATATTAACCTTAAGAAATGTCCATAATACAAAAACTGAAGCACGATGATGTTTTTTTTAACTGCTTTTGTATAGCGCAGCATTTATACTTATAGCATGCTCAAAGCGCTATGGTCCAATCTCTTATGTGGAGCTATCTGGGAGGTTTTCGTGCCGTGCTGCTTTTAGGCATTCAATTAAAAAAAAACAACTCATCTCGAGTCTGGATTCGAACTTGAGCCTCTTGATTAGTAGCCAGATGGTTTTTGCCTTACATTCCACAATGTATAGTGATAATCCCCATTGGCATGTAAAAGAGACTGATACGTGTTTTCCTGAAGTTTACTTGCTTCATAGATCTAAATGAAAGTATGATTCAAGATCGCTGTATAAGGCAGTTCCGTTGTTTCCACTGTTTTTTTTTTGTTTTTTTTGTTAAACATTTTCTTTAAAACTGTCTTCGTGTATGACTCTCACTACAACATTCACATAACACACACACACAGACACAAGAACAATGCATGCATAGCAACATAGACATAGCAACTGGTACAGAAAAGCAACACTCGCACCGCTGTCATTTCAACATGCTTAAATTGGCTCCAATGAGGCTATTTAACTGAAATAATTTTTTAAGCTGGTTGTGTGGCTGAGTAGCATAAACTGACTTGGTTACATAACAAGGGGTCTCGAGTTCAAATCCTGATGTAGGCAGCAATTAATGTCGAGCCGAGTCGTGTTTGCTGAGCGCCCAGAAGAAGACGGAAGCTTTCATCCAGATAACCCCTCTCCTTACACATGTCAACAAAAAGACTTTGGACTAAAGCATGCTCTCTACTATGAAAGACGCGGACTACAAGAGTTAATATTTTAAATGGAAATATTAACCTTAAGAAATGTCCATAATACAAAAACTGAAGCACGATGATGTTTTTTTTAACTGCTTTTGTATAGCGCAGCATTTATACTTATAGCATGCTCAAAGCGCTATGGTCCAATCTCTTATGTGGAGCTATCTGGGAGGTTTTCGTGCCGTGCTGCTTTTAGGCATTCAATTAAAAAAAAACAACTCATCTCGAGTCTGGATTCGAACTTGAGCCTCTTGATTAGTAGCCAGATGGTTTTTGCCTTACATTCCACAATGTATAGTGATAATCCCCATTGGCATGTAAAAGAGACTGATACGTGTTTTCCTGAAGTTTACTTGCTTCATAGATCTAAATGAAAGTATGATTCAAGATCGCTGTATAAGGCAGTTCCGTTGTTTCCACTGTTTTTTTTTTGTTTTTTTTGTTAAACATTTTCTTTAAAACTGTCTTCGTGTATGACTCTCACTACAACATTCACATAACACACACACACAGACACAAGAACAATGCATGCATAGCAACATAGACATAGCAACTGGTACAGAAAAGCAACACTCGCACCGCTGTCATTTCAACATGCTTAAATTGGCTCCAATGAGGCTATTTAACTGAAATAATTTTTTAAGCTGGTTGTGTGGCTGAGTAGCATAAACTGACTTGGTTACATAACAAGGGGTCTCGAGTTCAAATCCTGATGTAGGCAGCAATTAATGTCGAGCCGAGTCGTGTTTGCTGAGCGCCCAGAAGAAGACGGAAGCTTTCATCCAGATAACCCCTCTCCTTACACATGTCAACAAAAAGACTTTGGACTAAAGCATGCTCTCTACTATGAAAGACGCGGACTACAAGAGTTAATATTTTAAATGGAAATATTAACCTTAAGAAATGTCCATAATACAAAAACTGAAGCACGATGATGTTTTTTTTAACTGCTTTTGTATAGCGCAGCATTTATACTTATAGCATGCTCAAAGCGCTATGGTCCAATCTCTTATGTGGAGCTATCTGGGAGGTTTTCGTGCCGTGCTGCTTTTAGGCATTCAATTAAAAAAAAACAACTCATCTCGAGTCTGGATTCGAACTTGAGCCTCTTGATTAGTAGCCAGATGGTTTTTGCCTTACATTCCACAATGTATTTATACCTTCAACTATCTCTAAGTATGTTGGACTGTTGAGGCACCAAACAAGATCTGTTGAAGTCTTTCTCCATTCCTCTCTAGTGCATGTATACTGTATACTATAAACGTTTAAGTTGAAAGTCTTCTCAAATGTCTCCCTAAATGAGACATTCATTATAACCTTAATGCTTCTGTTTTCTTTTAGCATTGAGCAGGTGAACAACCTGAGAGAGATACAAGCCATGAAACGCCTGGCACCTCATCCAAATGTCTTGGAACTGCAGGAAGTCATCTTGTGAGTTGTTTCTCAGCATTCACTTCAAATTACTTTTTTTTTTTTTTACACGTGTGTGAATTAATTCGTGTCTTGTAATCAATATATAGCAAGCAAGTTATGTTCTGTCTCTTGTAAATCTGTATATAGCAAGCAAGTTATGTTCTGTCTTTTGTAAATCTGTATTTAGCAAGCATGTTATGTTCTGTCTCTTGTAAATCTGTATTTAGCAAGCATGTTATGTTCTGTCTCTTGTAAATCTGTATTTAGCAAGCAAGTTATGTTCTGTCTTTTGTAAATCTGTATTTAGCAAGCAAGTTATGTTCTGTCTCTTGTAAATCTGTATTTAGCAAGCAAGTTATGTTCTGTCTCTTGTAAATCTGTATTTAGCAAGCAAGTTATGTTCTGTCTCTTGTAAATCTGTATTTAGCAAGCGTGTTATGTTCTGTCTCTTGTAAATCTGTATTTAGCAAGCGTGTTATGTTCTGTCTCTTGTAAATCTGTATTTAGCAAGCAAGTTATGTTCTGTCTCTTATAAATCTGTATTTAGCAAGCATGTTATGTTCTGTCTCTTGTAAATCTGTATTTAGCAAGCAAGTTATGTTCTGTCTCTTGTAAATCTGTATTTAGCAAGCAAGTTATGTTCTGTCTTTTGTAAATCTGTATTTAGCAAGCAAGTTATGTTCTGTCTCTTGTAAATCTGTATTTAGCAAGCAAGTTATGTTCTGTCTCTTGTAAATCTGTATTTAGCAAGCGTGTTATGTTCTGTCTCTTGTAAATCTGTATTTAGCAAGCAAGTTATGTTCTGTCTCTTGTAAATCTGTATTTAGCAAGCGTGTTATGTTCTGTCTCTTGTAAATCTGTATTTAGCAAGCGTGTTATGTTCTGTCTCTTGTAAATCTGTATTTAGCAAGCAAGTTATGTTCTGTCTCTTATAAATCTGTATTTAGCAAGCATGTTATGTTCTGTCTCTTGTAAATCTGTATTTAGCAAGCAAGTTATGTTCTGTCTCTTATAAATCTGTATTTAGCAAGCATGTTATGTTCTGTCTCTTGTAAATCTGTATTTAGCAAGCATGTTATGTTCTGTCTCTTGTAAATCTGTATTTAGCAAGCAAGTTATGTTCTGTCTTTTGTAAATCTGTATTTAGCAAGCATGTTATGTTCTGTCTCTTGTAAATCTGTATTTAGCAAGCATGTTATGTTCTGTCTCTTGTAAATCTGTATTTAGCAAGCATGTTATGTTCTGTCTCTTGTAAATCCGTATTAAGCAAGCATGTTATGTTCTCTCTCTTTCTTGTAAATCTGTATTCAGCAAGCAAGTTATGTTCTGTCTCTTATAAATCTGTATTTAGCAAGCATGTTATGTTCTGTCTCTTGTAAATCTGTATTTAGCAAGCATGTTATGTTCTGTCTCTTGTAAATCTGTATTTAGCAAGCAAGTTATGTTCTGTCTTTTGTAAATCTGTATTTAGCAAGCATGTTATGTGCTGTCTCTTGTAAATCTGTATTTAGCAAGCAAGTTATGTTCTGTCTCTTATAAATCTGTATTTAGCAAGCATGTTATGTTCTGTCTCTTGTAAATCTGTATTTAGCAAGCATGTTATGTTCTGTCTCTTGTAAATCCGTATTAAGCAAGCATGTTATGTTCTCTCTCTTTCTTGTAAATCTGTATTCAGCAAGCATATTATGTTCTATCTCTTATAAATCTGTATTTAGCAAGCATATTATGTTCTATCTCTTATAAATCTGTATTTAGCAAGCATATTATGTTCTCTTATAAATCTGTATTTAGCTAGCGTGTTATGTTCTATCTCTTATAAATCTGTATTTAGCTAGCGTGTTATGTTCTGTCTTTTGTAAATATGTATATAGCAAGCAAGTTATGTTCTTTCTCTTGTAAATCTGTATTTAGCAAGCGTGTTATGTTCTGTCTCTTGTAAATCTGTATTTAGCAAGCATGTTATGTTTTGACTCTTGTAAATCTGTATATGTCATCCATAATATATATTCTATAATAGCGATGTTGGGCAAATGCCGGTATTGACAATGGAGAGTCACTGTTATTGTTAGCTGCGCTGGGCAGTGCACATATTTCGAATAAGGGGTGAGGATAAAAGAGGATACTTGTGAAAACGATTGAAATGCCAGCTTGCATTGCTGTAAAAGACACAGAGATCACCTGTCAGTAAGCGGCTTCCGAAATAGACCGCAACAAATGTTTTGTAAGTTTTACATGGAAAGTTAATGCTGAAGACAGGGGCAGACGGTGAAAGAAACAAATAATTGAAGACAACCAGCAGCCGCGTCTTTGTTTGATATTGCAAATATGTAGATCAAAGCTAGGAGGGCTAGTCAAGTAAAATACTGCACTCCTTAAAATCATTGGACTTAATAAATTGTACATATTCTTTTGTAAAGTTCCTCTTTCAGACCTTGTGGTCTCTAGGACAGATGATGTAAAGGTCATCAGTTTCTGTGGCCAACAGTTAACGAGGGTGTCATGTGGCCAGCACAACGACCCATCTTTACTTTTCCCCAACTAATGTCAGGTACCCATTAGAGCTGGGTGGACTCAGAGGCGCCCGAAATTAAAAATCCCAGTCTTCACCAGGATTCGAAGTCGGACCCCGGTTCGAAAGCGTAGCGCTTTACCGCTTAGCCACTGCGCCTTGATCATCCTTCAAGTAGTTTGTTATTTGTATATATGGTCTCCAATGAGTGTGATGTAATGTGTATGAATGGTCTCCAATGAGTGTGATGTAATGTGTATGTATGGTCCCCAATGAGTGTGATGTAATGTGAATGTATGGTCCCCAATGAGTGTGATGTAATCTGTATGTATGGTCTCCAATGAGTGTGATGTAATGTGTATGTATGGTCCCCAATGTGTGTGATGTAATCTGTATGAATAGTCCCCAATGAGGGTGATGTAATATGTATTGTCCATAATGTGTTCAATGTGTGTGGTGTAATCGGTTTGTATAGTCCATGATGTGTTCCACAATCAATATGCACCATCCTCGGTTTGTTCCTTAATCTGTAAGCCTATGTCTCTTCTAGGATAGATCTTATAATAAGTATTTGTAATCCATGTTTTGTGTAATCTATCTGTATGTCTCCAGTGACAAGAAGTCCGGGACTCTTGTACTCATCTGTGAGTTGATGGAGATGAACATCTATGAGCTCATCCGAGGTCAGTACACTGAACATCTTTCATTTCACTTTTTGGCTTTTTTTGTGTTTTTATTCAGCTGAAAGGGGCGGGGCATTAAAGGGAGGAAAGTACCATTTTTTACATGTACCAACTTGGGCAAAGGAACGTAATTGGATCCTATTTCTTGTATCCCTGGGCAAAGAAAATTAATTAATCCTATTTCTTGTATCGTCGGGCAAAGAAACGTAATTGGTCCTACTTCTTAAAGACTTGTGAATTCATATTTTCCCCTCTGCCTACAATAAAAATGTATTTTTATTTTAACAAACATTTTGTTATGCTAATATGTTTAGGTTTTGCAACTGTAACTTTCTTCTCTAAAAGGAATACAAATATATCCTCTCGCCCTGGGATGTATATAACAAACAAAACACAATCACGTTCGCTATTCCAATCTGATAGATTTCGCGCATGCGGATAGAAAAAGACGCGCTGCCTTTAATTTTTCTTTTCCTTACCAGGCTTTGCTTTTCTATTTGGTCCTTATCTTATATAATACAGACGTTACTTCAAAAAAGATGATTACGTCCTACGCGTCATGCATATTAATCAATGACTTAAATTCTGCCAAGTCACTGGTTTTCCTAGCTAGCTCAGGCAACCCATTCCATGCTCTAATAGCACTAGGGAAGAAGGAGTATTTGTACAAATTTGTCCTAGCATATGGGACGAGGAATGTGCCTTTATTTTTGTGTCTTTTAGAGTATTTTATTAAATTTTGTTTTTGTATTTGAAGATTATGGTTCAGTGTTTTATGTATAATTGCTACTTTACTTTTGAGTCTTCTGTCCTGAAGGTTTTCTAAATTTAGTGATTTTACTATAGGTGTTACTCTAGTCAAATGTGAATATTCATTTGTTATGAATCTCACTGCTCTATTTTGTGTCTGTTCCAGTTTCTTAATGTTTTCTTGAGTTGAGGGGTCCCAAACGGAGGATGCATATTCTATTATTGGCCTAACCAAGGTTAAATAAAATTTTAGTTTTATGTTCTTATTTGATTTATAGAAATTTCTTTTAATAAATCCTAATGCTTTGTTTGATTTTTTATAGTTTCATCAATATGTGGATTCCATGACAGTTTTTCATTTATTATAACACCTAAGTATTTTGCGTTTTTAGTCTGTGTTACTGGTTTGCCATTAAGATAAGTGGAATTAATTTGTTTTAGTTTTTTTGTTACTCTTTTGTGGGTGGAAAGACATGCTCCAATTTGATTCCCATTTCTGTAATTCATCTAATTCTCTTTGTAAAATATCTGTGTCTTGTGTTGTTTTTATTGTTCTATATATTATGCAATCGTCTGCAAATAATCTGACTTTTGTTCCTGAAGTAATGCAATTTGGTAAATCATTTATGTAAATTAAAAATAGTAGTGGACCCAAGACTGTTCCTTGAGGTACACCTTAGTTTACTGTTATCGGTGTTGATTTAGAGCCATTTATTATTACAGTTTGTTCTCTCCATATCATAAAATCTTTAATCCACTGATGCAGTGGACCATTAATGCCAAAATATTTTAATTTTTTAAGCAAACTATGGTGGTGAACTTTGTCAAAAGCCTTAGAAAAATCTAGTAAGATAGCATCTATTTGTTCACTATTATCTAAACCTTTAGAAAAATCATCAATTAGTCCCTATTAGTTGCGTTTCACATGATCTATATTTCCTAAAGCCATGTTGGTATGGTGTGAGGACATTTTGTTTGTCTTAGTGGTTTATGATGTTGCTACATATTATGTGTTCTAGGATTTTACATGTGATGCTGGTTAGTGATACTGGTCTGTAGTTTCCGGGGTCAGATTTTTCTCCTTTTTTAAATAGGGGGGTGACATTAGCTTCTTTCCAGTCCTTTGGTACTCTGCCCTGGTTAAGTGAAGCCTGAAAGAGTATTTTGAACACTGGGGCTAGCTCATTGCTTAGTTCTTTGAGTAATCTAGCTGGAATACCATCAGGTCCAGACGCTTTATTTGGTTTGGTGTTGGCTAATAGTTTTTGAATTCCATTTTATTGTACTACTATGTCTTCTATGTTGTCTACTTGGTTCAAATTCAGTAATATGTCTTTGTCTCCTGGGGCTGAGAATGCTGATGCAAAGTATTTGTTTAGGATGTTTGCTTTAGTTTCATTATCATTATGTTATGTTCATCTTTTTATGGCGCTATGCCTGTTGTTTCCATTTTCTCAGACTTAATGTATGACCATAGGTTTTTGTTGTTATCTTTAGATATTACATTGTTTATGTATTCACTCTGCAGCTGTCTGCTTACTTTTTGGGTTAAGTGTTTAATTTTTATATACTTTTTGTAAACTCTTTCTGCCTTAGTTTCTTTAAATTTTCTATATAGGTTTTCTTTCTGTTTACAAAGCTTCTTTAGTCTATTATTAAACCAGCATTTATTTATTTTGTTTGATGTGTATTTAGTTGGTATATGATTTTCTATAATGCTTTTAAGATGGTTTTTAATGAAATTCCAGAGGTCATCGACTGGTTGGTTAATGTCTTTTTCTAATAAGAATGTTTGTTGAAAGTTTAATGCAGCTTGGTGTAGTTGTGTTAGGTTACATTTATTCCAGAGTAAGATTTTTCTTTTGGGTATTGAATTGGCTACTGCTTTTATCTGACTGTGTATTTTTATGATCTCATGGTCTGATAGACCAGGGATAATATCATAATCAACTACTAATCCAGGTCTGTTGGTTAAGAAGAGATCTAATGTGTTGTTTAATCTAGTTGGCTTATTAATGATTTGATCTAAACTTAGGTTGTGTAAAGTTTCTATGAAAAGCTCATTTATGTCCTTAAGGTTTTGGTGTTTATCTATGGTTAGTGTTTTCCAATTTATATCAGGTAGGTTGAAATCACCCATAATCCAAAAAACTGCATTTTTATTTGTCTCTTTAAGTGTAGTAATCTGATTACCGTATTTTTCGCCGTATAAGACGCTCCGGCATATAAGACGCACCCAATTTTAAAGGAGGAAAATCTAGAAAAAAAAGATTCTGAACCAAATACTGTACTGCCCGGGAGATATGCAGAGAAGCGGCGAAATTGTGCCCACACTGCCCAGCAAGGAGTGAGACTGCTCCGGGAGACATGAGGAGACGCAGCCTGCGCTGATGGATGGAGGTACCGGCAGTAAGCTCAGCATGAAGCCCGTGCAGCACGTGGTTAGACTGTCGGGAGGGGGGCATGGCGCGCTATAGGAGGGAGAGGGAAGCCCGAACACACACAGCCTGGCCGTGCAGGGAGGGTCACAGAAGTCACCACAGCCCGCAGTACGTGCCCCAAATCCAGCCCGCAGCACACACTGCATAAGGAAAGGACTGCGAGTAAGCGCCACACAAAGTTGGGGGCAGTTTTAATGCATGTAAAATGTGTATTTGCCGTATAAGACGCACCAACTTTTCCCCCCCAGGTTTTGGAGAAGAAAAAGTGCGTCTTATACGGCGAAAAATACGGTACATAGTTCCTGCATGTATTCTAAACTAGAATTTGGTAGTCTGTAAATGCTGCCTATTATTAGGGATGTTGAGGTGGTATTAATTTTACAAAATGTTGATTCTATATTTTTTGAGTTAGGTAAGGTAATTTCTTCTGCTATAAGAGTGTTTTTTATTGCTAGAAGAACTCCTCCATGATTATCAGCCCTATCTTTTCTAAAAATTTCATAATTACTATTGAAAATTTCTGCATTATAAATTTCAGGATGTAGCCAAGTTTCTGTTCCTGCAATTATGTCTGGTTTCTCACATTCTAGTAAAATTTCTAAGTCTGCTGTTTTGTTCCTAATGCTTTGAAAATTTATTACTAAGGTTTTAAGGTATTGCTTCTTTAGTAGGTTTGTTTAGTGAGGCTGTTGTATTAATTTTAGTAGATTTAGGTTTAACAGGAGTGGATCTGGCTAGTGGTTGGTGAGTTTGGTTTGGGATGGTGTTTAGGATATTGTATGGGTTAGAAGTATCTGCATCAAAGGAATCAAACAGTCCTGATGTAAACTGAGGTAACCCACACGGTACACAGTGCCATGATGCGTCTTTGTTGCCTAAGGCATAATACACAGGTGTATTCATATGGAGACAAGATGCATGGTACCATTCATCGCAGGTGTCACATTGAATGGCTTTCTGTTTCATGGTGCATACTTTTTTGCAGATGTTGCATCTATCTTTAGATCTAGGCCCTGGATTTGACTCTATATCTCCTGCAATTAATATTAACAGTGATAGGTATTTATTTCTGCTGTGTCTGATTGAGAACTTCCATTTGTGATGGGTGATCTCTAATGTTATGGATGTGTATGTTAGGTTATTTTTGAAGTTGCATTGATCTAGAGTGTGATGATTGATTATGACTGTTGTTTCCTTTTTAAGTTTAGTGCTGACTAAGGTAGATCTAGTTCTATGTTCAGCTAGTGTGTATTTAGTAATTATTAGGATAAATAGCCAGAGCAATTTCATGATGACTTGTTGATTTTAGTTTTTAAAGGTCTAGTCTAAATCTAGTTTAAGGTTTACAATGCCAATACAAGTTAAGTCTAAAGTGAAAGCTAATTTACAATGACAATTAAATCAAATCAAATGGTTTATTAAATTCAAAATATGGACCTAGACTAGATTTAATTCTAAATCAATATATTTACCTGTATTTAACTAACTATATAGAATATTACTATTAGTTATTATTAGTAGTATTAGTATATGATTAGTAGATCTAAAGCCTTAATTAAAGTCTAAGTCTAACACTAGACTGAGTAGATCTAAAATCTAAGGATATAATAATAAATATAGACTAGATCTAAATAATATTAAATATATAAATTCTAGATCTATCTAATTATATTTAGATCTATATAAGGCTAATAAAAAAAGGATTAGTGAGACAAAATAGTCCTAAACTAAGAGTTGTTAATTTGAATTAAGTAGTGGAAAAAATATGCTGAATTAAGTTAAATATATAATTTAAAGATATTAGTTTATTAGTTGAATAGCTTTTTTAAGGAATTTGGTTTGATTTTAATACAACAAAACGAAAATTTAAACTCATCCCTGATAACAGTAAACAGGGAGCAGCCATCTTGCCAAGAGCGCGTAATCTCAGTGGACTAGCCAGTTCTTAAAGTACTTTGGACTAGAGAAAGTATGATGACAGCATTGGGGGACAGCTAGTCTTACTACAGATGATCACATGCATATCAAACGTTTCTTTTTGTAAATTATATTTCTAAATATTCCTGACACATACATCGGTGAGTTAGCCTACATCCTAGATAACTGAGAAGTCATCGTGGTGTAACTCTGAGCACTGAACTTTGTCAAACCTGGGCCTTATACCCCACAGTGTTAAACCTATGCCGAGACTGCCAATACTTAATACCGATACGCGTCTCCGCTATTTGCGTATCAATGCAGTCGCCTAGACAGACTATTCATGTCAAGAAACATGCCCTCCATATTTATATATATATGTATATATATACAGTAATCTCTCTACCCAAAGTCTTAACTAAATACATTTTAGACCAGTACAAAGTAAAGGAAAACATAATGGCAAGTTGAAAATGTAAAAAAAAAAAATAAGAAAGAAAAAGGGAAGAAATAGAGTGTGACTTGTCGCACGTGACTTGTTAATGACTTTGCCTTCGCTTGGGGTATTTGTGGAGCCTCCATTATTTATTTATGCTATCTGTTCCCCCGGCGTCGTGACCGTGTTATGTATAGCCTACCTACACCCAGTCCATTGAAGGAGATACTTAACCCTTTGAGGCCTGCAGATCGATAGAGCTATAGATTTGTTCAAGTCGGCCATGTGAAATCAAATATTTGATTTTTCTTTGTCGCGTCCAGCCCACCCCTACACTCCCTCTACATTCACCTCTTTTAATTATCTTTATTCTAGTTATAATAATTTAATTTTTGTTTTTCATTGACTCTCCTCCTCTCTCTCCTTTTAGTTAATTTATTTCTTCTTTCGTTTTCTTTCTTTTTTATTTGCTTTGTTTCTTTACTTTATCTTTCTTTCTTTTTATTTTCCTTTCTTTATTTTTTCCCCATCTCCCCCATCGCTCTCCCTCCCCCTCCCTTTCTCTCTCTGTCTTTCTTTTTCTTCCTTGCTTTATCTTTACATGTTAATTTGATTAGTAAAAGAAGTGCTTTGGTAAGACGCTTGTCAAAGAAAACATAGGCGTTGTGCTTACAATTACCAGGAGAACTATCAAGTCCAACTAACTCTTTGACAACATTATTTTGTTGCTGCTTCTTCCAGTGGCGTAGCTATGGTGCGGGGAGGGAGGGTCTCCAAATCTGAGCCTCTCCCCGGGCTACCACTTCAGGGAGTCCCCCAAATGAGTGTCCGAAATTTATTTTTACATTAATTATTACACCATTATCCCATGTTTTGATGTCGAATGTCAAAATGCTGAGGCCCTTAGAGAGGTCAACACCCCCGCCCCCAAATCCTTAGCTACGCCACTGGCTTCTTCGTTGGATTGGTTCATTTAAGGCGTGAATATTGAATTATTTTTTGTTAATGTAAAGATACTAATAAAGTGATCAAAATTAGCAAAGCTCATATTAGTTCTTCAAAAAAAGGGATGTATGGGACACACACACATTAAACAGCGTCTTGCTACATTATGTTTTTGTGCTTGTGGAAGCTTGGACGGCAATTGGGGCACATGGAAATTTCTTAAATAGTAACACACACACACTTATGGAAATGAATAGACCCTCCCCCTCTCCCTACCAACAAAGAAAAAAAAAGGGGGGGGGGGGAGGGTTCTGTATATTAGCCTCTACTTGAACTCTAGTGTGTCTCGCTTTGACCTTTGACTCACCTTTTGTAACCGTACGGTGTTCACAAAACGTACGTTGGTATAAAACCATTGCCATTTGTTGATCAGGGTGCAACGGTTGGTCTTGGTACAACACGGCACTAACAAAACACGCTCCTAATTATAACTATAGACATAGAGATGTCTTTTTTAGTTATTTTAACTCAAATTTTGAAATATAATTTTAAAAAAGGGCATTCGTATTTCTGGTGCCTGTGTGTAGTCTGTCGACAAAGTTATTGATAATTATCTGGAATAAGCCCCAACTGTTTCAAGCTATGTCAATCACCAGTTATGGGGATGTTTGTGTTGGCTGCGAATGCATAAAAAATACATAACTCGTAAATCAAAAAAGGCTATGTAGTGTATAATACAAAAGGGTGATATTTGGGGGGGGGGGCACTCTATTTATGTTAAGAATGGGTTAAGTGTCGGAGAATCTCAGTGTTGGCTTGCTCTGATTTGATAGATGGAAATGGTGGCTTTAATTATTCTCTTCCTTTTCCGTTTTTATTTTTTAACATCAGTATGTTTTGGCAGACGACTATCTCGCATATAATATACTTTACTTACTGTCGTCTATAGTATCCAAATTAATATTGATTATATAGCCCAGAAATGCTATGCAAAGACCTTTATCGGGTTAGTTTTTCAACACAATTTTAACATGTTAACTCTTTCTCTCCTAATCAACGATACCATCGTTGATTTGAGCCCATTACATTAAATTAATGTTTAATTTTTTAAATTTGACTTTGTTTGCGTAAAAAGAGCAGGCATTTCCCTTTAATTCTATACCAAATACAACATTTTCCGATAACAAACAACAAAGCTATTGAAGCCTAATCATAACAGGGTAGTGAAATAGTAATGAGCAAAATAAAGGATTCCTTTAAAACGCGGAAAAATAATTACGGAGAGAAAGAGTTAAACTTGTATGCAAAGTTTCATAACTCTTTACAAAGTTCCACAGCTCTATATAATTAAGCTACTTAACCCACCATTTCCTACGGTATGGAAATTGTTCTATAATCTATTACATTTTACGAAACAATATTTGTTAACTGTTGTTTTATTCTTCGCATGAAAATAATGTATTAAAAAAACCAGATTATCTTGTACTTGTGGACTATTTGTAGGGAAAAGGCATTATATACCAGAGCGAAAAATTAAAAATTATATGTACCAGTTGCTCAAGTCTATAGACCACATGCATCGGTAAGACGGACATAAAGTAGCGCTGTAGCACTGACTGTGTCAGTGGCTAGATGTAGCTTAGCCTGTTGTTTAGATTGGCCTAACTTTATCTTTGGTAAGTGGATAAAGAAAGAACATTTCCATTTGCTATCATTGTTATAATGACTTTACCAACTTTATGCGTGAAATAAAAATAAAAAAAACTAGGAAGAAAATATAATTTGAGGGGAAAACGAAACGAAATGGTGATAATAATAATAGTATCAACTAAAAGGAAAAATGTTTCCTATCTATATAAAGTCAAAGTTGAGTTCCTAGCTATTTTGTTTTGTAATATTTTTATAAGTATTATATACTCTATAAATAGGCTGAGTTTTTCTATATGTGTCGTTACAACGCTTATGTATTGTTCATATAATTATTTATTACATAATGTTGCATCTATGTACTTTTCTATATTTTGTTGTGTTTAGTGCTACGTAGAATTTTATATCCCCCCCCCCCCCTCTCGTTTCTCTTACAGTTCTTTGTTTATCTGTCTGTAGCCCTAATAAAAAGAAATATCTGCTTATGATTAGATAGACCTTTTTTTCTATTGATTTTTTAAAAAAGATTAAATAGATTTAATAATTGTTGTAGATTTAACATTTTGTTAAAGGCCTATTATATTTAACAATGCTGCAGTAGATTAAAAATTTTATTATATTAAATTTTAGTCTCTTTTTCTGTCAAATGTTAACTTTAATAAAAAACGACAACTTTGACGTTTCTTTTATCAAGAGAGCATTTTTCATTCATTGGTTTGAAAATGTCTTCTCGCCCATTGAACAAAGTTCCTTAACTCGTACAACCTTAAGACAAAGTTTGACTTATTTTTTTTTTCATTGTGATGAAACGCTAAGTGCCACTGCTTGTATGGCACATATTGGTATAGTTTCATACAATGGAATCTTCGTGTTCTTCAATGTGTTCTTCAAACCCAACACACACATCCACCACAACGTTGTAGATGTCTCATATAAATTAGTGCACGTTGCACTATGTCACAACCACACATATATAAAAATGAGTTGGTATAAATTGTTGCATGTTTTCGGTAGAAGGAAGGTAACTAGGTAGACACTATAACAGGACTTCACATTTTTATTGCGCTTGTTAGTTGCTGTTACGTTTTTATTACTTATCAGTACTTAGCACTTTAAGCGAAATGTCTGGATTATAAATAGTTCAGACTAAGGAACTCCAAGTGGACAAGAGCTACATAGTTTATCTAGTGGCAGATCTTTCGTTTTGGCGCTCTTCATTGTGAACATCCTTGTTACTCAGGGATACACACGACACACACGAATACAGACACACACACACAGTCACTCACACAGATACAGAGACACACACAGACTGTCAAACATACACACACACCTGGTTGTTTTGTCTACATTTTGTTTGCTCTGTTCCAGGCAAGAGTGAAGTCCTACCTGAAGACTCCGTTAAGCGTTATATGTATCAGCTAGTCAAGTCTGTCGATCACATGCATCGGTAAGAGTAGGTAGGGTGTGGACATGATTGGCTTGAACCACATATAATCACCACTTTGAATGGTCACCTATAGCGGTCACTTTTGGTCACTTGCCCTGATTTGTTTGACATTACTCAACGTTTGCTTTGCGGTGATATTGACTTTGATTTTTCTGTTTGCTTTATCTGGCTTTCAAGACTATTTGCTCACAAATATTCATTGTATCAAAGTTTGAATGGAAGCTTAGGTACAGGCAGCACAATAAACTGTATACGATAAAGCTTTCATTTGTAAAAATATATACACAAAGATTTGATATATCAAATCAAGACTTCAGAATCATAGGTCTTGGATTTTTACACGTTGACTCTGAATTCTGAGAATTCAGTAAGCGAGGGAAAATGTATCAAGTACCGGTAATCTTTTTCTTGATGTACAGTAAGCCCTACATGGAATGTTTTGATGTACGAACAATGTCTAGATACATAAAAGCAACGTTTTGATATATATATATATATATAAACGTTTTGATATATATATATATATAAACGTTTTGATATATATATATATATATATATATATATATATATATATATATATATATAGGCATTTTTTGATAAGCAAATAACATAGTGATATATAATCAATGTTTGGTGGTCGGTGATATCAGTTTTTTTGGTGTACAGAAATTAAGGAAATGCTGTTAAGCTTTATTTTTACATGATAATTTTTAAGCACATTTGAACACTATAGAATCACATTTAGTCTGCTCTTCCGTTTATAACTTTTATTGAGTTGGCAAGTTTTAAGCTCAATTAAGCGTCCTTGACATTGTTTAGTTTCTCGGGAAAATCTCCACTAGAACCAACGTCTTGTACCTATGAACAATGCCTTACTTAGAGTAGTTGTGTCATTTCCTCAGCACTTGCAGTGTTCAACTATAACACGAGAAATCGTAGCTCTTGCTTGGGAGTATCTTGAGGTGTAGACTGTCAACAAACCCGCGAAATAATGAGAAATTGGAACTTGTTTCGATAATGGGCGTAGTCATGAGAGAGAGTGGAGACGGTAAACCCTGAATAAACAATGTTAACTTTCTGACGCATGCTCTTAATTAAGAGACCAATCTCAGTACGGAGCATGAAGACTCTCAAGTAGTTCAGTAAGAGATAGCACTCTTTTTGGAAGAGAGATGTGAACAAACGATTACTAGGAAGTAGCCTGAAACAAAGATGGCCTTTCGTCCCACATCCTGTACAAAGTAAATTAACCACAAGACTTTCTCCACCATAACCTGAGCATAATTTTCCAACTCCTACATATCTCACATGTTCTGAAAATTAGAGCCAGTGACAGAGATCTATAGACTCTGGGGGGAATGTTTCAATAAAATGCGACAGCGTCATTCAAATTAGTCTTCCATTAGCGCTGTCAAGTTACTGGATGTTGTAGAATGTGCGCCATGGAGTAAGAACAGTGTGTTGAGTCCAGGATCTACAAGAGAGATGTTTTGATGATCACCAAAAGTGGCCTGTGGATCATTGGCGCCAAAAAAAAAAAAAGACTTTAACAAAAGGTAACGAATACAAGTTATCCCTCTTATAGTTACAGCTAGCAATAGGTTTGAGAATCACTTATCTTGAACTCGTTTATAGCGCAAGTCCCCCTCCCCTCCCCAGCTAATGAAGTTATTGTTGAAGTTATTGTTGATGTCTGTCACTAAGTACACACAGACATATCCAGCAAAGACACAACAGCTGATTGTTCGGACGTCAAAACAGTAAACCTCTTCTTACTTCACTGTCCAAAAAACAACAAACAACAGCATTGATAAAGCTTCTGTCCGCGCCAGACTTTGATGTGTAGACCTATATATCTTATGGTTTTAATCCGGCGGCTTGGTTGTATGGTATCGCTTCACGCAGTCACCACCACCACCCTTTTACCCCCCCCCCCCCCCCCCCCCCCCAAAAAAAAAATACAAGGTATAAAAGTGTATTCCATCTTTTTTTTTTTTTTTCGATTATTATTCTCCAATTATGTGTAAATGACCAGCCACGTGACATGAAAGCCAAACTTTGCCGACTTCAGGTTCTTATTTACTTAAAAAAACTTGACGCACAGAAACAAAGACCGTTTACGCCAGTCAATAGCTTAAAGAAACGCATCAAAGTAGAACATTCACTTATTGGAAAGACTAATCCAATTGGTTTGCAAAAAGCAGTGGTAGGTTGATTATAACGATTTGAACCGACGTTTATGACTAGCTCGTTCCAAGGAGCATTAATCTCACCGATGCTTTGTGGCTTCGAGAGTATTTGTTTGAATGCAAAACCATTTCAATAGTTTCACTTGAAATCTTAAGTGTAAATAAACATAAAGGAATATTGAACTTTGGTTCAGAAACTACGGAAAGCATACCACTAGGTGGGAATTCACTTGGATCTTGACCTTGTCTAAGTTTAATACTTAATGATAATAATGATACATCAAGTGAAGTAGGGGCTTTCGGTCTGTTAATAAGCAATTACATTCCTCATTGGCCATTTCTTCAATGTCTCTTGTGAATGATGCACTATTATTATTGTGTGTGTGTGTTTGTCGTAGAGTGTTGATATGCATACCCTATTCTTGCTATCTCCATGTTAGATATCTTCCTGTTGGCCAGCACATGTTGGCCATCTTATCTTCTAGTTAGAAAAACCTTTTTAAAATATCATAAACAAAACATAAATTTATATAAAACTAAAGAGCATATTTTAATTGTAGTGTTTCAGTACTATTTCAAGTCTACATTTCTATACACAGTGGCGTAGCAGGGTACTCCTAGGCCAGGGTTCAAGAATACGATGGTGCCCCCACCTCACTAGAAGGGTATATGAAAAAGAAATCCACTCATCATGTACGCATCAGCAGATTATTAAAAAAAAGCCATTCATTTTCTGGTACTCGCCTTTTATAACAACGAATGCCGAGTAAAAGTATATATAAGAATTTGATACCTTTGGTCTTGATTTTATAAATTGCTTGTGTGGCCCCTTTTGGTCATGGGCCGGGTTCATTGAACCCCTTCGCGCCATGGATGCTACGCCACTGTCTATACACAATACACATAAACAAGAGAGTTTTTAATTTACAGATTTCTATGCTTCTGGTTAGTTATTTATATTGTAATAATTATTGTAATTAGGCATTTAAAATACAGTTAAGCGTATCAACATTCATTATATATGTACATGTATATGTAGATTAAGCATACAGTGGCAGACGACAAAAAATATATATTTAAATAGACCTAAGCAGGCGAATGCTTTGTCTGCTTTATATGTGACTAAACATACAGATTATAGCTGGGTTTTCGTAGACGCAATAATAATAATAATATTAATGTACCACTACACTCCTCCCATAGACATGGAAATATATATATATAGGTATGTGACTTCTCCTTAACCTTCACGTTATTATTATTACCTCAGTGTTTTCCAAACTGTTTTCCGCGGAACCCTAGTGTTCCGCGAGGCCTTAATAGGTGTTCCGCGAACTACTGGAATAATTAACTAGTAGGCCAAACACGTGAATTAACGTCTGTAAAAAAAATTAGCAAAGTGTTCCGCGAAATACTCAGAATGTGCGAAGTGTTCGTTAAGAAAAACGTTTGGGAACCACTGTATTAGATAATACAATTTTTTTTATAACTCTATGCAGTGTCACATTTGATGACGAAGTCGCAGTCATTGTTATGTCTGGGAATAATGCCCCGATAGACTTGTCCGACAAATGACCGGGTCTCAAATTGATCATATCCAATGTTTCTTAATATTTTTTCAAGAACACATAGAATGGCCTCCTCGCCGCCATATTCATCCACTTTCATCTTGCAGGGGTTTGGCCTTGAATATAATAATCTTATTGTTCGAAAGAACGTCTGAAAATTAAAACTGCAACATAGTCATTAAATAAATACGGAGCTGGAATCAGTCCCTTAGTCTGAAGGACCGTTGGGGCACCACACGTGATCTGTCGACCGCATTTCTCTATTCCTCTGTCTTTCGTCAGTATTAGTCTCTTAAAGGTCTCTTTCACCTGACTAGGTTGGCCATTTCTTGATGTTTTTCCATCGCTTCCTCTGTCTGCTTCTCCTTCGCTTCACGGTAACTATTCCCGCAGGAAGGTCTTTGCGAGCCCTAACGATCTCGTGATACAGTCTAAGCTTGCGTTTTTTTTTTAGCAATGATCGAGTAAAAAGATGCATACAAATCAAAACACTACAATTTAAATTATAAACATTAAATATTTGTTGCATTTAAATGGATTTTTTTTTGCTCGAGACATATCGATACGTAACAAAAGAGGATGAGAATCGAATTACGGTTTATCTGTGAAACTACTCTTTGGGTCGATTACAATGACTTTTGTGATCTACTAAACGGGCAATTATAACTACTTTTGTGTTTAAAATCTACAAGTTATAGGAATTTACATTCGGTTTCAAGTTCAGTGGATGTCTTCGATTTTACAATCACTTTTGCATAAGTAGTTCTCTCCCCTTGCTGACATTTAATCTCCCATTAGTGGTAGACGGTGTTGTAAATGCCCTAAGTAGGTCTAGTTTCAATTTAGATCCTGATAAAAAAAATCGTTTTATAATCCTCTTTACAACCAATAAAACAGTCGCGACATTCGACACCGAATGGTCAACTGCGGTCATTTATGTGAATAGTTCGGTATGTTAAAATCTATTTATAGACTGTTTAGATATTCAGTCAACACATCACACAGTGACGTCACAGTGACACATATTTAGATCTAGGTCATGTGGCAAACTTTATGCAATTTATTGGCCTAAAAAGAAAAATACTCCAAAAGTTAACACACATTTCTGTCTCTATTTTTTTCTTAATAAATATTTTATATTAGATCGCTTATCTTGTATATGCCTATATTACAACATTTTTATTATGACATGACGTCTGCTTTGCTACCATATTGATTGCAGTATCGGTGCTTTAACTAAACTTCATTATCTCTCTTAGTCTATATATTTTTTTCTATTTGTATCTAATGCAGTTTTATTATTATTTCGTTTTTTTGTACTAACAATCTGTCTTTTTGTTCAGAAATGTTATCATCTTTTTTTTAAAAATCTTACCTATTAAAGTTTAATTTAAATCACTAATTTGAATATAACTAACTAGGTTCAAAAATGTTATCATCTTTTTTAATTTTCAATCTTACCTATTAAAGTTTAATTTAAATCACTAATTTGAATATAAAATATTAGGCTGTTTTAATTTTGTTCGGAAAGATAGAATGTCAAAACTAAAAAATCAAGTCTTGAGTTGGGAGTAAATTTTGATGCACATATTACATTTGAACTTTCATTCTAAGCTCTTAAATACAATGACACAATTTTATTAATAAGTCTATTAATAGAATCGGGCACTAGACTGTTAGTGTAAAATATAAATAATTATTCAAGGAATTTATTTCAAATGCCAATGCTACTCCTCTTTCAAATCATGCAAAATTATTTATCAACTTTTTGTTTAGGAATGGTATATTCCATCGAGATGTCAAACCAGAGAACATTCTTATTAAGGTTGGTATAATTATTTTATTTTAACCTTTTTTTTTTACATTTATTTTATAGAGTTTATCTCCTAGAAGTAAACTTCTGATATTTAAAAAAAAATTATCTAAACCTATTTATTTAAAAATCAATGATTTATTTGCAAGGGATCTGATTTTTATTTTTAGCAAGAATACATTTGTATTCATCTATAACTCTACTGACAGAAATATTTATTTGGATATCAATATTGACTTTTTTTCCATAAATTCACACCATCTATATATTTGTCCTCTGTGGTTTTCAGTCTGGAATGGACCTCTTTACCTATTCTCTTTTTCTTTTTCACTTTCTTCCACCTGTTACTTAGTCTTGTAGAATTGTCTATTGTTGTGTGACCATACCACTTAAATGATATTGAAATTTTTCTTTCCAAGTTTATATAAGATGAATTGAAACTTCCTCTTTTGGTTTTCCCACAGATTATGAGGCGCTACATGGCCATCATATATTGTATACCAGCTGCTTTGAATTCTTTCCTTTAACAATTACCATATACACAAAATAAAAAGGGTGATTACTCTATGTCTATTCCTAGCAAAAGTGGGAAAAAATGCATCCCCTGATATTTAATATCTTAATTATTTACAGACCTTACTTCCTACACATACCCATGTAGTTATACATCATAAATCAGTGATTTAAATCTGTCAAGTCATTGGTTCACCTGGCTGATTCCTGAAACCCATTCTATGCTCTAATAGCACTAGAGAAAAAGGAGCACTTTAACAATTTGTCCTAGCTATGAAATAAGAAATTCACATTGTGTCTTTCTGAGTATTTTATTAGGTCTTGCATTTGTATAAATTGTAAATTATGCTTCAGTGTTTTATGTATTATTGTTAGTTTACTTTTTTGTCTTCTGTACTGAAGGATCTCTAAATTTAGTGATTTTACTAAAGTTGTTATGCGTAGGATGTAATCATCTTCTTTTTTTGAAGTAACGTCTGTATTATATGATAAGATAAGAAGAATATTTGTTTGTTATAAATTTCACTGCTCTATTTTGTGTCTGTTCTAGTTTCTTTATGTTTTCTTGTGCTGAAGAGTCCCAAACAAAGGATGCATAATGTAATATTGGTCTAAACAAGGATAAATAACATTTTAGTTTTATGATCTTGTTGGATTTATAAAAGTTTCCCTATATTTACCCTAATGCTGTATTTTAATTTTTAAATAATTTCATCAATATGGTAATTCCATGATAATTTTTCATTTATTATAAACCATAGATATTTTGAGTTTTTAGTCTGTGTAACTAACAGAAGAGAAATGAAGATGTCTTTTAACTGTTAAAAATGTATTCAAAGAATAACCTTTGTTTGACAGGAAGATTTGTTAAAACTGGCAGACTTTGGTTCATGTCGAAGCATTTATTCTAAGCAACCTTACACAGAATACATTTCCACGAGATGGTAAGTCAGAAGTATTCCTTCTTTTCTATTTCTTAGATTTGTTATAAATTGTAAAATCACTTCTTATTGTAAACATACCTAATAAAAACAGTTGCTCAGCATGGTAGCGCATAATCTACACATATGCCATATCTTTAACATTGCCAGTTAAAACAATAACAATGATGAAATAAAAAAATTTAGTTGTAATAAAACAGGGGGAAAGAAGTGAAATTTAAAAAAAAAAATCATTTTATCTTATAATTTAATAAGAAATAGCAAACTTATTATAAATTATTTATTATAAAAAAGCACAAACTTTTTTTCAAACTTGTTGAAATGTTCTTTAGTAGTTTAGCATTTTGTTAAATTAGATTTTTTTTCACATTTCATCATTAATTTTTTTTGTCTACCAACCAAGGTATCGAGCCCCAGAATGTCTACTCACAGATGGTTATTACACATACAAAATGGATATCTGGAGTGTTGGCTGTGTTTTTTTTGAGATTCTCAGGTGCTTTTTTTTTTGTCCTTATATTTCTTTGATAAAATTAAGACATACGATTTTGTGTAGTCCTACAAACATTGTTTTTTTTTAGATAAAAAAAAAATTAAATTAGTAAACTCTGTTTTCTCTAATGTCTACTAGAAAACCATTGACCACATAATCTAAAAAGTTATTAGCAGCCCCGAAAGGGGAAAAGACGCTATTAGTTTAGTGTGTTTTGTCTGTCCCGTTTAGATCTCAGAAAACTAGAAAAGATATTAAAAATCCCACATCATATTTTAGTCCATTCAAAAATCTGATGCAACGGCTCCTTTTTTTTTTTTTTTTAACAAAAATGAAAATTTTAATTTTTAAAATCAACTATTCAAGCAGTTTTTTTCATAAAAATACACCATTTTTACAACTATTCACTGTTAATAGTAACAAACACAGGGGGCTAGTTAGAATTGGAGATGACTATTTGCCATATTTTTACAATATTTTTTTTACAAAAGTATTGCTAACTTATATAAGTTCTTACAAAATAATGTTTACTTTGTTTTTAAAAGAGGAAAAATATATTTAATATGCATATAAGTGGAACATAATTTAAAACAACAATTAATAAGCAGTTTTTAATATTATCGCGTGAACTGCCGTATGACTACGCACTCATGAGACACTTAACTAAAGGAATTTTTTTTTTACAGAAATGTAATGCTTTGGAATTTGATAATTATTATATAACATCACTTAGACCAGTTTAGACCATTAAGCTTCACCTTCACTTTCACCTATTCCTTGGTCTGCTGGATTGTTAGGGCACCGGATCTCTCAACCTTCTTTCTCCATTCTTATCTGTCATTAGCCTTTGATAGAATTTCATACTGATATTCTTTCTGAAAAGATTGAAACCCACCTATCAACCTACCTGGGTAGACTACTTCATAGGCTGATTTTGAGTTTGTGTTCCCACACAAACTCTCTTTGTAACCTTGTAGTACATTACCATCTGGCACTCCTACAAAAATATTTTTTTTGTTTCACTAGTTTGCATCCTTTGTTTCCTGGCTCCAATGAAGTTGACCAGATTGCAAAAATTCATGATGTCATGGGAACACCGGATCTTGCTGTACTTAACAAACTGAAGAGGTACAAAAGAAACTATTTGCTAAATTTTATAGTTCTACTCTAAAGTTGATTATCTTATTTTTTGTCACAAGCTTGACCATGAACAGAGTTAAAAAAAACATTTTAAAAAGTATTATCAAAGTTTAATGACTTATTCAATATATGGACTGGAATAAAAATAGAATATGGTGAAACATGGATAAGGTCTGAAGAAGACTTGTAAGAAGCCAAGGGCTCCATTATACATGATTTTAATATATTATTTTAGTTGAAAGCAATTATGGAAAAAATATGTAATATGTACATGTAACCATGTAACCTTGGGTGAGATCTGGATCCAGATAACTCCACTGACTTGAAATTTTTTTTTGGGGGGGGGGGGGGGGGGGGGGGGGGGGGTATGGTGTTAGCCTGGTTCATGGGTCCCTGATAGAAGACCAGGTTGGAGGTCTATGGTTTAAATCCTCATCTGAGCTTGTTTATGTTTCACCATTCTTTATTTTCTTCTCTCAATAGCTAAATTATCTTAATACTGCATGTTACATGTCTTGTTTATCATTTGTTTCAGCCTTAAAGCTTCACTCTTCATTTTTATCAACTACTTGCATTGATTGCACAGAAAAAAATATTTTTCTTATTTTGAGAAACAACTATATACATATTTAATAACTTTGTCACACTCAAATTGTCCAGTTGAATATTGATATTAAGTTATTTATTTGCTTTAATTGAGGGTATTTCAGTAGTATTAATAGACTTCAGCAGTTCTGTTTCCTTGTATTATATAACTAAAAAAATGAAACTAAAATTCTGAACAGTTATAACTAATATTCCTATATGAATGACAAGTCCAAAAGAATCACAATATTGATATTGTAAAAATAATAATAATTCATACAATTTAAAAGAATCTACTGAATCTGAACAAACTGACCCCACTAGCCTGATGGCTCTTCTTTGCTCATACAGTCTAGATACACTTCAAGGGCATGGCCTTGACATTGCAAGAAATTTCCTTCTGTAACAGTTTTTTTTTCCTTCTTAACACTTCTTGTATGTACTCCTCATTGTAGTTCTTTGTAGTGAACAGGTTCAAGGTCAGTTTTGCTAATTAGTACTTACTTGTGCAAAGTGACAATATTTATCAAAGTTACGCCTGATAGACAATATAATTAACAGGTTTAAATATGGTAAGGTTGTTACAAAAAATGTATGCTACATGCAACTGTCTGTTATATATATATATTGTTTTTTTTTTGTTCTCTAATGCATGCAGGTCTAAAAGTATGAATTTCAACTTTCAACCAAAGAAAGGAACTGGAATAGAGAGGCTTCTGACTCACGTCTCACCTGAAGCTATTGAACTCATTTACCTTATGTGCACTTATGACCCAGAGGAGAGAATCACTGCCAGGCAGGCTCTAAAACACTCGTACTTTAAAGATATGAGGTATGTTTAAACAAAACTGAAACATCTTCTGGCTAGATACCATTTTAATTTTTTTTTGACCTCTGTGTTTAGCACATTTTAACATTTGGTAACAAGATTTAGATTTCTACATGTTTGTGCACATATTACATTTATTGGTTGTTCTCAACTTATTGGAAGACTCCTAGATCATTTTGAGCAGTTGCTGTAGACAAATCAATAAAAATAATTCTGTTTATTGTAGTGTGATAACATAACAGAAAAAAATGTTGACTACAGGCTAACAACCAATGTGACATTCATAGTGAAGTTTATTCAGTGTTATTTAATAGTGTGTAACAAAAAATCTGCATTTAAACTTATCATTATTTATAGAACAGACCAGGCCAGTAGTCTTATAGTCAGTGACAGACAAAATCAATATGCAGTCATTACAACGACAATCTAATTTTCTTTCTGTTACTAACATCAGGCCCCTGCTTTCTAATTATTTTAAGAGTTGAATTGAAAGTTTTTGGAACTCTAGGCCCATAGAAGCTTCCCTGTCTGAACAACTGTTTTGTCTGGGAGGGATCCAATGAGATGTAAATGTGTTATGTTCCCTACTATTGATGGCTCATATTCTAAGACACTCAGGTTAGAGGTGACGCGAAGGACAAGCAAACGGGAGAGGGGGGAATCCCCCCCCCCCCCAATTTTTTCTCCCTATCACATCCGCCATTCTGGTGTCCATCATAAAACATCTCCTTAAGGAATGGAGTCTGAATTGTGGCATGGTTTTTGGGCTGTCTCATCCTCTATAATAGATTTGGTCCTTAGGCACCTCCAACAGAGGTTCTGTTTTGCTTCGCTATTTGCCTAATTATCTCCTCTGATTTCTGTTTTTCACCAGTCAGGAATTTCTAAAAAAAAAACAAAGTCAAAATCCTGTTTTTCACTTGACTGCCACAAGTCTGTTTTTTTTAAACTATTCAATGAAAAGTAAAACGTTTAATTTTGTGGGTATAATCTAAACTTTTGAAAGTGTCAATGTGTATGTGATTTGATCTGTTGAATCAAACCAAAATGAATTACTTTTGATTTGTCTAGGGATATGGAGAAGAGAATGTCCATTCAAGCGAGACAGAGGATGATACAACCGATAGATGAAAGAGAGCCTCCAATCAGAGAAGACAACGAAGTGTCTGAGAAGATCATTCAGTTAGATGAGGATCCTTCTTCCCCCTTGAAAACTAGAATGACAGAAATCACCATGTACCCGACACTGCCCAAAGCTCAGTCCCACCCTACCCACCCCTTTAAAGGCAGAAGACGGGTATGTCAGCATGACATTACATGATTCTATTACAGTTTTTTTATTTAATGTACTAAGCTTAATTACAATTATACCAAGCCATCATAGTACTTCTTTAAGAGCTTTTCCCTAAGTGTAATATTTATCCATCTGAGAGTTCATGAAGAATAAGTCAGACTTTGAAATTATAATTTTATTTCCTCTTTGTGCAAGGTCTCACTTTCTTTCACCAGGCATTAGTCTACACCTTGTAATCTTTACAAGAGTTTTATCTTATCACTTGACCCCCATTGGTTGAACTTTTGTATCTTTTTATTTGTTATTTCATGTGCTTGTTTATCTCATTAAGGCATATCTTTTAGAAAGTGATTTATTGCTTTCTGGTCTGTTAAACAAAATATTCTAGGTTTGATTCTTGGTCAATTTTAGATTTTTGACCCATTATATTATAGTGTTCCTAAGTTTGGTTTATTTAGATAAATAGTCGGAAAATTTTTTATTTTATGTACTCTTTTAAATAGCTGGCTTTATGAGATTAAAAAATAAATTCTTCTCTTCCTGCTGTGTGAATCTTTATAGGTCTCATACGAAACAAATATTAAATATAAATGTTAATGTGTATAAAAACAGACTATAAGTAGAAACAACCCATCAAGCAATGGTATAGGAACATAGTTGCATTATTTTTAAAGTAAATATCACATTTAAGATATTTTCTGTAAAATAAAGGCCATTTGTTTTTGTTTTTTTATTTCAATGAAACAATATATATTTAAAATTTTAATAAACATGAGCCACAAATAATTTTTTTTAAAATTTTTCTTTGGATAATCACTTTTAAAAAACCAAATGGTGAGCTAAAATAGTGAACAAAACATCTCACAGTTATACTGTAATGTTAAACCAGTTTTAACATTCTTCACTACTGTACCTGAAGCCCTAGCTCATTTATAAATGACGATCTGTTCCAAAAATCCCAACATTAAACAATCTTTCCTTAAACAAGTCTAGACATGGGGCTAATGGATATTCTTTTACTAATTTGATCATCAAACTAAATAGCAAAGAGCTTTTCCTTTCTATGGATCAGGCTATTGCTGTCTTGTAATGATAACCTTACAGAAGGATTACTCTTCCTTTTTTCGACCATCTTGATGCTATTCCATCTTGACACTATATGTACATGTATTAAATAAGCAAAAACCAGAAAAAACAAAAACAAAACTTAAATACATTTACCCTGCAAAAAAAAAAAAAGATTATATTTTATATATCCTGATTTCTTTTATCTGGTTTACTAAAAAAGAAAACAATAGCAACAATTAATATTTACCACCAAGCATATGCATGGGAGATTTTGATAATATCTTTAAAAACTAAATTCTTTCCTCTTTTCCTATTAGATCAAGAGAATGACAGAATCTCAACACTACAGCAACCATAATGGATCACTTCCCAGAATGCCCATGCATCCTGCCACCTTCAACCCCACATTCCACACAACCAGTTTCCCCACATCTTTCAAACTGCCTGGCGGACAAACTCTGCTACCAAAAATCAACAACAACTACAAACCTAACAAGGTGAGATTATATGGCTTTAAGCTCATTGGTCACTAGAATTATTCTTGTTTCTTTTGTTTAGCATGTTTTCTATGCTCCTAGTCCATGCTCAGTACAGTCTGGTTCAATCTCTTTTGTGGATGTATGGGAGAGGGGGTATCTGGGAGAATGTTTCTGGGTTGCTTGATTGATAAAACACATTCAGCTCAAGTCAAATCATTATTAAAAATAATTAAGCCTTCACATTTGGACATTGTTCTCCTATTTCCATTGTTAATAATTCATGGACGTTTTATTGTATTGTCATTTACGTTTCCCAAAGAGATACAAGTCAGAAAATACCTAAAATTATTTGTGAAATTTAAAAAACAAATCATCTTTCTGATCACCAATCAACTGTCTGCCACATTTTCCAACTGTCCTCATCCTACACCTTAGTTTTGTATGCTTTTTAAATGTACATTATTACTGATATGTATAAAATGTTTTCTTATCTTCCGCAATCAGTCACCGACCAAGACTTCCAAAGCAGTCTTCAGCTCATACCAGTATACCTTACCTTCCCTTGACCCAGGGCAGTAGCTTTATGTCATGTGACATGCTGGTCTTTGTCAAACTTTAATCTGGTCAGGATCTACCGTCATATTCCCTTCATTACAGTGTGAATAGAACAACACAATATATACAATTTAACTCTATGAATCCAGATTTTGTGTTTTTTTTGTATTCTCACTGAAAAAGCTGAAGGTCAATTGTGGAAAGAAGCATCAGGATTTACATAGTAGATGTCAAGGGGCCGAGTTATTTACCATGTACCACTATTAGATCCTAACTGGATGATGTAAATGTTTCTTTTTTTCTTTGTTAATGAAAAAGTTCAATGCATTCATTTTATGTAAATTGTAGAAAAGCTTTTTTCTTTCTTTTATTTTAAACATAAACAGCAAAAGTTCCACAAAAGCAAACATTCACAACACCAGTTATAAAAATTAAGTAAATTAATCTATTTAAAAGTGCATAATATAATATCAAAAATATTTTATGTTGTTCTTCAGATTTTTACAAAATGCTGTTAAGCATGTTCACATAATTCAAAAGGCCTAATTAAAAATGCAATCTACTTTAGATCCATTAATAAGATCCATTAAGTCCATTAATAAAACCCTTTGAGTGGAACCTCCACATAATGATTTTCTCATTTTGACTTTATCTTTATATAGAAACATGGACATGTTTCTTAACTCTTTCTCTTCTAATCGGCGATACCATCGTTGATTTTGACCTCATTAAATTAAATTAATGTTTAATTTTTAAAAAATTGACTTTGAATTATATAAAAAGAGCATGCATTTCCCTTTAATTCTATACCAAATATAACATTTTCTGATAACAAACAACAAAGCTATTGAAGCCCAATCATGACAGGGTAGTGAGATAGTAATGAGCAAAATGAAGAACTTCAAAAGGTGGAAAAATAATTACAGAGAGAAAGAGTTAAAACATGGCAAATTAAAAAACATGTTTTCATTCTGGTAAAAGGGATTGGATTTCTATCTGTGATTTTATATCAGCAATAATATTTTGTATTCATATAAGTTTTTTTATGTGAATAAATAATATTTTTGTATTATAAATCTATTCTGTAATAATTATTTTATTAGTCATTTTCACTTATTATCATTATCTTTTTACATTTCTGATTTATTGAAAGTATGTTCAACTGTGATATTCACAAAGTATTGTATTTATGAAGAATCAATCTTAATTTTGATTGGTGAGATTAAAAGCATGTTAGATCTATATGGTACAAACAGAATTAATGTAAGTGGTTGTTTTTCTGCTTTCACTTCTGACACCTTATATTACATGGTTTGACAGATACCTTATGTTAAATGGTTTGACAGATACCTTATGTTAAATGGTTTGACAGATACCTTATGTAAATGGTTTGACAGATACCTTATGTAAATGGTTTAATAGATATCTTATGCCAATCAGCCTGACTGATACTTTTTTTTAAACTGGTATTCTGAGAAAGCTAATTGGGTTAGAGAGTATAATAAATTTGTATTGTGAAAATAATTTTACTAAGTGAAGTTTATATCAGATGCTTACAGTATTATAATTTCTTCACTATCTTTTTATTTTTATGCCTGATGTGAAGTTAATGTCAATTGTATTATTTTCACAATGTTAATATGTACGTATTAAAATGTAAAAAAATAATTTTAAGGTTCTTGCAGAAATTACTGGTAAACTGATATTTATAACTGTATTAATACAATCTATCACTATAATAACATAAACACAAAATAATATACTTCATAAATATTTTACATCATATTTCTCAACACCAGGAAAGGCATCCTACTTAATTGAGCCATATAGAAAATGTTATTGTAGTACAAAAATGAATGTTTAAACAATAAACAAATTCCACTTTTTTATAAGATTTTTCTGACATAATGATAAATGAACAGATGCCATTTTAATAGACTTCTCAAAAGCATTTGACTTTGTCCAACTACTTAATCTATTGTAAAAAAAAATAAAGTGCTTTGGATAATCTGTTCCGATTCTTTTAAAGGATCCCAACTTTTCCTCAACAGATCTGCTTGTAATTCTAATTGTTGCACATTCAACATCAATAATAGTTTACTCAGGAGCAAATTCTTTATACTCTTTTTTGTTTTTTATTTGTTTAGAAACTTTAGATAATCTACCTGCTTGCAAAAGACTGGCCCTATCACAAGACTATCTGCAAATGCAAATATATCGCAATGCAATGATATGAAGTGATCTAAATATCACAGAATCTGGCACTTACAAGAGATACTTCATTTTTTAAGAAGCTAACTCCATCTTGTCTGTCGCAGCTAAAACTGAAAATGTGGAGATGATAGGAAAACTGCAGTGTACACAACATGATATAAAAACAAGATTAGAAAATAAAACCCATACTTTTTTGTTGTATATTTCCCCATGAAATAGGATGAAAAATTACTATCAACTTCTCTGCCCTAATATCTATAAAATAATAAAAATCATTCCATTTTAATAGCTCTAAATTATTGTTCAAGTTTAGTATTAGTTAAGCTTGGAGATCTATAAAAGGTCTTCTGGGATAATTTTTTAAATTTTTAAGCCAAAGTAGGTGTTGATAAAAAGTATATAGATGCATCAGCTCAACTTTGTTGTCTTTGAACAAAGAGAAACCATTTTTTTATGTTGATGAAACATTTTTGTATGTGCAAGATTTCTTTTGTGTAACCTCACAAGTGGTGTATATAGTTAGTTCACTTTCTGAACCATTGATTTTTGTAGAAATATGTAATTAATTTCTTTTATATAATTTTTTTTTAGTAAAAAAATCTTCTGTTATTAATTATTTAAAAACTGGTTTTAACATGAAAATAAGTCCCTGTTTTTTTTTAATTTATATATTTACATATATTTTTTAAAGACACTGTTTTTCAAAAGTGGTTAACAAGAATCCATGAACTTACATACTTTGATTTTTATTGTAAATTTTACACTTGTTTGTAACAACTCTTGTAAAATATTGTTTTGTAAACTGAGACCAATTAGTAAAATTGATTCATGATTTTCATGTTGCTTTGCAATTGTCTCTTTATGATACCATATAGATTTTTAATATCATAATATCGATAATGCTTTCTTTTTTTTTCTCTTATGAACATAATTTCTTTTTATTTGATTATTATAGTATTTCAAAAATCAAAATACACATAAATATTTTTAGCTATCTGAATTTTCCCAAACGGTGGGCGAACACAATTTTTTGGACTCTAAAATTGTGTGTTTTGTTTCAATTCTAGCTTATCTTTTTCATTTTTTTAAAAGGACATCTGATGCAAATAAAAATCTTTGACATCTTTACTTTCGGACTTATATCAAGTATAAAATTGATATCTAATTGCCATAGACTAGTGGTTCTAGATTTTTTTTAAAGTGACAACTCTTTTATTATATATAAAGTGAGCTGGGATCAACAACATTAAACAAAAGTTTTTATGAGAAGCCTAGCAACTGAGTTGGATATGTCACAAATCATGTTTTTTTTATTTAAAGAAATAGTTTGGACAGTAGTCAAGGTTTTGACTTTAATATGTTTTTAATGTTCCCTCAGAATTGAAAATTATTACTTAGCCCAAAACTCCCAAAGGGTGGTGGGAAACTGGCAGGCAGCACCATTACAATAACAGACTAGAGCACCAAAAGTCAGCCATTATGGTTATAATAGTGATTATTTAAGCTAAAACTTTAGAGACCTATTAAACAAAATGGAGTCATATTTATACAAGATAAGCCCATGACTTATATCTTGTTCTTAATATTGAATACTAAATACTCGTACTAATGGAATAAGAAAAAAATGTTTCAACATCAAGTCATATTGGCGTTGTTTATTGCTTTGTTGTTGGTATTGAAAACAAAAACACTGGAATAAAATAACAGATTGTCTTTTTATATCAGCAAGATGGAACAAAGATTCATATCAATAAGCCGTTGATAAATGATTATAAAATGCATTATTTAAAACAAAAGTTTAGCTTCTGTTTTTATTCAGACATCCATCAGAATGATAACAGAGACAGTAGAAATTATATCAAAAGTTTCAGAAATATTATATTATGTTTAATATTGTAAATGTATATAAAAATTATTTTTTTTAAATAAAGGAAAAGTTTGTTATCACATTTGAGAGTAGAATAAATCATTGTATACTGAAAGTAAAGGAAACAAAAGAATGCAATTTGGGACAAAGAAATATCAGTTCAGGGCAAAACCGCATCAGTAAAAGACAAAAATGCTGTCAATAAAGTATAAAAATGTATCATTTTAGGGCAAAACTTTGTCATTTTAAAATAAGAATATCTTTTTCTGTAAGATAACAATTATATCATTTTCACAAACTGTAAAGGCGAAAATTGTGCCAATGTATGAAAGAATGGAATCATTGTAGAAAAACATTTTTAATAAACTGTCAATTCTTAGGTTGTAAAAGTGTACACAAAGTACTAAGTAGTCTCAATATCAGCTATTTTATATCTTTTTATGAGGGACAGTTATGCTTGTTAATAATAATTACTATTAAATAGGGAAATCAAATTAACAAAATATTGGTCCCAAAATATTTAGTGCAAATTTTTTGGTTAATGCTTGGTTGGCTTAAAGCCTTTGAGTACCAAAATATGTCAATTATTTGCCAGTCTTTTTCAGCATACTCAAAATTGTCATCCAGGTAGCCTAATTTAAATGAAATAAATCTTTGTGCTACTTGAACAGATTTTCTTTCAGACATTTGTAAAACATATGCAACCTTCAAAAGGAATGAGTATACAGCACAGACAAACACAAGGGAGATGAATCATCTTTTAAAAAAGAACTTTTTGTTTGCTTCCCTTCAAAGGCAGCTATGATAGCTAACAGTAAAGAAAAAAAATCATCAAAACAAAAGTACTTAATAAATATAACACTTGTTGTTGTTGCAACTTGTGAATGTTGTAGTTTACATTTGGATTACAAAATATGTTTTGGTGGAGTGGAAATGGTAAGAATGTCATGTTAACAAAAACAGCAAGACCCAAAAGAATTTCCCCTCAAGCAATGATTAACTTCATCTGTAAGATTTTCCTCAAGGCCTTCCCTAATTTTTGGACTAGATTGAAAACAAATGTAATAATGAATTTTTTAAAAAGTGTAAATAGTTTTTTTAATAGTTTTAGCACTAAGAAGAGTGTTGCTTCTGACAGAAAAACTTTTGTAGCTAGACACAACATATAGACTGATTCTTCAACTGGGCCAGACTTAAAAAGAATTCACTATTTCAATCATGTGGAATGTAAAAAAAACCAAAACAATAATTGCTTTAGTCCTGATAATTCAGTGAGCATCAGGGTCACAATAACATCAAATCACTCAACAATAAACATTACAGTCAAAGTAACTTGAAAATTCCGACAGAGAAATCAAAAGGGATTGTTTGTATCTAAAGCCAACACCCTGTCCTCAGAAAAAACTCACTACAGTTACACCATTAAAATAATAGTATTGTTGATACATCACTGTGTTATATAAATAGTTAATCTTTAGGTGCCTCTTCTGCTGCGATCTCTTGCAACTTTGTAGAAATATTCTTTTGGAAGGGTGACTCATAATCTGGGAAATCCACTTCCCAGCCAAACCTCTCTCTCTTGATTTCCTTATCTCGAAGTAACTCCTTGGTAGTTTTCTGTGGTGTCCAGATTTTCTTAGGAATGTAGCTGATGTCTTCAATGACTTCAAGACCTCCAGCCAAAGCTGAGGCAGCGCGGAGAATAGAGCCTCGTCTGGGTAAAGGTAATGTATCTTCATCTGGCAGTTTGACCTTGATGTAAAAAACAAACAAACAGTCAATATTAAAATGTAAATACAGTTGTCATTCGTATTAAGCAGCATCACAGAGTCAGTATGGCATTTACAGAGTGACTACTGGGAGTCAGGGATTTCGGGATTTATGGGAGCCTCTGAGTCCCCTCAGCTCTAGTGAGTACCTGACACTAGTTTGGGAAAGGTAAAGCTAGTTCGTCATTGTACTGGCCACATGACATCCTTGTTAACCATGGCCCAAAGAAACAGATGACCTTTACATCATCTGCCTTATAGATCACAAGGTCTGAAAGGGGAAATTTACTTTTTTTTTACTTTAGGAGTTAGATTTTGTATTCATAAACGTGTTGAGACTCACATTACTATACTTAAACTATGGTTCTGCAACCCTGATATTTAGATCTTTTAAATGAAAAATAAAAGCTATGGTAGTCAAAAATGTTCATGTTCAAGCATAAATATAAGCATCATTTTTAGACCTACCGGTAACTGTTTTGAATCTCCAGATTCTTTCTTATCTCCCTTTTTGGCTTTAGGTTTTGGCTTTTTGCCTTTCTTGTCCTCTTTGGGCTTGAGAGTCTCCCACTTGGCCTGGACAATCTCAAAAACACGTGGGTCAGCCCAGGAGTAGGCAAGATCCATTGGCGTTAATCCTGTGGAGATATGAACAATGATATTATGCAATTACTATAGAGAATTACAGCTGCTCCAATACCCATAAATTAACCATTAATGGAATTTAAAAAAAAGAAATACATGGTATCCTGCTACGTTACATCAATTATGTTATTTAAATTTGCTCTTTTATATAATTGGGAGTATGCCCTTTGTCTTCTCAATTTACAGATTGTTATCCTAGATATTTTCACCTCATATTTTAAAATTTACAAGCTACATTTATTAATTCCAGCCCCATTAAATGAAAGTCAGTTTTTCTCTATTTCCTGCCCTTGTTTATTTGTCCAGTTTGGCTTGTCCCTCATCCTTCACACAAAACACACACTTTTTGTATTAATACTTTGTTTGGTATCACTTGATTAATTACAAATTACTCTAGAGTATGTCTACAATTAGATAGCAAAATGTGTTAACAGTTTTATTACAAGATTTCATAAGTGGGATGTAACTCCTCTCCATATACAGACTTCTGATTATTTCTGATTTCTGGTTATCCATGTTATAGGTAACCATGCTCTAGCTAGGACTACAATGCTCTTTAAATAAATGAAGGCAGTGAGAAGTCTATATAAATACTAACATCAGAAAAGTTTTTAAATAATATAATTAATTAGTCAGTCAGAAAAAGTATGATATAAGAAAAAGTATGATATAAGAAAAAGTATGATATAAATTAAAGTTAAAAAAAAAAAGCAACACTGTCAAATTAAAAAAAATTGACACTGAGAGAGTTGGTTTGAAGCTTAAGTTTAACATTTTCTACAATGAGAAACACAAAAGAGAGTTGTGTGTTCTACTCTACATGAGTACTAGACGCATTTTTTTCCCCAACAAATATACCCATAGAGCTAGGATCACTGAGTTCTTTAAATGTTATAAATTCTGAACCTGCACTCTCAGTAACCATGCTACATACTAAGAAAATAATATTAGTTTCAAGGATGATCTTATTAATAATCATGATAGGTTTTTTAACACTAGCACCCAATAAATTATTTTGTTTAAAGTTGAAAAGAAATTCAAACATGTTTTCACCTTTCTTGTTCTCAGTCTGAACCTTGCAACCTCTCTCAATAAGATACTGAACCACTGTATCCTTGGAGCATTCAATGGCTCGAGTAAGTGGAGTGCCTCCGTTGATGGAGCTGGCATCTATCTCAGCACCATTCTCTATTAGGAGCTGGACAATATCTAGCTGGCCAGCATGGCAAGCATGATGCAAAGGTGTCCATTTAAAGTTATCTCTTGCATTCACATTTGCACTGGAAGAGACGGCAGATTAATGACAAGAAAAATTAAAACTTTACTACAACTGAGTTGTAGCTAAACAATCCAATTAATGTCTTTTAGTCAGCTATAATCCACAGATTCTAAACAGCTAATCTGATGATTCACATTCTGGATTGTTTAAAAGATGGTTTTGTTTAAGTTAATCCAACTTTGTTTCCAAGCACCATCTCCCACAGTCTTGTAGCAAGTTTTAGCAATAATGCAGATAATTCTTTTAATAATAATAATAATAATCTTTATTGTCCTTAAGGAAATTTGTCTTACATTTTGTGCATTACACCAAACAAAATATTATAACTATAAAAAAACAAAAGGAACATTCACACCAAACTCACTCATAATTTACATGTGAAAAGTTTTTATCAGATAGTTTCTATTTAATGATTTGATTGCCAGGGGAACAAAAAAGTTTTTGTGTCTGTTTGTCTTTGCTATCTTTGTCTTGTATCTCTTTTGTGATGGTAAAATCACAAAATTCTGACCCAAAGGGTGATCTTTTATGTCTAGAAATGAAGTAAAGTTACACCCTAACAGCTGACCCATTTCTATAACATTACAACCATTAGTTTCATGTTACTGCCCTGTAGCTAGGCTATATGAACATTTTCCTGTTTAAAAACAAGCGATAAGACAAACCTGAGAAAATTAATAATGTATGGAAGAGACAGATTTCAGCTTACCCATTCTCCAGCAGGAAACGGACTAAGTCAATATTAGAAATAAAGCATGCAACCATCAGTGGAGTCTTGTAAAATTTATCCCTTATGTCCACAGGGACTCCTTGCTTAAAAGCATCTTTCAATGAAGCGATGTCTCCGTTTTTGACAGCATCATTGATATTGACATAAGATTTTCTTGGGGCTTCAATGTACCAAGCTTAAAGAAAGTAATATGAAAAAAACTTACTAAACAGTAGCATTGTAAAACAGTTTTAATATTTAAAAAAAAAACACTAAATGTTATACATTTTTTTAAAAATATGAAGCTTTAAAAAGTAAATTTTCCTTTGTAAATATTCTTTTATTTTTTTTAAAGACTTTAAATTAAACATTCTGTTTTGTTTTGTTATTGGCTCATATGACAGAATGTAAAGGAAAAAAACTCTAGTTAGCTGAAATAGTACTTTAACTGTTTTTTAATCAATTAAAAAAATCCAACAATATTATTTCAAGCTTTAATGACAAAGCCTTGACTTTGTCGTCTTTACTTTATATGATTTAATTATAATCATCCATCTACAAAGCTAAGCTTGTACTAAAATATGAACTTTATAATGCTTTTATTTCATAAGGGCTTTTTTTTTCTATTCAAAACCTTGAAGGTGAAAGACCTAACCTGTTTCCACAATTAAAAGCTTATAACAATGTAAAATGTTTTACATGTATCTAATGTTTCTTTAAAGTTGAAGATAATCTACTTCCTAGTCCAAACCTTCCACAGGTTGATGAGAGATGGCAGCAGGCAGGGTATAAACCCTGGACCATCAAGACAACCAAATGACAGTCTAGAGCCACATGACCAGGCAGCTATGTCTAAGTAGAAAAAACAATGAAAAGCCACCAACAGTTTCTACAGCAAAGAGTGTGACTTTGAAAAGGCAGAATTTAAAATTTAAAAAAAATCTTTAAAGACTGCACCAGGCCTTGCTCCAGCCAAAGACCTTTAGCTCTCTTACTGTAGCCAAGCAATCTGCCATTTTGGTCTCTACACTTCATGTTGGACATAAGTGAGTTGGATATACCCATGGATGAGAAAATGGAAAGGAATTATAGGTATCAGTGCTATTACAGTTTTAGGTTGAATGCTATTAGTAAATGTTGGTAATGACTATGGTGTTCACAATAACTTGGCACTGGTACTGTATTATAACAATAAAAACAGAAATATGTGTACCAGAACCAAGTTTATATCAAATGTTACCTGAGTCGTCTTGTAGTGGATGTTTTGGTGGTTTGTCTCTGTCAAATCTGCCTGTGTCTGTAAAGTGTATGTGTTGAGGAACATAGACAAGTGGTGGAGCTCCTCCAAACTGGCGAGACCCCTCATCCTGGATGCATATTGGCATTATCAGCTTGAACTTTCCTTTTTTGCCACCTTTCCTCTTCCCTTTTTTCTTCTTCTTTTTCCCCTCGAAAGCTTCATACACAAAGTTTTTGTTCACCCACTTCTTGGCCACAAAGAAGTCATTGTAGTCAATCCTGCCTTCTTTGTTTTTATCCTGCAGGGTGGTGACTATCTTGAGTTGATCATCATCTGCAGGAGCATTCTTAGTAGTCATGACATCAATAAAGTCTGTGATGGATATTTTGCCAACATCTTCGACATCGATAGACTGAAAAGCGCTGATCAGCATTGACTTTCTGGCCTGTGCCCAGTCGTAAAGCTGGAGAACCCATGGGTCATTATTTTTGCCACCTTTGCCAAAACTTTTTTCTGCTTTTCTGATTTCTGTGCCTGCAGCTTTGTTTCCTGCCTCCTTGGCTATCACTTTGGGCAAATGTCCATGATTATTTTTGATCTTAGGATTGCAACCTGTTAACACAGATAACTAGCATTATCATAGCAATATTTGCTGAATTTAATTCAAAATATTTTAATAATTTTTTGTTGTAATCTATTCAAATAGATAATAAAGTTTACTCCTTCCAAACCAAAATTATTATCATAAATATTTGTATAACTAGTCTAGCCAAATCAATTGCTATTAAATGCCATATACCAATTATTATTAGCAAGTGCATTTTATTCAAAGATATTTAAACCATTTTGATGTGTGTAGACTTTATAGGGACCAACAGGAGGAAGTTTATTTCTAATTGATCAATTTAAATACAAATAATAGATTATATCATTCTATATTAGTTGTACAACAAGTTGATATTAAAAAGACACCATAAACACAAAAAGTATAGGCCTAATGTATGGATCTGAACATTGGATTCTACTACTCCACCACAGGATGTACTAGAGAAAGTTGGATATCAAGTTCAGCAGTTTTTCATTAATGTAGTGTCCATATGTGGTCTGAGTTTGAAAACCAATAAACAAACCAGCTGTTAGAGAAATTCTATGATTGGAATGAATGCACTGTCTTTATACACTATTATTTTTATTAAAAGAGGGTGGGGGAGATGCGCTCATATTTTTTTGTAGTAACTCCCACCCAACCACACCTAATTCCTTTTTGTTGTAAATTTAAAAAGTCCATACCTCTTTGGGATAGGAATTTAATACACATAGCTTCCCCTGTCTTAGCTGCATAGTGTATGGGATTGCCACCATCATTGGCAACTTTATTGAAGTCCACTACATAACCTGCCATTAACTGTAAAGCCTTTATATGTCCATTCATTGCTGCAAAATGGCCTGCACAATTTTTCTTTGAATCTATTGCATTGGGGTTAGCCCCAGCAGCAAGCAGAGCACCAACAACCTTAATACCCCCACTTGAGCAAGCAGCCATTAGAGGTGTGCGGCCAGATTTCTGTGGAATCAAAATCATCATCAAAATTACTGACTATATATTTATAACAAAAAGAAGAATTTATTTAACAAAAATGTTTAACAAAAGTATGTTTTTGTCCAGTAGGTTTTAGAAAATTATTTGAATGATATTGTAACAAGTGTGAGGCATGATAAGATCTTCAGTGTTTCTATTCTCTTTTGAGGACCCATGGAGGGAGGGGGTAATTGGAAGAAGGTTTCTGCGACAAATTCCAGCTTTCTCTTCAAGATAATCCTACAGTGTACTGCACTGAGTGGAAGAATGATAACAATAAGGAGATAAGGCAATTTATTTTTATTTTTGCATACAAGACATGACAGAGAGCCTATACATAAACTTGGATAAAACTAAAACTGTATGAGTGGGATATAAAGCAAGAGGTGCACCCGTCAGACTTGGCAAAACAAAATGATGGACTAAGATGGATTTTAGGAGTCAGTTACAGAGATTGGGTCTCAAACAAGGAAATCTGATGCCAAACTGGAAGTCGACCACTAAATGAGGTTTTGACAAGCATCGCATGAGGCTCCAATAGAATGAATTATGCATACCAAGAATTGAGATGACATGGAGGCCAATACAAGGAAAGTGCAAACGGGAATGTTCTCATATAACAACTTGGGCCACACTTTCATAGAGGACCTCAGAGCAGTAGACATCTGGTGGGAAGAAGCTCCAGACATTGCCAGTGACAATTCTTTGTGGAGAAAGGTTGCTGCCCAATGTGCCAAATGGCACAGGAGGATCTAAGTCTAAGTAAGTAAATAAGACTCAATAAGAAATAAGAAGAGCAGACCAATGTGAAGTTATGAAAGCTTAATAAGTATTGTGTCCATCACTTTCCCAGAGAGCTAAAAGACTGAAAAAGGAAAAACAATCTTTTGTGTTTATCCTGAGCAATAGTTCCTAAACTTTTGTTAGTCTTGTAGACCTCTATATTGACCACAATGGGAATCACTGATCTAGAACATATAATAAAATCTTATGCTTTGTTCATGTTTATTTTAAAAAAAAAACGTCTCTGGAGCAGATGATGAAAGATTATCTGTTTCTGTGGCCCATGGTTAATGAGGGTGTCATGTGGCCAGAACAATGACCAACCACCTTAAGAATCACAGTCATTACCAGGATTCAACCTGGGACCCCTGCTTTGGAAGCCAAGTGCTTTACCAATAAGCCACTGTGCTTCCTTTTTATTAAAGGTAAGCATAACTATATTGAAACAAATGTTTTTTAAAAATTTACCATCGCTGCAGCATTGGGGTCAGCTCCATGAGTTAAAAGTCGTAGACAAACTTTTTCATTGTCGACAGCAAGATTACAGGCTTCAACAAACACAGGATTGCCATCTAGACTTGTACTGTTGACATCTGCTCCATGCTTCAAAACAAAGTCTAAGCATTTCAAATGCCGCTCTGTCGGTGTCAGCAAGTAAAATATAATGCCTGTGGTTGAAGATTGTAATTTTCAACATTTGCACATTCCAGTCATAACAATTTTCAATTTAAAACATTAGCATTTTTTTCTATTCATAGCACAGGTGGCACTAATTGTCAATTTTTTAGTATCTCAAATGGGAATACAAAAGAAATTGTTTCATGAGTGTGCTATTCCATTGCTTGACGTTATAAGCAGTGTCTGGACCAGATATTAGTTTGAGAACAGTGAGAAAACAAAAGAATAATGTCTGTAAATTATTTTACATGCTAAAAAAATTAATAAATTTAAATGAACACCTGTGTGTGTATAGGTCTATCTTTTTGAGCTAAAATTTTTCAGACATAAATTAAGTTAGACAGTGTATGTTGAGGATCGATTTATGTCATAAAAAATAAAACTCTTACCTTTGCCTTCAATATCTCTTACAGTCATATCTGCACCTGCAACAAGCAACCGCTCTAGACATTCAACATTTCCAAATTCAGCTGCCCACATTGATGGTGTTTTTCCCTGAAGGTCCACAACATCAGGATGGGCACCCAGACCCAATAAAAATCCCACCATATCATCATCGTTGGCCTTTGCTGCTACTGTCAATGCTGTTAAACCTTGTTCTGAGGCATTATAATTAATTAAATGAGGTGTTCCTTTAGCTATTAGCTTCTCAATCTGTTGCTTATCTTTGTTCCGAACACATTGCAGTAGTTTGCAAACTTGCAGGATTTGCAAACGAGCTTGAGCAACCGGCATTTTAAAATGTATTTAAACATATAGGATCAAAGTCATATCAATATTTTGACTGACAAAATGGTGTCAGAAATGTTCACTACTAGATCTAGATCTAAATTTTTGTTTATAAAGTAGGTTATAGTCTATAGATCTATTAGACCTATATTAAACTATAATCACTATATCTCTATTTGTTTTTTTTGTTTTTTTACTAACTAAACTCGCCTAAGTCTTAAGCCCTATGTTTTCTTTCCATTTAGAATAATCCACAATCTTGTACTTATAAGCCTTTATAAAGGCCTTCATGGAAACTAAAATACTTAACTTTAAAAAAATTGTGTCGATTAAAATTCAAATTTGTGCACAGGTAATTATTACATTGAAACTTATGAATTCTGTATGATTACAGGAAGACAAGATGTTCTATGTCCTCCATTTTGTCGCCAATATATGTGTCCTAGGAAACAGCCAATAGGAAATTAACAATGCCTATACAAAAAAAACAAAAAAAAAAAAAAAAAAAAAACTGGATCGCAAGTGATATGTACCAATTAATTATTTAGAGGTATTGATTAGTTTCGATGTTCTGCAAAGCGTAAACTGCACGCATGTGTGATACCAGTACAAGGAAACGATTAGATAAAAAATTAAAGATTTAAATCTTTCTTAAATTGTGCTATCGAAATCAGTTGTGGTACCAATGTAAATAGTGATCGGCCTATGTTGTAAAAAGTGTAACAAATACAAAATGAGGTTTATTCTTTTTTGAGGAGAAATACCGTTTTCTGAAGTATATTTGTAAAAAAAAAAAAAAAAAAGAGACTAAATGTGTCTAAAGATAAAGAAGTACAGTATTTCGAATGGCTACGCTGTCCTGTGATCTACATATTTTGCAACATCCAGCTCAGACTTAACCGTTGTCAGTAGTAGCTTAGGAGGTCAGTTAAAAGTTCTTAGGGTTAATTACTACTTCAGTATTCACAAATTATGTAGGGTTTCGTCCCCTTAGATAATTGAACCCGTTATTTCACCCACACCCATTCTTGGATCAAGTTGACACCTTAAACAATTATTTATTGTACCTAACAAAACATTGAGCTTTTAAAAATTAACTACCGGTAATTGGTCAATTAATTATTTTGTTTGAAATTGAATAAGGGAAATTACTTCTACATTTTTAGAAATATAGTTGTAAGTGCATAGCCCTTCCCCTTAAAAAAAGCTATTGAAGTTGGATGAAAGATTTTACAAAGCTTATATGAGTTACATCAACTCACTCCGTCTGTCTGGTAAAAAGTGTGTACACTTTATTTCTACCACACTCACTCTAGGATTAAGCTGACATTTGCACAATCATTTCTTTTATCTGACAACATCAGAATCAATAAAAAAAATTAACCAACCAATTAGTTAATTAACTATTGATAATTAATTATTTTGTTCGGTATAATGAACAAGGGAAAGACATATATCGTACTTAACAGATGTGGTGGTACAAGTTGAATTTTTCATGCAATTAAAAAACGATAATGTCAACATTCATCAAGATACCCCCCTTCTTCCCTCCCCCTTTCACAACTGGTCCAGAAAAGTGATAGGATCATAGCATATTGAGAAAGCTAAAAGTTAAACAGATTTATTATAGTTATGTCAATTACATATCACCTATACAATTACACTTGATGGAAGCTTTTTTTTTTAAAGTTTTTTTTTACGTTGTTTCTTGTTTATATTTTGTTTGTTCTTTGTGTCTTCTACGCCTCGGTATTTCCTTTTGGTCTCAAATGTGTAGCCCGCAACTTTTGTAAGAGATCCCTACTGCTGCTCACCTCTATGGCGCGTGAGAGCTGGTCTTTAAATGTTTCGGGGCACCTCTGTTAAGTCGACTGCTCTCCCGCTAACCAAACAAAAAATTTCCTTTGGCATACGGTCTTCCCCTATACGGGATAAGTGCCCAGTCCACTGTGACAAGGCTGCTTTCTTGGCATGGCTCAATATATATAAACATAGATATAGAGCTAATGAAAAATTGTTTTTTGCGTGTTGATTGAAATCAATAAGATAGGCCATTGATCCATTGATTCGTATTGCTGAACATCTGTGGCCTTCAATCTTTTTTTGGCCAACCCCCACTTTTCGTATTCTTTTCTTTGCCAGTGCCCCCCCCCCCCCCACCTCTAAGAAAAATACTAATAAAGAAGCGTGTGAAGGAAATTTTGAATAGAATGTCATTTATCAAATTCAAGAAAGAACGATTGACAAATAAAGATAAAGTCAAAGATGGCCGTTAGGAGATAAGTTATAACGGACTTATTAAAAATGATTCTATTCGTTCTCATCTCTCGAAACATTTCCACCAAAACCTCGGCCTTTTATGATACGTCATGAGCGCAGAGCGGCATGACCACAATTATTCTAATCGTACTTGTATCTCTCAAAAGTTTATCTCTACTTCCACCACAACTTGGCCTTTGATCATTACATAAATCAATATGCGCAGGATAATATTGACATCCTTACATCAAACAGAAACAATATAACTAAATACAAACCTCGCATTTATATATCCACCTATTGACATATAATTTCAATTCTCAAGTATGAAGAGAAAAGAGGACAGTATAATAACATGTCAAAAATATTTTTAAAAATATTCTAAATAAACATATTTATTTATTAGATGAAATGAGGGCTTAAAGTCAAAGCCTTAACACAATTACAAAATGACTAAGAAAAACATTTAATTGGGGATGAAATGACTGGAAATGAAATGACCGGGGATGAATTAAGTGACCAAAGATGAAATGACCGGGGATGAATTGACTGGTCACCGGCTCAAAGCAGGTCATCTCTAACCTGAAACAGAAAGATTAAATATAGTAATACAGGACCTAGTTATTAGGACTAAGAGTTATGAACAGAATATCCTTAAATTCGATGCTGTTGACAAATGCCGAAAGTGCGGAAACAAATTGGGTGAGTCAATTGAACACTAAATGGCAGGATGTTCAGCTTTATCAGATTCTGCCTACTTCGGTCGCCATAACCAAGAAGCGAAATTAATACAACACCTGGCTTTGACACATTATCTGATTAAGAAAGATGCGCCTCTTTACTACTAATAGTGCCTATTCCCCGCAACAGATCTTCGAATCAACCAAATACTGGGTTAGAACTATTTTGTCTGTCAGAGGGCGGTACTGCTGCAGACCTGCCACATCACCAGAAAATCAACAAATCAGACAACATTGAATTTTGTTTCTCTTTAATGAGACTCGACCCTGGCAGTGTCAGAGAATGATCATTCGTTCTTTTCTAGCATAATATAATAATAATAATGCCCGATTGAAGTGGACGAGTTCCATAATATGTCACTACAAAGTGTTACGGCCCACGAGGAAAAATAACTAATACATGTTTTATTGGTCCATAATAGGTAGGCATAAAAAAATAAGAAGAAAAGATTTTCTAAAACAATCAGAATGTATAGATCTAGATCTAAAATGTGTAGAGACTGAAATAAAATATAAAAACAAGTATTATAAGATTTTAGTTTCCATATAATTATTAAAAGTGGTAAAATGTTAATAGTAATAATAATGATAATTGTCTATGGACCACTGGCCCAAATTAAATGGTCTACGTGAGCCGTGATAAGAAAACCAGAGGTCGTAAAAAATCTGGCTACCGATGCGAACTCGACCAAGGACAACCTAGTAAATCGAAATTACAAACTTGCAAGGTTTGTTATAGATCTAGATCTATGTCTTATTTGTTTAATTATTTTAACCAATTTATAGAAATATAACAAATATGAACGCCATTTAATGATATCATACTAAACTGAATTGTTAATGTAGTCCCAGTCTAAATAATAAAATAAGGCACATTTAATTAAAGTCGATTCAGTCAACTCAGATTATTATTATATTATAATTATTATTCATTAAAAATACTCGTTTGCGTATTATCGATGATTCGATATCATAATGATAACGATTTACGATACTTCTAGCAACTAAAACTAAGATTTTTTAAATATTAAGATACATTTTTAGTAATTTAGTCTATTTAAGTCTCTACATGTAAACAGTGAAACACACTGTACACATGATTCTTAAAATATAGTGTAGTCGTAGACAGAACTTATATTTACTTTCTAGATTCTTTCTTGAGTACCTATCTACAGTAGATAGAGTCTAGATGACTAGAATTAGATCTATTTTATTTAGGGATGTGAAATAAAAAATTTATCCTTGAAAAAACAATTTTTTTGTTAGTATATCATTATAATACTTTAAAAGAATTTTCCAATGGTGTATAATTATGACTGTATCAGTATGTCTAACAGCTAGAAAGTTATGATTTTTTTTGTCGTTTTGACCTAACATTGTTGACATGGAGCAAGTGAGATAAAAGCTTTTCGCTGGCTCAGCCGGCGAGACACACCCCCTGTTCTAAAAGTTAAAAAGTTGGAATTGAGTTTTGTAGACGATAGATCTACTTATTAAAAAAGAAATTTAATAGTAGATCTAGTATTAGTCGTAAATTTCTAGCTAACAAATTCGATTTCTTTTATATTTATGAACTTCACTTGTTTAGAATGTAAATATTGATGAAATAAACAAATTATCAGGTCTAGAGCTACAAGAAATGTCAGAGGGGTGTGGACAAAATGGCGGCTTGTGATGGCAGAAAATAACAAAGTATTTACTAAGTGGGATCAAAATTGTCTGAAACATTTTTTTTTCAAATGCGCTTGAAAATTATAAAAATAGAGGAAGCTTTAAAAACTCTTTTAAAACTTTTAGACACATGCATAATTGTTATATCTACTAGCCTATGCATGGCTTTATTCATTAAATCTAATAGTTTAGTTTCCAAAAAAAAAATTAAAATTAAAAATCCCATAGGGAGCAGTGCAAATTTATGTTTCAACATTATAATCAATAACAATTGAACAAAGCAAGGTATTGTAATAAAACTTGGCAGAAATATGGCCAGATATATGTAAGTTCAAAGTTGACTGGTACCTTCTTCGGAAGGAGAGTTAAGTTCACACTTAATAAAAATTACAATTTAAAAAAAAAGCATCAAATAGGCCTATTGTGCTTATAATAGATGTCCTAGCCTAAACTGGAGTTAATGGAGTGGTTCTAGTATGACATCAAACGTCTTTGCTGACACAGAAGCTGAATAAACTGGATGACCCTCACAATGTGATCAATCATGTCAGAATCTTGCACCAGTCATGTTTCACTTTCTAGAGTCATTACTTTACCAGCCACTTAGTAGAAAACTAAAGTTTGTCTCAGGTATGAAATTTTTTTTTTCAGATGATGAGCCGAGTGCTTGTTAGGCGATTTGCTTCACTAGCTGAGCCAATTGCTAGGCCAGGTCAAGGGAAATATCCTGTTCCAAATCATCCCAACTTTATTAAATTGATGGAAAAGCAAAGACTTTTTTGTGTATGTTTTATTTATCTATTTTTAATTAAAATATTACGCTACATAAAGCAGTCTGTTAATACTACCATTATCTTATATTTTTATTTCTTTATTTTCACCCAACAAAGCTTCGTTTAAAAAAAACAACAGTTTTACAGAATTCTTCTTTCGTTAACTTAAAAATTTCTTCATGTTTTTGTTTCAGCGAGATGATGGCCTACTTGTCTGGCAGAAACTGCCTGCTGATACTCCATTATATAGAGCTGTTGTCTCAATGGTTTCCTTAGGGGTTCTGTGGTCAGCGTATCAGCTGTTTGTGTTTGCTTCACCACCCAAGAACAAATAAATAGTCTCAATGTAGTTGATCAGTGGCTTGCTCGAGTCCAACAAACAAAAAGAACCATAGCAGCAGAGTGATTTAGTTGAACACAATTAAACAAAAAAAAAATAATGACCATAGTTGAACTATTTATTGAGTGGAATGTCAGTGAATGAATGATAGTTCACTGTGTTGGACATAATGTTGATTACTTTATATGATTAAACTTTTACTTGAAATGGGCTAAGTTGTTTTTTTTTGTTGCTGTTGTTCAGAGTTCTTTGTTTAGCTTAGGTATAATTTTTTAAACATTTTGACAAAGATGAATCAACTTGCATAGGTCAGTATAAACAAGGAAACAAAGCCCCTATATAAATTTATTTAATGTACCGGTATTTAAAAAATATTATTTTTATGATTGCTTCTGTATTGGACATCTTAAATTATTAAATGCAACTTTTGCGTTTTATAGTGATGTAGCTAGTGTCACGTGCTGGAAATGTATCTAGTTGCAGTAGGCCCCGCGTGATAAAAATTATTAAACCATTTTAACTTGTTATTAAAGCGTTCCTGGAATTCTGAAATTATAAAAAGTATGAAAATCTCCTGAAATTATTAAAATCTTCTTAAAACGGAGGCGAATCTCCTTAAAAATGACAAAATTGTCATCAATATGGACAACGCCAATTCTACTCGCGATTAAAAAAAAACGACATTGTCAGCTTTCATTTAATAAAATGTAATAATAAGGCGAATTTTAACCAAAACAAGAAGTTCAAATACTTAATTTACGCTAAGAGTCCCTTGCATACAATTATAGATCTATCTCGACCTCTTAAGGAAAAAAAAGCGATATTTTGCTAGTCAATAGTAAATCTAAAAGGCAGATCTGAATGTTTATCGGCTTTATGTTGGAAAACTATCATCTACTGTAAAATAAATGTAAAGTTAATTTGACAGTGATTTTGTACTTAGTAAAGTAGGAATAAAATGCAAAGACGACTTTATTTTCTAATACAATACAAATTTTCACTTATTATCCTTATCGCAACCCAAATTAGGCCCAGCGCAATCCGAATTTAGGGCCCGCAACCTGTAGGACCGGCCCTGACTGCTGTATATGTTCTCATATTCAAGACCATGTGCACTGCTGTAAATCTTCTCATGTTCAAGACCGTGTCATATATCTAGTCCTAAATCAGAGATAAGCAGTGATCCATATAGGCCTACGTTCTTTATCGGATAAATTGTCCAGTTGTTTCCAGATCAGGATTTTATTAAAAGTGTGCTATGGTCCCATCTCTTTTTGTGGACCAGTTCTGGGGGGGGGGGGGGGGGGGGGCGTTGGTATCTGGGAGAAGGTTTCCATTCTGCTTTTAAGGGGTTTAGCAAACACAACTCTGTTCAAGTCTGGATTTAAACTGGAAGCGACTGGATAGGTAACCAAGTGGTTTTTGCCATGCCAGCTTCCAGCTAGACATTCTATGTTTTTCCAGAGTTTGTCTTGGGCCAGTGACTGCGCCTCTCTATACTGCATGCGCACTTGAAAGACATGGTTGGGAACCTCTGTTGTCACTCCGCAGTTGCATTGTCAGTGGTTTTTTTTTTCCCTCTTCAGTGCACGTGTTGCCTCATTGTGCAATGATCAAAGGGTCAAGAAATTTATGCTCTTTACTCCTGCCACTTGTTCTCTAAACTGACTTCCTTTTACACACAGTCCTGTTCACTCAAGCATGTACACTCAAGGTCCACTGGTCATTTCATAAACGGGCACATACACTGCACAACCAGCCACTCAAAAGTCTGCAAGTAGGGCGTAATCATCATCTTTTTTAAGTACGGTAACGTCTGTATTATATAAGATAAGAGGATAATTCACAAGATTGAAAGATACTGGAAATAGTGCAGGGTCATAAAAAAATTAGTATTTAGGTCTGAAAGATTAAAATCTTATTTGCTAAATATGCACAAAGACGTATTAACGATTCAAATAATGTGAATTAAACAATACTGGTATTAGCTTTTAAGAACAATAAAATGGAAAAAAAAAAGGGAAACAATCCGATGTTCATGTAGTAAACATATCATTTTCCTCATTTATCTCCCTTTAAACGAAAAAAAAAAGACTGGGATTTAATTGTAAATTAGGAAACATTTATGTACCGTACTCACTACTACAAGCTGAACACACTAAATTAAAAAAAAAAACATAATAGTACCAAGTAATGAACAGGTAATGAGTATATATTGTGTGCCATCGTAGGTTACAATTTTCTTTCAATATATACATATGGCTCCTTTTGTCTCGAAAGGCAATTGATACACCCAAAAGAGTCACCGGTTTTGGCTTAATCTTGAGACGGGGCAGGCAGAATCTGGTGTGGCTAATCAAGCCAATTCTAGAACGGCAGACTTTGCCACAATAGCTGATGAAGGCCTCGTAACCCAAACGTCCTTTGTTTAACTTGATCCGGCAGGGTTACATATATGCATGTTTTTCGTATTTTCAATATAGCAGTAAATCTTTGTTTTTGAGTATTTGCTGTTATTGTAGGCTATTGTACGTTTTCTGCGCCCGAAATCTAACGCGAACCTAAAACATTGCCATTATTGATGTATTATTATTAATAAGTCAGGATTGCGAAACAAATGTCCTCACGGATAATAATGATTATGATTATTAGTAACACGATCATGGTAAATGCCCACAATTCATTTCTAATACTTTAGGTGCAATCATAGACATATAAATATAGGTCTGTGGGTGCAACACTGGACGATACAATGTAGACCTACACCCAGGTTTTGTTTGAAATTGAAATTTTATAGTAATTCCTTTGGTCTTCATGGTGATCGCTAGGTCTGAGAGGGGAACTGTTTTCGTGGTACGAATATGTTATAGGTCCTATGACCGTGTCTTATCTTATAAAATACAGACGTTACTTTTAAAAAAGAAGATGATTACGTCCTACGCGTCATGCATCTAGTCATGCATGTTAACCAATGACTTAAATTCTGCCAAGTCACTGGTTTTCCTGGCTAGCTCAGGCAACCCATTCCATGCTATAATAGCGCTAGGGAAGAAGGAGCATTTGTACACATTTGTACTAGCATATGGAACGAGAAATGTGCCTTTTCTCTTTGTACAGTGCGGTATTCATTCTTAATCTTAGAACTCGAAGATAACCTTATTAAAACCTAAAATCTTGAGCCTTGTTAATCTTAAATCTGTAGATATAGATGTACAAAGTTTTTATACTTATGCTTAATAGGAAGTGTTTACACCAATAACACCAGCTCAAAGAATCAAACGCGATATAATATCGTAACCAAAGGTAGTATCGATACCCCTCCAAAAATGTCATTAATTTTACGATGAGGTAAGAAAAAAAAAGACATTGAGAGTATCGCGCGCTGAGCAGCCGTTACTTGTCAGGACGGGCAATGCTAAATCGATACTCCAGATGGGAGGGCTAGCGGCCTGAGACAAGCAGATTCAAGCTACGAGAGCTAATTCGGTCTTCGATTCCAGCGGAAATTCAGGGCCAGCTACAACACTTGAATGTCTGCCGGTGGAAATTACAAGTATCAAACATTCCAGTTGCGTATTGTGTCCCCTGAGCGATGGCTGACATTTTTTTTTTTTTTTAATATGTATAAAATTGTATACAATTTTGGACTTAAATTTTTATTTCAAATTTTGTATCGATTCCCTCTGTCTAGTTGAAATCTGGTACACGTTATTTCTTCAACATGTCGGATGAAGTTGACACTTTGCACAATTATTCATTGCCGATGACAACAAATGAGTATAAAAAAACTGAGTTCATTTATCAATTATTTTTAAACGAATAAACAACAAAAAAAAGACTCGAAAAACTCTTAAAAGACAAAATCTCACATTTTCAAATAAATGATGGTATTAAAATAAACAATTTGATGTTTAATCTTGATCATGAAAATGTTTAAATTTAGTCTATAAATATCGGCAGTGCTGAACAACTGTAGAAAACAGCACACTTTTTTTCCTTGGCACAGTTACAGTCTGCAAAAGAGCTCACAGCTCAGCAGCCATAATGCTGGCTAGAAGAAGAAGAAGTCTAGAAATATATGAAAACATTTATAAGAAAATATGAGAACGCTTTGCTTTAAACATTTGAATCTACCAGCAACAGTTTCCTTCAATTGTTTGTTGTTTCTTCAACTGTTTAGTACCCTTAGCTACAAGAAGGCATTCTACTAATGGACAGACAGGACGCACTGGAAAGACGGACATACTTAGTGAAATGGATGTAAAAAAAAGGAGACCCATACAATCACATACACAATCATAAACACATACAATTACTCATGTAAACAAAATTCCCTCATTTTCCATTGTAATGGATTCTTCTTCTTCTTGAAACTGTCAGGTAGAGTTGAGCCATCGGCTCTTGGAACCCTAAGCCAGCAAAAGTGAACAAGAGCTCCCTTTCACGGCCTGAATGAGTGTACACTGTTCTGTCTGGCTGGGCATCAGATTCGCGGCCAGAGACCGCGTGCACCGGGACTCCTGCCATTTTCCTTTTCTATACCAGGCTAACCATGCAGGACACGCAATTTACGGAACGGCGCCTGGATTGTGAGAAAAAAGAAAGCTCTCAATCTATGTCTAGTGTCTGATTCGTTATTTCCACTTTTCTTTTCAGTGTGAATTAAAGACAGATAAACTTTTAGTTGCAGACATAACATTTGTAGAAAAAAACAACAACTTTTCCCTAGAACATTTAGATGGCTTGGAGATCTAGATCTCTGTCTATGGAGAGCAAATCGGATTTACTTTAGCCGTCGGCAGTTCCAAGGGACTCAACTCATGGCCTGTAATTCCTTATCCCCTACGGGAGGTAATGTTACTTGGATTCTGGGAGAAGAAACACGATGACGTAACTATGCAAACATCTATTTATAGCACATTGAACTGTCGCATATCCCCTTCACTACGTCAAAGATTCTCAACTTGAGTTTACGAGAACATCTCGTATATAGATCCGTCTAGGCTAGGGGAAAACACATAGGCAATAAGTGGATCAAGATTTTTTGGTGGAAATGTGAATTTTGAGTCGATGCACTGCTAATTTTCCGAATTAGCGTTTCAAAGTTGACCGATATGGTCATTTTCTTCTCTAAAACAAAATAGTGTTGAGCCCCGTGCGAGGCTCCCCACCTATTGGAGGCCTTAGGCCCCTGCCTATTTTACCTATGCTTAAGGCTGACCCTGAAAACATTTACTTATCCCTTAGTATGTGGAGTCGTTGAACCACACATGATCTGCTGACCGTCTTTCTCCATTCCTCTGTGTCTTTAGCCTGGACAATGACAGGCCTATCCATTTTTTGATGTTGTCTTCCAATCGCTTACTCTGCTTCTTATTTGTTTCCTGGTACTGTTTCATGAAGACATTGTGATAAGGCCATAAAGTTTTAGTTTGTGTTTTAAGACAGTAGTTAGCAGTTTCGTCTCAAGGGTCTGACACGCGGGTGATGGGCGGCATCAGAAAAAAAAGTCCAATGGTACTGTTATGGAGTGTGTGTGCGTGTGTGTTTCTATGGTGACGGTGGGAAGAAGTTTGCAATTGGTTCTGAAAGATGCAACATAGGTGGCACTGTCGTCATCGGTCTTAGTTAGGACAGACGACTCCCGATCGTGAGACTGAAAAGAAGAGTTATTGTAGTGAGTTAGATTTTGTTCAGAATACCATTTATATTATTCCTAAAGTCTACTACCTTTATTTTATCCCACATCAACTTGATTTTGTCTATATTATAATAAAATAAGCGCACTATGTACTACTCGATCCCGTTAGTTAATATATATTACGCCTATAGCGGTATAGTTGTCTACCAGCAGTTTGGTGCTAGATCTATAAGTCAACAACAGATCAACATCATTATGCACCGAAAGCAGACGTCTTGTGGGGCTGGATAATACCGGTGTCACGGTCCTGATGTAGCCCTCGGGCCGCAGTTTGGGAAACTCTGCTGTAGACTACATAAATTAACATAAACTGACCTACTAGTCTAGTTACGAAATAAGATCGGCCATTAAAAGTGGCATTCAATGACACTGACTGTTTTCCAGAACTTCATACCCGGATATAGTAAACACAATGAGAGTGATCGACGTGGCATGACTGCTGACTTGGATCAGTTGTGAGCTAGAGTTGTGTTTCCGTCAAGCAGTTTGCTAACAATTCTCAATCTCCCCCTCCCCCGTGTAGACCTCTCCCAGCATCCATTTTGTTTATTTCTAGACTCCATTTACCTGAGGATACAATAGACACATAAGCGCGCGCACACATACTCATATCCTCACGGCCTTGAACTTTGAATTCCACACTACTGGAGTGTTAAGAGCGTGTACACTGGTCTACAGGAATAGAGTCACTCAATTGCTGTTACAATTGTCCCGAATGAGTATGTGTCCGGACTGTCAGGGGGCACAACTGGTTCTATTGATTTAGTATTACAGCTCCGTGGACACTGGATTCCCAAACGCTTTCTTTTTTCAATTCACGGAGCTAATGATGCACAGGGTTTTATCCAGGAATTCGGTTCAGGGAGGGAGTTGGCATAACCCAGGGGGGATTCCCGAAAAGGGGGCCTGGGGGACGGTAGTCCCCCAGTGGGGTCCAGGGGCAAAGCCCCGGTAGGGGGTCTGGACGATGTCCCCCAGAAGCTGAAGCAAAATACCAGTGTCAAAATGAAAATTCTGAAGCATTTTTAATTTAAATCGAGGCAGTTGATAATATTATGCCATCTCCCCATGTTCCATTCTTTTCCATTGCCTCAAGATATTTGTCAACAGAAGAGAAACCGGAAAAAATGTGTAAAATTATACAGTTATAACTTAGGAATATGAGTCATACAATGAATATTATGCCATCTCCTCATGTTCCGTTCTTTTCCATTGCCTCAAGATATTTGTCAACAGAAGAGAAACCTAAAAATATGTAAAATTATACAGTTATAACTTAGGAATATGAGTCATACAATGAATTAAATTGGCTAGGCTTGACACGATAACAATTAGCCTCCGGTACTCTCCATGCTATCCCAGTGTGGGTTGGCAAGTTGTCGTCGAAAGGTGCACGGATGGCTACATAAAGTGAATTCCCATGCGTACCGATACATTGAAGTGGGTTGCATTAGCAAAATTTAGCATGGTATCAAATTTTGGCCATGCGCATGTGTCTAACAACTAACACAGTAGAACTAGATTATGAAACTGACTAAGTCTCTCATATTCTGGCGGCTAACCAATAGTTTTCGCCATATTGCTGCGTTTTAGGCAGTCAGGCTGTGCAGGGTTTTAGGCGAAACCCTCACCCATGCAAGGGCAAAGTCCAGTGATGCTGACCTATTATCGCTCACATGAAAGGCGTGGAAGATTAGTTAGGCGGTGCCCACGAATTAATTAAAGTTTCATAAATTTATAATCATACCTTCAATAGTTTTGTCCAGAAGAATTTCCCGATGGTCTTGTAAATAACTGGCCAATGATCGTCTAAAGTCAGTTGCTGAGCCTGATTCACGAGTGTTGCCAGGATTGAACGATAATTGATGCGCGATGGCCGAAAACATGCAGTTCTCATCAGGTGCAGTGTTGTGTACCGTAAACCCTGGAAACTCAAATGTTGATTTTGCTCCATTCTCATTTATTCGAATTTTTTTGGCAAAGCTGAACATTGATAATTGCCGCTTCATGTTTACACTTTTATTATTTTTCCTTTCATCTATAATTAACGATTTTCCCGGGATACCAAAAGTAGGGATGTCAAAAACCGGACGGTGGAAAACCGAAATAATTATTATAGAACATACAATTTTATTTCCTTTATTTCTTCTTTTAAAGCCACTTAGTGTTACTCTGATCCCCCTCTGAGGGAGGGGGGAATAAAATAATTTCCTCGGGGGGGGAGGATTGTGGTTTCAGGGGGGGATTTCTCTCGGGGGGGGGGAGTTAAATAAATCTCTGATGATGCATTATGGGATTCCAGAGGTCCCGTTTTTTTTTTTTTTTTTAAAGTCAACTCTGTGATCATTATAATATTTCTTTTAATACTTGATCTTTACAGGCATAAATTAAGGCCAGTGGGGACATTCAGGACCAATTTGACTTATCAATTTTAAAATTGTATGGCTTGAAATGTTTGATTGAGAACAACCCGTGATACGGAGATTGTAAAATAGAATGTCTTAACTCGCTGCACCATTGCCAGAAATGGGCTCTAAACATTAGTTACATTCCATATATCAGACCTGGGCTCTAAAACATCATTTATTTGTATTAGACCTGGGCTCTATAACATCATTTATTTTTATTAGACACTTCGCACAATCTGAGTCAGCTTATTTAGCGGAACACTAAAAATTGTTCATTTTTTTAAAGAGAGATTAATTCACATGGTGGCCTACTAGTTAATTATCCCAGAAGTTCGTGGAACACTAGGGTGCCGCAGAGAACACAGTTTGGAAAACACTGGTTAAGAGTAAATAAATTGGATGTCTCCGTAAAACGGCTGTTATATTTATGGGTATCTGGAAAATTAGGCACCGGATAATTATGCACTTTTTGACAAGGTGGAAAATTAGGCACCGGAAAATTAGGCACTATTTAATTAGCGACCTTTATTTTGAAAGTAGTTTTAAAGAGTTAACGAATATGTTCTCCTAAGGCTCTGGGCTGTCGGTGACGTTATAAAACAAATAGCAACTAAAACGATTCTTACTGAAGTTTTATGATAGAAAAGAAAAGCGGATAAATTACGATAAAATATAATGTTTTGAAAATTTAATTTTTTTTTTGAAAAGACAGATGAGTTAAAAATTTAAAAATATTTTTTTTTTTTGGAATAGTGGTCTCTTATAGATACTTATTATGCTTATAGAAGATTGTTGATGTTCCAATTTAGCCCCGCCTTCTCTATCATAAACCAAATATATTGACTACAATTTTCAAGAAGGTTTGATTCCCCCCATTCCTTTTGTCTTCAGTTCCATAAAAAAAAAATGTTCTTCTTCAGAATGAAAAAAAAAAAAAAACAACGACAAAAAAGGTTTCATACACACACACATTATTAAACACATACACACATAATTGAACACATACACACATTATTAAACACATACACACATTATTGAACACATACACACATTATTGAACACATACACACATTATTGAACACATACACACATTATTGAACACATACACACATTATTGAACACATACACACATTATTGAACACATACACACATTATTGAACACATACACACATTATTGAACACATACACACATTATTGAACACATACACACATTATTGAACACATACACACATTATTGAACACATACACACATTATTGAACACATACACACATTATTGAACACATACACACATTATTGAACACATACACACATTATTAAACACATACACACATTATTGAACACATACACACATTATTGAACACATACACACATTATTGAACACATACACACATTATTGAACACATACACACATTATTGAACACATACACACATTATTGAACACATACACACATTATTGAACACATACACACATTATTGAACACATACACACATTATTGAACACATACACACATTATTGAACACATACACACATTATTGAACACATACACACATTATTGAACACATACACACATTATTGAACACATACACACATTATTAAACACATACACACATTATTAAACACATAGACACATTATTGAACACATACACACATTATTGAACACATAGACACATTATTGAACACATACACACATTATTGAACACGTACACACATTATTAAACACATACACACATTATTGAACACATACACACATTATTGAACACATACACACATTATTGAACACATACACACATTATTGAACACATACACACATTATTGAACACATACACACATTATTGAACACATACACACATTATTGAACACGTACACACATTATTGAACACATACACACATTATTGAACACATACACACATTATTGAACACGTACACACATTATTAAACACGTACACACATTATTAAACACATACACACATTATTAAACACATACACACATTATTAAACACATACACACATTATTAAACACGTACACACATTATTAAACACGTACACACATGATTAAACACGTACACACATTATTAAACACGTACACACATTATTAAACACGTACACACATTATTAAACACATACACGCATTATTAAACACATACACACATTATTAAACACGTACACACATTATTAAACACACACACACATTATTAAACACACACACATTATTAAACACATACACACATTATTAAACACGTACACACATTATTAAACACGTACACACATTATTAAACACGTACACACAGTATTAAACACATACACACATTATTAAACACATACACACATTATTAAACACGTACACACATTATTAAACACGTACACACATTATTAAACACATACACACATTATTAAACACATACACACATTATTAAACACATACACACATTATTAAACACGTACACACATTATTAAACACGTACACACATTATTAAACACATACACACATTATTAAACACATACACACATTATTAAACACATACACACATTATTAAACACATACACACATTATTAAACACATACACACATTATTAAACACATACACACATTATTAAACACATACACACATTATTAAACACATACACACATTATTAAACACATACACACATTATTAAACACATACACTATTAAACACACACATACACATAAAAAAACACTCGTTTCCCTAACTTTCCAACACTGCTCAATGAAATTTAACTATCTTTATTTCCCTTATATATATTATTATTATTATTACTGTTATTATTATTATTATGGTTTTAACAGAAATGTGTCTACCAAAGTTTTTGGAAGGCCTCTAACATATAATCCCCAGACTTCAATTTGAACACCTTTGTGTTTCCATACCCTTTAGTCCAGTGTGTAGCCTTCAGATTCACTACGTAACTTTACGACCTAGTTTACATCTACCTGCGAGAAATCCTCTCATTTAAGTGAGAGTGTGTGCGCCCCACCCCACCCATCCCATTTTAAAAGTACGACTCCTCCCTTTCCCACAAGTAGAGGGCGATTGCGATTATATTTATCGCCAACACTCCCCGACATAATAAAAATATTTTATAATACTTTTTAATCTAAAGTACTTACATTAGTAACTAAATATTTACACAATTTGCATAATCATCAATTTAAAAAAACTCACCAGTCAACCTTAGGGGTTGGTGACGGACGGAAGCAATGAGCGGATCATCTCTACCTCCCCTTCCCTGAATGCTGTGATGTCTATATTATATAATGACTCATGAGTCATTTTTTCCACACATTCTTATGATTGACTTTTCCCCATTTTGTCAGCCTTTCTTTAGTTAGTTAGTTCTTTAATTATCCGGTGCCTAAATTTCCGGGTGCCTAAATATCCGTAAATACGCGGTGCCTAAATATCCGTTGCCTAAATATCCGGTGCCTAAATTCATATTTATGACAGTTGGAAAACGACTGAATTGATAATGGGACACTAAGATACCCATACAATGTATACATATCTATTTGAATGTCAATAAAACACATACTGACATACTAATCTATAGATCTGATGCCCTTAAAATAATGCATTTATGTATATATCTATCAACTTCATTAACAAGCTTGAGATAGATTGCATGCTTGAAATGGTGTTCTGTAAATTCTGATCTTTTCAAAGACATATTTGACTAGATGAAACCAATTCATATGTCCCTTAGTCTTTTGGATCGTGGGGGCACCAAACATGATCTGTTGCCCATCTCTTTCCATTCTTTCCTGTCTTTTGCCAGGATTAGAGTTTCTTTCATTGACAGGACAGTTTATTCTTGATGTTGTCTTCCCATTGCTTCTTGTATCGGCCTCTTCTTTTCACTGGAACTGTTCCCTGCAGGAAGGTCTTTACTAACCCTGTGTGTCACGTGATACTTTTTTTCCCGCTGTGTATCCGTCAGTAGAATGGTGCATAGTTGAAGTCAGCTGTGGTTCTGGTTGGCGCTGCTTCTCCACTTGAAAGAGTGGCATGAGAAACTAACACACACATACACACAAGGAGAGAGCATCTGTAAAAGCTTTAAACCAATTAGCTCGAAGACAGTGTGACAATATCGATTCCAGAATAGTAAGAATTCTCATAGGGATCGGTACTGGAAATCTTAAATCTCACCAATTGGTCTAAACAGTAATCGATTCCATCACACATATACACCTATCTTACAAAAAAAATAATATTAATAAATACATATATATTGTAAAAACTGTGTAGTCTCTGTAACGACTCGGAGAAAGGGCATAGGCAGTGGCGTAGCTACCAATGTGCGGGTGGTGCGGGCCGCACAGGGCACCAAGTGGAGAGGGGCACCAAAATTCCCCCAGTGTGTATTAATTTCCTATTTCCCTGAGCGTTTCAGTAAAAACGACTAATTGTATGGACACGAACAAACATAAACTACTGTATTTTAAACATGAACTAACGATTTATAAACTAGTCATGTCGCTATTTTGTTTCATCTCCTTTACTATTTCTTCAATACAATGTAAGCTATAGAACAGTTTGAATCTGATTTACTAGATTTATTTCGGACACACGGTACATGTTGTTACTACACTGATCAATGCTCTGTAATATAAAGAAGAAGAAGAAGATAGGCCAACCTTTTTTTTACTTCATTGTTTAGTCCATTGGTTTAATCTAGATATTGAGTTTACAAATATATTTCTAAACTCTAGCACTAAACAATTGTCATAGTTTATTCATTTCTTTATGATTCTTAATAGTTTAATTTTGGAAATAATTCTATTGTAATGTCAATTTTCAAAATAAGCTAACCTTTGTTTTCTACGAGTTTTTTAAACTAATTAACTAAAAAATCGTATTCGAGAAGTAAACTATTCATTGCCAGCTCAAACTCTGGAGACATTAACTAGCAGAGATGAAAATTCATCGACTAGATCTGAAGCAGGTGGATTATTGGTTGCTATTCAGTCTTTTAATTTTGTCACCTATCTTGGATTTTGGGCTCCTGTATTAACTGAAATTAATGATGCGCAATTCTACCTTCAAAAACAAGGATTGTCTATTCGAGACTGCTGACTCAAACTAAAAACATTAGAGACATTTTTAAGTAGTAATCGAGAGGACATCGCTGAAGCCAGCATTTCCTTTGCCGAAAGCGTGTGTTCATATCTGAGAATCAGTACAGAACCTCAAAAACGTATGGGCCATAAGAAAAATATGCCTGGTGAGAAAAGTGACAACTCTGTACTTACACACAAAGAAGAGCTACGAAGGGAAATTTATTCTACCTTGGACAGGATTGTTCAAGAAATAATCACCCAATTCGAGGAACTTCATAATGTAGCAGATAGATATGAATTTTTGTCGCCTTCCCAGCTATTAAATCCTCAGGTCGAAATCAATCTCGAAAGTACTCCTAGCGACATTGATAAAAACGAATTTCTGCTGGAGCGAAAGAGGGTTCAACGGTTTGTCAAAGTTTTATCAGAAGCCTCCGCACTTCCAAAACAAGGACCTGTTGAGCTCTTGAAATTTATAAAAAAAATATCGGCTAGATGATTCAGTCCCGAATATTGTCATCACAGCACAGCAGGCGACCTGATTATACTGGACTCTTTTTCTAATTTTTTTTTCTGTTAATATTTCATGTAATTTGTTACTACTCCAATGTATCAATGGATGTGCACTGGGTCTTTTGGATTCTAATGTTGGTATGGATTTTAATTTGTGTGGAAACGTGTATTTCAGTGGAGTTTTGTGGTAAGACGCTTGACAGTATTGACTATACACCCGCCATCTTGGAACCTAATACCGAGCCTAGGCCCAAGTCTCTAACCGAACAAATCCCTAGCACAAAACGTAAGAAGAGAGGACGTAGAGGAGGAATACGAGTTAAGTGTAGAAGAAGAGGACAAAGAGGCTTCCTTCCACCCATCGAGTTAAGTGTAGAAGAAGAGGACAAAGAGGCTTCCTTCCACCCATCGAGTTAAGTGTAGAAGAAGAGGACAAAGAGGCTTCCTTCCACCCATCGAGTTAAGTGTAGAAGAAGAGGACAAAGAGGCTTCCTTCCACCCATCGAGTTAAGTGTAGAAGAAGAGGACAAAGAGGCTTCCTTCCACCCATCGAGTTAAGTGTAGAAGAAGAGGACAAAGAGGCTTCCTTCCACCCATCGAGTTAAGTGTAGAAGAAGAGGACAAAGAGGCTTCCTTCCACCCATCGAGTTAAGTGTAGAAGAAGAGGACAAAGAGGCTTCCTTCCACCCATCGAGTTAAGTGTAGAAGAAGAGGACAAAGAGGCTTCCTTCCACCCATCGAGTTCAGTGTAGAAGAAGAGGACAAAGAGGCTTCCTTCCACCCATCGAGTTAAGTGTAGAAGAAGAGGACAAAGAGGCTTCCTTCCACCCATCGAGTTAAGTGTAGAAGAAGAGGACAAAGAGGCTTCCTTCCACCCATCGAGTTAAGTGTAGAAGAAGAGGACAAAGAGGCTTCCTTCCACCCATCGAGTTAAGTGTAGAAGAAGAGGACAAAGAGGCTTCCTTCCACCCATCGAGTTAAGTGTAGAAGAAGAGGACAAAGAGGCTTCCTTCCACCCATCGAGTTCAGTGTAGAAGAAGAGGACAAAGAGGCTTCCTTCCACCCATCGAGTTAAGTGTAGAAGAAGAGGACAAAGAGGCTTCCTTCCACCCATCGAGTTAAGTGTAGAAGAAGAGGACAAAGAGGCTTCCTTTCACCCATCGAGTTAAGTGTAGAAGAAGAGGACAAAGAGGCTTCCTTCCACCCATCGAGTTAAGTGTAGAAGAAGAGGACAAAGAGGCTTCCTTCCACCCATCGTAACAGGCAATGTTAGGTCTTTACAAAATAAGATGGAAGAATTAACAGGTTGCTGTGAACATCTGTATCAATTTAGAGAGTGTTCCTTAATGTGTTTCACTGAAACCTGGCTCAATGACACGATACCCGACTCTTCTGTTGATCTCGATAAATTTTATGTTTATAGAGCAGACAGAACAATTAATAGTGGGAAGTCAAAAGGAGGAGGACTCGCAATCTATATAAACAGGGAATACTGCAACGCCAATAATGTGAACATTAGGAATAAAATTTGTGACCCTAACATTGAACTTATGTGTGTCACACTTAGGCCTTACTACTTGCCTAGAGAATTCACTCAGGTGTGTGTTGTTGTTGTGTACATACCACCGACGGCTGACACAGCGACTGCGACGAAAATAATTTTTGATGTGCTTCACAAAGTACAATCAAAACACCCGGACTCTGTTTGTATCGTAACTGGAGATTTCAACAACCTAAATATTGACAACACACTGCCAAACTATTGCCAGTATGTCCCTCCCTCCCCACAAGGCAGGGTAGAACGCTCGACAAATGCTACGTAAACATTAAGCAGGCTTACAAATGTAAAAGTTTTTTCCCACTTGGAGAATCTGACCATGTATTGGTCCATCTTATACCAAATTACAAACCTAATCTTAAAACTACAAAGAGAGTTATAAAAACGGTCAAGATGTGGTCTGAAGAGGCTGTAGAAAAACTACGAGGATGCATTGAGAAAACTAACTGGAAAATCTTTATTGAAAACTGTCCAGACATAAACGAACTAACAGAAACTGTTAACTCATATCTATCATTCTGCGAGGAGTTATCAATTCCAACAAAAACAATACAAGTCTATGGAAACAATAAGCCCTGGATGACCAAAAAAATCAAACACCTTATTACTGAAAAGAAAACAAAGTATAAGGCTAGCAACGAAGAGTTTATAAATGCTAAACATAAACTGAGAAAAGCAATAATTGAAGGGAAAAAAACATACAAAGAAAAAATTGAGAATTTCTTTGCAAAGAACAACTCAAAACAATGCTGGGAGGGATTAAAGAAAATAACAGGCTGCGCCTCAAAACGAGAACAAATTTCAGTGGCTGATGATGAGAAATTCGCCAACGAACTAAATTATTTTTATTCTCGTTTTGACAAAGAAGATTTTGTTGATCTACACAAAGAACTTTTCAACACTCTGTCCAAAGGAAAACAAGAGCCCTATGTCCATTTTGTAACTGAGGATGAAGTGACCTTGTTATTTAAAAGAGCAGACGTAACAAAAGCTTCTGGACCAGACAAAATTAGTGGCAAGCTGATCAAGCTATGTGCGGAGCAAATCTCTTCTATCTTCTGTCATATCTTTAACCAGTCATTGCAAACGTGCGTAATTCCACACATCTGGAAAACTTCAGAGATCATACCAGTGCCTAGGAAACCAAAAATAGATTGCTTAAATGATTTCCGCCCAGTAGCACTAACACCTATTGTTATGAAATGTTTTGAAAAATATATGCTAAAACAACTTGTAGCAAAAGTCAACAACAGCCTAGACCCTCACCAATTTACATACAAAGCAGCTAGAGGAACTGAGGATGCCATTCTATTGCTTTTGGACCAGCTTTATAAGCATCTCGATATACCCAAAACATACGCACGAGTCCTCTTCGTAGATTTCTCCTCGGCTTTCAATACCATACAGCCACATCTAATGATAAACAAACTGAGTAACTTAAATGTAAGCCCTTACTCACAAGCATGGGTTCTAAACTTTTTAACCCAACGGCCCCAGTATGTTAAAGTCAACAACACCAAATCGTCAACTCGAGTACTATGTACGAGTGCTCCACAAGGTTGTGTACTTTCTCCTGTACTATACACTCTTTACACTAATGACATAAGAAGCATCTATGACTCAGTTAAACTCATTAAATTCGCTGATGATACTGCCATAGTCGGTCTTATTTCAGGAGACGAAACTCAGTATCGAAGCTCGATAGAAGAGTTTTCAAACTGGTGCACCGACAACTTTCTAGAACTGAATGTAACAAAAACTAAAGAACTTATAATAGATTTTAGAAAGAAAAAACATACTATACGTGAACTGCAAATAAACACTACATCTAAAGAACAAGTAAAGGCATATAAATATCTAGGTGTTATCATCAACAACAAGCTATCATGGGAAGACCACCTTGGAACTCTGACAAAGAAGGCAGCCCAGCGACTCTTTTTTCTATACAAACTCAATAGCTTTAAACTAAGTAAGAAGATCCTTGAGACATTTTACCGCGCGACTATGCAGAGTCTGCTAACATACGGAATAACTTGTTGGCAAGGCAACGCCTCATCTAAACTGTCGAGACGTCTAGAAAAAAGCATCTAAAATTACACTTACAACATTGCCACATTTAAAGGAGCTTTTTGAACAAAAGTGCCTAAGAAAAATCGAAAAAATCTTGGAAGACAACGGCCACCCGCTCCATCAGAACTACGACAGGTCGTCGCGAAGTGGGCGACTGCTGTCAATCAAAACAAGAACAGAGCGGTACACAAACTCGTTCGTACCTCACTCGGTCAGACTCTATCACCGCCACTCATTGATCAGGGAACATGAAATGCACCAAGACACCTGTGTGTAGTCGCTGAATGAACTCTTTATGTTGTCTGTTGTATTTGTGTGTATTTTTCTGTTGTGTTGTCTTTATATGAGAAAAGAGTCCTTGTAATCACAACAAATTTCCGTAAGGATCAATAAAGCAGTCTTAGTCTTAGTCTTAATCATGATTCGCATATTTTTTACTATTGCGGTAAACGTCGCTACATGCGAGAGAAGTTTTTCCAAACTGAAACTGATCAAGAATTATTTGCGATCAACGATGACTCACTAATTTGGCCATTTTGTCCATTGAACAAGAGCTGGTGGAAAAAAATGGATTTCGATAAAATTATTGATACTTTTGCCAGCAAGAAAGAGCTTAAAATTCATTTGTAGTATGTTTATGTAAAAGTGATTTTTTTTTAAATTAACAATATTTGATTTATGAATACATATTATTTTGAACAGGTTTTGCAATGTTATTAATTAGTTAGTTTTTTTTTTTTGGGGGGGGGGGGCATCAAGATGAGGTACCGCACCAGGCATCATAAACTCTAGCTACGCCACTGGGCATAGGCCTATAAGAAAGAAAACTGGTCTAAAAGTGATAAGTTTGCAAGGCTCAAAATTTAAAGGTCAGAACTGACCAGGTCTCGACCAGAAGACTTGAAGTATTTATAGATCGAATGCCCTTCAAAGTGTCACACATTGCCCGACGGTTACATGGAGGAAACACATGTTTATAGGCAGTGTTCAAAGTATTAATGAAAAAGTCAGAGTTCATTTCAAATGAAACAGTGTTAATTATTATTGTTACAATGATTTCAGATTTTCGTTTGATTTAAATAAGTTCCTTGACTGTCTGCTTTGTTGCTATTTTTAGACTTTTTGCTAGTTTTTTTTTTCATTTTCACAAGGAAGAATAACAATAACTTTAAATAATAATTCACGGTGCCCCCGCTGCGGGGAAGAAGAGGAAACCGTGCCTCATATTCTGTTTGACTGCCTCAGACTTGCTGATCTCTGTCTCGACAGGTCTGGGAAACAAAAATTCTCAACCTGTTTGGTGACATGTATGCAATTCGCAAGACAGCAGGGTTTCTGTCCAGGACTTTTGCAAGAGAGGATTTGAGGCTTTGAGCCTCTCAAGCCCTTACTCAAATGGAGTTTGAATAATAATAATAATAATAATAATAAACTTTTAATAATAATAATGATAATAACAATATGAAAACCTACGCTAAGAAATTAAGTGACTCTGGAAATAATAGGGTGTATTTGATTTCTTAGGTTGTTATAGTAACAAAATGTTTGTAAAATGTTTTACATGTTTCGGATGTTCCTTCAGAGTTGACGATAGTTTACTTCCTAGTCCAAACCTCCCACAGGACGACGGGGGATGGGAGCGGGCAGGGTTTGAACCCGGGACCATCGATAAATCCGAACGACAGTCCAGCGTGCAAACCGCACGACCAGGCAGCCATCCAACAGAGGTGGCGGAGACTATGGACCTCGCAAACACGTTCGAGTCTCTAAATAACCCTTTAAAAAATGTCTCGTTACCTTTCAGAGGGCAGCACTGCTGCAGACCTGCCACATCACCAGAAAATTTCCCTAACACTTAAAGGGAGACTACATTGAATTTGTTTCTCTTTAACGAAGCTCGACTCTGGCAGTGCCAAAGAATGAAAATTAGTTCATTCCTATAATAATAATAATATCAACCAAGGGGGTAATAAAAACTGACCTCACAGATACCTTCAAGGCCCTTAACATTCCTAGGAACATTCTCCTTACTTGTCAGAGGGTGGTACTGCTGTTTGTAACATAATAATAACAACAACAATGTTCTTTTTTTTTACAATAACTACACACCGCGAAAATTCTAGAGTTTTCCAACTATCTACTCTACTGGGCTAGGCCTGTATTAACAAACAAGACGGTGGAATTTATCATTTGCAGATCCTCCTTCAGAAATGAACATTGTACAGTCGTATGTGGTGAAGTCAGAAGTCCACCAACATAACTATATTTCCAGGTCTGAAGAGTGGTGACAACTTTACAGACATATTAGAGGCATTGAACATTTAAATATGGCTACTTCTGTCTCGAAAGGCAATGGATGCACTTATACGAATCACTGATTTTTAGCCGCTTTGCAGCAGCACAAGAGTTTCATCTTCGTTGACGCATTCCTGGACCATAGGGGTCATGGATGGCCCATGCGTCAGGGTTCCTCTCCTGACCTTGCTGATTCGATCCAAAGGAATGCTTCGCATATTAAATTTGGCACCAACTCAGTTGCAGAAGCTGCCGAGGGGATATAATAGTAGATACTCCCAACTCCTAAGAGGTTTCACTTCTTATTTTTACTCGAGGTTGTCTCCTGAAGGCTTAGTACGGCAAGGCAGCGGGGGGTTTGAAGTCTAGAGTACCCCTCTCCTAGATGAATCGCCTTACTAGGCTGATGAGCTTCTTCTGTACGAAGCTCCCGGTTTTTGAGGCGCCTTCACCCCTTCCCCTGTTAGATCAGTTTCGCCGGGGCAAGAAAGTAACTTGATTAAAAAACAAAAAACAGCAACAAAGAAATCATATGCCGAACTTGGACTCTTACTGTCAAGTTGAACCATTTTATTTGTTTAGTCACAAAGCACAAGCTCTACAAAGGCAGTGAAAATGACAAATAATAGCAATATACACTTACTCAACATACTCAAGATTATCAAAAGCTCTTAAACGTAGTGTATTTTTGTGTATATCCCCAATGAAGAGTTTCAAAGTTTTGTTCCGTGTAGACCTGCCAAAACAAACAAATAAACAAACAAACAAACAAAAAAAAAACAATAGGAATTCAGGATGTACGAATGTACTTTCAGATTTATGGGTATTTCGCAATCAACGATCTTGTAGAAATAAACGAATAAATAACTAAAATAATCATTCAACATACAAGTAGTTCAAGCTTTATGCTATGGATCTGTAGATACATTACAATGGCAGGGTTTTGTTCTAGATTCAAGTTTGTGTGTAACTGGAAACTCTGTGGATGATGAAATACAACGGTAATACATTTTTTTCTTTCTAACGTATTTGTCCAATGCTGTGATATTTGTCCAATAATTACTGTCCTAAAATAAAACGTATAAAACATAAGAAACAAAATATTAATTTTTTAAAATAAAACCTGAAAATGAATGCGTAACGGAATATAGAAACCAGTAGATCTCGAGGCTGTTTATTTCATAAAAAAAAAAGAAAATCATTTTATAAGGCCTTGTTGATTCTAGATCTAGTTGACTGTCAACTTTTTTTTTAATTTAAGGGAGCGTTCTGTCGCGTAGTCTAGACAAGTGTCTTTTTCTTTCTCCTAACTTTGTTTTTTTTTTATTATTTCCTCTAGTCGTAGTCGTAGTCGTAAGTACTTGTACGGGGCGAGAGTGTCTTGTATTTTGTGTTTTGACTTGTTTTGCTACGTCACAAAGTCCGGTGAGATCAAATTGGTCATTCTTTTGTCATGAGGCAGTTCACCCTCTTTGTTTGAAACGGACGGTGTGTTGGCCCGTAAAACGTTCTTTGTCTGTACTAGTTTCTCGGACTTATTATTCAGTAGGATTTTTGGGACCCCTGTTTAGGGTGAGTTATTCGTTTGTAATATCTATTATTGTATGTTGTATGAGGTTGTCACTTTTTCTATTTTTAGTGTAGAAGTTGAGAGTACTGTGTTTATTTCGTTTATAGGGTGCCAGTGGTTGGAGTTGTGGGCATCGCTTGCCGTCTCAGAAATATATATTACAGTTTTTTCAGTGTCATTGTCAAATTGGCGACCATCTGAGGTCTAACTTTACTATTACCGAGGTTGGCAGTTTTGTGACGCCAGTCGGTCAGAGTCTGGTGGACTATGTAACCAGGGTGACAAGTTGATAGCCGTAGCAAAGGTGCTTAAATTCATTATTGAATAATATCTTTATATATACCTATTATATATATATATATATATATATATATATATATCTAATATATATATTGTCTATTTATCATCCTCATTGTACATACACATATATCAGTTTCATACAATTAAATTCATTTATTTTTGTTGTTATTTAAACTATTCACCTAGTTGGTTACTGTATGTACGACTGTGTGTAAGTGATGTTCTTGTCAGGTTGAACCCCGGGACCTTAATAGTATACAGCTAGTTAACAACCCAAATAACTCCTAAACCTGACACGTTCAATTCCGACATAATTGTTTGACCAGGTTGCGCATCAGCAGCAGTACAGCTAACTCCATAGTGGAATACAATAATACTGTTGAGCAACAAAAAATTTTGTAAAAACAAAAAAAACCGATGAGGCGGTGGTGTCCCCTTTGTGCCTTACACGTGAGAGTTCTATCCTGGTTGTATTTCTCGAAACTAAATGTCTAGGTCTAGTGTCTAGGTTTAGTGTCCAGGTCTAGTGTCTAGGTCTAGTGTCTAGGTCTGGTGTCTAGGTCTGGTGTCTAGGTCTGGTGTCTAGGTCTAGTGTCTAGGTCTAGTGTCTAGGTCTAGTGTCTAGGTCTAGTGTCTAGGTCTGGTGTCTAGGTCTGGTGTCTAGGTCTGGTGTCTAGGTCTAGTGTCTAGGTCTGGTGTCTAGGTCTGGTGTCTAGGTCTGGTGTCTAGGTCTGGTGTCTAGGTCTGGTGTCTAGGTCTGGTGTCTAGGTCTGGTGTCTAGGTCTAGTGTCTAGGTCTAGTGTCTAGGTCTAGTGTCTAGGTCTGGTGTCTAGGTCTGGTGTCTAGGTCTAGTGTCTAGGTCTGGTGTCTAGGTCTGGTGTCTAGGTCTAGTGTCTAGGTCTGGTGTCTAGGTCTGGTGTCTAGGTCTGGTGTCTAGGTCTGGTGTCTAGGTCTGGTGTCTAGGTCTAGTGTCTAGGTCTGGTGTCTAGGTCTGGTGTCTAGGTCTGGTGTCTAGGTCTGGTGTCTAGGTCTAGTGTCTAGGTCTAGTGTCTAGGTCTGGTGTCTAGGTCTGGTGTCTAGGTCTGGTGTCTAGGTCTGGTGTCTAGGTCTGGTGTCTAGGTCTGGTGTCTAGGTCTGGTGTCTAGGTCTAGTGTCTAGGTCTAGTGTCTAGGTCTGGTGTCTAGGTCTAGTGTCTAGGTCTGGTGTCTAGGTCTGGTGTCTAGGTCTGGTGTCTAGGTCTGGTGTCTAGGTCTGGTGTCTAGGTCTAGTGTCTAGTGTCTAGGTCTAGTGTCTAGGTCTGGTGTCTAGGTCTGGTGTCTAGGTCTAGTGTCTAGGTCTGGTGTCTAGGTCTGGTGTCTAGGTCTAGTGTCTAGGTCTGGTGTCTAGGTCTGGTGTCTAGGTCTGGTGTCTAGGTCTGGTGTCTAGGTCTGGTGTCTAGGTCTGGTGTCTAGGTCTGGTGTCTAGGTCTGGTGTCTAGGTCTAGTGTCTAGGTCTGGTGTCTAGGTCTGGTGTCTAGGTCTGGTGTCTAGGTCTAGTGTCTAGGTCTAGTGTCTAGGTCTGGTGTCTAGATGTAGAGGATGAAAGATGAAGAAAGAGAAAAAAAACATTAAGAACGACAGTAACAGAAAAAGAGAGAAAAGAAAGAGAGAGAGAGTGAAAGGAAATAGATTGAAAGAATAAATGGTGGAAAAGATTAAGAAAAATAATAGAAAAAATATATAAAGAAATAATTACAAAAAAGTGAAGAAAAATGACACAGAGTAAAAGAAAGAGAGAGCGAGAGTAACGCAGAGGAGACAAAGAGAAAAGGAACTAGAGAGAGACAGAGAGAGAGAAAGAGAGAGAGAGAGACGGATAGAGAGAATAGCAAGACAAAGAGATGAGAGAAAGAGAATGAAAAAAGAAATTGAAAGAAATGAAGGGACGTCTGCAAGAAAAGAAAAACCAAACAAAAAGAGAAGGCCACTCTAGATCTACTGTTACTTTACTTTGGAGTTAGTTCCACGAGAAACGTAAGGACAGAACAAAAGTTATGTAGTGACCAGAATAAAGTGAAAATATCTTCTTATCTTATCTTATATAATACAGACGTTACTTCAAAAAAGAAGATTACGTCCTACGCGTCATGCATTTAGTCATGCATATTAACCAATGACTTAAATTCTGCCAAGTCAATGGTTTTCCTGGCTAGCTCATTCCATACTCTAATAGCACTAGGGAAGAAGGAGTATTTGTACAAATTTGTGTGCCTTTATTTTTGTGTCTTTCAGAGTATTTAATTAAATTTTGTTTTTGTATTTGATCAAATGAAGTTTGAAAGGTTAGATGCTAGTTAAATTTCATCCGTAACTAGAAACTGTAATTTCAGTTTCATTTTAAAGCTCGCGTTACTTTTAAACATTGAAATGTTTGCATTTTACAGTTAGGTCTAGTATAGATTGGCTGCTTGGTTTCTTTTAAATCAGTGGCGTTGCGTGGAGGGGAGAGAGTGTGCGGTTTGTTTCTAACCCAACAGGATATAATATTAATAAAGAATAAAAGCTTTTTTTGTTTAAATTTAAATATTTTCTTAAAAAAAGATTTTTTATTTCATCAAATTTCAGTAACATTAACAATTCACTAGGTCTAACTTCTTCTTAACATATTCACCCTTAAACTTATACAATTTAAAAATAATATTATGATACCATCTCATTTTCTTATCCATTACTTATGTGATTTGCGCCACTTTTAACTTCATCCACTCATTGCAGTCCAGCTTCAATTATTTCCCTTTTATGTCATTCTTTATTCTGCTGACTCTTTTTAATTATCTCCAAGCCCTAAACATCGAGCGCCCATATATAATGTGTACCTCACAATAGTTAGGGAAAAGTAAAGGCGGTTGGTCGTTGTGCTTGCTACATGACACTGCGAGCCACAGAAACAGATGACATTTACATCATCTGCCCCATATATCGCAAGGTCTGAAAGGAAAACTTTACTTATTTCAATAGATTACATAAGTTTTGCTAAAAAAAAGATTACAGTTGCTGTGTTGAAATAAATAACAGAAAGTGTATTGAAATAAATAACAGAAAGTGTATTGAAATAAATTACAGAAGCTGTGTTGAAACAGAGAACAGAAAGTGTGTTGAAGATGAAATAGACCTCAAATGTTGCCTAAACTACTGATCTCAAGACGTCTATATATTAATGTTTAGACATTTCTATATGTTGACGACAAATCTTCAATGTCTGTAAATGTCAAGATTTATCTCTGCAATGTAGATGTCAAGGCATCTCTATATATTTATGATTAGATCTTTCTATATGTTAATATGAAGACACCATTCTCTATATATTGATGTCTACATATTTCTATATGTTTATAAAACATCAATGTCTGTAAATGTCAAGATATCTCTCTATATATGCTGATGTAAAATAAACTGTATGCAAATATATATATATATATATGTCAAGACATAAATGTCTTTAAATGTCAAGATATTCCTCTCTCTATATTAATGTCAAGTATTGTAAAGATATCTTTGTCTGTAAATGTCAAGATATTTCGCCCTATATTTTGATGTTAAGACATCTCTATTTACTTAATATTTTCTTTTTTTACGAGTGGAAATAAACGAAACAAATATGATGATGTGATCAAAACGTGGTCTATATTCTCTTGTCGTTTCCTCCATTGAAAAGTATGACAAGTCACCAACTACTTAGCTTCCGACATTCTGTTCTAGCACGTGTTATTAGATGTCATCAAGGGAGTTCACTCTAAGCTAGCTTAGACTGTTTCAATTCTTTTAAGATGGTGGCGTTCTGCGGAGAACTGTTATAAATGAAAGTCACGTGGCTATCACCAGACGTGTAGAGAATTACGAAGATAACAAAAAAAAATTAATAAATAATTAAAAGAGACAAGTTAAAAAAAAATTCACTTTCTCTTCTTGAAGAGCATAGCAAAGAATTTGTTTTCCAATAAAAGTTATCTCATTGGTAAAATGAAAAAATATAACTATAAAGCTAATGTAGACATTAGCACTGGCGTAGAAACAATGTCGTAAAGGGGTACATTGCGCTCGGACCCACAAATATTAGGGGCCTAAATATGCTCTTTAAAGAAAAAAAAAGGAAACACAAATGACTGCAAACATAAGTATGTTTTGTATTCTTTTATAATTTTTTTTGTTAAATTGTATATTTTGGTTCTTAAATTATCTGTGACATTTATCAAACATGCAGACTATGTAAATAAATAATAATTTTTTTGAAGTTTATTGTTTATTGAAATTATAACTTTTGTTTAACATAAAATTAAAGCGAAATAATGACTTTGATAAACAAGATGATATTTTATGTGTGCAATAATGTCCAGCTTAATGTCTGAAAATACCATCAGCAGATCTCCACGAGCACAAATTTCTAGTCGGTTTCTTTTATTTGTAATGAGGTTTATTACGGCACTGAATCCAGATAGCACCAAAGTAAGAAGACAGAAAGCAGTCAGCAACTTCTTTACCATGAGCCATTAGGCAGGATATACAAATTGGAAAGAGAATTTGATTTGTGGGTATCTTTATTCAAAGTTCGGTTTTAAGTTCCTCGTTTTTTTTTTTGGATATATCAATAAGCTGCTCCTGTATTACAATGAATTCATCTGTGAATGGGATTGGGTTTGTCTACGCGCAAAAGAGCTCACTACCCAATTGTCAATATCCAAGTGAAGAATGTCTTCATACCTTTGAATCTCTTCGTAGAATAGACGTTTTAAACAGCTGTGACAGGCGAGTTGATTAGTATTCAAATTGTCCGATCGGATAAACTGGCTTTTAGCTGATAAATTATTTGACTAATCATTCTAGTTACAAAAAAAAACAACAGATTTCAATTTTAGTGTGCAATGTGCAGAAGTTGTTGACTGCTTTCCCGTCTTGCTATTTGCTAGAACGTTGAATCAGTGCCAATATGAGCTCATCATAAAATTATAATGAAAACAAGGTTACAAACACAGTTTGTATGGAAACACAAACTCATAATCGGCCCCAGAAGTGTTTCACCCAGGCAGGTAGTCTTGTGTGGTGCCCCAGTTGTCCAGCAGACTAAAGGTTAGGTGAACCCATCAGAGTTGGATGGACTCAGGGTTTCCTAAAAATTCCGAAGCTCCAAAATCCAGCCTTCAGTGTGGTTAAAAACAATTCAACCCCCCCCCCCCCCCCACCATGATAAATGGTATACTAACAATAAATGATAGGCTATCAATGGTGAATAATTGACAGCCCAAGACATTTTGTTAAAGAGCTCTACATTGAGATATTAGATACAAATATTTTTGTTGGGTCATTACAAACAAACCGCGTCACTGATTCGCCTCGATTTCACATCTAAGCCCCAAGCGTCGCAACCACACAAACACAACGATTTGTTCCAAAAATAGAAATTGGACACATCATTTCCGCCTTGATTATCGATAGCAAGACGCAATGTGAAGGTCGCTTCTGGGTACCGTCAGCCATTTTGCTGACCCATGCCACTTCGACTGTAGGGAGAATGATTAGATCAGTCGTCCACAAGCAATAGTTTTTATGACCCTTGACCTAGGACTGGTTAGTATTTTACACGTGTAAGCTTGTGTGTGAAGGTCAGTGCGAGCGATAATCTGTTCCGGTCTTGAGGGAAGGACTGCTTGACTCCCTTTGATGAGATTTTCGTGCTGAAATCAATTCAGAGACCTTGTAATGTAAACAGACCATTGCGGGGCGCTATGCGAAACGGATTGCGCGGGGCCCAGTTTGGGTAGGGATTGGATAATAAGTGAAAATTAAGATTTTGTGTTTGAAAATAAATTCGTCTTTGCATTTTATTAATTCTTAAATACGTACAGAATCACGATCAAATGCGCGGGCCTATAAAAGTGCGGGGCCCTCTGTAGTCGTATAGGTTGAAGTGGCTAAAGGCCGGCCCTGCTAACAACGTTCTATTTGTATCACATTTAAGTTTTGGCGGATCCCTAAAAAATAAATACCCTATTGTTTTTATGCTGTCTGTCTGTCTGTCAAAAGCGGTTTTGAAATTCTGATTTCGCGATCACTTGTGTCATGCTCAGACTGCGTGTAACCGCTACCTCTGATTTCTGGAAGCGCCCCCCCCCCCTTTGTTGTTTATTAAACTTAAGTAGGCGAATTGTTTCTATTCCATTTTTTTAACCAAGATTTAAAAGGCCGCTTTAGACAACAATCTAAATAGTTTAGATCTCTTAAGTGTGAAGTGTTATTGTATCTAACAAATGTGGATTGTTCTGTCTGTGTCCTTTTGTGAGCGACAGGTAAGTTCCTTTTGCTCTTCATGGCAGGTGAGATCTCTGAAGGTGCACAAACGTTGAAGCAACTCAAATAACGAAAAACTCTGGAGAACATTGAGGCTATCATGATTCCTCGAGGCTAGCATGATTCCTTGAGACTATCATGATTCCTTGAGGCTATCATGATCCTTAAGACTATCATGATCCCTTGAGGCTATCATGATTCCTTGAGGCTATCATGATTCCTTGAGACTATCGTTGATTCTTCGAGGCTATCATGAATCCTTGAGACTATCATGATCCCTTGAGGCTATCATGATTCCTTGAGGCTATCATGATCCCTTGAGGCTATCATGATTCCTTGAGGCTATCATGATTCCTTGAGGCTATAATGATCCGATGAGGCTATCATGATCCCTTGGGGCTATAATGACCCCTTCAGGCTATCATGATTCCTTGAGGCTATCATGATCCCTTGAGGCTATCATGATTCCTTGAGGCTATCATGATCCCATGAGGCTATCATGATCCCTTGGGGCTATCATGACCCCTTCAAGCTATCATGATTCCTTGAGGCTATCATGATTCCTTGAGGCTATCATGATTCCTCGAGGCTATCATGATTCCTTGAAGCTATCACGATTCCTCGAGGCTATCACGATTCCTCGAGGCTATCACGATTTCTCGAAGCTATTATGATTCCTTGAGGTTATCATGATTCCTTGAGGTTATCATGATTCCTTGAGGCTATCACGATTCCTCGAGGCTATAATGATTTCTCGAAGCTATCATGATTCCTTGAGGTTATCATGATTCCTTGAGGCTATCATGATCCCATGAGGCTATCATGATCCCTTGGGGCTATCATGACCCCTTCAAGCAATCATGATTCCTCGAGACTATCATGATTCCTTGAGACTATCATGATTCCTCGAGACTATCATGATTCCTTGAGACTATCATGATTCCTCGAGGCTATCATGATTCATTTGGCTTTGAAGTAAGCATAAGTAGACATGTTCATATGACCTCCTTCATAAAAATGAGATGACATTTTGGGTATTGCCTATGCCCTATGGTAACGATACGGCTTGAGATCAGCGGCGTCGCAGGTTCTGTCAGGGTGGAAACACTGTTTTTGCTACAAGCTGCCTAGGGGTTACCGACTCCTGATTTTTCCTCTGAGTTGACTCCCGAAGCCTTTCCCATGTTTAGGTATAGTCGTAAGCCGGCAGAGGTTTGGATTAAAAGTTTTCCTTCTCTTAGATGGGTAGCCAGCTAATGCAAGCTCTCGTGAGGGAATCTTTATAGTTTAAGCGCCAGTTGCTCGCCCTCTTCCCCGTTCTCCTGTCGGAGATAATCTTTACCAATATTTGAGCCAATGTGAAAGCCAGGAGCTGGACTTTTTGAGACGCATGCCCTTGGAAGCATTTTATAGGTAGTGGAGTGCTTGTATCCATTACCACTTTTGGCTATTGCAACCTTACGGAACATGATCATAACAAAACAAAACAAATATATAATGACGAAACTCATGTCCCTATTTGATTTCACTAGAACTATGGATTTTAAAGAGAAAAAACAAACACGCACTAACTTGTTACGTAATTGTTGATAATGCCACCTTCAACTTTCTTTATTCAGATTAATTAATTTTTACTGTATCTAAAATTGTCAGTTGGATTTCACATTACTCGCTCAACAATGTAATTAAAAACTTTTGACTCCCGTGAAGCACACATTGTGGAACATTCACTTATGACGACTGCGCCCTCTGAAGTCCTTATCGCTTTGGTATGTTAATCTTTGTATTGTTAATAGGATACTAGCTGTTCAACTCTGTAAAATGATGGCTAGATACAAAATATTGATGAGTTGAATGGAAAGTATTTTATTTTATACTAGTCGACCGGCGGCCTAGCATACGCCGCTATTTTGCAGGGCCGGTTTTAGGCCACTGCAACCTATGTGACCGAAGGATCCGCACTTTCATGGAACCCGCGCTAATTCAAGGTGTAAAAATTATTAAATTAAACCATTTTATAACTTAAAACAGATTTCCTGCGCACTCCTGTCGATTTACCAGGAGCTCCTGGGAATCTCCCGAAATTGCAAAATATACGAAAAAGTCCTTAAAATATACGGAAATACATAGAAAAAAACTTTGGGGTGTCATTCAATATGGAAAACGTCAATCCTACGCGCTATTAATAAAAACGGCATAATGCATTAGCCGTAATTGTGTAATCAGGTGAAAGAAGCTTCTCGTGCCTCAAACTAATGCAGAATTACTTGAGGTCAACAGTTCTCAAAGATAGATTGAAACATTTGGTAATTCTTGCTATTGAGCGGGATCTATGTGGGAAACAGAATTATTATGATATACTGTATGACTTTGCTACACGCAAGGCTCGAAAAGTAATTCTGTACGTAGTAAAGAATGAATAAAATACATAGACGAATTTGTTTTCTAATACAAACTCTTAAATTTGACTTATTATCCGCTTCCCTACCCAAACTTGGCCCCGCGAAATCCGTTTCGAATAGGGCCCCACAATGCTTATGTTTAAGTCCAGCAATGCTATTTAGTGTTTGTAAAATGTTTTACATGTTTCGGATGTTCCTTCAGAGTTTACGATAGTTTACTTCCTAGTCCAAACCTCCCGCATGGGATGGAAGCGGGCAGGGTTTGACAGTCCAGCGTGCAGCCATCCGTAGCGAGCTGTAAAAACGTGTTCCCCCCCCCCACTCTTTTTTTTTTTTTTCGAGGGGTGACTATCCGCAGAAATAAGAGAGTGCTCTTCCCATTACTTCTTGTTTGACCTGATTAGGGAAAAAGAGAATTTTATATATAGATTGAGGTAACTAAAAAAATTCTGAATAAAAAATAAACAAGGTTACACAGACAGTTTGTGTGGAAAATCGGCCTCCGAAGTGGTCCGCTTAGGCAGGTAAAAAGGCAGGTTTCAATATTTTCAGAAAAAATATCAGAAACTATGAACTACAAACTATCAACAACTACAGCGCTATCTCCGTCGATACAAAAAGAAGAGACTTGCCTGTGTCGAAAGTGTTGCCGATATTTTTGTCATTTTAGTTCGACTAACGACTTGATACCACAGGATACGGAGATTTATAAATGTTCTTATTATTAAATTGTTAATATTCATATGTATCCAATGTGTTATACACGAGAAGTGCCACGCGACAAGACAGAGAAGATAGATTTAACTAAATGGAAAAGTTTCTTTAAAAAAAAAAAGATGTTTCTTTGTTGAGGCTTTAAGTGATGAATTGGCAACTTACAAAACAATTAGATCAATTAGATTATCATTCAATAACACCAGTTAGACCAGGTTCACATTTAACAATATCTTCATAACTAATCGCTCCAAGCCCCGCTCCTGAAGGGGCTTCGCGATAGTAGAATTCCATCTACGAGACTATCTAAGAGGCGATCATTATTAAACAGATCACCTTGGCATCAATAAAGATAAGTAGCCGGAAGCGTCCAACTTACATCGTTTATTTCGTAAATGAACAACATCTGATCGGATTTGAAAACGCTATATGATCAAGTTGAGGGGCTATAGTTATTTCGACCTGAAAGAGTCAAAGGTTATTTATAGTGTTGTAACATAAATGAATCTTAAAAAAATGATTTTTGTTTTTTTGAAAATGTATAATTTATTATAGGGTTTTCTTGACGTTCGAAGAAGATATTTTCCGAGACCGCTCTCGAAATAAACATTTCCGAGGTATTAAATTTCATAAACGTAACTATTTTTGGATACGAACAGTCTCACAAGACATCTCCTAACACTTTAATCTCCTAAATAACTATTTCCCATTCACCTGTGACAAGGAAAATGTTGAGGCCTGCTATAAGGACTTGTCTCGATTGAACCTGTTAATAATTTATACCAGCTGTACGATTATTTCGGCCAATCAGCATTCAGAAAGTTTGGCGATGGTGTATTCATTTTTTCCCCAATAGGTTACTGTGCATATAGATCTACATCTGGTGACGTGGGAAAACCAGTGGAAAAAAAACAAAAAACCTCGGGAGTATTTTTTTCATTATTAATTTTGAAAACCCGTGGTCTAGTTCTTCCGCGAAAGTCAGATCTGCGAACGTCAATGGGGACAACTGTAGCTCCTATCATACACCTTCTTCTTTAAGAACCTCAATTTGGCTTCGGCATTCGGACCGCGTATCGCGAGAGAAGATACATTATTATTAGTGCAAAGCGGCAAGCCAGGAAAGTTCCGTGACTGAATCCGTCTGTGACCGTCTAAGCAACTATTTGGTTATTGCAAGTGTTCTGGTTCTCCTCTGTAATTAATAATAACTTTCCGACTCCACCGTGCTAAGCAGAATTTATTATTATCTAGTTTGTTGATTTTTCAAGTAAATGTTTCTGAATCCTTAGTTACCTTTATTAACCTTAATAAAAATTAAAAATTATGGCATTTATAAAGCGCTTCTTTCATGCTATAAGCAAGCTCAGTGCGCTATGGTCCATTCTCAATTGTGGACCAGTGGGGGAGGGGTATCTGGGAGCAGGTTTTCCGTGCTGCCTTTAGGCGCTCACTAAACACACCTCTACTCGAGTCGAACCTCGAGCCCCTTCTTGGGTAGACAAGCCAAGCCAAGTTCAAGCGTACCTAGCCTCTCGACCACGCTTCCCATAGCTAGATGAAATCTTTCATGCAGAACAATTACAATACAGTATGTAATTAGTTAAAGGCCAATAGTACAATACCTACCATGTCTAGAAGCAAAAATAAGGCCTTAAGCTTTAGAGGCGGACGAGCCTATTAGCGTGCTATGGTAAGGAATATGAAGGCTCAGGGTTCCGCATATGACACTCTCCCAGGGCTCCGCGCTCTTTCATTTTGAAATCTGCAGCTGTGTCACTTAGTTTTCAATGGACATTTTAACCCATACTTTCCAAATAGCCTTGCAATTGACTTGCGAAGAACTTCTGACGGTTTTAACTACATTATTGTTTTCAGGATTGATTTCCCACCTTCACTGCAAATAATAATAAGGCTTGTCCAAAGATTAATGTTGGCCTCCTTCAGTCGTAGAACGATTTTGGTTCATCTCGCAGACTTCCTCATGTGGCTGTGGAGCCCTATTTTGGAGAGATACTCCCGTCCACAAATAGCGCAGGTTAAGGTCGCTTTCGCTTAGGTGGTATAGGAGCTGGCCATTTTTCGCATTTTACGTTTTTCTTCCAGAGCTGAATAATTAATGAAGAATGCAATATTTTCCGTGGCTAAACAGCCCCAGCTGCAACCTACATATTTGCCACACCTAGCGCAGACATTACCATTGTCCGCCGATGGTCAATTTAGATTTTCTTTTCGCCGTCTACGTCTGTCTTTGGTAGCGGATTTTCTTTCTCAAATGTTTTCATGATTTATTTCCCCCTCCTCCTCACGTCTCTGCCTGCAAGCACGATACACATTTGCCGTCGGAAAAGGTTTCACTACTTTGTCCTTACCATGGACTCACTTAATTGTCTCTTCTTGGTCAATGCCTACATCAATCCTTCAAACCTAAGACGGAAGTTTTTATATTCAGAGTGAACGTTCATTTAATTGGCGCTATCTCTAAGATAAGTACCACTGTCGGTCAGTATTTTTACTGCTCAACTGTTTATCAATCATGCAATATTGTCACGGACAACCAAGAACTAACGCAATTAAAACTTTATATTTGAAACGAACAACAACTGTACATAACAACGCTTTGTTGGCCAACGATTGAATTGTGTTTATTTCCCCCGCTTGTTACTTCCCCTCTTAGGTTTCACGCTTCACTTTGTTAAGGCACAATAGTAAACAGGGAAACAGAAGCAAAAAAAAAAAAAATTGGATCTTCATGCCTGAGAAACACAACTGACTTCTATGATTGACTACACATAGCATATAGTAAATATCAAACTCTTACAACTTAAAGATTTTTCTAGACTCAGACTTAGCCTTTAGTTCGTATATTTCTTGTCTTGCTCCATGCTACAATCCTCACCTCTAGTAAACTAGTTTGATCGATGGCAACAAAGCCCAACCTGGACAATTATCTTCTTTACGAAATAAGACACGTTAACTCTCTCTCTCCTCATTGACGATATCATCGTTGATTTGACCCCATGAAATTAAATCAATTTTAGGCTTTATAAACTTGAATTTGTGTTATATAAAAAGATCATTCATTCTCAAATAATTCTATACCAAAAGTAACGTTTTCTGATTCTCAACAAAAATGTAATTGAAGTTTGATCCTAACAGGGTAGAATGTAGAAATGTGAACATATGAAAAAAAAAATGTCAGAACGTGGAAAATAATTACGGAGGTAAAGAGTTAAGTCCTGAAATATAAAATCATGAAAATATTGAACGCATACTAGAAATACGGTACACAAAATGTGTCTATTATTTACATAAAAAGGTCGTTTGAATTGTATATATTTTTTTAAAGCTATTTTATTCGAATGGATGCAGTGTGATAAAAAAAATTGGTAGACATTGACTACAAGTTCGGGGGCGAATGGTTAAGCGCTTTGGTTCCGAACCTGAAGTCCTGGGTTCGAATCTCGGTGAAGACTGGGATTTTGAATTAAAGGATTTTTAGGGCGCCTCTAAGTCCACCCAACTCTAACCTTAGTTGGGGAAAGTAAATGCGTTGGGTCGTTGTGCTGGCCACATGACTCCCTGCTCGGTAATCGTTGGCCAAAGAAACAGATGACCTTAACATCATCTGCCCCACAGACCGCAAGGTCTGAAAGGGGAACTTGACTTAACTGGACTGCAAGTTCACGCATATACTAATGAATGTCATTGTTTAAAACAAAAAAATATTTTGACCTTTTTTTTTTCTTCTAAATTTCGGATTAGATCACGTGTTTGAGGTCACGTGGGTTTGTGGTCACGTGATTGAGTCACCTGTTTGAGCTTACCTCTATCCAGAACCAAAGCATTTCTTAGGCTCAGTCCGTTGTTATCGCAGAGGAAAATCTGACATTCACAGCAAAGAGTGTTGGTTGCTTTCAAGCCACTGTTGACTTCCTGTATACTCCTGATTCTTCCGATAAACTCTGTCGAGAAATGACTAGAAGACTGGGTCAGGCAGGGCGGGGGGGGGGGGGGGCGTAGGTTCAGGTCTACAGGGTTCCACTTGAACTTTAAATGTCTTTAAAAGCTGATCTCATGGAGCCCCGAAAAGTCACTGTTTTATTTTTTCAGTCGATTTGTTGGGGAACTTAAAATGTCAGAAAAGGTCCCCCCCCCCCCCCCCCCCCCCGAGCTTGGTTTTTTAATTCGAAATCAAACTATAAGAAGGTTCGCTTTTAATTCAGTAAATAAAAAAAAACCCTATGAAATAAGGTTGGGTTTGTCAGTTTTCTCAGTTTGTTAAATCCCAAAGTCTGGGTTTATCAATGTTTAGATCAAGTGTTAATTTAACTCTAACATCTGGGTTTATCAATGTAGCCTACTCATTTTAACGCAGACTTCTGGGTTTGTTAATGTAGCCTACTCCAGTTGGTCACAGACTTCTGGGTTTGTTAATGTAGCCTACTCCAGTTGGTCAGACTTCTGGGTTGATCAATGTACTTAATTTATTTAGAATAAAATATAATATAATGTGTGTGTATGATAAATTATTTTAAGTCATAAAAAACTTAACACAAAAGATAGTCTCGACCAGTACCCCTGCATGTATTACCGTATATACACAGAGTTTGGGTTTTTACAGTGTGCTGTCAGTTTTATTGTTTTGTTAATTTATATTCTAGGAGCGCCAAGGTCAAGGACACGAGAGCGTCTGCGCTCACCACCCTTTGGAGTGAATGACATCCATTCAGGAATAAACCAGGAGGCTCTCCATGGATTGCTTTTGGTGTAGAGATACGGGGCCGCAGGAGATGATAAAAGGTCTCCAGAAGAAGCGATTTACCGTGTTGATTACAGTAACGGCGCTGACAGACGGCTGTATCTCATTATGAGTTATAATGAATGTGCGGTTTCGACCTTTCAAAAACAAATTTAGTTTACAATATTCTTTTTTAAAGCCGTTACTGTTTCAGCAAGATGCCTTTGTTTAAAATTTGATTTCTATTTACTTTTTATTAAATACATTTTTATAGAAATTGTGTTGTTGTTTTTTTTTCACTAAAAGTAGGCTACGTCTGCTTCCAGGCTTGCCCACCCACTAAGGTGGAAGGTTTTGGGAGAAGAGAGAGAGGGGGGGGGGAGAGATATCGCCACCCCATATACTTAGAAATGAAAAAATAGTCTTTATACTTGATTTAAACAACAACAACAGAGTTAGTTTTTAGTAAACAAATAGTAAACTTGTCAACTATTGTTGAGCACGAACAGAAGAAGGTGAAATAATATTTAAAATAGCGATTTTAGTTTTGACATCTAAACAAACTGACGAACAAACAGCATGAAACCAATAGCGTTTTTTTTATTTCGGGGTCGGAACGCCACTATTATATTGTTTTTGAGATCCAAACTACGGACAGACAGACAGACGAATAACATAAAACTATTGGAGATATTTTCCTTTTTTTTGGAGGGGGAGGGCGGGAGGGGGTGGAGACGCTACGAGATAATTCTGTAACATTTTAATTCAAACTCAACTAGTTGAAACTGAAGGTCAAGGTCACTGCCATGAGAGACACTCTCGTCTGGGTCACATTGAAATGGAAGGAGAAATAAAAGAGACTTGAGGAGGACGGATAATGAGAGAGAGAGATGGGAGGGGAGTCAGGGAAGAAAAAGGCCGTCTGAAACATCTCACTCAGCTTGTTTGTTTTTGAAGGACTCTTGGAAGGGTTTGGGTGATGAGAGTAGCGCTGGAAATTCAAGGAAGTGGCCAGTTGCTGGGTCAATCGTAAACTGAGAGTAAAGGGTCACATGATTGAAGGACAGTAAAGAAATCACGAGTGACGTCGAAGGATAGGATTTTTTTTATATCTTCATGCACTTTATATTCTCAAGGGAGTGGAAAAGGGGGGAGGATGGGGGAAGTAAGTAGAACCATTACGATATAATCTATTGGTTTTACAAAAGTTATTTTTAAAATTAGCAATTTAAGCTTTAATCATTGAAATCGGGGCATCTGGGCCTCTTTTTTTGGGCATCCGAGCCTCTTTTGTGAGCTTCCTCATTTTTAGTGGGCTTCTGGGCCTTTTTTTGCGGGATTCACGTCTCCTTTTTGTGGGCATCTGAGCCTCATTTTTTTTTGGTCTTTCATCTTTTTGCGGTCTTCTGAGCCCCTTTTTTTTGGGGGGGGGGGGGGGGGGGGGGGGGTTGGGGTGGCTTTTCCCTTTTTGTGTGCTTCCCGGCATCTTTTTGTTGGCTTCTGTACCTCTTATTTCTGGTCTACTCCTTTTTTTGTGTGGACTTTTGGGCCTGGATGTAAGCGCTCCACTACCTATAAAATGCTTCCTAATGGCATGCGTTTCATATAGCCTCTGACAACCAGTCTAACTCATGGCCTTCACGTGTGGCTCAGATATTGAGTACGGCATAACTGTTCTTACAAAACAGGAGACGGGGCAAAGGCAAGTAACTGGCGCCTTAACCAGTAAGGCGATAAGTTGAAGTGGGAGAAAAATCAATATGTCATATTTTATTTATATAAACTACACAATTAAAATAATCTGAAAATTCTATCTTTTTAAAATATTTGTAAATAAAAAAAGTATTATATAAAGAATAAATGTAGACAAATAATATAAAATATTTATATTTTACAATTTGTTATCTCTCCAATGCATTTCTTTTAAATATTTAGTTTTATAATTAATTTTCTTAACATCAAATTGAATATACGTTTACAGACGGTGCATTATATTTATTTATTATTATGCCCATCATGAAGCGAAGGTACATTTGATGGACGTTTTTCAGGAGCCTTAGATGCATATTGATTTGTTGCTATTTAAAGAGACCTAATCCGCCATACTCTCAATTTGAGGCGACCATATGTGCTGTCGGGCTTAGCGAAACGGTTGTATATTTCTCTGGACAGTGTTGCATCGTTGGACTCTGAGCTGCCCAGGTAGGCAAAATGGTCAACAACATTATGTAAGTGGCCATTTACATCGATTTGTGAAGCTGGATTAGTTCCGTTATGGGACCTCTGAAGCATGACCTCCCCTTTATGTTTAGGTTGATGGACTCACCAAACGAGGCAGCAAACTCGTGGGCGGCGAATGAAGCTCCAGCTTGGTGTGCACAAGAAGGGCACAGCCACCTGAATAGAGAAGCTACAATATTCATTGGCCTCCTTCAGTCGTAGAACGACTATGGTTCATCTCAGAGCACACTTCCTCATGTGGCTGTGGAGCCCTATTTTGGAGAGACACTCCCGTCCACAGATAGCGCAGGTTAAGGTGGCTTTTGTTTCGGTGGTAGAGGAGCTGACCGTTTTTCGGATTGTACGTTTTTCTTCCGGAGCTGAGACCCATGTACTTTCACTGTCCATAGCTTTCTTGGTCACTGTCTCTCTCCATCTGGTGCGGTCTAGAGCTATGTCTTCCCAATTGTCAGTATTGATGTTCACTGATTTGAGATCACGTTTTATTACATCTATGTAACGGAGGTGGGGGCGACCAGTTTTTCTTGTGCCAGTCGCGAGTTGACCATAGAGGATGATTTTCGGGATGCGCTTGTCCTCCATCCGGCGAACATGTCCAAGCCAGCGCAAACGGCGTTGTCTGAGGGCTGTAAAGATGCTGGGAATACCTGATCACGCAAGGATCTCAGTATTGCACACTTTTTCTTTCCATGTGACATTCAAGATCCTACGGAGACATCTCCAATGGAATGAGTTTAGTTTTCTCTCTTGCTTTGCGTAGCTACAATAACTTCTTTAAAAAAAAACAACTAATGCAAAGTTACTTGTCACCTTTTTTTTTTTTCGAACTCCGCCTAGCTACGACCATAATAAATATAAATATTAATAAATATATATTTCCAATTATTGTATGATTTGTATTTATATAGTATGTTACGATTTCCATATTCTTGCCTTACATAACATCGAAAAAAAAATTTAGCTCAGCAGCGAAAATTATATTTTTCTCTTTTATTAATCTAGGTTGGACATCTCTTATCTATGTCGACATCAGACGGCATCGATGTTTTTCTTAGCAATCTGCTTTCTCTTTCCTAACTTTTTCTGAAGCCATTTTTCTGTTGTTGAATGTATCGATTGGGCAATATTATTAAGAGGAATATTTTTATTGCGACAATCAACGCGCCCCGCCCATAACACCAGGCACCAGGATTTATACATTCTAACCTAATCATTGCAGCGATTGGCGAGTCTCGTCGGCGAGTTCCTGGCAACTTTACGGCCTCTCTATAGGAGCTACTCATTAACTTCCCGGGAAATTTATTTGAACGGGAAAGCGTTGTGTCTAAAAATAGATTGAATGCTATTGAAATGTCTAGTTCTGCGAAAGTGGTGTAAATTATGTTTGCTCGGCGCGGCAAACTGTCAACACATCTTCAATGAAAAACAAAATGGCGTAGCAGAACTGCAGTAAATTAATTGGCCTAATTGTTTTTTTTATTCGATTTATGAATACGTGACGCTGGGCTGAAAACATATTGTGAAACGCCAGGCTGGCTTTAATAATAAGATAATAAATAAAGGAATAATTATTTTTATGAACAGTGTGCTAATCCAGCTGAGATCTGTCAGTGAATTCAGTTACATTTATTAGTGTCATGATCAAGTTTCTCAAGTATTAGTTGACATCGTCAGACAGGTAGCTACCTGATTTCTTTAAAGGTGTTATGACATGATTAGGATTTACTATTTGTTTCGGGAATAAGGGAAAAGTTTTATTTAGTGACAATTGACGTGACAGATCTTTAAAAAACAAGAACGCTCCACGATTCGCTATCATCAAGACGCTCTTCATTAGGACAGTACGAAATAAGAAGTAATATACAGACGGCTAGTAACAGAAGACATTAGACCAGCGGTTCTCAACCTTTTAAGCTCGGCGACCCCTTTTTGCAATCCCCCACTCTGCCGCGGACCCCACCCCACCCCACCCATACACAAATACAGAAATGTAGGGTAGACGATAACAATCCATATTTTCGATGGTCTTATGAGACCCCTGGCAAATGGTCAACCGACCCCCAAAGGGGTCGCGATCCACAGGTTGAGAACCCCTGCATTAGTCGGATCCCTTCTTGAGTATTAAAAGTGTTTATTATTGTTCAACTCCATTGATTAATTGTTGACCTTTCGTCGGTGTTCATTTCCAGCATTGAGTTCGGTGTTACCTCATATGGATTTGTTCCTACTTCAAGTACTCAGCACCGCGGAAGCGCTTAACAACGACCCTCACGGCTAGAGTCTCCACGCTTGCCAACTCAAGCTTCACAAAGTTATTTTATCATAATGCTTAAAAAAAACACAAAAAAAAACAGCATTAAGAGCAACTAAGACTTCTATTCATCTTCGCCATCATTATTTAATCTATATCTTATATTATAAAGTAGAATGTGAGGTGTATGTATGTATGTATGTATGTATGTATGTATGTATGTATGTATGTATGTATGTATGTATGTATGTATGTATGCATGCATGCATGCATGCATGCATGCATGCATGTATGTATGTATGTATGTATGTATGTATGTATGTATGTATGTATGTATGTATGTATGTATGTATGTATGTATGTATGTATGTATGTATGTATGTATGTATGTATGTATGTATGTATGTATGTATGTATGTATGTATGTATGTATGTATGTATGTATGCATGCATGCATGCATGTATGTATGTATGCATGCATGTATGTATGTATGTATGTATGCCGTATGTATGTATGTATGTATGTATGTATGTATGTATGTATGTATGTATGTATGCATGCATGTATGTATGTATGTATGTATGTATGCATGTATGTATGTATGTATGTATGTATGTATGCATGTATGTATGTATGTATGTATGTATGTATGTATGTATGTATGTATGTATGTATGTATGTATGTATGTATGTATGTATGTATGCATGTATGTATGTATGTATGTATGTATGTATGTATGTATGTATGTATGTATGTATGTATGTATGTATGTATGTATGTTACTTAAAGACAACAAAACCGCTTGACCAATCTTGATAAAACTAGGCAGGAATGTTCCTTGGGTACTAACCTATACCGTACTGTATGTATTGTAGCCCTAAAACAAACTTAAGACCCTCAAAAAAAATAAAGTTGTCCGACTCTTTTACAGCTATAGTATTTATGGATCTAGGCGATGGTTAACAATGTTGACATGAGAAAAGATCGAAAGGATTTAGACCTAGATCTAATTTTAAGAAATACACTTTGCGAAGATAGTTTTTACTTTGACACATGAAAATACAAAAGAAGATCCATTGATTTCATTATATAATAAAATTAACCTTAAATTTTGCGTTTCAAAAGCATTTTTTACATAAATTAGTTCCTGATATCTGTGACTACAGATTTCCTGGAGGACATCCTTTCATTAGACATTACCAAATGGTTACACATTAACAGTGATTAACACATCTCTCTACTGAGTCAATTCCTAGGCCTAGGTCTAAAACTCTTATTGAACTCAAAGATGATAAAACTTCTTTTCGCAAAGATAGTTTTATGCTTTAACACATAAACATACTAATTATTGTCCATTCATTTCATATTTTAATTAAATTTACATTCAAATTTGTTTTTCTAAAGCATTTTTAATACATTCGTTCGCTGTTCGCTAAATAAAGCTGCGTAGCCGTGTTGAGATAAGCCTATATTCATTCATGAAAAAAGGTCACGCATGCGCAACACAGAATGAACTCTAAAAAAACAATTTTTAACTCTAGATTAGTGTAGATTTAGATCTATGTCTACCTCAAGATCTACTTTATACTGTAACACACGAACATACAAAATTAAGTCTATTCATCTCAAATTTTAATCAAATATATGTAGGCCTACAAGCAAATGTTTTAATTTGAACAAATGAATTTAAGCCTATTAGCTATTCTGATTTTATAGCTTCATTCGCACTATTTTTACATTGACACATTCGCTTTACTTATTACATTATTATTTCGTTTAATTGTTTACAAAACACTCTCAGCGACTATATCGTCAATAATGCGCAAATAAAGACCCGGGGTCGCGGGTTACATATGTCTAATATATAAATAATTTTTTTTTTTTTTTTTTTTTTTTACATTAAAAAATAAACCACGCTGAAAACATAGTGAACATGAAAGGTTTTAGTCACAGACCTATATATATTATACCTAGACTGGGAATTGGAAACAAATTCTTATCTGATAATGATCAGATCACCGACCTATATATTTAGCTTTTCTGTCTAGAAAAGTAATGATCTTTAGTTTTCAAAGTTTAGAAAAAATGCAATACCATTTTGCGGACTTGAAATAGAATGGGCTATTAGTAATATTCATCACAGAACTAGATTTTATATTCACTCAAAAATATGATATAAAGCCATTTCCTGTTAGTTTCCATTGAGAAATAATGTTTCGAAAATGTTAGATCAAAATAATTTAAGTCTGTTGATTTTAATCATCTTAGGATTTTAGATTGCACATTTAAATAGATTGATGACCTAGATCTAGTTTATGTATCTAAAAACTGAAAATAATAATTAAAGGCGAAAGTGATCTTATTTTCGATGTTCACTTACATAGGTTAGGGTTGAAAAAACAACAACTTTATTTATCATAACTACTTTACAAAACAAAGCCTTGTTTCAGCATTTTGTGTAGTGTTAGAGATCTCCATGTCTAGTCTAGGTATTATATAAATATAGGTCTGTTGACTGGGTGTTTTCAAGAGTTAAATCGGATAAATCCAAATTTTTAAGTCTGATGGACAATTATGTTTAGGTGAAAAATAGAACGATTTTTTTTTTTACGAAACAAAACATTTTAATTCTCCAAGTAGAAATCATGAAGAGTTTTCGCACACACTATTAACACACAATATAACTTAGTTTCAATAATAGATTCACAAAAGTATTTATCATGAAGTTTAAAACTTGTTGACTGAACATGCTGATTTGTGGAACCCAAAACAAATACCTATTATATTTAGATCTATATATTTGTTTTCAAACCGAAAGTTCTCGTAGCGGAAATAGCATAAAAAACCTTTCCAATCTAATTTACTCCCGTTACATGTCTATAATTTTGTGTAGAATCTTGAATCTGTGAGAAGCCAATATGTAATTTAAATTCCTGTTTACATTTCTCTTGAGACCTTGATGCGTACACCACGTGACGCAGAGTTTACATGTCAATAACTTTTATTTATTAATCAAAACGAAGCGAAAAAAAAAGGTTTTACTCTCTAATATTTGCTATCCGACTAATAATGGAAGATGCTAGTTTATTTTCAATTCCCTTTGATTATAAAACAATATATTTTATATAATAACAATATTATTTTCTGGTTATAATGTTAACATAACAGCAAGTATAATCTTAACGTTTTTTAAAAACGTTCAGCCTAGCCTGTAACCATGACAACAGTGGCAGCTAACTTTTACTACAGTGGCTTTAGTGTTTGTTTCAATAGGGTGAGGGGGTTTGTTTACCCTTTTTGTGTGACTTTGTTTAGACCAGGTCGTCTTGCAAGTTTACAAACACCTACTTCAGGTAAAATCCCACGGCAGCAACAACGCTCATACTGCAAGAGCTCAGTTGATGCGGGCTCCATCATGGCAATGCAAAAGTGTTGGCCGCCATTGTTATAGTGTTGTTTTTACTTCGTGAAAGTGTTGTTTTAAAAAGTTTCATTGTTATAGAGTTGTTATTTCATGAAAGTGTTGTTTTTTTGTGTGTTAAGTTTCATCCTTGTAATGTTATACTTCTTGAAACTGAGACCAAAAAATTTGCTTCGTTTGTTTGTTTGTTTTCCATGTTTCGGGTGTTCCTTCAGAGTTGAAGATAATTTACTTCCTAGTCCAAACCTCCAACGGGACGATGGGGGAATGGGAGAGGGCAGGCCGACAGGGTATGAACCCGGGACCATCGATAAGTCCGAACGACAGTCCAGCGCGCAAAACACACGACCAGGCAGCCATGCGTGTTGCGGCAATTTATCTTGTAGACATTTTGGTCAAAAGATTGTTGTTTAGCTGGTGAAGCGAAGAGCTAAAATGCGACGGTAAAAGTAGTGATGTAGTAAGACAGACGAATGACGTAGTAGACTAGGCGAACAAGAACATGGCGATAGTATAGAAGGAGTTTGTTTCAGGTGTTTGTTAGAAATAGCGTCGTTTATAAAGACTAGACGGACTTCCCAGTTATAAATAAATGTGCCATTTGAAACAGTAAAAGTCGGTATCAAGTATTTTATTAACAGGCAATGTTCTGTGAAGTAATAATTGAGATAGATGTGAAGATTTGCCCACAACAATGTCTCTAATAAACGTAAAACTAGATGTGTCTGTTGACTCTGTTCCAATCAGCCCGTCGCTTTACTCTCCACGTCACAGTCTACATCTTCTCTTACAGATTATAGAGGTCACGTTTCTTATGGATTTATATTAGAAGCGCTGAGGAGTGAAATCGTGCACTCTTCATTTATCTTCGGACTCGAAGCCTTGCTCTTATTAAAAGAGATCTCAGAAACTGTCAAAGAAATTCTCAAAAAATTCGTGCATCAGTTTCTTTCACTGTTCTGTCTGGCGCGTGGGTCAGACTCGCGGCAAGAGGCCCCGTACACTAAGACCCCCGCCATTTTTCTTTTCTATGCCAGGCTAACCGAGCGGGACACGCCATTTTGTGTAACGGCCCCTTGAGGAACAGCGCCTGGATTGTGACAAGGTTGTGGGAGCTTTTTTACAACTTCGCACAGTGCAATGAAATGCTCTCGCATCCCCCTTAGGCAACCCCACGGGAGTCTTGTTTTGCTACCCTTTAGCCTAATCGTTTCCTCCTACGATCGTTTCCACCCGGGCGCCACAATGAGGCAGGGTAGCATGCCCGGGATTTTTATTACATATTGATGCATTGAAGTGGTTTCCTATTGATGCACTCAAATATTTTCTTATTCATGTACCGAAGATTTTTTTTCGCCTAGTTACTGCTTTGTTTTTATGTTGTTATTTTTTCATTTCCTTGTCAACTATTGGTTTAACTATGCGCTTATGAAATATATATGTCATGCTGCACTTGTCAAGTGTTTGACTATTGGTCTACCTAAGTCTATCTAGCCATGAAAGACTTCCATCCTCCTATTGCTACGTAGCCCCAACACATTAGAAAGGTAAATAGACACTGTAAACATTGACATCAAAGCAAGAAAAAAAGTGAGTGTGGTGAATACAGAGTATTTGCTTAGGCAAATGTAAATAAGGAAGATTTATCGTCTAGCATGTACTGTATTCTTTACGCACACACACACAAAGACACACACACTCAATGAATCTTTATTTTTCCCATCCAGAATCCAGTATTATATAACCAAAACACGCACACACACAAACACGTGTGTTGGATTATGTAACAACTTTTCCGTAGGAGCTAGACAAGTTTAGTGAACGGGGGAGAAAAGTCCAAATATTTTATGAAAATGAGGGGTTGGTGGTTGAGTGGTAAAGTGCTTGGATAGGTCTCGGACTAAAATCCCGGTTAGAACTGGGAATTTGAATTTCGGGCATTTTAGGGCGCCCCTTTGTCCATACAGCTCTAATAGGTACCTGGCAAAGATTAGGGAAAGTAAAGGCAATTGACACCCTCGTAAACCGTGGAACACTGAATCAGATGACCCAATATATCGCAAGATCTGAAAGTTCTATATATATATATATTTTACATGCTTGCAAAGCAATAATAAAAATACAAATTCTTACAATAAATAGTACAAAATATTATAAATGATTCTTAGTATAATTATTATTAGAGTTATTTTCTGGAGTTTTGTTTTAAATAAATAATTATTGCACTAATGCGTGTAAGCATGATATTCTGACACGAGGTAAAATGTAGACCCTAGTGTCACGAGTCGAATCTGTGACCTATTTCGACCAGTTTCTAGAAGCTCGAGGTCAAACCAGTGCAAGTGTCCAGCGTAAATAAGTTAATTTTAGGTATCGGATCAAAGAAAGAGGTTAAGGGAAAAAAATAGCACACGTCAGCTTCTAGAAGGTCAAAGTTACTAAAATAATTAGGGGAGAAGTTTCCATGATTCTGGAATGTACGATTAAGAAAGGTATAAATTAAGGGAAAGTCAGTTAGACGGGGTCCTCGCATAGTAGTAGTTCTTGTAGAGCGATGGTCCTCGCTTAGTCCTCGATTAGTAATGGTTATAAGTTTTTTGATATTAGCGGGTCCATAAGTTAAAAAGTTTTATTAGTTGAAGTTAAAGTTATACTTAGTGAAGTTTTATGTATCTTTAAGTTTTATTTATGAAGTATCAAGTCAAGTTGTTATTGAATTGAGAAGTTAATTTGATGTGAAAGTTGAAGAAGTATTATTAAAGAAGTTTTAAGATAATACAGAGAGATGTTTCTTTCTTCATTTCATTGAATTGTCAAGTTTGATAATATAATCCCCGGCAAATCTGTATCGTCACACCTAGATAACTACGCTACAGATTTCTACTTTATATTTCCAAACCACTGGCCCCTCACCTTTTCAAAGTCGGATATTCTGGTATGAAATGAGTCACTAATGTATAGTCTTTGAAAGGGAACACTAACCCATATAACAACCAATCCAGAGTCACATTCCTTGGTGTAGTTCCCATGGTCGTCTTTCATTTTCCACCTTTTGTGTTATTATTACCACTCAGTTTTTTTTTTGTAGTTCTCATCCTTGTTTTATAGTTACCGTCCTTTTTTTGTAGTTATCCCCCTTGTTTTGTAGGTAAAACCCCCCCCCCCCCCCCCCATCCCTTATTACCTGCATCTCTGTCATGCATGTTTCTCTACTGTGGTGAAGTCTTACATACTAGTAGTAGATATGTAGACAGAGGCTGAACAGAAATTACTCACACACATAGTGAAGTTGAGCAAGTGAGAATTTTCTACCACTTATTATATTCATTCATGTACCGGGTACGTAAATAAGATAAGATCTTCTCTAATAACACAGGCACAGCAACCAGGAACATTTGCGTTATGCAAGAAATTACATTTAATATGTAGAATGTGTAGATACTACGAAATGTTCGATGTCTGTAACTGATAGCAGTATTAGTTCATATTATCAGGAATGCTATATATGCGATCTACCCATTGAAAAAAGACCTCTCTCTCTCTCTCTCTATATATATATATATATATATATATATATATTTATTATTTAAATGTGCTTTTGCATGGCTAGTATGTCGTGTGTAAATCCTTTTGATTGGTGTCTGCGTTTTAAATTTCTCTCTATATAATTCAGTGGTTCTGGGACGACATTTGGAGAAGCCCTGGGATTAGTATTTGGTGGTTTGTACACTTCCTGGACAATTATTCTGGATTAGCGGTGATGACGTAGTGCTAACTTATCTTGCAATATGGGTTAGTAAAAGCAAGACAATATGTAACGCTGAAAATATTGTGTATGTGTGTGTGTCTGTCTGTGTGGATGAGTCTTACTGTTGAAGTTTCCTTATCCGGGTCTTAGTTCATTCAGAACCTTGCAAGCTGAAGAGTTGTGGGTAAGGGAGATAAATCGTAGCAAAGCTAATCCCTTTCCAATCATTGGTAGTCGCCAGCCTCACGGGGAACATCTCAGGGTAGGGCGCCAGCCGCGCAGGGAACTTCTCTGGGTAGGGCGAACTAATCTTTTTCTGCGGATGTCTTCATGAATAATTAATTTCCCGAGTTGTTTTCTTCTTCCATCTTTTCCTTCTGAACTTATTTCGCTTCTGTTCTCTTTATGTTCGGAGAGTTTGACTGAGATTGTATCTTTAGTTAGGACAAATAGAACCTCAAAAAGAAACACAAATCAGTCTAGAAATGTATTGGTAGTGGATCTAAGTGCAAATATTTTCTTTACCACCGGTACGGGTAACAGAGCGAGATTGAATTATTTCACATCAAATCGAGATCACATTTTTACTTTAACTCTAATAAATGTTGTTTTTTTTGCTTGTTACAAAAGACAACATATAGTCACATTGTATTTATCAACTTATCCAGTTGTTTACTTATTTACTTATCTTTTTTTTTCGCTTATTCTTTTATCCGGCTGTTGTACTTATCTGCTTATCTAGTTGTTATGCATACCTGCTTATCCTGCTATTTACATATCTGCCTTTTCAGTTAGATGCTTCTGTGTTTAGCAGTAGTTCCATTCACTAGGAGATTGTCGTACATGGCGGAAAACGTATAAACAGTTAGGGTGTTTTTTTGGTGTATCCGGTGTACGACATAAAGGACGTGTTGAAAAACTAGGTGTTTTTTTTTTTTATTGTACTTAGGAGTGCGCTTTTTTTTAGCTCTTTAGAATACAATTCTGTAAGCTCTTCTATTTGTAGGACAAAGTAATATCATTATGAAGGAAGTATTAGACTCTCACTCTAGGACTTAAAACTGAGTTGAAAACAAATGGGGAACTAACTAGATGTAATGGCCGAGATATGATACGTTTTTCAACTCCCATGCAGTGAGACATAGATACAACTCTAGCGGTGGCTCAGTGGTAAAGCACTTGGCTTCCGAAACAGGGGGCCGGGGTTCGAATCCTGGTGTAAACTGTGATTTAAAAAAGAATATTGGGATCTTTGGGTGCCTTTGAGTCCACCTAGCTTTAATGGGTACCGGATATTACCTGGGGGAGAGTTTGATCGTTGTGCTGGCCACATGGCACCCTCGTTAACCGTGGGCCACAAAAACAGATGACTTTGACATCATCTGCCTCATAGATCACAAGGTCTTAAAGTGGAACTTTACTTTGCACAAAAGTTATTACAACTTATCGACACATTCTTTATTTTATACACCGGATACACCAAAATGCTTAATATTTATAGTTTTTCTGCCAGGTCTGAAAACCCCCTATACAGTTTTTTTTACCTCTTCCTTTAGACAGTTTTGTGTTTCTACTTACCCAGAAGGCTTTATTTAAGAAAAAAATATCGTTATGTAACGTCAATACATAGAGAAAAAATACACACACTCAAGCACACACACAATAATAATAATAATAATAATAATACAATTTAAAAAAAACACAAACAAAAAACATTCCGATAATGAACACTCCTGATCTAATTATTTCTGCAATACATGAATATTACATTATTTATTATTTCCAAAACCCTTTCAATATTTTCCCCACAAAGTAAATGCTATATGTATATCGTGTGCTCTTTTATATATCTTTTTTTTTAAGTACAGGGCCTATATTTTTTTTTAAAGTACAGGGCCTATATATATTTTTTAAAGTACAGGGCCTATATATTTTTTTAAAGTACAGGGCCTATATATTTTTTTTAAACATTAACCTTGTTCTTTTCTTCATTCCGTTACAAATTACAAGCAGGGTTTTTTTTTAAAAAACTGGAATGAATCAACAATTTATCATCTCTTAATTCTATAATTAGCAAAAAGTAAATTCTCTAATGATGGGATTTCCCATTTCCACAAAAAGATAAGCGACTGCTTCAAGTTTTTTGAATCAAGCCAACGAAAGACCATGACCTTATTTTTTTATAATGAGTATATCACTAGGGCTGTTGTTTCAGGTATTTAGATGAACAGAGTTTTTTTCTTGGGGAAAGGATCACGTATTTCCCGAGGGCAGACATTAACGAGGCGTTATCTTTATATCTGGACACAGATTTGTCCAGGGGATTATAGGGGACGATCGTTGGGGTTAAAGAAGGCAGACCAGCTGGACACGTGGCTCTGGATGAATCGATGGACGTTTTGCATGATGAGATTTAATACGTATTTCAAGGGCAGAGGAAGGCCAACTTTCCTTTGCAGGCTGGGGAAGGAATTTTGGTGACAGGAGATCTGAGAAAATTTGGTTTGAGGATATGTGTAGCGGTGTTCGAAAGAGAGTAAGCGGGGAAAGAAAGAGCACATTAAGTGATGACGAAATAGACGTGATTAAAAAAAAAAGAAAGGAGAGTTAATTTCGCTAAATGAATGGCTAACTTGGTGTCAAAAGGTTAATTAGAGATATTTGTAATAGTATTAAAGCTTTTGTTAAGGAGCGTGTTTGTGTTTCTATGGTGACGGTGGGAAGAGTTATTGCAAGGTTGACATGTTAATAAATTCTACCTATTTTACACTGAGATCAGTATGTTGTGCGCTGTCTGTATATTGTAGCACCAAACTGCTGGTAGACAACTTAACTTTTAAAACTTACAATAATTTGAATAACTTCTTCCGTGAACAAAAGTAAATATAACTTTTATGTAAAACAAATTCAACTTGAGATGAAATGCAGTAAATATACTAGACATTGATATAACGCAGCAAAAAAAAATAAAAATAGACGCGACAATTAGCTCTTTACAATACTTAATAGAAATCAACTTTAACACATACACACAGCTGCGAATTACAAACCACCCAACTTATTCACAGCTCAATATTGGATATAAAGCTCTAGAGTCTACTTTCTGCGATTTCAAAACAAAAAGTAAGTTTCTTTTTGTTTATTTTTAATAACATAAAATCTAAAAATACTACACCTTAAGGCTTACAAAAAAAATTATTTAATTAAAAAATAAATCTAAGATCTAGATCTAAATAAATTTTTATACTATTATAATTAATGGCAAAATTATGCTTAGTATGAAGTCATTAATGATGAAAATTATTACAATAATTACAACTAGTCGACCGGCGGCGTAGCATGCGCCGCTATTTTGCAGGGCCGGCCATAGGGCCACAGCAACCTATCCCACCGCAGTGGGCCCCACAACTTTCATAGGACCCGCGCTAATTCTATGTGTAAATTATTAAATTAAACCATTTTATAACTTATAACAGATTTCTCGCGGCCGCCTGATTTACCAGGAGCTCCTGGAAATATCCTGAAATTGCAAAATGTAAGAAAAAGTCATGAAAATCTCCGGAAATTATTACAAATCTTTCAAAACTCATACAAATCTCATGAAATATATAGAGTCTAGACAAAAAATGTCATTTTGGGGTGTTATTCAATAAGGAAAACGCCAATCCTACGGGCGATAAATAAAAAAAACGGCATTGTGAATTAGCCGTAATTGTGTAATCTGGTGAAAGAAGCTTCTCGCGCCTCAAACTAATGAAGAATTACTTAAGTTCAACAATTCTCGTAGATAGATTGAAACATTTTTAAATTTTTGCTATTGAGCGTGATCTATGTAAGAAATAGAATTTTTATGATATACTGTATGACTTCGCTACACGCAGGCTCGTAAAGTTCATGGGATAACTCTATCCACAGAAATAAACGAGTGATCTTTCTTTTACTTCGTCGTCTCGTCCAAACTCTTGAGCGAAAAAGAGAATTATATAATTACAATAATTTATATAGTGCTGTCACATATTCAATGAAAGGAGATTTATATTTTAATAATGGGTCATGGTATATTCATATACAAATCCCGTTTTTTGAGAATGTACTCGGAGGAAGGCAAGAGTTTTTCACTTTAAGTAAGTGCCCTCT